>CM068836.1:39280625-40678041 GCA_028554795.2 Sinohyriopsis cumingii
ACTCCAAACCACGTTGACCCAGATCTGATGTCGCATATGGCGCTTGCAGATATGGAGCAGTTAAATTACCAAGAGTAATCAGTATTAAAAAAACAACGCAGATCCTGATCTGCAGGCGCATTATGCGACGGTAGATCAAGGTCTATGTTGTTTGTAGTTCGACTCGACAGTACGCGAGTATATACGGCAGGTCCTTGTTATATTTTTGAAAGATGCTTATTAATTCTGAGTCAAAATATACAGTCTTGTTCTGTTTCGGTGACATATAAGAGATTGTCTTTTTAATAAAACTCAAACACAATTTTTATATGAATGTTTTCTGCATTGAGAAAACAAAATAGAAATAGGGTGTTTCATATATTACGACTGTTCACTTTTGTTTCATTCCCGTAGAAACAATCGAAACTTTGTACAATGTGACAAATTAATAACATATAAGGTTGCCTTCACGTCCATACACGTTGAGTGATCCACATTTAATTTTCTTGGTATGAATTTACCTGGAAAGTCCTCTGGCTTCTGTTGTTTTGATACCTAATTTTCGTGTTCTTGACCGCTGAAGGTCGCCTGTTGTTTTGATACTTATTGTTCGTGTTATTCACCGTGGAAAGTCTTCTGTTGTTTCGATACCTAATGTTCGATGTTCGTGTTCTTGACCGTGGAAAGTCCCCTGTTGTTTTATTACTTAATGTTCGTGATCTTGACTACAGTAAGTCCCTTGTTGTTTTGATACCTAATGTTCGTGATCTTGACTACAGTAAGTCCCTTGTTTTTTTGATACCTAATGTTAGTGATGTTGACTACAGTAAGTCCCTTGTTGTTTTGATGCCTAATGTTCGTGATCTTGACTACAGTAAGTCCCTTGTTTTTTTGATACCTAATGTTAGTGATGTTGACTACAGTAAGTCCCCTGTTGTTTTGATACCTAATGTTCATATTCTTGACAAAGAAAGTATTATATTAGCTTTGCTATGTATTGTAAGTCTTCTGTTGTTTTGATACCTAATGTTTGATGTTCGTTTTCTTGACCGTGGAAAGTCTTTTGTTGTTTCGATACCTAATGTTCGATGTTCGTTTTCTTGACCGTGGAAAGTCTTTTGTTGTTTTGATACCTAATAATCGATGTTCGTTTTCTTGACCGTGGAAAGTATTTTGTTGTTTTGATACCTAATGTTCGATGTTCGTTTTCTTGACCGTGGAAAATCTTTTGTTGTTTTGATACCTAATGTTCGATGTTCGTTTTCTTGACAGTGGAAAGTATTTTGTTGTTTCGATACCTAATGTTCGATGTTCGTTTTCTTGACCGTGGAAAGTCTTTTGTTGTTTTGATACCTAATAATCGATGTTTGTTCGTTTTCTTGACCGTGGAAAGTATTTTGTTGTTTTGATACCTAATGTTCGATGTTCGTTTTCTTGACAGTGGAAAATCTTTTGTTGTTTTGATACCTAATATTTGATGCTCGTGTTCTTGACTATGAAAAGTCCACTGTTGTTTTGGTACCTAATGTTCGATGTTCGTGTTCTTGACCGTGAAAAGTCCCCTGTTGTTTTGATACCTAATATTCGTGATCTTGACCGTATAAAATATTATGTTAGCTTTGCTATATATGTTCGTTTTCTTGACATTGGCAAGCCTTCTGTTGTTTTGATACCTAATATTTGTGTTGTTTTGGTCGTTACAGATTAGTTACCACGAATTCACGAACACTAATGGAGGTCCTACGAATTCGTTGTGTTTGCGGGAAATGGGTGAAGGGTTTACCTTCGAGGGGGTATTTGTTGTTGATATGCGACAGGTATGCAAATCTATGTTGAAGTTATTATCAATATACAGTCCATTCGTCTGAGTTGATTGAGTCGATATACATTATATGATACATATTTTCACCAGTCGGCCAGCTTCATGACACATTTGCCATTGGCGTATGTTGCTATCCTAAGTAGTATCTGCTGTGCCGCTATCTGATTGGATGCAGCCGAAAGTAATTGACCCAATCATAACCTGTGTTACATTTACTTAGGTAGATGGTTAGGAAACATCATAGTTGCCTCTGTATAAATAGATACCATTTGCATATAAGTTTCTTGAGTTTAAAAATTTCATACATATATTAAATTCAAGTCAGTGCGTTTAAAAATCATAAAAGTCGCATTAGTGAATGCCTAATGATCTGTAATGAGCTCTGTGACTGGTAAAATAATGTTGCTTCTTACGGGCACTAACTCTTTCATCTGCAAAAGAGAACTTGTTCAAAACAATGTTTTCGCTAGCTTAGCATACCAAGCTTTGATGTGGAATAAAGTGTATAGAAAATCCTTGGCTAGTGAAGATGTGTGATACGTAACTACGCAAAGCTCGATAGAAAACTTGCTGTAAATTTAGGTTCTAATGCATGTTGTACCCCATTAAAGAAACAAGATTATATTTGATCATAGACCATATTCGGCAACTAAAATGCCCTTAACCAGGAAGGAAACATACACCGTAAAATAATAAATAAGCAAAAAAAGAAATGAAGTATGTTTTATGATTTTGACAGAAAATCGCAAAAATCGGTCTTTGGTGATGACAGCAACAATTGTTATCTCCCTTACAATTACCTCGTCGTTTGATGCAGTGAATAATGGGGTCTTTCTGTTAGGCGCATACTTTTAAAAACAAAGCAGATTCCGATCACTATACCCAGATAAGCTGGATAAGTATCTCAGAGAAATACCTCAATACTATCTTAAGAGTATTACATAACCTCATAATGCGGGCAGTACTTCAATTAGGGTTTACAAATTCAACGTTTACTTAAGGATAATGACATAACTTTAGCCTCAGCCGAACCAGCTAACACATTTACAAGACCAGAATGTAAAAGCTGTCATAATACTCAATCCACAAGCCAGAAATCTTATATATGTTAGTCCGTATCTTCTGTGTTCAGTTTCTTACAGTGATCAAAATTTTATGAAATTGTATCATGTAGGCTGAAGATTGTCGAGATTTGTCGACAGCGCCCTCAGGCGTACATAATATTGCAGAAAAGGGGATTCCGATTGAATGATACGTGATAAAGAAGTTAAACAAGAGCGCGTGATCACTTTGGTTTAATGAGAATCCTCGAATGCTGTCATATTTCATTGTCATCATGTAGTTTATGCATTAAGTAGGTTCAAATCTTTAATTGAAAAACGTATTCGATATAACATACGACTCATTAAAAAAGACACATAGAAGAAGAGGAAGAAGAAGATGAAGAAGAAAACGCAGGGCAATAACTATTAGCCGATATTGTTTTTGTTGGGTTTTTTGTATTACAAAAGGTGTATTATGACTGGTCATTACCTGCGCAGAAAAGAACCTCACTACCGTACTTACATGTTTATGAATAGACTGCATTCAGTTCGTCACAGTGGTATCAAAAGATGAAATTAATTTGAAATTTAAATTCAATGACATGCTTCTGTGTTATATAAAATACCTGAAACAAACTTGAATTTAAAACATACTAAATACATTTTTGTTTTGTACTCGTCAAAAGAGTACTCCCTTAACATTACTGTCGAAATTTCTACCTCCGAGTAGTTTGAACTTTATTTTTCGGGATATATACTGCCGTTCGTAGACTACGTCTGTACCATATGGGGAATATCATCCAATTATACTCCATCAAGAACTGACAAACTCCAAACATGGCTGCGATAATAGTTCTGAAGCTTCCCATCACAAATAAACTCGAATGCTTTGTTGTCACCTCTACAATGGCTACCTATGCCGAAACGTATTCTTTACTTTAAAGGAACCGTATCATACAAGACTCTAAATGATCTTTCTCCAGATTATATCCCTACCCCAAGCGAACTCACATCATCAAATAATGAGCGTAAGCTTCGATCAGCAACTATTAACGAACTTCATTTAGGGATCAAAACTCAACCTTTTCAAAAGCTCTTTTATCGTAATCACCCACCTTCTGGAATTCCTTACCCCGGAGGATACGTAATTCAAATTCCCGAAAGCACCATAAGGAAATTATTTTTTTGACCAGATGGAATGCCTCCCAGAACAGAATTTAATATCATTGTATCCAGAGATAAT
This sequence comes from Sinohyriopsis cumingii, assembly GCA_028554795.2. Lineage (NCBI taxonomy): Eukaryota > Metazoa > Mollusca > Bivalvia > Unionida > Unionidae > Sinohyriopsis > Sinohyriopsis cumingii. The sequence continues at coordinate 39,284,713 of CM068836.1, forward strand.
ATGTGCATGTTTTATTCTATCTATGACCTCTGGTATGCTGAAATGTGCACACCTGTTTATATTGTTAACATATGTACCTGTTGACCAGTATAGCCATACATATTAACCCATCTTAAAACTGTCTGAGTACGTGTGGGAGCATACCTGAGTGTGTAAGTGATTTTTTTGACAACATAACCTGTTAAAAAATGAGGACGACGTGGCAGATTGATTTTTCGTAACCAAATTTGTTATCTTCGTTAAATAATAATAATAATAATAATAATAATAATAATAATAATAATAAATAAATAAATAAATAAATAAATAAATAAATAATAATGTATTATTATTATTATTATTATTATTATTACTGATGCTACTACTAATGCCACTACTATTACTACTACTACTACTACTACTACTGTTGCTGCAGCAGGGTCACGGGTGATCCCGATTTCAGTTAGCAGAGCTAGAAAGACGAATCGCTTTAGTTCATGTGAGTATTAAGGGGCCCCGAGTGGCCGAGTAGTCTAAAGCGCTCTCCGTTACGGATCACTGCCATCTCACCTCTGTCTGCGTGGGTTCGAGTCTCGGATTCGGCCAATGTGGGTACGTGAGAAAGCTTGCCAGTAGCTTCTCGAGGGTCGGTGGTTCTTTCCGGGGATTTCCCGGGTTCTTCCTCCACCATTAATACTGGCCGCCATGTATAGCCTATTGTGTGCTGGAAGATGGCGTTAAACCCTACAACAAAATCATGTGAGCATTCAGATAAGAGCTCCATCGAAGATGTTTTTCTCTTCCGAATGAACCTAGCCTGGGTCACAGTCCGGTCAATTTTCATAAAGTATTAGACTTATGGCCTGGGGACATGTGATAATTAAGCGCAGCGCCCTCTGCTTTCCCCTCAGTTCAATGGCTATTTTCAGATTCGATAACGCTGGTCAAATTGTCAATTCTAAAAATACACTCGGCAGCCATTGAACCTCGGAATGTTTGTCATTCTTGCTGAAAACTCTTACACGTCTTTTGCTCTCAATACAACGATTGCAAAAAAAAAAAGAACAAACAAAAATACGCCGACTTACAGAGTACTGTTTGGTTGTTGTACATATCACGACAAAAGCGTAAAACGATTTCAGTGTAATTGAACCGTGTAATCCGATTATATTAAATGAAGCGTGCAGCAGCTTAAAGGCCATGTGTTTAATTGTTCATTAATATGATTAATCAACATGAAAAACACCTCTCGTGTCCCAAGGCGTAGATATCGCCCTAATCTCAATAGGGTGACATTAATTAATGTTAATCTATTTTCGACGGATTATCAGCGGGGGAATAAAAATAATAGCATACATTGGCAACGCAAAGATATATCAACGATTGCCTTGTTCCTAGCCAATCACGGACAGTTCCATTCTTACTTCGGGACCACTTCCTTTTTAATTGATAACTTTGTTACATTTCATTCATTCGTATTATTAACATTGGTACTTGACCGACAGACCTATACTGCAAGAAAGAAGGAGTTTTTGGTCATATACTGGAGTTTAAACCTGTTGGTGTTTGTTTGGTACTTATAGTCCCATGTTCCCAAACCCATTATCTGTCTATATGAAAGTATATAAGGCAACTGGTTCAAACAGTGCACAGCTTTTGGACACAAAACTAATGTCTCATTTTCGGACGAATATTTATATACAGTTAGCAGTAAGTCTGTCAATTTACATGTCTTGTACGTGCACCTGTATCATTTGTTTACCATCAACAGAAACAGACACTTGGCTATTTCTGGCTAACTCCTTCACATCATTTCGTTTGGTTGAATTATGTTTATTGTCTGTCCTAATAGTTTCCCTCTGCGCAATTAATCGACTGTCAGTGTAAATTTAGACCTCTATACATAGCGATTAAATTGGCTTTCAAATGGTGATTTGCGTGTACCTCTACTGGAGAAAATAAAGTGTATTAAATTAATTGAATACAATTTTTTACCCTTTCGTGCAACGGATGGTGCCAAATATTTTAAAAGAAAACATCCATCCATCCATCCATCCAACCATCCATCCATCCATTCATCAAAGACAGTAAGAACTATAACTGCTTCATGTTTCAAACTTTTTTTTTCTCCGAAGGTTTATAAGCCCAAAATATTTTTGTGCACACAAAACTCTATTTTCCCAACATTTTAGCCTGAATTTCCACTGTTCCGAAGTTTCCCATGTTCAAAGAATATTGAATCAATTGCCCGAAGGTTCGATGATTTGAGGGGACATAGCTTCAAAGGAAAATATTTAAAGGTTCACATTTCGGAACGTTCGTTAGTTTAAGGTTATTTGACAACAAGGGTTCATTGGTCCGAAAATAATTGAAAAAGAGTTCACTAGTGCGAAGGGATTTAAAAAAGTTTTCGTTGGTGGAAGATTCAGTACTCCGAATGTATATTTATGGGTCCAAAGTCGTATTAATGATGGCATATTTGAAAGAAGGGTCCTTGGTCCAAAGATGTAACTAGTTTGGATATATCTTAACAGAGGTTAATTTATGCAGTACTAATGCTTCAAATCACTGACATTTTGAAAAAGAGTTCTAAAATAAAATACATTAGACAAAGGAATTTTAAACCATAAAGGTCATTATAAAATTTTACTGAACTCCACCCCCATGAACCCACTATTCTTGTTTTAAAATGGGGTACTAAAACAGAAATGTTACGAATGTACGAACTGGTTCGTTATTAAATTTTTACTTTTTAGCAAACGATTCTCTATTAAATCTGCATTCCCCAATAAAAACGCACAATCAAGAATTTTTACTTTTTAGCAAACGATTCTCTATTAAATCTGCATTCCCCAATAAAAACGCACAATCAAGAAAGAACACAAAATAGTGTAAGGAAACAAAATTCATAAGCATTGAATTTTTTTAAGAGTAATTACGGAGAAAAAAATCGGCGTTTCCATTAGAGACATGCCATTTAAAAGAGCAAGCATTATCTTGTATAATAAAATCACTTCATAATTTAGCCAAATTAGCAAATGACTTTCTAACATAAACTAGCAAAGTAGATATTAAGTACGAAAGCCCACACCCATAGGTAATAAACAAAATGATCAACGAAGAACATCACCATTGATGCAATCAGTTCGTGTGGCGGAGGTATACTGCGGAAGCCCAGAGCTGAAACGAATATTCTAACTTGACCTTAAACTCCGTCACTGGTCTTAACTTTGGGCAGACGGGCTCCAATCTGATACACGAATCATCACCGTCTATCAGAGACACACGTTTGTCGGAGACACACTTTTGTGCAACGTTTCATCAAAATCCCACAACCCATGAACTTCGAACATTGTCCTTAGTGCTGCGGGCCTGAATGTGATAAGAGATACATTGCCTAATTTAGGTACGCAAAGTTTCATTATAATTTCCACGTTGACCTTTGAACCTCGTCTCTGACCTTGATATTGGAACCATGGACCCTGTTGTTCTACACAACAAATCATCTAGTGAATATGCACAATCCTGCAAAGTTTTATTGAAAAGTTATGGATCTGATATGAACATCCCTATATTGACCTTTTAACCACGAATGTTACCTTGACCGTGGATCTGGGTTTGGTAGTATAGTAGATACATATATGTTCCAAGTTTCATCGAGATATCTCAACCCAGTGAAATGTTATTGACTTAACACCAAAAGCGGGGCTGAGTGACTGACAGTGTGTGTGTGTGTGTGTGATTTGGATTGTTAACGTAACTTTCACACGTTTTCAGTCATATCCCTACGATGTCTGCAGTGCAGCAGTTTATAGTGATGTTTAACATTGCGACATCGTGCTGCAGACATTTGGCATCATGTCCAACCCGGTCATAAAATACTGACAGTAGGCCGATCAGTCCTAACACTAACCTCTTAATGCTGTGCGCCAAGCGAGGCAGCTGCAAGTGAAATTTTTATAAGTCTTTGGTATGACTCCGCCGGGGTTCAAATCCTCGACCTCCCGCATCCGAGGCGGACGCTCTAACCACTAGGCCACCGGAGCGGTCGAGTGACGGATAGAAAATCTGACTATATTCCGGCTACCTGAAGGTGGAAGCATAATATCTTCTAATATTAGGGAGGATATGCCGTACTCAGAACTATTATTTTGAGTGCGTTTGAATTAATGAACTGTCAAGACGGTCAAGAGTGGTCCTGGACAATCAGATCTCTTACATGATCAACATTATTGGTGACCACGATATTATAACCAGGGCTATATTATCCAACAGGCACTGTAGATAATGTACATAGGGCCTACGAACACCATGCTATTAAAAAGTGCCAAGGGCCAACAAGGACCTTATAACAAATACATATAAGAAAGTATAGTCTTAAATTACCCGTATATCCCTAAAAGTATGATTATATAATTAAAATAATCAATATCTAATTTTGTAGTAAAGCACAAAAAATGAACTTAAAACATTTATTCTTTTTTCCCAAAAACCATTCACGTCATAAACTGCTAACAGTGGTTCGGTATTTTAGTACTGATGATCGAATATTGAATTCACCGCTACCTTCACATACATGGACTAGACTAGTGTTAATCAAAGGTAGAGTATTAACCTATGCATTTTATTTTTATCAAAGGTCGAGTATCAACCTAGACATTTTATTTTTATCAAAGGTCGAGTATCAACCTAGACATTTTATTTTTATCAAAGGTCGAGTATTAACCTAGACATTTTTTTATATATATCAAAGGCCGATTATTACCCTATGTTGCGAGCATGGGGTCTTTCGTTCCCTATGTTTGTTGTAAGAATTATTATACAAAACCTACGTCATAGGAAATGGTGCTGACATTATAAACTTATTATAAACTTCAAAGCGACCGCACTTGTCAGAATGTATCGATTTACATAGCAGTTACATAGCTTTATCAATGTACATATCATTATCGATTTATATAGCTTTATCAATTTACATAGCATTATTTTCAAAAATAATTTTAATCTCGCAATGTTATTTCTTCTAATATTTTTTAAAGAAGGGCGATACTTATATTTTATCTAAAGTACTACTCCGCTGCCTAACTACTGCTTCTCGACCCCAGCAGTGTTTGTATGGTGGGTGAAAATGTTATTAAGTACATAATGCCTTATTATCACGGTTCAAGTCGTTGTTGTTGTTGTGGGGTTTAACGCCATTTTTCAGCACACGATAGGCTATGCATGGCGGCCAGTATTAATGGTGGAGGAAGAACCCGGGAAAACCCCGGGAAGAACCACCGACTCACGAGAAGCTACTGGCAAGCTTTCTCACATACCCACATTGGCCGAATCCGAGACTCGAACCCACGGTTCATATCACTTATACCAAAAGAGCACTAGTTTTAAGAACGAAAGCGTTAATTTACATATGTGAATATCGTTCAGAATGGTAAAACGAAGTTTGCATTGTATTTGAGACCGAACAAGTTTACGGACAGACAGACGGAAAAACTATTTTAGCCGCTATGATCTTGACATTGGCTTAATCAATCCCAAAATGAATGTTGTTAGTCCTTTCCACAAGAGAAACGTTCCTGTGAAGGAAGAAGGTATGAAATAGCACCATCATTTGCTACATAAACATAATAAATATAAATCGTTATCAAAAAGACATGAAAAGGTTTACTGAAGGACAGAGCTATTTCAGCCGCTGCGCTATGGATCTTTGATGGACCTACCTCCTACCCGAAACCGTACTAATATACACCCCGCCATATGGTCGGTAAATAAAAAGTCAGTCTGAGACGAGTGAAAATTGGCAAGTTGAAAATAAATCATGATAAATTTTGTAAGAGAACTACACGTCCGCAATGGCCTTACGTTAAATATCCATGGAGCTGGTGAACCAACTGTTAAGTGATCGTTTTTCAGTCTTTTAATTGGTGGACATCTGGGACTAGAAATACCCATTTGAAGAGTAACTGAACAGAAAAGGCAATGGATGCACCGCCATCCTTACGATTTTGCAGATAAAAGATAGTAGGGGAAAATAGCAAGAAGGCAACATTTATTTCATTTTTGTCCGTTATTGTTTGTTATGGTTACAGTGGATTCACTGTAAATGGGGTGCTAAAAGTTAAGTAGTATGTAACACATGCATCTTTCCAAGATACTTGCCTTTATGACATGCAGTCCTGTAAAAAACATTGGAAACTCTGTCTTCATCATCTGTGTGTGTATGTGTGCTTCTTTTATGAACATTAAAATAATGTATTGTTTGCACTTCCATTCTGACTTTCCTTGAACTAACCAGGTTTCTTCAGGGAAATGAGATATGATCCAATTAATACAATTTGGACCAATAACCTTTTTTTCATGTTGTTTGAACATTCTGAGTACCTTCGGATCATTATTTCATGTAATGAACCCTCAGACAAAAGACACATTCCCTCCACCCAAAAAATAAATAAATCAAGCAACACTGATTGTGACTCTTCGAACTGATACACCTTTCAACTGGATTAAAAAACCTTTGGGCTAACGCACCTTGGGACTATTGAACTTCAGGTGCATCGAAACCTTTTCTTCAGACCAAGGGACAGTTGGACTCAGGTACCTCCTGACCACTGAACCTTCACAACACTGAACACATCTTTCTGACCAGCAAACCTTTGGACTAACGCACACTTGAACCACTGACCATCAGGGCTATTAAATCCCTCTTTTGGACTGATAACCGTTCGAAACAGTAAACCTTCAGACTATGGTGACGTAATCACTAATAGCAGGTGACTAAAGCTTTTTCTTTAAGGCATTATAGTAATGTATTAAAAGATAAAGGTATTAAATGGATTAATCATCTCTTGTCTGATTATCTAATAAAATCTTTACATGTAGTTATTGGCTATTTGTCCATTTTGCGAAGTGACATATAGGCTGATAACAATCGAAGTTTCAGCCTATTGTCCAGTACGTGACACAAAAATACAATTAGCTATTAGCACGATTCAAACAAGATAAAAATATTCTCGACCCTTAGCGTTTACATCTATACACCTATATTGCCACGCTGAAACTCTATGCATGTATTCAGCCAGCATATATAAATAGACAGATGGATGCATGAATGGATATTTGATCCTGAATAATGGATCCTGCGCAATGTTTATTTATTTTTTATATATATACAATTATTTAAAGGAAAGATGAACAAGACTACGGTGGGGATTATACCGCGTCGGGGGAATAAAAAATTAATTACAGCTTTGTTCCCACAGGTAAGGTAAAATACCTTGCTTGAAAAACATAACTGATTTACCTGAAAAATACAGACAGGTACTGTGTACATTTAGGTCATCCAATTTATCTTTATAATAGTTTAACAATCTATGTGCAGTTTAATAAACACTGACACACTTTCTTTGTTAAAAGAAGTCTTGGACGGAATTCATTTTAAGTTACCCAGATCTTCACGAAGTTAGGTAAATGTACATACCTCCATATATACTTTTTCCCTGGTCATCCTGATAAATACAGACGGAAAGTTTAATTAGTATCAATTATAGGTTGCTTTATTTTAGTCTTTGTGAGCCTTGGGTCAAAATGAATCAATCATTCGTCACCCTCCTTATCAATACTATTTTTCCATCAGTTCTGATTTCCATGTGTCCAAAGACAATTTCTGTCACTCTTTGTTTATTGTAAATATAAATGATTATGCTGCTATTATTGTTTTCTTCCTTGTATTTTCGCTTTGTTTTTATATTGCTGTTTTGTAAATGTCAGCCTTGATATTATATTGTATGTTATTTAGTATATTTATTTGATGTCGTTTCTCATGTGTTATATCATTTTTAGTTGTAAAACCATTTGTCTTCTTTCTGTTTGTTTCCCCTCATGAAAAGAAAATAGTCGAGAATAATAATCAATTTGAATTTGTGTAAAAATATGTAGCTAAGTACACATTTTAAGGGAATGGATTTGTTGTCGGAAAAATTTTGTTCAAACGAAAGGGTCACCTAGACAGTTTTCATTACATAACATGTACAGTTTCAGATTTGTACAACTCCTAAGGTTTCATTAAGTTTTCATTAAATTGTAACCATATACTGAAATGTAGCCACATGTATATAATTTTTCCAGGGAGAAATATACCGATTTTAGATAATGTTTCGTCTGTCTCGGATGTTATCACGAGGCATTTCGTTACCCTGACATCGCCCTCATTCTCGGCTCTCACGTGTTCCCGTTCTGCCGACAGGTTTTTGATGCAAGTGGAAACCCGCGAGAGACGAGAACGAGAGACGAGAGAAAAAGACGATGTCATGTTGCTTCTTGTTTCTTGATAACATCCAGCTCGGACACAACAACACATAACACATTAAGGGGCGTAGAACTGCCTTCTCCTCATGTCTTGAGGTGAATTGACCTAACGACAACGCGCCGACTATTCACAAACATATCATGTTTTATAAAAGTGTACAATTTGTGGTGAAAAAGGTATATATAAATCATCTGTACCGCTAAGTCACCAATCAAACATTTGTCGCAATGGTGAAGAATAGGAACAGTTATATTAAGATGAGTTTATACACAAGCCCGGCACTAGGATATGCGGAGCCCAAGGCAGCATGCAAGACCCAAAGGCAGCAAGCGATGAGCACAGTCCCAAGCACAAAATTGCACTGCGGAGTTGATGTCCTGAAAGCGCGGGGCCCAAGGTGGTTCGCCTTGCCCTAGGGCCGGGCCTGTTTATACACGTTACATATGCAGTAATTTCTAGTTGTCAGTGTTCAGACAGCGAAGAAACAAGTAGTACATGCTGGTTCTATAACCAATGATTCGAAGTCCAATTGATCAATAGTTCAGTTGGTTAACAGTCAGACTGGTTGACAGTCAGGTTGGTTAACAGTCAGACTGTTTGACAGATTGGTTAACAGTCAGACTGGTTAACAGTGAGACTGGTTGACAGTCAGAATGGTTAACAGTCAGACAGTTTCACTGATAGGCAGTAATTCATTGAAAATTGTTCATAATATGATTTGGAAGTAAGAAAGAGAAATCTGAATGATGCAAAAGTATCAGGCAAATTAAATAAAGATTTTGGTCAAATTAAAGGCATCCTGCAACTAACAATACAATCTATGTTAAGCAACCATCTACCGGAAAAAATAGCTTACAAGAACCACACTTATCAACGTCAACCTGCCTCTTCTACATTAATTATTTTTCATGCAACCGGTTTTTTCTTTTACAAGGGGCACTCGAGTGAAGCTATGGTTACTGATATGTATATAGACCTGTCTACCAATAAACACCGTGTGGAGGTTATTACTCGAGCATGTGAGAACCCGGAGCGTCATGTTATTATAGTGTAAACAAAATTTATGACAGATCTTTGTTGAATTTTTCTTCTGAAGATAATGCGGATATATTTTGAAATATTCGTTCCATTCAATTTTTTTAATGATAAAAGGCAACCTCCTCGTCATTTTATCCAATCATGTGATTGGAATGTACCAACCCACATTTCTGGAAAAAAAAAGGTTTGTTGTAGAGTATTCCGTATGTGCAGTTTATCAGAACATGCATAATTTATATGTTCTTAAATCTTTCAATACTACAAACTTTATCGTTTGGAAGTCCTAGTAGATTTAAGCACATCTTTTCGTTAATGGAGCAGATTTTTTAAAATGAAAAATAGTATAAAAATTGAATAGTACTTCCCTAATTTTTAAAATCAAGCATATATGTCGTTTCGTTAGACTTTTTACTAGCACATTTGATATATACGTAGGTGACTGGAATTAAGGTAAGGTCAAGACTGCGGTACAATATAACGGAGGTGAGGGTGGGACAAACTATGAAAATATGCCTGCCATCTTAAAACAGATGGTGTATCAAGCTTAATGAACTTTTCATAGGGAGTAGCCGTCCTAAGTTTGAATCTTCCTCTATTTATTTACGAACTTTTGTAAAATCTTTAAATAGCAGGTATCACCACTAATTTAGGTTAATGTTTTATGGAAGAGTACTAGTTTCAGTGTAATAAAAACCATGCAGTTGGAACGAGGCTGGGAAAATCAACTACCGGACGCTTTGTGATGTGTTTATAATAAGTAGAAGAAATTTTAAAAATGTATTTAGTATCATCACTGAAAAACGGATAAACAAACACTACAATGATAGCTGTAGCAAACAAACATAAACTACACTACAATTACTCCGTTTTTATTTATTTACTATCTATCCCTATCTTCGACCACGAAAGTTATACCATTACTGCTTAAAACAGTGATAGACAGATAACAGAACACCTAGTTCAGAAACAAACTCATATTTTCTAATGATATTTTTGTGCAAATAATCAAATACGCTCACTTGATATTTTAACCCGAATGAGAGTATTCCAACAAAAACCATTTTTATAAGACATACATGTACGCTGTAAAGAAACACATACTACCTATTAAACATATTCACTAGCATTTCTCAGAAACCTAACAACTGATGATAAAAAAATTGTCTTACCTCAATCACCCTCCTTTGAGCACTATAATAGTCTGTGGTGACTCGAAACGTGAAGAGACAGGCTGTCCAAAAGTCCACAGATGCCTTCTGCAGAGCTGTCTGGAAATTCCACGAGGCTTCATTCCAGTTTCCAAGCACATTCCAGCCTCCAACAGGGGCTATCACCTTGTCCAGGAAGGGCTTTCCTCCAGCCGACATCTTTCCATAATCATCCAAACAAGAGTTGAATAGGTCCTTAAGCTTCTTTTCGGACGACCATACAGTATCGCGGATTGGTGGAGATTCCATGAGAGCTCTGAGTTTATCCTCATTGTCGTAGTACAGGTTCCAGAAGACAGTTTTCTGAGAAATTTCCGGATTCAGCGGATTATTTTTAGGAAAATTTCCACAGACGTATTGGTGGAAATTCTGGCATGGATCTGTCGATACATTGAGATTCGCTATTGTGTAGGCCGCAGCTTTGAAACATGGAGGCGAATTACAAGTCGGGCTTGGAACGCCGGGTGGATAAGACGAGCTTCCTTTCTGAGCTCCAAGAAGGATTGCAAGAATTAGGCATACTACAAGAGTAACCGCTGCAAGTCCAGCCAGAATAAGTTCTCTCACTCTGAAAGAGAAGCGACTTATCTGAATTTCAGGCAATATTGGGGATTTATCAAATTCCTTGTAATTTTCTGCCATATTGTCAAAATCTACCGCGGCCGCACCGACGCCTGTTGCTGCGTTGAATTTTACGCCTACTAATACGTTTCCGGTCTGATCATCCGGTGTGCTTATAGCCCTACTGGCACAAGAGACTGCCGTGTGTATATGGTCTGTCACGGCGAGACGGAGCGAGATTTACCTGGCACGAACTAGCGCGTTTCAAATTGAAATCGTTGTTGGGACAGTAGTTATGCCTCAAGTACACATTAACTATTTGATGTTAATGTGATTGCTCTTATGCAAGGCACAACGTGGTAGCACAGTCCAGAATTATTGTATTGTCCCTTCATAAAATCATCTCCAATCGTGGTCATAAATTCTGTCTACTTATACCCCTGCGACAAGTACCAGGTCACGCGAACACTGAACTGAAATCAGGCTGTAGGTGAAAAAAAGGTGACTTAATGGTCAGAACAGGATACGATACAATGGTTCCTACGCAACACACGGTCAACTTGGATATCATGTTCGACGTAGAAATGACCCTTTAGTTCGTTCTTGTTTTTGTGGGTTGAACTGTATATTTCAGCAAACGGTATATGTCGGCTAGTATAACTAGTGGAGGAAGAACCCAGAAAATCCCACTAAGGGCCACTGACCCACGGGAAGCTACTGGCAAGCTTTATCACATACCCACATTAGCCTATCCCGTGGACAGAGGTGAGAGAAAGTGGCAGATGTAGTTGTACCGGTGGTGGCATTAGAAACAGTATTATCGTTAGTAATGTTAGTAGCAGTAGTCGTCGTAGTAGTAGTAGTAGTTTAATCCAACAGCGTAATATGCTTCCATATTTGCAAACACAAATTAATTTAATGTCGAGACAAATAGTTCACGAGTCGCATGAAGCTAAACAAATTTGAAGTCCAATATATCTGTACCTTAACATAAACACATTAATTTAATAATGCAGTATTTTGGGCTCCGATTATGTGTACATTTATCTATGACAAAGTTCGTGTATGGGCGTTCTGTTGCATGTATGCTTATATAAATAAGCAATTGAAACGCGGAGTGAGAACGACGATAACTCTATTATGTATCGATTTAAACCTTAATTGTAGAAGATAAACAACGTATCCAAATACCCAAGTCCTTTTGGAGAAAGAAGACAAAATACTTGTACATTCTAATACAACATACTTGTGCCAGCAGGGAAAATATAAATATACATTTCCTATCCTATACATACTCCAAATATGCATGTATGTATGTATGTATGTATGTACGTACGTACGTACGCACGCACGCATGTATGTATGTAAAATCCATGTCTTTCCCTATCATCCAAAAAATTAATTACGATGTATTACATATTTGAGCAAGCAAATGTTGAAAATAGCGCGTATGATGTAACTCCCCGATCTTTATTTAGAGTATAAGTACTGACAATTTTATTCTGTCAGTGCTTGTGAATTAGGGTCTAACTGTTACTTAGATAAGCTATTTCAGCATTATGTTTCTTTGTTATATCAGGATATGGAGAAAAAAGAAAAAGTCACATACAGGCTGTAAACCTTTCAACTATTCATACAACCAGCAAAATGCACATGTGTGAGAGACAAACACATTTTAGACTATATTTTCTCTGATTTCACACCATATTTACTTAAATATTTTTGTAGCAAAATAGCATAGCCCATGCTTGCCATATTTAAGTTTGAACTTGGGCGGAAAATTTGAACCAACGCAATTCGATGTCAAAATTTCGATCGATCGAGCTCAACTAATTTTGAAGCATGCGTGTGGAAGTACTTAAATCAATTAATAAACGGAGATAAAACTATACTTTTGGTGTACCGGTTCAAACATTCATTGTCAAGAATAAACCAAATTTCTACGTTAATTGTTCGTATATACCATTCTTAGATTTGCAACATACCTACAGAAAGTGCAGCATTCATGTAGGTAACGGTTGATCCCTGCAAATATGTACTATTTTATGTACTACATTAACATGTAATATGTACTTATGTACTTAATATGTAATATATATTATTTTATGTACTTGATACTATTTAATATATACTATTTCATGTACTATAACAATATGGAATATATACCATTTAATGTACTATAACAATATCTAATATGTAATATTTTATGAGACCTCTCCGGTGGTGTAGTGGTTATAGCGTCCGCCTCGGATGCGGGAGGTCGTGGGTTCGAACACCCTCCGAGTCATACCAAAGACTTCTGAAATTGGTACTTGTAGCTACCTCGCTCGGCGCTCTGCATTAGGATGTTAGTGTTAGGACAGATCGGCCCTGTATGCGGGTTGATGCGCTACATATCTGCAGCATGATGCCCCAGTGCTAGACATCATTGTCATCGTAGCGACATGACTGAAAAATTGTTAAAGCTACTTTGAAAATCCAAATCACACACAGACATACTGTTATATATATATATATATATATATATATATATATATATATATATATATATATATATATATATATATATATATATATATATATACATAAATGTATGTATGTATATAATAATAATAATAAACCATTATGAGTATTAATATATACCAAACCCGTACTCTTAGATAAGCAATATGTAATTAATAATATGTAATATGTACTATAATATGTTAAATATACTATTTTATGTACTTAACACTATGTAATATATTCTATAATAATATGTAATATATTGTATAATAATATGTAATATATTCTGTAATAATCTGTAATATATTCTATAATAATGTGTAATATATTCTCTAATAGTATGTAATATGTACTTTTTATGTACTTAATAATATGTAATATATTCTATAATAATATGTAATATGTACTATTTTATGTACTATACTGTTGTGTAATATGTATTATATTATATACACAGAGTAATATGTAATGTGTATTATAACAATATGTAACATGTACTATTTTATGTACTATAATATTTTGTAATATGTATTATATATATTTTATACACTGAATAATATGTAATATGTATTACAATAATGTGTAATATGTACTATTTTATGAACCATAATATTGTATAAAATGTATTCTCTTATATACACTTAATAATATGTAATATATACTATAATAATATTAATATGTACTATTTTTTGTTCTATAATAGTATGTGGCATATACTATTTTATAAACCTTTCTCCGTGCATCTATAGTATAATAACACTGTTTCTAAGTAAGATACAGCATGTGACAAGAGATAGGGTTTTACTTGCCTTAGGTACAATCTGAATCTGTATGCATACTATAGATATACGTTCTTGTATTATCCCTACAATAAATATTCATAAACCGTTTTTTTTTTGTGTTTCGAATCTAGCTGGCGGGGTATTTCTCTTGTACATACACGTTCAACGGCAGATAAAGGAGTCGTAAACGAGCATCAGCAAAAGTTCATTTAGTACAAGAATGGAGATCCCATTTGAAGTACTATATTATTTTTTAATCAGCACAGAAAATAAAGTCGATTATAACAAGATCCCTTTCCCAAGATATTCAATTAAATTCAACTCATTGCATATATTGCTGAAGACATCTATAACAGTGTTTAATTTGACAATAAAATAAACGAACAAATGGAATAGGAAATAATAATAATAATAATAATAATAATAATAATAATAATAATAATATTTAGTGGCAATTTTAGAAGTTTTGCTACGTAGATGTAGAGGAGCAGTCTGGTTTGCAGTTTTCTAACGATTCATGTTCAAAATTAGTTACTTTATTTGCAATACTTGTATTTGTGACATTGAAGCATATAAGGCTATTATTTGAATCGTTATACGGAAATCAAATACTTTTAACAGTAATGCAACAGTAAGGATCTTGCTTAGATGTTTACACACAAAGCATGACAATAGGAAATGTTTTTAGTCATCTGTCTTGTTTTGGGCAGAAATATTCAAAACATAGACTTTTTTCGATTTGGTTTTATCGACTTATTTCAATCCCTCGAGTATATCAGCTAAGCAGAAGACAACGTAGTGATTTTGTGTGATTTCGGTTTTTCATAACATCCAGGTAGTTCGGCAAGCTAATTTGGTTCTCGAACATACCTTTTCTCTTACTTTATTAGACGGCTAAATGTTTTGAATGAGTTACATAGTTTTAGAAAACATGAATTGCTTGAACCAAGATTCCATTATGAGTATTAATATTGACCAAATAGTTACTTTAGGATACTCATATGCTAAGTTTTGGCATACTTACAGCGATGACAATAGCAAAAGGAAGAAGCCCAAGTTCACTTACAGCTTCAATATTACATACACGCTTCAGTGGATCCAGTATAGACAGTAAAAAAATTAATAATTTTGAACTGGTAATATATTGATACTCTAATTGAGTAAGTGTGAGCGAACATCACACTAAGATATGTGTATTGTACAAAAATTCACTATTATTAGTAGGCAGCATAAATATATATTTCAGATTATTGACTCAGTATTAATTACATGTGCTACCTGTGTTTCACGTAGGAGGAGATATTTTAGTGTCAAAAGTGCATCTGAGGTCATACTTGCGATCCTATGTTAACATTGTCTCTAAGTTTAACGCACGAGGAGGCAGTCTGGGGTCGAAAGTGTTCTGGGGTCATATGGAAAGACATTTAATGAAGTTTAATATCCACTCGGAGCCAAAGGTTCTTAGATTATTGAGACCATATTGTTGCCATTTTTATAACGTGTCTAATAGAAGGAGATCATCAACAATGAGAAAATGTGAGATAGGCAGGTCATTAGAAGTTGCTCTTGACAGGAAAAATAAGTGTTGAGGTAATTGAAACGATGTTTAGCAAAATAGGATTACATCTGCTTCCTTGTTTGACACCAGTGTTAGACTTTGTACTTTTCGTATTTCATGTTTCAGGTTCACGACGTCAGAGTAGCTGAATGGGGCTTTCTCGAGTCATACGGGAATGAACATAACATTGTAGGTTTACATTAGGTGGAAATCTGGGGGTCATGCGGGAAATCTTAATTTAAAATTGTCAGTAGGTTTAACATAGGAGGAAACAGTCTGGGGTCAAAAGATTTTCTGGGGTCATACTCGAAATTCAATGTTAAAATGGCCCATAGGTTTAACATGTGAAGAGGCCGTCTAAAGTCATAGGTGTTTATGGGATCAAACCAGAATGGCGATGTCGAAGTTACATTCACAATCCTACACACACCTTTACTATCCTACATACTACATATAGTATCCATCATTCACTTTTTGATTGCTATCCAGCACACCTTCACTATCCAACGACCGCTTATAGATCATAATCCAAACAACACACTACAATCCAGCAGCCTCTTTTTGGACTACTATTGAAACACACACTAGTGCACTTCGACGAGAAAGGTAGGGGTCCCTCGAGTGGCCGAGTGGTCTAAAGCGCTCTCCGTTACGGATTGCTGTCATCTCACCTCTGTCCGCTTGGGTTCGAGTCTAGGATTCGGCTAATGTGGGTATGTGAGAAAGCTTGCCAGTATCCTCTCGTGGGTCGGTGGTTCTTCCTGGGGTTTTCCCTCCACTATTAATACTAGCCGCCATGCATAGCCTATCGTGTGCTGAAAATGGCGTTAAACCCCACAAAAACAACAACAACAACGATAAAGGTAGGAGTTTTGATAAGCATGCCCCCAACCCCGCACGTGCATAAACACAAACATACTATCATCTACATCGGTAGGAATTGTTAACAGACACACTACTATACCCATACAGACATACAATCACAAGAGGAAGTGTAATGTGTTTAAATTTTCGTTTTTGGGAGGACAAAGACATATACAAAACATAAAAAGTGATCAACTATGATTAGCATTTCTTTTGCTCACGCTTCCGGGTCTGGCATCACAGGCTGCACGTCGTTTCATGCAACTCGTTTTGCAGGAGACAACAAGCTTAAAACTAGGTTTGTTGGCCTCCTTTGCCCAGTCGTCCTCATCCTCAGGGTAACACTCTGGACGGTCCAGGTGGCGAAATGATTCCAACTGGCATTTAGGTGCTGGAAGTCCCATTCTCTCTTCTGACGCTCCATTTTTGTACTCGCTGTTTTCCAATTCAGACATTTTAGTGGTTGACGAGTCAACAATTTGTGACAAGACTTGCTGTCTTGAACTTAAGTCGCGTTCGGCAATTCCGCCACATGAGACTGGTTCATATACGGTGTACTACTTATTTTCTCGTCGACGGGTAACTTTTCAGTGTCTATCGATACTTTAATATATGTATCGCATACTTTTGATTTGCATATCCGGAAGCAGGAAAATGGGGAAGGGGCGGAAAGGGTCGCTCCTCGATGGCACCGGATGGCTTCTGCTGTTCCAGGGTTAGACCTTTCCAAAAGAACTTTGCTGTTCTTGCACCTGAAGTTTGAAAACGGTCTCTGCTTTTGGCGGTTGGGTTTGTAACACATAACTAAGAGATGAAAGGGTAACATTGATAATCAGGTCGTGAACACGATTAAATTATATCTTCTATTTTTGTAAGCATTTCTCCCTTTATGTTGAGTTAGTTTTAAATTAGTCCAATGAGTGCTTACTTGTAGGGCTGGGTTCGGTGGCTTGGGTTTTATAACCACCTTATACTAAGTTATGGGGCAGTTTAGTCAGGCGTATCATTTATTACAGTTGCTTACTTATATTTTACTGGGATTTGTTAATAATCCGGTACTGCATTGTGGGGTTGAATCTGCATTGTTTCTATGTTTGTAAAATGAACTTTCCTGTCAACAGTCATATATATTAATTACGCAATGAAAGAATTACATACTAAATTATGTACGCAGTAAAATTTCAGGTAGGGATGGTGTGCAATGGATTAACTGCCCACAGCTTTTGATCGTGACTTAATCCACATATCGGTCGTTGCCAGTTTGGAGTGTTCAATTATTATTATATAATGACACATTAAGCGGTGTCAGTTAGGGTTCATTATTGGTTTCTTTTGAATCTTGCCCAGGTTGTGACAACACTGAGTGTATTGTGTTAGTTGTACTTGCTGCGTTTGATTGTGTATTACCTTCATCCGGGAGATTGGGTAAGGCATTTAATCCGATAGGAGAGGACGCCACACTGTTATAACAACATTTATCATTTACGGAATGTGTAACGTTCTATTCAGAATTCAGGAAAGGCCCGTGCATTTTCATATTTCGGGTTTTGACAGAGATACGAGTCAGTAAATTTAAAAAAAAAAATTGTTGCATCAATAATAAATAGATAGGAAATTCCTCTTACTTGTGAAAAGGCATCGGATATTGACATTTGATCTGCCAAATTCACTTGGTTAAGGCACATTTCAGCAACCGTCTCATCCAGTGGTACGCTTGTAAAACGAAACAGAAACAAATTTCTTTTATACCGAATAAAGATTAAATGAAACGGTCATTCCTTTTTTTTTTGTATAATGTAAGTAATTGAAATTTCATTTTGATTTTAAACTCAAGTAATTTTTTTGTGGTGATATTCATTCACAAAACAGAAACAATATATGCGATTTCACGTATAACAACTTGATTTTAGGCTACTTAACAAAATGAAGAAAATGTCGGAAAAGAATTAGACGTCGTATTCAACTTGATCATGGAAGTAAAACTATCAGCATAAAACCGTACATTGACTAGTCCGAATCATCGTTCGCACAGATCAGAAAATTCCTCATTTTTGTGTAAGTAGAAATGTTATGCACACAAAAATTTAGCTTCAGTTTAATCACAACATGATGTAGGTGAACAGTTATCATTCTAAACCAAATAACCTAGCTGAATGACCCCACAAGACAAAAATATTTCACACAAATTTTTGAAAACAAATTTCTTATTTCTCTATGAAAGCATATATTAATTTTTGGCGTCCATTAGACACGAACGACAGTAGTTTGGCCGGGGAGATGGTAAGAATGTCACGGAGAAAAAAGTCACATGGGTAAGAAAAGACCTAGGAAAAAGTCATAAGTAAGGATATCACAGAGGGAAAAAAACACAGTCTCCTTTGGATGAGATCAATATTACTGCACAAAATAAAATAATAAAGGGTTGATATATGAACGAAACGGTTGGCTTTTATGTATGGAAACATGAAATAACATATAAAAGATGAATAACAGTGTGGATATATGTTCTGCTTCGAGATTCTAGAGTAAAAACCTTGCAGAAAATAGTGTGATGTGAATTCGTCCGGCTCTGAATACATTTGTTTTATTTATTTTTATTAGTATGTATCAGCTGATGAAGCAGGATGATTAATTATAAAACAAATTTGTCATCATTATAGACAGCAAAATAACTTTCATGATGATGCTCCTAAATTATAAAAACGAAATCATTTTAACTTATGTCCAAAAAAAATCAATATAATTGTATATTGAATAAATGTGACCGTTTCCTGTGACTTTTCTCCGTAATGTTTCACGTGAATTTTCTAAATCCAATTGGGTTAATAGCGCTTTGAGGTGGATTTTTAGTCTTTTTCCTATATATTTTGGTTAGGTTTCTTGGGCAACGAGCGTGGAGCGTCTTTCCTTTCCCAAGGATACACCACGTCAGCTAACGAGGTGTGGCCTAGCTCGGGGTTATCGCGCTGGGCTCAACGTAGGAGAACAAATACCGGCGCGAAAACATTGAGGTGATGGTGTTTTTAAAAATACAGTAAAAGGACACAAAACATAACAGAGAGAACAAAAGGGAGTGTAAGCAAGCATGTATCCTAAACTCTAAAACATTTACATGAGTATGTGAAAAGAATTTATTTCAAGAAAAGGGAATGCGTCATTTCGTTAATTTACAGTGGTCGCATTTTAATTATAGAGTAAAGTATATAAAAGCCATTGTGACATATAAAGCTTTTCATAACACGGTTCTAGAATAAATCAATTATCTCCCAACCCCAGGTTCCAACATCAATTCACACAATCTACGGCTTACAGGCATTTTGAAAGTCATGGGTCACTGTAGGTATGTGCGGTACCAAATCACGCAAATGATGAAGCAAGAAAACATAGTTGATTGATACGGAACCGAATGAGTAAAAATAGAACCATACTAACAATTTAGAACGTCCTGGGTGACTGTACTGAGGTACAGAACCAAACTACGCAAATGATGAATCAAACAAATACAGCAAACAGTTCATTGATACGGAACCAAATGGGTAAATATATAAATCAGTATAAAAGTCATGGGCTACTGTAGTGAGGTGAGGGACAAAACTAAACAAATGATGAAACTAATAAACACTAGAAACATAATCCATTGGTTAAGAAACAATTGGTGGAAAATAGAGCCCATGTTGTGCATTGTAAAGTTATGGGTGACTTAGCGTGGCGCGGGACAAAACTAAGCAAGTGATGAAAGTAATAAACACTGTAAAAATAGTCTATTGGTTAAAAAAACACAGTTGGTGGAAAACATAGCCCCTGTTGTTGCATTATGAAAGTCATAGGTGATTGCGGTGAGATGCGGAACCAAACTACGCAAAAAGATGAATCAAACAGATACAGGAAGCATTGTTTATTGGTACGGGACTAACTGGCAGTCGGTAGAAGCTTCATCTTTCGAAGCCATTAAAATAAAAGGGTCTTCCACTATCCAGTCTTTCCGGTTATCGAATATTTTGCGTAAGATGCTTCAATGTCAGAATTATTTGAATTTAAACGTAAAAAGAGACATAAAGCGAGATACAACTTAGTTGTTTATTGTAGTTTCAAATGTCAGATGGTTAAGCCTTCTATCCAAGTCCTAACCTGCTTACACGTGCGCGTACTTGTGTGTGTGTGTGTGTGTGTGTATGTGTGTGTGTGTGTGAGAGAGAGAGAGAGAGAGAGAGAGAGAGAGAGTATACGTTAGACGACATTATTTTGGGTTTGGCTTTAAATTAAATGATTGTTTCTTACTTTCATATTTCAGTCAGAAACGGGTCTATGCGACGAATTCCTACAACAGGGATAATGACTAAAAGGTGTGAATGCATATTAATCAAATGAAAGGGAGGAGAAGAAAAAAACAATACACGACATTTTCAAAATTTCGCCTTTCACATTATCTTCAACTCTTCGCGAGCAATATATCAGAGAGAAATTCAGGAAGGACCGTGTTTAAAAATTATTGACGCTAATAATATAATGTCAAGTACCTGTAAATGTATGTTGGTGCACTTCATTTTAATGTACTAATCTTTGTGGGTGCCACTCGCCGCGATGACATAGATTATTCGGTTGATTATTAAAACAATGTACAAGAGGTACAAAACTGTTGCTAAAGAAGTGTTGAAGTCGCTGCATGGGGACGCATTTTCTATTGCGTCAATTATTCGGCGAATGACCCAGACCCGTCTGCTGTTGTAGATACTACGTGAGTGGGTTGAATGGGAGACTAAAATAACACCAAGTCCAAAGTTTGTGTACTAATATAGACACGACGTGGGACACGTCGAGTGGTTGACTCAGAAATTATTATAGACATAAGTAAGACAAACGGAATCTCTCTGATATATAGATCGAAATTTACAATTATAAGTTCGTATATATTCCTTGTATTTCTTAAACAGACATCCTGTGGATTTGTGCATATAGCTGATTGGTAAATTCCTTTTGCCAAGCGAGTGAGTTCTCGTGTACCCAGATTCGTTATTCTGACATTATTCCATCCGTTTTGGCAATGAGTATGTGGCCATGTTGGTTAGGGTAGTGGTGTATGAGAGTACGCCCATAGTTGCTGTTACTCTCTATATGGATATGCTTCCTGTTTCACTAATTGTAAACTCTCTAACTTATTTGCTTATAGCATTGTCATTATCTGTATATACAATAAAACACCGATTATCCAGACACTTCAGGGACATAGATTTCGTTTGGATAAAAGTTCGTCCGGATAGTCGAATTTTAGTGAAGTGTAGAACTATGAAGATGTGTAAAAGGGCATTAATCAAGGCAAACTTAGCTGACACGTGTTCCGTTCATACCGGTGCCGGCGGGTGATTAGCTTTAATTGCCCGTTAAGTCACAATAATCATTGATCGACATTAATTTTGTTGGCTTGGACTTGCACACTACCTTTGATCGTATTGTTATGAGTCTTTAATCATGGATGAATATTTTGTGATTTCATATTGACATGGCGACACTCACTTACCGATAATCAGGTGTCAGAGTAAACGTTCTCTTTGCATCTCCCTATGTCCCCCTCTCTCCGCATTATATTTACTTTTACTTCGAGAAAGATAATTTATTAATTAATAATACCGATGTAATTATAATTGTATGGGATTATATGCAATCGTTTTTCTTCCTGATTTTTGTTGATGTGTTCCATGTTGCAGCTCGATCTGGGAAGCAGTTTAATTTAACGAGACACGTACATAGTAACAAGCACACACACACACACACACACACACACACACACACACACACATATATATATATATATATATATATATATATATATATATATATATATATATATATATATATATATATATATATATATATATATATATATATATATATATATATATATATAGTAACGTTATCCATGCAAATTGAAGCTTTTTAGATCTACTGAAGTTAACGGTATATTACTGAATACCAATTTATTTCCATTTTCCAGAGATTCGAATTTATACATGCATGTATATTTTAAGTTTCATATAGTCTACAATACCTTAGATGTATGTGGATTAAATCTATCAGTGCAAATTTATTTGCGACAATTGCCCGACTGAAAATTCCGCTCACGGTTCTTTCTTTTCAAATTAGCATTTTAATATGCGATTCACCTGTTTGTCAGTTAGTTTACTAATTAGCAACAGTCCTGAGTTGGTACCTCTTCAGTCACCTTTTACCTTTGCATGTGCTAGTGAACTTCTATTCAACACTAGATACGAAGGTGGATAGGTGTGTAGGTAGTATGGTTATGCAGGTAGTATATGGACACAGAACACAATTAATTGTGCTTTATGTTCTCTACATTTGATTCTCAATACCGAACTTTCCACTGTGTGACAATCAATACAAATCATATGTTAATCTAAAATACCTTCAAAGATGACTTCACGGTGAAGTTCTTGTCAAGGCTTGACCTGCATTTTTTGAGAGGCTGGACTGTCAACAGAGCAGCATGTAAACAGAACACAGATTTCACTTCCGGACCATCACCAAGGCCTTATTACTCACTGTGCACTGTCGCCGAAATACACACGGAACACGACACCCTGAGCTCATATTATCAGGAATAAACAATTACCTTTAAATCCCTACAAAAAAAATGCATAAATATAACTCTTCTGTCACCACCAAAATGAGAGAGAGAAAAATGTTCTAAAAATAGACTAGAACTACATTCGTCGGTACTGAACTGGAAGTACTAATTGTGGGCTGATTCCTGACAGGCCCCATTTTTAGGCCCATTTTAGTCAAAGTTTTATATTTGCATGCCACACCTATTTCAACTTTATACATGAAGCCTTTTTGAATTTCCTTGCAAAGAAAACATGTGACACCTGTCACAAAGTATGTAGTGCTGGTGTTCCACAGGGTGCAAGATTTGGTCCAAGTGCTCCTGAGAAACCAAAACTAAATTTGCCATATCTTCCTTAATTATGGGAATTTTTCAATGCAGTAAAAACCTAATTGTAATACAAGATAAGGCATATCTGAAAATATGTTGAGATTTACAAATATTGATCAATTAAATTTTAATGACAATTTAAATAAACATTTAAATTTTAAAAACTAAATTGTATTTTTTTTAAAATTCATATTAGTTTAAAACTCAGTTTGACAAATTTTAGACAGCAAAGTTGACTAATGAATGCTATTAAAAACAAATGGTAGTTTGGGTCTGTACAACTGATGACATTTTTCCCAGGGGTAGTGAAGCATCATAACTCATAGTGATTTTTGCAGCAAACCGCAAAATGCCTGTCCAAATGCATATAGGTGTACACACTAAAGAAACAATGGCGTGCTATGTTCCACATTTATGGTGTCAGGTACTTAGGCAGTTGTTTGTATAACTAATAGCGCACGCAGATTTAAAGTTCTGATGGGACCACTACCATGTTTGATAGCAAAAATGCATTCCATTTCAATGTCGATAGCTATAAAAGGTGACAATGGGATAGGAAAATAGTTTCTATGGAGGCTCTACCTTACTGCAAAATGGTGCTAATCTCTCTCTTGAAGACCTGAGCCATGTCTCTGAGGTGCTATACATCAGTGTGGTGATATGAACTAATCTTGGTCACTTATGGTAGTACACTGCACACGCCCTTATGAAACCATGTTATCACCAACGGACTACTAGAGAGCTTCCAAGCTGATCCAAATCTAATACTTTGTTCCAAATACCAGACTAGACCTGAAAAGATACAATATGTTTCACTTAATTCTAGAAAACAGTAAGATCTAGATAAATAAAGTTAAAATGTGTTAGATATGGTGATTTCAAAATAACATTAAGGTTGCAAGCATGGGAAAAAAATATTAACCTTGACAGAGTGACACTCAGAGATGTGAAGCAATGTCCATGTATTAAAGTGATAAATTCATCCTACACGTATATGAGGTTTCTAGAAGCATATTTAGCCATTTACAGATTAAATAATTAATCAGGCAGACTATGTATCATAAAGTTTAAGGGAATGTTGGGGCGGTGAGGTTTGATCATTGGTGCAAATATTAGTACATACCAGTATACAGGAAAGCCAAGTGACAATGTACTAAATTAAAATATATTACTATAAGCAATTTTATTCATGAGGGAAATAACAATTTTGGATATTGTAAGTGAATACAGCCAAATGTGGTCACACAGATCAACTGTAGGTACCAGTAAAATCATCGACTAAATGTGAAAATCTGGTCCCCAAAACTTGCAAAGAGGGATGGAAATTTTCATATGTGGGATTTATACAATGTACTTGTCAAGATCAAATGTGCAAAAATAATTCAAATGATCTGTTTGAACATTTATAGTGTATTTTTAAGAGTGTTGGTAACCAATTATTAAGATCAATGATTCAGGGGAATCAGATATCAGCATATGCTACAATACCGCACTCTGTCAAAGTACTAAATTGAAATATGTTACCACACATAGGCATATTCATGATGAAAATAACATTTTGGGATATTTTCAGTGCACATAGCCATAAATGTGCCTTACAGATTCACTATAGGTACAATGTCAGCCTATATGATGTACTGAGTGTGAATTTTTGATTCCAGACATTCTAAAATATATGGATTCTTGTTCATGTGGGATATGTAACCATGTTAAGATCAGTTGTACAAAGTTAAATTCAAATAATCTGTTTGAATATTTCTTATGTAATCTTTAGAGTATCAGTTAACAAATATTATTAGTAATTAATAACGCATAAAGCAAGATGGATCATTAGAATTCCCATAACATCATATAGGCCACAATGCAGCACTACACCAATCAATATCGTAACCAAACTGAACAATAAAATGGATAGCATTTTGTGTTCAACTTATATCGTTTTTGCTGTTTTCTTACATCCAAGGGTAATTATACCTGGGGAAAGTATATTTTATCCGTTTGACCTGTATTTCATTCTCAGACAGTTTAAAATGATTTAGTATAGAACTTGACTAGGTTCTAGTATAAAGTTTTCATCTCTGTCCTCTCATTAAATACCTTATAAATATGTTTATAAACAATTACTGAAGGCTATACAAGCAGATATGTGTTACTCAGGAAGTAACCCCATCATAAACTCATAAATTAACTGCTTGGACACCTAAGAAATAGTTTGAATGGCCAATACAAAATAGAATTTTGTCTTCGTGTATTTTAAATGAAGATATGAATTTGACTTACAAAGATATTTTTCTGACAGAATGTGACAAAAATCCAACAATGGAGCTTATATATGGTGTAGGAATTTATACATGCTGATATCATTTAATATGATTCCAAAAAATATTATAGATGTGCATTTTGGGGAGAAATTTTTAATTTTTTTATTTTTAAAAATCTTTGATTTAAATTTTTTAAATAAAATTAATTTTTAATTTTTAATTTCATTCTTATATTTTCAAAGTCAATATACATAACATATTCAAATTTCATGTGTCTATCATTAATAATAAAGATTTTATACCAATTTAAACTTTACTCCAATACTGCACTGAAAGGACATAATACACAATTAATTTACTATATGTTCTCTACATTTGTTTCTCAATACTGAGCTTTCCACTGTGTTACAATCAATACAAATCATATGTTAAACTAAAATACCTTCAAAGATGATTTCAGGGTGAAGTTCTTGTCAAGGCTTGAACTGCGTTTTTTTTGAGAGGCTGGACTGTCAACAGAGCAGCATGTAAACAGAACACAGAAAATAAAACACAGATTTCACTTCCGGACTATCACCAAAGCCTTATTACTTTATGTGCACTGTCCCGAAATACACACTATTATTAGGTTTTTACGAAAAAACAGCCAGGTCAAACTAATTTCTGGAAAATGTTTAATTGCAGTAAATAAAATTACATTACGAAAGCATGTAACGGAATAAACAAACAAACAATTAAATTAAATCAAATCAAATATATATATATATATATATATATATATATATATATATATATATATATATATATATATATATATATATATATATATATATATATATATATATATATATATATATATATGATATACTTTTCTCAAACATATATGTTTCATTGAATAGTTTTGCTAATTATGTTTTTAGTTTATTGTGGCATAAAACTTTTGTGACTGTAAATTTGTTTTTAATTTGAAACATATCGAGACTTACATAATGGATAGTTTGCAATCAAAATGAGATACATGAATTAGATCATCAAACATGTCATTTGAAAAGAAAACATCTCCTTTTGAAATCATAATATTTAGTATATAATCTTTAATCCACGCAGTAAAAGATTTCCGAGAATAAACGAATACGTTTTGGTAAAATCAATGAGTTGATTAAGTGATTATTTTTTCAGATAAAGTTCATATTTCCCCTCATCCAACAATCCTGCAGTTATTTTTTTTAAAACTTCTTTTAATTTCTTATTCTAATTTAATTTAGCATATCGTATTGGTTTAAAGGGAATTTCATTCATAAAAGTCGAAAGGAAGAAGTAGATTGAACGATTTCAATATTCGGGCATATGTTTTCTTCTGAAAATGTGTTCATTCCTCTGGAAATGGCTTTTGAATTTTACATTAAAATTTAAATCAGAAACCGATGCAAAATTCTAAAGTGTTTTGTGGTATACATACAAGACTGTGGACAGCCATCATATAGAAAACAAGGCATCTTCTCCGAACTGACCCATTAAAAATTTTCTGTTATTATAAAAGATACCAGTAATATCTCTGCTATTCCAGGGATCGATGGAGAGAAATATTATTTCTGTAATAAATAGATATGGGCTAATAGGCCTTCTTGAAGGCATCTTATATGTTAAATGAAAGAACCGAGACAGATGACCACTGTTAATGACGCTGTTTTTAGACTTGTTAGACTCTGAACCACTGACAAATAGGATCGCCAAAGTTAAAAGATGTCAGAGCATTTTCCAAACAGTCCCACTCAAAAGAATCAAATACTTTTCAAAATCAGTTACTTAGAGATGGCCAGGCTGATATTTTTCGTCAAGTAGTTCATAAAATCACAACAACTTGTAGTATTTTCGTCAATAAATATCCATTTCATAAAACCTTCTGATTATTACTTAACTAGAAGGAGCATCTTCGTAAGCCTAGTTGCTGTTGAAGCTGTTTCTATTTATAGCCCACGTTAAGCAATGAAATTGGTCTCCAATTACTTATAAATTGTCTTCTTTTGTTATGCGCGTGATAATTCCCTAGGACTGAAATTAGGACCTAAGTTTGTTTTCAGATAATCATGGATCTAGTTAGAAAAAGAACCTATTAAATTTTACTGTGAATCCATCAGAACCACGATTGGTTTCATATTTTATGTTTTAAATGCATGTTTTTTCCGCAGTTGTACGTTTTTGTATCATCCACGAGGAAGTGTTCGTTTGATTATAGATTTTGTTTTGCTTTGATAAAGTTTTCATAAGATCTTTTTATTTATTCATTATTTCTTTTTATTTGCTTTCTTCCATCAATCAATTCATTAATTGTTTTGTGTAACTCGTCTTTTTCAGGTTAAGAAAGTATTATTAATTATTTTCACTAAATTCATACAAACTTGATTTTTATCTTAACCTTACTCGTTATACACGTTGTTTCCTTATTTCTTCTAATTCAGGCGTTTTCTTTTTTATTGATTTATACTATAATCTCTGTATCATTTCTTTAATTAAGTGACTTGTTTAAAAATTAAAATTTCAGCTTCAGTTCTTTTGGCATGTTGTTTTTCTTCTTTTCCCTTCTTGCTTGTGAATATTCAGTTGCATCAGTCCTAATTTTAATTTTTAATAATTTGCAAAAAAAAGCTGATCATAAAAGTTTCATAATAAAAATCCCGAAAAGCAATCCAAGAGATCAAGAATGAACAAGATGGAGCTGACCCATGTAGAATAATCAATCTGAATTAAGTTTGACTTACTGAATATGAATAATCTGAATCATCGTCAAGATGATATTCTTCAAAAAGTATTTCTAATACATACTTTAACTGCATTAGTTTTTCCATTTGTCTTAGAAGTGTTGCATTGAATATCTAGTAGCCATGACATGTGGGAAGTGTTGCACTGAATATCCAGTAGCCATGACCTGTGGGAAGTGTGCATTGAATATCTAGTAGCCATGACATGTGGGAAGTGTTGCACTGAATATCCAGTAGCCATGACCTGTGGGAAGTGTGCATTGAATATCTAGTGGCCATGACCTGTGGGAAGTGTTGCATTGAATATCTAGTAGCCATGACATGTGGGAAGTGTTGCACTGAATATCCAGTAGCCATGACCAGTGAGAAGTGTTGCATTGAATATCCAGTAGCCATGACCTGTGGGAAGTGTGCATTGAATATCTAGTAGCCATGACCTGTGGGAAGTGTTGCATTGAATATCCAGTAGCCATGACCTGTGGGAAGTGTGCATTGAATATCTAGTAGCCATGACCTGTGGGAAGTGTTGCATAGAATATCTAGTAGCCATGACCTGTGGGAAGTGTTGCATTGAATATCCAGTAGCCATGACCCGTGGGAAGTGATGCATGGAATATATAGTTGTTAATGTTGTTGTTGTAGGGTTTAACGCCATTTTTGAGCACACGATAGGCTATACATGGCGGCCAGTATTAATGGTGGAGGAAGAACCCGGGAAAACCCCGGAAATTACCACCGACCCACGAGAAGCTACTGGCAAGCTTTCTCACATACCCACATTAGCCGAATCCGAGACTCGAACCCACGCAGACAGGTGAGATGGCAGTGATCCGTAACGGAGAGAGCTTTAGACCACTCGGCCACTCCGGGCCCCGGAATATATAGTAGCCATGACCTCTGGGAAGTGTTACACTGAATATCCAGTAGCCATGACATGTGGGAAGTGTTGCACTGAATATCCAGTAGCCATGACCTGTGGGAAGTGTTGCATTAAATATCCAGTAGCCATGACCTGTGGGAAGTATTGCATTGAATATCCAGTAGCCATGACCTGTGGGAAGTGTTGCATTAAATATCCAGTAGCCATGACCTGTGAAAAGTGTTGCATTGAATATCCAGTAGCCATGACCTATGAGAAGTGTTGCATTGAATATCCAGTAGCCATGACCTGTGCAAAGTGTTGCATTGAATATCCAGTAGCCATGACCTGTGAGAAGTGTGCATTGAATATCTAGTAGCCATGACCTGTGGGAAGTGTTGCATAGAATATCTAGTAGCCATGACCTGTGGGAAGTGTTGCATTGAATATCCAGTAGCCATGACCCGTGGGAAGTGATGCATGGAATATATAGTTGTTGTTGTTGTTGTAGGGTTTAACGCCATTTTTCAGCACACGATAGGCTATACATGGCGGCCAGTATTAATGGTGGAGGAAGAACCCGGGAAAACCCCGGAAAGAACCACCGACCCACGAGAAGCTACTGGCAAGCTTTCTCACATACCCACATTAGCCGAATCCGAGACTCGAACCCACGCAGACAGGTGAGATGGCAGTGATCCGTAACGGAGAGAGCTTTAGACCACTCGGCCACTCGGGGCCCCGGAATATATAGTAGCTATGACCTCTGGGAAGTGTTACACTGAATATCCAGTAGCCATGACATGTGGGAAGTGTTGCATTGAATATCCAGTAGCCATGACCTGTGGGAAGTGTTGCATTGAATATCCAGTAGCCATGTGCTGTGGGAAGTGTAAATAATAATGATCAGATTCAAGTTATGTCAGAGTGGTCTGTATTGCATCAGTTTGGAACAGTAGATGAATCTGTAAAATATGGAAACAATCTAATCTGCTTTGTTTTATAGGACTAGGGTGTGTCCATTTAAGATCTGGATGGATTAATTTGGATCGATTTCCTCTCCATGGATTTGGTAAAGATTGTTCATCCTGATATCTTGAATTGCTCTTAGGGACACGAGGTTTCTGTTATGAATAATATAGGTATCAAGTTCCATGTCCTGAACAACTTTAGTCACCACAATGACACTCGACACATTATTAAAACTAGCACACTATCGTGTCTTAGATTCTTAAAGAAGTAGGGATTATAAACATGATGCCTGTATAAATTAAACAAGATTGTTAAATTACCATACTTTAATTTAATGTAACCACCATCACCATCACATTTCATTCTTTGGATATAAAAATTGAAAATTAGTTGTAAAATGAATGGCAAGCACTATTACTAGATTTATGACTAAAAACACACCGAAAACCCCATTCTGCATTCCGATATTTCAAGCTGAAAGTAATACTATGTTTCTTGCAATTACAACGATGCACTTGTTTGTTTAACCTAGAGGAAGATATTTGCTTTTTAAACTGGAACTATACAGACCCCTTACATTCATAAATGAAGTTTTAGTTGAGCCGTTCATAATTTCATATTTTAACTATAATATCAACACAATTTTGTTTGTGAAATGTCAAAATTATTTGAGTTAACGTTATTCCACTGAGACACGTGATATTAACATGCATATTCACGTTTAATTAACCTTCAAAAGCATAAAACTATACTAGTGCAATGACTTGCTATGATCGTGCGGGATGGTGAGAATCCGAATACAGGAACGGTCTTAGCAAACGCGGGGCCCGATTTGGATCATTTTGGCGGAGCCCCCTGATTTACGCGCAGGGCCACCTGTGAGCACGGCATGTGGAAAAGGACTTTTAAAGAAGTTTTATATGATATTGAACTTAAAGGATTCTTCCATCGCTTTAAAATAACTTTCTCTCTCTATATATATTTTTTATAAAAAAAATTACTAACGCGCTGGCCCGATTAAATGGGTCAATCGGCCTAAGGCCGGCCCTTTCATAATAAGTAGGATCATCATAAGAGTACCATACACTAAAGTGTTGGATAAAAACATATTTACCACCTACTATAAAACAATGTGAGTAGAAGCTATGATAAAATCGCACTCTGTGACAAGCTAATGCATACATATACACATAAATATAATAAAGTTTGGAGGATTAGTTGTGTTAACGCTATGCATACGTATACAAATGTTCAAGGTTGTAAGATTATTTATAGATATTCTTTAAGGCATTAATAGCCTCTAATGTACTGAATTGGACTGACTTCTATGTCAGCTTATTCTAGTAGTAAGTAAAAAAGAAATGAGATTAGAAGGAAAGGAAACAATGCACATTCTATTAACTAATTTTAGCAGAGTCTTGTCAGTGTCTGTATTAATTAATATTTTACCTTAACAGTATTAACAATATTTATTATTATCGTCACCATCGTCAACATCACCAACCAGGTCGTCGCTGTAATCAAAAGGCATTATAAAAACCACTGATGTTAACTATTTTTGCGTTATATTTTAAAAAATTGCTCTTCTCCAATCGACCAGTAGCTTGCATGGAATAAATAACGTACTCACCGTAATTATTTGTTAATCCCCAAAGCTGTAAAGTGCCCATGACGCTTAATTTATTGTATCCTTTTTACTGTCAAACTAACCACATCTGGGAAGGCTGTTTGACCTTAACACAATTAAATCCTCGGTAATACTGTTCGTATAACGTTACAGTTGAGTTACTAATTGTTTCCCAGTAGCAGGTTAAATGAGCAATACTAGGTAAGATGGTATGGGCTAATGGAGACCCATGATTGAACAAAGAGTAGCTGTTAATGTATGTCATCTGCGCAATGTTATGATCTACAAATTTCCTCATGCACAATAATTAACTGTTTGGAACATAAGTAAACATTTTGTCCAACTAAAAGGAATGAGAGAGGAGGAAGAACAACACCTGATCGCTGGCTAATAAATTATCGCTACAACGCGCATACTATTTTAAATATTTGTTTACTACATTTTTAATTACTCACTGATTTAGTTATTCAGTTGTTTGCGTCAAACAAGCACCTTTTTATATTTATTTCGATACTTACGAAGTATCATAGAAATATAAAATTATTACAAAACGTTATTTGCGCAGAGTATGCAAAAAAATATGTAGGAACCTCAGCGCAATCATTGCAAGGTACGGAATAATTTACACATATCGTGGTTCTCTGAACTCTTTTGATAAGTGGAAAAATTATCCAACGATATCATTTAACCATGTATATGAGATCTATTATTTGGAATTAATTACTGCATCAAAGTCATCAAAAAGGTAAAATCCAGGTCTTCGACCTGCATTTGTTGTGGCATAGATAAGGCAATCAAAGTACCAGGCAAATTCTATTTTCGAGTGTTTGGATAGCATGTTAATGAGACAGATGTTTAGTTGGGTGTTTTGTTTATGATTTCACATTCTTTGAATTGGTCAGATAGTAAAGTTCGACCAGTTTGATCTGAAATGAAAAGAACGGACCACACATCAATCCATCCATCCATCAATCCATCCATCTATTTATCTGTCTATCTATCTATCTATTATTTGCAAACGGAAATAGAGAGAAACCAACATTGCATCATTCAAATTAATATTCCTAAGTTTCTAAATTTTACAATTTTTAATTATGAATTTACATTGCCATGACAGATGTGCTAGATAAGTAGAAAATTCATATTGAAGAATAATCTAATATTATATAACCTTCAACGTAGTGTAAGGTAGCGTCTTTATTGATGTTAAAAGACAGTTGAATGGATAGAAAAACAAAGTGTTTATAAACTCATCAGACATTGATATTTGTCCAGTATCAAGTATGCAAATTTATTCCTTATAATTTTCAGGAATGTCGACCATTACACCAGTGTTCCAACATTTCAGCATCTAAATCAAGTTTTAAAATTTAAAAGCATTTGGTCTGATATAGAAAATAATGTTGCGAACGTTGAGACCTTATGCTTGATAAGAATGGACATCTAAGCAAATTGTGGTATTCGTTTCCAAAGATTGCAGTTTTGTCATGATGTCGTATATTTTCCGAACCTTCTACCTCTACAGGGCATCTGAGATTGCTCGTTATACATTTCAGGAAAGGTAAATATGTGCTTCAATGTAATGGTTGTTGTTGTTGTTGTAGGGTTTAACACCATTTTTCAGCACACAATAGGCTATACATGGCGGCCAGTATTAATGGTGGAGGAAGAACCCTGGAAAACCCCGGAAAGAACCACCGACCCACGAGAAGCTACTGGCAAGCTTTCTCACATACCCACGTTGTCTGAATCCGAGACTCGAACCCACGCAGACAGAGGTGAGATGGTAGTGATCCGTAACGGACAGCGCTTTAGACCACTAGGACACTCGGGGCCCCATTCAATGTAATGGAACGAGATAAGTAATTCAGGTCCTGTTTAAAATGGAAATAATTCTTACCTTTGGATGAAGCAGCGACTTTCATATTTGAATATACACAAGTCACTTGGGTAAGATTAAAACTTCGAGCAATTTCTAATTGTGATATAGTTTTTATTCGTGATAAATCATATAATATTATCGTTTTGACTACTTTAGTCCTTAGTTCATTTATAACTTAGATCAAAATCCAAACAAAATCCAGTTATGCAAGATTTAGCGTAAGCATCAATTGTCCTTATACACAGTTCAGAATGTGGCATATACTGCCTGTACGCGCCTATAAGACGAATCAAACTCAAACAACGTACACCGTGATCTGCCATTGCATTATGTACCGGCAGATAAATTCTATGTTTTATATTATACTGATTACTCATAAGAAACTGGACAGACCCAGAAGTGACAGCGTTTTATGCGAAGGTAGATCTTGGTATGTTCAGTTTACAGTTCGACTCGACTTATAAGCTAGAACAAAACTGTTAGTAGGCTTGCTTTTCGTAAAATATGTTCCCGATGCATTCATTTTGAGCGTTTTCAATTAAATGAGTATTTTCAAACCCTACACTGCACAACCAGTAAGTAGGTAAAACTGCATTGTCAGAAAGTTCTTATAGTAAATCAGTCATGCATGTGTAAGTTATATATTATTTCAAATGGAAGATGCATTGATTGCTTGCATGTTCCATGTTTTATTTAATGGGTTTAACAATCTACAGCCTTTAGAACAAATCGACAGCAAGGCACTTAAATTCATCACATACAGAACTGTTACTTCGACTGAGTTTAACTTCAGACTGATAGGTTTACGAGTTACATATGTCACCATTTTGGTTTCTGTTAAGTATTTATTCGGTTTCCATTGATATCAGGATTTGTGATACATACAAGTGCATATCACACAGAAGCCATCAAGAGAAAAAAGTTCCTTTACCTTTTAAGGATGAGTTAAATGTGACACCAATAAATGTTTTGAGGGTTTAGAGTAAATCTCTATTCATGTAGGCCTGACAAACATGAGCATAAACTTACAAAATAATTTTTTTTTAAAAAATGCATTA
Organism: Sinohyriopsis cumingii; assembly: GCA_028554795.2. NCBI lineage: Eukaryota > Metazoa > Mollusca > Bivalvia > Unionida > Unionidae > Sinohyriopsis > Sinohyriopsis cumingii. Next base: position 39,319,880 of record CM068836.1, read on the forward strand.
GAAAGAATTTTAATTTGAAATGTATCCACTGCTTTTTTCAGTACAAGGAAAATAAACAGGTAATGCATTTTACTTCGCTGATACAATAATCACAAAAACTTTGCTTTTGTGTTTGTTTTAATGGTACTTTTAACACATTATTAGTTGTATTATGCCGATTTAATAGGAGAAAACATTCCCAAGCACACCCCTAGGCAGCCAGACGGGGCTGGTCTGGGTAAGCATAGAGGCAGAAACCCTTGGATTACATTTCACTTGGTTTACAAAGTTAAGCCATAACCTTACGATCACATCAATATCTTGAACTGAAAGGGAAACTCGAGTCTCGTCGAAATTGTATTCCTTTATTTTATTACAAAATTTATACAATCTTGATTTCATTTCACCTGGAATTAGGTGATTATCTTCAAATACTTTTTTCGTCTCCCTCGTATTATACAAGTAAATGCAAGCAAATGAGCAAATAACGTGTTGTTTTCTTCTTCTGTGAAATCTTTTATCTTAGAGTTGTACATATATGCTGATACATATATTTCAAAAGGTTTACCGCTGAAAGTTAGGTTGGGCTTGAATAGTCGCTTTATCACGTGGTCAAGATTCTCACGGTCATTATATCAAATACACAGTTCTGGTTTTTAGTATAGATCAGCATTAACCAAAACTTCTATCCAGTTTATCTACTGAATATATCAGGATTATCTTTTCATATCTGAATATCAACTTTATATTGTATGTCATGTTCTACGTAAACGCTGGAATATGAAACAAATGTGACGGAAAATTGTATGTATTCAGTCTCTACCACATTTTGCGCAAACAAGATTTGAGCCCTATGTATCTCTCATAAATGATCATGTTTTGTATTCTTTTCAAATATATGTTTTGACGTTTATTGGAGAAGTGGTCTGAGCTAATTGTTTTGAATATTAAGCTGACCACCATACAATAAATAAATCACGTTGTTTGAAATAAGAAGTTTTTAATTTTGGAATCAAAATTTGGGTTTTGAAATTCTTGTGTAGAAAATTAGTCTGCTTCTGAAAACTTGTAGTTTAAAGTCTAAATTCCAAATTATTATTCAAAATTTCATACATGAAATTTTCCTTTAAAAAAATTTACCTCTATTACTTTCCCTGACTTAATCAATCTTTATCTTAAATCTTTATTCTAGGGCTCAATCTTGACAAATCATTTCCTCTATCGTTTTTACGTCTGCCCTCTTATCTTCCTACCCCTATCTGTCCCCGACTTTGAACAACGACGTTGTTTATATACAAGTTTGGTACGTATAAGTATTCTGGTAAACAAAGTATGAATTCGTGGGCCAATTCAAATCGACCATGATCACGGAACATAACCTCACGACAGCAACACACGCAACTCCGTGTTTTAATTCTTCTAATTTAACGTAATATTAGACAATATGATCAGTCGTGAAAACCTACCCAAATATATTATTCTCATCTTCAAATGTTTGTACAGGTAATTTAATTTAAAATCTTTTATTGTTGTACAAAATACGCGAATGGGTAACGAACATTTCGGTGTGCGAGGGGATATCTCAAGATGGTTGCGCTCGACTACAACAACGTGTTTACTAAAATCAGGTGATTGGAGGATACACGAAGTAGCGGTATATCAGTATCCATTGTTGTATGTTTGATATGTTTGTAAGTCAACAACGTTTGCTTGTCACTGTCATCCATGTGACTAGCATCAACGATTCTGAAGAGAAATATGATTCAAGCTTGCTGTTGCAAGGTGTACAAATATTGCTTTTTCACCATCCGTTCAATTCAGAATGATTAATTATCTTTCGTCTTTTTATTATGTTTCGTCAATGAAATAATAGTTGTTAAAGTAGCTACATTTTCACTATCGTTTTTATATTACGCCACCTCTTGCTCTACAAAGTCCACGACGTCTTTACTTTAACGTTATCCCTTTACAAGAGTATAACGATATCCAGAGTAAATTACTCTTGACACAATGTCTTTTGTCGTGAGTTAACAGAACTCCCATTTACAACAGATAACGGATCACCCACTGATGAATAGTGCTTTGATCTTGAACAGTTTGCAATTTTTTTTTCAAACGATTCAAAATATGAATGCGTTTTAGGAAAATGTCACATTTTACCATTCCAAGGGGATGATTCATAAACAGCTACAATGAGTCACCACATGTTGTTTCAAACTTTAACTTAGCTTTTAATCAATACAGTCTCTGTTTTTTTAACTAGTCGTTGTGTATTGATACAGTAGAGTTTCTGAGACCTTCAATTCATACCCTAAATATTGATAAGTGAAAACCTTTTTATATCACATCAAATACGTAATTTTAGAATACTTCCTACTGCAGGCTTTATATCAGTTTGCTCTTTTTGGATTGATGTTGGGTATCTCAATGTTGTTGTCAGTGAATGCAATTTATAAATTAGCATCTTTCCAGAAGCATTTGGTACATGTTTCTCTGTTGAAAATAGACTAATCAAGATTTGTAATATCGTGAATGTTGTTTATATCACACCTAACTTTGACCACCTTTTTCCACATCCAAACTTGTAAAACAAAATCACGTTATCTGTTGATACCGTGCCTGTTGGTTTGGTGTTGAACTAAGATTATATTGTAGAGAGCGTGCTATAGTAGTAATGTGATTTAAATCAGTAACACATTTCATTTTATTCTATGTGCGAAAGTGATGGGCTATTTTAAATTTTACTACTGCTTTGGGGCTGTCATAAGCCATTGACTCGTTGCAACAAAATGAAACTGTCGAGAGAAATAGTCATTAATATTTATGAAACGTACGCCCTTTTGAAAAAAGATACTTATTAATTCAGGACATGAAGTCTGATCCTGTTTGAATTGCAGTCACACGAGAAGAGGATATATTTTTAACAAAACTCTGAAAGCCCATTGTTTACGGCTCTGTATCTTCATTTAGAAAAACAATCAAAATCTGAAATATTTGCTATAAAATTATCATCCTGTCTTTTGTTTCAATGACACTTAAAAAATCGTACTTTCAAGGCGACAGAAGTCATGACACAAAAATTTTAAATTTTAAATACGACAGTTAAATTACTCGCATTTAAAGTATGCTGTTGTTGTGATTTTTACTGTTTGTGTCCTTGATAGTTACAGATGACCGCAAAATCTCAAGAATTGTTTATGGTCACTGGCTCATAAGTGTTGCATGTTGACTGGGTACTTATCGTTCGCGTGATAACGTCTGTGTGCTTGTAATTGTCATTCGTAAGGCTTCATTAGGGTTTGACTTAATAGCGGTCATTAATGGACCAGTATTCTAATAATATATTTGTGTAATTTATGTACAACGATAATGTTCCATTTTATATGTTTTCAAACGTTTTCTAATTATTGTATTGACATTCATCTTCCTCCATCGCATCTGTATTAGTATTATATGAATCACTGACTTTCCGGAATGTTTTCCGAAATCGTGAATGTAAATTGTTAAATTTCTCTCTTTCTGTCTTTTTTTGATATTTTCAAATGAACTCTTCTTACTTATGAAACGAATGCTGTTTAATCGATTGTTTGATTGATTGATTGTTTTCTAATTTATTGATTGCTTGATTGATCGGGACGTGGTAAATAGATCGGAATCTTTTTTACTGTCACATATAAACAGACTGTCCAACGTCATTGACTAATTTGCAGAGCAAACTGGTTTTGTAGTGGTACACTTGTTTTGCATTCCTTGATTATTCGTATGTAACATATTCCATCCACTTCAACTAGCCACCGACCTGTATTGAACTTTGTCGTCTTTGGGTTAGATTTGCGATCGCTAAACTCATCCTTGATGGTCAACAAGTTCACCCAGGTAATACAATGAACCTTGTCACCTAGAAATCAATCAACCTCGAAGTCGTACATTTTGACCATAGAGTATACCTAAACCAAGTTACATTATTTCATTTGCATGCGCGGCGTCTGAATAACTATCATCATGGAAAGTAAAACATTCTAAAGTGTATGCAGTAACGCTTATCGGAATAAATTACAAATGTAAGAATTAAACTCTTTATTTACTTCCCAATTTAGTTAGCAGTATCAAGGTCTCTTTAGGGTTTAGGGCTTGTCTAAATAAACATCAATGAAAAATTGATGGAAAGCGAATAACGCACAGTCAGAAATAGAGGCTTATTTATAGCTCCGCAAATAACGTAAGGACAAAATAACATCATAAAACTGCTCTGAAATACAAAGCCCAGTATTTTATTTAGCCTACCGATTGGGGGAGGGAATACATTTTTGATAGTGCATTATTATTTTATTTGTGGAAAAACAATGACACTTCATGTATATTCTTCAGAACATGTTTTTGTTTCGTTAAGCTGTTTAAAAGGACAATTGATAGCAAGCGTTGATCGCAAATCTTACTTACCAAAAAATACCCACTTTTCCACATATTTTTGAAGAAGGTAACAAGTGTGATCGGATTTCACAGGAAATACTTATATTTCGCCTTCAGGTTATCAGTAAAATCCTTTGTACGGCATAGGCAATTGTTGTTGTTGTTGTTGTAGGGTTTAACGCCATTTTTCAGCACAAGATAGGCCATATATGGCGGCCAGTATAACTGGTGGAGGAAGAACCCTGGAAAACCCAGGAAAGAACCACCGACCCACGAGAAGCTACTGGCAGGCTTTCCCACGTACCCACGCTAGCCGAGCCTTGGACTCGAACATACGCAGACAGAGGTGAGATGGCAGTGATCCGGAACGGTGAGCGCTTTAGACCACTCGGCCACTCGGGGCCCCACGGCATAGGCAAAGAAACTATGATAAGATTCTTCTCAAGAGACTCTCTTTCTTCAGTTTATCCAATACAATTACCCAAAGATGAGGTAACTGAGAAAACATACCTTTATCTCACCTCTACACAATTACATACGTAGCCAGAGAAGATTTAAAAATATCGTTTCAGCAATTTAAAACGAGAAGCAATGAATATCACCTGAAGAAGAAAAAAATGTTTTATGATAACGTTTCTAGAAATTTCCTAAAATAGAAGAAAAGTTATCACCTCATTGAACATTTCCACCAGTCACTTATCTAGCCTACAAAGTTTGAATAAAATCACATATCTAGCCTACAAAGTTTGAATAAAGTTCTTTAAAGCAGTTGATTTGAAGTAATAATAAGGATAATGCTCAAAATTCTTCGTTTTTTTCTACTAAACGTCAAGAAATTTCTCATAAATGGTCAATTGAATTCTTAAAATAGCTCTTTTGTTTGATACTTTTTCAATACCTTTTCCCAAAAATGGGCTGAAGTTAAAAGAAAAGTCTTATTTCGAATCTAGGTAAACCTCACATCTATGTGAACGGTTTCATTAAAATCCGAGAGCAGTATTTGAGAAGTGGCAACAAATGTTGTCGTGGACAGGCAGACTGACTGACGGATCGATAGACGAACAGACGGGCATACAGAGAAACCGAGGCTCAATGGTGAAAATATCCCCACTCATTGTTGACGCATTGGTATAACATATACCCTAACTTTCTTGAAAGTCCCCCATCCCCGTTCTGCAAAAGCATGGTCTCTAAAGACACGTGGTCCCTTATGACATGTGATAATATTATAAGCTATAAATCTGTATATTGGGAATCTGGTCTCTCGAGAAGATGGTCTCTTAAATAGAAGTAGCCATTCAATGCATGCCTTGTTGTAATGATAAGCAGGGAGTAACTGTAGAAACAAAAGCTAGTTTCGTTGATAACTGGGTTGCAACTCTTCTAAATAATGGGGTGGAATGTTGACAATGTATCACCCAAGGTCTTATCAACAAGTTACATGTCAAATTTAGTGAATGAGGAACAAAACCAATGTATTTTGCGGAATCGAACATGATTGGATGTAACAATTATGGGTTGTACTTGCGCTTAACAATGACACAGAATGATGACAATCAAACCCAGCAAAGTCTCGCCAATCGGCACACCACCCTGTGAAATGCAACGATAATAAGATTTATTACGTCAGACGAAAGTGGGTTAATCAGACAATTAGACAAAATGAGTCTACAAAACTATGATGAGGTACAGTAGTAATCAAACTCAGATTTTATTGATATCCGTTTACACAAATAAATTTGTTTGAAATGTATTAATACTTTATTGAGTTACTATTGCTGCATCAAATGTATGCGGGTCTGAAAATTAGTAACTAAAAATCTGATAAACGATGATTTGAAAAACCAGGGATGATAATCTCTAACCAGAAATTCTATTTTCAATGTAGTCTTTTCCCTGAAAATATTTTCAGAAATCTAGCAAATGCAATAGCCGCAGATAAAATATCAAACTTGACGGTGCATCTCAATCCTCGCTGATTTCAAATAAACAAATTCAATTAAATTTCGTATGATGTCACGAAGTGATGAAAAGCTTTCCGCTACTACTTGACTTTATAAATTCAAAAATAATAAACAATGGATCAGAAAAAATTAACATCCTATTATTCATTTACGTAACCTACAAATTATCAATTCAATCAGCCCAGCATAATAGGAGGAGCAGATCTGCCTATTTCGTGCGCATCTAAATGTATGTCATACCACTATACTTTCCTTTAAAATTGGATGAATAGTGTTTAACGGGTTTTAAAGGGTCGTACATATTGATTGTTACTATTTAGTAATGATGGCTATATTTAATTATGGATCGGCATCATTTGTTTAAATTAATAATCATTCTTTAAGAATGCATGCTGTCCATCTTTACCAAAATCTCCTGAGCGGTATTTTTAGAACAAAATTAGCGTAAATGCTTTTAATATTTTGCTCTCTGAAGTCACATTTTATGACAGATTATTATCGTTTGTTCAAACTTAAAGGTCCTTTATCCCAAGTTGCTTCACTAAAATTTATTAAAATTCTGTTGAGCGAATTATGAGAAGGACTAATTTAAATATTTTTTCTCTCCAATTTTTAGCAAGTTAGCTATTTTCGATGGCTTATTAATATTATTTAAAACAATCTGCAAACCCTTCATACAAGGATGTTCTTTGTCATGTTTAATTGAATTTGATTGTTTTATTTCTTTTTTTAGATAAAGAAAATATTAGAAATAGCCATTGTTGATGGATGAGAGACGATTCTAGAGGGACCATGTAAGTTATATGTAAGTAAAAATAATTGCGCGATATGCCAACACATGGCAATTAACAATAAAGAATTGTAAACCTATGGAAATTCTGTGATGGATCGTTATGGCGATAAACGGAAATTTACAATAAGGCTTTAATAGTTCATAGTATTAACACTGTAAGCCTTTATGGCGACAAGCTAAAACATACATAATAATTTTCAACATTAGCTTTCTCCTTGGCGCTATAAATGCTTCTGCATGGACCTATGTGGCGGCAAGAGAACACTTAATGTTAGGAACGTTCATAGGTTTAACATACACCGGTACTGGCCATCATCCAGTCATGTGCTGTGCATTACCCTAGCATTTACTATCCAACAGCACACATTTACTATCGAAGACGCCGTTTGGAGTGACCAACACCCAATCGTGTACTATCCATTACCACCACATTTCTTATCCAAAATTCCACGCCGCTTCAAGAGGCCAATATACAGTTATCTGCTGTCATATACCTAGTAATTTACTAGCCAACACCACACGTTTACTATCCATAACCCAGTTATCTACTATCCAACATGCCGTTTAGAGTAACCAATACTCAGTTTTATACTCTCCAACACTCTGCACTATACCACCCAACATTCTTTTGCTCACCAGAATAATCCCTTACTCAATTTCAATGAAAATACTTTATTAATAATAGTAAGTGAAAATGTATTCCCAAATGTCTAATCAGAACATTAACTTCAATTTATCGGTAAAAGATACAAACAATATATTATTTAATCAACACAATCAACGTCATGATTTTAATTGTTGTGACTCATAAAATTTCCCTTTATGATAACGGAACTCTAACATAGACATAAATGATCAAGTTAAAATTGCTAAAATAGACACCATTCTATCTGTGTATAAAGAGTAATGTATCCTGTATCAGTAACACGCCTGAAATGTTCTTGTACAAAGTAAGTATTATTTATAAGCTCATAATATCCATTATTTTAACAATGAAGGCTTCTTTCTCAATATGAATATCAAGCTTATGCTGAGGACATTTATTTTGTTCACTGAACCATATTATTTTTTTCTTTATTTTACTCTAGTTTAATGCAGTTATTCATTTTGTTGCTATACATTGTTTGACTTCATTTCATCAAGTTACCCAATATATCTTTGTTGGTTAAATTATCTGTCTTTCATACTCTTAGAACAAACACAGGATAGAAAAAGCCACAATAATTGGTTCAAGTAAGTGTTTATTATCAAAATTGTATATGTATAGAACTATGAGAGAGTAAATGTGTTTCGAAGACAGCCATATCAAAGCAGAAAGATGAAGGTACCCTGCGTCGAGGAGTTTGAAAATAAATATAATCTCAGCAAGTGATGTTTCAGGAATCATGGATAAATAGAACCTGTGTTTTGCAATACCATAAGCAGTGTTAATATAATAAAAGATCCAATAAACAAACACCTACCCACGCACGATCCCACCCATAAAACCCCACTTCTGTTAAGCAAACTTAACATCTGGCATTATCAAGTCCTGAGCCGCTAAGTGGTGGTATTATTCTACTTAATTGATTTTGCTAAGCAAGTATCACATGTTTAGTAAACCTCAAACCCTGGCACTAATAATAAACAAACCCGTATGTTTCCCACATTAAGCATTAGAAGGATTACTATGGCCACCATCGCTGCAGGCATCTTCTCTGGATTGTTTAGTTGTTTTTCATTACACATGTTTTTGTTGACTGTGTTCATCTACATCAGTGGATTCGTCATGTATTGACTGTTTTATTGTAGTGTGTTTCTTCATTCGCTTTTTTGGTGTTGGGAAGGGAGAACTTTTAGACTTTTTCGCAATAGTTTTGCCCCATGGGTACTTAAAACCGTTTCTTCTAGTTTTTAACATGAAGTCATCAAGTTAAAATAGTTTAACAGTCAGAATATTGACGTCTTTATCCTATGAGAAACATGGCTAAAAATCAGTCGATGAGTCCAAGTGTGTGAATCTAACACATTCCTGTTACTCTATCCCGTCGTTCCACACCACTCCCGCTTAGGCGGAAATGTTATTATCGTAAAGAACTCCATAATTTACCATATTAACTACGCTACAACTTTCAGTTTCGAACATACATCGTTTGAACTGTTCAAACTTCACTCACAATGGAACAAAGGTCGGTAATTTGTTCTGCATCTACCGCCCCCTACTAGTCCATAAAAGAATCTGACTGAATCTCTCTTTTTGGAACAATTTCCTTACCTCCCGGAGGACGGAAATTCGATAGGTGGCAATCTGCTTATCCTTGGAGATTTCAGTTTTTACGTTGACTAGTCCTTGAACTCTTTTCACATCAAAACTCCTAAATTCTGTTAACATTTTCATCCTCGAACATTCAGTTAGGGAACCCACCGAGTAAAAAATGGTGACATTTTAGACTGGGCTCTTCATAGACCTGGTGTTAATATTTTACAGTCTTATTGATGTCCAACGAACTTGCATCAGATCACCTCTGCGTCATATGCTATCTCACAGTATCAGTCCCCAACCAGCCATCTCTGCTAGTAAAAGAAACCTCCGTATGGTAAACAGAACGCAACCAAAGTTTTTGTTTTTGTAACCTTGCTGTTGTATAAGGTTTTATGTATTATCTAAAGCGCTTAGAGCCTCTAAAGATTAGGCGCTACTCTAAGTCCACACTATTATTATACCATTATTATTATTATTATTATTATTATTATTATTAGTAGTAGTAGTAGTAGTAGTAGCAGTAGTAGGGGTAGTAGTAGTAGTAGTAGTAATCTTGATCTGTGCCCTTGATTTATATCGTTTTACTTCAGAAACATAAGTAGTGCATTATGACAATAAGTTGATAAGTTAGAATTCCATTGTCAGCATGTGGTGGTCTAAAAATTGTGGATAAATAGAACGTAATTATAGTTAAAGTCACGCAGCTAATGTAAGCATTCAACACCGACTATTTCAGTAACGGGTGCCATTTTTTAGGATTTAATTCTACATATGTTTAAGTGGCAGTTATTAACTATATTTGGATTCTTATATATCCATATTTCTTTGGAAGGTCATTATTTAGACGCCCCGAAAAGCGCATAGGGTAAAATCAATTATAAAGTACGTAGACATTTTTGGACGTAATCAACCTAAACGTGTGATCCAGTACTATCCGGATTGAATGTCGCGCGCTGTAATGTCGCAATGAAAACTAAGCATGTTGATAAACAAATTCGTACTAGCCTATACTGTGACGATTCCACTCAACGTACTCTTTTCTTGACCAATGTTTAGTGCATGGCCTTCATAGCGATATAAAATTTTCGTATGGAAGTATCTTGATGATAGTTAAGGTGCATATAATTTAATAATCAGGATTGAATATGTTTCGGTAAAGAAATTAATGTTAAATTTAAAAAAAAAACGATTCATATTTAATATAAAATGAATAAATGCGCATACATGATAATGTTTTGCAATACCATTAGCATTGTGAATAACAATAACAAAAGAACCAAAAAACAAATACCCACCCACACACAAAAGCCTATCCCTGAAACAATAAGCGTTATATCTGATATTAGCCAATCCTGAGCCGCTAAGTTAAGACTTGTGGTGAGGTTATTACACATAACCGATTCTACCAAGCAGGTATCAAATCTTTAGTGAACATCAAACCCAAGCGCGAATAATAACTACCAGTAGGTTGTCCACATTTAGTACACTTGGTCTGTACACCTGATTTATATCATTTTACTTCGGGAACCGAAGAGGTAAACGTATGTAAATACATAGAAAGGTTAGAATTCTATTGCAATGTTTCAAAATGTGTTTTCATTCGTAATTTTAACTAACTTTACAAACGTTTTAAAATTGTATGATTCATGCAGTCTTGAAAGTGAGAAAAAATGAAGTCCCCAATCCAGACAGACGATACTAGTTGCCTTTAGATGTCTATATTCTCTATCCCTTAATCCTTTTCGGGATTTAGATATGGTTGTTTACTGTCATATATTATTTTTTTCATCATAGTAACAGTCATTATATGCCATAGCGATCAAAACCTGGATACCAGACCGGGCTACTGGAAGCTAAATTTAGTTGCCTTGGGCGGCCTGGTAATGGGATTAACCTACACCTAATCTTTTTCATGTAGATTTTGATACCCGAGTTCATAGGTCTAATGAAGGTGAATCAGTTCTCTACATGAAGCTTGGTCTGATAAGGTAAACAATAAAAGGTACGATTGATGTGAAATGTCCATTACAACAGGTATTCTATTAAGTACCTTTTAGGTTAGAATTTAAGAAGAAATAATATTAAAATTCTTTGGCCAGTTTATAATTTTTTCCTCGAACGACGTACTAAGTTGAAAACAAAAGAACTTACAAATTTGCAATATTTTGCTCATTCAGTCCCACTGTACATTAATAAAACATGAGAGCTCCATAAAATTATAGAACCATATGCTTACATCAAACCCATCAACTCTTATTTTATTTTGCCTCAGTCACACACTGCTTGAAATTATCTAATTTTATATATGACATCACATTATCGAAATAAATTAATAATAAAACATTATCACAAGTATCCTCAGAAAATATGTTCTTGAAAAAATAGCAAATAAATGAAATTAAAGCTTGTCTCTTACTTATTTGATAGATATATCATTGCATGACATGATTTGAGATACTTAAAAATATAATATTAAGTCTGTCATTTGTTGTTGGTCCCCAAATATCTATTTCTTTCCCTATTTCTCTTGCATCCCTTAGTAACATATCTAACTGTTACACGAATAGTTACTCCCCCAGCTTTGTTCTCTTTTTTGTTGTGTCTATCCTTCAATGTTTGATACTAAAGTATACTTTTTTTTACAGAATATTTAATGAGTGTTCGCAAAGCTTTGCATTAAGGTTGATATAATATAGCCATCTATTGAAAATGTGAACTCTTTTTTAAAGTTTCGTAATGAGAGAAATATATTGATCTGATCTGCATTCAAATTTTGCTGCACACATGTGTACATTTTATACACTTACCAGTATTTCTCGTGGCTGCGCAGCTACCGTCGGCTGAAGGGTCCTTTTGGTGACATGTAGATTATATTTCCTGAGCAAATCATATGTTTGGTGACTTGTAAATTCACCTCGTACAACCATCTGTCATGTGGCCATTTTGAATTTCGCGCTTGATATGGCTGTTACCAAATACCGGTATGTGTCTAAAGTGAACGTGGTTTGTTCCGGAATGATTTGCGTGCAGTAAAATTGAATATTTAAATGAACAGATGACATATAAACCACAACATCGTCCATCAGTATCAACACAGATTTGTGGGGTTGATTTATCGGACTAGTCTCTGAGTTATATATCTGGTAAGTGTACATTACCAACAATCATCGCAACACGATATTACCTTCATATGTTGTACCGAAATCAAGCCAGTCAAAAGATCCTCCACGATGTCTTATTATTTGTTATTAACCAGAGACTTCTTGTAAGCAAATATAAGCATTAGGTGCACGAGTTTGATGAGGTAGCTTAATAATGAAATTTCATGCAGTTATGCAAACAATCATCAAAATTAAATTATGTCTGTACTTCTCCACATTTGACCAGATAATGTATATAATATAGAGAAAAATATGTACACATACGAAGCTATTCGTTTATGGAGTTATTTTTTGATCGTTTATTTTTGGGGTGGGTGGGTGGGTGTTTATTTTTGGTGGATGTTGTTGTTTAGCTAGATCCTTAGGAAAGCCACTAATTAGTAATCAGTTTTGAAAACTGTTAAGCCTTTTATAAATCTTATACAAAGTGGTTAATAATGCTGTGAACAACTTGCCTATATTTACTTTAATTTTTCCTACGATGTGACCTGCTTTTTATTGTTCTACAATATTATGGGATGGAACTTGTGTACTGACATATGCATTTTTAATAAATATCTGGACAGTTTCCGAATGGTGCAAGGTGGAGCCGTCATCAAACATGGACTTAATATAATTGTTTATTTGATATTAGCCTGTAAATTAGTGGGTTTTCCAATAGAGATAAATTTGATTAATATACTGGAAAGAGAAATATATCCGAAATATTTATTTTTCACTGCTGTCAATATATATTGATAGTTTTATGATTGAAAAACTTGATCTACCATTTTGTCACTTGCGTGGTTTAGTGAAAAGTATGGTCATAAGAATACAGGGTTCGAATCCCACAACATGCTCTTTTATAGTTTTTATTTTCTTCATTTTTATGTGATTTTGCCTTGAACTAGGAAAGATAATTGTGTTACTACTGATATTTTCTGCGCAAATTTAAATAAAATACTACGGAACATAAAGGGCAAACGGTTGACAAGATCGCTCTGGATACATTGAGAAATCTGCTACTTTAATTTATTATGCATACTGCTAGCCAATACGTTTGGGCAGATTGTCTCATAGTCGGTAGAGTTTTCCTATAGCATGTGCAGTTTCATATTTTTGACATCCAGTTTCATATTTTTGATTGGTCCAAATAAGCCCATGAAATTATTGTGCAGTATTCTCTTTACTGATTGGCTGCCATCGTGGGAAAATCTTTTTAACCTCGCCTTCTGGTATTGGATAAAAATGGCCTCGTATGTCTCAATATGGCGAATTTTTTGCCACAGGGGTTTATTATGTCATGTATAGCAATATCATCATATGAAAAATGGCTTAAAATCCCAAGACAAGAACAACAAGAAGAAGTAAAACAAAGGGCATTGCTCATTTGATAGCAGATGTGTGGGATGGGGGCGGAGGGGGGGGGGGCGGTATATCTTAACAAAGAATCCACCCTATGTACAAACGTGGTTTAAATGTTAATTTACAGAAGTAAATAAACTACCCCCATGTTTACAGAAGAATGTGGACATAACCCGGTTCTTACAACTGACAAAACTTTATCCAACCACAACATATTTATGCAGTAAATAAGTGATGCAAATCCGACTCAAAAAGAAATTTTTTACGTCTTCTGTACAATTTACTGTTCCATATCAAATACTGCAAATATCCGGTCACAAGGACATCGCACTAAATATAGGAATTTCTGTAGCCAGTAATCCTCTTTCCACATTAATATCGCAACAATGTAATGTTTGGTTGTGAAAGTAACATTTTAGGGTAAATATGGATCGCGCATTCTAGGCCTAGTCTAAAATAGTACTGTTTTCTGTATCAAACAATGTGACATCATACGCACTGGAAATTCTATTTTGAATAATGGCTGGGTTTTTAAAAAATAAAACGTTCTTCTTTTTTTCGGATGGACGCTAGTTATTTAATTTAATGTTTGCAAAAATGTATAATCTAGTTTTACTAGTTCAACTTTTGGGGGGCTATTTTTTTACGCACAATAAATGAAAGGTGCATCATCTGTCAGAATGAACAAAAGTATTCATTCTTCTTTCTAACTAAAGAGTTTTCAATGAAATAAAAGCTGTGTGATAAAAAGAATCTAAAATGAGTAATAATTTAATATTAAATTTATGAAACTCGTTAAATAATGACTCTCAAATGCTGGACTTTATTTAACTCGTTTCATTAATTCAATATTAAACCATTACCTATTCGAAACTGTCTGTAAATGAAAGAAAAATGTACTTTTTAAAACTGAACTGGTGTCTTCTGGCCATCATAAAACATTTATTCGTTTCATCAAAATCAAACTGTATAGAGAAATATTTATCTACATTCATAAAAAGCACGTCCATTTGAAAATATACTTTCTGATCTTGTTTCAAGTACGGTCATTAGAAAAGATAATGTCTTTTTAACAAAACTCAGAAAGCCCCATGTTTACAGATCCATCAAGAAATAAAATTCAAAATCTGACATCTTTACTATAGCTTAATTATCCATGTTGTTTGTTTCGATGACACAGAAAATATCGTATTTTGAAGGTAACTGAAGTCACGATACAAATATTTTCATTCGAGTCAACATAAGTTGAATGACTCGCATTTAGTTTTATTTGTGTGAACGTATTTTGAATGTCTGCAGCTGTTTTGATAGTTACTATTTGTGTCCTTGACAGTTATAGATGACCACAAGGCCTCATGAATTGCTAATGGTTACGGTGAGTGGTTCATGGGCTTTGTGCGTTACTGGGTACTTATCATTCATGTGATAACGTCTGCGTACATGTAATTATCATTCGTAAAGCTTCGGTAGGGTTCGTCTTTGTAGCGGTTATTAAAGGACCAGTACTCGAACAATACTGTTTGCTTTAGATTTATGGACAACGATAATGTGCTAATTTGTATGCTAGCGTGTATTTCCTGATTATCGATATTCCATTTGTTCTTTCCTCGTCTGTATTAGTTTAAGATACATCATCGACTTTATGGAGTGTTTCCGAAATTATGAATGTAAACTGCAAAATTTCTCTATTCCTGTCTTGTTCTATATTTACAAATGAACTTTCATTATGTAGATAAAAAGTTGAATGATTGATTGTGACATTATGAATATATCTGTATCATTATTACTATTACTCATATACAGACTGTCCAGAGTGATTGACTAATTTTGCAGAGCAAACTGGTTCTTTAGTGGTACACTTATTTTTGAGTACTTTGATTATTCGTATGTAGTTTAATCTATCTTCTTCTACTAGCCATCGACCTTTTTGAACTTTGACGTCAGATTTGCAGTCAATAAACCCATCGTTGATGGTCAACCAGATCACACAGCTAACTCAATGAACCCTATAACCAAGAAAATCAGTCAACCTCGTAGTCGTGCATATGAACCATTCTACGCCGACATATTATGACCAAACTAGGTTACAGAGACTTCGTTTGCATACACCATGCGTGACCCCTGAATAAATATCAGCATGGCTATTAGAACTTTCTAAAGTGTATAAAATAGGGTTTAAACAAATACAAGGAGAAACAAGGAATGTAAGCTGAATAAGTCTTGTGATGATTTGTCAAGACATTTCCTAAGATGGAACAAACGTTGAAACTTCATGATACATTTAAACCATCCACATATCTAGCTTACAAAGGTTTAATAAAATTACCCAAAGCAGTTTATGAAAAGCAATAACAAGAGTAATCATCAGAATTGATATTTGTTGTACAAAGAGTTCAAGACATTTCTCCTTAAAAGGTCAATTGGAAACGTTAATTTCATTGCACATCTACACCAACCAACATATCTTGTTTACAAACCCTCAGTGAATTCTCCCAATGGGTTGAGAAGGGACACAATAGAACTGAATTCCCAAAATAGTTTTTTTGTTTGATACCTTTTCAATGAAATGGACCAGAAGGAAAACGTAAAGTCTTATTTCATATCCACATGAACCTCATGGCCATCTAAAATGTTTTCCTTATGCTCTCTAAACCGATGTGTGAGAAGTGGCAACACTTGTTGTCACGAACAGAGAGACGGATCGATAAACGAACAGATGGGGGATACAGAGAGACTGATGTTCAATGGAGGTAATATCCCATTCCTTGTTGATGTATTGCTTTAACATTCCAAATCTTACATGCATGTACTTGGACTTTCTTGAAAGACCTCCCATTCTTTAAAAAGATGGTCTCTCAAAACATGTAGTCCTTCATGAGAAGACATAATATTATAAGTAATAAATCTCCCTGTTGGCAATCTGGTTTCTCTAGAAGGCGGTCTCTCATACTCAAGGCACGCATTATTGTAATGTTAAGCGAGTAACTGTGCAGAAACAAAAAATATTTCTTTGACAACTGGGTTGTTACTCTGCTATCTGATGAGTTAGAATGTTGATAATGAATAACCCAATGTATTATCAGCAACTTGCATATCAATCCTTGCTAATATGCGGAACAAAATTAATTAAGGCATTTATTTCGTGGAAGGGAACATGGATGGGTGTGACATGTAGAGGCTATACTTGCGCTAGAAGATGACATAGCATAATGGCAGTCAAACAAAGCAGTCTTGTCAATCGGCATAACACCTTGCAAAATGCAAAAATAACAACGGGAGTTATTATGTAAAACGAAAGTGAGTTGATCCGAAAATTAGACAAACTGACTATATTTAATTGTGATGCGGAACATTAGCAATTAAACACAGCCAATATGTTATCAATATCTATTTGCATAAATGATTTTTTTAAAATAAAAAATGCATTAATATTTTAGGGAGTTACTATTGCAGCATCAAATGTAGGCGGGTCTGAAAATTAGTAACTACACATCTGATAAACAATTATTTGAAACATCATGGATGATAATCTCCAACAAGAAGTTCTATTTATCAATGTACCTTTTTCCCAGAAAATATTTTTAGGAATCTAGAAAACGCAATAGCCAGAGGCAAAAGCTCAAATCTTATTGTGTTTCTACATCATCATTGATTTAAGTTACACAAATTCACTTCAATATCGTATATGTCTAGATGTGATGGAAAGCTTTCCGCTACTACTAGGCTTGACAAATTCACAATTAATGAAAAATGGGTCAAAGATAATTAACATAATATTAAAATTTTAATTTTAATTTCACCAAAAGGACAAAGATTTTTGAAACTGATGTTGAGCGCGCGACGTAGTTCAAAAGTCGCTGAGCTGTGCTATGTGCGCATTAATATTGTTACTGTGTATTGATGAATCTACGGTTCTGTATTGATTTTTAAATATAGCATACATTCAGTTACTTTATTTTTTGTAGTGTCTTTTTTATATTTAAGTCTTAGGTAAACAACAAAATGAGTATGTAATAAAACATTACAGCACGTGCATGGGAAAATATGAACTCGTTTTCTCGGAAAAATAATGAACTCCCAAACGTCGTGCAGTACTATTCCGCCCCCCCCCCCCATCATATTTTTTGCATACAAATGCAGTAACTTACAATTATTATTAATTTACATAACCTTCACATTATAAATTCATTCCTTGCATCAGCATGAGAGGAGTAGCAGTGAGAAGATGCTCACAAATCCTGACTTCTCCCAATGCGTTATTTAAACCTTTTGGTAGATCTTCATCTTTTTTACGTATCTAAATGTATGGTGTACCCGTATGCTTTCTATGAGATTTGGATTAATTGTCTTTAATGTTTTTGTTGTTTTTCAAAGTCGTATAAATTGTTTGTTACTGTTTAGTAATTGAGGCTGTATTAAATTATGGATCGGCATCGTTTGATTGAAATTAATAGTCCTTCTTCAAAATGTTTTTGTCTAATTTCACCAAAATATGCTGAGCGGAATGTTAGGAACAGAAAGTAGCGTAAAGGGTTTTAACATTTCAGTATCTGAAGCCACATTCTATGGCGTATTAATATCATTTGTTCAAGCTTAAATGTCCTATTTGCCAGGCTGCTTCACTAAAATTTATTTAAATTTTGATGAGATTATTTTTTATAAGAACTAATTTAAATGTGTTGTTGTCATCAATTTTTAGCAATTGAATTATATTTAATTGCTAATCAATATTTACATTTTTTTTAAAAACCTGCAAGCCTTGTATGCAAAGATGGTCTCTGCCACGTTTGGTTGAATCTGATTGTTCTTTTTGTGTTTTTTTTAAATATAGAAAATGCTTTTAAAAAATAGCCATTGCTGATGGATGAGAGACGATTCTAGAGGGACGATGTACGCTATATGTAAATAACATATCGGCGCGATATGTCGACGAACGAGAAATAACGATAAATACTATTAAACCTATGGAAATTCTCAAATTATCGTTACGGCGACAAACGGCAATTTACATTATGTCCTTAGTCGGTATGATTAACACTGCGAGCCTGTATGGCGACAAGGGAAAACATACAAGTTAATTTTCAACATAAACATTTCCCTTGGCACTACGGGAGTATGGCGACAAGAGAAAAGTAATGTTAAGAATGACCATAGGTTTAACATACATCTGGACTAACCAACACCCAGTCATGTACTTTTTGTTACCCTAGCATTTACTATCCAATAGTACACGTTTATTATCCAAGACGCCGTTTGGAATGACCAACACTACCAGAACATTCCTTATGCAAAGCCCCCCGCCGCTTGAAGTGGCCAATATACAGCCATCTACCATCCAATATCTGGATTCGGCCAATGTGGATAGGTGAGAAAGCTTGCCAGTAGCTTCTCGAGGGTCGGTGGTTCTTTCTGGGGATTTCCCGGGTTCTTCCTCCACCATTAATACTGGCCGCCATGTATAGCCTATCGTGTGCTGAAAAATGGCGTTAAACCTTACAACAACAACAACAACAACAACAACATCCAATATCCACTATCTTATCAGCCAACTCCCTACATGTTGTTGTTGTAGGGTTTAACGCCATTTTTCAGCACAAGATAGGCAATACACAGCGGCCAGTATAAATGATGCACGAATAAGCCGGGAAAAACCTCATAAAGAACCACCCATCCACAAAAAGCTACTGGCAAGCTTTCTCAGAAACCCATATTGGCCGAACCTGAAACTCGAACCCACACAGACAGTGATGTGATGGCAATCATCCGTAACGGTGAGCGCTTTAGACCACTCGGCTGCTCAGGGCCCCATGCCCTACATGTATATATATCACAAGTTAGCAAGTATCTAACATGCCATTTGGAGTGATCAATACTCAGTTTTCTACTATCCAATACTCCCCATTCTTCCATCCAATATGCTTTGCCCAACACAAATATCTCGTCGCCATATCAGAAGTTCCTCAACGCAATTTTTAATAAAAAACTAATTTAATAATAATAGTAAATCTAATTTTTTCCCAAATGTCTAATTAGAACATTAAACTTCAATTTATCAGTAAGAGAAAAAATGTATGATTTAATCAACACAATCAACGTCAGAATTTAAAATGGCGTGACTCATAAAATTCTCCTATGTGTTAAGGAACTAAAGCACTGATATAAAATAACCAGTTTCAAAATTGCTATATTAAAAGACACCAGACTGCCCGTGTATTAATTATAAAGTATACAGTATCAGTTATTGTAATATTTCTGTGTAAATTGTACAAAGTAAGTATTATTTATAAGCTCATAATTGACGATATTTTAAACATGTAAGGCTTCTTTCTCAACATGAATATCAAGGTTATGCTAAATAAATTTCTTTTGTTCTCCAAATCATGTTAGTTTCTTCTTTACTTTACTCTATTTTTATAAAGTTGTTCATTTTTGTTGTTATACATTGTTTGACTTAATTTCATCAAGTTACACAATATTTATTTGCAGGTTAAATTATTTGTCTCTCATCTTGTCAGAACAAAGAGAGGAATGAAAAGAAACACATTTTTGGTTCAAGTAAGTATTTATCATCAAATCCATATATTTATAGAATTATGAGAGAGTCACTGTGTTTTGAAGACAGCCATATCAAAGCATAAATATGAAGGTCCTCTGCGTGGAGATATTTGAAGAAAAAAAAACAATAATGTTAGCATGTGACGGTCTAGGTGTTATAAATAAAGAGAAAGTTATTAGTTTAAGTAAAGACTTGTGTTTCTCAATACCATAAGCAGTGTCAATAATAATAATAATAATAATAATAATAAACACCTACCCTACCATCCAACCACCCATCCACAAGAAACCCATTTCTTTTACAGGGAACTTAACATCAATAATTAACCAGTCCAGAGCCGCTAAGTAAAGACACGCGGTGACGTTATTATACATAACTGATTCTCCTAAGTAGGTATTACATCATTAGTTAACCTGAAATCCGAGCACGAATAACAACTCATATACCTGTAGATTGCCCACACTTAGTATATCTCATCTGTTAACCAGATCCCTATCGTTTTACTGCACAAACCGTAGAGGTAAATTATGCCAGTAAGTTCATATGTTAGAATTCCATTTAAAGCATGTGGTGGTATTGGAAACGTGGATAAGTAAAACGTAATTAATTTAAGCAAAGACCTAATTATGGTATTGTTTTTCAATACCCTAATAAAAGAACAAAGAAAAAAAAGCACAGAAACATGCAGCTACCACCCACCCACCACCAACCCACAAAAGAACACATCCTGTTCCAACGAGCTTGGCATCCGGCATTAGCCAGTCCGAACCACTTTTGTAAAGACGTATGGTGCAATTATTGTACATAATTGATTCTGCTATGTAGGTATCAAACTTTTAGTAAACATCAGACCCTGGCACGAATAATAACTAACATACACGTAGATTACACATTTAGAATACTTGATCCGTGCATCTGATTTATATCGTTTTATATCGGAAACCGAAGACAGTACAGTATTCAAGCACTTGGAGAGGTTAGAATTCTATTGCAATGTTTTAAAAGGTGTAATTTCAAAAACTTTTGTAAAAATTGTATAATTCAAAGCCTCCTAGAAATTGAGAAAAAATTAAGTCCCCAACCCAGACAGACGATTACAGTTGCCTTCAGAAGTCTATAATCTCTATCCCTAAATGCTAGTCGGGATTTAGATATGGTAGTTTATTTTCTTATCTTATTTTGTTCATCATAGTAACAGAGTCATTATAAACAAGAGCGATCAAAACCTAGATATCAGTCCGGATTACCCGCTAAATTCTAACTGCATTGGGTGGCCTACACCTAATCGTTTTCATGATGATTTTGATGCCCAAATTCATAGGTCTAATGAAGGTGAATCAGTTCTCTACATGAAGCATGGTCTGATAAGGTAAACAATAAAAGGTACGATCTAATATGAAATGTTCATTACAACAGGCATTCTAGTAAGAACGATGTATGTTAGACTATTAGAAGAAATTATCAGTATTGTCTTTGGCTATTTTATGAATATGTCCTCTAACCAAGTACTAATATGAAAATAAAAGACCATCAAAGGTTACACAAGTTTGCGTATTCAATCTCACTGCACCTGTAAACTATAACATTTTTGTACGATTACAGAATCATATGCTTGCAGTTATCAACCCATAAACTGTTAATATGTCTAACATCAGCCTCTGACCCATTCTGTCTGTATATATATATATATCATCACAATATGTTATTTATGAATATTATATATATATATATATATATATATATATATATATATATATATATATATATATATATATATATATATATATATATATATATATATATATATACGACATCACAATATGTTATTTATGAATATTAGTCTAAGATAATCACACTTATTCCCTGAAATGTCTTCTTTGAAAAAATAGCAAAGCAATTAAATAAAAGTTAGTCTCTTACTTAGTTGAAAGAACTGTACTGGAACGAACGTGATCAATATACGATTTGAGAATCTTAAGTTAAATCGGTACATTTTTGTTTGAGATCAAAATGCTGTTTTCCACCTTTCTGTCTTAGAAATCGATCTGTTCAAAAGCAGATACCCACCTTCCCCAACTTTCTTCTCTCTCTTTTTTCTGTTTGTCTCTTGATGTTTGATATTTAAGATTCATATTTTGCAGAAGACTTCAAATTTGGCACAAGTATCCAAGTATCCTGTTATTCTACATGTCAAAATAAAGAGATATTTGGTTCAGAAAATTTGAATAGCATTCTACAAATACGATTACAATTTCAGGTGAGGAAGAGTCACTGTTACTTTTCTGACATTTATTGATACACACCTAATTGTGAATTCGGCTTAGAGGACTTTTTTCGTTTAGGTTTGGTGCTTTACGGCCCAGCAATACAAGTGGGTTACTTAGTGCCAAAGCAATTGGATTAAAGCAACTTGCCGAAGGACACACCTAGAGGATTAAGCAGAAACCATATAATTGACGAAACTGCGTAGCCATCATTTAATTTTTGTGTATACGATTTTAGTTCACTAATTACTCAAAATGTGGCTAAGGAACAAAGGATATCTGTAATATAGGAAGTATAAAGATTTAGTCAAAGTATTTCTTGGAACACAACATTATTTATTATAATATTTGGTTATGAATCTTGCCCGTCTTCAGATTCCTGAAACGAATAAGTAAATTTGAAAATAAAACTCCAATAAAATCAGAAGCTGTTCTATTAGTTTCCTCGCAGTACTTTCAATTCCACAAAACAAGACATTGTTCCCGCATGGGTGAAAATTTTAAATTACAGTTTATATGTAATAAAACAAGAACGGTTCTTGCTCCATTCCTTTTTTTATAGATATGAATGATACATATTCGCATTGATAATTCAGATCACACACATAAAAAACTTATTATCTACTAAAGTATGAAATATAGAACGTTAGTGGCAAAATATTGTTAATTTCTGTATTTTCAAATGTAAAAGACATATCCATATATGTTCAAACGTGAAAATATAAGATTTTCCATCATGCAATGGATGCTTGATTGTGTCTTCATGTGGAAGTTATGCAGACAGCAAGAAACAACAGTAATTAGTGAGCTAGGGCAAATGAAACAGCATTGCCTTTCGTACAAGGAAACTACAAAAGAAATTTAACTACAAAGACAGAAATGTCGCGTCTATAAGTAGTTATTTCCCCTGTACTAAACTGCACTAACAAAGGCATAACACGCAAGAGAATAAAACAGTGCAATGAACACTAATAAAGGCATAACATGGAAGATAATAAAACAGTGCAATGAACAACCATAAAGACATTACACAAAATATAATAAAACAGTGCAATGAACACTCACAAGTCTGATGATCCAATCAAAGAAACTTTAAAATCAATAGATGGCTTAAAATTTGGATAAGCATTAAAATACATTAGGATCAATAGTCAAACGTGGAATGAATGGATGTCTTTTGCAAAGTATACTGCATACTATTTGGACTACTCCAACCCACTAATACCGTAGCACATCATACAAGGATGTACCAAGAGACTACATTTGTACTTTTTTTAGGTTATGCTCGCAAAATAGTATTCTTTTGGTAACCTAAGTGGAGTAATTTATTTTCTGTTTTTTTTTTCTGAACGCACATATGATTTTCTAGCAAATAAAAAAACAAAATAATTATAAGAATGATTTTAATTTTTTTGTATTCAGTCCTTTTTGCTTCAGTGGCACCATCTCCTCCTGACTGTCTTCACTACGATCATCGTCGTCTTCTTCATGTTATAAACCTTGACCTTTTGCATATTAAAATTTTATGAAGGAGGGTCGAATGTCAAACTTCAAGTCCTAAAGAGATACTCTTTCTGTTGCAGCCATGGCAACAACATCGAACATATTAATTACGAAGTTGTGTTTAATATTAAATATGCTGTTTAAGAAATATCTTTCGTGGTATGATTTGACATTTGAGATAACAGGTTTTATGACTCTATGGTCTTCAATTAAGTAACAGAAAAGAGCAAAAACCTAAACGTTTTGCAAACTTCAACTAATTTATATGTATTTCCCTAGAGTGTTGGTTCTCGCTCTTTTCTGATATTTAGTTTAAGACGATAAACTCGTAACAGTGTATTCTCATCTCATATAGACTAGACAGGTAACTGCTTTTTAGAACTGTTTGAAATGCTCCATTCGCAATTTACTTCCGGTTGATGCAACTAAAACACCTGCATGTTCCTTAGTACTTTCCAAACTGGACTATTCTAATTCACTTTTCTGGTTCGCCTCAGTATCTACTATCGAAAGTTCAAACATTTCAAAACACGAATGTTACGATCTTCCTTAGAGTACCAAGACCTGTGCACCCCAACCCCCATCCCCACGCCGCTCTGTGACTTTCACTTGCTAATCATTCGATCCAGAATCAAAGACAAAATCTCTTCTTTATGCTACATTCGTTGACTGACTCAAGTCCAGTATACCCATCTGATCTTTGTACACCTCATCTAGAAACTTACGCTCTTCTTCAGACACTCACATTCTCTTTGTTCCCACTGTTCAAACGAGGTCATACCGATAACGTTTTTTGTGTACCATGGCCCAGCTACGAGGAATGAAGTGCTCTTAAATCTTTATGATCTCATTCAAGAGTGCTCTTAAAACTTACCTATTTCGACTACAAGAACAGCCATAAAGACTTAATAATGCTTACTTCCTTAACAATTGTCTGCGTGTTTTTTTTGGTGTAATTTCATGGTGTTCTTATAATCTTGTCGTGGTATAGTTTTTAATGTTTTTATGCATTATCTAATCATGCAAGGTGCTTAAATTTCTCAGAATTAGTCCACAATATTATTATTATTATTATTAATATTATGACTAAATATATGGACATATTTATCATAGGATATCCTCTTGTCCCCAGAATCGCACAAAAATGGAGTCTTAATGTTAATTTCCAACCAAAAAGATCTGTCAGGTTAAACATATGGGCATTTTTTAACGTAGGAATTCCCAACTTCGCCCTATAAACAGTCAAAAACGCTCCCCCCCCCCCAAGACCAGATCTAACATACATTTTTTTTCTCTCCAGAATCCCATCTTATACCATTTACTGAGCCAGTATACCAGTACGTCGCACAAAACGTTCTGAGCAAGCGCGTTGGTACGGTCTCTTTTTGTTCACAGACTCAGAAGTGACATCATAGCTCGAAGTTTCCTCTATGCACATCATGTTATTCCTTACATATTCAAGAAGCAAGCAAAAGCAGTAGGAAATAAAAGAAAAAATAGCCTTTTATCTGCATTATACTCTTGACCTGATAAAGGAAAATGAAAACATTCAACTAATTCTTAAGACTTGAGATACAACAATTACTGAAGAGGAGGTTCATCTAGCATTGAGTAAACTAAACTGAAATATGACCAAGCTGTGGAATAGATGCTTTATCTAGTGATTTCTTTGTATATACAGGAAACATAACTGCACCAGCATTAACAATATTATTTAATAGACTATTCGAAATGGAAACGAAATACTTAGCGAAGAACAAGCCATATTATTAGCGGTTTATTTCGTGTGCTCAAAAATGGCGTTAAACCCCACAACAACAACAACAACAACAAATACAACAGTTATTGTAGGAATATCAACTGATCTACAATAAGGTGTTGGCCATCTAAATATCGGGGTGGGGATGGGAAATCGTGATCGTGAACGTTTCAGCTGAAATATTTTCTTTCTGTCTCACGATAATTAATATATTTTTCCAAGTAATTTAGCAAAGATATAATATGGCTTATTTTGGTATACTGTATTTACTGTTGATATAAAATTTAAGGCATATGGTACTGAAGTGTTACTGTAATAAGATTATCACGCGTTAACGTGTGTTACAATCACTGAATTAACACAGAGGCAGTATAAGGGCAGTTACAAAATGTTGATTATGCAAAATATAAGTTTATTAATATGTGATTATAATTTTTTCGCTTTCTTTCCCAAAATAAAGCAAAATTGACCGTCTATTAGAGCAGAACATAATTCTTCAAAATGTTCTTGATACCGTTATGTTTCTTTTCTTTTCAACCTTATTAGTTAATTAATTTTGGACTTTATTTCGAAGAAATAACAAACAAACATTACTGAACATTCATTATTACATTTAATTCATTAGATATGCTATTATAAATGAAAAAGAGGTGGAATGTATTGTAGTTGATAATTATTTTTACTATACTTTATTATTATTTACATAAATTAACGAGTTTGGAATACAGTTGCATGGAAAATCATTTAAAGGCTTGTCAATTATTTTATTTTTTGGGGAAGGGGGCACCAGACGGATGCCTCACCACTTAACCAAAAAATATAAGGTGATTTTCATGTATTTTTGTATCCCCAAAGATGTGTGTGCTTGTTTCAATTTTACAAAAGAATTGTGATCATAATTTAAGTTTATAACACAATTGTGACGGGGTATTTATTGAGTCCTAGTGTTATTTAAAAGGTAGTAGTCCAAAACATGGGTCTCATCCGCATTTTCAGATTTTCTATCCTTAATTTTTGGTGATCTTTGACAAAGATATCCTATGTCAAGTGTATGCTATGTGTATCAATGCTATAGTGTGTATGCTATCTAGTCTTTATGTATTGACGGCAGAACTATTTGTCAAATTTTTCCCAGTTGTCTTAATATATATTTTTATGTGGACTTTTCAAATTCATTGGTATAAATTTCGATGTTTGTGAAATTATTTGCAATGTAGAATTTTGGCGAGAGCAACGGTGTACTACAAGTTGAAATTAAAATAAAACCTAGTGTTTTATGTAAGTGACTATGGTGTATTATTTACTCCATGTGGGTTTTTCTGAAACTCGCAGGCCTGTCCACTTTATGAAAACATTTTTTTACCGGTGAAGAGAGAGATGAAACTCGGGCTCCAGCCCGTGCTTGACGGAACGCACCCCTACATGGGCGTTAAACTGTTAATTATGAGCGCAAAGTGACCTCTTCATTCGACCTATAGACACAAATCTCATTAGTTTCTCAAAGTGAGAGAGTTACATATTCAGCTTCATTATTTATATTTTTCTTGTTGCAGGCTGCTTCATTCAGCATTGATCACGAGTGTGTCATGGCCAAACGACAGAAACAACTTACGATTGGATCATCATCAATTAGACCCAGCACAACATTACATCGACTTCGGAGCACTTGGTTACTTGGAACAAAATGACAACAAAGACTCCCAAACGTATCGGCCTTTACTGACAGCAGGAGCTGGGAACTGTCTTTTTAATGCCCTTTCCATCGCATTGTGCGGTGCAGAGTCTATGTGTTGTGTAATTAAAGTCCGAACCTGTATATAAATGGCCTGTAATGAACAGGTTTACTATATACAGAATTATTCAAAAGATGTTCTGTTGTGTTCACCTTCGGTTGTAGAGGCTGTCATGTACTGTGCTAAGATTGGTGCATATCCTAGTGCGTGGACCATCCAAGCTGCAAGTGATGCGCTGAATTGTAACGTCAACGCTTTGTACCCAAACGTAAACGGACATGCCGACTACATAACACACGAAAACACATGTGCCACAATGTACAAATGAAACAACGAAGTCAAGTGGAGTTTTTGTTGTCGAGAATAGGACTACATGGCGGTCGCATCTGGTTGCCTAATCATTTTGTGGCACTGGTTCCATGTAAAAATGAAACCGGCAGCACACCAAATAAGTCATTGAATGGTATGGACCTCACTTGCGAAGAATCATGTATCCCAACCGACCCATTTGTCACAGATGAGGATAATGTTGCACAAACTCAAAGAGTAAGCCTGAATATAACTCTAAGTAATGACACAGCTTACATACAAACGGAAAAACTCAAGAAAAGTAATACTTGGGACACGTTAAATGGACATAATGGCTGTGAGGATCAGGCACCAGCATCAATCCCAGACACTGTAGACAGCATTGAAACTTCGAAGCATACCGACGAGATGACCAACATTCACGAAATACCAGGAACTTACCCTCTTCCAGAAAGCAAACCACTAAATGAGGAAGAAATACTAAATATAATTGTGAGTGACATTCCGACTGTGAAACAGATTCCATCTGGAATTAAACAAAATGTCTATTTGGTTCTGGATATTATGAACAATACAGAGAGAAGAAAAGAACACAATTACAAGCCTGCGCAATACTGACTGTGGTGTATGGGACTCAAAGAAGGCCCGCGTGCGTAAAACTAAATATCTGATAAGAGTGAACGGAGAAGACAATACACATTATCAAGTTCTAGTCAAAGAAGATTTGAGTTACACGGAAACACATGAAGACATTATAAAAATGTTTCTTTTGTTATTTTATAACTAGTTGAATATGACATTAAATTGCAAATACACATATTCAGAGAGAGAGAGAGAGAGAGAGAGAGAGAGCAGCCACAACACGATGGGAAGAAGGTGGCTGGTTTTATTCTTGCTAGTATTTGATGTTCATGGTTATTCGACACTAACTTTTAATGAATTTATTCTATAACAAATTAATAACCCTATTTTCTTGAATTCAGTGATTTATTTCTGCTAAAAATGATCTTTTTGTGACTTTTGAAATATGGTTTCATTTAATAGTTCCACAGAATAATATGTATCTACTAAAATGAAATTAAAGATACAGATACAACCAAAATTGTGAGAAAAATCTAAAACGAAATTATTTTATGCTTAGTAGTGTCCTGCATCAGAGAAGAACTGGTCTCAGAACCATATTCTTTGATATTTTCCATCTGTAGATTGAGTAGTTTTACACTTCACATTCATAACACAAGAAAATACAATTTATAATGTTTGTTAATAATGCTTCATAATGGTACAACAGTGTGCTTAGTACAAAATGTATTTTGATATGATAATGGATTTCATTAATTTGTTGCAGTATTTGGATATAACTTTATTAATTGTCCTAACTTGAATTTGATTGAATTAATAAAATGAACAATGTGGTTTTACATGATTAAACGACCCATTGGTCCCATTACAAGGGTCCTGTATTTAACAACTTAGTGTGAACTGGTACTATTTATAAATGGTACAGTTTTAGAGTTACCTTAAAATATTATAATGAAGGAAATAATGATTTGGGTGTGATTATCAATACTCAATTAGAATGGGTTCCATTTATTTTAGACTTCAATGAGTTGTCTGTATGTCATCAGAAAGGTCACATTGTAAGGTTTTATCTTAAAACGTGCATATTTGTTGTAGCTGAGTATGTGTCAATCATACGTCATCTATGGAATCTGTACATGACTTCCTGGCAAGAATTATTACCTCGTATAGTTTAAAACTTCTGACCCTTCAGTACTGTACATAGTGTAGGAAGCTGATTTGCAATATGGTATCACCTGTCTGTTGAACAATTATTTCTCTGTTCATCTGTGGCACAGTTTTTGTTTGTCAAACTGATCTTGCAGCATGTAATGGATGATATGATAAGTAGGTAGTCATGATGACAGTCAGGCCCACAGCAATTTACTTACTTTGGTGCATTACATGAATTTTTCCATGCATTTGTCCCCTTCTCATAGTTCACTGCTAGGAAAGGTATCCAGATGTGAAAAATCGGTATGTTTTGAATTTAACTTTAATTAGATACATCTAATGTTATTAATCCAACCCAATGACCTTGTTTTGAATTTAACTTTATATTAGATACATCTAATGTTATTAATCCAATACTATGACCCTGCCATGTATAGGCATGTTTTGAATTTAACTTTATATTAGATACATCTAATGTCATTAATCCAATACAATGACCTTGCCATGTATAGGTATGTTTCGAATTTAACTTTATATTAGATACATCTAATGTTATTAATCCAATACAATGACCTTGCCATGTATAGGTATGTTTTGAATTTAACTTTATATTAGATACATCTAATGGTATTAATCCAATACAATGACCTTGCCATGTATAGGTATGTTTTGAATTTAACTTTATATTAGATACATCTAATGTTATTAATCCAATACAATGACCTTGCCATGTATAGGTATGTTTTGAATTTAACTTTATATTAGATACATCTAATGGTATTAATCCAATACAATGACCTTGCCATGTATAGGTATGTTTTGAATTTAACTTTATATTAGATACATCTAATGTTATTAATCCAATACAATGACCTTGCCATGTTTATCAACATGATTATTTTGTTTCAGATTAGGTTATCGTTTCTTATTGTGGGTCACACTCATGAGGATATTGACCAGGCTTTTCCCCAAATCAGTCACAAGCTAAATGAGGAGACAGTCATCACACAATCGAGTCTTGTAGATGAAATAAGCAAGAGTCATAAAGATCAAAATCCACTTGATGCAAACCTGTATGAAATGTGGACTATTTATGAGTGGCTGGGAGACAGGATATGCCAAGTGCATAGTGTACTGTGTCCACATCCATACAGGTTAGAACTGATACTTTGAATCACAAATTATTGGTCACCTGAGTATAAATTATCCTAAATTAATGCAGTTTGTTTTGTAGGAACAAGAGATTTATGAAGCACTAAGTCTAGCCTTTTCAGAATTTTGGGCTGGTACAAAGTCTGTAAAATTGGTTATCCTCAATTTATTTTACATCACACTGATGCCACTGATGATGTTGCAGCACACCCAGTTTCAAGTTTTACAACAGTGAGTTACAGATTTTTTATTTTACTTTCACATTTATTTGCTACACTTACCTGCTATGTCAGGAAAGGTATGTTATAACCATAATAGCTACCACAACAAAACATCTTCATTTTCCTTATCCTCATGCTTCATTGATCAAGATAGATTTTCCCACATTATCCTATCCAATGTTTTCCTAAACTTGGTCCATGATCACTCACAGTCCCCCCATATTTAAAAAACTGAAGAAACATGATTGAAAGGATACACAAAAGTTTTAAACCACAACTGATCAAAACATGAACAGGATGTTATTTTTCAGGTTTATCTCCTTTCTGTATTTAACTACAATCTGCATCTGTGCAAATATCTTGGATTTTGGTATCAATATTTTGATAAGTCTATAACAATTCAGTTTAATGCAAGGGTACTAGTTTGAATCCAGCCATAGGACCACCCTGGGTCATGTACTGTGGTAAGCAAATTAATGAATTACAAAGTATTTACAAACTCTGAAACTAGCTTTTCATTGATAAAATGTACCTGTGGAACAGAGTTTTAACTCATCAAGTATTCATTGACAAAATGTACCTGTGGAACAGAGTTTTAACTCATCAAGTATTCATTGATAAAATGTAATTGTGGAACAGAGTTTTAACTCATCAAGGATTCATTTCACTTTGTTGCCTTACTATTGTTGATAACATTTGTGTATGAGTATGCTAATTTAAGGTAGTTAAATTATACTGCGTTCACCCCTCCCAATTTTATTTCAACAATGTTAGATTAATCGCTTGAAATTAGTTGACACTCAGCTTCGGCTGCTGGCTCTTAAGCAGGTTGGATTTACATGCTTTTTAACTTTTCAATTAGTCCCCTTTTTATTTTGATGCAAAAGACGTAATTAAGATGGTAGTACAAGGATGCCAGCTTTTAATTCATTGAAAAATACAAAAAATATTTAAGCAAATTAGGTATCAAAACACTGTCGGTACTTAATTAGGTTCTCACAGAAATGCTCGCAGACATAGATGTTATGGCAGATTAACATATTTCTCATTTGAATACAACAGGGCACATTGTATTTATGATCATTACACTTAGACTGACCTAAAAGATACAACTAAAACACACATTTCACTTGTTAAAAACATTTTTAATTGGTATTTATATATTAAACTGCTGTCGTATGTGTTACTATTTCATTGATCAAAATTTCATTGTGTACTGTTATTTACGGTATACCAAGAATGTTGTTTGGAAAGAAATTTTAACAAAATACATGACTTATTATTGACAATTGATAATTTCATAATGTTTTTTCAAATTTCAAGGTCATACCAACCATTTTTGGTGGTAAAACGAGTGATAGATCAGGGTGTGTTTTTATATTCAGGATTTTCTCTTACCGAGCTGGCCATGTAACAGTCCAGTTCAATGAACGTTCCACTGATTTAACCTGGATAGTCAGACAAGGATGAGCCGCCGCTTGAAATTTTCAAGCTTCACGAGAAATCTCAGCAAATTATTCCAGAAGGACATCCACCTTTAGTGGAACCAAAGATCGATCAAGATGGTTGGATGGAAGTAAAAATGTTAGTGTTGTTTGTGCTGAAAACTAACTTTCTTACAAGAGATTAAAGATGGACAATATTTGAAAGTATTTTTCTTTTAAGTGGGTAAGTCATGTACAAAATGTTCTGAGCTGGAATGACCCTATGTTTTGCAGCAAAATGAAAATTTTGACACTTTTGGTTTCAGTTTAGATTTGGCCGTAAAAATCAATTTCTGGTTGCAAAACACTCTATAACATATACACTGCATTCTTATCGTCTTTGCATTAATTTCAGAATATATATTTGCTTCAGATCCATGGAAAAAGCCTTTAACCTGGCAGCAGTGTCAGAGGTAGATGAGGCTGAGTGGAAAACCCTTTCCAAGCAAGTGAAGTGCCAATCTGTCGACTCCTGCTTCAGATTGCCCACGAAGTGGATATTTTGTTGAACACTGTCAGAGAATGAGAAAAATATTATTCTAAATTACAAAAAAACCCTCAGGTTAAGCAGGTGAGTTGTATAGCTCTAGAACCATTTTAGATGGAGAAATTTCACTAACCATGTTTACTTATTATTCACACAGCTTCTACAGCTTAGCACAAAAGGTCATATTTGATATGTTTTAATTTATTTTACAATGTTTGCTGCCATTAGCACGGTTGTTCAAGTGAGAGAAACATTTGATTGTTAATTTTCCAACTAAATTGCAATATAATTTGAACACTATTAATTTTGTTATAACTGTAACCATAAAATAATCATTCAAAAGACTTGCTAAATTTACTTTAGAATAACATTGCATCAATAATAAACTTCATTTATTAATACTGATCTGAATTTTTCAGATATACACAACCCAACAAGTACCAGGTGAACACTGAGCTAAACATGCAGAGAGAAGAAAATATACTGATGGAAATATGTGCTATACCTTGCGGGTGAGACAATCATTCAAATCGGTCATGTCATCTAAGTTGCGACCTCTAAAGTTACACTTGGAATGTATGATTCAAAGCAACTGAAGGTGTCAGTGACATCATTTAAACACTTGATACAAATCAACCAATAACATTACAGGAAGATTGCCATTAGCCAAAACAAGATTTGTAAAAGAGAGATCTTTTTTGTTGAAGTAAAAATTGTTTTATGAACAAGGAAACATTCCACATGCATTATTCTTTTCAATGAAGCAGAAAAGACGAATTTTCCTGTCGGTCCATCTTTGTGTTAAATGCTTCATATAAATTTTAGGTTTTAGTGAGAGCAATATGGAAAAGAAATTCAGTTTAGGAGCTTTTGCCTAGATTTCCCCCAATGTATTTACCCAGTATTTACCCTTAGAGTCCACAAAACAGTCTCATTACAACATAACATTTTACTAGTAAGAAATATGCAAGATTGTTTTGAAATGTGTGTCACTTTCAATTACCTTGCTGTGATTTAGCAGTGATTTCTGTCAATAAAAGAATTTTTGTATTTACTCATGATCTTATAAAACTCTTGTCATCATACAATTATAGTATACTTGATTTCTTTTTAGAGTGATACACAGTGATAATGACAAGTGACCCTGCAGGCTTTCCCAAAATGTGGTCTAGCACACATTTGGTCAAAAATGATTTTACTCACTATGAAAATGGACATTACATTGGCTAGTCGAAATTGGCTAAACATACATTTAGCCTAAATTGGGTTTGTAAGAGTAATTACTGTAGATTATAAAAGAGGCATTTTAGTTAATGTCCAAATTTTGTGCTAAGCATACAGTTATACAACATTATGGAATAAGACAATGAGGTTGATATGCAAATTTTGCTAATGATACAACGGCAAAACATGTAGCTTGTACAAAAAGCTGTTGTAGACACTAGCCAAATTTTGCCTAAACATACAATTGACCAAATTTTGGTTCCTGCCTAAAAGTCATAATTGTACATTATGGAAAGAGACAATCTGGTCGACAGCCAAATTTGGTTAATCATAGTTATCTAGATTTTGGTTTTGAACAACCACACGTGTGGGCTATATTAAAAGGCATTGTATATACTTGCCAAATTTTGGCTAAACATATATGCAGCAAAATGTTGTTTTCTGCCTAGGAGTTAAATTAATGGTTGTGAAGACAAACTTCGCAGTAATTAGCTAACTTTGGCTAAATATCTGTTTGTTGTGAACCAGCCTCACTGAACACAGTTATTGGAATCCTTAGCCAAATTTTTGCTGACTTATAACCTGCTTGGTTCCTCCAACAGATGGTAAAACTGTTCCATAGTTATAGGGATTTGACCAGACATTGGTCAAAAAGTCTTCAAAGATTCTTATTATGTACCTTTACTGCTTTGGGAAAAGAGATTTAGCCTGCAGCAGCGGTCTGATTTGTTTAAATTGAAAAACTCAAATGAAATTAAAAGCTGTTTTTGTCAGGAAAGGAGAAATCGCAATGGTACGAACAATTATTTCAATGCCTACTGCTGTTTGATTGGAAAGCTTTAAACAAGACAAGACAAGCAACCTCACTTTGAGAGATTTAAAGAATGTCATGAACCGCAACAACTTCGAAGATAACAGACATAGCCACATGGATCTAAGAGAAAGAGAAATATGATGACTTTGAAGAGTTTCAAACCCCACCTGATAAAACACCTATGTCGATACTTAGATCAAGAATTGATTGGATCAAAAAGTTAATGACAACTTTCTCACCAGCAGCAGAAGAAAAGGAAAAAGTGGAAAAAGAAGTAAAAACTAGAACCAATAATGTCAGTTCCGGTTACATCGTTATTTACATCAAATACATGTCAGATACATAAAGCGTTGCAGTTCCAAAACATACCAGAATAAGAAAAGAGTATTGCTAGTTGGTTGACTTATTGAGCAGCAGCATCATATATAGAAATTTAGTTAACATTTAGTGTAATTATACTCATACAGGTGTCTGGGAAGGAATTGAAAAGTTGCATCACGCAATGAAATTCAAACACTAGCATCTGAGTCTGAAAAATATATGTAATGGTTACAAAAACAAAGTATTTACACGTTACACAAACCCGTTCAACAAATATTTTCAAGAAGTCAAACTAAAATAAGTCAATTTAGCAGATGTCTCATTTAGCTTTGAATAATTGAGGACACAGATATTTTATTTGTTCATTGTTGTGTTTTCAAAATTGGCTTGGGTGGTTCCTTGGACCTCTCAAACAAATTCAGAGTTAGTGCAAGCTTTACAAACTGTCATGAAACCATATGATCAACACAATCTGCAAAGACAAACATATATAGGCACTGAATGTCTTAACCAAACCTTTAAACAAGAGTTGCAAAGAACAGTTCATTAATAATTTCATCTCTGAAAATGCTGAAACTAAGCCACTGTCACAGAACCATTTCAAAGAGCCTTGAAAGAACTATGTGGAACTGTTTTACACATCAACATACTCTCAAATACATCGGTGTCTGGTGAAAGTTTACAATCAATTGAAACATCGTAGCTTCATCTGTACGCCCAGAAATGATGCCTCAAAACGAAGCTACCATGTTGGATTAGTTGTTTAAAACATTGAAGACAATAAAAAAAGTTTTTTACACTAGAGGTTGGGTTTTCATTGCAAAAACAAAATGCACAACACACAAAGGCTATTTACCCAAATAGATGGCAGAAATGTTTTATGTCACAGGACAAGATTAATTGCACGGTCATGATCTACCTGCCTATAAATTGGAATTTATGAACTGAGAAGTATTAACGGAACATTTTACTAGCTTGAATTACAGTAAGCAAGTAAGAAAGACGACGTCGTGTACAATATCAAAAACAGTCTCAAAGAAAACGTAAACTAGGAAAACACCATTTGCAAGAAGTAAAAATTCTTTGGAAAGGATATCTACCCATGTTTCATTCATGAGTTGTAGCTGCACAAGTGTCTGTAAAAAGAAGCAGAAGAATTTGCGTACCTTCATTATCATCCTGTCAGATGAATGCATTTGACAATGTGAATATTAGCATACAAGGACATCTTGCATATAATGTTAGGTTCTCTATGGAAATGTTACTGTAAAACTGCACGTTCCAAAATGGATCTTGACTGAATTATGTATACAGTGTACTGAGAAATTGTTTGACAAAGAAGACATGGTTTGGTTAGATTTGTTATATTGAGCCTTTCCTACTTTCACACCAGTCTTAAAACCCAAGGTAACTTGAGCATTTCATGCTTTTAAAGATGCTGCATCGATGCAAGAAAAAGAAAGTCTCCAAAGTATGCTTAACGGCCTACAAAGTCTCAAACAAGCATTATTGAAGTTTTAAAAAATTGTTGTGCCAGACATTTAAAAAACCTGTCAGAGATCCTTATAAATTTACTTCACACTCTTGTCGAGGGTTTCGATTCCTCCTCCATGTCATAAGAAGGACAAGGCTACAGGTAAAATGGAAAACCCTTTAATTCACAACACTGCCAAAAAAGAGAATATGAAGAATGGAACAGTCTTTATAACTAAAAAGAAACATGCTGGACATAGTATCTTTTGAATATTCCATGACAGAGTTCGACCTGTTTTTCATGCCTCAAGATGCGAGAATCTCAGTGGGTGTAAGTTTATACCATGTCATCTTTGACCACCTTAGCTCCTATCAAGTTCAAAATCCAAGGACAAAGCGGAGATCACATCAATCTCAATAACAGTTACTTGTACATGACAGTCAAAGGTATCAAAACCAACAAGACCATTCCATGAAAAATTATATAATACGCCCTGAGCAAATTATGTCACATGCAATTGGATTGGTGTAACGTACCTCCCAATCAGTTCTAATCCACTCCACCTGCAGACATTACATTTAGAGGTGCGTTCGTCCACTGTGTTGTCTGTCCACCTGTAGATTATATATCGATCCACGTTCGTCCACTATGTCATCTGTTCTCAGTTGTTGTTATGGGGTTTAACGCCATTTTCAGCACAAGATAGGCTATACGTGGCGGCCAGTATTAATGGTGGAGGAAGAACCTGGAAAAACCGTGGAAAGAACCTCCGACCCACAAGAAGCTACTCACAAGCTTTCTCACATACCCACATAGGCAGTACCAAAGACTCGAACCCACGCAGACAGAGGTGAGATGGCAGTGATCCGTAATGGTGAGTGCTTTAGACCACTCGGACACTCGGGGCCCCCCATCTGTTCTCAAGAAAACCCACCAAGCAGAATGTCATATATACTCCTCCATCATTATTTTCTCCATGCTGATTACTCCCGACTACTCAATGTATGCTTAGGCAATGTGGGCGATCGCCAACATTACAGCAGTCTGTATAAGACGAGTATATGTGGAAAAGCAACGATACTGGTGTATAGTCTTGGTGTATATGCCAGCTAGTGCTGAGAATCCCAGATATTGAAATCCTGCAAAGATATAACATATGTTTACTAAATCAAGAATGATTCTATCTGTTTTGTTAACATGAGAGGGATTCCTTGCCCTTATTTTTCATACATTAGATTTGCACTAATTCTCGATCAGATATGCTATTAGCATTCCACTACTGGCACAGCTCGGTGATATTGCGTGAATGTCCCTTTTTGCGGGTACAGTTAGAATAAATTGTTAGAGAGGTCAATTTTAAATTTGCATACATGATCTTAAACCTAGGAAACATTTTCTCCATATCAACCCCTAAAGGAAAACACTATGACGACAGGAAGAACATAATAACAACAGAGCAGAACAAAATGACATCTTGATTGACTTGAAAAATGGACTTTATAGTCAGAAAACAACGAAATGAAAAAATGTGGTTGGTTAAATAAATATAATCATCTTCATGCTAAATTATCTCACATACAGAATTTGGAAAATGTGTTCTTCTAAATCTACCTATCTTACAAACATAATAAAACATGTTGAGATCTCTATAATTATCTACCGTAACAAATTGTTAAATGAAATATATATATATATATATATATATATATATATATATATATATATATATATATATATATATATATATATATATATATATATATATATATATATATATATATATATATATATATATAGAATCCATAAGCTACAAGACTTTTGACATGCTTTGTCATGACTAGTAATACTTTTAAATATATCTTTTACGTAATTTACCATACGAAGGACATAAACAGTTAATAAAATCCATCTTATAGATAAATAAAATTAACACAATATCCAAACTCTACACAGAACTGATGAGCCGATATTCTGATGTTTGTAAAATATATCTTAATATAACAATTTTGTAAATAACCTAAGTGTCCTTGAGTTCTTAAATCTGTCTTAATTTGCATATAAACAACCAACTTTTTTTTTACCTCTTTACCAAAGTCCACATTTGCAAATAATAATCCATATCTATCTGCTTGAGTATTATTGTACAGATACCGTTTGTGTCGCCATGATGGCAAAAGTGATGCAGTTGTACTGGTATAAAGTGCCTGGAAAACATCGTTTGACTAGCCTAAGGTGGCGCAGTTAAAATAGTTCCCTGTGTTAAGGGAGAGTTGCATAGTTTCTACGGCGAGAACTGATGGTGGTAGGAACACCTACCATAGAGAAACCATGTATTTGGCAGGTTGTGAGATCTGTGTCTTGCATTGATTAGAGTAAAATTTATGTATAGAATGGACGCGTGTGGCTTTCTAATTTACAAGTCAAGTTGTATGGAAGTCTTTGGAAATTTGGGGAAACTTATGACTTTCAGCGGGAATCGCGCCAGTGTTCGACCCCGCTCGGTCAAGTAAGGACCCCTGGCTTGTAAAAATATAGAAATGGGTTATCATTCTTTCATTATTTTTGACCACTTGACGTTCCCAAAATATTTTTCTCCTTTGCAGGTTGTACATACAGTATAGTCATCGTCAGTGATAAGGAAAGCTGTTTTTCTTAGAGTCATAATGGTCTGGACCTCAAACATTTATGACCTTTTGTATCCGAAATCATTAGATTTTTTGCCCCATTGCAATTAATCTGCAATGTAAACGTTTAAGAATGCGGTTTTGTGGAAATAAAACATGGAACAGACAGACGGACGTGCAAAATTAATACGATCAACTCCAACTTATGACAATCCTGAAACGCGTTCAAAGCGAGGATGCTAATATAAAAGTTGTGACTCATGTGTTTCAAAAGAGATTATACCTTTTGAATACATTCTGAATACCATGTTGGCGATCTTGTTAAATGTAGGCACATTGTTCCCTAGGTAGAGCTGTTGCTTATCTAAATACGCAGTCAATAAGATGAGTTTTGGAAACTTAAATTTCTGATGAGTCTGCGTCGATTACAGCAGTGTCTTTAATCAATGCACATCACTTCAGCTTCCAATTACCTCGGCTGTAAACATCTCTAACGTGTTGATTTATCAGGAAAGAATAATGCAAAATGACTCAAGTTTAAAAAAATATATTGTAAAGTCATCAACCTCTTGTTTTAACAAAAACTAAATTTAAATTGTAATAGATTTGAACGAAATATTAGTCAGTGAATGATTGAAGAAGAAACAAATTTATTTAAAAATCATTAACCATATTTCAAACGCTTAGAGTATCTCTTGATGACTTTGAATGCAGACATTCAACTCTCCTTAAAAATATATACCTGCGAACGTTTAGCTTTGTACAAAAGAAAACAAGTTAATAATGATGGTGATACCATGATGAGGATGATCTTGATTTCTAAAGGACGAATTGATGATACGGACTAAAAATATGTTAGTTCTACCAAATTGCACGCTTCGGCATCTTCTTCTATGTGTTGCGTTAAGGCTTGTTTCTCATTCACGCATCTTAGTGCGTGGGTGGATCTTGGTGAGTAGATTACTATCATACCAAATGTAGGTCACAGTGTAATGAGCTTCACGCCTCAATGATTTCGGTTAAGTATTGCGTTCACGTTTTGCTTGTGGTCAGTGGCCATGAATTGTTGTAATGAGCCTTAACAATTAATACATTGTGCATTAAAATTTTAGTACAATCAAGCCAGTAAGGTTTTATGTGAAGGGTCACTTCGACCTTTTGCCATGTCAGATGTTACATTTCGTGGCATGTAAGTTGCCTATTGAGA
Source organism: Sinohyriopsis cumingii (assembly GCA_028554795.2). NCBI lineage: Eukaryota > Metazoa > Mollusca > Bivalvia > Unionida > Unionidae > Sinohyriopsis > Sinohyriopsis cumingii. The sequence goes on from CM068836.1 coordinate 39,360,639, forward strand.
AGTAAAATATCATCGTTCCGAAAGTAGGTTTGTGTTCAGATTCAGTTTCTCAGGCATGTCGGTTCAAGGTCATAAAAGGTGGGATGACTGGGTATTTATATTCCTTGAACACATTTCCAGCTTTCTTTACATAGTTTGTTTTATTTCAATAATATGATCCATAGAACTGGAACACATTTTCTTGTCATCTTCATTAAACATACATTTCATAAGATGACGTGATTTCTTGGAGTTAAGTGTCTGCAGCTAATGAATGTGTTAGTTTATTTTCTTGGACGCTAGTTATAGTTCTGTAATGTTAACTGTTAAATTTCATTGGAGTTTTTAGACAATATTCATAAAGCCTTTCTGAAACTTGATGGAATGATACTTCCCTGGGAGCACAAAATCAGTGTAGTATGTGTATGATGCTACTAAACTGGGATAAATAAATAATTTTTCTAAGTAATGTATTGCACATTTCAGTTTCACATGAGAAAAGTGAATGAGTATATGGTTCTAGATTTATCAGTCTAATTTATGTGAGTTCTTGCAAAGTAGTACAGAAGCCTCTCATGACCATAGGAAACATTTTGGCTTCTTCAAAATTCAACCTGCCACAACGCCAACACATCTTTGCATTTTGTTGTTAGTTTTGGGTTTAACGACGTTTCTTAGCGCAAGGTATGCTATACATGATGGCCATTATAATTGGTGGAGGAAGAACCCGAAAAAAACCTGTAAGCTATTAGCAGTTTTCTTGCATGCCCACATTAGCCGAGCCCGAGACTCCAACCCACACGGACACGTTTAAGGCGCTTTGCATCTTATGTTATCAGAGTGAAAATTAAACTGCTTCATAGTTTGAGGAACCGTAAAATGAATTTTTGAAATTAGTTAATTTGATCTTATAGTTACTAAAACTAGTCAACTGAATTTTCAACACGGGAATTTAAATTTAGAGCAAAGTTCAATAAAAGGAAGATATTTCATTTGTTAAAATACAAAATTGAATTTTTCAACAAAATCAGTTGATTTCTCAAAACTAGAATAAAATTATATTACATTAATTGGTTTCCGTATCCACAGTCACTTGTCTTTTTAAATAACTGAGACACGGTTTTCTTTAAGTTTGTTAATCAAAGCGAAATATTCCTTTCTCGTAAGACACGTATTGAAAACATTAGTCGAATTAAAATAGTCATTGGAGAGATGACGCATACTATATTAAGTAAAAATCTAGTTGTTTGAATTATTTTAGGCAGCCAGGTGAGAAGAAAGCCTTTCATTGCAAATAATGTGCTCTTTATTTTTTATATGGCATGAGCATAAACATTAAGATATCAATAATCGAATTAATACGGATGCAATTTAATGAAGCAATGGAAATAATTATATTTATATTTACAAAACGATCGTATTTAATGACATATCATACAAAATCACCTGTCTCTGCAGACTGTAAGGTACATGAGGTTTTTTGCATTTCTCCCTCTACATTGATTCTACATGACCGTATTCTCTCATTGCAAATATTAGAAGTCAATAGGTGACAATAAAAACTATGTCTCCACTGAAACAAATTCAAATTTGGCATTTTATGGGGGAAAATTATGATCTAGAATCTGCATGAAACAAACTCTGTATGATATTGCTGATGACCAATTTGTGCTTGGCAGATCCAACCGTTACAATGTTTTCTACGCTGATCACAGACTAAGAAAAATCTGTGCTAGGAGGGTCCCGGATTAAGAGTGTATTCTGGCTTGATTCCAGATTCAGCAGAATGTGTGCTAGGCTGATTGCAGCAGTGGAGAGTTTGAGCTGAACCACCTTAGGTAGAACTGTGTCAGGCTGATCTCAGTATGAATAAAGTAGTCTGATATCCAATTACATTGAACAAATCTAAACCAGCCGGTATATCTAAATGCTATGATCTGAATCCACACGTGGACTTAGTTACAGTCTACAGGACGTATATAGTCTGCGGTCAACCAAGATTTCTCAATACAAGGGAGGTAGGAGAGTATCCCCCAGTTAAAGCGGTATGAAATATTTCGCTGAACATGCATTGGATAATTATTAGAATACAAGGTGAGTATCCGACTGAGTAAAAACGTCCAGCTAACGCCAAACTTATAAAGTCGTACCAAATAGATAGAAGCCGAGCATAAGGGTGTGACTTACAATGTATATTGAAAACAAGTAGTGTTAGGAGTAGTTACAGGCAAGCACAAACACAACGTGTTCAATACACGTTCACTGAATACAACAAACAACTAAAGGTAGCAAGTTAAGGGCCACAAAATACGTTCTAGCACGAGTCATTGTCTTCCTCCCCATTTTCAATGAATAATCGTTTTTTTTAATGACCAAATACGTCCAAATTCATACAGATTGCAATGACTGATTTGATCATTTCATATAATTTGAATAAAAGACAAATGGAAAAGAGAACAAATAAACGCTCCTAACTCAACCTTATACGGTTAAACAACACAATATTAACAGTTATTGATAATTTATTGTCTATACTAAATCTTTACAATATTTAAGTACAATTAATGAAGATCATGATGTGTACAAATTCCAATCAAATAATTATAATTACAAATACCTGACGTCACTTCGCATATAATGTCATACACAAACCGATGTCAGAAACTTGAACAAATGACAATGAAATGTAAGTATTCTGTCTGGAGTATGTAATTGTCCCCGATTGTACATTACGCATTACTCTAAATTTATGGAATAATTTTGTTGTTGTTGCCTGCTCGTGTGGATATTTATCTATTCATCATTCTATCTGTTATTATCTTCAAAATTAAGGTTTAAAAAAAACTATAAAGTAAGTAGCAAACAATGAATGAAAAACAACAAGTTAACAAATTTAACAAATAATCAAATTTCCCAGAATACAAAAGTGAAAACTTAAAAAGAATGTATTCCATTGTGGATAAATTCCCAAACTGTCCAAAAGTTCCATCACAAGTCCAAAAGTAAAGAGTAATGTGATCAGAACGAATTTCAGTTTTGAATGTGCTGATGTATAACTACCCTAGAATAGTGTTGACATGCTAACAGTCTTGATCATCACACTGCTAAACCCAAAGGTCTCCCTCATCGTTGAAGTGAAATCTTAATCAAGAGTACATAATGTTGCGTATATCGTATTACTCTTGCCGCTAAAAATGGACTGACCCTTGATCAAGTAAATTTCGTTAAAATATATAAATGGATTCATCATATTTACTTGTACATGAATATATGTAATTTAGTTATATTTTCCTTTCCCGTGACATTATTCTTGAGACAGGGTGTGTGTCTCTGGTATGCAACATACTTTTTACTTGTTAATGTTTCAGTAAAATCTTCAGTGTGGTTCATAAATGATGCCTCATACAGCGATTCAATTCAGAGTTACATTTTGTGCGTCAAACAACTTCACCTTGATGTATGGGTGTCATGAGTATGATATTCCATGCATCGTGTATACATGATTTATAGCTGGAGTTTTATTGCAAAAATAGAGGAGAAGAGAACCATCAAAGCCTCACGTAAGCTTATCTGACAATTTTAATGCCAAATGACACCAGAATAAGTTGAATTTATCCAGTTTCAAACAGTACCCCTTGTAACGAGATGAAGTTCAGACTCAAGGGGAGTAACTCTAACCTATTATTCTTGAAATCTTCTTCGGAATTTATTATCATTGTCGACCCCTTGTATTCGTATTGTACTGGTTAAAAGTCACAGGCTTTGAGTTTCTTTAGAGCGACAGCCAATACAATCACTATACAAAAGCATGTGTCATTCATAAGCATTTACCTTGAGTAGCCAGTACAGTCAAGAGTCATGTGACATACATGCATCCCATTTATCTAATTGATATAATGACTCACATGTTAAATACACATTTAACTGGCATCATACGAAACTGTACATGTACATTCATGAATATGGAACGTGATCACTGAATAAAGATCTTTATTTCTACTTCTTAATGCGCCGAGCAGAAAGGCCTTCTGTGATTTATATCGTGTATATGCCTTAGATATATCTATGTGGGTATGAAATAAATGTCAATACTTAACCAATGTTAATGAACACAGAATCCAAGTCATACTTAACTTAGAGTGTAAGGGTGTAGTACTAACAAAATTTGATTCAATCATTAAATTTTATTATTCGTCCATAAACAGGACTCTATAAAATAAATTTTAAACACAAAATGACTGAAGCATATATAGGTCACAATGACACGTTTTGTAATAAGGGTAAAGTTCTTCTAAATTTCCACGACTTCACCACGTTTCATGATCCTTTGTGGACTAATAGCAACAGAAAGGTGATATGGTAACTCAGTGGCTAGTCAAAACAGTGTTACTCTTTCATCCTTGTAAGTTTCTAGTTGCATTATTGGTTTGATCATAATTCAGTTCATACTTACCTAATTTACCTGCGAACAAATTGTGTTATTGACTCGATTAATGTGGCTTAATGGAAACTTTACTAGATGTACTACTGTGCCATATTCTCCCATAATGCCTAAATATCGAACAGGAATAAATATTTCAGAGGTGCATGATTTCAATAGATAGCGATGCCTTGGTTTGGAAGAAATATGACCGTTCTTTGGTGTTTGGAATCAACAATAAACCCGAACCTATAAGCAGTTGGCAGCATTTGGTTAGGCCAATATTAAACCAGAACGACTGATTCCGACCTAATTTATTTAACCTAATATGCTATGACATTCTTACAAATATGATTCATATGACATAAATGATGTTTTTCATAAACTCAAGGAAATATTGAAACTATTATTTAAAATGAATAAATTCAACAATGATTACAAACCTACATCAATGAATATACATTACATGCAAACGAGAAAATCCATGGGTTTTATTCGAGATTAGCACCTTCCTATGAAGCAGAATATCTCTCTTTCCCTGACCTCAAAAATCCCACTCTCGTCTCTAAGGCAATTTACTTTACAAAAAGAGTAATATCTACTGATTTCGGAGCCCCTCAGGCTTTCCCCCTCTACAGAAAACCATGAACTGCCAAACTTGCGAGGGACATTATTTTGAAACCAATAATTCCGTTTGGGAACACACACCCTTCGGTTCTCTTAGACAATCAGGATTGCTTCTTTACCTGCAAAAGATTGTATCACTCCCATGAAAGTTAGAATAATCCTCTTTTTCCGCCTTTATTAAAAACTATTCTGGAAAATATCATTTTATGACACCTGTTTTAAATTACCCCTGGCCTACCAGGTTCGTCAGAAACTCTGGTCATGTTACCCCTGCTGACCTTGCGTTAACATTGAACTCTATCTATGCCTGACTGTTAACCATGGGAGTCATCATTAAAATTCAATTTATGCCTCAACAATTGTATTGTCTCTAGTAGCCAAGTTTATCGGCAGTCTAGCCCATACTTCAAAATTCATGTGTACGTGTCACGCTGACCACTGAAATACCGTGAACTATTCTACAAACTTTTGCACTGTTATAAAAGGACGCTATTATTGTGCAGTTATTGAAGACATTTAGAGATGTTTTATTGCAAGGAATAAAACCAATTACAATTCATAGACTTTTTGTTTTAATTGTAAATGAGAAGATGTTGGTGCTGTAATAAATAATAATGTCGGTTTCAAAATTTCAAATTTTTAAGTTATGCTGAGTTTAAAACACGCTAAGTTGTATTAGTTATAAAAGAAGCAATATCCCATATTTAAAAATCTTCGAAAATATTTAGCAGACCTAGATGATGAAACGAATTCGATCGTGAAAAGTAAATATTATAGTCCATCTAAACTACTATTGAGTTTTGTATTTCTATGAAAGATTTTAGAATGAACTTAGCACCATATTGTAACACACTTACTTCGTCGAATTCTCATACATATTTTCATTCTGCCCTGCATCTATTAGAATTTGTTGCTGCAATATCTGTTCTAAAAGAGAATAACGAGCAAACTATAGAAGTATGGATTGGAGTAAACAAAATTCATCAAGTGGCATAGGATACAAATATGTCATCTCTAGATAGCAATACTAATGACAAATACTAGACTAACCTTCCTTGATCTTGAATTTCCTCAACATATACTTTCTGAGCTGATTCCGATAATCAGAATAAATTGGGTTCCACAGCACGAAACTGTACTGTAATCGAGACTACGATTCCAGAAGAAATCACGCGCCAAAGGAGAAATTACTACAACCCACAACAAAATGAATCTGATATTCCCTAACAAGCTATACTTAATCCTGCGTCTTCTTGAGAATTTCAATTGAAATATTTTCATATTTTTTTCCACCGTCTGATTTCAAACTATCAAATGAATAGAACCGAAACGCATGTGACGTCAAGGTCAGTCACTCCAGGCACATGAACATCGAAAGAAATCAAGTCAGCTAATAACTGCAGTCCATCATAACTAGACTAGCAGAATTTAGTTGGGTGAAACAGAAAAACAAAATACCTCTATCACAGAGCAAGTGCAAAAGTTGTTCTATGGGGCAATCATTCACAGTATAACTCTGAATTTCAATTTTATTGAGACTGTTACGTATATTTAGATTAATAATTTGTTTGTAAGTTTTAAATATTTTTTATTTCCTTTGCATATTATTGTAATGTAACTTTATTTACTGTATTTGACATTTTCCAGAAATTCAGTTCAGTTCTCATGGACCTGACTGTCAATTTTGATAAACAATTAAAAAAGGAAACAGTGTATATAGCGTCTGACCTTAATTCAGAAACAGTGTCAGTTTTTGGGTAAACAACTTTTTAAAAAAATCGAATTCTTTCTCAGAGTGGGGATTGTTGAGTCAAGTCGAGGTCATACATGGACTACATGAGAAATAAAATGTACCGATTGCTACAAACTCCTGGTTTTTCCAGAGGATTGACCTTCATCCGGGAATCTGTGTTGCGCTTTAGTTAGTCTTATATCTTATTTTGATACAAATTATATTCAGTCGTGTCTTAACATTTGAGATGTCAAGTGTTTCTATGTTGTGTCCAGTCTGGGCTGAATTTTTATATTTTCTTAAAATTATTTGAATTCAAGATTCTATTCCCTTGAAAAACGGAAGTGCTTTTGACAATATTCTTGGACAGAGATATTCACTGAAATTTATACGGAATTTAAAACTGGAATAACATTTTCTGTGATTTAATAATTATATGTTGACAGTGCCAGCGGTACATCACAGACTAAAACAGACGTCATCGCCCTTCATTTTCAATTTCATCGGGATTCGAACTCAGTTTCATTTAGGACATTTTATTACAGGCACTTTTTTTAATTCTTTGATTATTCTTGGATTGGATTTGTAAAAGCGTAAGTTTATTTTTTTTCTTCATTTTTCACTTGGTATTCTAGGAAATTAAATTATTTTGTTAAATTTTACAAAGCTTGTTGTCTTTACTCTTTTCTATTACTTTTTGTAAGAGTCTAGAAAGGTCACGATACCAAAATAAGATTTCTTTTTTAAACAAACAAATGAGCTAGCGGTACGATACCAAGTTCAGATGTCACTTAGCCTAACTATGTGTGCATGAATACTGTCAGTGTATTTGTACGCTTGTGTAATTACTTTTCAATCTCTCAACCATATTTAATTACTTTCTTTCTTGTAGTGTGTACGTAGAATATCAAAATGAGTATATAATTTAAAAACGTTGCACCATTTCCTAACATCGTGCACTATAGCTCAGAGAAAGAGCTGTCATATTTTCCCATGCAAATGTAGAAATCTCTGAATTTGTCTTACGTCTTTTCTTTCCTGCGTATTACCTTTCACATTCTGTTTCTCTAAAATTACCGATTTCTTGATACATTTATGTCACCAACAGCTTAAGGTTCTTAATGAATATTTCTTATGTATATGCTGAGATAAAATAATATATATTAGGAATACTCAGATATGTTGATCCCCGTGTGTTTATGTTTCTGTTGTGATTCAACAGTAGTCAAATTCTTAAAGAGTTATTGATATCAACACGTGTCTTGAACATTTAATTTTAAAGCCAAAATCATTTTCTAGCATGCTTCAATTAAATAACGAATGATACAAAATCTCTATAATTATTGTGAATAATATGTAATAGTGAAGCGGATGAAACCTGGAATAAATCAGAGAAATATCGAGCAAAGAACAGAAATTTGCAGGTATTTATCGATTGTCTGATACAAATATTGGCTTCTAAAACAATTATGAAAATCAAATAATTAATGTTAGTGTTTAGTAATAGTGGCATAACGTTAAATAAATTAAACGGTGTTCCTACTGATTACCTCTCTTGCAGTGCTAACCTAATTTTAGTTCATATTTGAAAGTGAAGATTTGATACAGATGTAAATTGCTTGTATTAGAGGTTATTGTTATCACTGTAGAGTAGGATGAAAGTGAGAATAAGCTGGTGGTAATGGTTCAGAAGAAGTGGTAGTGATAATGGCTGCATTACTGGCATTGCTTCTCTGAATGCTTTACGTTTGTGTTTCTACATCTGCATGGTGGCGCTGAACCAAATTGCAGATACTGGAAGGTTTGGTAAAGCTGGTGATATTGAAGAGGAGGGGGAGGACTACGACAATAAAATAAACATAACTAATGTCTTGCTAGCTGAAGGCTGCTGTAGAATATGTTAATAAATAATGGCAACATATGTATAAAAAAGCAGACTGTGAGTCAAACATTACTTTGTAATTTATCAGTCAACAGTAACTATACAGTTTTCAATATTCTCGTAAAAATATTAACAACTTCAAATGTAATAAACAAATATGAATTAGAAACATTACTTAATACACCTTTCATAAATTTGGAACGACAACATCCGTCACTATATATCAGGATAGACTTCAGAGTTCAATATTGTGAACTTAGTTGGCATATTATATTCAGAAATTACAATACATGAAATTCTATAGTCAGTAAATACATTACCTGCACAGGCAGAAAATTTGTTTTTCATCCATATACATACATATATATATATATATATATATATATATATATATATATATATATATATATATATATATATATATATATATATATATATATATATATATATATATATATATATATATATATATATATATATATATATATATATATATATATATATATATATATATATGGCCCTCTGAAGTTTCGTAATTTGCGTGAAGTTATATTTCGAAAGAAAAAGATTCTCCCCGGTTGTCCTTGGTGGATATATTGGATATTTTAACAAGACTTTGTATATCTTTAGTATTGTTCAGTCAGCTTTTAATTCACTTTATTTTTGGTGTGTAATTGATATTTATACCATATTGGTTTACAGAGTACACAATTTGGCCTTATTTCAGATGAGCACGTTTCAAAATGTTCCTCTTGGTCATTTCAGATTGAATTTGTAAAAGAGCAGCCAATAACTGCTTTTAAATATCATATATTTGGCATTTCATTCATTACACATCTGAAGCTGACACTATCAGGTACTGCAAAAATTACTTTATGCCTATTTTAATAACTGCACAAGACAGTGTACTTAGACTAATTAAGGCAGATTTGTATTTAGCACAATGGAGCACACATTTCAGTTAGCTGTGTCATCAGATCATGTACAATTTCCACAAGTAAAACATCGAGAGAAATTTCAGCCGCAGTGCCAAGAGCTATACCAATATTATATCCACTGTGCATGTTGCAAATGCAATCAACTTTACCTTAGACCCGCCATTTGCTCAATAGTTCATAAAATATGAAGTGGGATCATATATTTATATAATTCCCATTATTATAAATTGACTGCGTCTTCTACGCTTTGATTGGATGTAAACTGTCACGTGATACTGATTTGGAATTTTTTACACATCGATAAATTATGCGGACGACTTTTGATTCACTGTTACCAAATTGTTTGATGTGAAATTTTATCTGTATCAACGCCTTACACCCTAATGATAGTAATAACAAAATGCTACCACCCACCCATTCATGTGATTTCAGATACAAAATGGCAAGCCACAGCTTAGAATCGGCCATTAGAAGTGAAAACAATGTAATTGCACAGACCTTCCTGCACTCCAACACTCATCGATTTTTCCGAAGAAGGCATATGGCAGGCTTTAGAAGCTAATCTTCGTAAATTATTGCATTTCACCTCGACAACATGTTACAGCAGCGGTTATTAAAGGTCAGGTTCATATGTCAACCAAGGGATGTCGCTAAAAATGGACAAGCTTTTTGCTTTTGAAAGATCGAAATGCGTAGAAAGCAACAACGACGTTGCTAAAACAAAACGTTCCATACGCAAGCGTAATTTTCAAAAAACGTAATATTTCTAGTTTAACCGCAACAACCAATTTTTATATATTAAAATATTCATCATAACAGTATATCACTGGCATGACCCGCTATGACATTCTACCCCATATCACTGTATAAAGAATCTATGAATCTAGGCTAGCGAAGATAGGGCTATCTATTCTACCGGAGTTAATAGGCTAATGAAAAAAACTTTACATAAACATGAATGTATAGTTGGTTAAATCTGTGATGATCTGATGTTAGAAAGGAAGTAAATAGGAATTATAAGGATTAAATGATCATGGTTGGGTATTTATCGATGTGTAAATGATACCTAATCACTCACAAAATTTACATAAAGTCCTTCGGACTTTATTTACTTTGTGAGTAATTATGTAAAATTTACACATCGATAAATACCCAACCATGATCATTCTATCCTATAATACTTTTAGCCAGTTAGCTTATATATCTGCCAACAGGTTTGAGAAACTTTTTGATTAATATAACACGTGCGAAAAAATAATTAGGTTCAAACGCCTTTATTATTAAGGCTCTGAGTTCCATAAATATTTTTTTTATACTTCAATGATTTTCTTATTCTTTGCATATACTTTTTCACAGTTGAAATTACTCATATCACAACACAATAGATAAATAGCAACTAAAATTAGCTTTGTTTTCTATTAAGGTTTTATCAGTACAAGAAGAGTGTTTTCGTCAGGTATGAACCAGCTGTTTGTGACCAAATTTACATTCCGTTACTTTGTCAGCATACGGTTGCAGCAAAAGATACAATAATATAATTAAGTAAGTAACTATATAAACTATTTCTTTTCTATCTTAGTGTTATCCAAGTCATTTAATTTCTACATTAAGCTTTGTATAGAGAGATTGAAGAAAGTTTCTTTTTCTACGTTATTACAAGATATATTTCATTGCGTGGTACGAAAAACATAACATTTGATGGTTTTCATTCTCCTCTTTCAATTTTTTCTTGGGTTTGTCATATTGTCTGCTATTCTCGATTGTTTGCTTTGTTACGATACTATCCTCTTAAAATATGTAACAGAAAAGACTAAAAAGCAACTAGCTTTGTAAAATTGAACAAATAGTTTATTTTCCTCGGATCCAAAGTGAAGAAAAAAACAACAAAAGAAATGAGGGTATTGCGAATAAAATCCAAATATAATCATAAAATTCAACATAAAAGTCCTAAAACTTTATCGGTCTGAATAAACTTTAGTGGAAATCCAAATTATATCCAACGCTGAAGGTGTTTATGTGCCTGTGGCGGTCTGTATTGTGATGTTGTACCAACAATATTCTGTTGAAATACAGTAATATAATTCCAGGTTTGAATTAACAATAAATCACAGGAATATTCGAAGAATATTACTTTTTATGAGCACTCTTTTTTCACGAGAAAATAATCACTGAATTAAGTAATTTGAAGAAATAAGTACAAGCCCAAATTAACTCCTGGACACACAATAATAGAAAACTGATTCTGCTAGATCGAAAAGCACTAGTGAATAAATTTTCCAGCAACAATATTATATAGTCTTCCACTTGAACTCATGTCACAATTAAGATTTTCTAAAACAAATCCATTACCCAATGGAAGATAATCATCAAACATTTTCTTAATGTTCGCAAAATAATATCTTAGTTATTATTAGAAAGTTTGTTACTAAAACTATATAATATAACCTGAACAATATCAGGTACACCAGCAAAATTGTAGGGGAATTCCAAAAAACCTAGATCCAGACCAAATAAACATGTTTACTTCTGTTATAATGATCCTGATATTAAACTCATACACATAAAGAATAGTGTAGTTATGTATTAGTTGTTTACAAAATAAAAATATCAATAATTCAGGTCAAGAAAAAATAAAATTAATTTTGGACAAGGTTAAATCCAGCACAAAATATTACATTATAATAGAATGTAATGAAGTAAAAAATAAACGAAAACTAACAAACAAACAATGCAAATTAAATATACGTAACAGCTTTACGATCACAGGTTAATTATCAGTCATAAGAAAGTGGTGATCACTCATTGCCATTTAATTCATTTGATTGGCAGACAATTTTGTCAGTTTTAAACAGTACAGTTTATACTTAGAATATCCATTGTCCTCCCTTAAAACTCACCGATGGTATTGTTTAAACAAAAGCGTGACATGACGTACAGTGTTATGCAAAATTGCCCCATTGTTTATTAATTGTACTTTTCTCAGATGTATATCAAGTCATTGTTTCCATAAATACACATGCGAGAAGTAAATTAGTTTCAAAATTTAGAATTAAGTTGTTGCTCATGAAAAAAGCACTTCACATTCAGATAACTGTTTTCTTATTGTAAATAATTATGACATTTTTTATATAAATTTCACAAAATTCAGGATATATTTGCTTGCTTTGTGTCAGAATGAAATATCAAATGTAATATTTTGCTATTCATTCTGGCTAATTTAGTTTATTTGCCAAAATTTAATATCCATATGTGACATGTTCAAAGAACATTACAGCAAAATTTTTATGTGAATAAGATTTTGTGTCATTGAATATGACACTATATGAGAATTACAAGCTGTGAAAAAATAAGATGCATGACAAATCCAAGATGCAGTTCATGCCTGTTTCATTTTTTATATTTTTGTCCTTTAACCTTATGTCCGTGAATCTTAGTTTTGTTGGTTGAAATAAACATATTGTCTTTGACTCATTTACCGAATTTCAATTGTATTATTGTAGTTATTATTTTCACTTGTTAATTTTACCTTACAGTAATACTATTTTCCTATTACACGATCGGTACATCTCTGGCTTTGGTAAACTGACGTTTAATATACTACTGTAGCCCACAGGGTTGACATCTACATTAGCAGCATAAATTCCCATCGTAGCAGCAAAAACTCTAGTAATAAGATAAAAAAAATAAGACAAAATACATTTGGTTCTCATATACTTGTTTCACCCGAATTACAAGAGCAATTTGTTTGAAAACATCTTAATATATCAACAATCCTCGCAGTACAATATTCATAGATGTCAAATAAGAACATACAAACATATAAGGATACTCATCAAAACACGTTAAGAAATAAATCTGTTGATCACGAAATAATACTTCTATTTACAAAGTAAGTGGAACAACAGACAAATTTGAAACATTTTGCAAGTACACTATTTGCATCTCTGAGAAATGAAGTTCAAAATGATTTTTCCAGCAAATATACGACATGGTCCATTGAAAAAAGAGAATAAAATATTACGAAAAGGAAGGAAAGGAATCATATACTATCTGCATTGTTCCGTAAAATGAGAGAAACAATGAAAATATATCTATGAGCAATCGGTCTCATTCAATTTTATATCATCGATCGCCAAAAAGCCACGAGTCGCACTGGTCCAAACCCCTTCGATGACGATCTGATAGACACCGCTCTCAACTCGTACTGTTGATAAATTCCATTTTTCAGCAAGATTGGTATTTGTCGTGTTTCTCAGTTGCTCTATACCATTATCACATTTTACTGTGATGACATTAAGAGATCCGCTATAATTTTTTGATGCCGTGTGCCAGAGGCTTAAACATCTTGAAACGTTGGACTCTTTAATGCTCACCGAAATCTGAGCAGTCACGTGTTCCTGTTGATTGGCGGTAAAGTACATGTAGCTGCCCGTAACCGGATCTATACCAAAATTAAGATATTACAAAATTTATTAAAAATTCTCATAGCTGTAACATATTTATTGTTAAACTTAAGAGGTCTGAAGTATTTGTTACATAGAAAGATAAATAGTCGTAATTATAAAACTTTGATGAGAATCATCCTTAAAGAACAATATTAATTAATGAAGTCAACCGATTTACCTGATTTAGCATATTAAATCCATCTCACGGTTAAATTAAACGTCTATTGAGGTCTTTAGAAGCATCCTATATCTTGTCCTACCTATGATGATTAGTTGAATACAAGATTTAGAGCGAGATTCTTTTATATTTTCAGGCATAGAAATCAGCAATACAAATATCATTGTCTCAGATTGCCAAAGATTCATTCGCTCATTCGTTCGTTTGTTTTCCTTTCAAGTTTGTGCACCTCTTATACTATAACAGCGGAAGTAATATTAGATCTGAGCGACAGGCGCTAACGGCGTTGAAAGGAATGAATTTGTGTATATTCAAGCACCCATATAAATGCGTTTAACAATAGGTATGTAGTTAAGCCGTAAGTTAGGTAGGCATTTTGATTGGTAAACACATAGAACTATCATGAAGGACATAAAAAAGAAAATATAGCAAATATGTGATATGCTGTTATTAAATGACGGGATTTTGAACTGTAAGATATTGAACAAGTTCGATAAATTAAAGCATGGTGGATCTTTTACCCCCACTATAGGTGTGATCATTAGCAGGTCCTCCTTCAGTGTTATTTGATTTTCCAATTTGCCATTGTATTAAGCTTCCCTCTTCGTGCCGCCACCCACATGTACCATTTTCAAAGTCACAGTCGGCTGGGAGAAAAGATTCGTATTATTGCAATAAAAACTATTTCTCATCGTCCATTTCATGTCCTTGTATGATTGACGTATCATTGTGATTATAATTAATTTTAGTAATAATAATAATAATAATAATATTATTATTATTATTATTATTATTATTATTATTATTATTATTATTATTATTAATGTTGTAATCATGATCATCATGATCTAATAATCCAATAATCACATATGTCATTTCATTATATAATTACATTATCATACATCCCTTTCAACATATATAACAAACTTATTTTGCAATAGTAGTCCATTGAAAAGTATACGTTTTGGTATCTTCTGAAGTGACTAATAATGCTTTACATAATTTAAGTATCTTAAATTAGTCCGTTTTTCACAGTCGTTTCAAATTATATATGCTCTATTTACATACGTATTAAAGTATCTAAATACGATGCATACCAAGCGCACTGGAAAAATATTTCCGAATATGAAAGTCAGACATGGATGACATTCATTCATATAGATATCTGTTGGATTGACATTTGTTTCCTTTTATTCTTTTGTACAGGTAAATATCAACTAAAATGGTAATTTCCTCGCCAAATGATTAATCCAAATATAGAGGTAATTGATT
The DNA here is from genome assembly GCA_028554795.2 of Sinohyriopsis cumingii. Taxonomy (NCBI): domain Eukaryota; kingdom Metazoa; phylum Mollusca; class Bivalvia; order Unionida; family Unionidae; genus Sinohyriopsis; species Sinohyriopsis cumingii. The sequence goes on from CM068836.1 coordinate 39,376,112, forward strand.
CAAACACTAAACACAGGGACATGTGAACCATTATTTGGGGATGATCTTTGTTGCTTCTATTTAAGTACTGGTAAAACCATATAATGCATTTGCATAACACAGGCTACCTGAATGTAGTGTACTTCCTATTACATCAAATCGTAACGATATATGATTCTGCCACTCTTGAGGATTGATCCGTATGTACTGGGCTTGGATTGGACACGGTAGCTCATTTGTCACAGAAGTATTTTCTTCTCCTTGAGTGTTCCCTAGAAATATCTAAAAGCAAAAAATATTAACTAAGGTACATAACATAAATAACATCAATATATGTTTTGACAGTGTTACTTACTTCATTTCACAATCCTATTTTATAATATCCAGGTTATGTGGGCTTTAAGGTTTCATTAACCATAATATATGATACTGTCAGGAAACTGACTCAATATCAAACATACATAGACATGACAGTAATCATAATATAGCGTGTCTTGAGCGATATCATAAGCCACGTCCATTTGTTCGTACGACAAATGTCTACAAATGTTGCAATCCAAAACGTCTAAATGGTAAGATTTTAGGAGTTTTGATATGTTTTGTCTTCAGATCTTCAAGTCGTTATAAAGGTACTGGTCTACTTTAGAAAACTACAATCTGATTTTCTTCACCAGAGTGCCTAAATTGTTCTATGTTACACACCAAAAAACAGACAAGAAAATAAGAATGTTAAGGGACGGAGATTTACAGGTTACTTTCAAAGATGATAACAGTGGCATATATAGCTGTAAAAGTGCATTTGTTGTATCAGTACAGAATGAAGAAGGCATCAGTTAAACACCGTAGCTTCATTGAACCTTATACACTTTCCACAGAGGTACCTGAAAGCTGCTTTTGTTTTGTCCATGACCTTGACCAAAGTTCTTCATCAGACCAACAAAATCTTCCTCGATTCAACAAATTGTGTATGCTGAACATTTTTCTTCCCAGGCTCCAATGACTTTCGTAGTGGCCAATCTCTCTTTATGCAGTGGAAATCTCTCGCACGACAAACCGTTCGCAGTAAACAGTATCAGACCAAGCAAGAGATCAAGAACCTTCAAATCGCCACAAAGCTGCCACTGATTATCGTCATAGTTTATGCACCTCAAAAGTTGTTTCATGTTTTCATAGGTTTCATATGGACTCCATGACTAAATGGAATTGATGGCAGAACATTGCTATTACGCTGAAATACAGATTTAAGACTCGTATTCGATGAACCAATGAATAGTCTCCACCCACCTGGATCATGAACGATGTTGATTGCTGCCATCGCACCATCGATGCTATTGCAGGCTACAAGTTCGCCTTCCATGAAGAAGAATGGGAGAAGATACTTCTGACGGTCAGGGAACATGGAAACCCAGACATCACCTGTCAGGAGATTACAATGCTGTAATCTGTAGCCAAAGCAGTTCTGCCTTACTCTTGGATAGTTCGATATCCCTGACAAGATCATTCACCTTGTAGTATGAGGTGTGATTCAGATGAGGAGTTTGGGAGAAAATGTGTGTCATGTGGCATTGATGGTTCAGGACTAGAAGTTTCATCCTCGTCCTTTTTCTCGTCTGACTCAAGGAAGAATGATCCTGGTGCATCAGGAACCGGAAGTCCTTCTCCTTATGGTACTGGGCGTATACATTATGGAATGTTTGGATAATACACAGTCCACTTATTCTTTGACACACCTTTCCGAACTGGAAACACCATGCAGATGTAACATGTGCTGGTATGATCAGTTGGCTCTCTCCAAATCTGCAAAAGGCATATATGTCTCTTTCCTGTTCAACCACTGGCGAAGATTCGTTGTACGAGTGCTGCAGTCTATATGCCCAACTCTTGTCCTGATCTTAAATTTTGCAATCAAAATAAAGGTGATATGCTTTCTTATCCATAGAGGTTAAACTGCGCTTTGTGATGTAAACGTCACTTCACCAAAAATATAGTAGAAATTATCTACATTGTTCTCACCAGTAAGAGGCATCTGTGCTCACTTTGGCTAAACAGAAATGTGTTCCTTTGCAAAATCAAACAGACAAATAAGAGCGCACGACACTGTATGAATTCTAAAGCTGATATAGGGCAATTTCGTAAGCAGAGTGATGTAAGCTTAGTTATGATTGCATCGTCTACGAATAACATTATGCAATTTATGTCATGTATGACGCAACAAATATTAAGTAAGGTTCATAATATAAATAGCATCAATATATGTTTTGACAGTGTTACTCGCTTCATTTCACAATCCTGTTTCATAATATCCAGTCTTCAGAATGCATCATTTATTGTTTTGAATAAAAAGCAAGTACTGTCCATTCCCAGTGATATATTTATTTACTGATTCAGTCAAAGATGCATTTTAGTCATTTCTGGTTTAAACAGAGGTCCCTTTCTTTTATGACTAACTTATCATCCACCATTCTCAAGTCAATGGTCGTATTTACTGACTCAGTATCATATCTGTAAAACTAGAGCACATATACAATTGTAAGCATCACTTTAGTTCAAAGTGACCCAAAATTAGTAATACAAAATTTACTGCATTTATTTCGGTAGCATTTTTACTGTAGTGCAGTGTAATTAATTCATTGTTGTTTCCGTATTCATATTTAAAATATTTTTATGCTAATATCAGTATGCAGATGTGTTTAATGGTAATTTCATCTTAATTTAGGAGGAGACGATTGTTTGGAATATTCATTGGAAATGTATGGTGTTCATTGAACTAAAATAATATTCTTTGATTATTGTGAATTGATTCAGAGGAGTTCATATGCCACTGTGATAGATCAAAACTGTTGGCAGACCGGAATAATATTCGTTCGAAACATTCGATTCTTTAGAACTTGCGATAGAACATTGGAATTATCGTAGATTTAATTCATAATACTCTAAGTTCCTGTTAAAATTTGATTTTTATAACTTTCATAATTAAATGATTTGTTCAGTTTTACAAAACTTGCTGGTTTTGCTTACTTCTTTTTCTTAGTTTATGACCATTGAGTCGTAACAATTGCATAAATTGTCAACAAAAAAAAAACAATTAAGAAATGGTGGGTGGGGTGCAAAACTACAATTTTTCTACTTACAAACCTTGTTTCGTATTATATATTATCGAATGGGTCATGTATTAAAATGGTTTTAAGCTTGCTGTCTTCAACTAAAACATAACAGTTTCATATAACAGTTCCATACACTGAACCCATTTTCGGCGTCAAGCTTAAAACAACAAATTTATACCTATTTCAGATTATTCTTGAAATGGCTACAATAAGAGAGCTATAAAAAAAAACTTTGGATGCAAACATCTCAAACTAAGACATGATGTCAACAATATTTAACATTCAATAATTTTTACAATAATAGAGGATGTGCTCAGACAAATCTGTTTGCAGAATGATATGGAAATTACAAAACATTCTTTAAAGAAAATGGCACCGTACAGTCAACTAGGAAGATTCAAATAATAAAATCCATCATAACGATCGTGTGGTTGTGATGCAAATAAATCATGAACGTACTTGTATTACATACGCCAAAGATAATTTTTAAAAGAACTGTCAATAATAAGACTTCAGCAGAATAGCAATAAAATATGTTTTCACCTAAATAATAAAGAATACAAAAGACATAAACTAAACAGGATAAGCATGTAAGTGAAAATATTATTGGTACTATGAACATTATTTATTTTAGATAGGGCAGATGCTATTGAAGAAAGATGTACTTTTATAGTGAGTTATATACTGTGATACAATAATGAACAACAAAAGCAAAACCAGATCTTCATCAGTAAATAAATAATAAAATGTTGTATAGTATCGAAAAGATAGTCAAATGATTTATTTGATTTAAAACCAACGTTACAAATGGAAACAGATCCATTTAAAACTAAAATACACTAACGACAAAAGACGGGTGTGGATCAAAGATTTTAGCCTTAAAAGATGAATATAAAATAAGGAAAAAGGGTTTATTAATAAAGAAAACTAAGCCTTCTGATGAATCCAGACGGTATTAATAAAAGCGTGTTGAGTACTTGTGTTATAATTCATATTCAAGTTAAGACGATTACACGAGTAATCACAGCAATATTATAGATTTAAAAAAAAAAAACTTTCATCAGAATTAAAAAGCAGTAGTAAACTTCTTTCGACTTCAATATGATCCGTAAACCATAGCAGAGATTTTCGCTAAAATACTCAAACCCCAAAGATAACAAATTAAATCAAGAAATCAGGAACGTATTCATGTCTTATTAGTACTTTTAGTAATGCAATATCTGGAAAGGAAACTTATTTTATTGCAGTGTATTTGAATTAAATGAATGTTTTGCTTATTTGAACGTCTGAAAATGCAACTAACTTTTGCAATATAAAAACGAAAGAAATATTATGTAATAGAAGACAATAATTAGGACTGATATCAAAGAATGCACGTAAATAATGTTCGCTATGGTAAATGTTGCAACTTGCATTTGCTATCTTGCATTCACCATTGAAGCATGACAGCAGAGTCACACGTTTAAAGGCGGAACGATTCTTAATGATTTAGAAATCGTAGAAAATAACTTTTACATAATCCATCCTGATGGAACGGATTAACAAAGAACGAAGCTTGAGAAAATCTAAAGAATTACTGTTGAAAAAAGGTGGTGTTCTTTGGAAACAGTGCATAAATATAGCGAACATGCCTTGGTTACTCATTGCATGAAGCATTGGGATGATGTGTTTGCTTTGTTTGCATCTATTCACTAAGAAGATAATATAACAATTGAAGAGGCTAGACAAAGAACTAATTGTAAAAACCCTCTTAGCGCAAAATTGCTACGGTGTTATTCTTTATAATGCATACGGGGTATTGTTTGCAATAAAAAATATAGTTTAGAAAGTTGATCAAAGTGGCATCTAAATCACAAGACACTGGAATTATTCATATACAATGTATGTAGAGAACTTACAAATACCGTTTAACTTTGAAATATTAGATAGTGTAGTTTATGTCTTTGTACTCTTTCGCTACATCTGAAATTCAGCATAACAATTACAAAGCCTCAGAAGTTATAAAAGGTGGCAATAAGGATTGTGTACTGGAAACGGTTCAGTATATGATACACTTACTTCATTTTTAATGACTCACTGAATTATTGAGGACGCATACATGAAACAGCCGCTTTCATTGGAGATTATACCGCAACCATAATTAATGTTTCAATAGCCTCAATAGCCATAGAGGTCATCCCACATATTATACATTTTCAAGATTGCGAAGAAACACAATAAAATGCCTAAGCTACAAAATTATTTCTTCGATGAACATCAAACACAAAGAATATAACTCAGTGACATAAATGTCAATAACATTTACACCCAAACATTACGAATCTCTATTCATCTGATATATATATATATATATATATATATATATATATATATATATATATATATATATATATATATATATATATATATATATATATATATATATATATATATATATATATATATATATATATATATATATATACGTGATCATAAATTGCATGGTACAAACTTTAAACTTATCAGATGATCATTTGCAAACTAAAGAGCAAGATATGCTCAAAGAATGAAAGATTCGGAGAGTCTTCAACGCGAGGAGACGAATGCAATTCATACCGTGTTTGAACAAAGCCATTTAATTCACGACTGGTTAAGCAAGACTATAATGCAATGCATAATTTGTTTAAGAAAGCCGTGTCATTTGTGATTGCAATTAGCAAGGTAAGAATGCAATCTATGTTGTTTTTGAAGAAATCTATATAATCGACAATTGCATGAAACATGAAAAAATGCAATGCATCGAGAAATCGACATAATCGACCATTGCATAAAGCAAGACATGAATACAATCAACAATCTATAAAAGCCCTACATTTCATGTTTGCATGAAGCAAGACCTGAATGCAGTCCACAATCTGTTTTAAAAAATGCTCTATATTCAATTATTGCGTGAAGCAAGACAGAATGCAATGCCTACAAAAATCCTTATAATCGACGATTGCACAAACCAGACATGAATGCAATCCACACTCTGTTTAAATAAATCTCTATATTTCATCATTGCATGAAGCAAGACAGAATGCAATACAGTGTGTGTTTGAAGAAAGCTCTAAATTCCATGACTGAATGAAACGATTCACGAATGCAGTGCATCGTGTGTTTGAAGAAAGCCCGATATTTCATGACTGACTGAATCAAGACAAGAATGCGATCGATGGTGTGTTTGAAGAAAGCCATATTATTGACGGTCGCATGAAGCAAGAGATATTCTAAAAAACTAAAAAGAACAAACAAAGCAACCATTTCATTGAACTTGAGTATCAGTTGAACAACAGACAATACACTTACTGACGTTGTCCGATTCAACGTCATATTTCTCTGTCTCACCGTTTGAGGGCACTTTACTGATTTTCAATAAATTATTAATTGCACTAATTAGTCATAGATTGCTGAAGTTCAAATACGCTTTCTTTTAATCAGAATTAGATAGATTAAAATGAGACAATTGCAAGATAGTAATAATAATAATAATAATGATAATAACAATAATAATTATAGTAATAATAATAATAATGAGGACTTTGCATAGCGCCTAATCTTTGGAAGCTCTAAGTGCTTTACAACATTAAACAACACCAATATCATAAAAAACATATATAATGATATGATTACAAAAACAAACATCACAAAATTAGAAAACATAAAAAACATGATGAAAATAATTAAGGTAGGAAACATTATTAGGTTTTTAAGTTTGTTCTTGCAGTCGAAATAAGTGAGTTTTAAGAGCACTACTAAATGGGATCACGGTGTCTTTGTGTCTAAGTTCAGTGGGCAATTCATTCCACTTTGCTGAGCCCTGGTATGCAAAAGAAGGTTGTCCATATGACTTCGTTTTGATAGTGTGAATTTGCATTTCAGCTACTCTAAGAGAATTAACTCTTCTTTTATAAACCGAATAGATTGTATCAAATGACCCATTTTCGCATGGTATCTGCATTGAATATTATTTTAACATCATTATGTACTAATCCGCATTGTAGCAAAATAAATCACCCATCGCTACTTTTCTGGTAATATTCTGCGCTATAATTTATTTTCTTCTCGTGCCCACGTGACTGCGGTTAAAATCGTTTCTGTATCAGTCTGCAAATCTCATAACCTCTTGATCCGTTCTAAATTATTGAGAAATAAATCGGCTATTTCATCTGCGTTAATATATGCATGTGAACTAATTAAAACTTTCAGCATTATTATTCTTAAACTTTCTGTGAGAATCCGTAATGAGACCTTTATCAATGCATGACAAGTAGTTTTATATTGTCGTTCTTTTTTCTGCTGTTATTAACTTCTTGTTCAAAACAGTGATGTGCTTTAAACAAGGGATATGAAAGTTTTATATACTCTCTCGAGATCTCTAATTCAGTATAAAACTTACAAAAGAACGAAATTTATAAAAGGCGCTAATTTTGATTACTTCATCTTCAACGAGACACTGCATCAATATGGATGCAGAAATGGAATAACTTGCCTTTGCGAATGTACCACAACAAATAATTTATATTCCAATAGTCTTAATAAGCATAGAAGACCTCCCAAATATGATATGGATGTAACGATTGTAAGGATGTATGATAATTTAATGACACTGCAAAGCATGTCTTCGACAGACCACAAAAATATACAAAAGACAGTGGTCATTTAGGAGTCAGTAAGACTTATCACAAAATCTGGAATCACTTTAATTGGCTAAAACTTAAAAGTGATGTTTACAAGTATTGTTGATCTTGTCACACTTGTCAAATGTTAAGAAAACCCAAAAAAAGATACATAAGGTACATGTGCAACCGATTTTCGCATCTGACGAACAATTTAGTAGAATAATGATAGACTGTATCTGTCCCTTCGCATAAGACAAAGCCTGGCAAGTTATCATTGTAGACGATCCTAAATTCGTCCACCAAATTCTCAGAGGAAATTAAAAGTAAAACAATAGTCAAACTTTGTTATTTTATTTACACCTTTTGGGCTTCCCAAATCAGTCCAATCTGATAACTGGTAATATTTTATGTCTGGGATTTCCAAACAAGTTAAACACAAATTAGGCATTCAACAGTTTAAGTATTCTGCCTAATAATCTGAAGGACAATTGGCTTGAGAAACAGTTCATGAACGTCGAAGAATATAATTCGGTCATTGAAAGAATGTAAACGACTTAGAATATATTTTTAATACTCATGGGATTAGGAACATAACAACTTTGTCATAAAAATGTTAAAGAAGTGTCTTGTTAGATCAGTGAATTTAGTGATTTTTTATGCGATTGAATACAATATCGGACAGTAGTGACTTTGGTGTAAGCAGTTTTCGAAATTCAGAAATTATGAATAATCTGGACCTGAAACTTTCACATCTGCAATAACAAGATAAACAGGAACAAATAAAATCTACCATGACGTTGAACCAATAGATTCTACACCTATGGAACAGCATCGTCACAGGATGCATCCGTGCAGCAGGATTGTTTGAAAACAAAAAAATTCAATATTTGCTGGAGAACGATTTTATATCAGAAGTAACCCGAGTTCACCTTGTATTTGTGTGCCTACTCCAGATAATACATTCTGTATGTATACCGACTATAGAAAGATCAACAGCGTCACCAACCTATAGACATTATTCCACAATCGCAATGAAATATTTTAATATTCGCTATCAGTGAATTCCCTTACTTTCGATAACATAATGAAACCAAACGCAGAGAATGTAAAGGTTAATTTTGATGTCGCAGGAAAACGACTTTGATCTTAGACACATCAAGGGAGAAGATAATTTGTTTGCAAAATTCCCTCTCGCGTGTGTATATATACCATATTGCTTTCTCTATAGTTTGAGTGACTAAATCCCCGAATTCTTTTGTGTTTTGTTCCCGTTGAAATTTAATGGCGATGATCTTGTATTTCATTTCTTTAAAACAAAATCGGTAAATTTATCTTGTTATAAGTTTAGATAACGTTCAGACATAACGGACGCAGTTGATTTTTATGTGTTTCAAGGCGTCGTTCACGACGCACGAGTGATTCATTTTCGTGCTGTTTACTTGATATAAATTAAGAATGAGTATGCAACAGTTCTAATGATAATTCATTTGGAACAAATGAGGAATGAGAGAAAGTATGGAATCCATATCGAATCTTACCATGTCCTTGTCATTGTGATCCTGAATGGGATTAAATGAAAAACCGTCAACGCTATATAGCACTTTGTACGCTTTTACAAACTGAATGAAATATTTGGGATCCCTTCCTTTTGTTGTGACAGCTGTTACAGACTGGGCATTTGTCATGTTCACCTACAAAATTGATAAATGTCAGATCAGTCAGTTGACACACAAGCAGAAGAACTCATAACATAATATCTGATGATGTCTTATTTGCATCGAGGAACGCCTTCAACAGTACTATCAGCACCTCATTAACAGTATTTACTTTGTTGATCTTGACGGCGTAAAATTGAATCATTATCATCGGTAATGAAACATTAAATTTACTAATGACACAACATTTGTCGTTGTACGAAAGAAAACGTGGCAAAATATTTCGTATGTGATTAATAAGGATAGTTACTAGAAGCAAGAATTTCTACAACAATTTAACTGTATAAACGAGAGTTATCATTGTAAAAGAAAGGCATTTTCTGAACGTAGGTTTATAGAGTGTAAGATGGAGATCCATTGATCAATGGTATCAATGGAAGATACTTAAATTAGATGTAACCAGTCGATGAATAGCTGAGTTTTATGAATGGATCTTCTGTGTGCTACCTCCATTAAAAAATAATATGCCTACGTATGAAAAGATAAAAACGGTATGGTCATTTAAGATTTGAAAGGTTAAATATATGCAGTCCAGTAACAATGATATATAAATGTTCCTTTCCTGAAGCGAAAATATTGCACCAATGGTACTTATTTTATCATGTGCAATTGTCTCCTAACAATTCTTAAATCGTGACCTCATATGAAATTTATAGGTTGAATATGCTGAATTTCGGTTGCATCGTTAATTCATTCGTCGGCAAAATATTTTTCAGTGCCTGTTACTCAGTTGAACATTATACTCTATGGTGAAGGCAAAATATATGTACTGATCAATTTAAAACGCACTTAGAAGAATAAATTTAAACATTTTATGGAGCTGCCTTGGCGTGGAAATTTTATACCGAGTCCATTCCAGTGTATCCCGTCATATTGTAAAGTACTATTATGCCTCGCATAACGTGGACTCACCTGAATAAACTGCTGCTTGTCGAGGTACTTAGCGGCCCAGCAACCACAACGAACAGTCGTGGAAGCTACATGATACTCCTGCGAATCAAGTCGAGCCAACCATGGCGCATGGCTATCGCCAGGTTCGTCATGACTCGAAGATGCCGTAAAATGGTCATTAGGAATCACATCTGGGCCAGAAATAATATAGTTACCGCGCCCTAGGAACCCTAAAATTATGAAATGTATTCATTAAGTGAATGTATATTATTAAGGTTGACACTACTGCAATTGGCACCTGGCGTTTTATTGTCATTTTGCCAATGTATATATTTATTCAAATACATGTAAAATATTGAGGATACTACGTAACACACTACTACGAATGATATCCGATGTCATAATGCCTTTGACACTCCATAAGAAATTGTGTTAAACATCATGCGAATGTGAAGTGATAAATGAAGAGCAATCCAATGCACAGTAGCGAAATCCTGCACTAGCCCGCTAACCACTACAGTGACATCAATACAATTCCTGGAGGAGAATGTGTTCTTGAACAACATTTTTCATCTGAAGACTTGAATCACAAAAGTTGGTGAGTTACGTTACAAACGCACACCAACAATGAACATATTCAAACCAGTCATTTTTAATACTTTTCTTAATAATCAGTCAAATACTTTATTATGACTAGCACGGAACTTTGTACAGGAACATACCCTTGCATTACGAATGAACATAAATCTAGAGGGTTTGGATGCATCGTATAGCGTTACTTGCTGCTTATGGTTTTGGTCCTGTCTTTTTCAAAATACTGCTCTCTCTTCACACTCTAACATACAGAGAGCGCCTGCAATGGGTGCTCTTATACTCCCAATTCTCAGGCTGTGTATTTGATGGTACTTACATTTACGGTACTTATATTATAGTGTTAATTATGTCCAGATAGTCACAATACAAATGAACGTTATCAGGAAACTGTCAAGTGTAAGAAAGCAATCTTCGATTGTGGGTGCATCTAAATATGTCAGCCTTTATTCTTACATTTTTATCGTTCCAAATAAGGAAATCATATATTAAATGTTTTTTGGAATTTATACTAAAGTTTCTAGACAATAAGACTTATGCCACATAAAGTCATACTATTAAATGTTTTATAAGCTTTTTCATGTTAGACATATTGAAGCATACAGACAGTTTAATTCAGTTATATATTGTGTGGAATAAATGATAAGAAAGGTTCGATTTTTATGTCTCTAATGCGATTATTTATGTCATAGATATTATAGTATTTTAACGTGGCCTTTGCTCTTGAATAGTATTATAGATCGTTCTTATTAAAACAGGTCTTGATGTGTAAGGAAGTCGGGTCAAGTATATGTATGCGTAATGTATATAATTCTATTTTGCAACTAAACTTCTTTCAACACACCACACAGTTACTGTATTTTGAATCCCGGTAATGGAGGCAATTCAGACACTGGTTCGATATACGGTGCGGATTATCTCGGTGTGTCAGGTCAATGCTGGCTCTGGACGAAAATCCACGGGAGAGGAAGATTAACTAGAGATCCTTCAGCCTGCTGATGAGTTGACTAAACGAGATATTTCTCAAACATTTGTCGAGTGTTCAATTGGGAATCTTTATTGTCACAGCTCAAAAACAAACGATTACAGTGGAAGAATGAATAAGAAGACATGACGGAAAAGCATGTGTACAAGAGCCAAACAGCCAGGAGAACAACGAAAACAGCCTACTAGGATATTATTTGGAAAAAAAATATTACATTATGCACATGTCTGTCGCGTCAAATAGATGTATAATTCGACTTAGAAGCTAAGATCTTTCGTAATAATAATATTTAGTTTATGTATCTTAATGACACAAAACAATTGTATGCTTCAAGATACGCTGGTGACGCTGCTGTCTATTTTCCAGGCATATATTGAAAATTTATATTTGTTCTTGACACAAGAGCGACAGTTTTGTTTTTGTTTCAAAGAGGATGCAATTCAGTTGGTGGCATATTTTACGTCCTTTTTGACAAAGATGCAAGGAAAACCAGCCTTACCAAATCCCGACTAGCTTCAAGTACAGTGAAACAGTGAGGTATTTAAACAGATGATCATTTTTGCTAAATTATCTGCTAACATGGTATTAGTTCTGTTCGATACATTTTTGGTCTTCGTATTGTTTTGGTATCGCTACATATTAATTCTGCTTTGCTGACACGATTAATTACCATTCAAAATTGGTGCTGAAACAGGTAAATTCATATTAAAGATACTCTCGTTTGAACAAAAGACTATAGTCACTCTGAGAAAAGAACTAAACTTTAGTATGTTTTGTTTTGAATTTGAAATACGGCAATGACGAAAGCTCATTTGATGCATTGTGTTATAAAACAAAAGTAAACCTGCAAGTATTCAAGTATTCAGTTGTGGCTATAAAACCAACAAGAAATAAAAAACAATGTGTCCCAAAAAGAGACACACGAGCCACATGTCATAACGAACAGAGACATCAGATCAAGAGCTGTTAAAATGGACCAAGCTTGTTCTTGAAAACGAGGTTGAACATGCATCAAATGATAAAGAATAACGCAGTGCGGAATAAAATTAGAAACACATGAAAGATGTGAAAGCAGTTCAAGCAAGGACGACTTGTACATAATGTGCTGCAATAACAAGAGAAATAGAACAATGAATAATGTCAAAGAAGCAAATCAAGTCTCACTAGTTGAGCACCGGACGAAATAGGCCTCTAAAATAGTGCCCACAGTGACAAGGACTTACTCCTCATCTAGTGTACCCAATATTGATGCAATTAATGGCATTTTTGAGATCGATGAAATGAAAGAGGTCGAACTCTTGTAGGAGTAACCTATCAAGTAAAACGTTCGTAACTTCAGTTTCACTGGCTGACCTGAAGGACGTTTGACTTTTGTGTACATTTTTTTATCAACTTTTAATATTCATGAGCTGTGTCGCCACATGTGAGAAGCTCTAGTTCGATGTGAAAGACGTGTGACCAGTCAGACGCATAGCTTGATTACCCATTGAGTATCAGGGGAGATATGCATAGTAACTCCGTTTGTATGTAGGATAGAAATGGTATAGATTAGAACTACTAGACAAGGTATAGGAAATATCTACATCAGAAATGACTGCACAATGTTCATCGGAGTTGTTGCGATCTTCGCTGATTGCTGTTCAAGAAAATATTAATAATAGCCTGTAAACCAGAAGACATGAGCCGCCAAATCTGATTGTCTGAGAGCACCGTAGTTACCCCATGACTCAAAGTACAGCAAGTACGGGTTAAGATAGAATTTCCGATGCCAAGGTTGCTTGAAATATTCATGAGCTCGTTGCTTATGAAACTTTACGAATTGCATCGCTGTTGTGATAGCCATTTCCAACTTTTACCTGACTGTGAAGGTATGCATGAATTCTCAATGACTTTGTCTGGAGGCAAAAATGTGAGCAACCAGAAAATGTATGTCAGGGGTGATAATTTCATGAGGCCGAATATGTCCGCAAGTGAATGCATGTGAATGGTCCAACAATTTATTGCTATTTCTTTCTCTCACAATTATGATTTCATCATATCCAATGTTTATCAGCTTCACATATATATTTCTAAAGGCCGTACTATATCCCTACATGCAAACGAATTCAGCAAAGAGTAATCCACAATGGGGAATGCAATGGATATTAACTCGACTGCATTTTAACGGTCTTCTTATTTGAGTGAACACAATCATCATTAGTATGGTGTAATGAAAATAATTTGTAGGATTTTCATGCAAAGATCATCTCATTCAGTGACCTTTGTATGATCAACAGCTGATTGAACCCAAGTCTTCATTCTCGACCGTTGAACATCAAACGTCTCAAGATGAGTAGCCGGAATATTACTAGTCGATCCTTATCTGTACTATATAACCATTGTGTCTTAATGCTCGTCATAAAATAAGTATTTAATGTTTACATAACTGTCAATCAGATACTGAAACGTTATTTGCTATATGTTCCACATTTTTCATTTCTATCTGCACATATATGAAAAATATAAACCGATATACTGATATTTTTGCATGTTAAAATACAAACGTTCCGATCATGCCATTCGTCACTTGTCTATATGTGACTACTAAGGTTATAAATGCAGGAAGAGAGCTAAAACAAAGAAATTGATATATCTTTCAGTTATGGGAATTGTAGCTGGCTAAACCTGTGTTGTGTTGCACAATTGTTGCTGAAAACATCAGTGACTTACTGGGTACGCATGCGTACTCTGCCAGTGAATAGCTGTGGTTCCGGAAGCAAACACAAAGACCGTCTCTGCATTCAGATAACTGCTCTAGACATTCCTGGTTTGAAGAACAGGATTTTCCAATCGTGTCCGCTGTAAAAGATTAAATACTAAATTGAGCCTAAATAAATATCAGTAAGATCACTTTCTGGACAAATGCATGATCAAGAAGACAACATTGATTGATAACATATCTTTTCAACAAGATTTCTTTCATGAGGACTCTTGTTTCGTCATACTAATCTAATCTTCCCTCTACCAAAACGAATATATGAACATTCTGTAGACATACTTAATATGCATATTAATAAGTCGGGTAACAAATTAAATCAATATTAATGACATACTAACTTTCATATAATTAACATTGAAACATATTATGATGTGATGATTACACGCCATACTAATTTATTAAACCTAAATTCTAAGATTTATATTTTCCACTCGATATATTTGATATCGATATTGATCATATTTGATTTTACCTTATTGGATATTTATTCTAAATAAGGTTAAACATGTACTTACGCTCGACTGAAGGGAACACCACATGCGCACTTCACATTTAAGCGTCATCTCTTTAAAGGTCTAAAGTGACAGTCAATGAAAAGAAAAGAATACAGAAATTTTGTCCATAAGAGGCCGGTCAAATGATGTTAGTTTGCACAGGTTGCGTTATTAAACAAAATTCATCAAATCGAGACATACATTTAGGAATGTTTGTTGTCATACCTAAAGATTAACAAGGGTACCAAAGAATAATGTAGAGAGAAAGAAGAAAATATAGAACGAAATTATTCCCATCTCAGGCTGGAAAGTGTTTTCTGGTTCTGAAATATTGAACGTTTCAAAGTTTTGAATGATAGACAATAAAATACATACGTTTACATGTGAAGTTGATCTGTGACCAGCTCTCGTTGTGAAGGCACGCACTCACAGATTCCGTCTGATCGAGTTGCTTAAATCTTTCATTACAGACGTATTTTATACGACTGCCATTAGAATAAACATTTCCCATGATAATAGCATTCGCCTTCTGTGCTGGTCTTCCGCAAGCTGAAATTTTTAAATCCAAAAATGTATTGCCTAATTTATTTTACCAGTTATAACCTGATCATGAGGAACACTGTGTATACACGGAGAGAACACAGAAATGGCGTTTAAATGGAGCATAATATGAAAACGGTGAATGATCATTAATTTATACGACATACTGTTACATGTATTGCATTTTCGCTGTGGATTGATTATTGTGATTTCTAGTATTTCAATGCAAAGGGAGTTTGAAAATTATAATAGTAAAGAAATAATGCAAAAGGAATTGTTTATATATACATTTTAAAGACTCGATCTTTTTGTACTTCTGCAAACAGCCGATACTTCTCCCTAATTCCCATCCGCATTGTTTGTCTCTCATATTCTAAAACATGACATATTCATGACAGATCTTTACAGTAATAGGAAGTATAGAACAATGTATACAATTACATACTTTTAAAGGACACAGATCACATTCTGATGAAAGAATGACTAAAAATCTAATGTCTCATATCCGCTGATCGGCGCGTTAAAAGAGAAACAGGAAGAAAAGGAAGGAAGGCTTTGGAAGGATGTCGTTATCGAAGATTATATATATATATATATATATATATATATATATATATATATATATATATATATATATATATATATATATATATATATATATATATATATATATATATAATGGTAGTCTCTCGAGTCGAGGAAGACAAGTTGTGCGATCTCATTCAACGGTGGACGCGCATGTGGCTCCTGAGTCCAAGTTCATATGCACACTGGCGGTTGCAGGTGGGGCATGGGACACCTGTGGTTGGTGGTATTTGTGATACAGTTCTGTGACGTTTCTCCCGAGTGTCAGCAAGACGCTGGCGGCGGTCATCCTCAAAGGTGGAAGAGCGCTCGCCAATGGCTTCTGTCTAAGGCAGCGAGCTCGAGCTGGCGGGGTTGGAGGTCTGTCCATTTGATGTTCATCTTCAGGTTGTCTTTGTACCTCTTATGAGGGCGGCCTTGGTTTCGGTTTCCCTGGGCTAGCTCGCCATAGAACAACTGCTTTGGGATTCTGCTTTGATCCATGCGGATGACATGGCCAGTCCAACGAAGCTGGGCCTGGATTACTTTGGCTTCGATGCTTGTTGTGTTGGTTCGTTCAAGGACTTCCGGGTTGGTGATTCGGTCCTGCCACTTAATCCGCATGATGGATCTCAGGCAGCGCTGACGGAATTGTTCCAACTGACTGATATGTCTTCGGTAGAGTGTCCACGTTTCACAGCCATACAAGAGAAACGTGAGGACAACTGCATTGTACACTTTCATGTTTGTTGACAGGCGTATGTCCTTGTGCTGCAAAACCTTGGTTCGAGGTCCTCCGAGTGCTTGACTGGCTTTTGGATCCTTGCAGTGATTTCTTTGTCCAGGGAGCCGTCACTAGATATTGTGCTGCCAAGGTATTTGTATCTGTCCACATTCTTCAGATGCGTGTCGCCAATGGTGATACAGGGTTGTGAGGGGACAGTGGTTGGGGCGGGCTGGAAGAGGACTTCTGTCTTTCCTAGGCTGATTGTGAGTGCAAATAAGTTGGAGGCTTCAGAGAATCTGTCCATGATTGCCTGTAGGTGAGTCTGTTCATGGGCCATGAGGGCACAGTCATCTACAAAGAGTGCTTCAATGATGAGTCTTTCCAGCGTCTTTGTTTTTGCAGCTAGGCGACGGAGATCAAACACTGATCCATCCAGGCGATACCTAATGTAGATGTCAATGTCAAGGTCACGGATGGCATGGAACAGTACCTGTGTGAAGAAGAGGTTGAAGAGTATCGGAGCAAGTACACAGCCCTATTTGACACCATTAGATATTGGGAATTTCTCAGAGGGTTCACCGTCTGAGAGAATCTCTCCAGTCATGTCAACGTGGAGGAGCCGAATGAGGTTGGTAAACTTCTGAGGACAGCCAAGTTTCTTGAGTACTACCCACAGTGCGTCTCTGTTGACTGTATCAAAAGCCTTTATGAGGTCCACGATGACAGCATACAGATTCATGTTCTGCTCAAGGCACTTCTTTTGGACTAGTCTCACTGCGAAGATCATGTCAACGGTGCTGCGGTCTGGGCGAAAATCACACTGAGACTCGGGGAGGTTATCTTCTGACACTGCCGCAATAAGCCTGTTGAGGATGATGCGAGCAAGTATTTTGCCAGCTATGGACAGCAGGGAGATGTCTCTTTAGTTACTGCAGTCCACACGTGTGCCTTTATTTATATAGACGGTCATTATTTATGTGTCCCTGAGTCGTTTGGCATCTCTTCTTCCGTCCAGATGCTGATTAGCACATCGTGGAATGCCTCCAGAGTCTGTTCACTGAGAGCCTTGTACACCTCCGCTGGGATACCATCCTTTCCAGGTGCTCTGCCACAGTTAATTTGTTTAATGTCCCTCCTCAACTCCTCCATCGTTGGTGGAATATCCAGTTGGTCGTGCGTCGGCTGCTGGGGTATTTGGTCAAAAACAGATTGGCTGACCGATGAGGGCATGTTTAGGAGCTGACTAAAGTGTTCTTTCCATCTTTCCTTAATGCTATTCTTGTCCTTTATTAGTGTAATGCCATCTGCAGCGAGCAAGGGCGCAGAGCTGGACTTTGCGTGGCTGAAGATTGACGTGATGCCGTTATAGAACTCTTTGGAGTTGTTAGTGTCAGCATAGCTTTGCACTTCATCAGCTTTCTTTTCCCACCAATGGTCATGCATCTTGCGGATTTCCCTCTGAGCCTCAGCCTGATAGAATTTGAAGCGGTCTTTTTTGTTGATGGAGTTTGTGTCATTCTGCCAGTCCATGAATGCTTTGTTCTTTCTGGCAAGCAGATCTTCAATGGCATTGTTGTTCTCGTCGAACCAGTCTTGATGGATTCGCTTCTTTGGGCCCAGGGTCTCCATAGCTGTTTCTCTTATCGTGTCCCTAAGCTTGTTCCATTTTTCGGAGGCATTTTCACATATCGGTTCGTTTGTTGACAGCTTGTCATCTAGTCTCTTCTGGAAATTGAGCTTGGTGGAAGGCTGCTGTAGTTTGACAATATTGAAGGCTGTGCGCACAAGTTTAGGACGTCTTAGGTGATGAGGGGCAATGTGCAGCTGTAGGGTAGTTCGGACAAGTCTGTGGTCTGTCCAGCATTCTGCTCCTCGCATGGCCTTGGTGATAAGGACATCCTTGGCATCACGCTGGCGGACTATTACATAGTCGATTAAGTGGCATTGGCGAGATCTGGGGTGCATCCAGGTGTTCTTGTGTTTGTTCGCCATTCTGAACATTGAGTTTGTGATTAGGAGGTTAAATTCTGCGCATTTGCTGAGTAGGAGCAGACCGTTGTTGTTCATTCTGCCGACACCGTCTTTGCCAAGCACACACACACACACACACACACACACACATATATATATATATATATATATATATATATATATATATATATATATATATATATATATATATATATATATATATATATATATATATATATATATATATATATATATATATATATATATATATATATATATATATATATATAGTAGTAGTAGTTTTAATCCGTATTTGTGTCTATTAGACATTAATCCGCATGAACATTTCAACCCCATACTTAAAAATCTTCATTTATTTCCTTTCCCTTAAATCCTGAAGAAACAAAATCTGTCTAGCAGCATGTAGTTATATAACTTGATAGTAACCACAAGATAAATAATTATTAAACAAGATACTGGATATAAGTGTTCTAATTTTTTTACCAGATCGGGGGATATGTTATTTAATAACTATTTTGCCGTACCTGTGAACCTCATAGCGTACAGTTTATTTCTATCGCAATCGTCTGACTGACTGTTCTTGAAAAATTGAAATTGCTCTTTCTAAATGCATATTATTCCATCTCAAAGTTTGGAACGCACAATGTAAGTGTAGAAATCATCTGTCATCTTTTTAATATACTTTTAGAGAATTATATATATATATATATATATATATATATATATATATATATATATATATATATATATATATATATATATATATACAGAGAGAGAGAGAGAGAGAGAGAGAGAGAGAGAGAGAGAGATTACCTGGTTGGTTGAACGGGACGACAGATTTATCAGCGTTTGACGCAATCTTATAGCTATCACATCCTGATATGTCACCATCCTGTAGAAAAAAGAAAATTGAAATGAAACCATAGCTGTATGTCCGTTTAGACCGAGATAATTGTTTGTTTGCAATCGTTTCTTATTCTAGGAAATGGCTTCTTATTTGTTGGATGTTACTGTCCATTTCTAAGAGAGATCCTGATAAATCCATTAAAAAAAAGTAATTTCCCAGCTTTTATCGCCCCAAGTTTAGAAAGCCCAATTTTACATACGCTGTTAGGCTGTTAGGACAACTTTTGTAACCATATATATAACGTTCAATTCCACTGTGAATATCTTCGAATTACCTTTTGATCTGCTACCCAAACAATCTTCCGAATTTCTCCAAACATTTGCAATATCGTGCTTAATGATTATTTATTTACTCCCTAGTTTGTGGTCATGGTATTCCAAATGAGGATTTATTCCCAATGAAACCGGTAGTAGTGAGGCATATAATGATGGTCTCGTATAATATTAATTCTGACATAATGAACAAACGGCCAGCTTTGAAACAGTCACATTTTAAATACAACATCTAACACTCCTTACGGGAGAGTGGTCCAGAGGTTGTAACCTCAGTTTAGTTATTTGTGTCTTAACGATATAAATAATTCATCGACAAATGGAAAAAGAAACAAAATCATGCTAAATAAGGTTTTATGAAATTAGACCTTTATACTCATCTCTGAGACCTCTGGCAAAAAGAAAAGAAACTAAAATATTTCACATTTTTGGAATATAGACAAGTAAATCTAAAGTTTAAAGAAATCCACGCACCAGCGTGGAAAGAGAAGCAATCACAAGCAGAAGGACTTACAAAGAGATGGAATCTCAGACCCGATCCGTGAGCATAATCAGTCACTACCTAACAGTTATGACCGAGTACCGTTGAACAATTGAAACTCCTTCCCAATTAACTTTATGACTGATAATATGCGTTAGTATCTCCTTTCTTCGCTTGATATAAAACAGACATTTAACTCGGTCTGGCTTGTCGGACGTAAGACACTAGGAATTATATACCAGTGCAATATCTGTTATTATTTAGAGACTAACAAAATTAATTATCTGACTTATATGTCTTCTTTGGCAATTGTCATGTGCTCCCGTTTTATATATGAGGAATAGATTCATTGAATCGATGGAGCAGTTAGGTATAAAAGCTCTTTCCCTAGCTTATTTGTTTTCATGCGGTTTAAATGAAATAAGAATGCTAAGATATATATATTTTTGTACAGAGCATTAGGGACTATTATCGGGTGCGTTTGTTGCTTTTAGATCTCACCCATGTACATCACCACCAATTATTATATTTCTATTGCCACTTAATAAGAAATGACCAATCTCGAAAATGTATATTTCAATTACGATAATTAGTGAACGGATTGTAACTAATTTCCTCCTGATCGCTATATACAAATGCAACAATATATATATATATATATATATATATATATATATATATATATATATATATATATATATATATATATATATATATATATATATATATATATATATATATATATATATATATATATATATATATATATATATATATATATATTGTTCGTGACCTTTGTCCAAAAGTAAAGTTAATGTTGTACTTGACAAGCGTGATTTATTCTGCAAACTAAATAGTATATAGCTAATGTTCTAACACTTCGCTATGAGTATAGATTAAATATGTTTACTTCTATCTGAAGCTATGATATTCGTTTCTCAATTGGTAATTCCTAAATGTATTTACAACTTTGAATGTTTTAAAGAGGAGGTTCACCTACATTCTGGCTCTATTACTGTGTCTTAGCTTTTAATATAATGATGTTATTTTAAAATGGATTCGTTCTTACTTTAATATCTGAAGCAGAATCAGTATTATTGCTGTGCATAGTTTTTAATTTGGGTGTATTTTTTATTTAAATTATTCACTGGAAATGCAGAGTGTTTGATATCATTCGAGGACTTAAACATTGATCTGAAGTTTCAAATTCTTAAGTGGTTTTCAGAATTACTGTAATAATTGTTTTGTATGAGCCCCAGGTTGTGTGTCCATCCCCATTTTCTCTATATTCTATAAATTAGCAATGTTAGTATTATATTTGCAAAATAGTAATTAAAAGCACTAGATGAGTAAAAAGTTGGTTAGGGAGATGGGAGAGAACGAGGTGAAAGAAAATTTACCATTTCAATATAAACTGATCCTGGCTGGTCGAAAAGTTCCTCTGGGGTATTTGATTTGTTTACATTAAGTCGGCAAGAGGTGAACGTTCTCTTATAGTTCACGGAGAGGCATCTGTTGTTCTTGGCATTACATTCACACACACATCGCTCTAGAGAAATCTTGTATATAGTCACCAATTCTTCACCATTAAAATACTTGCTGTAATGTATTTTCACTCCCTCAGCGAGCATGCAGTAGAAATTCATTGCCAATGCGTAAATTAGTATTGTATACACAGCACATACGTATGACCTCGAAGAGGTTTCACACTGATAATACCCATTTTTGAAATTTAAAATGTTTGCTGCAAATGGGAACATGGAACACATCGCATGACCTGCCTTGCGACTTTCTAGGCCAAAGACATCTCTCACTCTGTGCTTCAGATGGCACGTTTTCGTTTCCCATAACTTAACGCAGAATGAATTATCAGTGAGTCATCGATCCAGACAAAACGGACCAGTTCCAGTACGACCTTCATTTATCTGTCGTTCTGATTGGCCATATACTGAAACCATTTTTATTGGTCGAGTAATGACTTAGTATGACATAGGCCTGGAATATAGGTAAGGGAAAACCTGCCAGTATAGAACATTGAAGCAATATTTAATATAATGTAAATAAATAACAAATAACGGAATAAGAGCAACTTGGTATTCGATACAACAAGGAAAAAATGTATTATAGTAATAAAGGGATTTTTCATTACAATCTGTGTTTTCTTAAAATGACGCAATATTTGCCTTTTAAAAATAAGCGTGCTATGAAGGAAAATAGAAATGCGGGAGATAATTTAAAGGAAATTTCCTGTAAAGAAAAGCAATAGTACAACTGGACCGTAATAGCCTCGTTCCCTTGCAAAAGCGAGATAACGATGGTTTAGTTTGACGTTCTTGAATCTCACCTGCTGCAAACATGTACGTTAGTATTATTCACAAATCTTTCTATGATCCCGTATGTACAGCTAGTTTTAGCCTCCTGTATAATGTGAAAACTAGGAACATATAGCTCAAGTAGACTTGATACCACTCATGTGACTTGCCTTTCTGCAAACGACTATGTAATTTAGCATCCTTCAAGGATGAATATGTGCTTGTAAATTAACAAGGAATCATAAAATCCTGTTTGTGCAAAAGTAATATACAGTAATCCATGACTGTTCAATAAGAATGGCGATATGGGAGGATGTATTTCATAATACGTTTGATCCGTAATCATAATGATTAAAGATTAAATGCCTGGTACGGTTAAATCCTGTTGATAAATGCAACCATAATGGTGGCAACAAGCTAGAGCAATCAGATGCAAGATCTCGTCTTTAGCAATCATATGTACAGCTCATAATTGTTCATATCTGAGGTATTTATTACATAGTCTATGTACCTGATCTGACATTAGTCTGTCTAGAAATAAAAGAAAGCTTTGAGGAGTCTAGCCAATCAAATGATATATAACCTAATCATAATGTAATTGAGTATCATCACATATCCTGCTGATGTAAGTATGATTCAAATCTTCGTGTTCACACATCCGTAGAAGTAGAATATAGTTGGCTAAAATAAAGGGAGATATAATATTAAATATGCACAGATGTTGCCCATTGTCCATGCAATGAAAGGTCTCTACGTTTCATCAGAAGCGTCTCCGAAGCAAAGCGTTTGTAAACGTAACTAAAGCAATCATTCATCTGTTACATCAGCGGGACCTACGTGACCTATAAAAATGTATGCCAAAAATCGAAACCAAAAGCCCGATTTTAGCTCATATTTTTCTTGATTAACTGAGAAAGCTGCACGTCGACTCAATAAATACATCAGCCTGGTGCATACATTACTTTAAATATGTTTATCGGATCTAAACAATAGTATCTCGTATAAACAATAAATATTAAACGTTAAAAATCTACATTATGTTTGGAGACCATGCAAAAGGAGAGAGTACCACATTAACAGAAAAATAACCACAATGACAACAAGCCCAACTAGTGTAAAACTGTAAAAATATATGCTTTAAAATGGAGATTATATTAAAGTCAAGTTCATATTTCTCATTAATGAGTAAAAATAACTAGTATCTTATCTGTGTCACATTATATATATTTATATTTTCAACAGATGTCTTGAGAAATATTTGGAAATTTTCCTCATTTTCCACTTCGTCCAAATATAATATAGTGTAAATTTCTTCTATAGTCGAGTGATCTAAATTGATAGAGTGTAGTACCATCCTTTAATCAATGATTCGCGTACGGCGATATTAAATACTGCTATGGAATAACACCCATTAAATGCTTACTCACAGGTTACTTATTAAAACAACGTCAGAAATTTTGAAATATAAAATTGCCTAGGTACTGACCTCAGTAATACATTACGATATTGATGCTTTCATTACTATATTCAAATATAACGGTCCAATTTATTAATAAAGGAAAGACGAAACTTATTCGTAAGGTAAGTATACAGATTTCATTCGAAGATACTCTTGTACATTACAAGTGTATCTTAATGCAAGTCGGAATGTATTGCTGTCAACTTTTGCGAAGTTCTATGACAACCTGTCATTTGTAAACCTTCACTTGATTTTTTCCAACTCGTTTTACCGACATTATCCTGACGCTAAAATGATCCTGGCAAATCTGAGATACATTTAAGTACGATCTTATCTTTCTAAGCCCGCATCGCCATCTTTTCTGTTAAATATATACCTAGATCACATTTCGTATTATTAGTGTGACCAAATGACCAAATCTGTGAAATTTATTTGCTAAATATGGTGAACAAAATGTGCTTGCGAACAGATGATTGAAGAGATTACTAAATCATGTATCGAGTACAATAGTTTCGAAATGTTGTATCTCTCAGATACGTGTAGACCGGGTTGCCTTTATCTGGAAAATAGCTTTTTTTATTATCTGGTTATAACAAGGCATAATCTAGAGAGAGCATATTAAATTATGTGCGAAAAAGTACAATTTTATGGTATTTCTGATGACAAGACTTCAACTGCTTTCATCTATTTAGGAAGAATTAAAACTGCATACTTTGATTGGTTTGAACACCAGATTTGGCTTTCAAATATAAACGGCTTTATTCCAGCTTGAATATGTCTATAACTTAGTCTTTTTTATTTAGCTATTTAAGACGTCTCAGATTCCCAGAAACACTTGTTATTGTGCAGCTAAATACTAAATATAGTTTGATTCAGATCTCGAGTCATCAGTGATACGGTTCCCTATTAGGATTTATTTACTCTGAAACCAGGAGTAAAACGGCCACTATAATTACTAGTCAATGGACTGTATGAGCCTTGACGCAAATCAGAATTAAGCAAGTTCTAGTATTAGTATGCATGTCGCAGAATATACGCAAGGTGTTGGGTACGTGATAAAAATGAGCGATGAGGAGAAAAAGAAATGCACAATAATATTAGGATTATTAACTTGGCCTGAAACAAAGCCATTGCGTTTATCATGTTCTGTATTATAAGTATGGTAAAGAGCTTCTAATTATAAGTATGATGTTATCTTGTAAACATTTGCAACTTCTAGAATGACATTTTCCATATGGTAACAGTTTTCTTTTAGAAATACTAATTGTTACCAAAGACAGGTAGAAGAGTAGAAAATCTTCTTTACAGGAAAAAAATATTTATTCCTATAGCAACATCAATCTTAGTGTTATGTTCATTATTTCATTTGGTGGGTTTAATTTATTTATTCACTAGAAATACAAAGTGCTCATCTAAAAAAGTATTCTTGGAAATGGAGACATGAATTTATCGATAAATCTTAAATAAAGATATATTCTTGGCTTGTATTATTGTAATTCAACAATAGACTGTTGGCACATAATAACTGTTGAGGGAATCACAGGAACATCAACAGCTACAGCATGGTATTTATTTTGGAATACCACTAAAATTTATTCAGCACTTCATTCCTTGGGGCTTGTCTTGGTAATTCTAGTTCAATGATTATTTGTGATTTAATTCGAATAATGTAAGTTCTATCTTTTACAATTTCATTTTGTATTCTTGGAAAACAAATTATTTCTTGAATTTTACAAAACATGATGTTTTCACTCTTTTATGTTACTTAGTTTCAGATCATAGAGTCGTAACAACACATACTTTTAATGAATTGATGGGATTTAGGCCCTAACAGGTGGAATTGTTTGGTGGAAGTGGTGTTTGCTAAAATGCTGTATGGAAATGGCGACGTCGATATTCCCAACCACTTCTCTTTTCAAGAGTCTCTAACGGAAAGTATAGAAAATAGAGTCGGCCTGATTTACATATATCGATTTGTCAAACATTTATTTAGCTATATCTATCTATGATGGCTTTATTTGATTAAAGACCATGCCTACAATGTTGAATTGTTGCTTGCGAGTTATTAATATTGACTTTCAACATGACAGTTCCATTAAGCCCTTAGTCAATGTTCTTCAGTCGTATGTAAATAATTAGTAAGTACTTTTTAAAACTATAGATAGATGTAGGTAGGTCGATGAAACAGAATCTGGGAAAAAATTACTATTTGAACGCAAAATTGATCTGGCTATGTCTGAAAGTGAAGTCTTCAAAATTCAACCTGCAACGACGGAAATTCATCGTAGCATTTTTTTGTTCATTTTGGGTTTAACGACGTTTTCAGCGCAAATTATGCTATACATGGCGGCCATTATTATTGTTGGAGGAAGAACCCAATAAAACATCGGTAAGCTACTAGCAGTTTTCTTACAAAGCCACAATGGCCGAGCCCGAGACTCGAACCTACACGGACAGAGGTGAGATGGCAGCGATCGTTTAAGGCGCTTGGCATCTTGAGATACTATAGTAAAACTTAATCTTCTTCGTAGTTTGAGGAACTTTAAAATGAATTTTTGAAATTAGTTACTTTGATCATATATTTACTAAAACTAGGAAATTGAATTTTCATCACCATAATTTAAGTTTACAGCAAAGTTGAATGATGAGAAAATGTTTCATTCATACTGGCCGCCATGTATAGCTTATCATATGCTGAAAATGGCATTAAACTTCACAGCAAGAACAACAACAACAACAACAACAAAAATCATCCTTATAAGTTTCTAATTGCACTCTTGAGGTGATTTTCAGTGTCCTAGCAAAATTCATATTTAAAACAAATAGTACTATCATGCAGGTTAGAGAATTAACATCAACTAAGTAGCATCATATTTTGGTGATGTGTACTTGGTCGAGATGGAATATGGGATGGTGTGTGCAGGCAGGGCGATCATAATTACTGGACAGAAGCAAGCATTACGATTGTAGGCAGTGGGCCAAATGAAACTCTTAGCACAAGTTGTCCTGTCTATTTGATATAATTCAGACTTATGCTAAATTCTTCCATCTTCCCTTTTTGCCCTTGCGTTTAATCTCTATGAAAATATAAATTTATTATGTATTTGCAAAGATTGCTTGTAGTCAAATTTCTTTATAAATTATATATGTTTCAATTTCTATTTGCCTATTGCTCAGTAGGCATGTATATACCTAGTATTAGAAATAAATTCAACTTTAATATTTCTAACAAAGCTGCTTTAATTTCGTGTGGTTCATATGTACTTGGTTCCATTCGTTCGCTGATTATGATTATGTAGTACCTGGACGAAAGTGCCATGGTTTAACACCTCAATCAACAATCACATTTTAGATTAGTCGTTTTGCAACTCCATATTTCCCACTGGAATTTCTTTTGATGAAGTCGTTTTCCATTCCATTGCATCTCCAACAAGCAAAATCAATTTTGGTTGACAAAATCAGGTATCATTAACATTTTTCTCAATAATTTATTACTCAAGAACCTTATATATTATACGTTACTCTTTATGAGTATTTCAACATTTTGAAGTAAGTTCGCTGTATATATATATATATATATATATATATATATATATATATATATATATAGACAAAGATACGTGCAATAGCAACGTACTCACACACACACACACAGACATATATATATATATATATATATATATATATATATATATATATATATATATATATATATATATATATATATATATATATATATAATTATAATAATAATAATGAGGACTTTGTATAGCGCCTAATCTTTAGAAGCTCTAAGCGCTTTACAACTTTAGACAACACCTATAAGATAAGAAACATAATAATATTATTACAAAAACAAACAACATGAAATTAGAAAAACATTAAAAAAATTAAAAAACATGCTAAGAATATTTCAGGTAGGAAACATTATTAGGTCTTTAAGTTTGTTCTTGCTGTCGAAATAAGTGAGTTTTGAGAGCCCTCTTGAATGTGATCACTGTGTCTTTGTGTCTAAGTTCAGTGGGCAATTCATTCCACGTTGTACGGCCCTGGTATGCAAAAGAACGTTGTCCATATGACTTTGTTTTCATACTTGGAATAATGAGTATACGATTGTCAGAAGAGGACGTAAGTATCTTGCTGGTGTGTACGCATGAGTGAGGTCAGATAGGTATGTTGGACTAGAGTCCGACAGTGAAATGTAGCACAGGGAACACATTTTGTGTTTGATTCTGGATCGAATGGATAGCCAGTGTAGGGTACAGAGCAGCGGGGAGGTGTGCTCTGATCGTGGTACTCTAAGTATGATCCGAGCAGCTGTGTTTTGAACTTTTTGAAGTTTCTGGAGTAGATATTGAGATGAACCAGACAGAATTGAGTTTCAATAGTCCAGTCTTGAAAGTACTAATGAACACACACGTATTTTAGTGGCATCAACTGAAAGATATTTGCGAATTGAGCTGATGCGTCTCAGTTCAAGAGATGCAACCTTGCATATGTTCATGAGATGTTGGTGCAATGGGAGAGTACTGTCCAGGGTAACACCTAGGTTTCGTACTGACTGTGAGAATTTAATGTTGGCGTTGCTGATATTTATTGTTTTAGGTAAAGGATGTGAATGAGAAAGTCTTTGTGTTGTGAACAGAATGGCCTTTGCAGCTTGTTTTATATATATATATATATATATATTTTAGGTGGGTTATATGCAGAACCGTTGTCCTCATACTCATGTTGTGAGGAGATAAAATTTATTGGGCAGATTGGAATCTGTCCGCAACCAACGTCATCTTTATCTCCACTATTATCCCAAATTTCAATAAAATAAACATACATACTCGTTTCTAGATCTTAAAACTCCTACAGACACGTATCTACTAAACAAATGATTGCCTTTTTCATGTTTAATTACGATTTATAGTGTATTGAATTGAATTGAATAATATATACGAGTTACTTCCCATTGTAAACTTAGGTTTAACAGGCATAGCGAAAGATTGACCCAGAAGTAATTCATTTCATATCGTCTGCCCGTTCTCATCTGAGGGATCTCAACTGCCCAAAACGTAAGTTGCACGATGAAATCTGCCTATACGACGCCAACAGCCATATATATATATATATATATATATATATATATATATATATATATATATATATATATATATATATATATATACAGGCAATATTTATTATTATAGAAGAAATATTGATCAGTTATAACTCTTAACATAACGCATTTGGAGTGATATCTTTTAAAATATCGTAATAACTGGCCTCGAGCCACGAATATTTCGTCTTTACTGGATACTAATTATTTTATTAAAAAAGGAAGCAATCATGTACTATAAACTGCACTCTCCAAATAATACTCTTTCAAGGGGATTTAGAGTATCACGCAGGTACATATACAGTACAGTGAATGGCTCCAACACTCGGAGTTGGGGGGTGGGGGCGGGGACGCGAAAATCGTGTAAACGTATTGAAAAGACCAATAGGAAGCCAATTATTGGTGGTGGTAAATAATCCAATACCCACGTTTTTCTTCCTTATTTATGTACATGAACATCGCTTTTAGGTGATAAACTTGACACCTGAATAACATTAGCTGTACAATCTGCACAGTAATTACTTTGAAATGCTACTGTCTTGATAGGACTACACCATATTTATATTAGTAAAGGAAAAACAATGTATGTATTGCATCAAAGTTGGACAGCAAGGGTTGTTACAGTTGCATCAGATATGCTATACTTTTGCTACCTACTGGGACAACCCATGCAACTGGAAATTACTATGTTAACTGTCCAGCATTGTTGTGTCAGATTCCATTGAAAATCTTCATATACCATAATAATTTTGCAGAATGGACTTATCCAAATTATGATCATCTTATTGGAATATAATAAAATGTTAGGTTTGTACGGTTTGTTTTCAAACGGAATCATACCTTTTGATAAAATAAAATTAAAAATGCCAGTGTAAGCTTATTTGGCACTTACTTTAGACAAATTTCAAAATTACACTATTCGCTCCCTATTACTTGGGAAGTAACTCATTGGTTAGTATGATGGATGCACCATCGTTGGGTTGCCACTTTGAATCCTGCACCAATTAATTGGGTTGGCTGTTGTGGGTCTGAGACGGGTTGTAACATGACACCATCCCCGCCCAGCTAATTGGGTAGTGACTCAGTAGTTAGTATGCTGGATTCATGATCATTGGGTCGCCAGTTTGAATCCTGCCTAGATTAACTGCGTTGGCTGCTGTGGGTCTCGGAGCAAAGAACTTGACTCCCCCAGCCTTAGCACTGAATAGTGAAAATGTCATGATGTGCCTTTAAGCAACATTGCCAGCCAATCAATTTGGGTAATTTAGGCCCTTAATTCATGGCAGATGAAGAAGGATTACTATCAGTAGTATTGTACGAACAAGGTCTGACAAATGAACTAATATATTTTGCAGAGTTATTAGATCAAGAAAGAGTGTTTTTTTCTTTTTTTATCTTGATTCTTGTTCTTGTGTATATAACTTCTAAAGACCGTATGACACTTGTTTTATAAAAGGTAGAGTTGCCAGATTGCAGATGCTTTTTTATTTTTTGAATATTTTATCAGAACTTTATATTGACAGTGCAACCATGCCAACACCACATACTTTCTTTCTTTGGCACACCTGTTTTTATGTTCAGGGGCCCTCTTGGTACATCATGTAATTTAATTCTCTGGTCCACTCATTAAGTTTAACAGCCAATCACTATTTTAATAAAGTAACCTAGCACTTTACCAATTTCATCTACTTCTAACAATTTACTGTTTTATCAAAAGATCAAAACTTTGGTACTAATGAATGACATCACATACTTCCCTTGTATTGGTCACCACGATGTTTGCTTTGTGTCTTCCTCACTGTAGCCTTGGTCAAGGTGTATAACTCCCATTGCCTAAGCACAACATAACCTTCATGTGTTGATATGTCACAAGACACCAATCAAATCTGATACATTTGCCTGCAATTACCATAGCTTGATGATGTACATTTACCATCATCAAAACTATACCTTAGAATAAATATGCTTTTCACTGCATCTCTAATGTTGTTGACGTTTTATTTTTATGTTCTTAATATTTATCCAAGTATACTTATATTTAAAGTAAAACCTATTCATGCTGTTAATAACCTGGTGACTTTTCTTCACTATTGTTGGCAGGTGTCAGTTTCTGTGTGTGCTGTTGATGGGTTGTCTGTTGGTAAAATATCTTGTCATTGTTTATTGGCCATAAATGTCACATCCATGACATCACCTTTTGGCAAGTTGTTTAAGAAAATGATATGTGTTCAATAACAACTCATCCTCAGCCAATTTGTCCCTGGATAGTTCATTCCTTAAGAACTCATTACCCTTGGGCCATTCATCCCCATGGCAATTTTATCATATTGAAATAGCATCTCAGGTATTTGGGTTCTGTGGATGTTAAATAAAGATAGACAGATTATAATAATAACTGTTACTGATATATTCAATGATTTCCAAATTATATTTAAAAATAATAATAATAATAATAATAAAAATAATACTAATAATAATAATGATAATAATATAATTATAATAATAATAATAAAGTATGTTCAATAATAGGAAAACTTAGATATAATTTTTAAAAATTGCTGCTAATCTACCGGTCTGTCTGTTTTTAATCTATCATATGTTGCTCATATACATACCTACCAATTAAAAAGAATCTTTCAGACATGGCATACACATACATACATACATACATACATACATACATACATACATACATACATACATGCATGCATGCATGCATGCATGCATGCATACATACAGACATACATACATACATACATACATACATACATACATGAAAAAGGTCCTCAAATGGCAATGTTTGTTAAATTTGACAAACAAATGGGTTCAAATGAATATTTGCCAACTCGATATGTCAGTCATCGGACATGAGGTGTCCATAATTATCCCATGCAGTTATTTGGCTGGCCATCATGTTTTAACTATCGTTTAAGCACCATACAGCCACAAAGCAGAAGATAAAAGAGACATGAAAGCTTTTTTAATGGACTTACAAAATACCTATACTTCAACAATTGTGCAAGGATAAATATTGACATTACATCGGATCCATACACCATGCGCTTTTAACTAGATTGTGTGGCAGTGTCAGTACCTATCAGACTTTTAAAACAAAATACTTTATTTTCTGTGTCTTTGGAGGCTGTTGGTTTTCAGACACCAAACAGTCTCAGTGCATTTATCAGTAATTAAACAAGTCAAAATTTATCTTAAATGGTTATGAATAGGAAAAGTGAGCTATTTTAAAAATGCATATTGTATTTTCTCAACATAGCAACCATTATTATGCTAAAGACAGGAACACAAGACTTACCACATTCATTCCAGAGATGTCACTGATAAAATTTATAGGTTGAATAGGGATGGAAAAGATCAGGTTCACGGAGGTCAAAGGGTATAAAGTTTGCTCATTCTTCTAACAGTAGTATAAGGAAGCAAGTGAATCTGCCTTGTAATTTTTCCTTTATTGTGTTACAAATGAATGAAAAGAAACATTTTTCCTACATTTTTCTTTCACCTAATCCAAGTTTATGTTACTTCTGTGTTCTAAAACATTTAATTTCCCTACAATTAGAAACATTTCAGGCACAATACTGCCACAAAACATTGTATCAACAACAGCATGATAGGCTGATTAGCGTATTTTTTTATTCATAACATCAGTATTAATGCATGGATTTATTGAGAAAATCATACATGATGATATGAAAAAGAGAACAGCAATTGCACAAATGTTCATCTTTGTTTTAAGGTTCCACTCTACAGTTTCATAGTTTGCACAGGGTTTGACTTTTAAAGGAATATAATTTCCCAGGTTTCCCTCACTGGTTATACTGGCTATTTAAAAAAGACCTTTTATATGTTAGGTATCATTAAAATAATTTTGTATTTCCATTGTTTTCGTGTATGATTGTTGAGTGTAAATAGGGTTATAAAGTATACAGTTTGGCCTTGCTTCAGATATGCACCTCTCAAAAGACTATTATCTCCGCTTGGTCATCTTCACTTCCTGGACTTGACAGGTAAATTGAAGAAAAAAACTAAAGTTACTTTTTTATAGCTGTAATAGTCATAGCCTTGAGGAGCTTATGGGATGGTCTGTTGTCTGTCATCCATTCATCATCTGACTGTCTGTTAGCATGTTTGTTGTCACTACTTCTCCTAAACTACTCGGAGGATATAATTGAAACTTTACACACATTCATCCCATGATCTAGTTGGTCCTAAATGAAAATGGTTTTGCTTGGACATCCAATATCACTTCCACAGAGGGCATCTTGAATACCTTGTTATCACTACTATTCCTGTATGAATGGTCATATGAACATGGGATTGGCATGAAAAGACTTCTTAGATTGCCACGTTGGTCCTGAACGAAAATTGTACCTAACTGACATCCAATATGGCTGCCACAGTGGATATCTTGAAAATCTTGTTATCATTACTGCTGCTACATGGATGGACATATCAACATGGGGTTTTCACTAAAAGACTTCTTATGATGTTTGGTTCGTCCTAACTGAAAATGGTGCTGATCTGACATCCAAGATATCCATCATGACAGCCATTTTGAAACATCTTATCGCTACTGTTCCTTGGTGGATGGTTATATCAACATGTGGTTTTCACTAGAAAGACTTCTTATGCTATCTAGTTGGTCCTGACTGAAAATCCTGCCAATCTGACGTCTAATATGGCCACCATGGCAGCCATCTTGAAAATCTTGTTATTGCAACTCCTACTGAATGGATGAAATGGTGCTGATCTGATGTTCAATATGGCCGCCACAGCGGCCATCTTGAAATTCTTGTTATTGCTACTCGTCCGGAATGGAAAGTCATATCTTGAAGATATTGTTATTTTTACTCCTCTCCAAATGGATGGCTATATCAACATAGAACTTTCACCAACAGAATTTTTATAACACCTTGTTGGTCCTAAATGAAAATGGTGCCAGTCGTATATCTGATATGGCTGCCACGACGACTGTCTTAAAAATCGTAAGTCTTTTAGTGAAAACCACGTGTTGAATGGATCATTATGATGGGTTTTTCACCAAGTCCTAAATGAAACTGGTGTCAGTATTACATCAAAATATGGCTATCACGACGAATGACTTTAAATCGTGTTGTCACTACTCCCTTTGAATGAATGATCATTATGACACGTGGTTTTCACCAATACACTTTTAATGATGTCTACTTTGTCCTAAATGAAATTGGTGCCAAGTTGACATCCAGTATGAGTACCACAGCCGCGAATTTGAAAATCTTGTTATTGCTGAAGGATACGGGAGATGGTTTTAATACTCGACAGTTAAACTGAAGAAATTGTCTTATCTTGAATTCCTGGAAATATCATTTTGCCCAGTAGAGCGTCAGTCCCATTGAGGGACTCTGGTTATATTTTATATTTCATGTATTGCACTTTTAGAAGTTAGTATTTTCTACTGTCACAAAATTAATTTTCCCTATTTTAATCACTGCTAAAGTTTGTGTACTTTGGACTATTTCAAGTTCATTTCTCGAGCACATGGGCGCATCCATTTTTCTGTACGCTCTCTACCTTAGGCAGCATGCAGTTCCCCTCATATCACATATAAAGACATTTTCAGTCACAGTACATGAAAGCAGAATAGAGGTGTGTCAACATTATCTCCATTCTGCTTGTTCACCGTATGCCAGTCCGGGTTTAAGAAGTACATAATACCAATAGAGTAGAAAGTTACATGTTTGTGGTTGCTGAGTTCTTCCTCTTGCAAGAATGATGAAAACCAGATATACAAAATAAATTTTAGAACACACGATGCATACGTTTCAGTAGAACAACTTATAAACATTAGCAAACTAATCCAACTTAGGGATTCAAATGAATAATTTGTAATTTATAACTGAAGAAAAATTATGAAATATAAATACTGTTAGAGGAAATGTACAATTGTTGGCTAGCATAAACTATGTGTAATGTGGTAATGAAGAAGCTGATTATAGTTGCACAATTTTATTTCATGTAAAGCCATGTCTAAGTTTATGAATATAAATACACCAGGCACCAATATGTCTACAAGGTAAGCGGTGTCAATCAGGTATCGTTACACTTTATTTTGCCTTCCAAGTTGTTTAAATGCGTTTTTTGTCAAAGCCAAAGCACAGACTGTTCAACGAGACCAGCCTATATACCGTAAATGAATTAGACATTCATACTCCTATTGTATCTTTAAAGTAAGGTTTACACACAGTGTTACCTGGTGATCACAAAACTGTTAAAAAATATATTCGTATCATCTGTACAATTGCAAACAGTTATACAAAACACCTTTACAGTGTACTTTGAATTTCCAAATGTATAATTCAAGTAACCTGGAAAGTAAGCTGTGAGATTAGTGTAAAATTAAAGTGTATCTCTCATTATTAGAGTAAAAACAATACAAAGCTATACACTTTGCAAGTATGTATTAGAAAAGTATGCCCATCAACTAACTCTGTACGTACATTTACTATAATAGATCAGTTTGACCAGAGTACTTCACTTCTGGAATTATAGAATATCAATGCTATTACACCAGCCGCCAGTGCTATAGGTCTGTTAAATTAAATATGTTGTGTTTTGTTTTATAATTTTTTGTATACTTGTGTTCCTTGTGTTGAGATTGATATAAAACACTCTTCACAATACAATACAAATAACGTTATATACATCCTCAACTTATTCAAGTAAAGCAGCTTGAAAATGACGAAGTTGCCACGAAATATTTAGTATGGTAATTTATCACCAAAATATGTGGAAGCGTGTCAACAAGGCAGGGGTAGAGGCTAATAGCCCGTAAAGTAGCTTATCAAAGCGATATTAGGAAAGAATACCAGCTTTTTATTTTGCATTTTTATACAAACCTAATGGCATACATCGATTTAGATTGCCGAGAAACATATAAATTAATAGTAAATTTGTGCAAATCTGTGGTTGTATATGAATAGTAAGACTTACTTACCTATAAGGAAAAATTATGTATCGGCGCACGGACAGACAAATGACGAGTTATTTAACTTGATACCTACACATTTTATATACTGTTGGATAGCTTAGACTATATGCTTTATATCTGTTGTATTATCACCAATTTACGTGGAAACATCATAACAAGGCACGTGTACAAGCACATATCATGAATATTTATATCCGTAAAGTCGCTTAAATAAGCAATATTGAGGAAACAATACCAACTCTTTTATTTTGTATTTTTACACAAATCTAATGACATAGATCGATTTAGATTGCCGAGAAACATATAAAATTGATATAAAAATTGTCCAAATCTGTGGTTGTATATGAATGGTAAGACTTATTTACCTATACGGAAAACTTATGTATAGGCGCACGCACAGACAAATAAAGACTTATTTAACATGATACCTACACATTGTATATACTGTTGGATAGCTTAGACTCTATGCTTCATATGTTATCACAAGGCTAAATTGTGTGAAATGAGCAACTGCTTTTCTGAAAGATGGGACACTAAACCGCCAGTCCGAAACTTCTTTGTGGTAACTATGTTGCTTGATATTGCATCATCAAGGACTTTGTATTAAACGTCGTAGATAGTATCACAGTATATCGTTGGCAGTTTTTGCTTTTATTTTGTGGCTAAATCCAAGCGGCTGACAGTTCAATATAACTGTAAAGAGGGACCATACATCAAGCCTGTCAGTAATGTTCACTTTGTGTAATCAATGTGAAATCTAACTCGACTCTCCTAACTGCCTGAGCTCCCAGGAGGGAAGATGCAGGTTCGCCAAATTAACATACCCTCCAATCTGCCTCCATTCCAAGGAGAAAAACTAGGTGCACTTAATTATTATAATCTATGATGCAATTTGATTTTAAATTTAAACATATTTTGTTTTCCTACTAAAGGAAGGTTTAGTATCAGTTATGATTTACATCTCTCAGAAACTGAAAACTAATGGGATTCATAGGAATAAACTGTACCAAACCATACGAGTAAATAAATCTTCTGTGTGTATATGGGGGGGGGGGGGTCGTGGTGGTTTCAATAATAACAAAGTTATATTTTAAAATGGTAGTAGCATGCCAGCCAGATCCTCTTAGAAAAGGTAATACAGATCTGCAAAAGCGTTCAAGGTATTAAACGCTTTATATATATAGTGTTATCACCAAGTTATGTGGAAACATCATAACAAGGCAAGGGTGCAAGCACATATCATGAAAATATATATCCGTAAATTCGCTCAGCTACGCGATATTGAAGAAACAATACTAACTTTTTTATTTTGCATTTTTATACAAATCTAATGACATAGATCGATTTAGACTGCCGAGAAACATATAAACTGATATCAAATTTGTCCAAATCTGTGGTTGTATACAAATGGTAAGACTTATTTTACCTATATGGAAAACGTATGTCTAGGCGCACGCACAGATAGATGAAGACCTATTTAACATGATACATACACATTTTATATAATGTTGGATAGCTTGGATTATATGCTTCATTCCTATGGTATTATCACCAAAATATGTGGAAGCATGTCAACAAGGCAAGTGTTGAGGCTCATTACCCGTAAAGTAGCTTATCAAAGCAATATTTAGGAAACAATACCAACTTTTTAAGTTTGCGTGTTTGTACAAATCCAATGGCATAGATCGATTTAGACTGCCGAGAAACATAAATTGATATCAAATTTGTCCCAATATGTTGTTGTATACGAATGGTAAGACTTATTTACCCATACTGAAAACTTATATATAGGCGCACGGACAGACATATGAAGACTTATTTAGCATGATACCTACACATATTATATACTGTTGGATAGCATCGTCTCTATACTTTATATTTATAGTATTATCCAAATCGATTTAGACTGCTGATAAACATATAAATGGACGGTTTTCTAACGATTACGTACGAACGGACAGGGCGAATTGCATTCGGTTTTCACTGCCAGATGCGTCTTCTCAGCGCCGATGTATCGATATGTCGTACTGCAAGATACGAGATTGTAGTTTGGGAGACAATTGCCGTCAAGCCATTTTTCACACACTCCAGACATCGTCGTGACATTACTGGTTTTCTTCTTCTTACAGACGAACGGACAGGATAATTTATATACGGTTTGGAAACTCGTTCGTTAAAGTTAGTGTTCGTTTGATTATTTTTATTAAGTAATTAAAACAAATCAAGGAAAACTTTAATAATATAAATATGTATGTATGTATGTATGTATGTATGCATGTAGATACCTTATGTGTATCCCTGTACGGAATATTTTGGAAATAGATTATTATTAATATGAGTCATGTTTGAACGGTAAAAAGTCTTGGGTTTTATAAGGAACGTTAAGACTGTTGCATAGAAGGAAGAACACTAAGACGAAACTAAAATACTGAACATTTGTTTTCTACTCCCTTCAGAGATTTGGATTCGGGGTTGTTTTGTTTATGGATTTTATTTGCTTAACTTCGTCAAACCCATTTGCAGGTTACAAGGTATTCAGGGAAAGTTGCGTTTCTCTGTCTTGGTTAAGATCCGAACTAGTTTCAACGTTGACACGAAAGTCGACATCAGCAAATAGAAAGTTATTGTTAAAGTAGACATTTTTCTTACAAATTCTTTCAATATTCACATTTTATTTGTACCTTCTTAGCACCAGAATCCCAAACCGAATCATCACCTACATTAAAACCGACGTGAATGTCAACATTTTTAACAAAGGCAAGTGATGGTGTGAAATTGGATATAACCTGTAGGGCATTGTTATAATAATAAGCGCTGTTGTACATATTGCTGCAAACCTTCTGAAGGGATTAACATTGTCTTGCAGACATCAGGTATTATGAGTCGCATGGATGGACGGACTGACGTGCAGTCAAGCAAGGGTAATACTAACTGCCAAATGTGCATTCGTGATAGAAGAAAATAAAAATACCAATAAAGGTGCACTGGAAGCAAATAGTATTTGTATTTTGTGAGG
Source organism: Sinohyriopsis cumingii (assembly GCA_028554795.2). Taxonomy (NCBI): domain Eukaryota; kingdom Metazoa; phylum Mollusca; class Bivalvia; order Unionida; family Unionidae; genus Sinohyriopsis; species Sinohyriopsis cumingii. Next base: position 39,415,628 of record CM068836.1, read on the forward strand.
AAGTGAGCAAATTCCTGAAAACACACATACAAGATGAAAACTGAAAGGAAATATACAAGTCCATATTATCTGGAACATTTAATTGTGGGAATGAATTCACCTGTACATTCGAAAATAAATGAAAAGGTCATTGCTGGGGTAGTTTTAAATGGCATTTTTAAAAAAAATATAAACGTTGAAATGATTTTTTGAACACAAACTAAAGAAAATAATAAGGTCAGATAGAATGTTTTTCTTTTAATATGGTCGGTTAAACAGCCTTTTACTTATTCGTATGCCTATTTCTACTGTCACCCATATTTAAGCATGCCTAAACCGATCTTGGACAATTGATACCAATTATTTCTTCTATTTTCACGCAAGTGAAATAATTACATAGATTCCACAATACCTGTATTTGTTAAAAATCTAACTTCAGCAATACCATTTAATTTTTTCATTATTTTCTGACCGCACTATATATCGTGTATAGGTAATTTTCACATCATTCTATATTTGCACCATTTTAGTAACCGGATAAGAGATCGGGAAATATTTAATTCGTGCTGATGTTTGGAATGTACAATTATATATGATCACAAAAGACCAACTAATGAAATTTCTTTAAAAAAAGGCCAGTGGTGTACATTTGGCAACACAATATTTTATCCATGTTTTATAACATTTCTTAAAACTGAATTTGTTACAAAAATGTCAGAAACACATCAACTATCAAGCCTATATTTTAATATGATGCATTAGTTTTAATTCTTAGGTCCATTTAACATCGGTAGTTAATACGAGGAAAAATTATACAGTCCAAAGAGGATACACGTTATAACAATACAAGAAAAAAGAAATCAGCTCGTGATTTTATGAATCAGATTATGTAAAACAGGTAGACGTCATGTAGAAACTTTGTTGATGTGGTGAAAATTACGTACATCTGAAATATCAAAAAAGATCTTTTGATACATGAGTTTATTTATGCACGCCATCATCTACTTCTGAGTAAATGTATGGTACCAATAGGCTGTCACCATACCGTCTGAAGTAAAAATTAAGACTCAATGTAGTACATAGACAACGGATCGTCCTTTGATAATGGGAATTGTCAATGATCTCTCTGATATTAAAATGTGAACCACAAATACGCTGAGAAGAGTATTTTGATTATGCACACTGAGTGTGCAGACCATGTGAACATACAGTTTTTTCACAATTATTTATTTTCATATCTCTTTTAAAACTAGAAGTTATTTCAATAAAACATGATACCATATGTGCGAGATTTATACACGTAATAAGAAACAACTTTCCAAAACCGTCTCTTGTGTAACATGACGTTTTTATAAATCATGCTGTTTCAGCTTTATGCCATAAAACTAACTAATCAAGGATTTATTTCTTCTTTAACGTCTCATAGGTTTGGACACTGCAATGACCTTATTACTCGAACAACTTGCACATGAACAACAAATCCAAGAAAATAAAATGTATCTTAAAATTCAAACGAACGAATTACACATTAGTACATTTCATTTTTTGAACGTATAATCCAGTTGTCTTACTTTGGGCTTTATAAAAAAGCACCGTTTTCAAAATAATAAGACTTTCCTTTATCATTATTTTTGGAAAGTAAGCATAAAAATCATGATACTTAAAAATAAAATTTGGATTTTGGTCTGAAGAATTTATATAATCTAGGTTACTACTCACGTATTTGTAATTATTTATAAACGAGTGAAAGAGAAACTAGTTAAAAAAATGTAAGAGTGCGAGTTTGCGCATTTTACAGAAGGGTTTATTTGCTATTCTCTTGGTATAATTCTCCCAGCTTTAAACTGCACATATACAGAACTGACCATTATATAAGACAGCTGTTTTCAGTGTTAATCTAAAATCTCCATACGGGAGTAGAGGTAATTAAATTACCGTTTCCATAGTTACAAACTGAGGAGATAGAGAAGTTTACCACATGTATTATTCCCGAAAGGTGAATTGGAGGCCAAGTAAGCTGCCTTCCTTTCATGAGTCCTACTAGTGTAGAATAGATAAAATAAATCTTAAATTGGCACGCGAATTTTAGGGCACAGCAAAGTGATGTCTGTTTTGAAACCAAAGTGCAACTCAATAAAGGATTATAATGACATGCAAAATTATATAAATAACAATGTACGATCTTTCACGAGAGTCGCAAAAGATTGATACTATTCAACGTATTTCATAAATTTCATTTTAAATAATGTAAAATGTAAGATTATGTTATGTGTATCACATGACAAAAATGATATTCAATAAAAAAAACATAGGTTACATAATTGACTTTAAATTACATTCGGATGCATTCGTTATTACACCTTCAAATTAGATGTCGTCATGCCGTCGTTTGCTGTGTTTTTGGGTGTTATTAAACAGGGGTAATACTGGAAAATATCATATGGGTATATCAATCTTAAGCGGAGCCACGGTGGCTCAGTGGTTAGCGTCTCAGACCTGCGACCGAAATGATGCGGGTTCAAGCCCTGCCATCGGATCAAATCATCGACCTTATTGGAAAATAATAAGATAACAAGTATTCTACAAAGACATTGGACCTAATACCTCCACTGAAACGTACGAACCGATCCTCTAACTTTGCAACAAATGATCAGGAAAAGTGCGAGCTGCTGAACTCGTAATTTTGCTCTGTTACAGGTTTAAAAAATATGATAAACAGTTACCGCATTTTGAAGTTAGAAATCAAACTCTTATTTCTGTCATCATTATACATAAGCGATAAATTATGGATGTAATAACTAGTTTTGACCTAAACAAAACCGCTGGAACCGATTAAATAAGTTATAAACTTGTAAAAGTATAGTTGAAGAAATGTATGTTCCATTGCAAATATTTTAAAAAGAAAGTCTCTTTATGCGGAAACTGTTCGGTTTGCACAACGAATTAAAAAGAAGAGATTATGCATAATGTATTCGATTATAAATACTCAAGTACGTAACTATTTAAGTCACAAAGGAGATATGAGGCATCTAATTCTCGTCTACGTTACTCTCAAAGTATCACACCAATCTCTACCAGATTTTATATTTTCAGACCACCTTTTACCCATATACAATTCGTCTTTGGAACTCTCTCTCTCTCTCTCTCTCTCTCTCTCTCTCTCTCTCTGACGATATCCGAAATCCTCCAAATATTTCTATTTTTAAGAAATGTTTCTCTAATTCAACAAACGGGTCATCACACTAGTATGCAACTGGCAAACGTCATCTTAATATCCTGCATACTAAAATTTAGAGATGCTGGTAGTCCTCTGAAATCCGACCTTTACATGGTGAATTTAGTTAACTCTTCCACGTGTACATGTGATTAAGATAATAAAGATGTCGAATACTTTGTTTGTCTATTGCCCCTTACTTAATACCCAAAGATCCCAGCTCTTTCACTCTATCTATCAGTACATTACTAGTCTAGGTCTGGATTTATTACTGGAATGTGACGTCAATATAAGTAAAGAAACACACTATGTAATATTTCTAAATGTTCATAAATATATTCTCGGAACTAGACATTTCTAGTGCTTACAATTATAAGTAACGAATAAATAAAATAAACGAAATATACAAAAGTGACTATAACCAGGGCAATGTCTCCCCCCCCCTTGATGTACATACGTATATGTCTCTTCTGTTTGTCCTTTAAAATGTTACATGCCATTTAATAGATGAAATTTTTTACCTTGCTTTTCACATGCACTCGAATCTTTGTTAAACGAATGGTATCTTTGGACCATTTTTGTATCTTTTGGGAAAAAATCTAGATGAGTTTGACAACTCGCGTCGAATGCCATATTATTAAACTAAATGAAAATAAAATATGTTTAACACAAACGTGTTTAACGGTATTATAAACTAAAATTTGAGCAAACTATACGGTTTCTTTCCCGCCCTCATTCCCTAACTAATATTGGTCCCATTTTAGTTTCCGTGGTCCATGTTCTCCTGGTGGCTAATTTAGAAATTCAGAGTATCTTCAACTTAAGACACATAAACTCCATGGATGAATCGAGTCTGATGTTTGTATGGTCAGTCTCTGGATTGCACACGCTTTTCTTTGTTTGGAAAAATAGCCGTGATTAATTCCTAACATGTAAAAGGACATTTGTAACTTTCATTTCTGTAGGTCTAGAAGAGTGGAATAAATATACTACCACAAAAATCTTATCCTTCTCCTTTTATTTGTTTAACATAACATGGACAACACTCCCGAAATTAGGCCAAGTATTTTTAAAGACCGTCAATCAGTTACAGTGTAGAGTTATTGTTTGAATCGGTCTTTATATCCGGCATGCACCGAGCGAATATCTTGGTCAACAGCCAGCGTCTCAATATTTGTAATAATGTGTGTGTAAATTTTTTTTATAGTGGTGGGAGGTGGGACGCAGTAAACTGAGGTTCACCTTATTACAGAAGTCCACTTTAACAGTTTGTCTTGTAAAACCGACGTCCGGTCAGTGCAAGAGATGGCTAAGTTTATCAGTCATTATTTCTTTCTTGTAAAAGCAACACAATTTTCAGATAGTAAATTAGATGGATAATGATCGGCGTATCTGAATACCCAAGCTTAGAAACATAGATAAGACAGATAAAACGTATTATCCATTTTTTTAAACCGACTTCTGGTAAAATGGAGAAAAGCCAGTACGTAAAATCTGATATCAACCTGACGAGAAAAAACATTGTTATCTTAAGAAGTAGATGGGCGTGTATGGCATGAGAAGACGGGAATTTCCTTATCTTTCTAAAGATATCAAGTACATTGCAGTAGCAAATACAGTTGTGAAAATAGTCATAAAAATGCTGAAACCGACATATGAGCCATATAGGGCAATTGTTGGGAGAAAATCGCTTTTGCATTATTATTTATAAAGATATTAGGCGATATAGGTGTCACAATGAGGGGAATACAAAAGTCTACCGGGACATATTGGTACATTTTCTAACTGCAAGGATACATGCTTTGTTTTTCATTAAAAGGTACGAAACAAGGAACATGACACTGACGTTTCATTTTGTTTTAAAAAGAAAAGATAAATACGTAAATTGACCTGATTATTCATTTGTGAAAATATAGGTTCAATATATTCCATGTAAATAATGCTAATTGAATATCTGTCGGTAAATTATTTTAAACACGATTTGAAAACTCCTGAAAACAAAATAATAAACCGGTTGCACAAGTGGGGAACTTTAATATTTAAATTCACAAAATTTAAACGCGCAATACACAGTAATTTCTTAGTATATTATAATGGTTGAATCACAGCCAACGACATTCTATTGGTAACAATTTTATATTGAAAATTAAAAAACATATAATTCGAAATTTCAAATATATTCAAATTATGACAAAAAGAGGCCGGTGTGACATGGAATAATTCATTTAGTTATCATAGCTATCAAAGGCAGTTTTATTTTAAAATAAAAGTAGTATTATGCACTGTAGATACCTGCATTCATTTTGTAAATACGATAATATGGTTCCTTTTAAAAATTAATCAAACCATACATGACACGGAGATATAAACAGATAATGTCGAATTTCGAATCGAAGTTCGGATTTTGTCCTCCATATACATGCAAAATCCGACATATCAAACCTGGCGGACACAGCTGACTTCGATACACGTCCGAGTTTGACATCCTAGCATGCGTAAATTTTTACAGCTTTCAGCTTCGTTCGTCGGATTGTGGTTTTTGATGTCGGATTTTGGCCATGATACAGGACAAAATCCGACCAATAAAGCTATACAATACTAGTACTACAGGATTAGTATAAAAGTGATTTTAGTAAATTTAGCGCATACTGTGTTAAATTACAAATGACGGGTTATATATAAGTAGGTCTCAATTAGTTACAGAACTCGGCAAGGAGTAAATCAAAAAATTAAATAACTTCTAATATACAAAAACCCTATATCATATCAACGAGAGGAAATAATTATATAGCGACTTTTCATTTAAAAAAATGAATGTAATAAATCATGGGATCCTACTAAGTAATATACGGATTGTTAGGGATTTTTCACTAATAACCAGCAAGGCTAGTATCATTAACATAACCGCTGTATTTAAATGAATATGTTCAATAGCACACAGGGCATTATGAACCATGCTGTATGGCTTGCGTATGTCGGATTTGACCTCGTGGCAGGACAAAAACCGACGTAAAAAAGCTGTATAGCAGTACTATACGATTAGTACAGTGGTGATTTTGCTATAATGAATGCATACTTTATTAAACTAAATAGGCCATGTTGTGCATGAGTACGTCCTAATTAGTTACAGAACTGGGCAAGAAGTAAAACACAAAGATAAATAACTTATAAATATACAAAAACCATACATCATATCAAAGAGAACAAATAATTATATATCGACTTTTCATTTAAAAAATGAATGCGATAAATTGTGCGATCTTATTAGGTAATATACGCATTGTTAGGAATTTTTCACTAATAACCAGCAAGGCAAATATCATTAACATAACCGCTATATTTAAATGAATATGTTGAATAGCGCACAGTGCATTATGAGCTATGCTGTCTTGCATGCTTATGTCCGATTTTGGCCTTATGGCAGGAGTAAAACAAACAATTAAATAACTTATTAATATACAAAAATCCCATATCATATCTACGAGAGGAAATAATGACATAGCGACTTTCATACAAAAATGAATGCGATAAATCATGGAATCTTATTAAGTAAAATACGGATTATTAGGGATTTTTTATTAATAACCTGCAAGGCTAATATCATTAATATAGCTGTTGGCATCCGTTTGTCTCGAGAGACGATGGAACTGCTCCCATGAGAGATGTCCCGGTTGGTGGTTGTGCAGCGTCTGCTGTGGCTATGTAGTCCAATGCAGGAGTGGCAGTCCCTGAGTGGCAGTCCCTGCTGCACTTGATGCGCTTGAAGGTTGCGTCTGGTGTTGATCGGAGCTGCTTCTTCTTCCTCTGCGATTGTCTTTCATCATCTTGCAAGCGTAGCTTGTCCTCTCCGGCTTTCAGACCAGTGATCAGAGCATGTCGCCAGCTTGATCTGTCTAGAGCGAGCTCTTCCCAGGTGTTGACATCAATATCAAGGGCTTTCATGTCGTGCTTGCAGACATCCTTGAAGCGGAGATGTGGCCGTCCGATCGACCTTTTGCCAGAGGCGAGTTCCGAATAAAGAATGTTTTTGGGGATCCGTCCGTCATCCATCCGACGTACATGGTCCAGCCATCTGATGCAACGTTGGCGGAGGAGTGTGATCATGCTAGGAATCTTGGCACGTTCGAGCACCTCGTTGTTACTTGATCGCTCTAGGTCTTTTCTCTTGTGAGGCGTACAGAGTCCAGGTTTCACTGGCGTACATGAGAGTGCTTAGCACGCAGGCACGGTACACGGTGATATTAGTGTTCATGGTCAGCATGATGTTGTTCCACACTCTCTGCGACAACCTAGAGAGAGTTGTTGATGCCTTTCCGATCCGCTTGTTGAGCTCAGCATCGAGCGAGAGGTTGTTGGTGATGGTAGAGCCGAGGTACATGAACTGACTTACCATATCAAGTTCGTAGTTGTTGATAGTGATACTTATGGGGGGGGGGAGCTTATGGTTAACCCAAACTCATCGCATGCTTTAGCAAAGCGGGCCATCAGGCGCTGAAGCTCAGTTTCTGTGTGGGTGGCTAAAGCAGCATCGTCTGCGAAGAGCATGTCCCTGGTGGTTACTTCACGCACTTTGCTCTTTGCATGCAGTCGTGCCAGGTTGAACAGTCTGCCGTCTGCTCGCGTGTGCAGGTAAATCCCTTCTGTGGACGTCCCAAAGGAGTGCTTGTGCAGGACTGCGAAGAAGATGCCGAAGAGCGTGGGGGCAAAGGGGTCGGATGTTGAGCAATCGTACTGCACTGTGTATTTCATGTCATCGTCGAGTGACTGGTTCATGCTTAGCAGGTTTGGAGGGTAACCAATTTTCGCCAGGATTGTGAAGAGTCCGTCTCTGCTGACCAGATCGAATGCCTTGGTGAGGTCTATAAAGGCCAGGAAGAGGGGTCTGTGCTATTCTCTGCATTTTTCCTGCAGTTGCCTGACAGAGAAGATCATGTCGATTGTAGACCTCTTTGCGCGGAACTCGCACTGCGACTCTGGGTAAACTCTGTCAGCAAGCGTCTGCAGTCTGTTCAGGATGACGCGTGCGAAAACTTTACCCACGATGCTGAGAAGTGATATGCCCCTGTAGTTGTTGCAGTCGCTTCTATCGCCCTTGTTCTTGTACAGGGTTATGATGTTAGCGTCTCTCATGTCTTGAGGCACTGCACCCTCGTCTCAGCACTGGCAGAGGAGATCGTGTAGGTGTGTGAGCAGTACGCTACATCCGCACTTGATGAGTTCTGCTGTGTTGCCATCCTTCCCTGGGGCTTTACCTAGGGACAGTTTCTCTAAGGCCTTCTTTAGTTCGTCTACAGTAGGTTTTTCGTCCAGTTCGGCCATGAGAGGGAGGTTTTCAATGGCCTTGAGGGCATTATTGGTCACGTGGTTCTCTTTGTGGTACAGTTCGGAGTAGTATTCCACCCAACGCTCCATTTGCTTGCCCTTGTTGTGGATGGTATCGCATGTGGCAGACTTCATTGGTGCTGTCAGTTTCTTCGTGGGACCCAATGCTTTCTTTATGCCATCGTACATGCCTCTGATGTTTCCAATATCTGCTGCTGAATGGATGCTCTGACAGAGCTGAAGCCAGTATTCATTGGCACACTTCCGTGCTAATCTCTGCATTTTGCTTCTGCTAGACCTGTATGCCTGTAGTGTCTTCTGGCACGGGGATCGCTTGTATTGCAGGTGAGCCCTGCGACGCTCTTCTATGGCTGGAATGAGTGTGGCAGAGTTAGCCTCAAACCAATCATTGTTCTTTGATTGCTTCTTACCAAAGATCCGTGTGGTTGTGCTGTATACAGTCTCTCTGATGTGATCCCGTCTTTCTTTGGCACTGCCGTTGGGGGGGGGTCTGAAACTTGGAAAGAGCATCGGTGAATTCCTTAGCCTTGTCTGGATATGATGTTTTGCTCACATCAATGCGTGGTTGACCCTCTTGTCTAGAGCGGTGGATCTTCTTTGGTTGAAGCTTCCTTTTGCAGCACACTAGCGAGTGGTCGGCGTCGCAGTCAGCACTGGAAGGTACGGGTATGAAGAACACCCTTCATGGATGACCGTCTTGTAATGATCAAGTTCAGCTGGTGCAGTGTTTAGACCGGGGATGCCTCCAAGACACTTTGTGATGTGGCTTTGTCTGAATGAATGAATTGGTGATGCTGAGGTCGTGGTACGAGCACATCTCTAGAAGGTGCTGCCCATTCTCATTCATCTTCCCGACGCCAAACTTGCCAAGACAGGAGGGCCAAGAGTCATGGTCGGCACCCACCCTAGGATTGAAGTCGCCCAGCAAAATCAAGTTCTCTTCCTTGGGAATTTTGTCGATGAGCGAGTTTAACTCATCGTAAAACTCATCTTTGGTATATGTGGAGGATCTTAGTGTGGGAGCGTAAACGCTGATCAGGTTGACAGGCCCATTGTGGTGTGGAGGCGGAGGGATAGCAGTCTTCCATTTCCTTGTTGGCAGGGTTCTGTCATCCCCAGCAGAGTGTTCCTGACAGCGAATCAAACACCAAACTCTCTGGCTTCGTCAGCGCTCTTTCCTTGCCAGAAGAATGTGTAGTTCTTTCCTCTGAGGGACCCGGGATCTGGTAGTCGTGTCTCCTGTAGTGAGGCGATGTAGGCCTGGAGCCTTGCAAGTTCGTCGTTCATGACTGAAGTCTTTCGAACATCACTGATTGTCTGGAAATCATCTGAAAGCCCATTCAGCATGGTCCGGACATTCCAGTACCTAACTTGAGGATTGAAGCTTTCTCTTTCATTTTTATTTTGTTATTTCTTGGTGAAGTAGTTGCAGTCCGCTTGTCAGGTACTCGCGTACCTTAAGCTTTACGCACCCAGCAAGGCAGGCGAACTGTGGCGGGACGGCACCTTATTGGCTGGGGGCTGCCCAGTTTGAGGCGTGCGGTAGCTGTCCAGTGAAACATATTGGTCTCACCCACCGTCAGAAGCAACTACTGACATCTGGCTCTACGCCAATCGAGCGGTGACTTATAATCGGTAAACTGCTGCTTCCGGTGTTGTGTCGACGTTGTGGAGCGAAGCTGGAGTGTCCTCTCCAGGACGCAAGTCTGGGCAGGGTGATATGGAGAATCAACTGTTGCCCATGCAGCTGATCCCCCCTCTCCACTCAGCTGATGGATCCAAGGCAAAGGACAAGCCGATACGTCATGGCACAAGCTGCGTCGCAGGAGGTGCCGGGATGACACTGAAATCAATGCCAGGTCGCCTAATGGACTCCGTCTCCGGATTTTCTGTTCAGGTTTACTCCCTTGGCCTTTCCCATGAGAGGGTATAGTCGCAAGGTAGCGAAGGTTTGAAATCGGAGTTTACCTTCTCCTAGATGGGCGACCACCCAAGGTTAACGAGCTCCATCTGCCCGAAGCATCTGGTTTTGAGGCGCCAGAAACTAGCATGTCATCCCTTCTCCAGTCAGTTTAAACAGGTTCCGCCACTCGTGAAGGCCTGGAGCTGGAATCCATTAATATAATCGCTATATTTAAATGAATATGTTCAATAGCACACAGGGCATTATGGGCCATGCTGTCTGGCTTGCGAATCTTGGATTTTGGTCTCATGGAAGGACACAATCCGACGTAACAAAGCTGTATATCAGTCCTGTACGATTATTACAGATGTAATTTTACTAAATGTTAGCACAGTTTTAACAATGTTGCTGTTGTATCATTATGATATCTGCAGCATGGCACTTTATAGTGATATCTAGCACTGGGGCATCATGCCGCGGACATGTTGATCATGTCCCATCCAGTTCCATTATCCTGACACCAGGCCAACCAGTCCATAACTCTAAATATCTGAATGCTCATGATCAAATCTATCAATATAGACATAACCTTAATTCCAGCTTATGTGCAGAGAAAACCAAATGATATTTAATGGACTGAAATGCCAGTAGTAACAGAAAGCCACTTTCTTTTGCTACAAATAGGATAAGCTTCCACACAATTCTTTTTAAAAATATCGGATTTGTATTATCAACCAGTCCTGGCCAGACCTATATACCCTATGTAATCTTCATCAATTTTTAAACTGGTTCCCATTCTTCCGTTATAATTAGTACCATGACTCACTGTACTAATGATATATAAAAAATGGAACCAGTCTAGGAATTAATGAACAAAACATGTACTTTATAGTATACATGGCGTTGGCTGGCCATGATTGTCTGATAAAGTAAACTTTAAGTCAAAGGAATTTTCTGAGTGGTTATCTTAATTGTAACTGAAAAAGTAGACAATATTTAACTGATGAAATTTCAATCCTTTTACAAACGAAAGTGACTGGCAAACTCCTTTCTGAAGCTCCTGACTAACTGGTGTTTAATTGAAATCACATTTCAAACACATGCAGAGCCATAAAATGCCTCAGACCTGTATGGTTTTTCTCTACATATTAGCTGGAACTTTTAAAGGATGCATTTGTGCTGATATACATTCAGAAATTTAAAGTTATAGAATTTGTAATATCATGGTGCTTGCATGGGTTTACTATGGGAGTTGAATTAGTGTCTGCAGTCCTATAGACCATTTCATGATTATTATCTCCCCTTCTTGAAAAGACCAGAGGGCGTTTCGGTGCAGCTCAATTCCTGATAGTTCATTCAATAAAGATGACAGATGTAGATCAAGAAAATGTGACAGACTGCTCACATTCTGCAAGCAAGATCGATATCTTAAAAAGAAATTCTATCAATATTTGATCAATTGTTTTTACATCATTTACTTTTTTCACTAACTTGCGCTTTTCGCAGCTTTAAAATAAATGTTCTCTGTTCAGAACTTCATTATCTTTCCAGTACTACCTCATACTCTAGTTTGTATTTTTTGATTGCGTGAAAATAATCACTGCGTAAAACGATTGTTACTGCAATTTATCTTGCTTGAAGAATAATGAAAATATTTGTACAGCTTTAATCATTTCAGTTACTGGAGGTTGGACGACAACGCGAACAGCTATACCTTCTTAAGGGTCTTCTATTATTGATTTTGACTGTTGCATCTCTAGTAATGTTCATTATATTTTTCATGAAATGACTTGAGTTATATCAAGGAACGATATATCTTTGAAAAATGCACAAATGTCATCCATGCCTGAACAGACAGGCACACGCACGAGTCTAGTTGATGATGTTTTAAATTATTTTTTCCTTGAACAGTTGGAATTTTTGAAGTATACAATTTGGAGAAATATCACTATGCATATATAGGACATTTATGGCATTCACAGTCTCCCTGTTTGTCTGTCTCATTTCATCTGTTGCATGGGTATGTATATGCTTGAATGAATGTGTTGGCATACGTATATTACATAAACATACTTCTGGTTAAAAACGAGTATATAATGGTACTAAGATAGAAAGAGTGACTGATAGATAAAGATAACAAATATGAATATGTTTGAGTATCCATTTAATATTGACTTGAAGAGCATGTGGATCAATATTGATTTAAAAGGCGAACCAAAAGTAATAGGAGGGAATGTGTGAAATAATTGGATCTTTTAAACTTACATATTCAATGCAAGGAATGTAAAACAGAATTAAATTAATTTTACGAAGGTTGTTCCAGATGAATTTGCTGGTGGCAATCAGAAATGTTGTCTTAAGACCCCAGGAACCCAGCAAATTTGAGAGTTATTACCATGTGTCAGCATAAGCAAAGAATTGTTGTTGTTGTTGTTGTTGTTATAGGGTTTAACACCATTTTTCAGCACAAGATAGGCTAGACATGTCAGCCAGTATTAATGGTGGAGGAAGAACCCGGGAAAAGTCCAGAAAGTACCACCGACCCACGATAACCTACCGGCAAGCTTTCTCACATATTCATATTGGCAGAGCCCGAGACTCAAACCCACGCAGACAGAGGTGAGATGGCAGTGATCCGTGACAGAGAGCGCAATAAGTAAAGAAAAATCATGCTGAAAGTTCTTGCATGCACCGTCCGATACTTGATGTTCCTAGTTTTGAGAAAACCAGCAAGGAATGTAAATAATTAAAAAATAGGCTGAATGAATGCATGGCTATATTTGACTGGACATAGCAAGAACAAATATGTATATGAGGAAATACTTTTTTGATTGCTTAAAGATGGGAGAACCCCTCCCCTCCCACCAAAAAGAAAATGACGCAATAAACGTAATTAGGCATGTTAATTAATCTGAATAATGTATGACATTTACACCCAAATATGAATCATTATTCCATCTGCATTAATTGCACTCATTTATCTTCATGATAGCTAATGTAATTATTGCTTTGTTAAGTTCCTCTGAATACATTAATATACTGTTCCACTTTAAAAACTGTTCTAGTTTAAATTATTCAGCATTACAGATCAGCTGACATATTGAGCTTGTGTTATTATTTTCTTATCAAACTCATTTTATAACTTTCTTAACTCGTGTTATAAACGAATTAGTAGCAGTGAGAAAATATTGAGAAAGAAGGATATATCAATGTATGAAAAAAGGAAATTGTTGAGATGGTTTTCGTTAAAGTTATGTAGCCAAGAATGTGCAATAAATGTTTAAAATCGGAGAGAAAAGTGAAATGTTCCTAAAAATGTATCTGAAATTATGGATGAATTCAGCTGGTATTAAATAAATATGGACAGTGTATTTAATTTAAGTTTTTGATATCATTTAAGTATGGACAGTAAATATTATTTAATTATCTGATAAAAAGTGTAAATATGGACACCGAATCTAATTATCTGATGTAATGTCTATAATTATTCTCCTAGTATGAACAAAAGATATTAGACACATAATTTATTCCATGGTTTGACCATAATAATTTTTAGTACAGCTAAGATTCCTTATTGTTGACTTTATGTTTCACTAACCAAGCGTAAAACGGTACAAAATTCTGAACTATCCAGAATTGGAATTGTATTGTGTGGATGCGCGTTGGAGCTAAGGGAGGTAATTTTAAGTGCCACAGTCAGTAACTCTGCTGCAACCGTGAAACCCTCTATAGAGAACAGCAGCCCTATATTAATTCAACACATGCTTAAGCAATTATCTTTACATAAATGCAAAATTATGGTTCTATTTGTGGGTAACAAACAAAGACCATTTGTATACCTCAAAGTGACTGTCAGTAGGGTATTACACATACTTTCAAATATGGCAATTACTGCCATGAACGGGGGAGGAGGTTGATCTTAACAAGTGGGTATTTTTGACTGCTAGTTGGAGTGTTTTGCACACTGGTTAAGATCTATCTGTTCAATCAGATATATAGAGTTTATACAATTTACAATTTATAGAGTAATTGTGGTAAGCAATGTGATATCTCCCAGCTGTATTTTCAAAACACTGTATTTCCTTTTCTTAGTTGCAAATAGGATCAGCTTTGAAATATCTAAAAAACTAAATTCTTGCAATCATTGTCAACCAATCCTGTCCAGCCAGACCCATATATATATATATATATATATATATATATATATATATATATATATATATATATATATATATATATATATATATATATATATATATATATATAGAGAGAGAGAGAGAGAGAGAGAGAGAGAGAGAGAGAGAGACACAGAGAGATACTACTAACTTCAAGAATATATCCGAGGAATTATCACTGAGAATTGGGCCCCGAGTCGCCGAGTGGTCTAAAGCTCTCTCCGTTACGGATCACTGCCATCTCACCTCTGTCTGCGTGGTTTCGAGTCTCAGATTCGGCTAATGTGGGTATGTGATAAAGCTTGCCAGTAGCTTCTCGTGGGTCGGTGGTTCTTTCCGGGTTTTCTCGGGTTCTTCCTCCACCATTAATACTGGCCGCCTTGTATAGCCTATCGTGTGCTGAACAATGGCGTTACACCCTACAACAACAACATCACTGAGAATAATAGCAAACTAATCATCATTTAAGTTAGCATGGATGGATTGTCCTTACGTATTGTATAATAATACCAATAATTTAGATCAAATATTATCTTAATAATATATTTTTACCGATCCAGAAATTTATATTTTTTTATTCATTACAGACCATTCTGCTCAATAAAATTTTGAAAACTTGGACATGATGATGTCGTTTTATTGATATCCAAAACTGAACATAAATGAAAATAATCATGCAATTTAAAAAATTGCTGCTAGACAACAAAAATGTATGTATTGCACTTTAGCTTTGGAGGTAACACAAATATTAATAGCATGATCCTATGTATGTCATCTTCTATGCAAAGCAGAGACAACTATATGTCTCTCTTGACTGTTTAAAAGTACTTTTTAATTATGTTATTAAGTTGTAAACTTTGACCTGGAGGTAGATCAACCTATCTTCCCAGATGGAAAGAAGCTTTGGATTGTTTATATACTTGTAAGGTGCACTGTAATAAAGTTCTAGTGCTTATATGATATGAACAATTCAACGTAATTTTTTCACAACCTGTCTCAACGTAAATTTTGGTGTTCGCATTGTTATACCAGGTGCAGTTGAGAAAAAATAAAGTCACACATGTTTTAATTAAAAGAATTAATTTCATAATTTATCTGCAACCAAAATTTATCAGCAGATTCCCTGGAAGAGAGTAGTGCAATGGATATTCAACCATGGATGTAAACATCATAATATTTATTTCCCTAACGGTTGTGAAGATAACATACAGATTGTGCACACTTTTCAAGTAATCCTTAAACCAATTTCTCCAAAAGCTACACATGCTTCTACTTTTAATTTCATAATGCCTAATTACCCTACCGGATACATTCATTTGTTATGATGTAAATTTTAAATTTATTCTATGATGCATTTGATAAGAAGATTATTCAAATATAGTTCACAGCATTGCCAGACACATTTTAAATTTACATTTGTTCCATGATTGTACACGTCAAAATTATTAAAATAATTTATTAGTCCTTTTAAATATTGTTCAGTAAAGATTCGGTTAGTTTGTTTAATTACTCATTCAGTTGACCAAAAAATTAGCCATTGAAAATTATAGTGATTTTTTTGTGCAAACAGAACTTTGTCATAAACAACGTACATTTAATATTTTCCCTTGTGCTAAAATCTGATGACAATATAAAGATTATATCATTGTACTGCTTTGCCTGATCATATGGATATATGAAAATCCTATATAATATCATCTTGAGTTTGTTGTGACATGCATATAAAGTTACATAAAAAAAGTCTATAAATTTTCAGCTAAACAAAATCCAAATCATCCAGGAACCATAACATTGGTAAGAGACTGTTAGTAGCAAACAAATAGCCCATAGGGCGTCATCATAGCCTTGCCATCGTGATTAGATTACACAAATGTGTAATTAACCATGTTCTCGCAAGGGAAGTAGGTTGTGAAATTTGAGAGATGGTGCTAATCAGGATGACCATTGTTAGATCTCAGTCAGACTGTTAGCATTGGACTACATGAAAGGAAGAACATGAAAATGAAACTTGAACTGACTAATAGTAAAATTTTACCCTCCACCATGTTCCAATAGAGTGCATTATATATATTTCTTCTATCAATTCTTTGTGTTAAAAGTGATTTTATAGTCTCTTCAAAACAGTTATTGAAGAGCCACTGTGGATTAAAATTTAGGTAATAGATGTGGTGTATTGTACTGTTATAATATGCATAACATTCATTCTTTACTTATTTCAAAGATAGATAGATAGGTAGGTAGGTGGGGAGATTAAATCAAGATGAGTTTAATGTCTCACATGCAGAATACAACTGATTTACCAAGTGGATTTTGGGGCATTTAAGTACAATTAATGAAATTATCTGAGTCTGAATTCTGTCTTTAGCAAATTGTGGGACGTAAAATATTTAAATAACTCAAACATGTGATTCCTTGTTATTGGTTCATCATGCCTTCAATATTTTTGACCCATTATCATCTAGTCTCGTGAAAATTGGTATACCAATTCATCTGAGGGAGAATCCAAGCAGTTCAGCAATTCCAAAATTAAAATTAGGTCAGTGTGACTTCATTTTCATGCTTTAATGGCATTATTTGCTTCAGCTGTGTGATTATTACACCCTTGCTATGCTAAACTCTATTTCACACTGACTCGTGAAATTTGGTATGTGAGTTGTTTATAGAACTGTTATGGCATATGGATATACCACAATGAAAATGTTTCAGTTTTGTCTAAAAAAGTTAATCAGTGTGACCCAAATGTAATACTTCAGAGATATGGATTTTCAGCCATCTATTCATTACACCTTCAATGCCATGGACCCTATTGAACCTGCACTCACACATTGTCATGATCATCAGTAATACAGATGATAACTCCACCATGCCAAAAATATGTCACTGTTGACTAGTTTGCATGCTTTGGAAATGTTTGTCTTTTTAACTTTCTGGTGAATATGTTATGCCCTATTTTATATATACTCATAAAAATTAGCATATATATGCATCTCAGGGAGAGTTACTCAAGCACACAAAGGATAGGTCTTTGTAACTTTCACACATGAGAGTATTTTGAACTCTACATTTGCTTCACACTAGATATAATTATCAGCTGTAACATTTATGAAATTTGAAATATGGATATATCTCAGAGTGAGTAATTCAGCCATATCAAAACTTGTCACTACGACTTCATTTTCAAGTGTGAATGACATTTGTATCTTCAGACGTTTGCTGACATTTGTCTTTTCAACCATCTGTTGCTAAACGCTTTGTGTCTACAGCCATATTACAACGGAGTAGTCTACTTTGTTTAGACTCTACAGTGTCTACCGGGATGAGACCATGCTATCTTAATGCATCGTAATCTATAGTAAGTAGAGCAGTATAAACCTTTCCTTTATGGCTTTAATGGGTGCAGCAAGGTGTATATCACATGAAATTTTGCCATTATGATACTGTACTGATGTCACCCAGCACTATGTACTATGTAATCTATATTGGTACATTTACTGTAAATATTTCAAAAAGCATTTAGTTTCACAGTGCATCCCTTAAAAATAGTATTTGGCAAAATGATTGCAATAAAGTTTCATTGTTGTTTTACTTTTGAACATTTCCTGTGCAATTTTGTACAATTAGTTCATTTTTACCCCAAGATTATAATTCATGATATATTCTTAATTTCATCAGTTATTTATTTCAGATTTCTATTGTTTGAATTATTTCGTCCAACTGTGTTAAAAAGATTTTTATTTATATTATTTGGTCCTTACGAAAACACACCAACTAAAATAAGAGTTTTCATATGTTCACCTTCATTCATACATTTTTTCATTCACATATTCTCATACATTTTTCTGAGAATATCACATCTGTAGCTACATAACTGAATTATATATACTGAAAAGAACACTTATTAATGAATAATATTTACCTGCACAAAATTACTTTCATTAATTGATCAATAAATTAAATTTAGTTCACTATGTCAATATGTATAAAAATTTTAAATGTCATGAAGACATAAAAGCTACAAAGGAATTTGACTGTCATAAGACTTTGCTTAAATCCTTTCTCTCATTTTCAACCAAATTAATGTTTAATTAGCAATTATAAAGGTGATTATTTACTTCCTTATTTAGCATAAACAATATCTAATAAAAATGTTAATTCTTTCCACAAAATATTTAGTTTGCAAAATCTTGCAAATAAGCTGATGTTTAAAGAATTTTTTCTATCACAATTATTATTATAGTAAGTTTTTATATAAAAAATCATATATGGAAGTGTTGATATTTAACTTCTAAATTGTTTGCAAAATAATGCATATACAATTAATCTTTCATTCTAGCTTGAACAAAATAATGCATGTTAACCATGCAAAAATATACAGGATCTCCCCAACATACCTATTTTTAGCAATAATTACTTAGTACATTTTGTGTTCTAGATCACTTACTTACAAAAACATTATAAAACCAGCCTGCTTTTATAAATCAAATTCATTTAAAGTCTTACTTCTTGATTGGAGAGCACATAAAATCCACTTCTATGATGTACACCATGTAAAACAAAAACCAGTCTCAATACATTCAACGGAGGTTGACAAGGGGTATCTGTCGGTATGCCAAAAGCAACAAAATTTTCCCTAATATCAAGTGAGTGACAATGAAGCAGACTAACAGAACACATCATATTGATTACAAATACATAACTGATTCCCCCTGCAAATGAATATATTTGTTTTCAAAACCAACCATATTAAATTAAATATTAATGTTAGAAACTACCATATTAACCGAATAAAATATTAATGCCCATTTGTCATCAAGTGGGTTTATATGTTTTTATTACTTTGCTTGGATTTTATATATAATCAGAATATAAAATGAGGAAATATAACTATTTTAAGTTCTCACTTGGAAGAAATATGATTGTCCCCAATAATTTTGTTATCATGTGTAAAGTTAATTAATCTGTCTTTTACTCTCTTCTTCTCTCTCTGTCTCTCTGTCTCTCTCTCTCTCTCTTCCACTGTCTTTCCATGGTTGAGGTACCATGCTTATTATTCCTTTGGCACTTTCACTCAATCTAGAATTTATTTACAAAACCTTGCAAATGACCATTTAAATGTGTGTGTGTGTGTGTGTGTGTGTGTGTGTGTGTATGTGTGTGTGTGTGTGTGAATTGTGGATTTTTTATGTAGCTTTGAGTCATATTGCTGCAATGTCTGCAATGTGGCAGTTTATAGTGATGTCGAGCGCTGAGGCATCATCCTGCAGACATGTAGCATTATGCCCCACCCAGTCACATTATCCTGACACTAAGGTCGATCAGTCCTAGAACAAACCTCTTAATACTGAGTGCCAAGTGAGGCAGATGCTAGTACCATTTTTATAAGTCTTTGCTAAGACTCTGTCTAGGGTTCGACCCATAACTTCCCACATCACAAGTGGATACTGTTACGTATATCTGATTTAATTCATAGTTATATTAATTTAACTGTTCATCAATTTTAAATGTTGTATTATATTATATGCTATTATAATGTAAATTTATTCACAAGAGATGACAGTTTTTCAGAAAATTATTTGACCTTGACTGTTAGTTTATAAACACCTGGTGTTGATATAAATTCTGACCTTGTTTCAGAACTTATAGCTACTTTCATAAACAAGTTCTATTTTGTTTTAAAATTATTGGTTGTTTCCATGGGACTACATAATTTAAGATGTAAAAAAAATTTTATTTTTTATTTCTTGGTGTAAAAAGATTGTTTGTCATCAGGGACAATTATAGTGTACGTTTATAAACACCAGGTGTTGATATAAATTCTGACCTTGTTTCAGAACTTGTAGCTGCTTTCATAAACAAGTTCTATTTTATTTTAAAATGATTGGTTGTTTCCATGGAACTACATGATTTAAGATGTAAACAATTTTTTTTTTATTTCTTGGAGTAAAATGATTGTTTGTCATCAGGGACATTTATAGTGTACGTGACATAAACACGATCATGTGACCCCTCCATTTTGATTTCGCAATTCCGGATTTTCCATTACACATATTTGTTAGTTTAAATAGAGATGCTTTGACAGAGATTTTTCAGTTTTGGGCTTTTTATACTGATGTCAAGTTATTTTGCAGTAGCCAGATTTTAAGTTATAATTTTCTTCAAATCAGTTAGATTTCAAAATGATTTAATTCTTTTTTCTCTGGAAATATTTTGAGTAGTGATAACACAAAAATTTTATGAAGACATTTGTTACAAATTTAATTTGGATTTCCAACACCGGAGTGCCATTATTTGTATTTCTACAAGGAACTCAGTAAATAAGCACAGTACTGACTACAGCATACATCATCATCATCCATCTTGGATTCTCCATCAGGATTCGAACTTGAAATTTTTAGAACATTTGTTATTAGGACTTTTGCAATTTAATTTGTGGATTGTTCTTAGATCATTTTTGGATCTAATTCTTGAAACCGTAAGTTCTCCTTTTTTCATTTTTACTGAAGTTTTCCAGGAAAATAAATTATTTGTTACATTTTAAAAAACCTGTTGTTTTCACTCTTTCTGTGTTACTGTTTATTCGAGCCTAAACACGTTGTTGTTGTTGTAGGTTTTAACGCAATTTTTCAGCACAAAATAGGCTATACATGGCGGCCAGTATAAATGGTGGAGGGAGAACCCGGGAAAACCCCAGAAAGAATCACCGGCCCCGCCTAAACACGTAACAATACTCTAACCATTTAGGCCATTGGAGTGGTCACCATTTTTAATGTAGCGTTAGTTTGCTGAGAAGAACCAGGAAGATTATTTAAAAGTTGTATCTTATACCAGGGTTCATACATAATTCTGAATGATAAATTCAAAGACTTTCAAAGACCATAGACCTAGATTTCCAAGACCTATTTTTGCTAACATTTTGTATACAAGTTATGTTATATGAGAAAATAACGAATACAAAATACTACAATATTGTTTAATGATGAAATGAAACTGAATGGGTCATCATTTTACTTTACTACATTTGAATCTAACAACCTTAGACGATTTTATCTGTGATTATGGAAATAAATTAAAATGCTTGGGTTTATTTCAATTTTCAAAAACTTTTAAAGACCTTAGGGTCATCTGCTAAATTTTGTCAAACTTTCAAGGCCTTGAAAATGCTGCCTCATTTTTCACAAACTGTCAAAGACCGTATGAACCCTGTTATACCATGTAAGTGTCGACTTTTAAAAATTCTATTAGTTCAAAATTGTAACCTCTATTAATTGTAAGGGTTCATTTGAAATGAACCATATGTGAGATTTTATAAAGTGAACCACTACCTGCATTATATTTCAAATGTGGGCATTAAGCAGATTAGGAAAGAGTCCATTAACAAAAAGAGACAAATTGATGTAGGGAGAAATAATCAGCTAGCTGATTCTGTCACTTCACCCCCCAATTTATTTTATGACCTGTTACATGTATGGTATTTTCTTATGTTTAATACCAAAGAGACAATTCCTAACAAGGAACTAATTGATAGTAGTGGGGAAAGAATCAGCTATGCCCCCGCCCCCCCCCCCCATTTGTTAAGGGAAGCTTTATATTTTTATATCTCACATGTATGCCTTAAGTGTATTACCAAAGGGCCCATTAATGAAAAGAAATTATTTGGTTGAAGGGGGAAAAGAATGAGATAGCTGACTCTTCCCCCTTCCCCATTTGTTAATTGACTCGTTACATATTTATTTCACATGTCGCAGTTAGCTTATTACCAAAGAGTCCATTATTGAAAAGAAACTAATGAGTTAAGGGGAGGGATGACTAAAACTAGAGAGGGAACGCATGGATTGTAAGGTAGGGGGCGTGAAATAATTAAGTGGGAAGGGATGGGAAACTTGGCTCTTAAACTGTCTATGAAAATTACCAGTTAAGAAAAGGAAAGCTAACAATTTTACAGATTGATGTTGCATCATAATTATATAAAAGTCATTTTAGAAACTATCGTATTTCATGACATCTCATACAAAATCACCTGTTTCTACAGACTGTAAAGTACATGAGTTTTTTTGCATTTCTCCCTCTCCATTGATTCTACAAGACCTTATTCTCTCATTGCAAATATTAGAAGTCAATAGGTGACAATAAAAGCTATGTCTCCACTGAAACAAATACAAATTTGACACTCTATGGGGGAAAATCATGATATAGAATCTGCACGAAACACGGTCTTTATGACATTCTGATGACCAATTTGTGCTTGGCAGATCCAGCCATTATAATGTATTCTGCGCTGATCCCAGACTAAGAAAAATCTGTGCCAGGAGGATCCCGGATTAAGAGTGTATTCTGGCTTGATTCCAGATTCAGCAGAATATGTGCTAGGCTGATTGCAGCAGTGGAGAGTTCTGAGTTGATCCAGCTTAGGTAGAACTGTGCCAGGCTGATCTCAGCATGAATAAAGTTATCTGATATCCAATTACATTGAACCCATCTAAACCAGTCGGTATATCTAAACGCTATGATATGAATCCACACATGGACTTAGTCACAGTCTACAGGACGTATATAGTCCGCGCTCATCCAAGATTTCTCAATACAAGGGAGGTAGGAGATTATCCTCTTGTTAAAGCGGTACGAAATATTTCGCTGAACATACATTGGATAATTATTAGCATACAAAGTGTGTATCCGACTGAGTAAAAACGTCCAGCTAACGGCAAACTTATAAAGTCGTACCAAATAGATAGAAGCCAATCATAAGGGTGTGCGTTACATTGTATATTGAAAACCAGTAGTGTCAGGAGTAGTTACGGGCAAGCACAAACACAACGTGTTCAATACACGTTCACTGAATATCCTCCTACAACAAACCCTTAGTAGGCAGCACGTTAAGGGCTATAAATACGATCTAGCACGAGTCATTGTCTTCCTCCCCATTTTCAACGAAAAATCTTTTTTTTTTGCCAAATAAATCTAACTTCATACAGCTTGCAATGATTGATTTGATCATTTCATATAATTTGAATAAAAGACAAAATGGAAAAAAGAACAAATAAACGCTCTTAACTCAACCATATACGGTTAAACAACACAATATTTACAGTTATTCATAAGATAAAGTCTATACTAAATCTTTACAATATTTAAGTATAATTAATGAAGATCATGATGTTGTGTATAAATTCCAATCAAATATTTATAATTACAAATACCTGACGTTACTTCGCCTATGATGTCATACACAATCAGAAACTTGAACAACTGACAATGAAATATAAGTATTCTGTTTGGAGTATGCAATTGTCCTCGATTATACATCATGCATTACTCTAAATTTAAGGAATAATTTTCTTGTTGTTACCTGCTCGTGTGAATATTTATATATTCATCCTTCTATCTATTATTATCTTCGAAATTAAAGTTTTAATAAAAGATATATGGGGTGGGTGTTACATCTATATCGTCTTAAAGTAAGTAACAAAAATGAACGAAAACCAACAAGTTAACAATATTAACAAATAATCAAATTTCCCAGAATACAAAAGTGAAAACTTAAAAAGAATGTGTCGCATTGTGAATAAATTCACAAACTGTCCAAAAGTTCCATGAGAACGAATTTCAGTCTTGAATGTGCTGATGTATAAATACCGTGGAATAGTGTTGACATGCTAACAGTCTTGATCATCTCACTAATAAACATAAAGGTCTCCCTCATCACTGAAGTGAAATCTTAACCAAGAGTGCTTAATGTTGCGTATATCTTATTATTTTTGCCGTTAAAAATGGACTGACCCTTCTGCAGGGAACTTGACAACTGTATGCTAAGGTATGGACATTTGTAACATTTTGTCAGATAATTTATAGGGATCAATTGCGACATCTCCGAGAAGAAACAGGGTAGCTTTCATTACCTCTTCTTGTGACTTCGATCTCGATACACTGGCATGTTGATAAATATCAAAGCATAAATTTCGTTAAAATATATAAAATGGATTCAACATATTTACTTGTACATGAATATATATAGCTAAGTTATATTTTCCTTTCCCATGACATTGTTCTTGAGACAGGGTGTGTGTCTCTGGTATGCAAAATATTATTTACTTGTTAATGTTTCAGTAAAATCTTCAGTGTGGTTCAGAAACGATGCCTCATACAGCGATTCAATTCAGAGTTACATTTTCAGTGTCAAACAACTTCACCTTGATGTAGGGGTGTCATGAGTATGATATTCCATACATCGTGTACACATGATTTATAGCTGGAGTTTCATTGCGAAAATAACAGTTGTTCAACAGTTTCTCCATCTATAAAAAGCTTTGGGCTTTGTAATCAAATATGAACGGAAAGATGGACAACGCTATGACACTATATACCAGACTTAAAATGGGTGTATTAACATTCAAATCATTTGAAACGTAGAACAAAGACAAATATTGTGAAAACATATTTCTGGATAAATTCAAACATCTTTTATTTCTCAAATAGGATTATTTTACAATTGTGACATTATTAACATACATCAGTGTTAGAAAAAAGATATAGCGAGACAAGAGTTATAAGCAAAGGATGCGTTACACAAATTTCCGTTTCACGGGGGTCTTAACTGCGCTCAAATTGATAAAGACAAAACATAATCCAAACAATCAAAGATACAATGAGCTATCCCAATTCGATTAGGATGTGTTGTATGGTTCTTCAGTTTACAATAATGAAGATTCCATGTGACAACCGGAAATTTCTTGCAAACTCTCTCAAAAATGGAATGGAGTAGAAGAGAACCATCAAAGCCTCACGTAAGATTATTTGACAATTTTAATACCAAATGACACCAGAATAAGTTGAATGTATCCAGTTTCAAACAGTACCCCTTGTGATGAGATGAAGTTCAGTGTTAAGGGGAGTAACTCTAATATATTATTCTTGAAATCTGCTTCGGAAGTTATTATCATTGTCGACCCTTTGTAGCCGTATTGTACTGGTTAAAAGTCACAGGCTTTGAGTTACGTTAATGCGACAGCCGATACAATCACTATAAAAAGTATGTGTCATGCATAAGCATTTACCTTGATTAACCAGTACAGACAAGAGTCATATGACATGCATGCATCCCATTTATCTAATTGATATAATCACCGATATGTTAAATGCAAATTTAACTGTTGAGGCATCATACGAAACTGTACATGTGCATTCATGAATATGGAACGTGATCACTGAATAAAGATCTTTATTCCTACTTCCTAATGCACAGATCAGAAAGGCCTTCTGTCATGTATATCGTGTATATAGCTTGGATATATATCTATGTGGGTATGACATAAATGCCAATACTTAACCAATGTTAATGAACATAGAATCCAGGTCATACTTAACTTAGAGTGTAAGGGTTACAGTACTAACAAAATGTGATTTAATGATTAAATTTTATTATTCGCATATAAACATGACTCTATAAAATAAATTTAAACACAAAATGACTGAAGCATATTTAGGTCACAATGACACGTTTTTTAATAAGGGTAAAGTTCTTCTAAATTTGCACGCCTTCACCACGTTTCATGATCCTGTCTGGAATAGTTGCAACGGAAAGGTCATATGGTAAAAAACTGGCTAGTCAAAACAGTGTTAATCTTTCATCCTTGTAAGTTTCTAATTGCATTATTGGGGTGATCACAATTCAATTCATACTTACCAAATTTACCTGCGAACAAATTGTTTAATTGACTCGATTAATGTGTCTTAATAGAAACATTACTACATGTACTGTGCCATATTCTACCATAATGCCTAAATATCGAACAGGAATGAATATTTCAGATGTGCATGATTTCAATCTATAGCGATGTCATGGTTTGGAAGAAATATGACCGTTCACCGGTGGTTGGAATCAACAATAAACCCGAACCTGTAAGCAGTTGGCAGCATTTTATTTGAGATTAGCACCTTCCTATGAAGCAGAATATCTCTCTTTCCCTGACCTCAAATTTCCCACTCTCGTCTCTAAGGCAATTTATTTTACGAAAACAGTAATATCTACTGATTTCGGAGCCCCTCAGGCTTTCCCTCTCTGCAGATAACCATGAACAGCCTAACATTGTGAGGGACATTAGTTTGAAACCAATAATTTCGTTTGGGAACACACCCCCTTCGGTTCTCTTAGACAATCAGGATTACTTCTTTACCTGCAAATTTTTTTATCACTCCCATTCAACAGTAGTCAAATTCTTAAAGAGTTATTGATATCAATACGTGACTTGAACATTTAATTTTAAAGGCAAAATCATTTTCTAGCATACTTCTATTAATAACGAATGGTTCAAAATCTCTATAATTATTGTGAATAATATGTAACATTGAAGCGGATGAAACCTGAATAAATCATAGAAATATGGAGCAAAAAAACAGAAATTTGCAGGAATTTATAGATTGTCTGATAAAAAAATATTGGCTTTCAATGCAATTTTGAAATTCAAATAATTAATACTAATAAAATAATTTATTTGTGCTCATATAATCTTCTTTATAAATATTTTAGTAACAGTGGCATAACTGTATTCCCTTCGACAAGGTAGAAAACAAATTAAAGGGTGTTCCTACTGATTACCTCGCTTGCAGTGTTAACTTAATTTTAGTTACTATGTGAAAGTGAAGATTTGATACCGTATATATTGCTTGTATTAGAGGTTATTGTTATCATTGTTGTAAAGGAAAGTAGAGTAGGATGAAAGTGAGAACAAGCTGGTGGTAATGGTTCAGAAGAAGTGGTAGTGATAATGGCTGCATTACTGGCATTGCTTCTCTGAATGCTTTACGTTTGTGTTTCTACATCTGCATGGTGGCGCTGAACCAAATTGCAGATACTGGAAGGTTTGGCAGAGCTGGGGAAATTGAGGAGGGGAGGACGAGGACGACAATAGAATAAACATAACAAATGTCATAGTTTGAAAGCTGATGTAGAATACGTTAATAAATAATTGAAAAATATGTATAAAAAAGCAAACTGCGAGTCAAACATTACTTTGTAATTTTTCAGTCAACTGTAGCTATAATGTTTTGAATATACTCGTAAAAACTATGCAAAGCAACTTCAAGAGTAAAAAAACAAATATAAACTAGAAACATTACTTAATACACCTTTCATAAAATTGGAACGACAACATCCTTCACTTTATATCTGGATAGACTTCAGAATTCAATATTGTGAACTTAGTTGGAATATTATATTCAGAAATTACTCTACATGAAATTCTATAGTCAGTAAATAAATTACCTGCAGAGGCTGAAAATTTATTTTAATCTATATACATATATATGTATGTTGTATGTATATATATGGCGCTCTGAAGTTTCGTAATTTGCGTGAGGTTATATTTCGAAAGAAAAAGATTCTCCCCGGTTGTCCTCGCTGGATATGCTGGCTATTTTAACAAGACTTTGTATATCTTTAGTATTGTTCAATGAACTTTTAATTCACTTTAATTTTGGTGTGTAATTGATATATATACCATATTGGTTTACAGAGTACACAGTTTGGCCTTATTTCAGATGTGCACGTTTCAAAATGTTCCTCTTGGTCATTTCAGATTGAAATTGTAAAAGAGCAGCCAATAAGTGTTTTTAAATATCGTATATTAGGCATTTCAACATATTTGGCATTTATTTGGCATTTCAATATATTTGGCATTTCATTCATTGCACTTCTCAAGCTGATACTATCAGGTCTTGCAAAATTACTTTATGCCTACTTTAATAACTGCTAAAGGCAGTGTACTTAAGACTAAATAAGGCTGATTTGTATTTAGCACAAGAGAGCACACATGTTAGTTATCTGTGTCATGAGATCATGTGCAATTTCCACAAGTAAAATATCGAGAGAAATTTCAGCCCCAGTACCAACAGGTATACCAATATTCTATCCACTGTGCATGTTGCAAATGTAATCAACTTTACCTTAGACCCGCCATTTGCTCAATAGTTCATAAAATCTAAAGTGGGATCATATATTTATATAATTCCAATTATTATAAATTGGCTGCGTCTTCTACTCTTTGATTGGATGTAAACGGTAACGTGATACTGATCTGGAATTTTTGACACGTCGATAAATCTGCGGAGTAATTTTGGTAACCTGTTATCAAAATTATTTAATGTGAAATTTTATCTAAATCAACGTCTTACACCCTAATAATAATTACAACAAGCTCCCACCCACCCATTCATGTGATTTCCAATACAAAATGACAAACCACAGCTTAAAATCGACCATTAGAAGTTAAAACAATGTAATTGCACAGACATTCCTGCACTCCAACAGTCATCCCTTTTGCCGAAGACGGCATATGGCAGGCTTTAGAAGCTAATTTTCGGAAATTATTGCATTTCACCTCGACAACATGTTACAGCAGCGGTTATTAAAGGTCAGGGTCATATGTCATCAATGGGATGTCACTAAAAATGGACACGATTTTCGCTTTTGAAAGATCGAAATGCGTAGAAAGTAACAACGACGTTGATATAACAACACTTGTCATACGCAAGCATAATTTTAAAACATTTTAATATTCCTAGCTTAACCGCAACAACCATTTTTTATATATTAAACTATTGATCATAACAGAAAATCACTGGCATGACCCGCAATGACATCCTACCCCGTATCACTGTATAAAGAATCGACGAATCTAGGCTAGCGATGATAGGGCTATGTATTATACCGCAGTTAAGAGTCTAATGAAAGAAAACTTCGATGTACATAAAAGTGAATGTTTTGTTGGTTAAATCTCTTGATCTGATGTTAAGAAAGGAAGTAAATTGGAATTATAAGGATTAAATTCTCATGGATGGGTATTTATCGATGTGTAAATGTTACCTAATCACTCACAAAGTTTACATGAAGTCCTTCGGACTTTACTTACTTTGTGAGTGATAAAGTAAAATTTACACATCGATGAATACCCAACCATGATCATTTAATCCTAAAATAATTTTAGCCAGTTAGCTTATATATCTGCCAACACTTTAAAGACTTGAGAAAACGTTTGATAGATATAACACGTGCGAGAAGTATATTAGTTTCAAACGCCTTTATTATTAAGGCTCTGAGTTCCATAATTATTTATTTCATATTTCAATGATTTTGCTATTCTTTGTATAAACATTTTCCCAGTTGAAATTACTCATAGCACAACACAATATATAAATAGAAACAAAAATTAGTTTTGTTTTCTATTAAGTTTCTATCAGCACAAGAAGAGTGTTTTGGTCAGGCATGAACAAACTGTTTTCGACCAAATTTACATTGCGTTACTTTGTCAGCAAACGGCAAAAGCAAAAGATACAATAATATAATTAAATACAAAATTATATAAACTATTTCTTTCCTATCTTAGTGTTATCTAAGTCATTTAATTTCTACATTAAGCTTTGTGTATATAGAGATAGAAGAAGGTTTCTTTTCCTACGTTATAACAAGATATATTTCATTGCGTGTTATCAAAAACATTATATTTGATAGTTTTCATTCTCCTTTTTCAAATTTTTCTTGGGTTTGTCATATTGTCTGCTATTCTCAATTGTTTGCTTTGTTACCAGCCTATGCTATTAAAATAAGTAACAGAAAAGACTAAAAAGCATAAAGTGAGAAAAAACAACGAAAGAAATGACGGTATTGTGAATGAAATCCAAACATAATCCTAAAATTCAACATACAAGACCTAAAACTTTCAAGGTCTGAATAACCTTTATTGGAAATCCAAATTATACCCAACGCTGAAGGTGTTTATGTGCCTGTGGCGGTCTGTATTGTGATGCTGTACCAACAATCTTCCGTTGAAATACAGTAATATAATTCCAGGTTTGAATTAACAATAAATCACAGGTAATATCTCTTTCCAAGAATATTACTTTTTATGAGCACTCTATTTTTCACGAGAAAATAATCACTGAATTAAGTGATTTGAAGAAATAAATGCAAGCCATAATTAATTCCTGGACACTCAATAATAGAAACTGATTCTGCTAGATCGAAAAGCACCAGTGAATACATTTTCCAGCAACAATATTATATAGTCATCCACTTAAACTTATGTCACAATTAACATTTTCTAAAACAGTCCCAATACCTAATGGAAAAAAATCTTCAAAAACTTTCTTAATGTTTGCAAATTAACTTCTTAGTCATTATTAGAATGTTTGTTAATTATATAATCTAACCTGAACAATATCAGGTACACCAGGAAAACTGATTCAGACTCAAATAAACATGTTTACTCCTGTTAATAATGATTCTGATATTAAACTCCAACACATAAAGAATATTTTAGTTATGCATAATTTGTTACAGAATAAAAAATATCAACAACTCAGGTCAAAAAATGAAATAAATTTAATTCTGGACAAGGTTAAGTCCAACACAAAATGTTATATTATAATAGAATGTAATGAAGTAAAAAAAATGAAAACTAACAAAGAAACAATGCAAATTAAATACACGCAACAGCTTTACGATCACAGGTTAATTATCAGTCATAAGAAAATTGTTATCACTCATTGCCATTTAATTCATTTGATTGGCAGACAATTTTGTCAGTTTTAAACAGTACAGTTTATACTTAGAATATCCATTGTCCGCCCTTAAAACTCACCGATGGTATTGTTTAAACAAAACCTTGACCTGACGTACAGTGTTATGCAAAATTGTCCCATTGTTTATTAATTGCACTTTTCTCAGATGTATATCAAGTCATTGTTTCCATAAATACACATGCGAGAAGTAAATTAGTTTCAAAATTTAGAATTAAGTGGTTGCTCATGAAAAAAGCACTGCACATTCAGATAACCGTTTTCTTATTGTAAATAAATATGACATTTTTTATATAAATTTCACAAACTTCAGGATATATTTGCTTGCTTTGTGCCAGAATGAAATTCAAATGTAATATTTTGCTATTCATTCTGGCTAATCTAGTTTATTTGCCAAAATTTAATATGCAGACGTGATCTGTTCAAAGTGCATTACAGTAAAATTGTTAGGTGAATAAGATTTTGTATCATTAAATATGGCACTATATATGAATTACAAGCTGTGTTAAAATAAATTGCATGACTAGACTAATGCAAAATGCAGTTCATGCCTGTTTCGTTTTTATCTTTTTGTCCTTATGTCCGTTCTTTAAAATCAGCCAATTAATGTGAATTTTAGTTTTGTTGGTTGAAACAAGCATATTGTCTTTGACTGATTTACCGAATTTCAATTGTATTATTGCAGTTATTTTTTTTTCACTTGTTAATTTCACCTTACAGTAATAATATTTTCCTATTACACGATCGGTACATCTCTGGCTTTGGTACGCTGACATTTAATATACTACTGTAGCCCACAGGGTTGACATCTGCATTACCAGCATAAATTCCCATCGTAGCAGCAAAAACTCTAGTAATAAAATAATAAAAACACGAAAAAATACACTTGTTTCTCATATACATGTTTCACCCGAATTACAAGAGCAATTTGTTTGAAAACATCTTAATATATAAACAATCCTTGCAGTACAATATTCATAGATGCCAAAAAAGAACATACAAACATATAAGGATACTCATCAAAACACGTTAAGACATAAATCTGTTGATCACGAAATAATACATCTATTTGCAAAGTAAGTGGAACAACAGGCAAATTAGAAACATTTTGCAAGTACACTATTAGCATCTCTGAGAAATAAAGTTAATAATACACTATTAGCATCTCTGAGAAATAAAGTTAATAATGATTGTTTTCCAGCAAATATACGACATGGTCCATTGAATAAAAAGAGAATAAAATATTATGAAGAAACGGAGGGAAAGGCATCATATAATATCTGCATTGTTCCGAAAAATGAGAGAAACATTGAAATTATATTTATGAGCAATCGGTCTCATTTAATTTGACATCATCGATTGCCAAAAAGCCACGAGTGGCACTGGTCCAAACCCCTTCGATGACGATCTGATAGACACCGCTCTCAACTCGTACTGTTGATAAATTCCATTTTTCAGCAAAATTGGTATGTGTCGTGTTTCTCAGTTTCTCTATACCATTCTCACATTTTACTGTGATGACATTAAGAGATCCGCCATAATGTTTTGATGCCGTGTGCCAGAGGTTTAAACATCTTGAAACGTTGGACTCTTTAATGCTCACCGAAATCTGAGCAGTCACGTGTTCCTGTTCATTGGCGGTAAAGTACATGTAGCTGCCCGTAACCGGATCTACACAGAAATTAGGATAATACAACAATTATTGAACATCTTCATAGCTGTAACATATTTATTGTTAATCTTAATAGATCTGTGTTATTTTTTCCATAGAAGGATAAATAGTCGTAATTATAAAACATGGATGAGAATCATCCTTAAAGAACAATATTAATTAATGAAGTCGACCGATTTACCTGATTTAGCATCTTAAATCCATCTCACGGTTAAATTAAACGTCTATTGAGGTCTTTAGAAGCATCCTATATCAAACCCTGCCTATGATGCTTAGCTGAATACAAGTTTTAGAGCGAGATTCTTTAATATTTTCAGGCATAGAAATCACCAATACAAATATCATAGTATCACATTCCCAAAGATTCATTCGTTTATTCGTTCGTTTGCTTTTCTTTCAAGTTTGTGCACCTCTTATACTATAACAGCGGAAGTAATATTAGATCTGAGCGACAGGTACCAACGGCGTTGAAAGGAATGAATTTGTATATATTCAAGCACCCATATAAATGCGTTTAACAAAAGGTATGTAGTTAAGCCGTAAGTTAGGTAGTCATTTAGGTTGGTAAACACATAGAACTATCATGAAGGACATAAAAAAGAAAATATAGCAAATATGTGATATGCTGTTATTAAAAGACGGGATTTTAAACTGTAGGATATTGAAAAGTTCGATAAATGAAAGTACTGTGGAACTTTTACCCCCACTATAGGTGTGATCATTTGCAGGTTCTCCTTCAATGTTATATGGTTTTCCAATTTGCCATTGTAGTAAGCTTCCCTCTTCGTGCTGCCACCCACATGTACCATTTTCAAAGTCACAGTCAGCTGGGAGAAAAGATTCGTATTATTGCAATGAAAACTATTGTCATCGTCCTTTCTCATATCCTTGTATGATTGATGTATCATAGTGATTATAATTAATTTATTATTATTAGTAGTAGTAGTAGTAGTATTACTATTATTATCATTATTATTATTATTATCATTATTATTATAGTATTGTAGTAATCATTATCATCATGATCTAATAATCCAATAATCACATACTTTTGTTAATGTCATTTCATTATATAATTACAGTATCATACATCCCTTTCAACATATATAACACACTTATTTTGCAATAGTAGAACCTTGAAAAGTATACGTTTTGGTATCTTCTGAAGTGACTAATAATGCTTTACATAATTTACGTGTCTCAAATTAGTCCGTTTTTTACAGTCGTTTCAAATTATATATGCTCTATTTACGTTCGTATTAAAGTATCTAAATAAAATGTATACCAAGCGCACTGGAAAAATATTTCCGAATATGAAAGTCAGACATGGATTACATTCATTCATATGGATATCTGTTGGATTGACATTTGTTTCCTTTAATTCTTTTGTACAGGTAAATATGAACTAAAATGGCAATTTCCTCGCCGAATGATTAATCCAAATATAGAGGTAATTGATTCAAACACTAAACACAGGGACATGTGAAACATTATTTGTGGATGATCTTTGTTGCTTCTCTATAACTACTGTTAAAGATATATAATGCATCTGCATATCACAGGCTACCTGAATGGAGTTTACTTCCTATTACATCAAATCGTAAAGATATATGACCGAAGTAATCTTGAGGATTGATTCGTATGTACTGGGCTTGGATTGGACACGGTAGCTCATTCGTCACTGGAGTATTTTCTTCTCGTACAGTATTCCCTTGAAATATCTAAAAGCAAAAAATATTAACTAAGGTTCATAATATAAATACCACCAATATATGTTTTGACAGTGTTACTCACTTCATTTCACAATCCTGTTTTATAATATCCAGGTTATGTGGGCTTTAAGGGTTCAATAATATATTAACCATAATATATGCTACTGTCGGGAAAATGACTCAATCTAAAACATACATAGACATGACAGTAATCATAATATAGCGTGTCTTGAGCGATATCATAAACCATGTCCATTTGTTCGTACGACAAATGTCTAAAAATGTTGCAATCCAAAAACGTCTAAATGGTAAGATTTTAGGAGTATTGATTTTTTCCTTCAGATCTTCAAATCGTTATTAGTTGCTGGTCTTCTTTAGAAAACTATGATCTGATTTTTTCACAATAGTGCTTAAATTGTTCTCTGTCACAAAACAAAAACAAACAAGAAAATAGCAATGTTAAGGGACGGAGATTTACAGGTTATATTCAAAGATGATAACAGTGGCATATATAGCTGTAAAAGTGCATTTGTTTTATCAGTACAGAATGAAAAAGGCATCAATTAAATACCGTAGCTACATTTAACCTTATACACTTTCCACATAGGTACTTGAAAGCTGCTTGTCTTTTGTCCATGACCTTGACCAAAGTTCTTCATCAGACCAAACAAAAGCTTCCTTGATTCTACAAATGGTGTATGCTGAACATTTTTCTTCTCAGCCTCCAATGACTTTCGTAGTGGCCAGTCTCTCTTGATGTAGTGGGAATCTCTCGCACGAATATCCGTTCGCAGAGAAAACAACAGTACTTTGTGTATCCAGTTTCAGATCAAGCAAGAGAGCAAGAACCTTGAAATCGCCACAAAGCTGCCATTGATTATGGTCATAGTTTCTGCACCTCAAAAGTTGTTTCATGTTTTCATAGGTTTCATATGGACTGCATGCCTGAATGGAATTTATGGCAAAACATGCTGAAATACAGATTTAAGACTCGTATTCGATGAACCAACGAATAGTCTCCACTCATCTGGATCATGAACGATGTTGAGGGTTGCCATCACACCATCGACGTTGTTGCAGGCTACAAGGTCGCCTATCATGAAGTAGAATAGGAGAAGATCCTTTTGACGGTCATGGAACATGGAAACCCAGACATCATCTTCCAGGAGATTACAAGGCTATAATCTGGAGCCAAAGCAGTTCTGTCTTACTCTTGGATAGTTTGATATCCATGACAAGGTCATTCACCTTGTATTATGATGTGTGGAACAGATGAGGAGGTTGGGAGAAAATGTGTGTCATGTGACATTGATGGTTCAGGACTAGAAGTTTCATACTCTTCCTTTGCCTCGTCTAACTCAAGTAAGAATGACCCTGGTGCATCGGGAACCGGAAGTCCTTATCCTTGCGGTACTGGGCGTATAGCTGATGGAATGTTTGGATAATACACAGTCCACTTTTTCTTCTTTGACACACCTTTCCGAACTGGAGGCACCATGCAGATGTAACAATTGCGGATATCATCAGTTGGCTCTCTCTAAATCACTGACACTGCAAAAGGCATATATTTCTTTTTCCTGTTCAACCACTGGCGAATATTTGTTGTACGAGTGCTGCGTCTATATGTACGGCCCACCTTTTGTCCTGATCTCAAATTTTGCAGTCAAAATAAAGGTAATATGCTTTCTTAACCATGGTGGTTATACTACGCCTTGTAATGCAAACGTCACTTCACTAAAAATATAGCAGAAATTATCTACATTGTCCACACAAGTAAGAGGCGTCTCTGCTCACTTTGGCTAATCAGAAATGTGTTCATTTGCAAAATCAAATACTGACAAATAAGAGCGCACGACACTGTATGAATTCTAAAGCTGATATAGGCCAATTTCGTAAGCTAAGTTCTGATTGCATCGTCTACGAATAGCATTATGCAATGCATGTCGCAATACCAGATTCAGAATGCATCTTTCATTGTTTTGAATAAAAAGCAAGTACTGTCCATTCCCAGTGATATATTTATTTATTGATTCAGTCAAAGATGCATTTTAGTCATTTATGGTTTAAACCGAGATCCCTCTCTTTTATGACTAACTTATCATCCACCATTCTCATGTCAATGGTCGTATATACTGACTCAGTATCATATCTTTAAAGCTAGAGCAAATAGACAACTGTAAGCATCACTTTCGTTCTCAGTGATCCAGAAGTAGTACAACCAAATTTACTGTATTTATTTCGGAAGCATTTTTGCTGTAGGCCAATGTAATTAGTTCATTCCTTATTCGTATTCTTATTTCATATGTTTTTGTCTTAATATCAGTCTGCAGATGTGTTTAATGGTAATTTCATCTTAATTTGGAATAGATGATTGTTTGGAATATTCATTGGAAATGTATGGTGTTCATTGAACTAAAATAATATTCTTTGACTATTGTGAATTTATTCAGAGGAGTTCATATGTCATTGTGATAGATCAGGACTATTGGCAGACGAAAACAATATTCGTTCGGAACATTCGATTCTTTAGAACTTGTGATAGAACATTGGAATTATTGTAGATTTAATTTATAATACTTTAATTTCCTCTTAATATTTAATTTGTAGAACTTTCATAATTAAATGATTTGTTCACTTTTACAAAACTTGCTGGTTTTGCTTACTTCTTTTTCTTAGTTTATGACCATAGAGTAGTAACAATTGCATACATTGTCAAAAAGCAATTAAGAAATGGTAGGTGGGTGCAAAACTACAATTTCTCGACTTACAAACCTTGTTTTGTATTATATATTATCAAAGGGGCCATGCATTATAATGGTTTTAAACTTACTGTCTTCAACTAAAACATATCAGTTTCATAGACTAGACCCATTTTCGGCGTCAAGCTTAAAACAACAAATGTATACCTATTTCAGGTTATTCTTGAACTGGTTACAATAAGAGAGCTATAAAACATATTTTCCATCACAGCATTAAAATATTTTGGATGAAACTAAGACATTATGTCAACAATATTTAACATTCAATAATTTTTACAGTACTAGAGGATGAACTCAGACAAATCTGTTTGGAGAATGATATGGAAATTACAAAATTTTCTTTCAAGACAATGGCACCGTACAGTCAACAGGTAAGACCCAAATAATAAAATCCATCATAACGATCGTGCGATTATGATGCAAATAAATCATGTACGTACTTGTATTATATACCTCAAAGATAACTTAAAAAGAACTGTCAATATTAAGACTTCAGCAGAATAGCAATAGACAAATATTTTCACCTAAATAATAAAGAATACAAAAGACATAAACTGAACAGGATAAACATGTAAGCGAAAATATTATTGGTACTTGAACATTATTTAAGATTTATTTATGACAGATAGGACAGATAATACTGATGAAAGATGCACTTTTCTAGTGAGTTATATAATGTGATAGAATAATGAACAACAACAGCAAAACCAGATCTTCATCAATAACTAATTAATAAAATGTTATATAGTATCGGAAAGCTAGTCAAAGGATTTTAACGCATGAAAAACACCGAGTTCAATGATTTTAAACCAACTTTACAAATGGAAACAAATCCATTTAAAATTGAAATACACTAACGACAAAAGACGAAGTGGATCAAAGATTTTAGCTTTAAAAGATGGATATAAATTAACAAAAAGGAGTTTATTAATAAAGAAAATTAAGCAGTCTGATGAAACCAGACGTTATTAGTAAAAGCGTATTGGTTACTTATGGAAGAATTCATATTCAAGTTACCACGATTACACGAGTAATCACAGTATTATTATAGATTTTAAAAACACTTTCATCAGGATTAAAAAAGTTGAATGTAATCAATAGTAATTTCCTTCAACTCAAATAAAATCCCTAAACCATAGCAGAAATGTTTTCTAAAAATACGCAACCCCAAAACTGAAAAATGGATTTAACAAATCAGGCTCGTAGTCTTGTTTTATTAGTACTTTTAGTAGTGCAAAATCTGGAAAGGAAACTTATTTTATTGCATTATATTTGTATCAAAATTAAATGAAAGTTTTGCTTATTTGAACGTTTGAAAACGCAACTAACCTTTGCAATATAAAACTTAAGAAATATTACGTAATAGAAGACAATAATTAGGGCTGATATAAAAGAATGCACGTAAATAATGTTCCCTATGGTATAAGTTGCAACTTGCATTTGCTATATTGCATTTACTGTTGAAGCATGACAGAAGAGTCACGCGTTTTCGAGCGGAATGATTATTAATGATGTAGAAATCGTAGAAAACAACTATTACATAATTCATCCTGATGGAACGGATTAACAAGCATGAGAAAGTCGAAGGAATTACTGTTGAAATAAGGTGGTGTTTGGAAACAGTGCATAAATGTAGCGAACATGATTTGGTTACTCATCACACGGAGCAGCATTGGGAGGATGTGTTTGCTTTGTTTGAATCTACTGACTAAGAAGATAATATAACAATTGAAGAGGCTAGGCAATAGATGAATTCTAAAAACCTCTTAGCAGGAAATTGCTACGGTGTTATTCTTTGTAATGCATACGGGGTATTGTTTGTAATAAAACATTTTTAAATGAAGCACGTATTATTAAAGCATACCACCTCATATGCAGGATAGAACAACAGCTAGAATCAAAACTCTGAATCCAACACATCATAGATTATTACAAACCTGGTGGTTTTAGGAATATTTTTACGTAACCGTAAAATGAGTTGCAAATGACTTAGCAGTAACGAATTTAGGTAGACTGAATGCTATGAAAGCATCATCGCCATATTATCTGGAAATGATGATATTTTGAAATTGAATCAATAGAATAGTTATATGACATGAAATGATATATTTCTACCTGTGTCTACAAGAACAAGTATAATATATTATGAATGAAAAGTTTAGAAAGTTGATAAATGGGGCACCTAAAGCACAAGACACTGTAACTGAAATTATTCATGTAAAGAACTAACAAATATTCTTTAACTTTGAAATATTAGATAGTGCAGTTTATGTATTTGTACTCTTTCGCTAGATCTGAAATTCAACATAAAAAATTACAAAGCCTCAGAAGTTATAAAAGATGGCAATAAGGATTGTGTGCTTGAAAAAATACCCATGCATTTACTTCAATTTCCATGACTCACTGAATTATTAAGGACGCATAAACGAAACAGCTGCTTTCATTGGCGATTGTACCACAACTACAATTAATGTTTCAATAGCCTCAATAGCCATATGAGTCATCCCAAACATGATACATTTTCCAGATTGTAATTAAACACAATAAATTGTCTAAGCTACAAAATTATTGCTTCGATAAACATCAAGCACATAGAATATAACTCAGTGACATAAGTGTTAATAACAGTTACGCCTAAACATTACAAATCTATATGCATCTGATAAATATACGTGCTTATAAATTGCATGGTACAAACTTTAAACTTATCAGATGATCATTTGCAAACTAAAAAGCAAAATACTGTATATGCTCAAAGAATGAAAGATTCGGAGTGTCTTCAATGCAAGGAGACGAGAGCAATCCATACTGTGATCGAAGAAAGCCATATAAATCACGATTGGATTATGGAAGACAATAATGCAATGCATAGGTTTTTTTTAAGAAAGCCGTGTAATTTGTGATTCCAATAAGCAAGATAAGAATGCAGTCGATATTGTGCTTGAAGAAAGCTATATAATCAACGATTGGATGAAGCATGAAAAAATACAGTACATCGAAAAATCGATATAATCGACCATTGCATGAAAAAAGACATGAATGTAATGAATAATCTATTTTAAAAAGTCCTATATTTCATGTTTGCATGAAGCAAGACCTAAATGCAGTCCATAATCTGTTTTAAAAAAGCTCTATATTTCATCATTGCATGAAGTAAGACAGAATGCAATACAGTGTGTGTTTGAAAAAAGCTCTAAATTTCATGACTGAATGAAGCAATGCACGAATGCAGTGCATCGTGTGTTTGAAGAAAGCCCTATAGTTCATGATTGCCTGAATCAAGACAATAATGGGATCGATGATGTGTTTGAAGAAAGCCATATTATTTACGATTGCATGAAGCAAGAGATATTTATAAAAAAAGATTAAAAAGAACAAACAAAGCAAACATTTCATTGAACTTGAGTATCAGTTGAACAATAGACTATAAACTTACTGACGTTGTCCGATTCAACGTAATATTTCTCTGTCTCACCTTTTGAGGGCACATTGCTGACTTACAATAAAGTATTTATCGCATCAATTAGTCACGTATTGCTGAAGATCAAGTACGCTTTCTAATCAGAATTAGATAGATCAAAATGAGACAAGTGCTAGATATTTATAATAACATTAATAATAATAATAACAATAATAATAATAATGAGGACTTTGCATAGCGCCTAATTTTTACAAGCTCTAAGCGCTTTACAACATTAGACAACACCTATAACATAAAAAACATATATAATGAAATGATTACGGAAACCAAACACTATGAAATTAGAAAACATAAACAACATGCTGAAAGTATTTAAGAATAAAAACATTATTGGGTTTTTAAGTTTGTTCTTGCAGATTGGCTTCGCTTCTTTCTGTTACATAGTTCAAGACTGTAGAGTAGTAACATATATATAAGCCTCGTCCGCTATCTAACTATCTAATTATCTGTAAAATATTTTAGCAATATTGCAAATTAAAGAAGACAGACAAATGTAAATGCACATGCTGAGAGAAGACAAAGAGAAATTCAAATGCAGAGAGAAGAAAGGGAGAGCCAGAGATAGAAATAAAAAGTTAGTCCATTTGCAGATGCAAAAGGAAAAGAGAAGGGAAACAAATGCAGAGAGAAAGAAGATAGGGAAATACAAATGTAAATGAGAAGAAACGGAAAGCAATATAGATTAAAAGAATTAGAACTGGAAGGTGGAAAACATGCCCGCCTTTACACACAAGTTCAGGAGTTCATGATATCAGAAAAATAAGTTTACTGCCTTTTTCAGGAAAATGAAATTTGAGAAAATGGATGAAAACTGCAATGGCCAAGAGAACATTCGCCATTATTAGTACAAAGTGGACTTACTGAAATAAAATCGCGAAGTTCACACCTTACTATCGTTACAACAAAGCTTCGATTATCTTGTCATTAATGAATGTGTCTTGAAGGATTTATGAGTTGGTACCTGATGAATACCAACACAAGTTTAGGAATTGTAGAAAAAGAAACTAGATAAACCAGTGTCGAATGTGTAAGGGAAAAATAACAACTATTTGATATTTGGTGCTCAGCCAAGAAGTTTGATCAAGATGAAGAAACTTTGGAAAATACTGCTCACAAATCTGACGATTATTCGTTGACTCACAAAGTTTCATTTCCCATCATGTATTTCTCACAGCAGATTTTTTCGGTTAAAAGAAAATATGAGTCTCATACGAGCACTCCCAAATCTCAGTTTGGCACAACATTTATCAATCATTTAGGATTTCAAATTTCTTCTTATATGTACTTTTAAACAGAATAAAAGGCTGATTGCTACAGGCTGACAAATCAGCACAGAAATAACGACAAGGCAATTCAAAATAACCTTATTTCAAATCGTCATGTTCACGTCCTTTTTTTACTGTAAACAATAGAGTGTTTGGGTCAAATAAACATCAGTTTGAATCTATGAGAATTACGAGTCATTCATGTCAAAAGGTTAAAATATTAAGGGATGTACGAGCTTCTCAGATACCTTTATTATAAGTAATTTGCCTTTGTCAGAGACGTCGTCTTCTATTGAAAGTGTTCATGTTCAGGAAGTAGACTGGGGTTTGTTAATGTTCTTCTCCGTTATGTCAGTTTGGCACCATTCTCAACAGTGAATTCATTAGTTAAAGAAGGAATTTATTTATAATCGACGAATAAGCTTGTGCTTAATCCACTTGTAATTGGCAATACCTTGTTTGGATCAGAAACGTGATCCTATTTAGATTAAAATCATTAACTTATATCATGCGTGTGCAGTTACCAAATATATGTTAAAAAGAGCTCTTGAGAATAAGGTAAATCAGGAAATTATTCTTTTCCCTGTCACATTTGTTGGTCGACCATTTCGATCAGCCTCTTTTGCTACTCATATTGACCAATCAATATATACTGATGACAGTGATCCACTGTTCTTTAACCATTCTCTTTATTCTAAAAAGGGCGACAAAAGACGATCATAAATTGTCGAACATCAACAAGATCCTGGTATATCCCGTTTGTTTCTGAGGGCAATTAGCGCAAATTAGGCCGCACATGTACCTGTCTGTTATTTTGTAATAGAAATGGCTACCTTATGAGAAAATGGAGACCACATGAAGTATCCGCTGGTGTCGAGTGGTCAGTGAGATATCAAAATGTTCCTAAATCATATCGTCAAGAGCATATTATAAACGAGCCCATGAAACGTCCTAGACTGGTCATTTAGGAGTCAGTAAGACTTATTACAAAATCTGGAATCACTTTAATTGGCTTAAACTTAAAAATGATGTTTATAAGTATTGTTGATCTTGTCACAATTGTCCAATGTTAAGAAAACCCAAACAAAAGATACATAAGGTACATGTGCAACCGATTCTTGCACTTGACGAACGATTTAGTAGAATAATAATAAACTGTATTGGTCCCTTCACATAAGACTAAGTCAGGCAACTAATCATTGTTAACAATAATAAATTCGTCCACAAAATTCTAAGAGGAAATTAAAAGT
Source organism: Sinohyriopsis cumingii (assembly GCA_028554795.2). NCBI lineage: Eukaryota > Metazoa > Mollusca > Bivalvia > Unionida > Unionidae > Sinohyriopsis > Sinohyriopsis cumingii. The sequence goes on from CM068836.1 coordinate 39,458,950, forward strand.
AAAACCACAGTCAAACCTTGTTCTTTTATTTACACGTTCTGGCCTTCCCAAATCTGCCCAATCTGATCAAGGTTAATATTCTATGTCTGGGATTTCCAAGCAAGTTAAACACGAATTAGGCATTCAACAGTTTAAGTATTCTGCATACTGATCTGAAGATCAATTGGCTTGAGAAAGAGTTCATGAACGTCGAAGAATATAATTCGGTCATTGAAAGAATGCAAACGACATAAATTATATTTTTAATACTCCTGGGAGGAGGAAACATAACAACTTTGTCATAAAAATGTTAAAGAAGTATCTTCTTAGATCAGTGAATTTAATGATTATTTAAGCGATTGAATGCAATATCGGACAGTAGTGACTTTGGTGTAAGCAATTTTCGGAAATCAGAAATTATGAATAATCTGGACCTGAAACTCTCACATCTGCAATAAGAAGAAAAACACGAACAAATAAAATCTACCATGACGTTGAAACAGTAGATTCTACACCTGTGGAACACCATCCTCACAGGATGCATCCCTGCAGCAGGATTGTTTGAAAACAAAAGAAACTCAATATTTGCTGGAGAACGATTTCATAATAAAAGTAACCCGAGTTCACCTTGTATTTGTGTGCCTAACCCAAATAATACAATCCGTATGTATACCGACTATAGAAAGATCAACAGCGTCACCAACATATAGACATTTTTCCACAACCGCAATGGAATATTTGGTTTTGATATTCGCTATCAGTGAATTCCCTTACTTTCATTAACAAAATGAAACCAAACGCAGAGAATGTTAAGGTTGATTTTGATGTCGCATGAAAACGACTTTGATGTTAGACACATCAAGAGAAAAGATAATTTGTTTGCAAATTTTTTCTTGCGTGTGTACATATATCATATTGCTTTCTCTATATTTTGAATGACTAAATCCCAGAAATTTATTTTGTTTTCTTCCAGGTGAAATTTAATGGCGATGATATTGTATTTCATTTCTTTAAAACAAAATCGGTAATTTTATATTGTTATAAGTTTAGATAACATTCCGACATAAATTGATTTTTATGTGTTTCACGGCGTCGTTCACGACGCACATGTGATTCATTTTCGTGCTGTTTACTTGATAGAAATTAAGATGAGTGTGCACCAGTTCTAATGATAATTCATTTGGAACCAATGAGGAATGAGAGAAAGTATGGAATCCATATCGAATCTTACCATGTCTTTGTCATTGTGATCCAAAACGGGATTAAACGAGAAACCGTCAACGCTATATAGTACTTTGTACGATTTTATAAACTGACGGTGACATATCGGATCCCTTCCTTTTGTTGTGACAGCTGCTACAGACTGGGCATTTTTCATGTTGACCTACAACATTGATAAATGTCAGATCAGTAAGTTGACACACAAGCAGAACACACAACATAATTTCTGATGATGTCTTATTTGCATCGAGCAATGCTTTCAACAGTACTATCGGCACAAAATACACCTCATTAACATGAATTACTTTGTTGATCTTGACGGCGTAAAAATGAATCATTATCATCGGTCCTGAAACATCAAATTTACTAATGACACAAAACATGTCGTTGTACGAAAGAAAACGTGGCAAAATATTTCGTATGTGATTGATAAGGATAGTTACTAGAAGCAAGAATTTCTACAACAATTAAACTCTATAAACGAGAGCTATCATTGTAAACGAAAGGCATTTTCTGAATGTAGGTTTATAGGGTGTAAGATGGAGATCCATTGATCAATGGTATCAATGGAAGATACTTAAATTGGATGTAACCAGTCGATGGATAGCTGAGTTTTAGGAATGGATCTTCTGTGCGATGCTTTTTAAAAAAAATAATCTGCTTACCAATGAAAAAGATAAATTCGGTATGGTCCTTTGAGGATGTCAAAGGTTAAATATATGCAATCCAATAACAATGATATATGAATGTTCCTTTCCTGACATGTAAATATTGCACCATTGGTACTTATTTTATCATTATGCAATTGTCTCCTAATAATTCTTAAATCTTGACCTCATATGAAATTTATAGGTTGTTTATGCTGAATTTCGGTTGCATCGTTAATTCAGTCGTCGGCACAATATTTTTCAGTGCCTGTTACTCAGTTGAACATTATGCTCTAATGTGAAGGCAAAATATATGTACTGAGCAATTTAAAACGCAATTAGAAAAAATTTAAACATATTATGGAGCTGCCTTGTAAATTGTATACCGAATCCATTCCAAGGTACCCCGTCATATTGTAAAGTACTATTATGCCTCGCATAACGTGGACTCACCTGAATAAACGGCTGCTTGTCGTGATCCTGAGCGGCCCAGCAACCACAACGAACAGTCGTAGAAGATGAACAATCCTCCTTCGAATCAAGTCGAGCCAACCATGGCGCATGGTTATCGTCATAACTCGAAGATGCCGTAAAATGGTCATTAGGAATCACATCTGGGCCAGAAATAATATAGTTACCGCGCCCTAGGAACCCTAAAATTATGAAATGTATTCATTAATGTAATGCATATTATTATTGCTGACACTACTACCTTCTCTTTGTACGCGTGTACAGCAATTGTCTCCTGGCGTTTTATTGTCATTTTGCCAATGTATATATTTATTAAAATAAACAGTAAAATATTGAGGATAATACTTAACACACTACTACGAATGATATCCAATGTTCTAATGCCTTTGACACTCCATAAGAAATTGTGTTAAACATCATGCGAGTGTGAAGTGATAAATGAAGAGCAATCCCATGCACAGTAGCAAAATCATGCACTAGCCCGCTAACCACTACAGCGACATCAATACCATTCCTGGAGGAGAATGTGTTCTTGAACAACATTTTTCATCTAGATATATATCTGAAGACTTGAATCACAAAAGGTGGCGAGTTACGTTACAAACGCACAACAACATTGAACATATTCAAAACAGTCATTTTTTTTTATACTTTTCTTAATAACCAGTCAAATACATTGTTATGACTAGCACGGAACTTTATACAAGAACATATCCTTGTGTTACGAATGAACATAAATCTAGAGGGTTTTGATGCATCGTATAGCGTTACTTGCTGCTTATGATTTTGGTCTTGTCTATTTCAAAATACTGCTCTCTGTTCACTCACTGTAGCATACAGAGAGCGCATGCAATGTGTGCTCGTATGCTCCGTTTTCTCAGGCTGTGTATTTGATGGTACTTACATTTACGGTACTTATACTGTTAATAATGTCCAGATAGTCAAAATACAAATGAACGTTGTCAGGAAACTGTCAAGTGTAAGAAAGCAATCTTCGATTGTGGGAGCATCTAAATATGTCAGCCTTTATTCTAACATTATATTCGTTCCAATTAAGGAAATTATTCATATATTAAAATTCTTTGGAATTTATACTAATGTTTCTAGAAAATGAGATTTATGTCAACTATTAAACTTTTTATAAGTTTTTTCATGTTAGACATAATGTAGCATACAGACAGTGTAATTCAATTATATATTGTGTGGATTAAACGATAAGAAAGGTTCGATTTTTATGTCTCTAGTGTGATCATTTATGTCGTAGATATTATAGTATATTAACGTGGCTTTTGCATATTAATGTTATTATAGATTGTTCTTATTAAAACAGGTCTTGATGTGCAAGGAAGTCGGGTCATGTACATACATGCGTAATGTATATCATTTGTATTTTGCACCTAAGCCTCTTTCACCACACCGCACAGTCACTGTATTTTGAATCCCGGTAATGGGGGCAATTCAGAGACTGGTTCGATGTACGGTGCGGGTTATCTCTGTGTGTGAGGTCAATGCTGGCTCTGGACGAAAAATCCACGGGACAGGGTGATTGACTAGAGATCCTTCAGCAGGCTGATGAGTTGACTAAACGAGATATTTCTCAAACATTCGTCGAGTGTTGAATTGGGAGTCTTCATTGTCACAGCTCAAGAATAAACGATTACAGTTGAAGAATGAATAAGAAGGCATGACTGAAAATCATGTGTACAACAGCCAAACAGCCACGAGAACAACGAAAACAGCCTACTAGGATATTATTTGGAAAAATATTACATCATGCACATGTCTGGCGCGTACATATAATGCGACTCACAAGTTAAGATATTTCGTAATAATAATATTTAGTTTATGTATCCTCATGACACAAAACAATTGTATGCTTCAAGATGCGCTAGTGACGTTGTTGTCTAGTTTCCAGGCATATATTGAAAATTTATATTTATTCTTGACACAAGAGCGACAGTTTTATTTTTGTTTCAACTAGAATGCAATTCAGTTGGTGGCATATTTTATGTCCTTCTTGACAAAGATGCAAGGAAAACCAGCTTTACCAAATCACGACTCGCTTCAAGTACAGTGAAACAGTGAGGCGTCTAAACAGACGATCATTTTTGCTAAATTATCTGCTAACATGGTATTAGTTCTGTTCGATATATTTGTGGTCTTCGTATTGTTTTGGTACCGCTACGTATTAATTCTGCTTTGCTGGCACGATTAATTATCATACAAAATTGGTGCTGAAACAGGTAAATTCATATAAAATATACTCTTGTTTGAACAAGACTATAGTCACTCTGAGAACAAAACTAAAATTTACTATGTTTTGTTTTGAATTTGAAATACGGCTCAGATGAAAGCTCATTTGATGCATTTTGTTATAAAACAATCACAAACCTGCAAGTATTCAAGCACTCAGTTGTGGCTATAAAACTAAGAAGAAGTAGAAAACGATGTGTCACAAAAAACAGACACACAAGCCACATGTCATAACGAACATATACATCAAATCAAGAGCTGTTAAAATGGACCAAGCTTGTTCTTGAAAACGAGGTTGAACATGCATCAAATGATAAAGAATAACACAGTGCCGAATAAAACTAGAAACACGTGAAAGATGTGAAAGCAGTTAAATCAAGGACGACTTGTACATAATGTGCTGCAATAACAAGAGAAATAGAATAATGAAGGATGTCAAAGAAGCAAATCAAGTTTCACTAATTGAGCATCGGACGAAATAGGCCCTCTAAAATAGTGCCCACAGTCACAACGACTTACTCCTCATCTAGTGTACCAATAGTGATGCAATTAATGGCATTTTTTAGATCGATGAAATGAAAGAGGCCGAAGTCTTATAGGAGTAACCTATCAAGTAACTTAAGTTTCACTGGCTGACCTGAAGGACGTGTGACTTTTGTGTACATTTTTTATCAACTTTTATTATTCATGAGTTGTGTCGCCTCAAGTGAGAAGCTCTAGTTCGATGTGAAAGACATGTGACCAGTCAGACGCAGAGCTTGATTACCCATGGAGTATCAGGGAAGATATGCATAGTAAGTCTGTTTGTATGTACGATTGAAATGGTATAGATTAGAACTACTAGTCAAGGTATAGGAAATATCTACAACAGACATGACTGAACAATGTTCATCGGAGTCGTTGCGATCTTCGCTAATTGCTGTTCAAGAAAATATTAATAATAGGGTGAAAACCGGAAGACATGAGCCGCCAAATCTAATTGCCCGAGAGCACCGTAGTTATCCTAGTACTCAAAGTACAGCAAGTACGGGTTAAGATAGAATTTCCGATGCCACGGTTGCTTGAAATGTTCATGAGCTCGTTGCTTATGAAACTTTACGAACTGCATCACTGTTGTGTTGCCCATTTGCAACTTTCACCCGATTGTGAAGGTATACATGAATTCTCAATGATTTTGTCTGGAGGCAAAAATGTGAGCAATCAGAAAATGTATGTCAGGGGTGATAATTTCATGAGGCCGAATATGTCCGCAAGTGAATGCATGTGAATGGTCCAACAATTTATTACTATTTCTTTCTCTCACAATTATGGTTTCATCATATCCAATGTTTAATAGATTCACATATATGCTCCTAAAGGTCGTACTAAATACCTACATGCAAAATTATTCAGCAAAGAGTAATCCACAATGGGGGATGCAATGGAAATTAACTCGACTGCATTTTAACGGTCTTCTTATTTGAGTGTACACAATCATCATTAGTAAGGTGTAATGAAAATCGTTTGTAGGATTTTCATGCAAAGATCATCTCATACAGTGACCTTTGTATTATAAACAGCTGATTGAACCCAAGTCTTCATTCTCGACCGTTGAACATCAAACGTCTCAGGATGAGTAACCGAAATATTACTAGTTGACCTTGACCTGTACTATATAACCATTGTGTCTTAATGCTCGTCGTAAATTAAGTATTTAATGTAAACATAACTGTCAATCAGATATTGAAACGTTATTTGCTATATGTTCCACATTTTTCATTTCTATATGCACATATGTGAAAAATATATACTGTTATTTTTGCATGTTAAAATACAAACGTTCCCATCATGCCGTTCGTCACTGTCTATGTGTGACTACTAAGGTTATAAATGCAGGAAGAGAGCTAAAACAAAGAAATTGATATATCTTTCAGTTATGGGAATTGTTCTTGCGAAAGAAATTTTACTCAACGCCGTTCGTATTTCTGTCAACTTCCCCCCAGGCACCTTTACAACTCTGATACAACCGCTGTGATGCATTTCTGAATCTGGCTGACTTTGTGGTCAAACATGCAACATAATGCAACAGGTTAGTTCATCAAATTCCTGTCACTCTCCTATGTTGTGGGTACCTACATAATCAGCTTATGACAGAGTTGAAAGTGAGGTGAATTTATATAATGGCGAGAGACAAGTGGGAGTGGCATGGTGAAGGGTGAATGTAATATATTAAGGTTTAATTCAGTAGCAAGCTTGATATATAATTAAAAAGCTAATATACCATCTGGTTGTCCAAGAAAGATATATTGTAAGACATGACATCGACGCTCGTTAAAAGATCACTTATATTTGTATCACATGATTTTTATGTAGGGAAAGGATATCCTCCATGCATGTGATGACTGAAAATAATGGTATCATTCACTATAAGATTCAGGCACAAACGTTTACCTTTTCACTTCAGACGGGTTTTGCAGACGTTTTGTTGTTTTCATCCGACAATCGCAATCAATATTTCTGAATGATTTCATGCTTTTTAAAGAACCGGATTGCCGACTTATCTGAAAGACTTATTTATACATCCATTGTTAAGTTTTTCTATCATTTTTTTATTTCAACACATTTTCATGTCTTCAAGCTACGGTCACAAATCGAATCATCTGACATGGATCAATCTACTTTATATACTCTAATTAAGAAATATTAATTACATTGTCCGCCCTATATTCTATTAAGTAAAACAACTGCCGAATCAGATGTGCAATGTATGATACTGAGCAGTAGTGGAATAGATTTTCAACTGCTCGCCTCTTCAAATATTTGGCAGAAGATGCGTCTGTTTGAGCCATGAAGGAAGATCGCATACGTGTGTATCATTTACGTATTTTTTGTTATGTTATTTTAAGCAATCATGCTTCCCTTCATAAATGCCCATTTGGTACTTCATTCCTGTTGTAATATCGAGAAAGATATATTACGTACGGTGCGTAGAAAGAAAATTAAAAATATGTGATGAAGCTGGCTACACCTGTGCTGTGTTGCACAATTGTAGCTGAAAACATCGGTGACTTACTGGGTACGCATGCGTACTCTGCCAATGAATAGCTGTGGTTGTGGAAGCAAACACAAAGACCGTCTCTGCATTCAGATAACTGCTCTAGACATTCCTGGTTTGAAGAGCAGGTCTTTCCAATCGTGTCCGCTGTAAAAGATGAAATTCTAAATCCAGCCTAAATAAATATCAATAAGATCACTTTCTGGACAAATGCATGATCAAGAAGACAACATTGATTGATGGCAAATCTTTTCAACAAGATTTATTTCATGAGGACTCTTGTTTCGTCATACTAATCTAATCTTCCCTCTACCAAAACGAATATATGAACCTTCTGTAGACATACTTAATATGCATATTAATAAGTCGGGTAACAAATTAAATCAATATTAATGACATACTAACTTTCATATAATTAACATTGGAACATATTATGATCTGATGATTTCACGCCATACTAATTTATTAAACCGAAAATCTAAGGTTTATATTTTCCACTCGATATATTTTATATCGATATTGATCATATTTGATTTTACCTAATTGGATATTGATTCTAAATAAGGTTAAACATGTACTTACGTGCGCGACTGAAGGGAACACCAAATGTGCACTTCATATTTAAGCGTCATCTCTTTAAAGGTCTAAAGTGACAGTCAATGAAAAGAAAAGAATGCAAAAATTTTGTCCATAAGAGGCCGGTGAAATCATGTTAGCTTGTACAGGTTGCGTTACTAAACAAAATTCATTAAATTGAGACATACATTTAGGAATGTTTGTTGTCATACTTAAAGATTAACAAGGGTACCAAAGAATAACGTAGAAAGAAAGAAGAGAATATAGAACGAAATTATTCCCATCTCAGACTGGAAAGTGTTTTCTGGTTCTGAAATATTTAACGTTTCAAAGCTTTTGAATGATAGACAATAAAATACATACGTTTACATGTGAAGTTGATCTGTGACCAGCTCTCGTTGTGAAGGCACGCACTCACAGATTCCGTCTGATCGAGTTGCTTAAATCTTTCATTGCAGACATATTTTATACGACTGCCATTAGAATATACATTTCCCATGATAACAGCATTCGCCTTCTGTGCTGGTCTTCCGCAAGCTGAAATTTTTCAATCCAAAATTGTATTGCCTAATTTATTTTACCAGTTATAACCTGATCATGAGGAACACTGTGTATACACGGAGAAAACACAGAAATGGCGTTTAAATGGAGCATAATATGAAAACGGTGAATGATCATTAATTTATACGACATATTGATACACGTATTGCATTTTCGCTGTGGATTGATTATTGTGATTTCTAGTATTTCAATGCAAAGGGAGTTTGAAAATTATAACAGTAAAGAAATAACGCAAAAGGAATAGTTTATAGATACAGTTTAAAGACTCGATCTTTTTGTACTTCTGCAAACAGCCGATACTTCTCCCTAATTTCCCTCACCATTGTTTGTCTCTCATATTCTAAAACATTACATATTCATGAGAGATCTTTACAGTGGTAGGAAGTATAGGAAAAAGTACACAACTACATAATTTTAAAGGACACAGAGCACATTCTGATGAAAGAATAACTAAACATCTAATGTCTCATATCCGCTGATCTGAGCGTTAAAAGAAAAACAGGAAGAAAACGATTTTGGATTTTTTTTTTCGTTTCCCTTAAATCCTGAAGAAACAAAAACGGTCTAATAGCATGTAGTTATATAACTTGATAGTAACCACAAGATAAATAATTATAAAACAAAATACTAGATATAAGTGTTCTAATTTTTTCATCAAATGTGGGGATATGTTATTCAATAACTATTTTGCTGTACCTGTGAACCTCATAGTGTACAGTTCTTTTCTATCGCAGTCGTGTGACTGACTCTCCTTGAAACATTGAAATTACCCTTTCTAAATTCTAATGCATATTGTTCCATCTCAAAGTTTGAAACGGATACTCTAAGTGTAGAAATCATTTATCATCTTTATAATATACTTATATATATATATATATATATATATATATATATATATATATATATATATATATATATATATATATATATATATATATATATTGAGAGAGAGAGAGAGAGAGAGAGATGACCTGGTTGGTTGAACGGGACGACAGATTTATCAGCGTTTGACACAATCTTATAGTTATTACATCCAGATATGTCACCATCCTGTAGAGAGAAAAAAATTAAATGAAACCTAAGTTGTATGTCCGTTTAGACCGAGATAATTGTTTGTTTGAAATCGTTTCTTATTCTTGGAAATGGCTTCTTATTTTTTTGGATGTTACTGTCCATTTCTAAGAGAGATCTTGATAAATCCATTGAAAAGTGTAATTCCCCAGCTTTTATTGCGCCAAGTTTAGAAAGCCCAATTTTACATACGTTGTTATGCTGTTAGGACAACTTTTGTAACCATATATATATATATAAAGTTCAATTCCACTGTGAATATCTTCGAATTACCTTTTGATCTGCTACCCAAACAATCTTCCGAATTTCTCCAAACATTTGCAATATCGTGCTTAATGATTAATTATTTACTCCCTAGTTTGTGGTCATGGTATTCCAAATGAGGATTTATTCCCAATGAAACCGGTAGTAGTGAGGCGTATAATGATGGTCTCGTATGATATTAATTCAGACATAATGAACAAACAGCCAGCTTTGAAACAGTGACATTTTAAATGCAACATCTAACGCTCCTTACGGGAGAGTGGTCCGGAGGTTGTAACCTCAGTTTAGTTATTTGTGTCTTAACGATATAAATAATTCATCGACAAATGGAAAAAGAATAAAAGTCACGCTAAATAAAGTTTTATGACATTAGACCTTTATACTCATCTCTGTGACCTCTGGCAAAAAGTAAAGAAACTTAAATATTTCACATTTTTGGAATATAGACAAGTAAATCTAAAGTTTAAAGAAATGCACGCACCAGCGTGGAAAGAGAAGCGATCACAAGCAGAAGGACTTACAAAGAGATGGAATCTCAGACCCGATCAGTGAGCATAATCAGTCACTACCTAACAGTTATGACCGAGTAGCGTTGAACAATTGAAACTCCTTCCCAATTAACTTTATGACTGATAATATGCGTTAGTATCTCCTTTCTTCGCTTGATATAAAACATAGACATTTAACTCGTTCTAGTATGTCGGACGAAAGATGCTAAGAATTATATGTCTGCGTAATATCTGTTATAATTTAGAGACTAACAAAATTAATTTTCTGACTTATATGTCTTCTTTGGCAATTGTCATGTGCTCCCGTTTTATATATGAGGAAGAGATTCATTGAATCGATGGAGCAGTTAGGTATAAAAGCTCTTTCCCTAAAACAGTAGCTTATTTGTTTTCATGCAGTTTAAATGAAATAAGAATGCTAAGATATATGTATTTTTGTACAGAGCATTAGGGACTATTATCTGGTGCGTTTGTTGCTTTTATATCTCACCCATGTACATCACCACCAATTATTATATTTCTATTGCCACTTAACAAGAAATGACCAATCTCTAAAATGTGTATTTCAATTACGATAATTATTGAACGGATTGTAACTAATTTATATAAAATATTAATCATTATTCAACTAATTAATAATACAATCCACCGTTATATATGTTCCTCCTGATCGCAATATTCTAATGCTACAATCAATATATATATATATATATATATATATATATATATATATATATATATATATATATATATATATATATATATATATATGTGTGTGTGTGTGTGTGTGTGTGTGTGTGTGTGTGTATTTTGTTCGTGAACATTGTCCAAAAGCAAAGTTAATATTGTACTTGACAAGCGAGATTTATTTTGCAAACTAAATAGTACATAGCTAATATTCTAACATTTCTCAATGAGTATAGATTAAATATTCAGATCTTTATCAATGGAAGTAAACATGTTTACTTCTCTCTGATGCTATGATGTTAGTTTCTCAATTGACAATTCCTAAATGTATTTACAACTTTGAATGTTTTAAGGAGGAGGTTCACATACATCCTGGCTCTATTACTGTGTCTTAGCTTTTAATATAAAAGTGTTATTTTAAAATGGATTCGTTCTTACTTTAATATCTGAAGCAGAATCAATATTATTGATGTGTATAGTTTTTAATTTGGATGCATTTCTTTGTTTAAATTATTCACTGGAAATGCAAAGTGTTTGATACCATTCGAGGACTAAAACATTGATCTGAAGTTTCAAATTGTTAAGTGGTTTTCAGAATTGCTGCAATAATTGTTTAGTATGAGCCCCAGGTTGTGTGTCCGTCCCCTAAATCTCTCTATTTCATAAATTAGCAATATTAGTATTATATTTGTAAAATAGTGATTAAAAGCACTAGATGAGTAGGAAGTTAGTTAGGGAGATGGGAGAGAACGAGGTGAAAGAAAATTTACCATTTCGATATAAACTGATCCTGGCTGGTCGAAAAGTTCCTCTAGGGTATTTGATTTGTTTACATTAAGCCGGCAAGAGGTGAACGTTCTCTTATAGTTCACGGAGAGACATCTGTTGTTCTTGGCATTACATTCACACACACATCGCTGTAGAGAAATCTTGTATATAGTCACCAATTCTTCACCATTAAAATACTTGCTGTAATGTATTTTCACTCCCTCAGCGAGCATGCAGTAGAAATTCGTTGCCAGTGCGTAAATTAGTATTGTATACATAGCACATACGCACGTAATCATAATGAAAAAAAGATTAAATGCCTTGTACGATTAAATCCTGTTGATAAATACAGCCGCAATAGTGGCAACAAGCTAGAGCAGTCAGATGCAAGATCTCGTCTTTAGTAATCATATGTACAGCCCATAATTGTTCATATCCGAGGTATATATTACATAGTCTATTTACCTGATCTGACATTAGTCTGTAGAGATATACAGGAAAGCAATGAGGAGTCCAGCCAATCAAACGATATGTAACTTAATCATTATGTTACGTAATTCGTGATTGATTATAATCACAGATCCTGCTGACGTAAGTATGATTCAAATATTCGTGTTCATGCATCCGTAGAGGTAGAATGTAGTTGACTAAAATAAAGGGAGATAGAATTTTAAATATGCACACATGTCGCCCATAGTGCATGCAATATAAGATCTCTACGTTTCATCAAAAGCGTCTCCGAAGCAAAGCGTTTGTAAACGTAACTAAAGCAATAATTCATCTGTTGCAGCAGCTAGACCCAGGTGCTCTACAAAAAATTATGCTAATAATCGAAACCAAAAATTCATTTTAGCTCATATTCTTCGTGATTAACTGAGAAAGCTGCACGTCGACTCAATAAATACATCAGCCTGGTGCATAAATTATTTTAAATATGTTTATCGGATCTAAAATCTCGTATAAACAATAAATATAAAACGTTAAAAATCTACATTATGTTTGGAGGCCATGCAAAAAGAGAGAGTACCACATTGACAGAAAAACAACCACAATGAAAACAAGACCAACTAGTTTAAAACTGTAACAAACATATGCTTTAAAATGGAGATTATATTAAACTTAAGTTCATATTTCTCATTAATGAGTAAAAAAATAACTAGTATCTTATCTGTGTCACATTATGTATATTTATATTTGCAATAGTATGTAACTTTGTTGATGTCATTAGATTAACCTTTGTGTTTTGTGTCAAAAGCTATGATATCTTGAGAAATATTTGGAAATTTTCCTCATTTTCCACTTCGTCCAAATATAATATAGTGTAAATTTCTTCTATAGTTTAGTGATCTAAATTGATAGAGTGTAGTACCATCCCTTAATAAATGATTCACGTACGGCAATATTAAATATTTCTATGGAATAACATGCATTAAATGCTTCCTCACAGGTTACTTATTAAAACAACGTCAGAAATTTAGAAATATAAAATTGCCTAGGTACTAACCTCAATAATACATTACAATATTGATGCTTTCATTACAATATTTAAATATAACGGTCCAATTTATTAATAAAGGAAAGACGAAACTTATTCGTAAGCTAAGTATACAGATTTCATGCGAAGATACTCTTGTACATTACAAGTGTATCTTAATGCAAGTCTAAATGTATTGCTGTCAACCTTTTGTGACGTTTTTTGACAACCTGCCATTTGTGAACCTTCACTTCCTCTTTTCCAACTCGTTTTACCGACATTTTTCCAGACGTTAAAATGATCCTTACAAATATGAGATACATTTAAGTACGATCTTATCTTTCTAAGTCCGCATCGCCATCTTTTCTGTTAAATATATACCTAGATCACGTTTCATATTATTAGTGTGACCAAATGACCAAATCTGTGAAATTTATTTGCTAAATATGGTGAAAAAATGTGCTTGCGAGCAGATGATTGAAGAGATTACTAAATCATGTATCGAGTACAATAGTTTCGATATGCTGTATCTCTTAGAGACGTGTAGACCTGGTTGCCTTTATCTTGAAAATAGCCTTTTTATTATCTGGTTATAACAAGGCATAATCTAGAGACAGCATATTAAATTATGTGCTAAAAAGTAAAATTTTACGGTTTTTGGGATGAAAAGACTTTCATCTATTTAGGAAGCATTAAAACTGCATAGTTTGATTGGTCTGAACACCAGATTTGGCTTTCAAATATAAACGGCTTTAATCCAGCTTGAATATGTCTATAAATTAGTCTTTTTTATTTAGCTATTTAAGAGATCTCAAATTCCTAAAAACACTTGCTATTGTGCAACTAAATGCTAACTATAATTTGATTCAGATCTCGAGTCATAGTTGATACGGTTCCCTATTAGGATTTATTTACTCTGAAACCAGTAGTAAAGCGGTCACTATGATTTCTAGTCAATAGACTGTACGAGCCGTGATGCAAACCAGAATTAAGCAAGTTCTAGTATCAGTATGCATGTCGCAGAATATATGATTGATAATAGTAGGCAAATTTAATATTTAATACAAATAATACTATCATACAGGTTAGAGAATTAACACTGAATAAGCAGCATCACTTTTTGGTGATGTGTACTTGGTTGAGATGGAATATGGGCTGGTGTGTGCAGGCAGGGCGATCATAATTACTGGACAAAAGCAAGCATTACGATTGTAGGCAGTGGGCCAAATGAAACACCGAGAACAATTTGTCTTGTCTATTTGATAGAATTCAGACTTATGCTCCTCTCTTTTTGCCCTTGCGTTTAATCTCTATGAAAATACATATTTATTTTGTATTTGTAAATTATATATGCTTCAATTTATATTTGCCCATTGTTCAGTAGGAAAACTACGAGTTCCCACAAATGTATATACCTAGTATTATAAATAAATTCAACTTTAATATTTCTAACTAAGTTGCCTCAATTTCGTGTGGTTCATATGTACTTGGTTCCATTCGTTCACTGATTATGATTATTTGGTACCTGGAGTAAAGTGTCATGGGTTGACACCTCAATCAACAATCACATTTTAGATTAGTCGTTTTGCAACTCCATATTTCCCACTGGAATTTCCTTTGATGAAGTCGTTTTCCATTCCATTTCATCTCCAACAAGCAAAATCAATTTTGGTTTACAAAATCAGGTATCATTAACATTTTTCTCAATAATTTATTACTCAAGAACCTTATATATTATACATTACTCTTTATGAGTATTTCAGCATTTTGAAGCAAGTTCGCTGTAGATATATATATCTAGAGGAAGATACGTGCAATGGCAACGTAAAGACACACACACACACACATAAATATATATTCTTATGTCTCGTGTTTACGCTCTAATAAAATAACGAAAACAACAAGCTTTGAAAAATTTAACAAATTATTTATTTCCCTGGAAAAACAATGGAAAAATTGAAAAAGATAAGAACTTACGATTTTAAGAATCAAATCCAAAAATAATCCAATAATAATCCACGAATTAAATTTTAGAAGTACTAGTTGTGAAATGTTCGAGTTCCGAAGAAAAATCCAAAATAGAAGTCGATGACGTTAATGTAGTCAGTATGGTGCTGTAGTGTATACAGTTCTTTGTTATTCCGCAGACAATAATATTCCGGTGTTTGAATTTCCGTATTAAATTTAAAGAAATATCTTGTTCCAGGAATTCTATATAAGCACTAAAATATTTCCAGAAAAAAGGATTAATCTCTTAGAACCCAGATAATTTGAATAAATATTAAAATATAACTCCGAAACTGTTCACAACAAAAGGAACACCTTTACTTTTCCAGTGTTTAGAAGCCCGACTAATGTCTCTATAAACAAAAGTTATATAGTAACTTGAGACGCAAAACCGATTCCCGGATGAGCGTCACGTGATCATATTCCAGAATGGTTTAGAAAGTATCTACACGTCTATGGTCAAGTATTCCAGTACATCCTCGTTTTCATTATTATCATTCACACATTAAAGTTGAATTTAAAAAATGTTGTTTACTTGATTCGCAATCAAGACCTGGAACTAGGTCAGCAAAAAATAGAATGTTCGGCGTTTACGACTGACAGTCAGGTCAGCAAAATTTGTTTTATTACTTTGACATGTAATGAAATTAAAAATAAAAATATTGTAAAACTTTAAATTAAATTACATATATATATATATATATATATATATATATATATATATATATATATATATATATATATATATATATATACCACAAATTGGAAAAAATTTATTATATGCAATTAATTTAATACATGAAACACATTTTTATAATGTATTTTATTGGTTTATTTTACAGGTGTCTACTGTCTGTGACCGGAGTGTCTGTGTCCATTTGTAACAAGATGATCGGGTGGGAGTTTTCGGATTCACAACAGAACACTTTTGACTATGATATAAATACAATGTTTAATAATGGATGACTTGCATGAGCAATTAATTATGAATACGTGCGTGTAAATATAATCCAAATATTGTATTTAATTAACATAAGAACGCACATACTTAATGATGAAAAATACAAATAAATTAATTTAGCAAATACAAAGACAAGGAATGGTTCACAACGATGTGACAATGAAACGATGGATATAGTTTACTCAGGTAGTAAACGATATAAACATTTTCTCATGTAGTAAAATGCATTCACGCAGGTAGCTTAATTATGGTGATGAAAAGAGGGACAGATATACAACTTATCTTTACAGTTGCGAAACATACATGGGGTTTTACGAACCCCAAAATTAGCCCACGGCTAACAAATTACATGTACGGAGATACACTCCGTCATCAGTACACTGTTTCAACTCTGTGGCTGCTACATTTCAGCTTCACAGCTGCTACAGACTCCGAACACTCGGAACACTTCAAAGCACTCGGAACACTCGGAACATTAGACCATTCGGACACTCCGGACATTAGAAACTCTGGTCACTCTAGACAGAGACACAGACACTCCAGTCAAAGACACAGAGACTCCGGTCACAGACAGTAGACACCCCGGACGCTAGACATTAGACACTCCGGACACTAGACATTAGACCCTCCAGTCACAGACACAAACACTCCGGTCACAGACAGTAGACACTCCGGACGTTAGACATTAGACACTCCGGTCACAGACAGCTCTCTACAGCTGAAGATGTGCAAGTCCTTGAAGCAGACTGCCGGCTGAAAAGACTATTCCGTATTGTAAAAAAATGTATGTACGGTGAGGTATTTATACCTAGACAGTCTGTGCATTGTAGGCATTCGGTTCGTCCCATCGAGAGCACTTCGCACGTGCGGCATGGAACGAACCGAACTCACTATTTCGAAATACGACACAATATACATAAATCACCCTCGGGTATCGTTGTACACAAAAACGAAACCCGAGTACATGTATTGAATAAATAAAAGAGTTTCATTCCGTGACAGTACCTCCCCCCTAAAAGAAAAGTGGTAACACTTTAAGAGAAATCACGGAATGTGAACATAAACAATTGTTAAAACTTCCAAATTGAATACTGAACGAAAATGATCTGCCAATTACACCCTACTTAAAAACCAGCACCCACATTTTCCGATCCTCGAATCGCCTCGATCCGGAAACTATACGGTTGCAAAGACAACGCCCAACGCATCAATCTTGCATTAACGGCCTTTGCTTTGTTCAAGTATAAGAGCTGCTGATGGTCTGTTTGTAAGGTAAACTCCCTCCCGAAAAGGTACGTATGGAATTTTATTATCCCCCATACTAAGATAACTTTTTAAAATTGTATTGTTTAAACATTTGTACTACTGTACTAAATTTAAATATTTATAAGCCATTTCCATACAGTGTTGTATCGTATATTACTCAGGGATGGATCCTAGTTTTAAGCATGACATCTACAGTAGTGAAAGTCACAAAAAGATAGCCACTGTTGATGCGACCAGATACAGTTTCGAGGATACGAGCATATTGATTTGGTAGCAAAGACATCCACCTCATGGCCATCGCAGAAACTAAAGCCAGTACGTATTTACAAGCTCTACAGCTATCAGCCTCTGAAATTAATGGATGGAAAAGCAGAGATCTGAGCAGAGAATATAATATAATACATAAACAAAATGAAATTGAACATGAATTGTGAATGATCCATTTTCTTTCAGAAAAAGACATACAATATGATACGAAATTCAATTAGCCGTTCTGTTACATTGATAGAACGAATTTCTTAATATGATCAAGTGAGAGATCGAATTCAAACTGCCGACAAGTCTGATATACAGGCGTTTCCATCTCTTTCCATCCTCTCCGCCCCCCCCCCTCTCTCCAGGGAATCAGCCTCTTGGTTGGAGACTGTACTTTTATACTCATTGTAAACCTGTTGATCGAGTTAGTTTAGTTCTGGTCATAAAATAATTCTTTTTGCAAAGGAAATGGAACAATATGCAAATTAGAAACATTTTGCAAGCACGCTATTCGCATCTCTGAAAAATAAAGTTCAAAATGATTACTTTCCAATATATATATATATATATATATATATATATATATATATATATATATATATATATATATATATATATATATATATATATATACACGTTTTAGGTGCGTTGTGGGCAGTCATCCCGAAAGTGGGTTTACGGGAAGGACATGATATAGTTTACATTTCAAATCAAAATGCATATACATAGGTTGTATTTCTTACATAGTAATTATGTATATGTTGAAAATAAGTATATACACTTATGTTATAGTCCTATTCATGTTTTCGGTTCGTGGGCAGATATATATATTTCATGGGCAGTTTTGACCTTTAGGTTGAAGATGACAAAGTAACTGCCCAAAAATACGTTCACGAAGAACAAACATATAGCATTCTGCCCGTGAATACGGCCACGGGAACAATATATAGCGTACTGCCCACGAATACGTTCACAAGTAACAAATATATAGCATGACTTTCCGGTGTGCGCGCGCAAAATGGTTGTCAAGACACGACGATAAACATTAATCTATTAAAGCATCCTTTGCAATGGCCAGCGTACATATAGCGGACGTGAGGTTCGTTTTTCACAGCTTGTTTGAAATAAATGGATGATTATATATCCAGTGTAACAACTTGTCTTGACAGCTTATGGATGCTAATGTTTGACATTTATTGTGAAGATGATTGTTCACTGCTTGTTGATGAATTCGTAGCTTCTGTTAATCGATGCTATAGCTCAATTTAACTGTCATACACTGATATGTTTAAGTCTGCTTGCACAGTTAACTATGCAGAGTTATGGAAATATAACAAATTGGTTTAATAACTTTCAGAGTTTGTTTTACTATTACTCAATATTTGTTTCAAGTACTATAAAGGCTGTGATAGGTTGGGTGGCTTAGATTACAAATCAGGCCCTTCTCACTTGGGGGGTGGGTGGGGGGTGGGTACTGCCCATTATGAATATTACTGGTCCTAGATGTCCAACCTGATATTTATGACATATAGGTTCAACATCTTACTGCCAGCAGAAATGGTGTTCTGTAGTATTTTTCCCAGTCAATAGTTTATGGATATATTATGTCATGTACTATGCTTGTTTAATTCTCTCATCTAAGTTCTGACGTTACCATTGAATGCTATAATGTTCCCAGACATCCGGTATTCTTGGTTATTAAAATTATATATATACACAGATAACTGAAGGTGAGTTCTCATTATTCCCTAACAATTGTAATTAGTGGGGCTGTAGCAATTGATGGTCTGAGAATTCAAGTTAACTGGTTCAAAACTTGGGTAAACAACAAACTGTTTTCTTCCTTTGACAAGCATCATAAAGTTTTGCATCTTTGTCTCTCTGATGACTGTGGTACACAAGTTACAGACTTTGCCTTAGAATGAGCCTGATTTTTTATACTTGTTACTGAATGGGGTGGGGTAGGGAAGTAACAAAATTATTAAAGGTGGAATGTATGCAAACCATGCTGGAAATAGATATGTGCCAGCAACTGCAACATGTAAGCTTCAATCAATTTGGAAACTATAAGCTTTATCCTGTAAATATTAACAGTTCACACCCTGTATAAAAGGTGATTTTGTGTTTGATTAACTGGAACTGTTAATTTATTATGTTAAGGAATTTATTGTTTTAACCCTAGTAAATGTAATATAATTAGGTCAAAAGTTCCAGTTTGTTTATTGTTTCCAGAGTTGATTATTGTAACTGGAAGAACCTGTTTCTAAGTGTTAAATGAAACGAAAGAGATATTGTTTACTCAAGTGATATAAAATAAAAGTTTAAAATGAACTGAAAGAAATATTGTTTATTCAAGTGATACAAAATAAATGCAAAAGTGTATATTCATTAAGAAGTGTATTGTCAATTGCAAATAAATGAAGATTTATCTTATTTTGTTCTTTACTTGTGTACAAAATTATACCTGGATTGGGCAATAATTACTTGGACTCCATTTGGAAAAGAAAAATCTATATGTCCTAAATACCTAATGTTCATATCATAATGCTCTTTTAATGGATGATTATGCTTTTCAGCTGACGTTACCATATTGCCAAGTGAACTAATAGTATGGCCTTCGGTGTGGCCCACTAATCACATTTGTAAATGAATTATGCATACAATAGAGAAATAGCTCTTAAAATATCTTATGAGTTGAACAATCTGTGTACACAAATAAACTTGAAGCAAATCTTTGAACTTGTATGCCACACATGCAAGTGAATTGGTGGTTTTCATATGTAACTTGTGTACTCTTATGGCTTTTGTCTATATTACTTTTAGCCATTTCTATTCACACACCAGAACACAACCTTTTTTGTCTGATTCAGGTACTAATGCAAAACTTATTTCAGCTGTAACTGAAGTATACAGAATTTTTCCTGACGTTGAGGCCTACTGTGTAGACAGTATAGCTGTAAGTCATCAAATCAAATGGAAGACAACAGTGTGCAGTTGAAGAAAATGATATATACCCAGTACCATTTAGAGTTATCTTAAAGAAAAGTCACAATGCACACTGATACAAGTAGTTTTAGAAAATGCATTTGTTCCACATACATTTTAACTTAACCCAAAAGTTCAGTCTCTTGCCTAAAATTCAATCAGATGTATGCATTTATTCCATAAAACACAAAGATATAATGAACCAAATCATTTTCATTATTGAGTTAGGTAGTAGGCTATGTTAAAGAGTGCAATCACTTTATCGATTTTTTTTTCCATTACATTTTTATTTATTATAAAATGACATTTCTTAGTGGAGTGCTAGCAACTGTAACTTGAGGAATATTTTGTACATGCTGGCCTAAGTGTCATGAATATACTGTGCTACATTTTGCTTTATTAGGTATAATACTATCATGAGACTTGCTTGATTAAATCCTGAATTTGTCAGTTACACTTACAAGTCCACTGGTAGAATTTAAAATCTGTGACAGTTTGGGAACTTTTTTTGCAGTAACTGCAAATCACTTTGCCTTCACAGTCAATGAATTCAAGCCATTGATAATTGTCAAACCATTGTGACTGAAAATGTGATTGTCTCTTAGTTGTGTCCTATTTGATAATTTTGCTGCCACAGAGTCTGGATTGTGTCTCTGAAGAAATAGTTCATCTAGACTCTGTTGCAGTATTACATTTTATATGTTCAATTTAATGAATTTTCTTTCTTTGAATCATTCTTATGTCATAACTTGCGAAAATAGTTTAGTTAACAATATTTATTCAAACAGAAAAGATAACCTCACTTGACAAATCATCCTACTAAAGTGATCATGGCATACACTTTTATCTTTGAAATTCAAATATTGCCCACTCGTTAATTAACATAACTAATATTGCACATTGAAGGTGATTATATGTATCATCAGTTTTAAAAAAATAAAGACATAATACTATCATTTAATCACTGCATACAGGAAACAGACACTTGTGTCTGTACAATGCCTTTCATTGGATTACTTTGGTTTATTAAAACCAAACAGCAATCCACTCAGGATTTTCTAGGATAGATACAGAGAATATATTATGGTCATTCAGAACGCTATCAATACATCAGACCAGATTGTTTTTATTATTATTTAGGCAAAATAACTTAGTAAGTCAGATGGCAAACATGAGGATGGTGATAGGTTATGTGGAATTTGCATTGAATCATCTGATCCCAGAAGATTTGATACAATGTCACTGGCTGTGGTAATCATCAAGTGCAGTTGCACGGCACCATAAGACTTATCAAGATACCATAAGCTAGAAAGATGAAGAAAAAGAAAAACGATGACCCAAAGACAAATCCTGCAAACTGTGTGCAAAAATGATTCCACAGATTATAGATGAAAACTTTACTATATTTAGCTTCAAGATATTAATAAATTCGGATTACTTCCTCCAGTCTGCTACAGTAATTCATGCCCATTGCACTCATAAATTGATTATAGTCCTTGCAGTATTTTGTGTGGGCCACAATATTTTCATTGATGCAGCTGATGCTCCATTCTTCAGTTCAGTGTTGATTCAAACATAGCAATGTCCCTTTGGGATGTGTGCATAAATAAAGAATGCCTGTCCCTTCATTACCACACTTGTTGAATTTATCGTGTCTCTCTGAAAACTGTACCATGTGAGAAAGAATTTTATAAACAAACTGGACATAAGTATTGCTAGACATATACTCAGACCTGAGACTTCATAAAAGACTGCTTACTTGTGAGGCATTATTAGTGCTAGGGCTTGAGGTAATAACTTGCTATATGTTTGGTAAGGCAAAATAAGGGGCCTCATGACTTAAATTGAAACTGTGAAAAAACAAAAGGTTCAAATGCAATAAACTTTTGTTTTTCCTCATTTGTTATATTACAGTGCCATGAAAGGTCATTTCTTTTATCTTTTTAATCCCTTGACAATTTTAAGTCATCATCACTAACCAAGTCTCTAAATCAATTCTTGGCATATTTAGCTAAAATGGTGTCTACTGTTCCATTATATCATTGATTGTTTAGCTTGCTTGTATGGAGCTTAACACCATTTTTCAGGACATCATAGACTTTACATGGCAGCCAACATATTTATTGGAAGAAATCAACACACATAACGCTACTGGCAAGCTTTCTCATATACACACATTGGTTGGACTAGAGAGAGTTGATTAGTGATGTGTATGCCTAGACCATTCTATAATCCAGGGCCCCATGATTGAATACAGCTTAAAGAAATTAACCCTAATTCAATTTCCTTGTTGCATTTAAATCATAACACCCACCATGCAAAGTGACACATGTCTCAAGATTTTCAAATTTGTATATGTTTTGCAACTTTTAATTCTGAGTTGATGCATGTGGATGTGGAAATTCAGTTACTGAATACTTAGCTACTTATATAAGGAGCTCTCACACTGGTAAAAGCATGCAATTGGGATTGTATTTGCAAGAGGGCAATTAATTGTTCAAAATACTGTTTTAGCTAACTACATATGCGAAGGGTTGATGTATAAAAAAGAGGATCAAGAAATCCTAGCTGGTAAAGATAATTGTATCCAACTTGACAGAAAGTGAGAAGGCCTTTTAATTTTGTACAGCAGTTTCATTAAGGAACCAACTATAATACCATTAGAAGTTTATGAGCAGCAAAAACCACATTTAGGACCAACTAGACATCAAAACCATATGCATAGTTCCATTTACGGCCAACCAGACATCAAATAGGTCATCTAGTGAAAGCACAATGTCAAAATGACCAGCCATCTAGGAGAAGTAGCAAGGAAGGGGTTTTCCAGATGCCCATTAAAACAGCCATATTGGAGGTTAGATTGGCACTATTTTCATTTACGTCCAACTAGACATAAGAAGTCCTTCACTGATATGACGATTCATTCAGGAGAAGTAGTTATACCAAGATTTTCAGGATGGCCACATTGGTGGCCTTATAGGATGTCTGTACAGCACCATAATTCTCATTCAGGACCTGCTAGACATCAACATAAGTATTTTGTACACATGTTGACACGCTGACACAATTATCCATTCAGAAGTAGCGATAAAAAGTTTCTTAATATGGCTACTGTGGCAACCACATTGTATGTGTGAGTGGCACCATCTTGTTTTTTCTTCCAGATATTTTCACACAAATATCATATTTAAAGATAACATGAATTCATACAAGATCTTGTCAGTTTATTTCATAACAGATTTTTCCCTCATATTAATATAATCTTTTGAAAACATTTATACATTATAGTTCTAGAAATTTTTCATGCTCTCAGAAACTATTAAAATCACAGCAGAAAGTGTTATGTTATATCTTTATTCAGCACTGAAAAATATTTATGAACTCTTAAAGTTTTTTCCCCTATATTAACTTAATTTAATGAAGATTTTCAGACTATAACCTTTCCATTGGATTTATTTTTTCAAACATGGCGTAAAAAGTATGTTATAGTAACCAATTTTTACATTGCCTTCACCATTGCAGAAATCTCTATAATCAATTTCCTAGTAAAGAAAAGCCAAGAAAATAAATGGACAGTTAATATTCACTTCAGGATCACAGACCTGAGGCAAATATGTCATTGTTAAATCAAACATTTTTATTGTGTTTCCTTAGACCTAAATATATATATATACTTGCTGTTACTCTAAACGAAGGCTGGTGATCCAGTTGATAACCTTTTGGGGGTTTTAAGGATGTCTTTAAAATTAAGGCCTTAAAAATGTTGAGATCTTATATTAAAAATGACAATTTGAGCCTTGCAGATTCATGTCCACAGGTGCCCAAATAAAATAAAAAGGGGGGGGGGGTGCAAGGGGCAAGCTTGTTGGTGTGTTATAAAATAACTGACTTATCATCGGTGTGCTGACAGGTGATGTGTAATTAAATCACTGTTGTAATATTAATAATGAGTGAGTCTGCACAAAGGAATTTCATACAGCTAAACTAGCTCAACAACTAGAGGCAATTAAGAAATATATCCACATTCGTGATTCTGTCAAATGGCAGATACAACAGCATCAGGAAGCTCAAGTGGCATTTACAGAAGGTAAAGAGCCGCTATACTTGTTATCTTTTTAGGGATGTGCTTGGATTTTGCCCTCAAGCTGGAGCAGTCATAGGATATATAATAAATCGCCACGGTCGGAATTTATCCCCAAGCTGGGGTAATCGATGGGTAAAGTCTTATCCACAGTCGGGGTTTTATTCAAGCTTCAGGTGCAAGTTTTTGTGCATCTCCATGCCCTTGCATAAAACACAGTTACACGTTTTTTTATATAGATATTTTTCAGTTGTAGACAGGAATAATAAGTATTTGCGAGTGTTTGAAATGAATGGGTTCATTATGAATTGAGTGGCACTACATTTCAAAAGCAAAATTGGATTGAAATGCAAGAACTGTAGTACGGAATTAGTGTTGGTTCTGGATCGTAGAATGGAATTGTGTGTGTGTGATTGGATTTTTAACGTAGCTTGAATAATTTTTCAGTCATATTGCTACGATGTCTGCAGTGTGGCAGTTTATAGTGATGTATAGCACTGGGGCATCATGCTGCAAACATGTAGTATGATGTTGCACCCAGTCACATTATCCTGACACCAGGCCGATCAGTCCTAACACTAACCTCTTAATGCTGAGCGTCTAGCGAGGTAGCTGTTAATACCATTTTTGTAAGTCTTTGGTATGACTTGGCTGGGGTTTGAACCCATGACCTCCCGCTTCTGAGGCGGACGCTCTAACCACTAGGACACCGGAGTGGTCAGAATGGAATTGTAACAATTACAATGGAAGCAATTTGTATTATGCTTGTTGGGGCATTCCTCACTGATGGCTGTCAGTGACATCATCATGGGAATGTGTAACAGCCACATTTTGTAAGAACAAGGTGTAGTTGGTGAACAATACAGACACTTTTCTGCCATTTCCACTGGCATCATCTCATATGATGTTATTTAAAAAAACTTCCTACAACATACTCACAACATATAAAACCTATATGCAAATCTGATGAAAGCTGCTTGTGTTTCTGAAACACATATTCCATACTGGTGGCAAGAATGTCCAAATCTACATTACAAAAATGAAAACATTACCATCCATCTAGGAGTTGCAAATGTATGAAATCCTCTTGTTGGGTAGTTTTACTAACAGGCTTTACAGCAGGGCCTTCCATTAGATTTAAATGTGGCAGGTAAGTTGACAAAGTAGGGTGGGGGGTTGGGGGGACCTACCCCAATGGGGATAATTCATTTTTTTTTTAAAGTAGCATGGTGTAAAGTAAAAGTAGATGGGCTGATAAGGAATCCACTGAATTTACAGACTAAAGGTTCAGACATTTGTTTTTAAGAGAAAAATGAAAGAAGGAAACAATACAACAGATATTTTAATATGACTTTAATGTTTATTTTCTAGATTTAATTAAGATTATGAATCAGAATCAGTCTCCAACTCCACTGTAAAGTTTATCTATTACTTCTTCTGCTCAGGCACCTGCAAATTAAAACAAAATTGTAATGCTTAAATAAAGTCATATCATCTCAGCACTAGTTACATATGCAGAAGTCATGTTAATCAGCATTATAAAAATGTATGAAATTTTCTTCACTGCACTTGTGCTTCCCTTACTATCGTTAAGCCATGATACAAGATAACTTTGCACTTACTTGTCATTTCTGGCAAGTGGATGGTGCAATCAATTTGCACAAAGATGAATTTATTTCATCCAAATATTTCATGTGAATAAAAATTCCAAATGGAGGCACTTGTCCGATCAGACAAGATATATGCATATTGTAGTTAGCTGGACTCTAGCTCTGATAGTCCTGGGCAATAGGATAAGCTGATTTTGTTATCAGTTTAGAAATGCATCCGCTTTGCAAATACTATGCTTTAAAAGACGAAACTGAATCCAATATTGATGAAATAAGAGTCATTTGGATTACCTTGTTTTTTATCATTCTGCGTTGGTTGGGTGCATATTTGAGGGTCTCTGATATGGTCTCTTCCATTCCATTTGCCTTTGCTTTGCCATTAGTTTTCAAGCAGGCTTCTGCATGAGTAATACAATGTTTTAAAATAAGTTTCACAACAAAGGATGCATTGCATTTTTCTAAATGCCAGCAATAATCAATGGAATATTTTTAAAACATGTACTTTGAAATGTGTCTCAAGTTACTTTATCAATTCATTTAAAAATCTCTGGCAAGTCACATGAAAAACACAATTTAAATCAAGCCATACTTACTTATCAAAGACTTTCTCATTCACATCCTTTACCTCACACAATAAATATCAGCAACACCAACATTAAATTCACACAATCAGTACAAAACCTAGGTGTTACTCTGGACAGTACTCTCACATTGCACCAACATGTCATGAACATATGCAAGGCTGCGTATCTTGAGCTGAGACGCATCAGCTCCATTCTCAGATATCTTTCAGTTGATGCCACTAAAACACTTGTGTGTTCATTACTGCTTTCAAGACTGGACTATTGTAACTCAATTCTGTCTGGTTCATCTTAATATCTACTGCAGAGACTTCAAAAAGTTCAAAACATAGCTGCTTGGATCATACTTAGAGTACCACAATCAGAGCACACCTCCCCGCTGCTCTGTACCCAACACTGGCTATCCATTCGATCCAGAATCAAACACAACATTAGTTCTCTGTGCTACGTTTCACTGACAGACTCTAGTCCAACATACCTATCCGACCTCACCTATGTGTACACACAAGCAAGATACTTACACTCCTCTTCCGACAATCATATACTCATTATTCTCACTATGAAAACAAAGTCACATGGACAGCATTCTTTTGCATACCAGGGCCCAGCAACATGGAATGAATTGCCCACTGAACTTAGACACAAAGACGCAGTGATCCCATTCAAGAGTGCTCTCAAAACTACTTATTCTGACTACAAAAACAAACTTAATGACTTAATAATGTTAACTACCTTAAATATTCTCAGCATGTTTTTTATGTTTTCTAATTTCATGGTGTTTGTTTTTGTAATCATATCATTGTGTATGTTTTTATGTTGTCTAATGTTGCAAAGCGCTTAGAGCTTCTAAAGATTAGGCGCTATACAAAGTCCTCATTATTATTATTATTATATTTAGCTTGGATGAATATTTTTTAAATCAGTGGCCATAACTAAAAAATGGGATTTTGTTTTATGATCATAAAAGTATGTTGGACACCATCCATGATGTACAATGCTGTCTGACATTTCTATGCACCTAAGGTTTCCATCTCAAATATTAAAGCAAAATGCATACCGAATTTGACAGATTGATGAAAATAAAAGAAAGCAATGCTTACCATTTGAAAAGAGGCAATTGTCACTAGAATATTCTATTCAAAATGATATTAATTTTGGACACAGGGGATACCACCCCCATGTTTTCCTGACTCGTGATATGTCGGCCTATTCTGTGCACAGCTTTAAAAGATGTAATGTTTATCCATCGAGCTATAGAAATGAAATACATTTACTGTAGACTGTTTCTGTCAGCAGTTAAGTTGAGTAATTAGGTCAGGTTTATAGCTAGTTTACAAAATTCAATGTAGAATGCCAATAAATGACAAGATATATTTTTGCAAACTAAAGTGATCTTGAAAAAAGATTAGTAAAGTTTAACATTTTATAAAAAATAAGCTATTATGTGGAAAAGAAACAACAATGAAATAGGATGCAATGTGTTTACGTCTAGTTTTGGAAGGTACCGTCTCTAAGGTACCGTCATAATTGTACCGTAGTTTAATGGGTGGAAAGGCCATTGAAAGGTAAGGGCAGTGCGGAGACCATCGAGTATGTTCCAGAATAGCTGAATCTTTGTAGATACATAGATCCATTCGTAACTTCAGTCCGCAAGCGAAACACTGTACTTCGTATCCCAATCCTGACTCAGGTCCGAAGTAGACAAATCCTGTTCTAGCTAAAACATACGAAGAAGGTAATCCTTCCCTATCCGTAGGCCATTTTTGAAACGTGTCCAATCGACGGGCACAATCACAATAGTCAGGTAAGAAGACTGGAAAATGGTAGGGTTTGAACTTGGAGTTCTCACTGGATTTCTCACTCGATTCTTGCTGCGGCGAAGTCATCCTTCTGGTGGGTGGCTATCCTCTTACAACCAATGTTTTATACCGACATGTCCATACGGCAAAGTAAAGTGGGTGGGAAGCCACACTCGCTTCTGCTACACGATTTGATAGACTTTTTCCAAGGGTCGACTGACGATGTGGTGTGTGGGTAAACGTACAATCTTGTTGGGTTGATAGGTGGTCACTTTCTCTAGACTGCAAGGCTTCTTTCAATATGCCAAAGTTGACCACTCGACTGGTACGATAATTCAGAGTAAGTCCTTTCACTTTACACTTCGTGTGCACTTCTCCTTGTTTGTCCCAGTATTCGTAGCCGTAATTTTTGGGACCACCACTAACGAAACTTAGAATCTTGTCATCGGGGTGCTTGTCTGTCCAGACTCCTAAACGGTCTCCTTCGATGTCAGGGTGCTGTTGACTCGGGTGATCGATATAAATGCAACTGTCCATGTCAAAGTACAAGACACGTTCCCCTAACAGTTCTAAAGCTTCGTACAATTTTAAGCGAGCATGAGCTGTCATGTAAGCTGCAATGATGACATTTCCAAAGGGGTCATCTTCTACAAAGTTCAGATCTTCTTCGTAATTCACCAAGATCAAATCCTCACGAACGACGTCCACGTGTTTCATGAATTTGGCTTTGTCGTGAATCATCTGAAAGTAGCGGGAAGGTTCGGTCAAATGCTCCGTCTTGGGTAAACACGGTCATTGTGCCATTTTACCCCACAAGCAATTTAACATCACTTTGGCAAACGATCGCCTGCCTTCGTTTTTCTCAATGTGATCTAAAGTAATGCCTTCTTGTGCCCAGAATTTCTCTCTGAATGTCTTTTGGTCTTCGGGAGTGTGACACCAGGACAGATAGCCACTGGCTTCTTGCTCAGTTTCAAAAAGGCATCCACGTAGTCTGCGAAAATGCCTTTCTGCGTGGGGTCACCCTTGTGGAATTATTGTGTCTTGGGAAAGTGGCAAATTTCGTACACTTCTAACAGTTGGTATCCCATGTTCAGAGCTTTGAACAATTCTACGCTGACCCATGTCCCCGTCAAGGCCCGTTCTTCCTGGGTGTGATGACAAGGTTGATCTTGGTTGCACGTTTCAGCACAAGTACGGCACAAAGGAAACATAAGTTTGCCTTGGCAATGGCGAGGTAAGACGGGATGGTATAGGTTCGTGGGAGGCAAAACTTTGCACTTGATCAAGCCTTCGTATTGTCGAATGTTTTTTAGGTCGATGTGTTTGGTGAACAATTGTGGGTGCCCTGCAGGAAAGCAACAATATTTGCACACGTAGGGATACAGTGAACACACGTCCAAGTATTTGATTTCTTCTCCTTTCTCTTCGTCAGCTTGGTACAGCAAACAGGTGGCATTGGTCCTTCCTCCGTACAAACTATTACTTGGGTTCAGGGGGTCCATGAACTGGTAACTTTCCATGAGGCGTTTAAACTCGGGATCGGTGTTCAAACAGTGATTGTATTTGTGTTCCCACATTTCCACCACTTGGTATCCTTCCTGTTCTAACTTTAGGCGTGGCTGACAAATGGCCTGGTACAAGTCTTCCATGGTTCGTTGTAAGAACTGATTTTTAGTGCCGCGGTCAGGGTAACAGACGGGACATCCGTGAAATAAGCAACCGTTAAACTCGTACATGATCTTGGGGTTTTCTAAGTCCCAGCCATTGACCGAATGCATTCCGATGATCTTTCGCCCTGTCCGTTGCGGGCATGCTGAATCCATTTGTCTTCCTTGTCGCACAAGTAATGCAACCAGCATGGGGCTTTGACCGAGTATTGACGTTTGACATAGTTGGTCGTTTGAGGACTGATGACAGCCACAGTGTTTTCAAGCATGAATCGTTGTCGGTAGACTAAGGAACACGCTTTGGCAATGGTGCAAGCCTCTTTTAAATGCTCAACCCCTCCGTGTTCCATGAACAGTTCTCGAAATTTTCCACAGCATCGCCGTAAAATGTCCATGTCGGAACGACGATACTTTAGCATTTCTTCCTGAAAGTCGAAAGGGTCGGAGGCGTGAGCCTGGTACCAAGCGTAGAAAGTTTCTCGTTCGGTACGCATGTTGTCAGGGTCGTAATAGTGAGCCTGAGGCAAATGGGGTAGAACGGCGTGTTGATTGGCTTCTGTATTGAAAAAGTGTGGAAAGTACCCTTTAGCCATTTCTGTCATTCCAAACATTTTAGGCATTCGACTCAAAGGCATGGCTAAGTAGCTCATCGAATCTTTAAACTGCACTTGTCCCACTTGCATGAAAATGATTTTGGCTCCGTTCAAAGTGATTTTAGGACGCTCGATGCCACGTTCCGTATAACATCTCAAAAGAAACTGTCCATCGTATCCGGAGAAATTGTGAGCCATCACCGTGGCATGGTGATGACAATCTCCATAATAATGTTCGATGTCCTCTTGGCTCCACGTCTTGTCGATGGGGTCTAAGACCCATTGTGTGAAATCGGCTAGTGTGTTCGGTCCTTGAAAGATTTTTTCACGCCCTCCAGGAATCTTACTGCAGTGAGGGCAATAACTCAAGATAGGTTCTTGAATCACTTCTCGCACGCTCGATGAGCCACGCAGAAATTAGGAATGTGAATACTGGTCTCTTGCATGCATTCGAAATCGAAAAAGATGAAAGTGCCTTTCTTCTTCTTGTGACCATCCTCTTTCTCTGGTTGGGATTGGTATTTTTGTATGTAGCATTGGTGTTCCAAGTCCACAATGCAGTGACAAATGTGACATTTTTTCTTTCCTGAACATACGTGTGCCTTGGTACTGTTGATACATAGACCTTGTCCACACATTGGGCACAATCTCAGGAGTTGACAAGCATATTTCTTCTGTGAACCTTGCATCTTCAGATGTTGTTGGTAACAGGCAGGGCTGACAAATGTGCGCAGACAAGCAGGACAATGCACTGGTTCTTGCCCTTCGCTCAGACAGGGTTGAGAGGCCAAATATCCTGAGCATTTCGATCCACAATGTTTGTGTTGCTCTCGATTATTATAACCATCATAAGTCACATTTCTCACAGTAATATTTGTATCCCAGGAATCCAGTGATAGTGGTAATGGTATCGAAATGGTCATCATGATGATAGAGGTGAATGTATTTTCCATCCTTAAAGTCTTTCCCTCGAAACAACAGAGACCCGCGCACTTCTTGAGGGTACACTTTCAAGGTGTATCGTGGAGCTAGGGCATCTTGCAATTTTTGCATCTCAGGAATGCCACAGGATGTGTCTTTGGACAGGCATGCTTGTTGTAACAGAAGTTCTGCTTCATTTCGTTGTTTGGCTCGGTTCGATTTTCGAATGTTCTCCCAGGCTCTTTTCCATTCTACCGTGTCGTTCTTGTCGGCATAGGTTCATCCCACCACGATGGCTCGGGCTAAACACATGTGGTCTTGAAAATTGTTAATTTGGACAAGACTTGTTTTGGTAATGCGAAGGTTGTTGACCAATAAGGTCTTTCTGCATTGTCCGGTCCCTTGAGGAGGAGAGACGTGGGTCATGTCCAGTGTGGCTTTTCCATCGGTGATGTCAAACTGGTCATTAGATTGTTGCACGTGTTGAATCTTGTCCATGACTTTGGAAGTGGTCAATTCTGCAGGGCTGCTAAACTCGATCCAAACAGGGGATTTCAAGCCGTCATGTTGTATGGAAAGTCTCAAGCGATCATCTTCTTTGGGTTGACATTGTCGCTTGAGTGTGGTGAGCAAAGAATCCCACATGTCGGTGATGAACCCTTTTGCTTTCTCTAACAGTACTTCAGACTTGAAATCTTTAAACTTCACTGTGTATTTGTAAGCCGTAGTTCTAAATTTTCTAGAGGGACGCTTTTCCGTCTCTCGAATGTCATAGTACTTTTCAGGGTTGACTAAGGGTGGTAAACTTTGTTTAGAGGGTTTGGATTCTGGTTCACTCATGTCCTCTTCAAAATCACTGGCATGAATTTGTGCCAAGACTTCAGCCCTAGTACGAGGCGATAGATCACGTTTCTGCCTCTTACTTTCTTCTTCTTTCTTCTCAAATGAATTGGATCATTTCATCTCGATAGCAAAAAGTCAAATGACTAAAGTTTAAACACCATGGATTAATTTATAGTCATAGCAGACCAGCGTATATAAAGGGTATGTGTCTTGTCCTTTCACTATTCATTTCACTCTCAAACTGAGCACAACAATGGAAGAGACTACCAAGATCGAACGTTTCATCAGAGCTTTGCGAGGGGTCATTAGAAAATTCTCTTCAGACCAGCCGAGGGACTACTCTCCTTCCTTTCAAGATAAAAGTCAAGATACTTGCTATATCTGTCAGAAGAAAGGGCATTGGTCTTCAGAGTGTCCAGACCGTCAAAAAAGAAAAAAAAGGGGTTAGAAGAGACAAAAGTCAAGATACCTGTTATTATTGTCAAGAAAAAGGACATTGGTCACCAGACTGCCCAAAAAAGAAACAAGAGGAGTCAGAAGAAGAGAGGGATTCTTCAGAGGAAGAGGAAGAAGAAGAGGAAGAAAACAGACAGGTGAAGAAAAAGAAACAGGAGAAGAAAAGAAGGGAAGAAAGTGAGGAGGAAGAGGAGGAAAAGACTATGACGGTGAAGAAATTAAAAAAACACGTGTGCATGTGCTTATGATAATGAAGAAGTTGAACACTTTGTCTATTGCCCCTTACCTAATGCCAAAGATCCCAGCTCTTTCGCTCTACCTTTCAAACACTTCTTGGTTAAGTCTAGATTTATCATTGAAAAGTGACGTGACTACTCACCTACAATAAGATGTCTTTCTGCTTGTGTGATGACCCGTTAGTTAAATTAGAGAAACGTTTCTTAAAAATAGAAAGATTTGGAGGATTTCGGATATCATCAGGCAGAGAGTTCTAAAGACGAATCGTATATGGTAAAAGGTCGTGTGAAAATATAAAGTTTGGTTGAGATTGGTGTGATACTTTGAGAGTAACGTAGACGATAATTAGATGCCTCATATCTCCTTTGTGGAAGAAGTTCGTTTAAATAGTTAGGTACTTGAGTATTTATAATCGAATACATAATGCATAATCTCTTCCTTTTCCTTCGTTGTGCAAACCAAGCAGTTTCCGCATAAAGAGACTATCTAGAAGAATTAATGGGTATAGATCTGGAACGATCCGTGCATCTTCCATCTGATTTTCCCCCCTTTATTCTGATCTTTCCGAATCTTCAATAGAACAATTATCCCAGACTCCAGAAGTATATTCTAAGGTTGGACTTATGAATAGTGTATATAATTTAGCTGAAGTCAACAATTAGTCTGCA
Source organism: Sinohyriopsis cumingii (assembly GCA_028554795.2). Classification (NCBI taxonomy): domain Eukaryota; kingdom Metazoa; phylum Mollusca; class Bivalvia; order Unionida; family Unionidae; genus Sinohyriopsis; species Sinohyriopsis cumingii. The sequence goes on from CM068836.1 coordinate 39,493,398, forward strand.
TTTAGACGGTAGTGTTTTATCTCCTTTCTTATACATCGGTATGTCATACGCTAGCTTGCACTGTGTTAGGAACACGCTGGCTGGGAGTGATTTATTTAAATGTATTTGCAATAGAACATACATTTCTTCAACTATACTTGTACAAGTTTATTACTTATTGGATTGGTTCCAGCTGTTTTGTTTAGGTCAAGACTAGTTACTACATCTATAATTTCTTGTTTATATATAATGATGGCAGAAATAAAAGTTTCATTTCTAACTTCAAAATGCGGTAACTGTTTATCATAATTTTTTAAACGTGTAACATATCAAACTTCCGAGTTCAACAGGTCGCACTTCTCCTGATCACTTGTTGCAAATTTAGATGATCATTTCGTACGTTTCAGTGGAGGTAATAGGTTCCATGTCTTTGTAGAATGTACTTGTTATCTCATTATTTTCCAATAAGGTCGAGGATTTGATCCGATGGCAGGGGTTGAACCTGCATCCTTTCGGTCGCAGGTCTGAGACGCTAACCACTGAGCCAATGTTGCTCCTCTTAAGATTAATATACCCATATGATATTTTCCAGTATCATACGTAACTATATGATACGTTTAATAACACCCAGTAACTCAGCAAATGCCGGCATGACGACATATGAATTGAAGGTGTAATGACGAATGTAATTTAAAGTCAATTATGTAACCTATTTTTATGCTTTTTATTGAATATCATTTCTGTCATGTGATACACATAACATAATCTTACATTTAAGTTTATTTAAAATGAAATTTATGAAATTCGTTAAATAGTTTCAATCTTTTGCGACTCTCGTGAAAAGATCCTTCATTGCTGTTCATATAATTTTACATGTCATTATATTTCTTTATTGATTTGCACTTTGGTTACAAAAGAGACAACTTTTGCAATTTAAAACTTATTTCATCTATACTACACTAGTATAGCTCATGAAATGAGGCAGTTTACTTGGCCTCTAATTCATCTATAGGGAATGATACCTGCGGGAGACTGCTCTATCTGACCAGTGTGTAACTATGGAAACGGTAATTTAGTGACCTCTTCTCCAGCCTCGAGCTTTAGGTTAAGACTGAAATTCGCTGTCTTATGTAATGTTCTGTATCTGTAGTTTAAAGCTGGGAGAATTATACAAAGAGAATAGCAAGTAAACCCTTCTGTAAATGGAGCAAACTCGCACTTTTACACTGTAAAACTAATTTATCTTACAATCATTTATGAATAATTAAAAATTACTGAGTAGTAACTAAGAATATATAAATTCTTTAGATGGAGACCCAAATTTCATTTTTTAAATTATCGTATTTTTTATGTTTACTTTCCAGATACATTTTTAAAAAAATTCTCAAGAAAATATGAAATCTGACAAAAGATAACGAAAGTCTTATTATTTTGATTTTTTGTAAAGAGCAAAGAAAGAAAACTATTAATGACATAAGCTTTCATCATGACATATACACACTAGCCTCCACAGAAGTACCTTTACGACAGTACGGTTAAAATAGAAATAAATATGCATATACAGTTGTAAACTTTCCCGATTTATGACTAAACATTTATACTGTGATAGGGTATTCTTAGTAAGTAAAATGTGTATTATACAATGAATGAATAGGAGGTATTCGATGAATGGACTGCACGCATTTCAGGTGCAGTGGCTACTCAAGATTATTTACTGATGCACAAACTAGTTATAGTTGTCATACTGGTTGTCATTCCAGGGATACTGACAGTCAGTGATTTCCACCTTGTAAAATCTTTCCTCTAGGGCGGACAATAATAATAGATTCTGAAGCTGATTTTATTAGCAATGGTTTGCAAAATAACAACAAATATCCTTGTGTTTTATCAACTCATTATGGTTCCGCTGCTTTGGTAGAACAAAAAGGAATGTTCTTTATTGTTTTATGAATTTTATGCCCTGTGACAATGGCCAACATTTTGTAGGTCACGATCACTTTGGCATAAACTTATTTTATGCATGGCAGTTGGAAACTACGAAAATCTTCTTAGAGGCGAGCTGTATAATCGGCAGTTACATTGTTATTCTGAAAGAGTTCTGATAACTAAATAAATAAGTAAATAAATAAAAACACCATCTTTTATCATTAAAAGTTGCCAAGTGTTGTTTATACATTGTACGTGGCGTAATTCGTAAGTTTAGTCGGCATATTTTCAACTCGGTAACGCCTGGTAACGGTCATACTTTTACCTAAATATGTGGGTCCTTTGAGAGCATCGTAAATGTATGGAGGAAAAGAAATAATTGTATTTTATGCTCATCTCAAAAGATTTGTTTGTATTTCTGCGAAATAGTCATGCCTAACCAGATAATAGCACAGACCCCCCCCCCATTGTAACTACAAAGCCTTGAGCAAGTGCGAAGTTACCAGTTAATTTTATTGTTTGTTTCTATTTTTCAAGTTGTCTTCGTGTGTGCGCGCGTAAATTGAAAGCTTGTTATTACCAGTCAATATCGTCAATCATATTTGCTCCATTATTCCATGCAGATAAGAAAGGAACTAATTTTGTGTTGAATTTGTGCCCCCCCCCCCCATCCCACCCCGCCCCGGCACGGTACAATAAACAAACACTTGATTGAAAATAAAATAAAAGAAACTAACCTTGCATTGTTATAATGTATTCCTTCTTTTTTCATCATGCGAAATTTACAGAACAAAATATATCAACGAACTCCCTAAATGTAACGGATGCCGGCATGCGTATGCATCCTTACTGTGTGTGTATCGCTAATGTCAGATAAAAAAAATATCGCAAAAGAGACGAAAATATCACCATATTGCTTGAAGGCGCCTGCCATTCACGCATGATAAGTTTCAAAGTGCAAACGGACCAAGATTATATTGTATCCAGGTTAACTATACGACGATATCTCGCAAATAAAAAAAAAATCATTATTTTAAAGAACATACAATGTGAGTGCAAATGATAATCTTTCGCAGGTATGAGTTACGAAAGTATCATGGGGGGGGGGGGCCACCAGACAGATGACCCCCACCACACAAAAAATAAAGTGTTTTCATGTACTCTTGTATACCCCAAGATGTGTGTGCTTGTTTAAAGTTTAAAAAAGGAATTTTGATCAAACTTTTAGTTTATAATTAGTCCTAGTGTTTTCTAAAGGGTAGTAGTCTGAAACATGGGTCTTATTCCCATTTTCAGATTTCATATCCTTGATTTTTAGTGATCTTTGTCAAGAATTTTCTATGTTCCGTGTATGCTATGTGTATCAATGCTATGGTGTGTGTATGCTATATAGTCTGTGTGTAGGGACAGCAATACTATGTCAAATTTGTCTCTGTTGTCTTAATATATATTTTTCTATGGACTTTTCAAATTTATTTGTTTGTCCTGGTATAAATTTAGTTGCTTTTGAATTAATTTGCAATTTAGAATTCCGGCGAGATGAACGGTATACTACCATTTGAAATTAAAATAAAACCTTTTGTTTTATGTGATTGACTATGGTGTGGTGTTTCTCACATTAAAGTCTATTTTCAAAATGAGGTAGGCTGTATTCGAGTCAGGGTCCGCACTTTCTTTCTTTATTTATTTGTGTTTCTCCCGATTCGAGTTAGGCCTCCTCTCTAGTATTTAATTTATAATGTAAAAGAAGTAAATATCCAACCCAAAACCCCTTAGGAAGCTTTATACATTTACTGGTTTGGTTTTAGCATGAAAAACATAAGTGACATCTACAAAAATAATAAACTGGTAAAAAGACTAGAAACAACAAGGACCTTTAGAAGTATAAAGGAACTTTTATGTAAATATAGGGAAAATGAGGAACTTTGGGGAATTGAAACTAAGGAAACATATAATTGGATAAGGGAAAATTTAACCTCTAAAATTAAAAATAAAGTAGAGGAGGAAATATCTCGGTTAATTGGGACAGACCTTAGAGGTACTGGACCAACATCGGCTCTCCAAAAATACAAAGCTTGATATTCAGATATCTACACGACATATGCATACATGTAAATTATCTCATGTGCAAATGTGCGAACTTCACAAAATATCATGCGACGGCACAGTGCGAGTTTAGGAAACAAGACAGGATACAATTAATTATGGAGATATCCAAGAAATAAAAATACAGAAGAAACCAAGTTTTATATCAAGACGGCAACTTTAACAAAACTTTAATAGGAAAAATAACAGATAACATAACTAAAACCATGATGGCGTGTGACCAAGTCATAAACATAAAAAAAATGAATAGGCAAATTTTTTTGTAATCCTTTCAAATTAATTAGAAAAAAGAACTTCTAGGAAGATTTGTGAATGGGAGGGACGGGGCTGCAAAGGGTGAAAAGAAGGGGAGGGAGATGGGGCAATGGATAATCTCCCCTTAAAGGGGACCATCACAAAGTGAACCCTTGCCCTCATACCCCCACCCCGGATTGGAATCTGCTGTAGCCGCCACCCTTTTAGATTCTTATAAATTTTCCTAAACAGCTTCAGTTTCTTTTTATTATCCATTACAATTAAAATTAAATAATTAAATAGACTTTAATTATATTACGTAAACTATCACAAATCCTAATTATCGGGACAGAGAAACTATATGGGAAAAGAACGAGATAATGACGTCATGGGGCTATGAAAGAGTCGGGAAAAACACCTCATATAGGAAACTTTACATACATACACGAAAACAAAGGATCTAATAAGTCTCTCTTCTAATTCTATTTGCTCAAAATGTGCAGCTCTCGCACTGCACGGTAAATCCCCACTGTGTGTGTGTATGTGTGTGTGTGTGTGTGTGTGTGTGGGAAGAACAACCATTTTTAGAGATTTTGGCAGAAATCCAATAAATAATTTGAGACGGCCTAACTCTAGGTGGGAGAAATACAAGCAAATAAAAAAGTGTATGGACTCCAACTCGAGTACAGCGGATTTCAATTTACAAATCCAATATGTGAATAATGACACAATATATTTGCACACAGAACACATTAAGTTTTTTTTTCTTAATTAAATTATAATACACCGTTACTTAGCCAAAATTCAAAAATATATTAAATAAATAAAAATAAACCTTTTCTTGATCCGATTATAAGGTCCTAAGATTACTGGGGAGATTTGGGAAAAAATAAAGGCTATCCCAACATGGAAGCAAAATATAGCATACACAAACTATAGCATATATATATATAGCACACACGGGATATAGGCGACCTCTAGCCAAGGTCAACCAAGAGTATAGGGAAGGGATTTCAAGTCAGGTGATGGAAAGATGGAAACCTATTCGGAAAAACAACCCTATAGATAAAACTAGGTTTTAAAAGAAATACCCCGTTAAAAAGGAGAATTAAATTTTTTTGACCTAAATTCTTTTGCATAATATAAAACATACAACACATGGGGGGGGGGGATAAATACACATAAAACACTATAATTTTTTGGAAAAGTGGGGTGGGGGTCTGTCTGGTGCCGGCCCCCCCCCCCCCCAGTACTTCGTCTTGTGGGGATAAATGTACGTCATTTCCTGCTGGCGTCCTCTATAGGTGGAAAATCGTATCTAAGTAACAGTGATGTATACTTTTATTTCGAGAAATTAAATTATTTTTTCTGTACACTTTATAGGTTTTTTTTGGTTCTTTTTGTTCAAGTATAACTACTTTTAATCATGTTATGCAAATCTGATGTATAAAGAAAAATGTTGGTGCATGGCCGGTAACTTTTATACGTCATGGCAACGGAAAATAAATTCCGCGCATGCGCATTTTGTGTGGGAGCACCAAAAAAAAACCCACACAAAAACAAGCAATCTACTAAAACAAGCCATTACGTGAGAACTTGGCCTGAAAAGAGCAAATATAGGTACTATAAAATATTGCTAGTCTCGGATTTGACAAGCCTTAGTTTTTTATACTGATGAAACATTTTTCAGTAGAATTTTTTTTCCTACAGTTTAAATGCCTAATTTTACTGTTTATAATCATACATGTTCAAATGTACTGGTCACATATAACAATGTCGTCGAAATATTAACTGATACCATGCTGGATTTATATAGAATGTCTAAATAATCATAAAACTAAAGGTGTAATTGATTATAACCAATATATATTTTTTGCAATAACAAGATAATGAGATCCGAACATTGACCAAACAGTACTTAGAGAAATTCAATATCGATTAGTTCATCCTCAACCTCCAACTGATATACTTTATTGCAAGGGGTAAATGGTACCGTATTGAAAGACGTGTTAGGATAAAAGATACCGTTGTTAAAGAATATCCTGACCGACTGAGATCGTACATCATAGCTGCAAACAGTGCAAGCCAATATACACATTTGCATTGTGCTCACGCAAGAAATATTGTATCAACCAAATGGGTTTCTTGACCGAGCGATGTCAAGCCCTTGCGCGAATCCCGCTACGAGTCATAGGTTTCCCCGATTCAAAGGAATCCTGTACAACTACTTCTGCAAACTGGAAAGTCCAACGCGTCCAATCTATCAGTAATGTTACTCTAATTAATACATGACCACAAATCCCAACTTCCCAATTGTTTGTCAATGTCACAACTGCAAAGCTTCTCTTCGTTAACTTTCCGTAACTTACCGCCAGTATTTCACGCCGTGAAACTATACAACTCAACAACCTAATACAGGGAACCGTTTTTACTACGCCACCTTAGGCCTTTTAAATCATGATTTTTAGCTTCATTTCGCCTGTAACTTTGTAACATATTTACCACCACAGCAACAATAAATGGCGCCCGCCGACGGCGGAACAGTCCTTTTCTGTTGATTCCATTGTATAATTTACCAATCTCCAGTCATAAATACTGCACCTGGAGTCACACGATCAATTCACGCAATTAGATTTGAATAGGGACTACTGAGTGACAGGGATACTCATGCGGCTCTTACCTGAATTCACCAAAAGTAAACCATGTCATCTTGAAGCTCACTTACACTTCACTCCGTAACGTTTGCCCCTAGTAATTGGCTAATTATTTTGGTCTAAAGACTATAATCCCAGCACCGACTTCCCATATTCAAGCAAGTATATAAGGAATCCTTAAAATGGAGAGCGGTAAACAAATGCGCATACTCCAAAATATATTACAATATTATACATACCTTGGAATTTTATTAACTATTTTTGTTTACATATTTTCATTGTACTCGTGGATGGGTAATGTGATTTTGCGTTCTGCCTTGCTTATAAAATGTATTGTCTTTGGTCAACAAAAGTTGATTTAGAGAGGATAAGAAAAGAAGTTTTGTTAAACGATGATGGAATTAAATAAACACTGGGGACAATATCGTACGTTGCACATAAATCGCAGAGATTAATTGAGATTTTGCTTAACGGTCAATCAGTCCGCACTCGAAGTAGGGAAATAAGCGAATAGTGCAAAAGCCGACTATTGTCTGATAATCGACGTACATCTGCCACAGCCATATATTGTAAAAATCCCATTACTACAGGTAAAAAAGAATTAACTACAACTGCTTCTTTGGGGCGTCATGTGTGACCAGTGTATATTAGTACTGTGTTAGAAAAATATTGCGACAAACCAAAGTAAAGAAAACAGTCACTTTTATCAATCAGTCCATATCGTTTTACAAATTATACTGAATAACTGACTTCAGTAGAACTCAGAAGAATGTATTCCTGTAAGCACATCACGATTGCGGTGTTTGTACATTTATATAAAGTGGGATCATTTTACAAGCAAAGTATACATTTAAAAATTAACACTACAAATGAGACAACGCTTAAGTACATACGGATTATAATCGTGAGATGGCAAAGAATGGTTCATATGTTGAGAGGTAACCAATACACCAACAAAATAAGAGTTTGTAAGAACATCTTATTTCCTTCTTAGATATACTTAGCCATAATGCAAATTGTTTCCTAATATGAAACATGTAAACATATTCCGACCATGCTGGAAACAAAAATAGTAAATTTAATTTAGTTCAGCGTAAACTGTAAGTTAGTTCTTTCCTTTTGGCATGGTGTCTGAATAAAAAAGTATATTTCTCAAATTTGCTAACCACTACACTGTCATTATGTAATTAGATACCTAATTGATGTACCATGGTTGTATACATATATCTATAAATATATATAGTTTTGTGGACATGTACGGTTGAATAATACCATCCCGTGTTTGTGTAGGGAAATGCGTACATCACAATCGCACTCGTAAATTTGAATCAATACCATCTCATGAATGGTTAGGGGCCGTCCATTTAGTATGTACGCATAGAGGGGTGGGGGTGGGGGGGTAACCCAAATGCATAGGCTTGAGCATGGAGGTATACTGATAATATATGTACGCATTTAAGGGGGGGGGGGGCGCTGAAACCTCGAAAATAAGTTGTATAATACGTAACCTGTTCGACTTGGTTCAGTAGGCTTTTGCATTTTAGCGGACATAAGACAAACTTGTCCCACCCAGTCACACTATCCTGACACCAGGCCGACTAATCCGAACATTAACCTCTTAATGATCGGCACCAAAAGAGGCAGCTGCTAGTACCATTTTTATGTCTTTAGTATGATTCGGCCGGGGTTTGAATACGCGACCCCTCGCATCCGAGGCGGACGCTCTATAGACACATTGCACCATCGGAGAAGTCGCTTAGTAAAGAATGTACGATACTGGTTCCTGTTTTTCATGACAACTCGACCTGGAGACCTACCTGATGGAAAATGAAGGCGCATTATAAGGTTATAATATACGAGTCCATAAATACATAAATATTTTTTAAATAATAATTTTCGAGCAATTAGTGTCTCTTAGCATTTAACAAAGTCTGCTTGCAGTAGCGTACTAAGGGGAGGGGGGTTACAACATACTTCGATGCTAATACTACTGATTTCAAGCATAAAATTAAAGCTAAAGAACAGCATATAACATGTTTACATATATTATTAAGTACGTCTTCATTTGTCTTTCCGTGCGCCAAATACCTTCCAACACAAAGATTTTCCATATAGGTAAATTAGTTGTACCAATCTTAAACAACCATATATTTCGACATATATAATATCAATGTATAGGTTTCTCATCAGTTTAAATCGATCTGTGCCAAAAAAAGTCGAGAAAATTAATAATAAAAAAGTTGGTATTTATGACTCATTATTGCTTGCGACTTTACCGATCTTCATATCCTTGATATGTGCATCTACCCTTCCCGTTTTGCGATAGTAGCACATACTTGGATGCTAATACTATAGATTTGAAGCATTTAATTTAAGATGTACAACATTAAATAATATGTGTATGTATCTTATTAAGTACGGTTTCATATGTCTGTTTGTGCACCCGATGCCTTCCTATCCGAACGGTTTCCATATAGGTGAATAATTTATACCAATAGTAAACAAACACAGCTTTTGACAAATTTCATATTAATATATAGGTTCTCATCTGCCTAAATCGATTTGTGCCAATAGACGTGTGTGAAAATACAAAATAAAAAAGTTCCACTTTTTACGGAATATCGGGTGCGACTCTACCGATCTTCATATGCTTGCTACTTTAATACACCCTTCCCGTTTTGTGATTGTAGCACATACTTTGATGCTAATATTAGAGATCTGAAGTATAGAATTAAAACTATACAATATTATAAAATGTGTGTATATATCTTAATAAGCACGTCTTTATTTGTCTGTCCGTGCGCCTAGATCCGACCTATACGAAAGTTTTTCATATGGGCGAATAAGTCATAACAATCGCAAAAACAACGGTTTTGACACATTTGATATCAGATGACAAATTTGATTTTAATTGATATGTTTCTAATCATACTAAATCGATCTGTGCCAATAGACATGTGTGAAAATGCAAAATAGAAGGTTTTGTTCTTTTTACTGAATATCGGGTGCGACTTTACCGATCTGCATATCCTTGCTACGTGAATCTACCATTGCCGTTTTGCGATCGTACTACATATTTCGATGCTATTGCTATATATCTAAAGCATATAATTAAAGCCGTACAACTGTAAATAGTATGTGTATGTATCTTATTAAGTATATCTTCCTTTGTCTGTCATTTCGCCTAATGTCTTCCTATACGATCGTTTTCCATACAGGTGAATAACTCATAACAATAGTAAATAAACCCCGATTTTGACAAATTTGATATAAATTGATAGGTTTCGCATCAGTCTAAATCGATCTGTGATAGTAGAAATGTAAGAAAATGCAATATGAAAGTTTTGGTATATTTGACTCTGTATCGCTTGTGAATTTAACAATCTTCATAACCTTGATACGTGCATCTTCCATTGCCGTTTGTCTCGGTATCACAAACTTCAATGTTTATAGTATAAATCTGAAGCATACAAGGAGAGCTATACAACAGTATATAATATGTGTATGAATCTTATTAAATACATCTTGATGTGTCTGTATGTCCGCCCAATGTCTTCCACAGCGAGCGTTTTCCATATTGTGTATTGTTCCACTTCCTATTTTTACACTACCTAATTTTGACCTAGTTTAATAAACACCCATTTCTACAGAGGACACATCTGTCGCAGCCTCGACATTTTTTTACACTTATCAGCATTGAGTCACTCGGACAAAAAGATTTGTCAAAAGTCATATCATTATTATTAATGAAGTGAAACAAGGACACATACGATGAAAAAAATAATACATTTCTCCAATTCACTTTTTTCCAACCAGGAAGTCCTCTTAAAATCTTTACCAACTATTCTGACAAGGCAAATACAATTCGTTCCATACCAATCATCCAGTCTGCTACTCAACATGTGTTAGCTATGTGACTCACAGCTGATAACTGCATCTCCATCACTTTTTTAGAATTGTGTTTTGTGTTTTACGTGAATATGTCATTACTGATTTTCTGAGGTGGTTCTTGGGTATTTTACTTTGGAGTAATGAACATGAAACACACGTTTATGGTATATTTCATAAATAAATCAGCATCGTCTACAATACTGCTAATTTAAATAAAATTACGTGTATTACTATTAGGATTTTTCTCTCAAAAATAGGCAATTTTACTTTAATAGTAAATTTTCAAACGTCCATTAAACTAATCTTGATATTTAACTTATTTTGACAAATTAATTCTTTCTAAATGTCTTCTGTCTCCTATTATTTGCACTATTAGAGAAATAAGTTATGAAGTATGCAAAACAGTTTTGTACCTTAAACAGTACATGTACATTAAAGAATTGGGGTTCTGCATATTCACAATGCCATTTAATTATTGCAAGGATGTTGTACACTAAATCCAGTATTCTTTTATTATAAGTAAACAATTGTATTATTATACCATCATGATTTTCCCCCAATTTTATTCTTTCAGCTTTTCCAACAAAATATCTGTTCCAAAACAAATTTTTTGATAAATATAGGAACAAATTCTGAGTAAACACCATTTTTCTTTTGTTGTCGTTGTTAATGGTAGACTGAGAGAAGAAAATTCAGCAGCATATAATATGAACTTAAGTGAAGTTATGAACTTACTAAGCCTGGATTTAAATAAATGGTATCACTTGTATTTCTAATGACAGCCACAATCCTCTTAGTTTGGGCTCAAGACCAGCAATAGTGAATAGAGGTATTTCGAAAGACATATAACAGCTCACTCATTATAATGTTACTAATTAGCATTATTGAAAACTTCTTAGATATCAAAATAAATAGTATATATGTATGGTGCTTGTTGGCGACATTGGCAGATTATTCACTCCACATCCTGGTTCCCGGGCAGTTTTGATCTCTCACAATAATAATCACGGGCATAGTGGCTCGTTACAAAGAAAATCAACAGATTTGGGTTCTAACCTGTAACACTATTAACATATTATATTGTTACAGGTTAGAACCCCATCCCTTGATTTTCTTTGTAACGACCCCCTGTCATCATGGGCAGTAAATTTGAAACATACTACTTCCGGGTCAATCTATTTTTAAGGTGCAATATATACTAGTACATAATGGGAGGTAACTCAAGTTGTGCTATTCAATTCAATTCATTAATGAAAAAATGGAAATAAATAGGTAAAAAGGCAATTATTTATTTTGCAGATGAATATTTATCGAATATTTAACATTCAGCAGCGTAAATATGCATTTATTTTATTGATATTTGTGGCAAGAGTGCAGAAAAGGACGACGTGCTTCGTGGGCAGATGGAAATCTGCCCACGAACTTTTATCTGCCCACGAAACCGTCTGAGGACGACAAAACTGCCCACGACCCACCTTAAATAATAGTATATATATATATATATATATATATATATATATATATATATATATATATATATATATATATATATATATATATATATATATATATATCACATGCCCCATTGAAAAAAGAGAAACATTCATTATTAAGACACGGAAGGAAAAGCGTCAAATAATATCTGCATTGTTCCGGAAAATGAGCGAAACAATGAAATTATATCTATGAGCAACCTGTCTCATTCAACTTGACAGCATCGATCGCCAAAACATTCATGAGTCGCACTGGTCCAAACACCATCGATGACGATATGATAGAAACCGCTCTCAACCCGTACTGTTGATAAATTCCATTTTTCAGCAAAAATTATTATTTGTGGTGTTTCTTAATTGCTCTATGCCATTGTCACCTTTTGATGTAATGTCATTAAGAGATCCGAAATAATTCTTCTTTGATGATGTGTGCCAGAGGCTTAAACATCTTGAAACGTTGGACTCCTTAATGCTCAACGAGATCTGAGTAGATACGTGTTCCTGTTGATTAACGATAAAGTACCTGTAGCTGCCCGTAACCGGATTTATACTAAACTTAAGATAATACAACAATCATTGCAAATTTTCATAGTTGTAACATATTTATTGACAATCTTATTAGCTTAAAATAATTTATTCCGCAGAAGGAGAATAGTCGTTATAATAAAAAATGGCCTCGAATCATCCCTATAGAATAATATTAATTAATGAAGTTACCCTATTTACCCGATTAAATATCTAAAATCCATCTCGCGATTAAATGAAACAATTAGTGAGGTCCTACAAGCTTCCTATATCTAGTCCTGCCTATGATGCTTGGTTGAATACAAGTTTTAGAGCGAGATTCTTTTATATTTTCAGGCATAAAAATCAGCAATACAAATACCATAGTGTCACATTCCTAAAGATTTCTTCGTTTATTTATTCATTTATTTTGCTTTCAATTGCGTGCAACTCTTAAACTATCATAGAGGAAGTAACATTAGGTCTGAGAGACAGGCGCCATCGGCGTTGAAAGGAATCATTTTGCATATTTTCAAGCACCCATATAAATGCGTTTAACGATAGGTAGGTAGTTAGGCCATAAGGTAGGCAGTTAGCTTGGTAAACACGTGGAACTATCTTCAAGAACATCAAAAAGACAATATAGCAAATATGTAATATGCTGATATTAAATGACGGGATTTTAAACTAGGGTATTGTACTAGTTTAATGAATTCAAGCACCGGTCTAACTTTTCTACCCACTATAGGTGTGATCATTTGCTGGTCCTCCTTCAGTGTTATTTAGTTTTCCAAGTTGCCATTGTATTAGGCTTCCCTCTTCGCGCTGCCTTCCACAAGTACCATTTTCAAAGTCGCAGTCGACTGAGAGAAAATACTGGTATTATTGTAAAAGCTATTGTCATCTTCGTTTCTCATCGCGATGTTATTTTTGTCATTGTTGTTGTTATTTATTTATTTATTTATTTATTTATTTATTTATTTATTATTATTATTATTATTGTAGTAATCATGATCATCATTTACAATAATCCAATAGTCACATACGTTTCTTTTAATGTCGTTTCATTTTCTAAATACAATATCATACATCCCTTTTAACACATATAACGAACTACCACTCTTTCAGACGATTAAACTAAATGAATTGTCTGGTGGTATTATTCTGCAATATTGTGCCTTCAAAGGTATACGGGTTGGCATCTTGTGAAGTGGCTAAGAATGCTTAGCATAATTTAAGTGTCTTAGATTAGTCCGTTTTTCACAACAGCTTCAGACTGCATATGCTTTATTTATACGCTTGTTAAAGTATCAAAATAAAATTAATAACCCGCGGATTGGAAAAATATTTCCGAATATGAAAGTCATACATGGATAACATTCATTCATATGGATATATGTTAAATTGAAGTTTTTAACCTTTTGTTCCTTTGTACAGGTAAATATCAACTAAAATGTTATCTTCCTCCCCGAATGATCAATCCAAATACAGAGGTAAATGATTCAAACATTGAACACAGAAAGATGTGGAATATTATTTATGGATGACCTTTGCTGATTCTATGTAAGTACAGGCAAAGCCATATAATCCGTATCCATAACCAATGGTACATGAATTGAGTGTACTTCCTATTATATCGAATCGTAAAGATATATGACCGAAGTAATCTTGAGGATTGATCCGTATGTACTGGGCTTGGATTGGACATGGTAGCCCATTCGTTACAGGAGTATTTACTTGCCCTAGAGTGTTTCCGGGCAATAACTAAGGGCAAAAAATTATAAACTAAGGATCATAACATAAATACAATCAACCTATATTTTGACAGTATTATTTACTTCATTTCACAATCCTGTTTTTTAATATGCGGGTAATATGGGCTTTAAGGTTTCATTAATATATTATCCATAATATCTGCTACTGTCTCCAAAATGAATTAATCTCAGATACATATAGACATGGCAGTAATCACAATATATATTGTCTCCAGCCATATTAAAAACCACATCGATTCGCTTGTACGGCAAACTTTAAGAAATGTTGCAATCCAAAACATCTAAACAGTGAGATTTTAGGGGTAAGTCAATTGTGGCAACATACAAAAAATCCAAATACGAAGCGAAGAGAAAATGAACTGAAGGAATGGTTTATTTTCATATAAATCATACAAGAAGTGAGAAAAAGATTACATAAATGTATGTGTTTAGCAATGTCCATATTCAATGTTAGATAGCATGGGGCATTCTTAAACGTTTGTAAACGTACAATGTGACATCTATAGATATTTTTTGAGGAAAAAAAAACGCTTTGGCAAAATTGTGAAGAAAACAAAAACACTTTTTCTTTACTGGGAAAGATTTACAACAATGCACGATATTAAAAATAATACAGTCGTTTACAACTTTGACCACATGAATGGGCTATATATCTGTTTAGGTTGAATTATTGCAGAAAACTGAATTATAACAAAAATACGTACGGCAATGCTCTGGGAAACTCACTTGAAATATATGAAAACAGTGGAGCACGAAACTTTAAACGAAACGCTAGGTAAATACAAACAATGGACAGTTACTGATAAATTATATGAATCATAAATTGTACGATATGCGAATGAAAAAGAATCGTGCACTGTACGGAAACGTAAACACAAGTATCTACTAGAAACGTCACATGTGCTGTATCTTTTGACGAGAATGACGACGCATGCAACTTTGAATGGATCTGGCAGAATAAGGATACCATGATTCATTTACTATCTGGTAATTCAGTAAACATTTTAACCAAGCGAACAAAACTGTACCTATGGTTATAAAGGGTGTGGAAAACTTTAAGGCTTCGAATGAAAATTATCATCTAGAGTCTGACTGATACAGAAATAATGACAGATTCAAGTATAACAGAGTTAAGGCCTGCTTAATATGATCAACTTTGAAAAAACGACATACCTCTTACCAAGGTACATGACATTACGGAAAAAATTAAACGATTTAACATTTAATAATAAAAGCTTATTCTAACTCGATCAACATAAGTTCAAGAAGAAAAAAACAAGAAAAAAAACAAAACAATTACAATGTAAAAGATCAGACGTTCGTGTATAATCTTGTGAACAAAATTAAAACAGGAAGCTGACTTTGCTTTCTCAGAGAAGTAGCCGACGCAAAACTTGATTCTAAAATTGGTGTTTATCATGAAACGACAGTAGTCGACACTGAAAACATATAAGCAGAAACAATGTTAGTTTACTAAATCGAGATACATCCAGCCACATTTTGAAAGTCCTATAATTCATAACTACATTAAGCAAGACAGAATGTAGCCCATTGCGTGTTTGAAGAGAGCCCAATATTTCATGATTGCGTGAGGTAAGATATAAATGCAACCCAAAGTGTGTTTTAAGAAAACCATATTATTGACGATTGCATGAAACAAGACACGAATGCAATCCATAGCGTGTTTGAAGAAAGCCATGCAATTCATGACTGCAAGATTCAAAACAGAATGCAATGCATCTAGTGTTTGAAGAAAGCCATATAATCGACGATTGCATGTGTTACGTTTAAGTTCTTACAAAACGTAACAAGAAAAGAGTGAAGACAACAAGCTTTGTAAAATTTAACAACTAATTTATTTCCCCCTAAAAACAAGGTAAAAATGAGTAAAAGAACATCCGGTTCTACGAATAAAATCCAAACATAATCCAAGAATAATCCAATAATTAAAAAATAGAAGTCCTAGTAATAAAAAGTCCTAATGAAACTGAGTTCGAATCCCGATGAAATCCAAAATGGTGTGGTCAGGGTCGTAGTGATGTGTCAACAGTTCTTTGTTTAATCACAGAAAATAATATTTTAGTATTTGAATTCTGTGTAAATTTCTATAGCTGTCTTTGTCTAAGAATTAATTAAGATCACATCTATTTCCAGTACAAAAATAATCTCCTGGAATCCAAAAAATTTTGAAGAAAACAAAATAATTAGCCACTAAAAACTGCTCACAACATAAAACACTTTGACTTCTCAAGTGTTAAGGCAAGTAATGACTATTTTTCTCTATTCATTAATAATTAATCTGGCTACGGCGCAAAATAGATACCCGGATGCGGTTCAATCCTCCGGAAAACCAGACTTTTAAACTATAGCTACATGTTATTAGTCACATACTCCAAGTATGGCATCGATTTCACTTACGAATTTACTCTAATAATTGTTTTAAAAAAAGTTGTTTATTTCAACTCTCATTGATTTCTGAATCATGGTCAGGAACTTGGTGAGCATTAGTTACAAAGTTTCTATCATTGTGTTTACGAAAATCAGTCAGGTCAAACTGAACTGAATTTTCTGGAAAATGATAAATCCTGTAAATAAAGCTACATTATAATAGCATGTAATGGAATAAAAACAAAATTAAAACTAACAAACAACAATTAAATGAAATCAAATATAAATTGAATTAAATATACATAACACATGAAGCAAGACATGAATGCAATCTACAGTCTGTTTGAAGAAACCCCTACATTTCACGTCTGCATGAAGCAAGACGAGAATGCACTAGATGGTGTGTTTGAAGAAAGCCATATTATTGACGAATGCATGAAGAGAGAGATAGTTTAAGAAACTAAAACATATGAAAATAACAACTATTTGAAAGGTGGTGCTCAGCCAAGAAGTTTGATCATGAATATAATAAAAGCAGAGAGTTCATAGAGATGCCGAGACCTAATTTGGTGAGCAAAATATAGAATATGGAAAACAATGCTCGCAAAGCTGATGATTATTCCTTGACTCACAAAGTTTTATTTGTCAATACGTATTCCTCATAGTAGTTTTTTTTCGGTAATAAAAGATCATACTCGTCTCATACGAATACTCACAAATCTCAGCCTGGAAAAACTTGTATCAGTCATTCAGGAATCACTATCTCTTCCTATATGCACTTATAATAAGAAGAAAGAGCTGATTGATACGTGTTGAAAAACAAGCAAATGAATAGAGATAAGGCTAGTCCCAATGTTCTTATTTCAATGTAGTCATGGTCACATATATTTTTTGAAAAGTAAAACAATACAGTCGTTGGGTCAAAGAAACAACAGTCTGAATCAATCTTTTTTGGAGAATTATGAGTCATTCATGTTGAAAGATTAAATACCACCTTTAGTGATTCTGCCAAGCCACCTATATTAAAATACTATGGAACACACGAGCTTCTCAGCTGCCTTTATTATCAACTAATTTGCCTTTATCTGAGACGTCTTCTTCTAGTGAAAGTGTTCTTATTCAGGAAGTATAGCATTTGTTAATATCCCACTCCACTGGTTCAATTTCGCACCAGTCTCACGATCCGTGAACAGTGTTTTCATTAATTATAGAAGGGATTTATTTATAATAGATCAATAAGCTTGTGCTTAATCCATTTGCGAATGACAAAACGTTGTTTGGATCAAAACGTTGATCCTGTTTATATTAAAATCACTAAGTTATTTCATGCTTGTGCAGTTACCAAAGCTATGTCAAAACGAGCTCTTGATAATAGAGTGAATCAGGAAATTATTCCGTTAGCTGACACACTTATTGGTCGACCATTATAATCAGGTCACTTTTGACTCTTCGTATTGATCAATCAATAGATATTAATCAAAGTGATCCACTGTTTCATGAACCTTCTATTTATTCTAAACAGGGTGACAAAAGATATTCACCCGATGATGTACATGAACAAGATCCTGAGATCTCCCGTTTGTTTAAGACTCTATTAGCAAAACTTACGCCACACAAATACCAGTTTGTTATTTTGTAATAGAAATGGCTCCATTATGATAAATTGGAGACCACATGAAGAATATGCTGTTGACGAGTGGTAAGCGAGACATCAAATTGTTCCTAAGTCATGAAGACAGGAAATTACTAGTATAATCCATGAAACTTCCTTGGATGGTCATTTAGGAGTCTGTAAGGCTAAGCACAAGATCTTTAATCATTTTAATTGATCAAAAATTAAAAGTGAGTTTATAAATACTGTTCATCTTGTCACACTTGTCAAATGTTAAGGAATCTCAATCAAAAGATACATAAGGCACAACCGATTCCTGCATTTGACGAACAATTTAGTAGAATAAAGGACGATCGTATCAGGCAATAAATCATTGTTGACGACAATCTATTCGTCCACAAGATTTTCAGAAGCAATTCTTTTGAGAAATATTATAGCTAAAACCATTGACAAACTTTATTTACACTTTCTAGCCTACCCAAATCTGCCCAATCTGATCAAGGGTAAAACTTTATGTCTGGAATGTCCCAGCAAGTTCTGCATGAATTAGGCCAACAGTTTAAGTCTTATGACTATTACTCTGAATCAAACGTTGAAAATATAATTCGATCATTGAAGGACTGTATAAGACTTACATTATATCATTACCATTCCTGGAATGAAGAAACATAACAGCTTTGTCATAAAATTATGCTATAGAGTTATTTTGGTAGATATAGCCCCATTAATCATTCAGTGAATTTAGTGAGGATTTAAGCAATATAATACAATCGGACTGTAGTGACTTTGGAGTTGCATTCTGTAGAATTCAGAAATTATGAATAATTTGACCAGAAAATTTCACTTCTGCAATAAAAAGAAAGATCGAACTAAAAGAGCTATAACGTGAATATGAGCACATGTTTCTTCATGTTCCGAATAAAATCTATCATGATGTTCAAACGGTAGATTCTACACCTTTAGAACATCATCCCCACAAGATGCATCCTCTTTAGCAGGAATATTTAAAAACAAAAGAAATTAAATATTTCTGGACTATTTCATAGTGAAAGTAACCCAGATAATACATTCCGTATGTTTACCGACTATAGAAAGATCACCAGTGTCACCAACATATAGACAGTATTCCACAATCGCAAAGGAATGTTGGGCTTTGATATTCGCCATAAGTTATCAAAATACTCATACTTTAACAAAATGAAGACAAAGTCAGCGATATTTGAGGTTGAGTTTGATGTCGCAGGAATACGATTTTGACAGAAAATATAATTTGTGTGCGAATTTCCTTTTACGTGTGTAGAAGTACCATACTGCTTTCTGTATATTTTGTGTGATTCAATCTACGATATTTTCACAGTTATAGTATCATTTGTACATTTGCCGTAAACTTATTTTTGTGTGTGCTGGACTTTAGGATTAAGGATATAGTTTTAGTGTGTATCAGATTTTCATCACGTTTTTTAAATTATAAATATGTTGTAAACTGATATTTTAGTGTAGGGTGTAGCCTTCTTTACAAAGTAAAAATCTAACCCACATCCCGGTCATTAAATTGTGTCTTAGATTTTTACATAACGTTATCTTTATAACATCTTTCGTACCAATTTTTTTATCAATCTGTGGAATCACTTTTAGTTCTGTTCAGATATAATCTAAGAGGAATCTTTTATTCAAATTATTCATTGGAATTACAAACTGCTCACTCAACTTTAGGACTAAAACACTAATTTGAAATAACTGAAAGAATCATTGAAAGCCATTCCGTAGTATAGCATTGTTGTGCATTAAGACTATTGGTGAATCAACTTATTCAGGACTATTGGTACACCAACACCACCAAGTATATTGGAATTAATTCGGATTATTATACACATTTGGATTAACCGGATATACATGTAATTATTGATGTCACTTGGCTTGGTAGTTCAGTTTCTTTCTGTTACATAGCTTCAGACCATGGAGACACAGAACATTATCATTTGCCAATTTAGAATTCTTGAAATTAGCATTGCCTTGATTAAGTACATTGTCGTGTTTCACCTATCGGCATTTAAATTTTGCTTTACTATTTTTGACGGCTTTGTAATATACTCATCCTCTTCAATATTCTTAATATTTGGAATTAGACAATAAATAAATAAATAAACCTTTGGATTTTGTTTTTAAATTTTGCTTAATCACACAACAGTTCCCATTTTAAAAAATCATATTGCATGGATAATCGCTCCTTCTCGACCCGCAGTGTAAGTTTTGCACTTAACATCTAATATAAATCCCTGAAATGTATGTTTGTTTCATTCCCGTTGAAATTTAATGAGGATAATCTTGTATACCATTTCTTTAGAAAGGTCGGTTATTTTATCCTGCTAGAAGTTAGATAACATTCGGACATAACGGACTTGATTCATCTTTATGTGTTTCACGGCGTCGTTCACGATTAATTTTCGTGCTGTTTACTTGCTATAAATTAAGAATGAATATGCACTAATTCTAACGATAAGTCCTTTTATAACAAAAGAGGAGATGAAAGAAAGTATTGAAACCAGATTGAATCTTACCATGTCTTTGACATTATGATCCAGAACGGGATTAAACACAAAACGCTATATAACACTTTGTACGATTTTATAAACTGAGTGTTATATATGGGATCCCTTCCTTTTGTTGTCACCGCTGTTACAGACTTGGCATTTGTCATGTTCACATACAAAATTGGTAAATGTCAGATCAGTCAGATGGCACACAAGCACAAGAACTTATAACATAACATCTAACGATGTCTTATTTGCATCGAGCAACGCCTTCAACAGTACTATCAGCACAAAATACACCTCATTAACATGATTTACTTTGTTATCTTGACGGTGTAAAAATGAACCATTATCATAGGTCGTGAAACATCAAATTAACTAAACACACAAAACAAGACATTGTACCAAACAAAAATGTGGCAAAATATTTCGTACCTGATTAATAAAAAATAATTACTTGAAGCAAGAATTTCCACAACAATATATATTTATTTATAGAAATATAACTATAAACGAAACACTTTTTGATCTTCTGCGTACTACATTTATTTAAAAAAAATTGGTATGGTTCTTTGAGGCCGTCAAAGGTTAAACATATATAGCCCAACAACAATAAAAATAAATTATGACTTGAAAAGTTTTCCCCATTGCTGCTTCTTTTACCATTATGCAATTATCTAACAAAAAATTATAAGTTTTGATCTCTCGTAAAATGTATATGTTGAATTTGCTGAATTTCCGTTGCAGATTTAATTCATTCGCCTTCAAAATATTTCTCAGTACACAATTACTCAATACACCCTTATACTCTTGAGTGGAAGCAGAAATATATGCATTTAGCAATTAATTTAAAACGCATTTTGAATAGAATAGAACATATTATGGAGCTGCCTTGGTGTGCAAAATTTAATTTGAGTCCATTCCAAGCCACTACCACCCCATATTGTAAAGTACTAGTATGCCTCATAACACTAACTCACCTGAATAAATTGTTGCTTGTCCAAGCACTTAGCGGCCCAGCAAGCAAGCACAATGAACAGTCGTGGAAGAATCACGAATCTCTTCTGAATCAAGTCGAGCCCACCATGGCGCACTTAGGTTCGGGATAACTAGAGGATGCCATAAAATGGTCATTATCAATCCCAGATGGTTCAAAAATAAGATAGTTACCGCGCCCGAGGAATCCTAAAATTAGTAAATATCTACATTAATTTAATTTAAATCATTTGTGCTGACACTGGTTCCCCTCTTTCTTCGTATGGGTGTACAGCGATTGTCTCCTGGTGTGGGTTTTTTATTGTCATTTTGCCAATGTACATGTTTATTCTAACATATGTAAAATATTGAGAGTACTACCTAAAACACTAACACAAATGATATCGGATGTCCATAACGCGTTTGTCACTCCATGAGAAATTTTGCATCATGCGAGTGTAAAAGTGATCAAAGAAGTGCAATCTAATGCCAGTAGCAAGTTCCTGCACTGCCTCACTACCCGCTCCAGCGACACCACCACAAACATTTTCAAAGGAGAATCTATATTTGAACAATATGTTTTCATCTTGATATGTATCTGAAGATATCTAGTACAAATGGTGTTGAGTTACGTTACAAACTCACAAACACATTGTACATTTTCAAACCAGTCGTTTTTTTTTTTCTTTTCATTATAGCTGATCAATTAAATTTTGATGAATATCAGGGAACTGTGTGCAGGAAAAGACTGTTGTGTTATTTATACACAAACAAGCAAACCTAACAACTTGCTTACTTACTACAGCAGAACAACTCGATAACTGTCTGCGTTCTTTGCTCGACAAACATGCCCCAGCTACCAAGTGCAGTGTATCAATTAAAAAGTGTTCTCCATGGTATAGCAGTGTTAGGGACCAGCTTAGCACTGCTAAATGAGACCACCGTAAAGCTGAAAGGCGTTGGCTTTCGATCAGACTCACGATTCATAAGCAAATCTATGAAGCCGCTAAGAAGAACGTCATAAACATAGTCCATGCAGCAAAATCAGCCCACTACACTACTAAGATCATGGAAAGTTCAAGCTGCAAAAAGCTCTTCGAGATTACTAACAAGCTAATGTCAAGGAACAAATCAACACCACTTCCAACTACCTTCTCTCCAGTCGACCTTCCGGACATGTTTGCAAATTTTTTCCGTGACAAAGTACAAACCATTAGAGATAAGCTTGACACCGAAATTTCAATTGATTCGTCACCATACAGTTGGGATACAGAATTTGAGCGGCAACCATTAGCAGCATTTGAACCTGTCTCTATGGATTTCGTGCGTACAATAGTGATGAAGAGTGCACCAAAGTCATGTGAATTTGATCCAATTCCAACATCACTGCTGCTTGAGTGCTTAGATCCAGTATTGCCTTCACGAAGGAATGAAGAGAACAGGTTCAAGAACAGACCCCTGTGGAACACCACAACATAGATCAACTGGGCTGGAGTGTATTCCATTTGCAGATACAATTTGTGTCCTGTTGACCAAGTAGGACTTGAACCACAGTAAGGCTCTATCATGAATGCCAAATACACGCTGGAGACGGTGAAGTAATATATCATGGTCTATTGTGTCAAATGCTGCAGACAAATCAAGGAGGGTGAGGACTGTAATCTTCCCACTATCCAAAGCAGAGAGAATGACGTTAACTACATTTAGAAGAGTAGTTTCAGTACTGTGGCAAGGGCGATATGCGGATTGTACATTGCTAAAAGACTGTTTGAATTCAGATGGGATAGAACAACCTTTTCTAAGATATTTTATATCAATGAGAGATTAGAAACTGGGCGGTAGTTCTTTACATCGTTATGGTCTAGTGTTGGTTTCTTCAGCAGAGGCTTTACAATGGTAGTTTTGAAAAATGATGGGAATTCCCCGGATGAGAGTGATGTATTAATAACAAGTTACAGGATCTAGGCACTCAAGCATCAAGTCAACGAGCTGAGAGAACTGTAGCCAAATCCATTTCTATGTAACCTCGATCGATTTAAGAAATACCTCAACTGTATCATTGCCATGATACAATATTGGTGTCCCAGTTTGTTCGTCACACGTAATTACTGTTTAACAAAATACGCATGGTTGTTGTACGCGTTCGTGTATATCACTGAAACGTTGAGACATTCAAAGTCCGTATACATGAAATAAGAGACTTTCATTTTTCGTCCCTCAAAGTGTATTTGAGAATGTCTACACAGAGGTGCTTCTCCAACGTCTTTAGAATCGTATTCAATGCCTTTGTTAATTTTCTCATTAGTTGCCGTGGTGTCGCTGCTGTTCAAGATTGTACGAGCACGTTGAGTCCACGATGCAATATAATCATCCTTGTTATTTTTTAACCGGCATAACCGAGTTGCTAAAGTTTTGTAACTACGATGTGATTCCATGAATTATATTTGTTAATAGTTTTCAAGCGCCTTTACCTGGTTTTGTATGTGCGTGACACAATTGCTACGTGATGTTCTAACTCACTCGTATGCGTATGAAGTATAAATTCAGGCACATGTGATACCGTGTTCGGTCACGATTACACTGAGTAGATGCAGGACATTTTTCTTTCCTAATACGACGACGGTTTTTTTCATCCTCATTACGGCGACGGTTCTCTCTCTCTCTCTCTCTCTCTCTCTCTCTCTCTCTCTCTCTCTCTATATATATATATATATATATATATATATATATATATATATATATATATATATATATATATATATGACTTTTATAGAACTTATCACGATTATTTTGGATTCATTTCAAATACTGTAATTTCTTCTCATATTTTCATTTATAACATTGATAGTTAAATTATTTCTTAGTTTCACAAAACTTGTTGGTGTTGCTTCTTTCTGTTACTTAGTTTATGACCATAGAGTCGTAACAATGCAAAGAATAATTTCTAATGATACATGCCTAAATTGACCCTCACATGTACACGATTAGTTTCATAGGTACATATTATAATGAGGGGCCCCGAGTGGCCGAGTGGTCTAAAGCGCTCTCCGTTACGGATCACTGCCATCTCACCTCTGTCTGCGTGGGTTCGAGTCTAGGATTCGACCAATGTGGGTGTGTGAGAAAGCTTGCCAGTAGCTTCTCGTGGGTCGGTGGTTCTTCCCGGGTTCTTCCTCCACCATTAATACTGGCCGCCATACATAGCCTATCGTTTGCTGAAAAATGGCGTTAAACCCCACAACAACATATTATAATAGCTAAATGAAAAATGATGACAAGAAATAAACAAAATGTAGAGAAGAAAAGAAGCATGTCCTATATCATCGATACAGGGAAAGAAGCATAGTACTGGTTACAATGAACTGATTTTGTAGCTTTTATTTTTCAACTGACAAACCTAAAGTTTGATTTTCCTCCTTCATTGCTTTGCGACCTCCTCTTAATAATAATTTTATATCACCATGTCAAACGTATTAGAAACTATTAGTTTTCGGAACCAGTGATCGTTTTTTAACTCCCTAAGTGACGTAATCTGACGTATGTCATCCGAAAGATTATTCCAGAAATGAAAGTGGTTGGCATAAATGATTTCCTGTAAGGAACAGAAGCCTCGGGAGGCCGAGTGGTCGAAACCGCTAGCTTTTACAGATTTATATCTCACCTCTGTCCGCATGATTTCGAGTCTGGGCTCGACCAACGTGGAGACGTGAGAAAGCGTACCAGTAGCTTCCCGTGGGTATGTGGTTTTTCCCGATTTCTTCCTGTCATCTTCTTGCACGAGACTGACTATTCGACATGTATGGCCTATCACTTGCTGAAAAATGGCGTTAAACCCCACAATGCCAAAACCAATAAACAGCATACTTGCATGAGACTAAAACAATGTCAGATTTATTAGGGAATGAATATTGGCTTATCTTTGTCACAAAAGGGAGCATCAGCATTAGTAATCCTATAGAAGTTGCAAGTTTTAGACTGGCTATAATATTACTCAAAGGAATAAACTTGTTTCTAATATCAAGGTAATCCAGTGATAATGCGGGAATCGAAATTTCCAAATTGCAACTGTCCCAAACTACACTAACATATTCCAATAATGACCATATATAAATCTGATACAATCTGGAAAGAGGTGATTGGGAAAGCATAAACTTTAATGCTCTCATCCATGCTATTTTGATGTCATATTTTGACTATGTCTTTATTATTTTTGTTCCAATCAAATTCTTATTGAATCGTCAAACCAATGTGTGGGTGAGAATTAACAAACTGTAGCCTTTGCCATCTACGAGCAGCTCAGGTACGTTTATATTAGACCTTTTCCAGAACAAAAATAGTTTTGTTTTTCGTAATATTTTATGTCAAAGGCAACTCATTCGCAATTTTGGCTAATCTCGTTCTATATCAGCAATGCCAGGAGATGAATAACGCAATGATGAATCATTTACAAAAAATAAAAAAAAATAAAAACGTGTAAGAGAATTGATCGATTCAGCAATACTGTTTATGTAAACCAGTAGTAATCAGATACTGGTACTGCACCCTGGGGTACTCATGCATTTATTTATTTATTTTCCTGCCTCCAGATAATGAATCTTTAATAATAACTCTCTGTTCACGATTGAAGATACAGCTATCGATCAACAACGTAGATCATTATTTATTCCACGCTCCATAAGTCTGAATACAAGTCCTGTCCAATGCGTTCGATTGGACACAGAGTATCGCATACTAGTTTCATTTATTTCTCTATCTTGGTATAGAGTATGGTAATTCTCAGTCAACTGAAACGCTTTAAAGTTGGACAGTAAGAAGCCAGATTTGTCCTCACAGAAACGATTATTTGCATGTAAGAAATTACAAATAAATGTATACATAATCCTTTCTAAAAGGTTTACCACGGCAGTTTATGGGTGGACACCTGACTTTAATCACCATTTTTAAAGACTGATACAACCTTGGCTAATTTTCATGAACTAGAAAAGGTTGTTCATTTGGAGAATTATTGAACAGGAAACATGGGATTCAAGAAAAGAGTTTCTTCATCTAAAACTTAACGTCGTCGGGACAGCTTGCTTATAATTAATGACTTCTCCTTATGTATGGCATCTAAGACGTACTGTTCAGTAATCTTGATAATTGATAATTCATGTAACTCCCAAGGGTAAGCTATTCCCAACGGTAAGCTATAAAAAGGTTTAGCTTTAATCGACGATATTAATACAACATAAGGATTTCAGAGTTCAACTTTTTCTGTGTCTTCATATGCAAATAAAATCGGACTGACGACCAATTGAGGAAGTCAGAAATAATATTAGTTCCTACGTTTCCATTCTGTCATGAACTGTTAAGTGATTCCCAAACTTTCTGGGATTATCTATACTAGGTAATTTTAGGTTTGCATTCAAGTTAAACTTAGACGTTCATAATCATACTTTTTTTAGTATTATTATTATTTCATGCATTTCTTTTTTACTTTTTCCAATCGGTTAAGTTGCTGCAACGATTAGCGTTCTATGCCCTTTTCTACTTATCGTCCTGATAGCTGAATCACACCATATTGTATCACTTGGTTTTATCAAAGCCATTTTATTTGGAATGCACTCTTTGATGACAATTAATACGGTGGTGTTTTAACTGTTAATACAGTCAATAACAACCGAGCAGCGAAGAAATAATTTTCTGATCGTTAAGTGTATTAAAGTCCGTATTCTTATAATTCCAAAATCATTTTGTTAGAAACATCGATTTAATTTCACTGTTCAATCAATAGAGCTGTTATATGATCGCTTACACTATGGTCGACGGCGAGTCCAACAAAGTTGAGGAGCTGTCTGTCACTCAGTGATGACACTGAAAAAAAAAAATTTTTTAGGTTCCCGCTCTCTGATTTTCAGGAAGAAAGTTTTCACTAAAATCTTACAATAATATTAGCTCTAATGCTGACTTCATAGCAGTATAGATCGCACTATCAAACATTGACCCAAAAGGCTGTTACTAAGAGATTATTTGGATATATGGAGGGAAGGCTGACAAGCAAACTAATTTTTCTCGAAATTAGTTAAATTCGAAAACTTTGTTCTGTTGCACATAGAGGCATCTAACTGACAGGAACATTTCCGTTACACATATAATTACTACTCCGTCCATATTTGTTCTCTCAAACCGGAGGGTGAAAGCCAGCCAGCTGAAGACCATGACTTGCAGCCGTATCTTCAAACTTCCTCTCAGTTTAACATAATACATTGATTTTGTCCGCAACTGCTTTAAGAAATGACATTTCGTTTCTCAAACTTCCAACATTTAAGATTAAACAATTAAATTACTTTCTTCTCGGTGAAGTTTTTTGGTCCCGTATTTTGTTTTCAATAGTCCTCACCTGCGTGTATAGATGGCACGGTATCAACATAATTACAATGTTGTTTCTGGGATTTAGAGAGTGTAGGCATACTAGACACAGAAGTACATTTTTACAGGACAATACCCAAATTACTCGCATCGAATGAAGGTTTGACAGTCTCAACTATTTTTGAACATGTGTAAACAAACCAAGCAGACCTACAGCCGCTTGATCCATTTGCTTTACCAATCGATGTATAGATGACTTTTTGGACCATACGTGCATGTCGGAGTAGTGGCTAATATGTTTTTCATGGGATATTCCTCAAAGATAACACACAGGGTTTATATTTAAGGATTTAAAAACAACACACAAATATAAGTTCTTTATTACCAAAATATAAATTAATTGGCAGTTTAGTGAGGCTCGTAATTTAGTTGAAAATTAACAAAAATTGATGGAAGACTTTCAAAAACAAACAATTTATGGGACAAAAAGAAATACTACTAAAAACCAAGCGACAGTGGGCTTGGGAGCAACTCTCTAATATTTATAATGCAAAGAAACGACGAGTTCATGGACACTAAGTGCAGATTGTTATATCGTGGTCTTGAGTTCCAAACATCGCAAAGAAAGCATGCCTTTTGTCAAAACATTTATCTGCAAATTTAGGATTCTGTCGCACCGTAAAAGAAATCGCGGGATGGAAAAAGCACACTGCCGAAATATAGCATGTTCGGTGTTTTTAAAGTATAATTAATGATTTTAAATGACTTTAAATCACAAGGAAGAAAATTTTTCTAGGCTTATAGGTAAATATTGAAATTATGATTAAAAAACTTCCGTGAAGATTTTCTTACATAACAATACTGACAATAATGTTAGTACATTTTAGAGGTATAGCAATGCGATTCGGTTTATCAACGTAATGGTGATTTTTAAGAAAATATGAATGATTACATATTCCTTTTTTCTGAGCTAATTATGTTTCCTTCTCAATCAATATTGTAATTAAATTCGTTTATACCAAATGTCACTATTCAGAAAATGTAGGTCTTTATGAGATTAAATAGGTCAATATATACAGATAGGAGATTGTTGACTGGTTGATTTAATTAATCATTCATTTTCCAGTAATAGCAATGCGTGTACTACCATAATAAAGGGCAGACGTTAAGCGAGTTTAGGATTGTTTGTCAGCTTAGAGTATTCACTTAAAACCCTGAAAATACTGTAGAGCAGGGGTGGGCAAACTACGGCTCGCCAAGGGCTTTCATGCAGCCTAGGAACAAGTCATCATTCGCACTGACTCTATGTTCTCTGTTTATCAAATAAATGTGCTTCTTTTTAAGTTTAAGTTTTCAAATATTAACAACATATTAACAACTGAAAATTAATTAGATGTTATTTAGAAAAACCTTTTGTTTTTGCTATTTCAAATATTATTTATTTTACTTAATGAACTATACGGCCCGCGACAAGGTGTAAATTGTGTATGCGGCACTTGCACTGGAAAGTTTGCCAGTCTCTGCTGTGGAGAGAACTTAATTATTTACGGATGCACTGTAAACTCACGTTTCAATTAATATCAAAACTGGTTAGATTGGAAAAACATATTAACTATTTAAAAGTTTTGAAAGTTTTCGACTCCATACCAGATAATAAATTATCTATTTCGTTTGCTATTACACCGGGAAAGTGATCTTCCCAGAAATGTTCAACAGACAATATTTGTAAACGTTACAATCAAGATGATCAATATTCTGTCTGGTGCGTCTGGCCATAGCAGGTACCCGCTCATACTCTCGTGACTTTTCACTTAAGCAATTTTATTAAATTCTCTGAATACTTTGTATCTTTCTATCATAAGATCATAAGGCTGAAATTAATCGAAGATATATATATATATATATATATATATATATATATATATATATATATATATATATATATATATATATATATATATATATATATATATACTGATGAACAAAAAAGAGTATTTTTCAATGACGTACAATGCTATTCAATAAAGCAGATAAACATGTAGGAATCTGAGTTGTTTTTTTAAAGAGGGTTATTCGTTCTCTAAAATTACACCGAAGTCTAAACATAGAGTATTATTGTACTATGGAAATCATGTTGATTACTTATTTTTTTTATTCCGATTCAATAAGGAATAAGTAACCACGCCAGTTATCAAATCAATAAAGAATGTATATATATATATATATATATATATATATATATATATATATATATATATATATATATATATATATATATATATATATATGTGTGTGTGTGTGTGTGTGTGTGTGTGTGTTTAGCTTTAATCATATCGCTACGATGTATGCATTGTGGCAGCATATAGGGATGTCCAGCACTAGGGAATCATGCCACAGACATGTTGCATCATGTCCCACTGTCACATTATCCTGACACCAGGCCGACCAGTCCTAAAACTAACCTCTTAATGCTGAGAGACAAACGAGGCAGCTGCAAGTACCTTTTTCTATAAGTCTTTGGTATGACTCGGCAGGGGTTCGAAACCGCGACCTCTCGCATCCGATGCGGACGCTCAAACCACTTATGCCACCGTTGCGGTAATAAGGAATAAGTAATAAGTTACTTATTCCGGATTCAAACATTTTGTCGTCGAAATAATAAATAAAAAATCTTCAAGCCGATTCGAGAAATTGGTTCTAAATAAATTGGGGATACAACATATGCCGTAACAGCATTAACGTTTACGTATACATATGGGCCCTAACATCCCATCTTTAATGCGTTTTTGACATGGAGAATTCTTAGAGATTTTATCTCTAAAGAATAGTTTCAATCCACGAAAACGTTTTGACGAATTTCGTCGAGAGGAAGCAGCGAAATAAGCATAAGCTTTTGAATACCGGGTATGAATAATACCTACAATGTGGATCGATTCAATCAAGTACATTGTACTAACTGAAAACCCTACTTAGAAGATTTTGGAGAGTTTCTAGAGAGGGGTCTGTTTCAAAGATTAGGAAACAGTTAAAGAAAATTCGTTTTAGCCGCTTTCGATAAATAGGAAGCTAAATATATGGTAGTTGTAACAAACCCCACAGACAAATTGCTCATAATTTTTATATGGACCCTATGGTCCACCCCTTAAAAAGATTTTTACATGGATCATTCCTTCATATTTTGCATGTCTTTTACCCCCAAAGATGTATTGAGGAAGTTTGTTAAGAACAATCAGAGAAATACGAGAGACTTTATGGATATCGCCAATAACAAATTGGTATGTTGTGTGAACCCAGACTTTGCAGTGCGTGAACACGACTTCGAGGATTCTGATTTGAACACGCGTTTCACGGTTCCTAATCAGGGATTTTTTATGACATTAGCAAATGTTGTAAAATAATTCATCGAGCCAATTTCGAGAAATAGGGAGCTAAACGTACTGGTGGTATAACACAGACTGTAAGGAAATTAAATGTTACGTGGTGGTATAACACAGACTGTAAGGAAATTAAATGTTACGTGGTGGTATAACACAGACTGTAAGGAAATTAAATGTTAGTGGTGGTATAACACAGACTGTAAGGAAATTAAATGTTACGTGGTGGTATAACACAGACTGTAAGGAAATTAAATGTTACGTGGTGGTATAACACAGACTGTAAGGAAACTAAATGTTAGTGGTGGTATAACACAGACTGTAAGGAAATTAAATGTTACGTGGTGGTATAACACAGACTGTAAGGAAATTAAATGTTACGCAGACATATGGGCTCTCGCATCCCCTACTTAGAGAACTCAGACACGGACCCTACTTTGAGATTTTATATCTAGCGGCATTTTTGACCCCCTAAAAAGCGTCTTAACGAGATTCGTCCACAGGAATCAGCGAAATAAGTGAGATTGTACGCGTACCGGGTGTATACCGTAGGTACGAAGTGGATCGCCTCTAAACAATTTGTGCTCACCCTAGTTAGAGGGCTTAGATTTCAATTCTTCTTTGCGAGTTGTTGGATAGTGATATGCTGCAGGAGTAGGAAAGTTAGATGAATATTTGTCGAGCCGATTTCGAGAAATCAGGCCTAAATGCTGGGTGTATGATGGGGGTGGGGATGGATATAACACAGGCCTTAAATGGATTAAAGCTTACATATGTACATGAGCCATAGTGTTCCCTCTTTAAAGAATTTTTACACTGAACTTTCACCGAGATTTTACCTCTAGGGATATTTCGTCCCACAAAACAGATCTGGACGAATTTCGTCGAGAGCAATGAGCAAAAATAAAGGGCAACTTGCGGATACCAAATATGAATTACAAGTATAAGACGGGTCAATTATATCAACATTTTGTACTATCTTAACCCCTACTTAGATGATCTTTATTTATTAAACTTTTTTGGCAATTACTAACAGGGATCTAGTCTAAAATTGGAAAAGTTTAAAGAAAGTTCGTGGAGTCCATTTCGAGAAAAAGGAGCTTCATATATGGTTACCTATAACAAAGCACACCAGAAGATTATCCCTTAATTCCATATATGGACCCTACAGTGCACCCCTAAAATGAGTTTGAGATGGATCGTACTTTGATATGTTGTACCTCAATTTATGTTTTCCCCTTTCAAAAGTATTGAGAAATTTCGCTTAAATCAATCAGAGAAATAGGAAAGACCCGAAGGATACAAGCAATATTTAGCTGGAGTCGTGTTCACCGATTCTATCCAAATTTACAATGCGCGAACCCCTACTTAGAGAATCTTGATTACAAATTGAACCCGTGCTTGACGTACCCTAGTCAATGGTCTTTTTTAAGACAAGCAAAAGTTAGATGTTAAAAAAACTCGTCTAGCCGATTTTAACAAACAGGGGCCTTGATATATGGGTGGCATAACACAAGATGTAAAGTAATTTAATCTTAGGCATACATATGCGCGTTAACATCCCCTCCTTAGATAACTTTGACATAGAGCCTTCTTTGAGATTTATCTCTTGGGATATGCTTGACCCACAAAAGAAGTCTTGACAAATTTCATGAGATGAATCACCGAAATATGGGGTAACATGTTTCAAAAATGCGTACAATGTGGATCGAGTCTATCAACAATCT
Organism: Sinohyriopsis cumingii; assembly: GCA_028554795.2. Classification (NCBI taxonomy): domain Eukaryota; kingdom Metazoa; phylum Mollusca; class Bivalvia; order Unionida; family Unionidae; genus Sinohyriopsis; species Sinohyriopsis cumingii. The sequence goes on from CM068836.1 coordinate 39,526,915, forward strand.
GTAGCATCTGAACCCCTATTGTATTTTTATTTCAACGGGCATTTGGCAATCCCTAATTAGGGATGTGTTCCAACAGTCTGACAAGTTCAAGAAGATTCGTCGAGCCGATTTTGGAGGAACAGGAAACCAAACATATGGTTATGTATGAAAAAGCCCACCAGACGATTATCCAAGTCCATATAGACCCTACCCGGCGCCCGTAAACATGATTTTGACACAAGTCACTCTTTGAGAGTTTGCACCTGGAGATATGTTTGATTCCCTAAAGAAGAATTGAGGAAGTTCGTTGAGGGCAGTCAGAGAAAAAGGAGCGTCCTTATGGATACAAGCAGCTTCATACTGGTAATTTGTTGACCACTTATATCCAAATTTTGTTATCGTGAACCCCTTCTGAGAGTTTGTATTTGAACCATTGCTTGACAATTGCTAGTCAATGATCTTTTCAAACAGAAGCCAAAGTTGGAAAATAAAAAATTTCCTGCCGATTCGAAAGCTTGGGTCAAAATATAATGGAGGTATCTCCACATGTCCTAAGGAGAGGATATGTTACGTGTATATGAACATCCCCTCCTTAAAATATTTTTATCATGGATCCTTGTTTGAGAGTTTCCATATTGGGACATTTTCGAGCCCCCCAAAAATGGAGCTCCTTAAACTAGTGAATATCTCCATCTTTGGTAGAATGATGGTGAACCTTAGGAAGCTGATCCTTTCGGACTTAGTTTGTCTCGAGGACTAGGAGGACATGCTCTGGCGCCCAGAGCTCCTAACCAGAAAATTCTTTGATGATATCCCCAACAAGCTAAACTGCCCTATCTACACCAGAAGTCGGTTCTCGACTTATCAAATCTGCTGATGTACGACTTTTACTACAACCATGTAATGGCGTTCTACTAGAAAAACGTCGGACTCCTGTACACCAAACACCAACAGACTGTTGATATTCTTTGAAACGGAGGACCTGTACCAGAATATGGCAAATGATGCCACTCTGTAGTACACAAGCGATTACCCAGCTAGACACACGGTCCGCAGCGACGACAACAAGGTCTTAGCAAAGTTAAAAGGCACCCGAATAGGCGAGTTCGAGGGGCTGCGCACTAATAGGTACTCGATCCTTTGGATAGACAGCACTAATACCAAGAAAGCCAAAGTTGTAGCTGGGGCCACGCTTGAGGTGGACCACCAAAACGGCATATACCTCGAGTGTATGTAGAAGAAATGACCCCAGGCATATCATGGCACTCATACGTAGCGACCACCACAGGATAGGAGTGTTCTGTCTCAGCAAGGGAAGCATCTTCCCTTTGGACACGACACACGCGTCCGACCACTTCTGGAGCTGTACGGTCTACTTGATAAGTACCCCAATGAGCTTAGAACAACCACAGTATCAGGCCGTATAACTTACAGCTCCTCAAGAACGATGTTTTCAAAGATGGTATACAGAGGGCTGACCGGATATGTCGATCTGGTCGGCCAGGCTGTGTCTCAGCGACCACACGGGGTTGTTCACATCCTCCATCTCCCCGAGCACGTTAATATATCGTACCAGTTTTAGGTGAGCCCTTGGTGACTACCCAAAGACAGGCTGTAGACGACACGCGTTAGGCACCAATGACGCCATCCGGCATTGTGCCTGCGAGACATATAATCTCAGAATAGCCATCACGACCGGCAGCCAAACCCACTCGACCCTGCGCTAGCAACTCCGTTATTGGCCAGCAGGAAAGCAAAAGCTCCTGTGAGATCTAGTGCCCAAAACAACCCCTTCGTCTTGGAACGATTAAACCTTACCGCAATGCATTGCGTTCGTCGGACTCAGGCCTCGAAACGACACCAGCGAACGTCACACATGACCAGGAGCGCATAAACTCACGACCGAGACCTGCCTCCATCAGCTTAGCCATCAAAGCGGCTCCCAATTATAAATTCTGTCAGCAAGTCGACAAGCCCGAAAAACTCCTTGATAACAAGGGCTCGGCCACTTTGTAACGGCTGTCGGAGTGCACGACAGTAAGGGTGGATTTGTACATGTACCGCCAAACCTTATCTTGTGGCAGAAAAAAAGACATAGGCCTAGTTCGCCTCGTTGGGGACCGAGGCTTTTTTTGTTGTTCTGGGGTTTAACGCCATTTTCAGCACAAGATAGGCCATATATGACGGCCAGAATAACTGGTGGAGGCAGAACCCTGGAAAACCCAGGAAAGAACCAACGACCCACGAGAAGCTACTGGCAGGCTTTCCCACGTACCCACGCTAGCCGAGCCTTGGACTCGAAGATACGCAGACAGAGGTGAGATGGCAGTGATCCGGAACGGTGAGCGCTTTAGACCACTCGGCCACTCGGGGACCGAGGCTCTATAATTCGGAGAGGCGATGCGTCGAGGCGGCGGCAGGTTTATCTGCCACGCAGCCTATTCCTTAACCATTCATTCGCCTATGGGCGACCCCTGGATGGAGTTCACATCATTGAACAGGTCCAAGTCGACTTCGTACGGTCGAGGAGGTCTTAGATGCATGAATATACCAGGTCGTTCGGGTATCATGTGGTGTCAAGGGAGTTGGTATAGGCCTCGTCCGGCTAGTGGCGACCGGATTTGTCTATCCGGATTCGAGCCTGCGACTAGTAGTTGTTGTTAGATAGTTGTTTTCCCCTTGGATATTTGCCCAAATGCATTTCCACCAGCTTCCCAAGTCTATCCGCGATGTCGCTTCGGCACTTCTTCACCAGTGAGCCTCCCAATCCAACCCCGAGCCCAAACATATAATCGTGGGCTTGTTTGCTCCGCAGATCGTGAAGGCTAATGGAGCTAGAACCTGCGCTAGCGAGGAGTACCTTAATGTCAGCGACTGTTTTGGTCTTTCGCTTGCAGATCAGACAAAACGTGTTCATTTCGGAGGTACCCTGATGCGTCAAATAGCATCAACGTTGCCGATTTTGTGGCCATAAGACGGCCAAGAAAGCTTCGTATATGAATACTGCTAATCGTCCCGTCCGGAAGCGGGAACACATAGCTGCTATCAAACCTCTGGACGCATTGGATGAAATGGAACAAGCCTTAAGTAGTTACCTCAGTGCCGGCGACACAAATGATATGACGTCTTATCGGAAATCATCAATATATGCGTTCAAGAAAAGGTTTCTCAGGTGGCTGCAGATGTCGCTGTCAAAACCCCGACGTCTTTTATCTCTATCGTCAATGCAGGCCCGACAACCTGGACTGTGGCAAAGAAAACAAACACCATTGTTCACGACGCCCTGGTGAAGGATGGACAAAAAAACCCACCATCCTCTGCATCTGCAGAAGGAACATAAAATGCTGATGTGCTATATCTATCCCAACTATAAGCCCACAGGTGATTCGCACCAACGCCAACATGGTGGTCCTCTTTTGTAGAACCGAAAACCACGGCCCAAGTAATGTGCAAGCCACATGGTGCGCCTCCGGGAGCGACTGACGCGAGTTCCACCGCTTTTTCGATGAGGCGACGACGACCCACCCACCTGCATACAGATTCGTCAGAATAGATCAGACCAGCACATATCAGGCACAATTTTGAATAGTCTTCCAGCCACGCCGTCTGTGAACATGACAAGCGCTGAGAACAAAATACTTCTGCCAGGGGAGCAAGCTGAACGCGCATAGCTCTATGCTTCATAGACCGCAGTCAGAAGGTTGGCACTATCCTTATAATCTGCCAAAGAGATTTCACTGGCGTTTGCCCGATCTACCACGTCAGCTTAGAACACCTCGACTTGGTCAAGCAGTCGGTAGTGGACATGTTCTTAAAGTCATGTGTCGCGTGCGGTACAATCGCCAACTATAGGGCTGTAGCCGTCATCCTCTCGTTTTAAACGCTGCATCACGTTCTCGACTCATGCATCAGCCATTAAGGCAGCTTAGCTGCTCAAAAGATCATCAGCCCCAGACGTGGCGGCAAGGTCCTGACGATAAAAGGCAAGGGCATCCGCCTGTCGTGGCAGTGAGAGCCATCTCCAACTTTGACCAGGTGCGAAGTGCTTCTCTGTTGTCTACATGCGCGACGATCTAACGGGGCTGCAAACAATTTCTTTTTACATGTCAGCTATTAATGCACCAATTTCGCGTATCAGCTATTGTATGAGAGACAAGTAAACCGTGGCAAAAGAGTAATAATCTCACTTTTGATACTTATCGAAACACTGCTAAGGCGATTTAAACATCCTCAGCCATCTACCGATTTATGAGTCCTACAACGGCCTATACCGCTTTAACCATTTTGAGCTTTCGCAATTCGAGCTTGCATAACCCCAACAAAAACGTAGCAGAGCGACCTTGCAGCTGTGACGACGATGTACAGCCACAGCTAGCAAAAATAGGTGCCGACATTGCCAAAGGGTTTAAACTGCTTATGCAAGGGTAGCTTCTGCTCCACACGGCCAGCGCGTGACAGTTCCGATTGAGAAGGGACGAGGCCACAGTCCCGATAAACATCAAGCACTGGGGTCACCCTGACCACCTGAAGCTTATGTGCGGCCAGTCGAGGATAATCGCGCTTTCGCTGCAACAAACGTCATATTGGAGAAAGTAATTATCACTATCACAGCACGGTGTTTGGCGACGAGCCAGGACCATTTCCCCCGCCATTGTGTTACGAAAATCCTATGCTCACCCATGTTAAAAGTTGGAAAGGGTGCACTGATCTGTGTCATAGTCCATGGCCGTAAACACCCATAATTGCTAAGGCTACAGATGGATGGTTCCATGCCTTTAACCCTGAATTTGCCTGCCAGCATCTTTCATTGATCATGTCACTGTAGGCAGGGTAACCGTCAAGAAAAGCAATAACATCTGCTTTTACCTCATTGCTGCTGCCAGTGATTAGATGGAGGTGAGTGCCTGCATAATCTGCAAAAATCCCCAATCTTGCTGAACAAGTCAAGATCAACCATAACATGCTCACTGAAGAGCTGTAACTGTATGGTTGTGACTCTATGGTCTGAAACTAGCAGAAGAAAAGGAACACAGGCAAGTTTTGTAATATTCAAAAATAATTTATTTTTCTAGAATACAAAGTGAAAGTTTAAAAAGAACAAGTATTGTGAATTAAATCCCAAATAGTCCAAAAAGTTCTATCACAAGTCCGAAAGTGTAGAATATTCAGACTGAATTTCAGCCGTGTTCTGAATGGATTCCAAGCTTGAATGGACTGATGTACCAATAACCTGGAATGTGATGATGTGTTAAAATTCTTGATGTACCACATTGATATAAGCTAAAATGTCCCTGAACAAATTCACAATACTATAATCCAAAAATAGTGATTTAGTCCAAAAAGTAGTGAGCACGTAGTTATTTCAGTGAATAATTTAAATAAACAAATCCTCTCAAATATTAACTGAAACACAACTCAGACTGATTCCTCTAAGATGTATGTTATGATATGGAATGAAATTCATTTTCAGACTATTTTAAGTTGTAAAGAAAGTCTGGTCTTTTACTAAAAAAATTGTAAAGAACATGTAAAACAGCAGGTACACCAGGAATTCCCATGGGGAATACAAGGTCCTAAATTTAAACTCAGGCAAACATGTTTACCTCTGGTAATAATGATACGATTTATTCGGGTGGGTGGGAATAATCAAATTATTTTGGAACAATTTATCACTCACAGCAAGTTTTACTAAAGAAATGTTTCAGCACAAAAATGACATTCCTAGTCTTCAAATCTCACCATTTGTACATCTTACAAAATTTGTCATATTTTTAACTTGACAGAAATATGATATACGGAAGTATTGAAACAAGTTTAATTAAAAGAGATGTGTTTTACTATTTGATTTAAATTTTTTGTAATTCTTGTGTCTTTGGAATATTTTCGAACGTTTAGAATATTTTTTGTTTGGGAAAAGAAAATAAAAAATTGTTTCAGGAAATGTTCACTAGTGAATGTGGGTTTAAATTCTTTCATCCTTGCCACTGTATGATATTTTAGAAATTTAATTATGTTGGTTGGTATTTGTGTCAGTCTGATCAAAATGATTTTCTTAAGTATGGTTATAAAGGTACCAATTCTAACGAGTCAATATTTTGGTAATGTGCAAAAAATGTAGTTATAACCCTTCAAAAAAAAATTCAAATTTGTTCTAAACAAAATCGAAATTATGTTTGTCTTCACTAAAAATGTCTATGTATCAGGGAGAAAAGCGAGTTAAAAATAGGTAAATGATAGAAAAATTAAAAAGAACTTTTAGTCATTATGTTGTTGTAGGGTTTAACGCCATTTTTCAGCACATGATAGGCTATACATGGCGGCCAGTATTAATGGTGGAGGAAGAACCCGGGAAATCCACGGAAAGAACCACCGACCCTCGAGAAGCTACTGGCAAGCTTTCTCACATACCCACATTGGCAGAATCCAAGACTCGAACCTACGCAGACAGAGGTGAGATGGCAGTGATCCGTAACGGGAAGCGCTTTAGACCAATTGGCCACTCGGGGTCCCTTAGCCATTATATAAAATTCGAAATACGATTTATTGACTGTTGTTCCTTTCCCCACTCAGACCCTCTGACTTAAAACTTCCTGAATCCCTATTAGGGAAACTGGGCCTAATTGACCAGTAGTTATGCTTTTTTGGGCTCCATTGTACGAATTAGTAGGTGGGCACCATCATACCAAATGGAGGTAACTCTGTGCGAAGTCTTACACTTTACTGACGCTTTGTGTTTAGGTCAATCCCACCCCCCATGTTGTTAGTCTCAAGGTCCTTTAATTTGGTATATAGAAGTATCATGGTGGGTACAATGCTACTGTACTAAAACCAGGGAACTATCACCTAAATTTTGACACAAGGACTTCAGTTTTGTAGGGTTAGGTCAATTTCTTATTCAGCGCAGTAGAGTACACCAAGTCATGCAATTTGATATGTATATGAATCTCAGAAAGTACATGTAAAATAACATCTTACCAACAAGTGTTTAATAATCCTCTATGTAGACACCTATAGGGTTAAGTCTGGACATTATAGACCAATGCTGTCCTGTATAATCTTTTTTCTTTGAGTCACAATGACACTGACCTTATGGCCTCTTACATACCTTAAATGGACAGAAAGAGTAGCAATAACATTTTCTAGGTCCCTGCTGTGGTGGTCACAATGGATATCACATTGGCCACATTTTTGTTTAGGACCAACCAGACATCATAATAATAACATCTGCATTATTCCAAGATGTTTCTGTATGACATTACTAACTGATACACCACAAACTACTTTTAAGAACTTTGCATTACTCCATGACATTTCTATGCAAATTAAATGAACCAAGTGTTACAACAGTGTGGCAACAATATCTGAAGAGCTCTGCAATGCTCCATAGCATTTATATGCAAAATTACTGTGTTACATCAGTGTGGCAACCAAATTAAAAGAACTTTGCATTACTCCATGACATTTGTGTGATTTTGCCAAGTGTTATACCACAGTGGCAAATGACTATTAAGAAGATGGATCACATTAAATTGGTTTTTATTATTGTTCTTTAATTTACAGGTGTCTGTGTTTTGGAGAACAAGAGTCAATTATTATCTGGTTGTATGTCATTAACTATACAATGTTTGAGTCTGTATGGACAGATGATGAGTCTTGTTTGAATGCAAGTCTCTATAATGATTTCTAATAAAGTAATGCATTGGTGCTCAGTGCTTGTTTCTTGAGTGTGACTCCTAATAACTGTTATAAACAGGAAGGACTATGTTTGAATTGAATAAAAACTCAGACACAAAAAATAATATTGCATACAAAAGTTTTCTAAATATGCCAATGACTACAGATGTCAAGAACAAAAATGAAAAATAGTTTTCATGAACAACTAAACAAACAACTGGCAATAAGTGATGTTTCATATACAAATTTGTGACCTATTTCATTATTTGAACACTTAATTAATTCTAAATTAAAAGTAAATAAATTTATATAATTTTATCATGACCAATATCTAGCATGTGGACACAGTTCAAGGTCACTCAAAGAACTCTAAAATATTTACAACAGATACATGTATATTGGAACAACATTCCTTTAATTCTTGTATTTAATATTTTTATACATAAAAGTCAAGTCCAACTGCAAAAACAAACAGACCTTGATCAGCTATTGCATGATGTACCAACAGAGCAGTCCAATGTAATTTGTTCAACTTATTACTCCTAGCAAACAGCAAAGACCCATTTCTGGCAGCACATTATGCAACAGCAGACGTGTGTAGGTACAGTAACATGACTTATAGTTGCTATGTGTACTGAGAAGCTTTCTCACATTAGTAGAGATGAGACTAGAACTCAGGCGGACAGAGGTGAGATGGCTGTGATAGGTAAAGGCAACTGCTTTAGACCACTCAGACTTTCAAAGCGCTCCAAACATGACTTAAAAGTGAGTTTATGTTGTATTTGTCAATGTAGTATGCACATCTAACTGTAAACAGAGAAGCCCCTGATCCAACATTACATACTGTCACAGTACATGTACATCAAGGTCTGCACCATTAAACTGATATAATCTCATTTTGAATGTTGTTTTTGAGATTTTACTTCAAATACACAGCCCCAATTTTCAGAGATGTTATTTTCTTTCAAGAAGCACTATTTTACATGCACAGTACAATTACCTCAATGACGTACTAAGGCACACTTGAAAGCACTGTGTACACATTAAGTTTCACTGCAGATGAATAGCATTCAAACTACATTTCAGTCATATAATCCCATATGAATCTTCATATGATGAATAGCATCCAAACTACATTTAAGTCATGATCCCATATGAATCTTTATATGTTAAATGGCATGTTGATACGATATTCAGGCAGGGTTCATACTGAACTATGAATGATAAATTCAAAGACTTTTCCCAAACTTTCAAAGACCACAAACAGAGATTTCCAAGACCTATTTTTGCTAACATTGTGTATACAGGTTATATGAGAAAACAACGAATGCCAAATACTACAATATTGTTTACTGATTAAAGTCAAACTATAATTAATTTCCTAAAATAGCATTATAATAATCTGGAAGACAGGTTAACATTTGTTATTTTTTCAGAAATATGTAACATATGTGTCAGATTTAATACAAAATAAATTGTTCTCTTAACAGACACCAGCACTGCTTTAAATGCATTATTATATTTGCTTTTTTTCTCTTCAATCATTTTGGAAAGAGATGCCACCACTGTCATCTTTTCCTCTGATTTTCTAAGAGCATTTGACTCTGTGACAAGCACAATGAGTCCTTTTAACTCTGCCTCTTCTGCTTTCTGTACAGAGGAAGCATGTAGGCTGGCAATGTCAGCTTCAAGACGCAGCTTTTGGCTTTAAGTTCTTCTACTTCATCCGAGGCTAACTCCTGTTTCTTTCCTTTTTGTTTTTTCTTCTCATCCTTCTCCTCTGCTTTCTTCTTATCCAGATAGGCATGATACTTATGTCTTGCAGAGGAGGCATGTCATCATTTCATTGCTAATGACGATTTCCAAAGGTCCACCTGCTTTTCTCATTGTGTCAATGATTAGCCTGTGAGCTCTGAGGCTTTCTCTGCTGAGGTTCTCAACAGATACCTGTTTGTTGACAGAAAATCCTCTCTCCACTGTTGCCTGCCCATGTGACAACAACAACATTTTCTGGAGAACATTCCAAAGTTCAACATATTCCTTTCTTTTAGAAATGACAGAATAAAACACTTCATCAAGGCTGTCATCTGTTCTATTGAAGCATTTCAAGGGATGATTGTCCGATTGGATAACTTTATCCACACTATTTAGACACAAATTACCATTTAAAAAATGGCTTCTGAAAAAGTGAAATAAAATATAGGGGTACAAACAAACGGGGATGTACAGTCAGACTATAGATACACAAATCAATTTCGGCACTGTGATTTAAAAAAATTTTTTTTTTTATACCACTGGGGAAAAAGGTCGAGGGTCGGCAATAGAAACGGGGACATTCCGTCAACTGGAAACACATTTTTTCATTCCTTTTTTTTATTTGCCTAATCAAATGACTTGACTTCCTACAGTTAAAGCTTCACAGCACACGTTATTGCCATTTTTTTTTTTTGTTTTTTACTCGCATTTCAAGAACAACAACTCTTGCTTAACTATAATATAGTGTACGCATGCGCACTTTCAAACTGTTTATCTGTGAATTGAATTTATTACAATGGATGTTTCTATATTAAACCAAGGAACATTATTATGTAGAACAAAATTTTCGAAAATGATTTTTGTCCCTCAAACGTGTTAAATAAACCGACGGTATAAGTAAAATTTAAACGGGCCCTCTTTTGCCATATCTCCCAAATCATCAAACTAAACAATATCTTATTTTATACCCGAAAAGTAATGAGTTACCATGACTTTGCCCAAAACTTCCAATAGCTTATACTTCTGCATCTTTGTTCCACTAAATGAACAGTATGTAGTTACTAATTTGCAACTTACCTTTGGCATGACTTGTAGGACTCCTCCCATTGAAGCCAAGTTGATCGTCTTTTTACACAATGTACAAAACGCCTTTCGTTTACATAATTTATCCTTTTGCAGCCATTCCTTGTATTTCTCTTGTTCAAGCCAGATATCGTTGAAAGAGCAAAGACCTGGCATTTTTAAACACTGAAGATGTAAATTGACTGAACAAATTTTGAATCCTCGAGCGTAATACTTTCGCGCACTTTCTTCGTAGAGTGAATTAGTGTAATGAACATTTTGATTGGCCAAAGCTGATGGACTCGTCCAATCAAATTGAATGATTCGTCAAAAGAACGAAGCCAGGAAAACCAGTTACATCCGAAGCTAAAGACCTTAGGCAATTTTATTTGTGACTTCCTTTGATAAAGTGTGGAGCCGTCTTGCTTTGATGAAGAGTGCATGTGTTATTGAAGTCGCCACCGAGGCCAACTTTGGATGGCCAAACAAAGCCTCTTTTGTTATTGCGGCGGCACTGAAACTGAACGGGTCATCAAAAGAACAAAACCAGGATAACTAGATTACATCCGAATCTAACAACCTCGGATAATTTTATTTGTAATTCTGGAAAGAAATTACAATTTTTTTTGGTTTATTTCAATTTTCAAAGACTTTTAAAGACCTCAGGGTAATATACTCGATTTTCCCAAACTTTCAAGGCCTTGAAAATGCTACCTCATTTTTCCCAAACTCTCAAAGACCTTCAAAGACCGTACGAACCCTGTCAGGAGGAATAGTAATAACAAGACCTCAAAGATGACTGATGTCAAGACCATGCTGGATGCTCCAGTGGTCTAAGTGGTTAGAGTATCCACCTCGGATGCAGGTTTGAACCCCAGCTGAGTCATAACAAAGACTTATAAAAATTGGTACCATCAGCTACCTCGCTTGGCACTCAGCATTAAGAGGTTAGTGTTAGGACTGATTGGCAACTGGGCTGGGTGGGACATGATGCCATATGTCTTTGGCATGATGCCTCAGTGCTAGACAAAACTATAAACTGCTACTGCAGACATCAAAGTGATATGCCTGAAATATTGTTAAAGCTATGTTAAAAATACAAAACACACACACACAATTTTCATTTAGGACCAACCAGACCTTGGAATGAACATGTGTAAAGTTTCATAGTAATCCTCAAGGTATTTTATGGGAAGCAATGACAAAATTGTGCTAATGAATGGGGAGATGACATAAGATGGACTTGCTACCTGCATGTGAACCCTTGGCAGCCATACAATGAGCAAATTCCTTGACTGAAACTTGGTCACCTGATTTAGTATATTGATATTGTCATGTATATTTAATTGTATTGTATGCTGGCTTTAAATCTGTCCATTATATGTTATGTACATTTCATTTGTATTGTGTGATTGACCTTTGTCCACAACTGATGGTTTGAGTTTGAGCTACCTGACTAATGTCTTATTTTTAAACAACATATTACACAGCTTATTTTTGTCAATGATTGCCGATTATATATTCAGATTATTATTATTTGTGAGTAAACATGATTACTAGGTTTTGAGTTCTAGATACAGCCATGATTCTGACCCTAGAAGATTCCCAAAATGAATTTTGTTTACAGTCAAGATGACCCTCATCCCAGTCCTCTTATCATAAAAGGTTTCTATATTAGGGTTGTTTATATTATAATTACGCATTCCTATCATAACAACCAAAGTAGAATCAGTCTTTCATTTGTGTTCAGTTTTTATCTGAGAGGATGTACTTATTTAAATTATTTCACTAAAATACAATGTGCTCAATAATACTTGCAGACTAAATCACTATTAAGGGTATATTGTGAATATATTTAGAGACATTCTGGATTAAATCACTGTGATACATCAACACCATCCTAGGCTATTGGTACATCAGCACTTTCAAGATTGGAATTCATTTGGAACCCCATTGGAATGCATTCACAATCCTCTACAGTTTGGGACATGTGATAGGACTTATAGGACTATTTCAGATTTAATTCACAATACTGGAAGTTCTTTTTGAAGTTTCACTTTGCATTTAAAGAAATACAATTTTTGCTAAATTTATCAAAAATTTGTTGGTTTTTACTCTTTTCTCCCACTTAGTTTAAGACCAAAGAGTCATAACAATACATACTGCTTTGTGATACATTCATAAGTCACCAGTCCTATGAACCATCAATTATGCTGTTTTATTTTTAATAACCAGTGGAAAAAGATGACATTTTTTGAATAGATGCAAGAAATAATTAAGTAAACTTGACTGCTAGATTAAAAGGTATAATTCTAAATTAGAGCAACTACAGTGTCTTGCCTCAAGCTACAGTGCCCAAACCTACACCTGATGTACAGCAACTGGTGATTTATTGCAACCAACCAATATATTATGCATCAAGACAGTGGCTATTGACCAAGGTCCAGTGGTAGGCCTGACATAGGTCAAATATATTCAGTTTTGAGAACTATTGTTTACATTTGTCTAAACCTGCAGTTAAAAGAAGTGTCCTTTCACATATCAAGGGTCTGTCACATTTTCAAGTAGACATTTGTAACCCATGAAAATAACTGTCAGTTGCCAGTAAATGTTATGATATTATGATTACTTGTGCCAGTAACTGTTTGCTGTACAAGACTTCTTTCCAGACCTTAACTTCAAAGTCATAACCTGTAATGCATCACATATATTATTATATGTCCTCATGCTATTGCAGCATACATAAAGTTCTGTAAGAAAAATATCGTCATCAAACCTCACTAAAATTTAAAGATTTCATAACATTTTGATGTTGATGGTTCCTACATGGACAACTAAAACATTCAAGTTTGAATAGAATTACTTTCAACACTTTTAGATCAGATGAGTAATGGGCAGACTGATGGATAAAATGAGGTATTCACAATATCCACATTGCTTTTTAAAACCCATTAGGATAATTAATTTGAAATTGTTCCCATCATACATTCTGAACTATCAATAAGCATATGCTATCAGGGGTCCTGGACCCTCAGTCTTCAGCAATTTAAGTAAGCCACCAGGAATCCTGCACTCTCAATCTTCAGCAACTTGAGGGTGGTCACCAGGGGTCCTAGACCCTCAGTCTTCAACAAATTTGAGGGAGTCCAGTTGGTAAGCTAACAAAATTCATATTCATAAGTAAAACTGTAGACCTGACAATAATCAGCATCAAGTTTGGTTTCAGTTTTTGTTTTAAAAGGAAAACTTGTGCAAAGTCATTTTGACCTGTATTGCAAGAAAATAGAGCACTCTGTTGATAAAATGGCACCAACAATAATCAAACTATGATCTCACTAATAAAAGATAATTAGATAACTGAAGTTTTGTATCCAGATTTCGCAAAATAAGGGAAGTCCCACCACACACCCTTTCTAAAAATGGGGTAAGCAGTTAACATTTAAGATTGATACACTGTCCTAAATACAAAATTAATGTATCAAAACATTATGTTTCTGTGACAAAAGTTAATTCCAATTTTTGCCATTACCTGAACTCCTGCAATGTAGTCAGTAATCAAAAATCCAACACATGAATATATACCGACACAATATGGATCATGATTTCTCAAACAGACTATACTGAGATCACAATTATTGAACCCCAGATGACAAAACCTCAAGTGCACACATACCATGATGCTTCAGTATTATTTTCACTTTTCATGAAATGAAATTACAGCAGTGAATTTGCTGAATATAGCTAGTTATTCCTTAATGTATACTTTTGCAGAAGCTAATTATAGAAATACATAAATTATTTCAGTTTAGATGCAATACTCTGTCAGCTAAAACAAAGATATCTGAACTTCATAATTTGCTTTATAGATAATTATTGCTTCTGTTACAAATTACAGATGTTCATTTATATATCTGTTATGGCTGAATTATAACCATGCATAAAATTATAAATAGAAATACAGTAAAATTTAAATAACTCAAACATCGCCATTTAAATAATTGGCATGACTAAAAAAACTCATCCAATCCAGTATAAAGCAGTCTCTTCTCTGCATCATAGAGATATGACTAAAAAATTTTTAAAGCTACATTAAAAATCCAAATCACACAAGCTTTTGTCAACTCTGAACTAAACTGACTGGAGAGAAATTATTTAGCCCAAAATATTTGAGTCCAGAATGAACCCTGAGTGAATTTTCACTGTAATAAATATAAGTAAATGAATTTAAAAAAAACTATTTTGTCATGTATAAATTGCCATCAAATTGTTCAACCTTAACTTTCATCGTTTCTGCACTATCTTCAATGACAGTGCTGTTTTGATCATTCACCATACTCTCATTGGAATCTTCCAAAGAATCACCTACATCTGTATTGGAATCTTCCATGGTGTCCTCCATACCATGTTTCTGACCTTTCTCAGAGTCTTCTACCTTCCCCTTTTCAGTTTCATATGAAAATCCAATAGGAAATTCAATCCCTTCTTTGGAATTTCCATGATGATTTTGAACATGCCTCTTTAAAGCAATCTTTTCAACATATGCATTGTTACACAATTCACATTTATAAGGCCTGTCACCAGTGTGCAGTCTTTTGTGTCGCTGCAAATGAGATGATTCTCTGAACGCTTTAGAGCAGTCATCACACTTGTAAGGCCTTTCACCACTGTGTGTCCTAGAGTGACTTTTAAGGATGTTAGGTTGACTGAAGGATTTTCCACACACTTCACACCGGTAAGGTCTCTCTCCACTGTGAACTAAAAGATGCCGTTTCAAATGTGCTGACTGAGTAAAGAATTTTTCACAGTGTTCACACTTATATGGTCTGAGTTGTGCATGTGCATCTTTATGTCTCATAAGATGGCAGGCCTGTGTAAAAGCTTTTCCACATTCCTCACACTTAAAAGGGCGTTCACCACTGTGCGATCTAAAGTGCCTTTTCAGTCTGTTTGCATCAGTAAAGATCTTTTTACATACAGAACACTCCTGAAGAAACTTCTGATCTCTTAATGGCACTTTCATGGTCCATTGTTCACACTGCAAGAAGAAATCGCACAGCTTTGTAACATACTGATAATACCTTCACACATTCTATGGGAAAATTGTCACTGTATAATATGTCTTCTTGCTATTGCCACATATATAAAGTTTCTATAATATTTTCAAATAATCTGGGTACATATAACCCCTGAAATCCTCACAGGAACTCCAGATGCAACCAATAATACAGTTACTGAGCACCTTGTAATTCCAATGAATAATTCAAATAGATAAATAAAATCCTCAACTAAACATAAAAAAGGACTCCAATAAGACTGATGTTTAAGATAGGAATAATTAATTTGGTTACTCACCATCTTATATAAAAAAAACTAGGATGCCATTTCAGAACCAGAACGAGGGTCAAATAATCATTTCCAAATATTCTACTTGCAAATAAGATTAGCTCCTTTGGCAGCTAACCAATCAGAAATTAGGTCACCTCATTGCAGATGATCACCATAGGGCAACACTAAAGCTACTTCCATGACTCACAATAGCAAACCCTTCAGCTTACATAACGCGTTTATCTTTTCTTGTTTTAATTGAGGTGGTGTGGTGGCCAAGTGATTAGCATGCTGGACTTGCAAACGAAAGGGTGCAGGTTCACATCTTACCATCAGATCAGACTGGATCAGCCAGAATGGTGTGTATTTGGACAAGGCACTTTACTCCAATTGCTATGACACTATATGACTTGTGCTGCTGTGCTGTAAAGCACCAAATCAATCATTGTTTTAACTGATCAATAAAGTAATTACACAGCAGACTTAACAACATTGATATATTCAATATAGCTGATTTTTTGGGGGGGAGGGGGAGAAGTAGTAATTACATGTTTGTTTCTTCAACCCAACCCCCTAGCCCATGACATTGGGACTGTAACCCAAAACATTATTTATCTTTTGTGTCCTCCTCATATGAATGACTGTGCAAAGTATGGTGAAAAAAGTGTTTTTGAATGCCACTTTAACTGTAATGTTGGTATATTCTGCATCTGATCCCCTCCCAGGAAGCCCAGGTGAAGTACCCAAAAATTACATCTCATTGAGAATGGCCACCACAAAGGAAACCTATTTATCTATTAAGTGTGGTGAATTGCAACCCAGTGATTTACACAAAGGGATACAGAGATATGGGCACACTGGCCAATAGTTGGATGGAAAGTATAAAAAAATATCTCCAATGTTTGTAAAAGATTGTGTGGGAAATTAATGATTTGAATAAATTGGTGGGGGATTATTAAAACAATGAAAAATAAATAACCAACAAAAGTACAGTGAATTGTACATTTTATGCCCACCATAATATCTAAGAAGGCCACTCGTAAGACATAGTTGACTTTGGAGATTACTAACCATATGGGTCTCAAAGGTATGTGGTCTTGAAACCAAATATTCTGTGCAGAATGCCCAGAAAGTTTGGTTCAATACCAAATACCTTTGCTTATTTGCTTATTAGACTCACCATAACACTGACCTTTGACCTTACACATAAAATTCCAAATGCTTATTTGTAAACAAGTACAAGCTCTCAAGAAAGTTTTGTACAAATTTGCAATGCAGAACGATGTAAAAAAAAAGTATGATTGTTAATTCAAAGTCATCTCCAAGTTTTAATCCAGGTCAGTGATACAGAACCATATTTCTTCTTTCAGTTATGGTGACCTTGACTTTTGACCTTTTTAAAACCCCAAACCTATAGTCATAAAACAGAACGTGACCAGTGACCATGATTTTTAGTAGAATATACATTATGATGCTGCTATTAATGACTGCAACACAAAAATATACATAAACACCAGTGACCTTATTTTAATCCTTTGTGAATATGATTGCTTTGGAGGGTCCACAGGCAAAGTGCCAACTGTTCAAAACAGCACTGCTGTGAATGGCTGTATCATAAAAAATACTACTGACCTTTAGTATTCCTTTGTAACTACAACTGCTTCAAAAATAATGACTGTTCTAAAGAAGAAAAATGAGAATGGCTATTGGCTTCCTAAATTGTACAGGTAAGGCAGGTAGTGCCATTTGTTATAGACTGTACACCAGACAAAAGTACACATCACTCAGTACCACTGCAGTGCCCAAGTCATGTGAATACCCACTGAGATTAACCATTCTTTCTTCAAAGGAAATGGCCAAGGATATACATAGTTAGTTCAAAGGTCTGAATTGTTCGTTTATCTTTTATGATAACCTGTACTGGTCATTTGTAAAGAAAGGATGGGGAATACTGGTTCATGTTCTACAATTATGATACTAATATGCTGGCACAGACACTGATTTGTTAGTAAATACATCTGCAGATCTAGGTCTACACTGTTTGCTTGCTAGATACACCTACACATTCATATGGAAGATCTAACCTTATCCATTTCTGCTTGTCCACCATGTGAAATGATTTTTCCCAACCTCTCAGCTGTTGACTGCATGTTTATCCAAGGTGAACCAGAGAAGGAAAGAAGGGCCTGATAAACAGGATCAGTTTCCATACCATACTGCCATTTTTGGTCATGAAAAACATCCATCTTAGTCTCACTGGAGTTCTTCCTCTAAAATGTAAAAAGTACTTTGTTACAGATCTCCTCCTTGGTAAAGTCATTGTTTATTGTGCAGCTCAAAAATGATATCATTATTACATTATGACATCACTTACTGCACAGCTCAAAATGATGCAATCAATACATGATATCATCAACATGACCACTTACTGTGCAGCTCAAAATGATGTGATCAACATGTTATGATATCATCAACATGACCACTTACTGAGCAGTTCAAAATGATGTAATCAACACGTTTTGATATCATCAACATGACCACTTACTGTGCAACTCAAAATGATGTAATCAACACATGATATCATCAACATGACCACTTACTGTGCAGTTCAAAATGATGTAATCAACACGTTTTGATATCATCAACATGACCACTTACTGTGCAACTCAAAATGATGTGATCATGTGATAATGCAGACTTTTCCATACTAATAAAATACTTTAGCTTTCTTTTTACTTACAATAATTAACACTCTATCTGTCCGACAGAACTCCACAGTAAGTGGTCAATGAGGCAGGTGACCGTATCATAATGACTTTTACTGAAGAAATGTCACAGGAGGAGAATGTCAATGGCTGTTAAGACCAGGTAACTGCTATATGATGGTGACCACTAGGGCAGGTTTGAATGTGATAATAATAATAATAATTACAATAGTGCTTTATTCAGAGGGTAGTGCAGTAGTATTCAGTGACTATTCTCCCATTAAGCCTTCTATGGTGAAAGAAAAGAAAAAGAGAATCTGAAAATGAGGAAGGTAAACTTTACTAATCCTGAATGTCTAGCAAGTTCTGGAACACCATCAATAGTGTGATTCTAAGGATTTATTCAAATTTTATACACCCATCAATGTTTCTGGTTTATTAGAATAGGCACAAGAGTAGTCTGTGTCTTGGGAATCATGGTGGATGAATGGTTAGCATGCCATGCTTGCAACTAAAAAGGTGTTTTCAAATTGGAACCTCCTATGTCTGTTGCCATGATGTCTTTTTTGGCAAGGCTCTTTATTCAAATCACATCAGAACTAAAAAACCTACTTATGTTGCATAAAACACCACATGAAACCAAAATCCAAACCTTCAACAGCCAGTGAAACTAAGAGAATTGCTCTTGAGACTGGCACTGTCACAAGAAAATACCATTCAAGTAATATTATTTATCATTTATGTGGAAGAGACCATTAACGTACCTCAGAAACTGTGCCTTGTCAAATGCCACTCCCATAGTGATTATTGCACTCACAGATTAGCACTTCAAAGAGCAAAGAACATGTATTTCAGATGTACTGCATCTCATTTCATCATCAACTGGTGTCAGTTTCATATATTAACATATTTTGAATACTGATGTGTCATAAACTGCATCAAAAACAACCAGATGAAAGCTAGAAAAGTCCTTTTCACAAAATGCCAAAGTTTTGGCTGTCATATGTGTCACTGACATCGTATCAGTTTTAAGTTTTACTTCACTGTTAACCATAAATTCTGGTGCTGCCTAAAGCATAGCTTTCCTGTCAAGACATTACCTTACATGGGACACCTGTAACATATACAATAAATTACTTATCAACGGGACTCACCTTTAGTGATGTATACTGATGATCTGATTCAGAATCTGATTCAGGCTCCACTTTTACCACAACTGATTCAGGCTCCACTTTTACCACAACTGATTCAGGCTCTGCTTTTACCACAACTGGATTGAAAGTCATAGTGTTGGGTGATGACACATGACTGCTTTCATGAACTCTTGGCACTCCATACACACTGGAAATTTTGCTAACAACCTGTGAACATTTATCATTGTTCTTTACTGCACCTTTATGAATGACATGCCTAGATATTTCATTGTGATGGTGGTGTTCAAGTTCCCCTTGATTCACCTTAAGCTCTCCTTCACCAAGTAACAATGCCCTGAACTCCATACAATATCTTATCAGAGAATTTAAATGCAAATGTCTGGCTAGTATTTCCACTTTGCAAACATTGTCAGTTCTCAAATGAATAACTCCATCATACAAATATTTAAGGACATATTCAACAGCCTCCATATCAAAGCCATCAGGAAAGTTAAACTCTGTATGTTTTGACTCCTCCTTGTGTTTCAGAACTGCTAACACCTCTGGACAAGCCGCAATCAGGACCAATTTGTGTACCTGAAATCAGACAAACATCATCCGGATACAGTACGTTATGTATAATATTAAACATGAAATACAAGGTTCTAGTTGAGATTTTGCATCTTGCTTATGATATTTCTAACAATACTATGACTTTTGTGAGAGGTAGATATAACACAAGGAATGGAGAATAACTCTCTAGTATAACATTTGTACATCCAGAAGTATTGTGCACCTGGAAATCACCTAGTCTTTTAGTTTAAAATTGTACACCTGAAAGTCATATTATTTAAAATTGTACACCTTTAAGTATTGTACACTTGCAATCATTTAGCTCAAAATTGTACACCTGAAACTCTTATAATTTAAAATTGTACATCAGGAAATAATTTAGTTTAAAACAGTATACCTAGAAGTACTGTACACCTGGAAATCATTTAGTTTTAAATTGTACACCTAGAAGTATTGTACACCTGGAAATCATGTAATTAAAACTTGTGCACCTGAAAGTCCTTTTTTAACAACTGTCCACCTGGAAGTCTTATAGTTTAAAAGGACCACATGTTATACATGTATAAGAAAACAGGTTACACTAATTATGGTGCCCGTAATAATAGCAGAATAGCCACAATACAAAATTAATAATAATTTCAATAATAAGAACATAGATAAAAATGCTAATATGATTTGTAAAATTTTCATTACATCATATTTACAAGCCTCCCCAAATATTTTTAAAAAACAAATAAATTAAAATACATAATTTAATATTAAATAACAAGAGGCTGATCACCTAATGCTGCGATGTTTAGAAATTGTTTGATTTTAACACCAAACACATACAATTTAAGTTTCGATACAATTTTGTAGTTACATGTATGTTTGTACACCAAAACTGACACCTTTTTAAAAAAAAGTGAGATGTGAGTTTAGTCTCTGGTCTTGGACTCTCTACTTTCAAAGCAGAGTCTTCCATTTTTTCCCCCTCATATTCTGACTTTTAAGATTTTGGACATGTGATATTACAGAATTACATTTTGAAAAATCCAGATCAAGTTCTAAGTAACATTAAAAAAAACTATAGTTAAATGTGTCTGTTGATACTAATCAATAACAATCCAAATTACATTTTTTTCAAAAGACATATAATCATGTAACATGAACAAAACCGTATATGGTACAGAAACTTGCACATTACAGTAGTTTATTGTATGAATACTATTATTTTAACTGGATTAATGTAGCCATGTCATAACTTTAATAACAACCTCAAAATGTCAGGCAAAGGAAAGGCATAACAACCAAAGCACTAATGTATTTTTAAGTCATTTCACTAGACTATTCTGTATTTTAGTCAAATAAAATCACTATTTTTCCTCATGCAATAAACAGAATCTAACACCTGTGCTCATTTCAAATGAAATTCATGAAACATGTCAAATAATTTCAATCTTCCTCACCAACTCATTTCATAAATTTCATTTGAAATGTGCACTCGTAAATAATTCTCTATTTAAGCACCTATATCCTTCATCCCTTTATAACTTGATACCTTGGTGAGGACTAAATGACGATGCCTTATTGAATAGCATCAGGGTCTTCTAATTAATTTTGTCTGAAATAGCTATTCAACGCTGTACTTAAATCCAATGTTCATCTGATGTTTATCAGTATTTTCCTTGCAGAATACAGAAAGATAGTTTGTGTTGTCTGAAGTTTACCATATCAAGCAAATGGTTTTCAAAGTAATACCAGCACAGAAATGAGATAAATCTAAATTTAATCTTATTTATAATTACTAGTCATTCAAGGACAGTACCTTCACTAAGCCACTTTGATTTGTTTCTACCTTGAACATGTCCTCTCCCTTGCATTACTTACATTTATTTAGTTACAAATTATCTTGTTCTCAAAGCTGATGTGGGGTTCTTTTCTGGATCTAACAATTTACTACATGACAGAAAATGTTTCCTTACTCATGTGAACAACATGTACACACAAAGGAGGTAGCTCTATATTACAAGTCACTTACTATTGTGTGTTTGTGTATGTGTGTGTATGTGTGATTTGTTATGTTTTAGGCTCTTTAAAACAATAACAAGAGTGAAGACAACAAGCTTTGTACAATTTAAAAAATAATTTATTTCCAGAGAAAAACAAGGTAAAAATGAAAAAAATAGAACTTATGGTTTTATGAATCAAATCCAAAAATAATCCAAGAATTAAAAAATAGAAGTCTTAAATGAATCTGAGTTGGAGTCCTGATGAAAAAATCAAAAGAAGGAGGAGGATGACATATACAATAGTCAGTATTGTCCTGATGTGTCAATAGTTTCTTATTGTACCACAGAAAATAATATTCCAGTTTTAAATTCTGAATGAAATTGCAATAAATGACTGTGTCCAAGAATTCTGTATGTATTAATGATTCCATAAAAAGAATTTCAACTCAAACTGGTCACAACAAAACACCTTGAAGTGTCAATGGTTTATAGCCCGACTAACTAAATTCTCTAAAGAAAAAGGTTATACAATAATTTAAGATGTAAAACCGATTTCCCATATGAGGGTCACATGATGTTTCTAGAACAACATAAAAGCTTTTCACATGTCTAACATCACATACTCCCAGTATGGCCCCGACAAAAACCAATGATTTTTACTCTGGGAAAGATTTTTTTTTTTTTTTTTTAAACAAGTTGTTTACTTCAACTCACTGATTTCTAAACCAAGGTCAGGAACTAGGTCAGCATTAGATAAAGTTTATAAACTAATTTCTAGAAAATGCCAAATCCAGCAAATAAAGTTACATTACAATAGCATGTAATGGAATAATATAACAAAATTAAAACTAACAGACAAACAATTAAATTAAATCAAATACATATAACAGATTTTAATTTTTAACATAGTTTTAACAATTTTTTTAGTTATATCACAACGATGTCTGCAGTGAGGCAGTTTATAGTGATGATGTCCCACCCAGTCAAATTATCCTGACACCAGGCCAACCAGTTCTAACATTAACCTCTTCATGCTGAGCGCCAAGCAAGGCACCTGTTATTACCATTTTTATGTCTGACTTGGCCTGGGTTCAAATCTGTGACCTCACGCATCCGAGGTGGATGCTCTAACCACTAGGCCACCAAAGCAGTCAACTTACTGTTGCTA
The DNA here is from genome assembly GCA_028554795.2 of Sinohyriopsis cumingii. NCBI lineage: Eukaryota > Metazoa > Mollusca > Bivalvia > Unionida > Unionidae > Sinohyriopsis > Sinohyriopsis cumingii. The sequence goes on from CM068836.1 coordinate 39,550,280, forward strand.
AATCCTCAAAAGTCAATCATACACAATCACAAGTATGTAATTCAATTTACTACATGAAATTTGGAAATAAAATATTGTTCACACCAACTAGTTAACAATCTCTGCATATAGTACCCACTGTGGAAGGGAGTTCCATGAACCAGTAACTTTATTTTCTTTAAGCCTTTAAAAAATTTCCACATACAAATAGTCCAAAGTTATTCTAATACCACCCACAATTATATGTGCATTGTTTCACAGTTTAGTATCTGCTTGTGGACTTAAGTCTTCCTCTCCTTGGTCTTCTTGCCACTGTCTTCTATCTTTACTAATTTTACACTCACAGTGGGGACTGCTGCTTCCAATAAGCATTACTTTACACTCTCCTACACTGAATCTTAAAAACCATGTCAGAGATCGTGCTGGGCTGCACCAATGTCGCAAATTGCAATTTTTTTTTCTTACTGGCAACAAATTATACCATCTGCTGACTTTTTGGTGACATCATTTTAAACTTGTATATACATGTACAATCTTGGGTTTGGAGTGGAGAAATTCAAAGGCACCATGAAAGGAAGCTGCAAACTTGGATATAAAATGCACTGGAATCTACATATATTGTTACAGAAACAAATCCTTTGTTCATCTTGACAAAGCATCTTAACAGTGCATTCATTATCATAATCTGCTTATGCTGACATCTGGTCTGAGTGCTGTATTCTGTGATACACTCAAATAGTCATGGTACCAGACTATAATTGACATCTGACCGGAGTACTGTATGCTGTGATACACTCACATAGTCATGGTACCAGACTATAATTGACCTGAGTATTGTATATTGTGATACACTCAAACAGTCATGGTACCAGATTAGAACTGACATCTGAACTGAGTACTGTATTCTGTGATACACTCAAATAGCCATGCTACCAGACTATAATTCACCACCCACTGAAGGTAGTAACAGGAACAGGTAAAACTGACCATACGACAGCTCAGATTTATTTTAATTAAAGAAAGTACTGGAAAAAATAGCTTCCTGAAACTTCAAAGATAACTGATTACAGTGTACCTTTGAATCACTGATCGTTGTGTATATAAACAAAGCAAATGAAATAAAAAGCTGCAATAACAAATAGGTATTAGTTTGGTCCTTCAAAGTTGGCCTTAGTAGTGACTTCAATTACATGAGCACCCTTCGTCAAAGCAAGCTGACTACAATCATAAATTTAAATAAAAGCACCTTTTAACTTGAATAAAAGCAATGAAGCTGATCGATTGCTGCATTTTCCAAAGTGATCAGAACACATTTATTGTCCCATGAAAGTTTCCTTTTTGCAGGAAAAGGTTTTTGCTTATGAACGCTACACAAAGCAGCGTAAAATGTAAATTTCCAATCTTGAGAAATTATAGACATCAAGTTAACTGAAGCTGGGACATCTCACAAAGATGACTGTTAAACTGTTTAATTTTGTTCACATTTTCAATTCCCAATTAACTGCCTCATCCCTTTGGTAGCTTCGGCAAGATGTTAGCTGTCTATGGCTGACCAAAATCTAGGCCAATTTATGTGGAAGAACATGTAGCATGTATACAACAACTATAAGGTCATATACTATGACAACAATGAATATCGTAGTGAATTGTTCAGAGACATGTGTTTGTTGAAAATGTAATATGGATCAAAGAAGGACTACCATTTTTTGGAGATGTGTAATTTGTGTTTTCTAATGGGATGTGACTGAAACATGAATTTTCTAACAATGCGGCCATACCCGAATTCATGGATGTATGATATACATCTACAGTATTTAATGCATTATGGATTGTACTACATAGATGTAAGTTGTCAATATACAAGTGTATTTCAGCCTAATTTTGCCTTCATTTAATCAAAATTTCTATTGTTTATTTTCTCTCAGTGTAAATCGTACTCACAATGACAGGTCACCTCTTATAAATTTCATTTGTATGTGAAATATGATTTTTTTCAGTCCCCACCCCGCCCACACTCCAAACATTTATTTTAACATCCGCTTATGTTGAGAATATTACCTTGGTCCCAAGGATGTCAAGAGATAAACTGATAGTACTGTATATTGACAATGATGAAATAATTTAAAAATTGGGGACAAAATTAGTGAAAAGTGTTTTATCTACCCTTTCTATATTTCTGTTGTAAATTTTTTCCAACATAACAATATCTCTGACAAACAAGTTCTCAGTGTCACACTTTTATTCAATGACAGACTTCCCTTTGATAACCTTAGACTTAGTTCAGTCTGTCACCTTTGTGTATCATTACAAATAATGGTGTTCCTGAATTAAATTCCTAAACTAGTCTAAGTGATTTGGCTCACTTATACATTTAGGACAATCACAGCTTTATCTGGCATTGTCGAGATTGCTTCAGGTATTTTTCAAGAAAAAGATGGATTATCATTTTACAAACAAATTCAAGACCTTCAAGATATCATAATATTCTGGTGTAAAACCAACATTCATTATACTTTCAATTTATGAGTAGCAATAACATGAATTTCAAGATGACTGCCATGGTTGCCATATTGGATGTCAGATCAACATCATTTTAATTTAGTACCAACTAGAGATAATAAGTCTTCTGGCAAAAATCCAATGTGGAAATGACTTCTCATCAAGGATGAGTAGCCACAATATTTTCCAGATGGCCGCTGTGGTGGCTATACCGAATATCTGATTCACAAATTTTTTAGTTAAGTCCATATAAATACTATAAGAAGACTTCCAAAGAAAATTCCATACTGATATAGCTTTTCATTAGGAGGAGATGCATTAACTTGATTTTCAAGATGCCTGCTGTAGAGACTATATTGGATCTAAGATAGGCACCATTTTTATATAGGGGTAACTAGGACAGTAAAAACCCCACTATTGAAAAGGAGTAGCATCATTTTCCTTTCGGGCCATGCAGGTCTTGGGATGACTGTATTTGTACAGTTTCAAAGCAATCCTCCAAGTAGTTTAGTAATAACAAATTTAGTGACAGTCACGTCAAAAAGTTTTTTTTTAAATATTTATTTTTATTGTGGTAATGATAAGAATGAGATCGAGGCTATATTGAGTGCGTGACCCTAGGCTTGTAAATAGTTTTTAGTGAAGTAAACAACATTTTTCTCAGAGTAAAATGATTGGTTGTTGTCGGGCCATGCTGAGAGTATGTGATGTAAACATAATCACATGACTTATCTGGGTATCTGTTTTGTGCGATATTCAAGTTTTAAACCACTGCTTAGAGAAAGAGATCTCAGTTGGGCTTCGAAATACTGAGATGTAAAGGTCAGAGGTCTTGCTAGGATTTTAAAACTAGGAGTACCATCAAAAGTTGCAGTCCCTTCTTTCCTACAGAATCAACACAAACGTGAGTGCAACTATTTTTAGATTGAGAGATTTTCGTAATCACTCACTTTAATATAGCTTCATTACAACAGTCCACTGAAAGGATTGCAAATTTATGGTTTATTTATTTGTCTACGTCCTTGTAGTAATTTTAGGCTATGGTTAAATAGTATCTGATTTGCTGTTTTTCCCCGTGTTTTTGCAAATACGTGTCAAGTCGGAAAACAGTTAAGACCGTAATGCGCATCTCGCGAATTCCAGAACATAGCATTGTCCATATGTTTCTGACCTACATAATTTCCATTTTAAAGTTAAATCTTTAATAAAATAATACCTTGGCTTTGCTTTCAATGATTTGTTTATTTTTTCTAAAAATATTTGCCCAATGATTTACGAAAACAGACAATCTAATAAACTGGTACATCCCAGACTTAGTGAAGTCCACTATTATTTCCCGTTAGGCCTACTGGTTCACTTACAGTTTCAAACTAATTTTATGATGAAATAGTGTACAAGAGGCAGTTAATATATATCCAGATCACCGATTCTAATTTTAAAACACATGTTTGTTTGTTTTATCATCAAAGGATCTAATGCAGGATATTGATAGTTGCTACCTTACTCGGAAAAGGGTTAATAGTTAATCAGCTATCAAAACATATGCTTGTGAATGGGCAAGAGTTTTTCAGTGTAATTTTATCAAAACTAGGCCTAGCTACTGATGTCTTAATGACTAAATTTTGCTACAACACTAGAACTAACCATGCTAAGGCGACGGGCATTTAACAAAAAGTATGGTCAATCAATGTACCTCTTAAATAGCTCTTTTTCATCCATCAGAGTGATACTGAATTTTGTCAATCCAAGTAAGGACTTATTCCAAACACTAAGTTAGGCATCAAACACTTTCTTTCACTTAGCTACTGTCCTATCCGAACTATAAATTCTAGCAGCTGTAGCACTCTTCTGAATCTCATTAGAATCTTCGTAAGTTTGCTGATTAACCCCAAAATACTTATCCAAATTTACGAACGCATTTTGTCTAAGTCTCAACATGTCTTGATTCTGAGGTCTCATGCACTACTTATTCTGATACATTTGGAAATGAACACAATAACAAAAGCTAAAGTTGTTTATTTGATGTACTTTTATAAATGACCACATGTACATCTCTGGGTCTTTCTGGCTCTGAATTCAATCACTGTAAATATAAGTACATTTCCCCACCCGGTCGCCAGTCAAAACCTTTGAACTAGCCACCCAGCTACTGCATCATGTTCTTTTCTATGTACTCTTACAATATCAACATGTATGTACATAAAGGGGTCTTTCAGTCACTGAATTCTGTCATTGTAAATATAAGCACAGCTAATTGATCAACACATTTTCCCACAAAGCAGGTGGCTGAAGCAGGACTGGCAAGTCTTTGAATTTTGCCGCACACCTATTGCATGCGTACGGAGGACTCTCGCTTCAGTGATTTTTTGCGTCCCAGATCAAAAATTGGCATCCACATATGTGTAATTAAGCGTTTCTGAGATCTCTGAAGGAGTTTCTTTTGTTGTGTCATTTTGTTGATTACATTTTAATATTTTTTTGAATAACTTGGATTCTAAAAGAATAATTCGTTTCTCTGGAAATATTTTGAGTGCTCATGCAGAATTCTTAAACAAAGAAATTTCATTAATTCAACCACTGGATTATTTTTTACATTTCTACAAGGAACTGTAGACTCCAACACAGTACAGGATACAGCATACGTCATTGCCTTCCATCTTAAATTCTTCATCGGGACTCGAACTTGAATTCATCTGAACACTTCAATATTAGGACTTCTAAAATTTTATTTGTGAATTATTCTTGGATTATTTTTTGGGATTTGATTCTTAAAACTGTATGTTCTTGTTTTTTTTTATTTTTACAGTATTTTTCTAGGGAAATAAATAATTTGTTAAATTTTTCAAATCTTATTGTTTTTAGTCTTTCTTGTGTTACTGTTTATTCAAGACTAAACATGTAACAAGGGTCTTCTTCAGCTAAATATATTGGTCACTGTCTACAGCCTATTAAGTGCTGAAAAATGCATGTCAAACCACACCAAAAAAAACTTCACCTTCATCATTATGATATCATTATCAATCTGTCTACTTTTATTCTCAGAAAAAGTTTTGAAACCCTTTTGGACATGAGCATAAGAGACTTAAAATTCCAAGTCAAATTTTTTTCTGCGATTTTCTGCCACTGCATCATGCTTTTCAGATTCTGTAAATCCTCAACAAAACCTTGCATCAAATCAATGTGATGGTTTTTGACCTAACAATTCTGAAAAATGACAAGTTGTTATCTGTAAATCTCAAATGAAGAGAAAATGATGAGCAAATACATGAAATTCTTGACTATGTTGCTTCATCTTTTGTGACTTTAAGGCACTCACCTAAACATATTCCTTACACAACTCACCTCTGTCCATGCGACTTCTAGTCTCAGCTCTACCAAGTTAGGTATGTGAAAAAGCCTGTCAGTAGCTTCCTTAGGGTAAGAGGTTACTCCCTGGTTTTACTCTTTACTATTGTGCTGAAAAATGGCTTACAAAATCAAACTAAGATTCTGTTTTGTACTGTATTCAGTTGCAGGTCAAAAACTGAGAGTGCAAAGTGAATTATTGACTTGTCCATCTTCAAATAATGACCATAACATGTTAAACGTCTTGCAGCAATCCACTTAAAACTGTGAGACTAGCTGTGTTCACAACACTATTTAACACACTACATCCGGCACCTCCTAAAAAGACTGTTAGATCATTGGTCATTTACACTTATAGAGGTAAATTGTAAACAAAGTAGCTGACAGCTTTATTTTTTTGTTGTTAATATTTTCTTGATTGTTTAATGCATTTTCACAAGTTAGCATTGTCTACTCTGGCAACATTGATTAACCATATCTTAATAACTGCTGGACTATTTCAAATTCATTTCTTGAGCACTTGGCTGTAGCCATTTTGATCAGTTGTCTACTGAATGAAGCATGCTGTTTCCCTAATAGCACAGATAAAGAAATTTCAGTCACAGTACATGAAAGTAACACAGTGGTATGTCAACATCCTCTCCACTGTACTTTTTGCAAACATGCATTACTTCACCTTATACCAGTTGCAGCTTCATAAGTACATAATAACTGTAAAGAAGCACCCGAACTAGTTGAATTCAGAAGATTCCATCATACAATGCATTCAGATGCAAGTCAAAAAGGGCAATAACTCCATCCAACAAAACCAATGTACCAATAGCGCCAACAAGACTGTCAAATACTGCATCTTCAGGTGATTACCATAATAATTGCCAAATTTTTGGGCAATTCATCAAAAACTTGCAAAGATGGATGGATGGATGGATTACTATGTATCCCAACATCTGTACAGAAGCGTGAGCATAATACAAAAAATAAACAACATCCAAATCATATTTTCAAGTTCACTTCAAAAGATTTGTTCAATGCACAATGTTAAATGTGCTTTCTCTTTTGAATTGTTTCAAGAACTAAAACAATCAATACTGGCATAATGGGATTTAAAGTACATTTGTAATGCTACTGTCTCTACTTTTGTTCCATATTACAACTCAAAGTTTGGTTATGGCTTTGAGGGTTTCAACACCATTAATCAGCATATGATAGGCTATACTTGGTGGCCAGTACATCTGGTGAAGGAAGAACCTGATATGGTACTGTGGGGTTTAATTCCAATTTTTAGCACATGATATACATGGTGGCCAGTATCTTTGGTGGCAGAGGAGCATGACAAGACATTGTGAAGAGCCATCAACTCAATGGAAGCTACTGGCAAGCTTTCTTACATACCAACATTAGTCAGGCAGAGACTTAAACTCATGTGAACAAAAGTGAGATGCATGAGTAATCTGTAAAGACAAGCAACTTAGGCCACCCATCTGGAGCCACTTACAGATCAAACTCTGAAAAGAAAGAATAACCTAAACAGGCTGCCATATGTACTGACTTATAAGTTGAATACAACTGCAAAAAAACAATGTGCCAGCACATCAGGACATACATTGTTTTTTTCTGCAGATTATAATTACTCCTAACAAACAGCACAGATCCAGATATGGTGGTGAATTATGCAAAGGCAGATCTAGGTCTGTGCAATTTGCTATTAAAAGCTAGTGTATATGGTATGCTTGTGTTCTTTAGTATTAAAAACTTGTGTAACCTTGAATGTTCTCTCCCTCAGATGCAGGAAAGCATCACAAAACTTGTCCTCCCTCCAGAGTTCAGCCATCTTTACCAGCAGCTCACTGGAGTGGTCTTGATTCACGTATACCTTCTCCATCTTCTCCAGATCACCTGAAAATGATAAATAATCAAGGTACTGGCATTTTTTTCCTTATAAACTATGATCATATGCTTTTTAATTACCAACATAAATGACACAGCAGAGACCATGCTAGAAGGCAACTCAGGTGAAACAGTTACCCTCCAGTCTATCATTTTATTACAACATGCCCAAAAAGCAAAGTTCACTTTACCTTGCTTGACTTTGTATGCCATTATATTGAAAAGAAAGGAAGTGGGGGATGAATCAACATATAATGAATATAGGGGACCTATTTTTTGCCTTTTGTTAACATTAGTCAATTTCATTAGAACTCATTCTTACGATTCAAGGCACTAAGCACTAATTGTGCCTTAGTACAAATAACACATAATTAATAATGGCATATCAATGATCTGAAAATATTTTTCAAATCAAACTCTGAGAAAGTTTTGATTACTTTCATGACTTATACTTGTGCCATCACCAATTTAATTAAACCAACATTGCACAACAAATGGCATCATTTATTTGCTGAACAATTGCAAGTTCTTACATATACACTCAATAGAATGGTGTCATTGTTTCTTGCACAACAAAATAAGAATCTTTTTTCATAAACTTTGGACATTTTGTAAAACAAATGTCAACATTGATTCTCATTTTTTTCAAAAATTGTTTTGTTAGTAAAATAATGATGCAGTGATTTGATTGCAAGTAACAGTGAAACTTCTGAGTGCCAATTCAGGAATTTTAAGTCCACAACAAACATTAGAACTGTCTTCTACAGATGAACTGTATCTATAAAACAAAGCTTTTCATTAACTGAGAACTCCTTGGTTGCTTTGCTATCCTGGATCACATCTGTGAATGAATAGGATAATTTAAAGTTCTTTAACTAAGTTACTTACTTAATAATATTTATAACAGTGTTTAATTGGCTGCTTGAAATGAGCTGGCCTGACTCGTGACCATGACTGCTACCTCTTATGCAGGAAGCACTGACATGGCTTTTAACTTTTTCTTTAACTCCCTTTATTTGATTTGATAAAACAATACATAATTAATGTGATAACAGAAAAGCAGGTCTGCTTTTAAATGTGTAACAATACAATAAGTATATCTGCAAGGCGACACTTAATTAGGTTCTCACAGAAATGCTCATATTCATAGCTGTGATGGTAGACCGACATTTTTCATGTCATTTTTCATGTTTGAATACAAAAGGGCATATCACAGTTATGACGACCGCACAGAAACTGAATTAAAACAGAAATAAAACACCAATTTTATAACAAAACTTATTTCACTAGCTTTTATTTTTCAATGTATTGCCAATATTAGGCATCTGTAATATAATTGCTTGAAATTTCATCAAATGCTGTGCTTTACAGTGATACAAGCATTTGTTTTGGAAAGAAAATGTAGTAAACTATAAGACTGCTTAAAAGTTGAGAATTTCATGATGTTGATCAATAGCTAAATACTAAACTTAATTACACAGGCATGATGCCAGTGTCACTAATTAAACGTTAATGTTTATCATTGCAATTATCTTGTGAAAAGGACTGTTCCTCTGATATAATTTACAGGAATCATGTTCTACTGAGTTTGTACGTAGGACTCAGCACCAGCAATTGATTAGCAAATAAATGATATTGTATATTTGTTGTAATGATGTTTAAATTAACTGGCATGAATAAACATCATGAATGTTAGACATGATCTGGGTTGTCCATAAAAAAGCTAAAAATTTTAATGGAGGTTTCGGGGGTCCAGGCCAAAAATGCATTTTACACTCATAAAAAACTGCTCCTGGAGCAATATAGGAGCATAAAATAAACCAAAATAATCATCTGAAAAACTAATAAACTCCCCAAAATGTTCAACTTTACTTCAATAATTTCACAAGATTTAGTCACATGAATTTGTTCTCTAATACTATTGATGCAAACGTTATTTCATGTGCATGTCAGTTTTCAAATCATAATTTAGTCACAATAATTTGTTAATTTTTGCAGCAAATATATTATACTTCTCTCTTTTCATAACAAATCTGTAAAATAAACACCCAAGTCATCAAGTATATACAAATAATCCCATACATTCACATGTCTTTTTCTCCAACGGACGCAACCTTTTGATATGCCAGATGAGCTCTTTTTGCAGCTTTGGCAAAGATATCTTTAGCCTTTCTTTTTGTCACCACTGACTTTTTGGGCTCAATGTGCAATTGTTTCTTTTCCTTCTCAGTGAGAGCCTTTTTCCTTTCAAGCTGGTGCTTGTATTGGCGACATGCAGTGCACATATTCTGACAGAGGGCTACATTTGTTCTCTCATGCAAGAATCCTTTCTTCTTAGAGTGATTAACTGCACTTTTTCCAGATGCCTTCTGAGCTTCGATTTTTCCATATGCAGCTTCTACTGTAGGTGCTGTTCCAAACTCTTCCAACTGTGATTATCATATTTCAGATCTTTCTTGCTCAGGTCACAAAATGCCAGTCCTCTAGCGTTCAGTTTTCTTATAAACTGACAACTAAATTTCCATAAACTTTTCGCTTGAGCCATTACCATATGTTTTTTAAACCTTTATCTAAACTTATTGTGTGTCATGCTCTCTCTCTCAACAACTCAGGATGTCATGTTTTGCAAACATGCTTCTTCTTTCCCTTGCCATCAGTTTCCATTACATGAAGATTCCTTGGATGAATTTAAACTTTTGACTAATCAGAATACTCTTTATGAGAGTCATGTGCTAACTATTATATGGAATGAATAATTTACATGTGCATGCGTTATTCATTTTTCTTTCTATCCTTCTAAAATGGATAAGAATTCAAACCTGATTTTATTTAAATGTCGAGCATGCATTATTCATTTTTCTTTCTATCTTTCTGAAAGTAAAGTGCTCCAAAAATTATGACACTAACCCTCAGATATAAGTTGGTGATTCTTGAGTTCCATGAGTGAAATGCCCAGGACTCCTCAGTCTGAAATTCTGTAAAGCACTCTGGTTAACTATAATTAGTGCTCACTTGACTTTAACATACATGTGATTCTACTGAAGGTAGGACAAAATAATATTTTGGATACTTATGTGTTTTACATAACCCAATTAGAACCAGTCTATTGGGTACAATACAAGAACTGTTCCAGCAGTTGTTGCAACTGGTGCAAAGATGCATGGCCAGGTAATGGGATGAAGGTTATGGTAGTCTATATATGCAACAAGCTGTTAATTGGTTACTTTATTTGTGTAATCTGGAGAGATTAGACCAAATGCAGGATCTTTTGGAAGTATTATAAGTAATAAAGGGATCAAAAATGGTCTATGATGGCTTTTGAGTCTTTTATTAAAACTTGGCAGTCCTCTGGTCAAGGTGAGATAAAAAGGAAAGACAACCTAAAAATGATTTCAGCTGAAACACTTAAGTATTTTGATTCTTTTTTATACTCTTGTTTCATTGCAGATATGCTGTTCAAGATGTTTTAAGTTAAATTTTAATGAATGCTAATTGAGCAGCCCCTTTCTCATGCTTACATTAATGCAACATGAACATATTAAGCAGCACCTATGATCAACAACAAAAAGTATAAAGATAAACTGTATAAAGCAAAAAACACTTCAGATGCTAATGAACATAAAAATGGCTGATCCACGGAGTATGGACGACAACTGATAGACCAATTAGACAATGGTTGACCTAGGAGCTGGAGGAAAACATTGCTTTATGTGAAATAATTTGAGATCTGAATGTGCTTACTCAAGTCAATTTAATGACATTGTTTTTATTTTTCATAGGTGTACTACACCAACCGAAATGTTGTGACAAATAATATTTTTTTTTTTTAAATACAGCAGCTTTATGCATTAAGAAAATGCAGTCAGTATTTGTTCTTGTTTTTTTTAAATCACCAGCCCTGGGCCCAGGTCTAATTTCTTTTTCCTTTCAGTACTGCCTAATACTTATCATTTTATTGACAAATATTAAAATTGAAGATCTGTACAATTCATTTATAAACCAGAATCCTGGTTTTCAATAACAACGAGAAGCTTAAAAAGAGAACCTGGATAACAAGCATTCTGCCGCAGAGTGCCGTACCACGAAAATAGGTGACACCGTGATGATCAAGGCAAGTCTCTTGTAATTACTGTTTATGATATATTGTGAACATTTGCCCATCATTATTTCTCATTTGATTTTATAATTATGGTTCGATGGCAAAAGGTAAAGATTTTAAATATGCATGTACTGTAAATCTATCATGCCCACATACAACCACAGGCGTTCGTTACAAAGAAAAATTTGAGCAATCCGTCCATGAATCAAGGGATGGGGGGTTCTAACCTGTAACAATTGTTACAGGTTAGAATCCCCATTCCTTGATTCATGGACGGATGCTCACAATTTTCTTTGTAACGAACCGCTGTGCAGGTTAGAACCACCATTCCTTGATTCATAGGCGAATACAACTCAAAATGTTCTTTGTAACGAACCCATGTGCATACAACAAAATTGTCTCACCGTAGAATATTTTTTATCTGGGTCAATCTGGCATCTGCATCGCTTGAACGTGTTTTTTAATGTTTTTGGCGAGAGAAATTGATTATATACACAGAAAAATGCAAATACTTGTGTATTTCTTTGTGTATTTCGGTTTTTGAGTGTATTTTTGTGTTTCTAGTAACTCCTGCAAAAGTCGCTGACAGTGCCTCATATTCATTTCCGGTCAAATAATAGACAAATGAAGTGAACGAGATATTATTTCGAACCGAATTCCTTACAACGGTATAAATCTGCATCGGATGTAAAGTTGGGTGTAATTTTGCATTACCACATACATTAAAAATAGCATGGCATTTAAAGTGTTGGCATAAAGCAAATTAATATGCCAATACTTTTGGTACATCAAATTGTGATCCGTCCATGGCGCAATAATACGAATGTAAACATTCTTTCATCTGCAGGCCTATAGATCAATACACTCACTTTCCTTGGTCTCTAGCTACAGTGTTGATAATATAAATGATACATAGTTGCAATAGCCTGTTTAACTATAAGTTAAATTTGTCGGTTACGAGGCACATATACTGTAATGTATTTAATGTTTTGTTGTTATTGTTGTTGTTGTTTCTTAAGCCTATTATAATGTTCTAAAATTCGAAATTATAATGTTTTAAAAATAGATTATTATTATTATTATTATTATTATTTAAAATGTCCAAACAGAGCCCCCCCCCCCATCTCTCTCTCTCTCTCTCTCTCTCTCAGCAGCAGAGAGGGTGAACAGACCATAGAATTCCGACAAAACAAATAAAACAAACAAATAAAATCATCTCGTAGAAAGGTCAAGATTTTACAAATGAACTTTTCCTTGAGATGTTTTATTTCTGTAATGACCGATTGTACTAATAAAACCTCAGTTCGAAATAGTAGCTGAAAAAATAAAGTACTCTACGTGTTTATTTATTTCTTGTTTATTTTTTTGACGACCAACGTTGGTAGGTACCCTCTCTGCTGCTATTAATTTACCACCATACCAAGTTTGATGAATATTTTTCAACGCGTTCTCGCTGTCCTTTCTCCTCATCTGTTTCATCTTCATCTGAATCTTCGGAATTTGTTCTATGTTTCAAGTAATATTCAAGTTCTGACGGTGGTTTTTCTATTTTTGGATTTATGTTCTTTCTTTTTCTGTAATAGTTCATCAAACTTCGATATCGATCTCCACCGCAATTTTTGCAAATCTGATATAATCCTCTAACGCCGTTGTTACATCCAACACAACTTCGTGGACCAGCATGAAGGTTTTTCTTTATAAGATAATTATGTTTCTTGCAATATTCTCCACGGCATTTTTTATTACAATTGTTAGTGGTTCCTTGACGCAGCCACGCACAGTTGTTCATTATATTAATGATATCTATTTAATTCAATTTAATTTTATCATCACCCCTGTTACCCAAATATTTTATCAAGACCCACACGATATCTTGTTCTTGGATCATGTAAATTTATTGTTATAAATCCATGCGGAGTAGCTTGCGCTCGTGAGAAGAAATTTTTGAATTTAATTATGTCCATGTCACCACCACACCAAGTTTGATGAATATTTCGCAACGTGTGTGTGTCTACGCCATTAAACACAACTAAAATGTTGCAGTTGTCTCTGATCACCTTCGGAATTTGTGTATATCGTTGAGTAACATAGATCACGTCTGTATTTTTATGTCTACCTCGGGAAAATATTCTGGCTGGATTTGATTGTTTATCTAGCATCACATCGTCGTATACAACTAAATTATTAATAAATCCGTCTATGGAATCTACGGATGGTGCTTCATCAATATCGGTTATAAACTCTATAACATCATTATCTTCATCCAGTAATCGCGCGTTTTCATTGAAATCTTTAAGTACATCATAACATCGTTGATCATCAACGGATGGTGCTACTAAATATAATTTATCCCATTTCAACCATCTCATTATCAGATTAAGTAATAATTGCGTCTTACCCGATCCAGATGGTCCTATGATAATCATTCTGATGGAATTCGGTAGCGCAGGATGGTGTTTAACTGGCTCTCGTTGCCGAGTTGCTGAGAAATCAATTATATCCATATATGTTATAACATGAATCTATATTGTTTACGCTGTAAAGTTAAAACTCCAACCACTGATTTAGCTACGGTTACAACAAAAAATAAAAAAATAGCGTACGGTGGAAAATGTTCTGTATGCGGTAGAAAGAAATTTTCGTTTTTACCTAATAAGCGCGGTGGTGATATTGCTAATTTGATGTCAAAGTTTCCAGGTGCTCCATGGGCTAAATACAGTGGAGAAAAACATCTACCGGGATATAATTATTGCGGTCCTGGTACTCGACTCGATATCAGGCTCGATAATCAGGATCAACCAAAACCAGGCGAGGAACCAATAAATGCTATTGATCGAGCTTGTCATGTTCATGATGTAGCTTATAAGAGTAAAAATCTACAAGATAGGCATATTGCAGATGTGAAATTAATTCATGCATTAAATTCTGTAAAAAATAAAAATATTAGAGAATCATTAGCTAGTTGGTTAGTAAGATCCTCGATGAAAGGTAAATTAGCGCTTGGAGCTGGTAATTAATAATGGAATTAATTTATTATTCACCAGTTGGATACTGGAGAGGCAAAGCAGCAATTGGTAAACTCGCTGATGCAGCAGCGGTTAAACATTCTACTGCTAAAGCGTGGTTGTCCAGGCAGGCAATATGGCAAATTTATCTACCACGTCCTAAACGAATTCAGTACGCGTATTTCGATGTCAGTGTTCCTAATGAAGTTCATCAAGCTGATATTCTGTTTTTACCGCATGATACTGTGCGTAGAAAAACGTACAAGTACGCGCTAACCGTAGTTGATGTTGCAAGTAGATATAAAGAAGCAGAGCCGCTATCAGCGAAAACATCATCTGAAGTAGCCGATGCGTTTGAACGAATTTATCAACGAGGACTCGGACCACAAGGTGGTCTGCGATGGCCACAGCTACTACAGGTTGATCCTGGTAAGGAATTTCTTGGTCCAGTATCATCGTTGATGAAACAACATAATACCAAAATACGACGAGGTCATACTGCAATTCACCGTGATCAAGCAATTGTTGAGCGATTTAATCGAACACTTGCCGAGCGGTTATTTGGATATCAATACGCGAGGGAATTTATTCAGGATAAAAGATCTCGCGAATGGGTGGCAAGATTACCAGGCGTGATAGCTGCATTAAATAATGAGATCACACGAACAACCAACATGAAACCCATTAATGCAATTACAAAAATAAATACACCAACACAACGAAAAGATGTTGGAAAACAAAAAATATTAGGTGATGTCACAGTCAGATATTTATATGAGCCTGGTGAACTTGAAGGTGGTAAAGCGAGAGCGACTGATCCTATTTGGAGTGTTACCACACACAAAATATCTACCGTGACAAGATCCACTGGGAGAAACGCAGGCGTTTCCAGACCTGCAATCTACAGATTAGATTCGGCCGCTCCTCAACGTGGATTTACACGTGAACAACTACAAATAATTACCGCGGATACACAACTACCACCGCGATCACTTCAGTGATTTCGATCACTTAACTAGCACTAGAGCCTCTACGTCGATTACACTCAAGACAGGTTAACATGGTATTTTCTCGTGTGTGACCGCGACTATTATCTTTTCTATCTACGGTGAATTGTCTTGAATCATTACTCGAATATCGCCATAACATTATACAATTACAACTTGCGCAATGATTGTTCTGCTGATGTTTTAACTCAATAATAAATTCAACATCAAGATCAAAGTCGTGTTTATTTTTTTTATCAGATTGTTTGTATCCGATTAATTTTTTTCTTATTATATCATCATCGATGATGTTAAATTTATCAACGATTTCAGGAATTATAATTCTACGTAATTGAGATATATTTCTGACCCTCGATACCGCTAAATAAACTAAATTTGACCACTCGATGCGATCGTCTACAATCCAAACTCGTGTATCAGAAATAGTTAATCCCTGAGACGAGTGGATCGTCATGGCGTATCCCAACACCCATGGAGATTTGTCAGCGTGTATTGCATCTTCGACCACACTGATATCAACGGCGACAATATCATTTAATACGAGATTTTGATTCTCAATCTGTCCTGGAATATCAACATTAATATTCTGTTTTCGTGTATCTGATGGTCTATAACACAACGGTACGGGTAATTCTGAATATTTTTCTTTATGCAGCTGAAATAACTGTTGTTGTAAAGCGTCTCTGATTATTTTTCTACTTGCTACGATCAAATCGGTGGGTCTCCATAAATTCAAAAAATCACTCATTGATGTCTCTGAGATCACTCCACGTATTATTTCACACTGAATTTTGTTTGATTGTAATCTGATTAATTTTTTAAACTCCCTCAAATTTGCATCAAGAGCTCTATGATCATCATCTATTTCTTCGTAATAATCAACGAAATTTTTTAACCAATCATGTGGAGATGGTCCAACAAAAGGCGGCGGTTGACCATGATCGCCACACATTATTATGGCGGTATTTTTCGTCAACAACCAATCAAGAAACATTTTTAATGTATCTAATGACACCGTGCATATCTCATCCCAAATAATTATTTTAGGTATATATTTTTCTCCCATCCGTTCAGGAGTCCATGTATCTCCGCGCCATCGAAAGAAACTATGATACGTACACGATTGTACTTGCCGCTGTTTCATCTCACGTGCAAGTCTATGTGTGGGTGTCAGCACGATTATATCTGAATTTCTAAAAACATTAATCGTTCGAGTTGTTTTGCCGCATCCACCAGGTCCATTGAGATATACTGTCTTATATCTGGTTATTGGATCACTCAACGATGGTGCTTTCGATATTTCTGATATTTTATTACCCCTACGATAAAAATCTCTCATTGGAACATCTGCTGATTCTGTATAATTGTGTAATAGTTCCTTTTTTATTCTCCACGAACCCCATCGTTCATCATTACTTGTAAATTTCATAACAGGTTCTAAATATTTACTTGAAATATAAAACGAATCGGTTGCGACTCTGACTGCGGTCTCAGGAAATCTATTAATCATCGATAATAAATTTATAGAAACATAAGCCAACATGGAAGATCTTAGATGAGTATATTGCGGGGATACGTCATTTATGTAACTAACGATCGTACCCAATTTTGTTCCGTCGGATAAATAAACACTTTCTCGATTTACAAATATATTTTTCGCCGTTGTGTCAGCGATTATAAAATCGTACTCGGCATCATCTAGAATTAATCGTGCGTGATGTCTTTTATAATCATATGCACCACCTTGAGTAAATTTACCTATAATTTTTCTACCGAGATCTTTTGCGGTTTTGAGTTTATTAGGAATATCATCTTCGGAAACATCAGGATATTTTTCCTTAAACTCGCTGATAACTTCAGAATCTGACATGGGCAACCAAACTTTGGTCTGTGCATGATATGATATAATTGCCTCACTGACCACCAACGATGTCAGTATCATACAATCTAGCATATATCGTAACAAAACTATAGGTGCCCAACGTTTTTCACAAAAATGTCTACCAAACCAAACATAACAAATCTTGTGAAGATTTTCGTTAAACTCGAATGATTCAATACAGGCGAATCCAGTCAGATCAAAATCAGGTAATGGTCCATTAATTGCCACTCGCGTCATCTCGTTTGTTGGGTGACCAAATCTTTCAAAGTACACAGAACAATCTCCGTATCCCAGAAAACTTCCTGGATAACATGCAACCATATCAACCGAAATAACATCATTGTAATTATATTTGGTATTCCATAATCCGCCATGTCCATATTCGACGCAACTTGCGCGTACGTCCTCGAGTAAATCAAATCGTGTTGGTTTCCATGAATTTCGTTCTCTGGCGAAATGAGCCGCAACAGATGGAACGGTAAAACAATTAGTTAGTAATTTGTCAGTATTTTCCGCGTGCTTGCACTGTAAAAACGTCGCGAGATTTTTCATCTCGTCATGGAGGGATTCTGTGCGATATATTTCACCGTTTGGTTTGACAAACTGATCAAATTCACCTTCTTCATTACTTTTAAATAACCATACCGATACAGGATCGGTTTTACTTATTTCTTTAATAAAATTAAACATGCCTCCATCAGAATTATCTGGGGAGTAAAATCTAACAGTTCGATCACGTGGAAATATTGTTACTGCGTTAGTCCATGCGTGCGCGTTATGATCGATAATATTTATTGGAGCTCCCTTCGATTTATATTTCGATTGGTACAGTACTTCTCCCGTTATTGTTGCTACGGTTATTGGAAATTTTAATATTTTTCCTAACTCAGCAACATCTTTTATTGTAGCACCGGTATCCTTAACTGAATCAGCCCACGAGTTTATTTTTTCACGCCTTAAATCAGTTAATCCATTTCCACGCATCGCGTTTGTAAAGTGTTCTATTACTCTTTCGGCTACACAATTTAACCTTGAAAATTTCATCGGCGCTAGTTTATCAACGGTGGGTTTTTTATTTATCTCATAGATTCCATAAATAACCGCTGTTACAGGATACGCTCGCTCATAATACGGTTTGTCAATACCCGTCAGTAGACCCGGTCTGGAATTTTTACTTAATATGACAGTTTTATTATTACCAAGGACAGGATCATATTTGCCACGGATAATCCAACTACCTGTTTCTGTTAATACAATAAATTTTACTCTGAAGAAATATTTTTGATTGCCCTCGTATTCAGCGATGTAGTTAATGATAGTTGCCGCTCGCTTGTCGTTCATTGTGGCGTCCGTGACTTTGTCAGCTTTCTTGACTCCATCAAGGCGTATGATCTTGAACGTTGACCATGTATGAGATGCACCATCCGTGTAAAATTCTTTCTTGGCGTCGTGAATTTTCGAGATCAAACTTTTATTTTTCGGATCAACCAAATCTCGTACTGGCAAGTCAGAAGATAATCTGTCAAGGTTGAATTTATATTTAACAGGCCTAGTTTGGGATAATCTCTCAAACTCGTTCATATAATTAAAACAAATATTTAAATAAAGAAAATTATATATATATATATATATATATATATATATATATATATATATATATATATATATATATATATATATATATTATATATTATATATATATATATATATATATATATATATATATATATATATATATATATATATATATATATATATATATATATATATATACAATGTCTCAATGCAGATGGTTGATGATCGGCTCAGTAAATCGATGCAACAAATCCTGCAGAAAGGAATTTTGTTGGATGCACTCACAAAACATACGACGAGGAAGTCTAGGACCAATATCATGTCTGCGGTGTGGTATTGGAGTGCGAGGAAAAACAGAATTATGTGGAAAGTGCGGCGGTAAACGGTTCAGAGAACTTAAAAGATATTACGACAAAAAAAATAATAGCGGTGAAAACGCTATAAAATCCGTGGGGGATTATATATCAAGATTTCAGACAAACAATGATTTAAACAAATAATAATATTATAATGGAGCAAAATATATTTATCCCACATCCTGTCATAACAAACTATGAATCAAATATTAATGGTATCATCAGACACTGTAGGTTAAAAAAACCAGTTGGTTGTATTAATAATCATGGTTATCTTAGATTTACATACGAGGTGGGAAAGAAACATTATTTCTGTCATAGATTTGTGTATGAGTGTCATAATGGGATGATCAATGACGGTCTAGTGGTCGATCATATTGACGGGGATACTCAAAATAACTCCCTACACAACCTTCGAGTTGTCACTCGAAGCGTGAACTCTGCATGTGGTAATACAGGAAGATGTAAGACAATCGGAAAGAGGGCGGTAATTTCCACAAACATAGAAACTGGCGAAAAAGTTATATTTCGTTCAATGTGTTCAGCTGCTAAATATTTTGATATTAATCCGTCTTCAGTGCAAAAGGTGGCAGAAAATATATATAAAACCGCCTTCTCGAAAAAATATAAACAGAAAATTACCTTTCAGTATCAATAATTATCATCACCACATTATTAACTATCATCACCACATTGAATTAATTTTTTTAATTTATGTCACAGTATGTCCTCCATACACTACTGAATTTTTGATTATATAAAAGGGAGATTACTTTGTAATATATAGTTTTCTTCGTAGATTTTTGATTTTTTATGATCGTAATTAGTCAGTTTAACTAATTACAACGTAATTAATTACTCGTAGAAGTATTATTTATGGTTTTTAAATATTTCCCATCATACAACATTACGAGAAATCATGATAATGTTATTGATCCGCAAGGAAGCTGTGTAGGTACAGAACAGAAACCGTTGTCATGGTAATCGATCTGCAGGTGTGTTCATGCCACTGTTATTATTGATTCGCAGTCTGCTTAGGAAAAACGCTGTTTTATATTCAGAAACTGTTATTATTCAGAAACCGCTGTTTTATATTCAGAAACTGTTATTATTCAGAAACCGCTGTTTTAGTGTAAATATTGGTTCCTTAGCTATATAGCTTAACTATATATTAACTTCCGAAATATATGTTCGTAACAAGGTTTGATAGCTCAATCAGTATGGTATTGGACTGTGACGCTCGCGGTCCAGGATCGAACCCCCATGGCTGACAATTTGTCGGTGGTGTGCGCATAATTGCGATTTTTATAATAGTGGGGGAACCGCAAAACCCCCCGCTCAGCAAAATTCAAACACAATATTGACTTGTGGTTGATACATATTTTCGTATCACCCACTGGATTAATTATTGTGGGTGGGATTTTTGCTGAGCGTACATGTTTGTACTGTCCTTAGTTAAGTTATATGTTTGTGCCGTCCATGCATAATCTGAGCTCGCTAATACACTCGATAGGGGCTCTTCATTCATAATCTGAGCTCGCTAATACACTCGATAGGGGCTCTTCATTCATTGTATATAACCATTTCATTGTATATATGTTATGTGTATATCCTCTAAACTTGGTAGATTGCGGTGGCAAGCTACGAGTTTAATGAGGATTGTGCTGTCCTTGTGCCGTCCTTAGTTAGTTATATGTTATGTGTATATCCTCTAAACTTGGTAGATTGCGGTGGCAAGCTACGAGTTTAATGAGGATTGTGCCGTCCTCCCTCTTGGGCCTTCTAGACCGTTGTTTGGCGGGTTAGGGGCTCTCGTAGAGGGAATATTTGCCTAATGAGCTTGGTAGATTGCTGTGGCAAGCTACGAGTTCTTGGTTGTGCTGTCCTTGAAACATCCCGACGAACTCGCTAAACACTCGATAGGGGTTCTAGGGATATTTTTTTTTATTTTAAAGATTTATATATTATATAATGAACCATGAAAATATCAATGATGTAATTGTTGCTATTAAAAAATTGAAAAAAGATGGAATTAATATATCTGATGAACTTAATCCTGAATAAATAGTTTCTGACTTTGAGATTTTACAAGAACGTAAAACCCAGGGGACACACACACTATCATCTGAATACAGGCTCATGAAGCGGATTCAGGCGGCAATGTTTCAGTCGCTAGCTACCGTAGAAGATGATCATGTGAAGGAGTTCGTTCCTCTCTCTGCCGCCGTAGAAAGAATTAAATCGTTATTATCCCACGAGTACGAGGAAAAGAAAACGATTAGTACCCGTATAAGACTATTAAGAAAAATTATGTTAGATCGTGAAACGATCCAAAGTAACTTCGTTACTGGTGAAACGATCCAGAGTAGTAATTCCGATGAAGATGGCTGAGATCTTTGATCAGAAATATTATTCTGAATTTGATGGGTTAGTTGGTACTTAGAATCGAAGATTCTTATTCATGCAATTTGCAATTTTGATGGGTGAGTTGGTACTTAGAATCGAAGATTCTTATTTATTATTTATTTCTGAATTAATTTATTTATTTACTGAATTAATTTGTTTTTTTACTGAAATTTAACAAAATTGTACAAATTTCTTAATTTTGACTACCATTTACCCCATCAAATTTACAAAATTGTACAAATTTCTTAATTTGAGTACCATTTACCCCATCAAAAACATAAAATTGTACAAATTTCTTAATTTTGACTACCATTTATACCCCATCAAAAACATAAAATTGTACAAATTTCTTAATTTTACAAATTATTTATTCACTGAATTAATTTATTTATTTCTGAATTAATTTATTTATTTACTGAATTAATTTGGGTTTTTTTACTGAAATTTAACAAAATTGTACAAATTTCTTAATTTTGACTACCATTTACCCCATCAAAAACATAAAATTGTACAAATTTCTTAATTTGAGTACCATTTACCCCATCAAAAACATAAAATTGTACAAATTTCTTAATTTTACAAATTATTTATTTCTGAATTATTATTTTATTTCTGAATTATTATTTATGTATAACTCTGATGGGTGAGTTGGTACTTAGAATCGAAGATTCTTATTTATGTGAAAATGATCAAATTTTCAGAAAAAAAATAAAACATTTTAAAAATGATGAATTACCTCATCAGATATATTTATTCGACTTTGATGCAGGAGTGCGCCGGAGTTCATCTAACTGTTCTTGTGTTAATAAGAAATCCTTGTTTCCGTGTTCATCAATGACTAAATTGTGAAAACGCGCGTTTTCAAGTGTATAAAAACCCTCATGTGCTGGTACATTACTGGATCTTTAAAATCAAAGATCTACGATAAAGTCTTACGACTTTACATACAGATTTTTCACAAGTTCTTCTCCACGTATGTCAATTAAGCGATTAAGGTGGTCTGTGAGTTTAAAATTGATTCGTGTTAACATATTATTGTGACACCGCAGATACACAGGATTAGTTGGTTCTTGCACGATTAAACTTCCAGGGGGAACTTGTGGTGTGAACGTGTACAGGATGTATCCTTGTTGAGCTTGATTTGATCTTCCGAGATCTATTTGATAGCTGCCATCGATTACGTCACAAACCAGATTGACCGCGACCGTCGGTGTTATATTAACGATTCCCGGAGATACGTGTCTTCCGCCGCCATGTGGATCATTATCATATCTAAGAACAGTTGGATATGGTGCTAGTTTTCTCCATGCATGGAGTATTTTAGGAAAAAACTCATCAATGACATCATTGACAGATTTTCTTAACTCGGTTACACTATACCCGGGAAATTTAAAATTTGGTACATCTGCTTCTGTTAATTTATATTTTTCTAACCATTTATATGCATCAAAATATATAAATGATTTTAAACTAACCATCGCCTGAACTATTCGGTTATTAAAATATTCCATATCTGATATAAGCTGATTTAATATTTCCACACGCGTGATGATTTTTTCACGTGATGACGCTGATATGTCAAAAATATGTTCGTTAAAATATTGATTTAGTTGATCTAGTTGTTTTTTACATTCTTGATTGATTTCCTGAAAATATTCAATAATATCACCTCGATGAAGACCAAAAACAATTCCTGTTTCCCCCTGATTTATAAAAATCCATGCCTCAATATCATCGTGAAAGATAAAATGGCTAAACATTGATTTACTTTTTAAAATACGTAGTTTTTCCCCGTATGATGGATTAATTTCATGATATGATTGCCTATCCGTGACATAATCAGACTTTTTCGGTTCTGGTGGTCCTTCATACACCCGGGGAATTTCAGGCCAACCTAGTACGGATCTTATCGTGGATTGATAAATATCAACGGCATAATCAAGCGAGTTTATTTCAATCGTCGAGGACAGGGTGGGTTCATGAACATTAATTGATATTTTTGATTCTTTTCCTGTTATTGATTTTATTCTACGTTGAAATTCCTCACTGATCTCTTCAATCTCATAACTGCCAGTTGGTATTCCAACAACAACCCAGTCAGGTGTTCCATCGGGTTTGTTGTTGTTAGCAAATATAAGCGAATTATTTGCTGGTGTACCATTAAATGATTTTGATCTGATATTTGGCCAGCTGTAATATACTCGTAATTGTGCTAGTGCTATTTCTTTTACTGAAATTGCAGTGGGAAAATTAACACTAAATTCAGGATTAATTGAACTTACCGAGATCATCGTTATCTTTGGCGGAGTTGTGTTGGTCACGATCTGCTGGAGTAATTCTGTCATTATTGATACTTGTATCTTTAATACCGATACCTTCGTCGTATATTTTGGTTATCATTGAAAATTCGAAATCAGATATAATTCCATCACTGAGACTTGCTGATAACAACGAGGATAATTTCGAGTATGCTACCGTCGCTGTATGTAATTTTATTTTGTAATCGGATAATTTTTCGTTCGTACAAGTACATATTTTTTTTGTGATGATATTAAGCACACCTGCAATAGTTGTTGCTGCTGAAATACAAATAGTCACAGCTACTGGTGCCATCGTTGTCAACGCTGATAATATGACACCGGTTCCAGCAACAACAGCGGATACTGAATAAACAATCACATCAACGATAACCAATCGTCGTCGATATTTTTTTTACTTTTACTGTATATTGATCAACTTGATCTTTTAGCGCCGCCTGCCATTCACGTGCTTGATTGTATCTGTATTGTGCACCGTCCATATATATTTTTATGCAGTAACCAATTGAGGTGTTTCAGCTACAAATTCCAAACACCACCAGAAGGATGTTGCGGTTAATGTCTTATCAGCTGCTTCCAGAATAAATATTTCCTCGTTTGCGCTATTTAATACAACAGATACAACCCCGGAAAACCTGTCGGTGGAATGACGCCATGGAAACGTTGTAAATATTTCAAATTTTGCAGCACTAAACACAGACAGCCTGTACACGCCAGTGACTGTTGCGGTATATTTGATGGTATTATTTTGCTGTGACCATGTTGCAAATCCCGATGATACCGTGCATACGATGTTTGTGATGTGCCCGGGAGTTATTCCAGCTGGAATTTTAATCAAATTGGTTTTATTGATAATCTCAGGAATTCCCGCTACGATGTCTAGCTGTGTTCGTTTGATCGTGTCTAGGTTACTTTTGATATCAGAAAGTTTTATATCGATGACGGAAGGAGTTCCAAAGAACTTATTTATGGCATCATCGGTTTTTTGAAAATTTCTTCGAAGCCTTGTAAACGCGCCCGTGTGAACGTCATACTCGGCCCGCAGCGTGGATAGTTTTCCATCCACGTCGTCGACGTATAGTTTGTTTGCGACGTCGTTGTCAGATTTTGGAGCTGTTACAGCTACTATTTTGTTCCCGTTCATGCTAAGTTCACCTGTCATTGTGTCACCGGTGTTTCTCACGCGATTAGCAACACTTTTTGCAATTTCATCTCTGATGGTTTTAAGTGACATACTTGAATCTCTGATTCTACCACCGTCAGTAAACACGGGAATATTATCCGTAACTGCACCAAGTACTCGTCGAACTATATCATTCCATTTGATATTGCTAGTTTTTAGTTTACCATATCGATCTTGAAAAATAACAACTTCATCTGGGTCAACTCCAGCCAGGTTCATGATATCAGCAAGGTCATCCTTAGTCGCATACTTCGACAGATCAACGTCGCCGGGCTTTTTCTTAACGCGTGAAGATCTTCCGTAAATGTCAACCATTATAATAAGGCCCGTTGTTTAAAATGCTTTACGCGCAACAAATCGGTTGCTTGTATAATCGTGCACGACTTTATGTGGCGGCCTGGATGATTTTGATATAGCGTCGAGTACATTAATTACTTCACGACCGCATATTGGCGGATCTGTCATTGTTTGTGTGGGTAGCGTTGAATACCAAACTCTGGAACCTCTGGTTGTTGCGTGAAGTGGTGCGACATACTTGATAAATTCAACAGGTGGAGCTAACCCGTATGAATCAAAATAAACGATTCCACGTGGATCAACCGCGTATGATACCCAATGAGTACCAGGTCCAGAACGTTCGTCGAGATTAATAATACCTGTTTCTAGTTTGTTTGGTTGTTTCGGTAATTGATCTCGCATAAAAACACCTCTAAAGGCAGATATTTTTAATTTTTTAGCAGCATCAAGTAAATCAAAATTTGATGCTGGAACGTCTAACGAAATGATCCTGGAAGCCTTAGGCCTCTCCCCCAACGAGATCCTGGCAATCTTAGACCGCGTCCCTTTTTTTTGCTATATCGTCCACCAGTAATTTTATCAAAAATTTTTTTACCCGCCGCTCCAGCAGCACCTAACGCGGCCGCTTTTGCTACGGCTGGAGCAGCTGCAGCTATTAATGCCGGAATGGCCGCAAGAAGTGGAAATATACCACCCGTTTTAACCATGTCTTTGATGGCGCTCGGGGAGAGATGGAATTGAACTCCAGTTTTTGATTCCAGAGCTTTATTGAAATGTTTAATCTGATTATTTGTCAACGATAATTTGTTTGGACCACCACTAATCTGATCTCGTTTTAGTGATATTTTAGTTCCGCATTTGTTGGCGGTTTTTGATTGAAGCTTTTTTACCTGACCGGGAGTCAGAGTAACATTAACATGACCATACGACATTTTTATATAAAATATATTTTTCTAAATAATTAAAGATTTTCCACTGGTGCATCAACGACCCTCATTCGACCACTACCACCTTCAAGTAACATGGCTTTATCGCTAAGTATGACCGCGATCGCTCTGTAATCAACACCACCGGTATTTAATGTTGCTTTGAGATGTATATCAACGACAGATTGTTTTGATAGATCAAGATGTTCTAATGAAAAATAATAAATCGGGTACAAGTTTTTAAAATCTAGTTGTGATATTTGCAACCCAGTATCAACATTTTGATCACGTCCCATAAATGACATCAAACGATGATATGCACGTCCTATATGATTTTGTGCATAATTTAGTTGTATATTCTCTGTTGGTTCCTGTTGTCCGTTTATCCGTAAGGAAATATTTGTGAGACCTAGTTGGTCAAATATCATATGAGAGTGAGTTTGTGAGTTTAAACGATTAGTTCTCTGAAAAGCAATAAAAATATGTCGTGGTGCAGAAACACCCTGTTGTGATGCTATATGCCATGTAAACTGACCGTTAACGTTAGTTTGCATGCTATCCGTGCTTGTTGTTAACCATGACAACAAGGATTTACCACCTGCATCCATGAAAGAAATCAGTTTTTGTTCTTCTGCGATCGTTGGAGTCATTACCGGCATCCACAGTGAAAGTTTCGATAATATTACTTTATCCACAGAGCATCATTATCATCGTTCTTTCTTACAAGAACAACCGTGTGTCTAGCTCCAAAAATAACCTTTTTAACATTCCTGCAAAATCCAAAAATATGCGATAGTGGAATTGTACATGAAAAACCTCTATTGCCTCCTAGCAACATATTTCTACGTGCTGCAAATCCCAAGTTGAAATTTTCGCTAGAACCATGAACCACTGGCCACACATCAGCATCAGCGTTATCGGCAAAATTTCTTGGTCGTCTTATATTATACGGATCACTTTCAGGGTTATTGGAGTTATCTTTCACAAACATCATTGTGGGACCTGCTGATCTTGTATAATCATCAGAATATCTTGCTAATCCTATTATTGTTGTAGCAACGTCGACATCATTCTGAATTGATTCAATATTTTTTCCATCAATCATATATGTGGCGCCACTAAATAATGCCATGATCCCGTTGTTGACAAAACCAATTTTTACTGGATCTAAGTAATTAGCATCATCCGTTTTTATAATTGTACCTTCTACCTCAAGAAAGGCATCAGCGGGTAAAAAGTATCTACTTGTGTCATGAACTTGTAGTTCAATTCTTCCACGTTGATCTGGTTGTTTTGCGTCATAGGAATAAAATTGATAATCACGTACCGATTCATCCTTAAGGACGGGTGCTTCCATGTCAAATGCTGTGTCGGATACACGCTTGAACATTTTATTATAATTATTTTTCGTCTAACACGTTGATTACCGCGTTCGGGAAATTCCACCTCGGAAAGTTCCACTTCCGGATATCAAACTTGAGATATTATTTCCAGATTCACCGAGTCCTTGATCTGCTAACGCCGCTAGTTTTTGATTTGCAGCTTGATTTATTATTTTACTGACATCTGCAGGCATCACCTCAGTACTTGCCAGTTTCACCGGTGGTTGTTGTTTTCGTCGCAATAATCGTGCTAGTCTTTCTTTGATCGCCGAGAACGCCTTACCAGCAACATTGACAATTGCACCAGGAGCTTTATCACGAACAATATCAATAGCCTTCATCGATAATTGTTTTGCTACAGGTGCTACTTTTGGAGCTATCCTTGTAAATAATCCCTGAATGACATCACCAAGTCCATTTCCGTAAATAACACTATAGATTGGTAATCGTGAGTTTACCGCTCTAACCTGTGTGGGTTTACGATGATTATCATGCACAATCATCTTATTTTATTTATCATTTATCTAATCGCGGTGACTAATCATCAACGAGCTCATCAATAAGTTCTCGGTAAACGCCAATATCCATGATACCACCTTGAAATAGTCGCCGACAAATATCAGCTGCTTCATTGGTTATTTCTGGTGAATTATTTCC
This sequence comes from Sinohyriopsis cumingii, assembly GCA_028554795.2. Taxonomy (NCBI): domain Eukaryota; kingdom Metazoa; phylum Mollusca; class Bivalvia; order Unionida; family Unionidae; genus Sinohyriopsis; species Sinohyriopsis cumingii. The sequence continues at coordinate 39,579,083 of CM068836.1, forward strand.
AGCTCGTTTTCCTCCTATGAGAACTTCTAACCGTGACACGTCATTGATGATATTATCAGGACATAAACCAGATCCTGTTTTAGGTTCATCTTGGGGTGTTTTAAATACTGGTGGTTGCATTACCGGAGTAAGTACTTCAGTGGTGACCGGGGGTGAGTCACCTTCTCGAAATCCATGTGGTGAATCTATCGGTGCAAATGTTATATCCGGTGCAGAAATTTTACGTAAAGGTGAAGGAAGTTTCCGCTGGGGTGATTTAAGTGACTCTTTAGCCCTTTTAATTTCCGACTTCAACCTTTGCTGCGGCGAAGAAGATTGCTGTTGTTCTATTTGTTGCAGAGGTGGAGGAAGCTGATACTAGGAGGACTCTCCTTGTCCTAGTTGTTCCCGTCTCCCTCTAAGTCTATTTACTTCTTCATTAAATCTTTTAAATTCTTGACCTCTAGCTTGTTTTTTATTGTAATATACGCGATATATCCATTTAATGAAATCATCATCATTTGTTTTTCCATAAAAGGGTTTTAAAAAATTAGATTTATCAGATATATTATCTAATATCATCTTAGGTAATTTCTCTCTTTCAGTTTTTCTAATTTCCTCAACAACTCCTTCGTTAAATCTTGCAATTAATTTTAAGCTCTCTCCTGCTGATTTGGATTTAGATGCAAGTTTTTTTCTCACATCGGCGACTTCAGTACGAAGTTCTCCAATACCTTCAAGTATTTCCTCACCAACAGGTGGAGGCTGAGCTGCAGCTATGTCAGTTGGAAGGTCTCGTAAAATCTTCTTTGCCTGTTTAGTTCTTCTTGCTATTTTTTCTGATACCGGAAGAAGATCTTCTTTGATGACAGTTGTAACTTTCTCAGTAGCTGCAGTGACGGGTTTAAATAGTTTTTTAGTTTCTTCTTCATACTCAACTTGTGCTTCTTGCTGCGCTTGTAGATTTTTTCTAAATGAGTCTCTGACAGGAAGAAATTTTTTAATTGTTTCTAATCGTTCTCGTGCTGTTCTTGCAGTATGAGATTTTGGATGTATCATTTTATTATAACATAATAATTTAATTAATATCAGCAGAAGAGGAGCAGCAGAGAGGGTACCTACCAACGTTGGTCGTCAAAAAAATAAACAAGAAATAAATAAACACGTAGAGTACTTTATTTTTTCAGATACTATTTCGAACTGGGGTTTTATTAATACAATCGGTCATTACAGAAATAAAACATCTCAAGGAAAAGTTTATTTGTAAAATCTTGACCTTCTACGAGATGATTTTATTTGTTTGTTTTATTTGTTTTGTCGGAATTCTATGGTCTGTTCACCCTCTCTGCTGCTCTCTCTCTCTCTCTCTCTCTCTCTCTCTCTCTCTCTCTCTCTCTCTCTCTCTCTCTGAACCGTCGTAGCAAGGCACTAGCGAAAATCCATGAAAATACGAGCGTTGGGAATTTCGCTTGTGTCATATGACGATGTCTCTGGGTCTATGAATGATAGTCAAGCAGCAGAAAGGGTGAGCCCACCTCATTTTAGAAGCGTTATTCTGGTAAACTAAGACTTTTACAAAAAAGAAAAAAAAATACGCTGATAACGTGAAACCGAGGCTTCTAACTTTCCGAGAGTCTCTCTAGAGTTTGGCTTTTTTTTTTGTTACTTTTTTTTCTCGTCGTCGTTTTCGAAAAAACATATACGTGAGTTTTACTACGTTGACGCTTCATCGTGGTCGCACCCTCTCTGTTGCTATCAATTAAAAAAATGCATCAAAAAATGACAAATCTCGGAGAATCTTATACAGCTAGATTAACTCTAGAGCGACTAGAAGCAATTAAAAAATTTCTCCCCGTGAGAGATTCTTTCAGGAAGAAAAACTACAAGAACGGCAAGAATCTCAAGTTGAATACGCAGAAGGTACAGAACAGTTATTTAAACCTGTCACGGAGGGTCTTCTTCCATCAGTCAAATAAACCGCTGAGCAAACCGCAAAAATATTAAAGGGAACTAAGAAAACAAAAATAATTTTAAAAAGACTTCCAATTGATATAGCTGCCCAGCAACCAGTCTACCTGCTGGTGAAGAAGTACTTGAGGGTATCAGTGAAATAAAAGAGAAACTCACGCCTAAAGTAAAATTAAGGGAAGAAGCGGAACCGGAAGAGCAGAGTAAACTGCTTGATAAATTTACCAATAACGCTATTAAGCAAATAAATATGCTCGATGATATTTCCAAACTAGCAGTGTTTGCAGCTTCAAGATATAATTATAGAGATAGATATTTAAAACCCGAATATGATAAACCCGTAGGTAGGGAGATTTGGCATAAATGGATATTTGGTATAAAATTTAAAAAGGATCGAATCTCAAGTAGTGATTTAACATGTCAAGCGTATTCAGATGAAATAGATAAATATCTTCTAGGTTCTCAATTTCAACAACAACCCGTTCAGTGAAAACCTCAACCCAAACCACAACCCAAACCTCAACCATATATCGTGGCAGCACCACCATCACCTTCGCCACCGCAACAACAAATACCCCCTGCTAAAATGTTTACTAATTATGCTCATCAGCGATTTGCTGTTAAAGATCCAAAAACTACAGCTAGTATTGCTGCGTTTGGGTATAACGACAGAAGAAGAAATATATTTAAAACCCGAATTTGATAAACCGGAGATATTAAAACAAGGAAACTGGATCCCTTTAGTTTTTCAGCTGCTGAAAACCTAACAGAGATTGACATAAATCAGCCAAAATACAGCAGTTTTGCACAAGAAGTAAGTAGACAACGACAAGAGCAGAAGAAAGAAATGGAGCACACAAAAAACGCTCTCAACAACAGCAGATTTCGTCACAACCACAATTGTAACTTCATCCACCCCTGCAGTAGATAGAACAGCAACAGCGACAACAACAAACGAAAGATGAAGATTTTACTGAACTGATTGCAGAACCTCCAAAATCGGGAAGTATTCTTATTCCCTGTCCTAACAATACTTTCTCCGACGTAGAACGACTAGAAGTTCTCATAGGAGGAAAACGAGCTGGTAATAATTGTCCGGAAATAATCAATGAAGCAGCTTATATTTGTCGGCGATTATTCACAGCTGATATCATGGATATTTGCGTTTACCGGGAACTTATCGATGAACTCGTTGACGACCTTGACTAAGTGACTAATTGTCACAATGATTAGATAAATGACAGGTTAAATAAGATGATCGTACATAATAGTCAGCGTGGACCTGTAATGGTCAGAGTAATAAACTCAAGATTACCAACCTACAGAGCGATTTACGGAGATGGACTGGGTGATGTTGTTCACGGATTATTCAGAAGGTTAGCTCCAAAGGTAGCACCATGTTACAAAACAATTATCCATGAAAGCTATTGACGTTGTTCGTGAAAAAGCTCCTGGTGCAGTCGCCAACGTTGCTGGTAAGGCATTCTCGGCAATCAAAGAAAGACTAGCACGATTAATAATATAATAATAATAATAATAATAATAATTAATTATTAATTTCACAACCAGTGAAATTACCAAGCACTGAAGTCATGCCTGCAAATATCAGTAAAATAATAAATCAAGCAGCAAATCAGAAACTGGCAACGCTAATAGATAAAGGACCCAGTGAAGCAGAGATGGATATTGTTTCAAGTTTGATATCTGGAAGCGGAGTTTCCCGAAGGCGGTAAACCTCGTGTTAGACGAAAATACTTATAATAAAAATGTTTAAAAGTATATCCGACACAGCATTTGATATGGAAGCACCAGTCCTTAAAGATGATTCTGTACGTGATTATCGATTTCATTCTTATGACGCACGACTACCAAATCAGCGTGGAAGAATTGAATTACAAGTCCATGATACAAGTACTTAGATACCTTTTACCCGCTGTGGCTTTTATTGAGGTAGAAGGTGAAATTATAAAAATGATGATACTGCATATGCAGTCGGGGATAAAATTGGTTTTGTTAACAACGGCATTATGGCATTGTTTGATAGCGCCACTTACATTATTGATGAAAAAAAAAAAACATCGAGGTAATTCAGAAGGACGTTGACGTTGCCACAATTATAATAGGTTTAGCAAGATACTCTGATGACCTTACAAAATCAACCGGTCCCACAATGATGTTTACAAAAGATACTACTAACACCCCTGAAAGCGATCAGTATAATGTAAGACGACCAAGAAAACACATTGCCGCTGATGATCATGTAGACGTAGAAGCTGTGGTTCATAGTGTTAATCCAAATTTCATCCTAGGATTTGCAACACGCCGATCAATGTTGGAGGTAGGCCGTTATGCTTTTTCGTGTGCAATTCCACTGTCACATATCTTTGGATTTTGTAGAAATGTTAGCAAAGTTATCTTTGGAACTAAACATACAGTTGCTCTTGTGAGAAAGGCTACCGACGACGACGCTATCTGGAGACTTGCTGGTGATGCTGGTAAAGTAATATTGAAAAACTCTCGTTGTGGATGCCGGTAATGACCCCAACGATCGCAGAAGAAGAGCGACTAATATCTTTAATGGGCACATGTGGCAAATCACTACTGTCATGGTTAACAACAACCACAGATAGTATACAAACTGATATTAATGGGGTATTTACGTGGCATATAGCATCACATCAAGGCGTTTCTGCACCAAGACGTATATTTGTTGCTTTTTAGAATTATAATCGATTAAACTCACAAGAACGTAGTCATATGATATTTGACGGAATTGGTATTACGGAAGTTTCTTTACGAGAGAACCGACAGAAAACATACTACTAAACAAAATCGTATAGTACGTGTATACCATCGGTTAATGACGTTTAATGGGCGCGATCAAAACGTAGATACCGGTTTACAAATCTCACAGTTGGATTTTAAAAGTCGATATCCGATCTATTACTTTTCGCTGGAGCATCTTGACCTATCCAGACAATCTGTCGTTGATATAGACTTCAGAGCCAGCGTGAATACAGGTGGTGGTGTTAATTACAGAGTAATCGCTGTCATACTTAGCGATAAAGCAATGTTACTTTAAGGTGGTGGTGGAAAAATGCAAGTCGTTGATGCACCAGTGGAAAATCTTAATGTCTTACCTTAATCCATGTGATTTAGAAATACGAGTATTATCATAAAATGCCATCATATCATCATGTTAGTGTCAGTCTGACTCCTGGTCAGATTAAGAAACTACAAATTGCATCAGTAAAAAAAAAATCGGAACCGCAATGACGCTAAAGACCAGTCAGATCACAGGTGGTCAAAATAAAATATCGTTGACAGAACGTCAATATAAACATTTTAATAAAGCCAAAATATCCCGAACTGGAATACGACTTGAACTTTCCGCCAGTGCCATCCAAGATACTGCTAAGACAGGTGGCATATTTCCACTTCTCGCGGCAATACCAGCATTGATAGCCGCTGAAGCTCCAGCTGTTGCAAAAGAGGCCGCGTTAGGTTTGTTGGAACCGCTGTTGGAATGGCATTAAAAAAAAGCAAAGGAACAGGGCTTAAGACTTGCAGGAACTCATCGAGGAAAAGGTCTGCGACTTCCAGAAGCACTGTGTTGAAAATCAGGGGTTTTGCACCTATGTCAAATTTTGATTTATTTGATGCCGATAAAATAATTTTTTAGAGGTGTTTTTATGCAAGACCAATCACCACAACGACCAGACAATATTGAAACTGGTATTATTAATCTCGATAACAGCACTGGACCTGGAACTCACTGAGTACCATATGCAATTAATCCACGTGGAATTATTTATTTTGACTCATATGGATTAGCTCCACCACAGGGGGGCCCCGAGTGGCCGAGTGGTCTAAAGCGATTTCCGTTACGGATCACTGCCATCTCACCTCTATCTGAATGAGTTCGAGTCTCGGATTCGGCTAATGTGGGTATGTGAGAAAGCTTGCCAGTAGCTTCTCGTGGGTCGGTGGTTCTTTCCGGGATTTTCCCGGGTTCTTCCTCCACCATTAATACTGGCCGCCGTGTATAGCCTATCGTGTGCTAAAAAATGACGTTAAACCCTACAACAACAACAATAAGTTCCACCGCCTGAATTTATCAAGTATGTCACGCCATTACAAGTAAAGGTTTGTTATTCAACACTACCAACAAAAATATTAACCGATCCACCATTATGCGGCCGTGAAGCAATTGCTGTACTTGACGCTGTATCAAAAACACCATCGTTGCCACCTCACAAAGTCGTATCTAATTATACAAGTCAAAACTTTGAGAAATTATTGATTTAGATCAAGAACAAAGAAAATAATGGTAAATATTTACGGAAGATTCCGCGATGATACTACTGCGAGTAAAAAAAAATATCCGACATGGATCTGTCAAATTATGCGACAAAGGATGAACTAGCTGATATTATGAACCTCTCTGGAGTTGACCTAGATGAAGTTATTTTTCAGGATAAATACGGTGTTTTAAAAATGAGCAGAATCAAATGGAATGATATAGTTCGTAGAGTAATTGGTGCTACTACGGATAACATTCCAATATTTACTTACGGGGGTAGAATTGGGGATTAAATATATCATTTACAACCATCAGAGATGAAATTGCAAGAAGAATACCGGTGACACAATGACAGACGAACTCAGCATGAACGAAAATAAAATAGTCTTGCTAAGAGATCCAACATCCGACGAAGATGCCGCGACGAAAAAATACGTAGATAATGTAGATGGTAAATTATCCACGTTGCGGGTCGAGTATGACGTTCATGTGAATATGTTTACGAATCTTCGTAGAAATTTTATAAAAATTAATGAAACCGCAGAGGAATTCATCACGTTGACTGCTGACGTGAAACTCTCTGATATCAAGACGAGCATTGAAACGAATAAAAACAACACTAGAAGATGTCATAAGAGGAATTCCTAATATCGTTCACAAAATTAATCTGATTAAAATTCCCCACAAACAGATCACCAATATAGAATACAGAGTGTCATCGGGATTCTCAACATGGTCACAGTAAAATAATACTACCAAACATACCGCAAAAGTCACTGGTGTGTACAGACTGTCTGTGTTCAGCAGTCCAAAATTTAGTATATACACTACATATCCCTGGAGTCATTCAACCAATAAGTTTTCCGGAGTTGTGTCTATTGTGTTAAATAGCGGAGACGAAGAAACGTTTATACTGGAACCAGCTGATAAGAAGTTAACCGCACTATCTTACTGGTGGTGTCTGGAATTTGTTGCTGAAACGCCTCAATTGGTTACTGTGAAAAATATAATGGAAGTTCAAAAATTTAGATATGATCAAGTACGTGAATGGCAAACAACGCTAAAAACCATCGTTGGCAAGTATACAAGGAAAGTAAAAAGATACTGACGACGTGCAGTTCTCGTCGATGTAGTTGTATAATCGGTATCTACACTCGCTGGGTCCACCGGCGTAGTGTTATCAGCGCTAACACCATTAACAGTAGCAGTAGCAATGATATGCGTTTCATTAGCAGCAACAATTGCTGATGTATTTAATGTTATCGCGTAAAAGATATTCAATGCACGTGCACAAAATTGCACAATTATGCTGTAAAAGTACCCACGGCAACAAACGCATATTCTAAATTGTCTACGCTGATATCATCTAGCCTTGACGATACGACGATATCAGATTCTGAATTTTACATAATGATTAAGACATAAAATGAAGTAATTGATTTAGAAAACCACGATTTAAATCATACGGATTTAAATAATGACAGAACTACTTCAGCAGATAGTCGCAGATACAAGTCCGTTGAAAACCACGATGATATCAGTAAGCTCAACCAACCCTGAAATCAGTATTAATTTTCCAACCGCGATTCCAGTAAAAGAAATCGTCGTTGCGCAGTTGCGAATATACTACAGTTGGCCAAATATCAGGTCAAGGTCGTTTGGTGGACTACAATCAAATAATTCGCTGGTATTTGAAAATAAAAATAAACCGGATGGAACACCCGATTGGCAAATTGTTGGAATACCGACCGGAAGTTATCAGATCGAACAAATCAATGATGAATTCCAGCGCAGAATTAAATATGTTACGGGCCGGGAATCCAAGATAGTCATAACAGTACATGAACCAACGCTATCGTTCGCAATTGAAATAAATTCACCTGATTACGTCGTTGATATACATCAGTAATCGATTAGATTTGTGCTAAGATGGCCTGAAGTTGCTCCACCAGCGCCTGCACCAGTACTTGAACCCAAACGGTTTGATTTTACCTCAGCGAACCGCTCGTATTGGAATTATACTCCAGATTATGAAAATAATCCGCTGTGGAAAGCTATAAAAAAAAATAACCCAGACGACGGTGAATTAATATACACCAATGATATATGGTGGATATACGGAATACCCAAAATACCGTATATTGAGCAAGACATCGAGATTACCATGGATAATATTAATCGTGAACACGAGCGGTAACGCAAAAAATTGCGCCAATTATTTACCGAGTTTCTTCTTGGCGTAACGACTACAAGCGATGAAATCATTAAACAAATCGAACTTTTGCACCAGGTTGTATATGACCTAGAAATTGTTCATTGTAGTGTTATGAGGCTAATAAACGAGTCAAAAAGAAGAATAGTTAGCATAGATAGAACTATCTCACTCAAACAACTATTTATTGATGAACATAAAATAACAGAAGCAGATCTACAGACATTTAAATTTCCTGGATATAACCCAGACGAACTAGAAAAATCCGTCAACGATATCATTGATGAATATGACGTAATTGATGGCAGCTATCAGACAAACACAGAAATATCAAATCAAGCACATCAAGGATATATTCTTTATACTTTTACACCGCAGGTACCACCCGGATATCTGATTGTGCAAGAACCCATCAATCCGGTCTATCTACGATGTCATAATCCACTATTATCAAGAATAAATTTCAAACTAACTGACCAATCCGGCAACTTGCTTGACATAAGAAATTAAATGCTGAGTCTGAATTTATATGTGAAATCCTAAAAATCTACGATTTTCGAGGATTTTTAATTGTCTCCCCTTATCAAGGACAAAAGGAACAAGCATATTCCTGAAACTACCAGTGACGCATGATACACATTAAAAACAGTAACAAAAATAATCTCCTTTGTCTTTGATAAAATCATTGGAGTGGATATTTTTTTAAATGACATATCGACTAAAATTAGTAAATAAAAGACTAAAATCCGACATACCTTCACTTTCATTTCCACGAATGAGTCTAACTTTCATTTTCATTGGTACAATCACTGACATTTTCTGACATGATGTTTCTTAATTATCTAACGCGAGTGTTAATTGTCTTTTTTGCTTCGTTTTCACGAGACAGTACTAATCTAAATTTTTCTATTGCACGAGAGACAGAGAGACAGAGAGAGAGAGAGAGAGAGAGAGAGAAATTCCCCCATATCAGCTTCTTTTGCTGTAACCAACGATTGAAACATGGAATTTTGAATTCGTTTCACAAATTTGTATTCTGATGTAGCGTGTATCCCCCTTCAAGTCTACGTTCTTATAATGTTTCAAAATCAGAAATAATTTTTTTCAGGATTAAGTTCATCAGATATTTCTATGCCGTCTTTTTTTAATTTTTTTTATTACAAAAATAATATCATTGATGTTTTCATAGTTCATAATTATATTTCTCAACCATGTGATATAATGCAATTGTGTAAAAGAAAATATTTCTCTTACCTCCGTAAACTTCAGTCCAGACTGACTAGAAAGTCGCTGATTCTCCATCTTTATAGTTATTCATACAATATTTCCAGTGAGTTCATTTGGGAACTTACACAAAATCCGTCTATAGTTATTCACATAATGTTTTCAGTGAATTTTGGGAACTTACACAATGATTCGCTGGAAAATCCAGACTGACCAGGAAGTCGAAATTCTCCGTCTATAGTTATAATGTTTTCAGTGAGTTATTTTGGGAACTTACACAATCATTCACTGGAAGTATTGTATGTATAACTATAAAGACGGAGAATCAGCGACTTTCAAGTCAGTCTGGACTGAAGTTTACGGAGGTAAGAGAAATATTTTCTTTAATGTGGTATGTCAATTATCACGTAGACATTTAAATTGTATGATCGAGGTGGTTACAATGACAAAAATAATATTTATTTACAAGTATTCTGAAGTCTATCCCCTTGACAAATCAAGGAACAACGATAACTCTATCAAAAACGTTACATATCCGCGGCAGGGTTATCGCTGTTGATTTTATCTAACACTATGGAACATAACAAAATGAAATCCATTTTTCATACTTGTGTGAAAACGCTGATTTTTGTATTCTATCTGCAACACGTTGTACCCCTTGCGAGTGAATTCCGAAATACCTGCCAGGCACGGTAATTGACTGAAATATTTTTTTTACCCAGTCTCAATATTTAGGGATTTAACTGCCTTCCTTGAAGAAGTTTTTCATCTACCAGAATGACCACGTGCATAATTCTTTCTCTGTGTAATAGTTTGAAGGTTGTATAAAGAGTTGTTGAGTTTTGTCCATCAAAATGATCGATCACCCAAAAGAAACATTCGAATATGAATTTATGAGAGAGATACCTCTTCCCCTCGGCCGTGAATTTAAGATAACCAGTATTATCAACAATACCGACCTCTCCTTTTCCGCTGACAGTGTCTGATTACACCATCACGAGATGCTTCATAATTATTGATGATAGGATGTCTGACAAATTCTTTTTGCTCCATTTATATAAAATATAATTTGTCAAAATTATAATTTGTCTTTACAAATCTAGCTATATAATCTTCAGGGTTTCTTATAACTTTATCAAGAGCAGAACCCTTGACAGAGTCAGGGTTGTTAGTTTTTTAATCATAATATCGTTTTAGTTCTCTATATCTTTTACCACCACATTGCACACACAACTGCGATTTCCCTATTTTTTTTTGTAATAGTTGTTAGTCCACTTGTGGGGGTACGCGTCCTACATTTCACACAATATAAATCCATATTATTTATTATATTTCTACATCATGGATGTAATTTATTTCTCAGGGACACAAAAGCAAGAGCCGGTCAGGCATCATGCTGAGCTACCAAATTCTGTCCGAATTATCATAACGGTCTATCTGGAAGTGGTAAAACGCAAGTGCTGCTTAATTTGATAATGAGATGGTTGAAATGGGATAAGTTGTACTTAGTAGCTCCGTCTGTAGATGATCAGCGATGCTACAATGTACTTAAAGACTTTAATGAAAACGCAAAGTTGTTGGATGAAAAAGGTGATGATGTTATTGAATTTATTACTGATATTAATGAAGCGCCATCTGTAGATGATATTCATGGGTTTATTTAATAATTTAGATGTATACGATGATGTGATGCTGAACAGTCAAATCCAGCTAGAATATTCTCGCGCGGAAGACATAAAAACACAGATGTGACTTATGCTACTCAGCGATATACACAGATAGCTAATGTGAACAGAGACAATTGTAATATTTTAGCTGTATTAGAGGTGTCGATACACGTATTTTGAGAAATATTCATCAGACTTGGTGCTGGGAGATATGGACATAATTAAGTTTAGAAATTTATTTCGTCAGGCGCTCAGTCAACCATGCATGGATTTATAACAATAAACTTACATACTCCACGATCACATTATCATATAGGTCTTGATAAAATTTTTGAATGAGAGGCAGCAACAGAGAGGGTGCGACCACGATAAGGCGTCAACGTAGTAAAACTCACTTTTTGGGGAAAACGACGACGCGATAAAAAAGTAAAAAAGCTAAACCCCAGAGAGACTCTCGGAAAGTTAGAAGCCTCGGTTTCACGTTATAGGCATATTTCTTTTTCGTTTTTGTATAAGCCTTAGTTTATCAAAATAACGCTTCTAAAATGAGGTGGGTTCATCCTGTCTGCTGCTGGTCAAAGGAAAAGGAGAGAGACAGACATACAGACAAACAGAGAGAGACAGAGAGAATTTTATGGTTAGTAGTAATGTTAATTAAAGCAGAATGATAATATATATCAACTGTAAATATATTAAAATGTTTTAATTACCTCTTGTTGGTCCGTCATTTTGCTTAGTTTCTATTCCACGGTTTTTTCCCCATACACCAGTACGTGAATGTAATATACCTCTACCTAATGATGATTCATTCAAGTCAGATAATACCAAAGACATAATGCAATTTAATTTGATATACAACAATTGTAACATTCCTCCACATCATGATCTGGAATACTTCAATAGTAAATGATGTCATAGGTCAAAAAAAGTATACGCCATGACTTGAAGGATAACGATGCAGAAAATAACTGTATTGCCAAAGATGATAGGAAACAATGTAACAATATGGCAAGAAATTGTAAAGGAAAAGAAATTAAACAGTGCGAAATAATTATATTATGTTGAGAGCATGAAGTATGATGAGAACAAGGATAACTTTGAAAACAACAATTATGATGAGAACAGGGATTATGGTGTTAACAACGGTTATGTTGAAACAAGGATTATGATGAAAACAATGATTATGATTAGAAAAAATTATAATGAGAACAAGGATTATGTCGAGAACAATGATTTTGATGTAAACAATAATTATGACGAAAGCAAGGATTATGATTAGAACAAGAATTATGATGAGAGTAAGGATTTTGTTGAGAACGATGATTCTAATGAGAGCAAGGATAATGATGAAAACAAGGATTTTGATGAAAACAAGGATTTTAACGAGAACAAGAATTGTAATGAGAACAAGGACTATGTTGATGACACGAGTCATATTGAAAATAAGGATTACGATGAGAACAAGCATTGGGATAAAAAAAACCCAAGGATTATGATTGCGATAGCCCCGCTGTTAGGATGTAGATGCATGTGCGAAACATGATTAGAATGGAAAAAAGAAGGAAAGAAACAGAAACGATAAAGCTAGCATTGACCATGAAATAAAATAAATTCTATTTCTATTGATACTAATTATTGTTTGATCTGAACCAGTTTACTTGCTCAGATAGATTGTATATCCCTAACTCTGCCAGATACTTAATTTGCAACTTTGTTCAACTCCAGCAACGAACAAGAGGTCAAGTAAAGAACTGCAACCAACTATTAGGTATTGTGAAGCTTCTGATGAAACCCAACCCCGGAGAGTCAGGGGCTTCTAGGATCCCAAACTAAGGTTCTTCTTGGTGCATGGATTGTCTGTCTGAAGCATAAAAAGAACGACTTTAGTCATCAATGAGATAAACAGATACGAATTGGATATTATTGGTGTCAGTGAGATCAGATGGCTAATGACACCGTATTACGATATCATCAGCAGAACTTGATGTCTTGAGAGGTTGTGTCACCATGGTCATTGCATGTGAGCGTACTTAAAGTGTAATCGGATGCATAATTGTAAGCATCCGGGCATGCTTGTTTGAAAGTTCTTGATTATCTGGAGAGTAGTCATGTAAGAGGTGTTCGATGAACGCCTCTACAACATTAGCTGTCTAGGTTGAATTTCATGCACGCGCTCATGCAATCTGCAATGCCTCAGTTCCGTGAATCTAGAGTTCACCTAGACAAATTTTGTTCAGGTCTGCATTGCACCCAGCTCTGGTACAGTAATTGACAGAACTGAACATGGTATATAAGATTGCAAAATAGCTATGTGAACAATGATACAACCAATACATGCCAGTTAAAGATAAACAGGGAAAAGTGATAACAACGCTAGATGGGTCCAACGCTTTGAAGAAGCTCTAAACCAGCCAGTGATTGATGAACCAGCAGACCCGCCACCATCAGATGACAGTAATGACGTAGATATCTGTCCACCTACTCAAGCAGAGGTCAAAACAGCAATCAAAACCATGAAGAACAGCAGGGCACCTGACATTGGTTCCCTACAAGATGAGTTGCTGAAAGCTGATATTACCACAACTACAAATGTGCTGACAGACCATTTTAGAAAGATATGGGAAAATGATGACATCTCACATGACTTGTGCAACGAATTCATTGTTAAGCTACCAATAAAAGAAGTAACCGCAGCAATTGAGACCACTGGCGAGGAATAACACTCCATTCCATCCCCAGAAAGGTCTTCTCAGCATTGCACTCCAAAGGATTGACACAGCCATAGATGACAAACTCAGAAAAGAATAATCAGGGTTCCGCAAACGAAGAGGTTGCATAGATCAGATATTTGTTCAAAGAAACATCATTGAACAGTGTCTAGAATGGAATGTCCCCTTTTACATCAACTTCATTGACTTCAAGAAGGCATTTGACAGTGTTCACCACGATAGTCTATTAAAGATTCTTAGAGCCTATGGAATACCATTCAAGATAGTCAAACTCATTCAAATGCAACTTTATCATTAACAGCACTTTTACCGACTCATTCAAAGTGAAGTCTGGTGTTAGGCAAGGTTGCATCCTTTCTCTCCAATTCTGTTCCTCGTCACCATCGACTAAATAATGTGTCAAACAAGATCCGACTATACAAACGGGATTCAATGGACACTATTCTCAAACCTTGAAGATCTGTACTTTGCTGATGATCTGGCTGTCATGTCATCGAGGCGCTCTCATCCTCAAGAGAAATCTGACAGACTAAGCAAATACGCTAATCAAACTGGCCTCCATGTCAATACAAAGAAAACCCAAGTGATATGCATAAACGCCACAGATCACCGACAATTACCATTGATGGAGAAACACTTGAATGTGTAGAGGACTTCACCTAGCAACGATAATGGTGCTAAAAGGACATCCAAGCCATGTTAAATAAAGCCAGAGGTGCTTTCAGCAGACTCAGTCTATATGGAAATCAAAACAATATAGCCTCAAAACAAAGATCTGACTTTACAACAGCAACGTAAAGTCGGTACTGTTGTACGGCTCCGAGTGTTCGAGGGTAGCGAATACATACATGAGCACAGTAAACTCATTTTACAATAGCTGTTTCCGTAAAACCTGTAACTTCTATTTACAATGTGAACCTACATGAATAGACCAAATATAACAACATTTCCATAGAGATCAAGATGCGCCGGATCAAATGGCTCGGGAACGTAATGAAGATACCCAAGAACGGATACCCAAGGTAACACTCAGATGGACACAACCTGATCAACGCAAATACGCACTGACAACGATAATATGGGCAAGGGCAGTGATGACCGAGGCGGAAGAGACAGGACTTTCCTGGGGCTAATCACAAGCCATAACTCAAGACCAACCTAAATGATAAAAGATAGTTGCAGCCTTATGCCCCAGACGAAACGAAGAGGACTAACTAACTATCACTTTAAATTGCTGATCAGTTACACATCATTTTATCGACTTGTACTGTATCATGGTCTACACAGAGAGTTTGTTGGTTTCTATGTATATTTTCAATAACATTGAATTTTCGTTCACACCATTATTTTTATATAACCATCTTTCTCCAGATGGCTTACGTGCTTTGCTTCAGGGCATCGTTTTGGTGTCATGCTTATTACATTTTTTACACCACTCTCAATCATTAGACAACGCCATTGTCTGTCAACATATCTAATCCAGATATATTTATGTTTATTTGTGGGAACAAACCAGTCTGTCCCAGAATTTGTTTTGGTTAGAGCTTGGGATGTTTCCCTTATGCAATTTTAGGTACCTAAGGCTTATGTATTTAGTGTTTAAAGTTATAATTTTGCGCATTTATAAGTGATAAAAGTTAGTTGAGTTTAATTTAATGTAGTTTCTTTAATTTGTTTTAATTTAATTTCACTTGGCTAGCTTTTATTCGGTTTTTAATTTAATGTTTTAGTTTAGTTTAATCATTTTGTGAACAAGTATGTCAAGTTAGAATTATCGTGTTATAAATATTCGGATTAGATAAACGAAAAGTTAGTTAAACATTTTGTTGTTTCCTTTGTGTGTAAAGTTTAAGGATACATTTTATTTTGAGCTAGATTACGGTACTATATAATCTGCTCTTTTAAAGTATTCGGGATTCTATTTGTAAATAGTTTTCCAAGTTTTCATTTTGTTTCGGGATTCTGGATTCAGTATTCATCTTCTCTTTAGGCACTGGCCTGCAGGACCATTTTCCTGGCCCTTCCTCCCTACTCGGTTTAGATAATAGTCACCTTTTAACGAGATCACAAAGGTTGTACCTTACTTGTTATTTATTTATATGTATGCGTACAAGTTCTAGTTTACAACTTGCTTCAGGAGTTCCCAATCCGTTCATTATTTTGTTGTTGTGTACTTGTTATGCGTGAATGTTTGGGATTCGGTTACCTTTTCCATCTTGTTCGTTTCTTTTCTTCTCTTTCATTCATTCAGTTTTCAGTGATTTGTTCGGGACTTTCTTCTCTTTCATTCATTCAGTTTTCAGTGATTTGTTCGGGATTTTCTCCTCTGTCTGTACTACTATTTCTACACGTGTTACTATTTTTGTCGCAGTTTCTGTTGTTGTTTCCCTGCTTGTTAATTCGTCTTTCTTTGCTGCTTGTCTCTCTGTCTCATTAGTTCCTGTTGTTTCCTTGGTGCATTTGCTAGGTTTGCTCGGTTTGTTACCTGTGTTCCCACATTTGTAGCATTTCTACAGACATGGTACCATGCTCTTAATAGGAATCTGTGTATGTAAAATGATGTTTTTAATTTTGCATTGTCTTCTTTTGGGATTTCTATGATTCTCCCTACTGTTGTATGTTGGGTGAAGTGTGTATTTGACAGTCTGTAGCTCTTGGTCTTGATAATATAATTTTCTTCAAACTCTATCGGTATTTCTACTGGTACTCCTGTTAGGTAGACTTCTATGTATTGGTCGCTATTTCTTTATTTAGGTATATCACTTGTCCTGTACCTTCCTTGCGTTGGATTGGTCTTTTCTCTAACAGTTGTAAGTTTCCTTTAGGATGTATTATAAACACCCATTCCTTAGGCTTGCTTAATGCTCTTTTTTTTTCTTTTTTCAGTCCACTCCTTTCCTCCATAACTTGTTGAGAATTTCTCCACAAGTTGGTCTTTTTCCTTCTTCTATGTTTTTCTACCCCTGTACTCATTCTTGTCTTCTCGCTATCAGGAATTTTCCTTCTGATGTTCTTTTCATGTGTGCTCGAAAGAAATGTTGCTAAAGTGGCATTTTCTTTCAGTTCTTTCCAGTCAAGGTTTTAAAACACAGTCTGCATGTACGTGTATAGGAGTCATATGGGTCAAGTTCTTCCGTTGTGAGCTTTACTCTTAATGTGGACTCAGTTCACATATACATTAAGGTATATCTTATCCTTGCTGTTTTATGTAATTGGAACATTATTGAGCTAAGGTTGGGTAATGTAGGCAATATTTAATTCCTTTGTCATGTCCTGGTGTTCATTTTGTAGTAAATGGTCCTTTGTTATTATAATCTGCGATAATGGACTTGATTCAGTTCAATTTGATTCGATTTATCATGAACTAATTCTGAGGCATTCCGATCGTGAGTTGGGTCTAGCACGTTTTCACACATAAACTTAGATTTTATCAAACGTTTTCATAGCACATTGTAAATCTCCAGTTGTTTTCAAATCAGAATTTCCTGGCATCCTCAACATATGCTAGTAATGGTCAATGAATGACTGAATAGCTAAGTAATTAGTATATCTTTTCATTAGTACAATAGTTATTTTATTAAACCTTGCCAACCACTCATGTATGGGTAAATTCCTTTCCTCGCATATAGATATTGTATATTTGAAAAAGTTTTCGATGTCTCTACAATTTTCATCACTTAAATAATATCCATCTGTTCTATCGATTGTACTGCGAATCTAAAGTTGTCTCCAAACCAGATCAACCTGCTACTGTTATGGGTGCTATGTTTTATTCGTTCTTTCATGAATCTTCACACTATGAAACCATCTCTAGATTATATGTATTTTGACTCGTTGCTCGGTATGATTTTTACTGCGTCAACTGGATCATTATTTGTTGTTGTTATGGGTTCAACGCCATTATCAGCACATGATAAGCTATACATGGTGGCCACAATATTTGGTGGAGGAAGAAACCGGAGAAAATCCAGGAAGAAGCACCGACCCACGGGAAGCCACTGACAAACTTTCTCACATACCCAAATTGGCAGAGCCCTATCATTTTTTAATCAATACCTTGATGAACAGAATATCAATCACGTGGCCAGTTGATAATAAACTTTCACTTTATCTTGGTAGAAGATAGTACATATTTTATATTAAAACGCAAACCAGCTAAAACCCATCAAAGACTTCAGTGTTGAACGGTAATAGTCACGCCATTTAGGTTTGACTAAATATCAAAATTTATCTGGATCAAATGTTAATGATTATATGAAGAAAGATAATAATATACTTAAATTTCAGTATAGACAATGTACGTTTTTGAATGAAAACTTGAAAACATCTTTATGCTCTGCATTGGTTCAGTTCCATTAAGATTATTTCTTCCTCGCAGTTTTAAAGAAGCAGTCAGCATTGGAAAACAAACTAAAAATAAACCAAGATGTGGAAAACGGGAAACTGTTCGAAGTTCCAAAAGTTTGTTTGTCTAAAGTCCATAAGATCAAAATCTCATTCCTGTTAAGTTTCATGTCTATCAGACAAATTGAACTCAAGATAATATGAAAAATGTACGACTGACAGATAGACATATAAACATACGTCCTGTGCTATGTTGGGTGTATGCTGACATGAGTGAAAATTGGCGGATTCATAATAAATTTATATAAATATTTTGTTAGACAAATTACACGAGTGTAGTGACCGTACATACAATTCCAGTAATATTTATCAACAAGCCATTAACTGGTAATTTCTTTCAAAGTTTGATTTAAAGATGGGGGGGGGAACACACACTTAAAGAGGAAATTAATATGAGACGTTGCAGATACGTTGCAATACCTAAAATTTTTGCGTATGCTAACAAGTATGGAAACAATAACCTGGCAGTAACATTTGCTTCGTTTTTGTCCGTTCTTCTTTCTGCTGAAAATCATCGGTCCAGATCCAACCTAAAAGGATTAATACTTAATATTTTACAGCATGATTGGAAGCCAAAACATGATCCTTAACTTTATGACTTATAGTCCATAACAAAAATTAGTACCGTATCTTCATCGTGTGTGTGTTATTCTTTCCAACTTAAAGAAGCAATTTATTGTTTGCACTTTCTTTCTTCCTGATTTTCTTTCGAATTAATCAAGACTTGGTTAGGGTAATAGTCCTCTTAACATGGTTAATGTAATACGGACCATAAACAATATTTTCATTCCAATTACACCTACAGATTACTGAACCTTTGGAACAATTAACCCTTCTTTCAGACTAATGGGCCTTCGGAAAAATAAACCCTCTGTTCGGATTGTGACTGTTCG
This sequence comes from Sinohyriopsis cumingii, assembly GCA_028554795.2. NCBI lineage: Eukaryota > Metazoa > Mollusca > Bivalvia > Unionida > Unionidae > Sinohyriopsis > Sinohyriopsis cumingii. The sequence continues at coordinate 39,598,462 of CM068836.1, forward strand.
AATGGATGAACCTTTCTTCTAAAAGAATCTTCTGCTAACGATGTTTGAAACCTTCTGAACACCGAACCGTTCTTTCGGACAAGTGAGCATCCTGACTAACATACCTTCGGGTTACCGAACCTTAGGATCATTAACCCCTCTTTGAGACTGACGAGTCTTCGAATCAATTAACCTTCGAAACAGTGAGCCTCTCTTTAGTAACACAGAATCTCAGTGGCGATACATACCGCTAATATTCATCCTTGTGATTATATATTCTGTAATTATCGACCGCTTCTCCGGTGGCCTAAAAGGTTATTGCGTCCGACTCGTATGCGAGAAGTCGTAGGTTCAAACCCCGACCGACCGTTCCAAAGACATAAAAGTGTTAAATACAGTTGCCTCGTTTGGCTCTCAGCATTAAGAGGTTAGAGTTAGGACTTGTCGGCCTGGTGTGGGGATAATATGACGGTGTGGAACATTATGCCACGTGTTTGGGTAGGACATGATACCACATGTCTGCGGACTACTCATATATTTCACACAACATTTTGCTATAAAACTGTTGGCGATTTTAATTCTGATACCTCATACAAATTTGCTATAGTTCTTCTCGAGATATTTTTAACGTCTCAGCTTTTGTATTGATATAACTCTCATCATCATGACAGAATAAGTACATATTTATTTTACCGCTGATAAGAGAATCAGGTTCTATCATTTTGATAAAGTTTCCATGAAAAATAATGGTCCTACTAACGTAACATTTATTTTTAGCTTGTCATCTACTGTAAGTTTTGTGTATTTGTTTTGCAATATTGGATTCTAAAGATTGTCAATTGTTTTAACGAGCTCTTTTGTGATCATAGCAAGTTTATCAAAATATTCAGAATAATCATTGCAAACCATAGACAACTTTATTTTGTTTCTATTTTTGAAGTACGTGCTATACTTTTTGTTGTTATGTATAATAGTAATATGCTTACCCCAGAAGAGAATTCCCTTCATCTTTAGTGCGGTATCTTCCACCGTAATATTTTCCATTATATTTCATATTTCACATAAATTTACCAAATACTGTTTTTCATATTTTAAAACTCTGTTTTGTATAATATCAGCAATAAAATCGTCTTTGACTCGTAGTTCCTGAATCAGATCTAGCATAATAAATATTTCGCCTCTGAGATAGCTCGAAGTTGATTCAATATTTCATTGTAGGTCACTATTGCTATTTTACAAGACACGTTCTTGTTCTCATGTTTTAGTTCTATTTTAATGTTGATCGCTGATAACGCAATGCCTGCTCCTGACACTATCAGCAATAATGGATTTGATGTTCCTCCTGCTGATGCTATTCCTGCTGTTGTTAACACAATCTGGATATAGTTTAACACGCTTATGATTCTGTTGTAATATTTTCTGGCACGTCTAATACTTGATCAGCTCGTCTCTATCATTGTCTTGGAGACCAGATGAAATATGATTGAAGTCAATTATTTCTTTTCTAGTCATTATGAAACTGTTTATGTATTTATTTCAATTACCGTAGTGAAGGCATTTTCGGAGGAAACCTTATCAACCAGAGCACTGAATATTTTATTGACAGGATGGTCAAGAAACTCTCTGTACTTATTGTACACTTCAGATGCTAACCATATCTGATATATGTTAACACTGAGGATGAAATGGATGGTCAAAATGTGTTGGTATTTCAGTAATATCATCGATTCTATCACGATAAATATCTTCTGTTTCGTCGATATAACTAACATCATAACATAACTGTCCCAGCTTAAATTTTTAAAATACTAGATATTGCCTGCGAATCGCATATGCTGTTGCGAAACCTAAAAGACCGCAAATATCAGCTTGCTCTATACTTATGTCCCTGGAGAGTAGGTTTAGGTGCCCAACAATCAGCTCTTTGATATTTTTGTATTTTACTGCTGTTAATAACTTTTCAGCTTCGTTTTTATAGTTTTTCAACGCAATTTTTTAGAACTATTATGTAATTCGAAAAAAATTATATTAAGAACAGGTTCCATAGTTATAATATCGTCTAGCTCTTGATGAAATATGTCTCGTTCGACATCATCAAATAACGCAATCCTATGTTCTATTTATGATACTGCGTTTAGTGCAGTATTAATGTGATTTACGTCATAACTTCTTATCGCTGGTAAGAGAGAAGTAGATGTGCTGTTGTTAGCAGGTTAGTATCAGTACTATTATCTACTATTTCTAACAGCATCTTGTATCATAATAGTCCATACCGAGTACGTGAAATAGATGACATTTAGTAAATGTGTTCTTGAGCTTACGATCTGTAAGAAACTTGTGTTTCCTTGTCTTAGCTAGTTTGTCCAGCTCATCTTGAATCTTTAGTCGCTCGTGTTCCGGTTTCTTATCACCACGAAAAATTGTTTAGATAAGGTTAGATTTATCAATCGTCAAAACATTTTCTTTATTTAGCTCAAGCAGTGTATTTATCAAATGTTTTTTTTTTCAACTTTGAACCGTCTTTCCTCTCAGTCACTTACAATTTCTGATAGCGTATCTCAGTTGAGGGCCCAACATTCCTGAAACTATAGCAAAATTGTCGCTGTTCTTAGTTAAAGCGGGGTAACGTAAAGTTATTTTTTCATTCGAGCAATTATATGTATTGTTTTTACCTCCTCAACACTCTCTGGGTCAAGCGAATCAACATCAACTATCTAAATATCCGTTTTCGGGTTTAGTATAAAGTTATAAAACTCTTTTGTGACTCTTATCTATAGAGGATCAATAGACATTATCGGTTATAATTACATTAAATCATCAAGTGTATATATCGAAACATCGACAAACCTAGGAAAGGACCTATAGCGCAGATAACATAAATCCGTTAATATTAGTACTTGCTTCTAGTTTCTGCAGGACGAAGTGTAAATTGCTGAGACGTGGTAATAACAAGATCACCAAATAATGACATGTACAGCTCATCCCATGTCGAAATATCGTCAGATCCTTCTAATCGCCAGTCATAAAAATGTCCGATATTAATATTTATTTGACCTCGTAATTGAAATTTCCATATTGCTACTGCAAATGGACACTGTATTTTAATCCAGAATTTTTATATTTCTCCGTTAGTGATCCGCTCTAACCTGCCAGATATAAGGTTGTTAAATGCAAATGCATAACTTGCATCCGAATAATAACTTGCTGTTGCAACAAAACCCGAAACAGTATTAACAGCATCAGCGAGATGTCGAATGTGACCGGCACTATTTGTAGCTCGTTTTGAATTACCACCAATCGTCTGTGATTGTGCAACACTACCCACATACTGTTTATTGGTAAGATCGGATGTAGAAACAGGCACATACGTAGAACTTATCTTATTGTCGACCATGTCGATCGCACCCGCAACTGTATAAACTGACTTTTTAAGATAATTGGCATCTGTAGAAGTAATTGTACTGCTGATGGTGAACTTATCTCAGTGTCAACATAAAATTTATTTGTAAGGTCAAAAGGGGCGACTTGATTATAAGTCGTTGCTATTTTATTCGAGCCCATGTTTAACATACCCGTCATCGTATCACCAGATTTTGCTACACGTGATGCAATATTTCCTGTTATCATATCGTCAACGTAATATTTTGTGTGTTAAATCTGATATCACTGATGGAATTGCAAGAGAAGCTACCGCCAAGCTTTCTCACATACCCAAGTTGGCCAAATCCGAGACTCGAACCAACGCAGACAGAGGTGAGATGGGAGTGATCCGTAACGGAGAGCGCTGTAGACCACTCGGCCACTCGGGGCCCCTATGATAACTTGCAAGTTATTTATGTTAGCGTGGAGAGGGAGTATTCAGTTTGCAAATTTACTAATTTTCTTTCACCCATGTTGATGTTTCCGATCATCTTTCCATCAGTTATTGACAACTTACTATTGCTGACCGCGTTAAGCTTGGCATAACTTACTGTATGTGAGCTATCGTCGTCGATAGGTGGATATGTTGTCTCAAGGTCTAGCACTCGCTGACCTGACATACTTAAGTTCCCTGCCATCTTTCCACCCGACAACGATAACTTACTATTACTGACAGCATTAAGTTGTGCAAAACTTACTGCGTGTGTGTTATTGACGTTGACAGGAGGATATGTTCTTTCTAGATCTAACACTCATCGTCCTGACATGATGAGGTTGCCAGTCATTATGTCACCCGATTTCTTGGTATAATTTGTTAGATCAGCATCTGTTGTTGTTGTTGTTTCAGCAGATGAACCACGTACTAACGTACCAAATTTTGTGTACTAACTGATGTTATTCTAATTACTGCCGATAGAATGTTGTGCGTATGTTATATGATGAACATAATAAACTCTGATACCGATCGAGTAATAAAAAGTAAACACTATTTAGAGTTACCGGATTGTCATTACCTGATAGTTGGGCGTACTGGATCTGGCAAAACAAACTTGTTAATGAACATGCTACTCAAAGACATATTCAACTACGACAGAGTTTATATCTACACGATCAATACTCAGCAGGAGAAATGAGCTGCTGAAGGAATACAACGAAAAACTGAAAGATGAACTTGGTGTTGGTGAAGATATAGTTGTTATAATATCACGCAAAGATCTAGTTCCTGGTGCAGAAATGGACTCGGACGAACATACGATTATCATTTTTGATGATATCCAGTTGAGCAATGATGATATGGAAAAGATTAGATCTTACTTTTCATTGTCAAGAAACCGACGGTGTAATGCAGTTTATCTTATCCAAAGCTTTTATAACGTTGATCGTTTTATCACAAGAAATACGAGTTGTTTTATACTATTTCACAGACTTGACAACACTGACGTGCAGAGTATATCACGAGAACAATGCGGTGATGTTTCCAGGGACACATTTGATTAACTGAATCATGAGGCCGCTCATGGTTATCACATATTTTTATTATTCCATAAACTTGCCAGAGATACCAAGCATACATTTCGATGTGGGATCAATAAGTTCCTAGACTGTAAAAGAAATATTAAATGAATGTGTGTTAATAACAATTAATGGACAAGGCTCGAATTAATCTTCCAAAAGAAATATGTTGCAACAAGAACTGCGTTCAAGAATAAAAATGAGCAAGAACGTGCTGGACAACAACAAACTGCAGAAGAAACTGCCAGACTCTTTAAGCCTATCACCGAATCTGTACTTGGAAAGCAACACGGCATCGACAAAATATCAACGGAAGATCTATAAAAATTAAAAGAAAAAGGTCTAAGAAGATTATTTGAAGAAGGACGAAAGAAACTTGCTGCTGATATTATTGCAAAAACTGCTTCTGAACTTGAAGACGTAAAATAAAACCAACAAAGGTCATATGTTGATAGTTCAAAACAAAGTAGGTATATCGCAAAGAAACAAATTGAACTTGCAGAAAATTTAAGAAAGATCCTTGATAAGATATCTAAGGGATCTGAAAAATGTACTGTAAGGGTATGACATTTTTTAGTTAAGAAACTATCAGCGAGTGTATACCATATTTTCCAACATACTAAGATGCATCGAACAATAGAAAAATATAAACCCAAAAGGGGTTGACCGCTAGAAACATTATTTAGTACAGTTGTAGCTGAAGTTTCAAATGAAAAACATTTTAGAAAAGGAAACAAAAGTATTTTATAATCGTCTGATGCTTATCTCAAAAAGGCTTACCTCGAAGTAAAACAACAATGGGAATCGTATGACTCATATATGTTGAAGGAGAAGGATAAAATATATTTAACTCGGCCGCTGATATCATTGATCAACTGATGTTGCTACTCTCGTCGAAAGAAGCTGGAAACACGAGCACAGAAATCGATAATGAAATAGTCGAATTACTTGATCATGTGAGATCGAACGGATTGACGGACGAGTATTATGTGTTACACAGCAACTTGATTCGCGGTGAATTAATTCGCTAATGCAAACACGGTATTGTATCTTAATCTGCGAATAACAAATAAAAATATCGTCGATGACGCTGCTACTCAAATTATCTCAGACAACATCAAAAAGCGCATACTTTATAGTTTTTTTATAATCCTGTTATTGAAGTTGGCATTTACGAGATCGGATTAGTATCTGCTACTGTATGACACTATATGGCAAATGTTAAAACTAACGTCAACGATGATTTTGCAATCAGCATAAAATCCAATGACGTCATCGACTGGGAATCTGTTTAGATACCAATAGGCGCATACAACGACTCAGATATCAACAAAACAATAAAATATCTTATAGCCGATGGCAGTAGTGAAACATCCTCTGCTAATTTTAAGATTATTCTGAATTGCAACACGTTGAGAGTACTAATAACACTAACAAACAGATTGTTTATCGATCTTAGTAGCCATTACACAATCGGATCATTGCTCGGATTTAATAAGCGACAATACGGATTTGATTCATCCGCGACATTATTGTATGACAGTGAATCTGCAGTCAAAATCACAGATGTAAATACAATCCTGAAAACTGTCCTATTGCAACTGGGTCATAAGCAGCACGAGGAAGCCAAAGACAAACGATTTACTCGTTTGGCCCTGATGTTCCACCGGGTTCGTTAATGCTAGTCAATCCGAGACAGATAATATACTATACCATTAGTGTCGAAAATAAAATATCATCTATCACGATGACACTTTCTGATCAATAAGATCGTCTGATTGATCTCAACGACGAAATTGTTACTTTCTATCTACATCTGTGCGTCAGTAGCTGAACAATGTCAATTTTATCAGACAGTTTGTATAACAAGATGAAACAACGAAACATTTATAACAAAAACAAATCGTAGGTGTTTTTGGCAATATCTTTTCAAAGATAGCAGAAAACATACCTGGAATAGCTCACATAGAAGCACCAATCAGGAGCCGCGTATGCAGCAGGAACAGCTGTCGGACAAAAGAAATATCGCTGATAAAATCAAAGGTAGAGTGCCAAGTGGTTAGTATATAAAACAGCACGTACTATGATAACAACAACAAAAATATTGTTGTATCCGGACGGCGAAGAGATTATTAGAAAGGTAATAACACGAGTTATACCTCTGAGTGCTAGCACTCGGCTTGATGTTGCTGCGTTTTAGGTGATTGTAAAAAAAAATCACGATCTTGTTTGACGATTACAATAAAAATGTCTATTAAAAATTATCTTGACCTTGCCGATGGGATAACCATAGATAACGCTATTTCAAACGAGTTTAAAACTGGCACTAATCCTGATGTAAGAGTACATAATGGACTAATTCTAACATCAGCTGGTGCTATTGCAGAAACACAACATACCGTAGAAGCACTTAAAGCAGATGCGGCAGGTGGAGTCCTTATTGAAACGGCAATAATTAGTGCCGTCGGTAATGCTAGGTGACCAAATTAAAAAGAAATATAAGCTAAACGAAAAGCGTTTGCAGAACTCTAAAAAAAAAAACTTACGATGATGCTTCCGTTAAGTAGAATATTTGGGTTTTTCGCGACTACAACAAAGTATTTCGTGGCATCAAACATACGCTTATGCTTGACAGAGCTGATGAGAACGGATTGTTTGATTCGAGTTGGTGGAAATGATTGCCAACTTATAATTTCACGATTAGCATTATGGATGTCACTAATTGTAGTGTCTGTTTAAAAAATGATAGAACTTAAAACAATGTTATCCGCCTACAGCAGAAAGATTGACTTCGAACAGCATAAGGTATATCAAACTGCAGTGGCAAATTCAACCGATAGCACATGAAGAATAACAACACCGCCTAGCGAACGGTTGCCGAAACAAATATTTGTTGTGTTTCAACAACAGGAAAGGCATGGAAGTCAAGAATAAAACAATTCTGTTTTCGACAGCGCTGATGTAAGGCGACGATTCGTCAGAATAAACTATAAGCAATATCCCGAACGAGCGATCGAATGTAATTTTACAAATGACAATACCAGAAACTTGTCTCGTGTGTATGTGTATCTGATGGAGGCGATGCAAGAGTATCAGGACGCCCTACTGGATCTCAGATACGTGTCGAAGAGTTTCGATCTCTTTAACCAATATTGATTTCGGTGTGTCTAATTTTCATCTTTATAAGATCACCGATTCAGCCATTGGCATGTTATGATCATTTAGAGAGTTTTAATCCTCTCATTTCTTACAACCTAACAACTTTCGAACGGTGTAGGCGGTAACCATTTTTTTTTCTTTTAAATTTAATCGAAGTATCTGTCAAGCTCCTTCTTAAAACGGTTGAAAATCACGTAGAGTTTAGTATGCTATATTCAGTAATGGGTCACGATCGCCGTATAACTGGCTTACACATAAAATACTCAGACAGCCCCATCTTTTTTTTAATAAATAATAATAAAATACTATTTATCATTTTATACATAAATATGCTCATCATGTATCACGGTACCAATTGTTTTTTTTTTTCATATACCTCAATACTAATGTTTTGTGAAATAAATATACTTTGTATCCTACCTCAGCATGCATGTCACACACTGTCATAGAGAACAATGCTAGATTGTCAATTTGACAAGGACAAAACCAGGTACTCCATTGCATTTAAGAGAGATAACTCTGCTGGAACTAGACAGGGGTAAGAGTTATCTAGTCACACCAGACAGATTCAGCCATGTGTACCACATTTTAAAAAAATCATAAAAATACAAAATATGTTCTAGATATGAATTAACATAATCTCACATGTTGCCAAGAGGCACAACTTTTTTTAAAGCCTAACAGAAAGTACAACTCTTATATAATGCACTAATCACAGCTAGTGTTGTTGTTTATTTCTGAATATAATGTTCCTACACCTTAAGCTCCTCCCACCTGGACTTGCGCAATTTGTACACTTATACCATCACGGAGCTAAAATATATAAATGAATCGTGAATATTCAAGCAATTACATTTTTAATATCTCCAACCAAATTTACAATGAATTTGCAATTTAACATGATCTTGGATATATTGATAAATTAAGCACGATTTTGATACATTTTGCCGAGTTACTGCCCTTAAGTTACTTTGCCCATTCAGATGATGCAAGTAGTGAACCTATTAACCGAGGGAGCAACATCTAAATACATTGATGAAATACAGATTGATTAATAAGCTGACTTGCAGATGGAGCTGCAGATAGTTGTGGTGCTGGCAATGTCATATCAACTACAGTAAAATGAATGTAAGCAAATACTTAATGAAATGTAAAATAGCAATGCATCCTGGTACTTTGTACTTTGAATGTATGATATTTTTAATATATGTATTTATTTTGTTTACTTTGTTTGTCTGTGTAATTGTATCATAGTGTAAGTCAACTTTCTTGTACTGTATTAGCTCTTAAGTTATCAGTTTGTTTAGTCCGAGGCTTATGCTATTAGAAAGACAAATTTTGTCGAGATATTTGCTTCTTATTTGCACATGACTTAGACGGATTAGCTGCTCATCACATCGAAACAAAGTATGAGGGATTAAGTTTGTTTCCTGTTTGAGGCGGTGTCGTGAATCGAAGTACAAAAACTCGAGTGTAGAATAATATGCAAAACGGATGCTGGCTATTGAGATAATGAAACAAGATGTCGCCTTGCACCGAATTTCAAGCAAAAATTCGTATAAGTTAAAAAACCCACACCGCCATTTGTCTTTCTTTCTGTGTGTCCCGTCCCACTTGCCAAAAAAGAGATCGCGAGTTCGAAACTCGCGGCAAACCATTTGTTTTTCTGTTCACTCCATTTTTAATTATCTTCAAACTTTCGTTTAAACTCGAGCATCCCATTAATTTTTTTTTTTTTTTTTTTTTTTTTTTTGCTCTTTTGTTTTTATGCTTCAACTGTCTTTTATGACTCCTGTCCTAGGACGGCAATTACGTTTATAAAGATTTATAGCGACGCTTACCATGAACGATGACAAGTATTCTCTGAAAAAAGTCCTTGATACTTTCCAAGGTCATAGATGTAAACGAATACACGTTTTAAGGAAAGAGATAAACGGGCAATTATTGAAGTTAAGAAGGAGATTAAACAAATATATCCTATGGGCTAAAGTTTAATAAAATGTATCAGATATTAACTCATAAATATATATACAGTTTATATGCGCCTCTGTTAGGTCTTTTTATGTTGTTGTTTTTTTTTTATAAGTATTTATTAAGTTTGTTTAGTTCAAGTATTCTGTACAGAATCCAACTTTACGAGAACTACAGGTTGGTGTCTTCTACTCCGTTTCGAAAAGCTGCGCCCATTCTGTTTTGACAATGAATTTGATCTGAGAGAAAAGTAATATAATGGTATGCATTACTATTTCAGATCAATTAAAGATGTCACCTTAAATTATATATACAAAGGGGTAAACATTACACAAGTACAAGAAATATCAATAATTAAGGGGAGCAATTTAGATGAAAATAAAAGAAAATAAATAAAAGAAAAGCACAGATCACTGTGATGGTATACTTAAGAGATTATAAACCACACAAACAATATACTTAATTCAATGCCAATCAAATCAAGCAAAACACACGATTTAAACATACGGAAACAAGTTATAGGTGAACGATAACGTGATGTAATGTGAATCATAGCGCTCAGTGGGTTAGAATATTTGTCACTAATTAATTATTTGATTTTTTAAAGTAATTTTCATATTTTTTAAGATCAATTACCTAAAATCAATAATAGAGACATATCTTCCCGCAATTTCGGGCTATCCTTTAAAGTGCGACTTTACTGCTGTGTTTAATATGTTTGTTTACCATACTTTATATATAAGTCATTCCAGTCTTTGATTGGCATTATACTGAATTCAGACAAAAACGTTGTAAATGACACGATATTTACTCGTGGTACTTCAAGATCGTTATTATTGCCACTGCGTTAGACTAAGATGGTGAGACCCTATCTTCTAAATATCTGTCGTGCGTAATACCTTCGAGTTCGAAACAAAAATGCTTAAATTGGTAATATTTTTCGGCTATTTATAGAAGAGACAGCATTATAAGATTTGAATGGACTGAACATTTAATTTTTTGGTGAGGTGGTGGGTGGGGACTGATTATCTTTTCAGCCAGGGTATTTTTTTTTCCTAAATCTGAAGCTAATAAATTATAATAAAAACAAAAAAAAAACATTTTTTCAATTAATACAATGGAGATTTTTCAAGCATTTTGGTGGTGGTGTGATGAATGAGTGCTGTGATTTTCTTCTTTTTTGTGCTGCATAATGTAGATTTATTGCAATCTATGTTTAACCTTAATTTTTTTTCTTCTTCTGAAAACAATCCTTCAAAAATTAAATGGTCGGTCTTTAACTTTATCACCCTTGTGCTGGTAAGCTAATTTTTTAAATACTTGTAAAATGCATGGTTGGTTCCTTTTTATGAATGTATATAATTCAGTGCCATGAATAATTGTAGAGGAAGAATTTAGAAGGATTTCCCGTGTGTCATGCCATTTGAAGCGATAGTAGATTTTGTCTTAGACTGGGGTAAAGACAATAAATTTGATCTGATCGCTATTAACGTAGATATATCTTTATTTCTGACAGCTAATGGCACTGTATTACGAGATCATCAGCAAAAATTTATGTCGTAAGAGGTCGTGCCAGCACCATGGCCATTGCATGTGAACGTACTCGATTGGTCATCGTATGCGTAACTGTAAGCATCCGGACATGCTTGTTTGAAAGTTCTTGAGTATCTGGAGGGTTGGCAAGTTTGGGGTGTTCCATGAGCGCCTCTACAACAGTAATCATCTCGGTTGAACTTCATGCACGCGCTCATGCAAGCTACTACACCTCCAGTGCCGTGAACCTGGAGTTCACCTGGACAAATTCTGTTCAGGTCTGTATTGCACCCAGCTCTGGTACAGTAATAACGGCCGCCTCCTGGCTTGAAAGAACCTTGCCGAGGAGCCATTGACATTTGAAGGTTGTATCCGTCCACCAAGCTGATGTCGTAAAAATCCTGGTTATGAGAGGAGCTGGCGTCAAATGTTATCTCGGCAAGAGTAGCCGGGGGAATTCCTCCGGCCCCGTTGCACTTAATCTTTCCCCCTCCACAATCCCCGGTCTCACACCGAGAGCCTCCGCAGTGGGTTCTTCCCCAAACCCTACCGGACCAATGGTTCGCTACGGTGATTGTATGAGACTGCCATGATCGCAACTCAAATCCACCTATTGAATAAAAGGATACTGTCTTTATAAGCTTGTCATTTTGTATAAATAATTGACTAGGAATATACAGAGCATCTATGGCTAATGTTTGGTTTGACATTTGCAACATGTAATTGCACTCTGTGAACAGATATCATTACTACGAAAAGCACCATGATGACTTGCTTTGTTTTTGTTTTGTATTTTTAAAACTGGCCAACATGTTATATACATACATACCTAAAATACATGCGGCTGTGCATACATACATACATACATACATACTGTGCTTTCAACCCCTGAATTATTAGATTCATTACTTGCAATGAATGTATGTATTTCTCTACACCACCGAACATTATAATTTTTATTATTTTCTTTTTACATATAAAGCGCACTATAGTTATTTATCAATGTTATACATGTAAATGTGTTTAATACAGCACAACTGCTTGCTTGTTATGATTCAATATATTTTTACTTTTTATCTTGTTTTTGTTATGCATATTAGTAATTTAAATCTGGTGTAATCACTTTCGGAGAGTCAGTAAAGTCAGCCAGTAAGAGTTATTTTAGACAATACATACCCCCTTCTGGAATAGGATGGGGGTTTCCGAGAATCCCTACCCATATCGTCTGATGACAGTAGTTATGAATAAGGAGCTGGTGGTTGGCCGCACATGCTCCAAGCAGACATAGAAGGACAAAGGCTCGAGACATAGTTCCTATAGATCAATTTGTTAAAAAGAAATAATCATTTTTAAAGGAAAAAAAAAATAAAACAAGGATCAAAAAAGAAAGAAAAGAAGCCACCTGGTTAAAGGCACTTGTTCTAGGCATTGGAAACACGAGGGTAGGGGTTAGAGTTGGTAATGGGCAATTGTCTCCAGGCGCCAGATATATTACTGACTTATTATTCTATATCGTTAAAACAAATGTTATAATGACTCAATATTGGTTCATGATTCTAAAAGCGTTAAGTGTTTTAAAATCTATTTCTGACTGAAAACAGTCACGTTTAACCTTTGTGCTCGAGAATTAAGTAGCACGTGACCATAAATGCGTACATTGATTAAAAAATGCACACTTTCCACTTTTATGGTTGTTATAATCACTGAAGTACATATATTTTTAACTGCATAAAATGTATGGCGGCAAGTAGTCAGATTTAAAGAGAACACAGCCTCAGTGAATCTGGCACAATTAATTTCAACTGCGTAAGAACCTTATATTCTCATTTGGAGGTTTAGATAAAAGTAGAAAACGAATGATGTTCAACCTCTCATACATGAACATCCAGAATTATAAATAAAAGAAAGACTTTGATCACACGAATTTTGAGAACTGTTAATATCACGTTGAGAGGAACATTACAGTGGTTACAGTCCTTCCAAATATTCAGTTTTACTGAATTATTTCTCCAGAAACTCAAAATTCGACTGTTTTCATTAATATGATCTTACCTATAGAAATACATCAGCATGTCTATTAACATGCACAACAAGGTCTGACTCACATGCATTCTTATCGGAGTCCGTCCTTGTAGAGAGCAATAGGCAGTGGAGGCCTAAAACTAACGATACACTTACAACCATATGGACACCAAGTCTGACACCAGCAAATTAGTACTTAACGTAGTTCAAAAGCTTCTCCAAAACTTGAACATACTGACGCATCCTCTTCACACAGGATTACCTCTCTTCGCTAGGATAATACCTCTGCCACGTCCTTGTAAATCTGGTAGCAAAATGCAGCTAGAAGAAGACCCTACGATGTTATAATTGAATTGCACTCATTTTTTATTGCGTTTGCTGCGATCATTTTTTTCTGCATTACATATAGTGCATAATCTGATGATTCTGCCTAATAAGCAGTTGGAAAAAGTCAGGAATTATGTTTTGCAGTAATGTAGCACAGGACTGACGATGAGACAAAGTAGCAGTCGACAGACGCCACAAGATACTGACGCCGCCGCATTGAAATGCATCTGAGCCTCCATATAGAATCTGGTTCTGTTGCTTTCGTCTTTGATTGGATTTGAATCTACATGAAGAGATGTTAGGTAGGGTCCACTTAAAATCTGCATAGGCGATCTCGACTAAGGTTTTGATGACCAGAGATCAAAAGCGCTTTAAGGGAACTAAATTTTCAAAGAGTATGACAAGTGAGGAGCGCGATATGGTTTAAGCCATTAACGCATGGTTTTGGAGCAAAATTGATTCAGACAGTTTCTTTATTCCAAGCCTTTTCATAGTCCCTGGCTAAAATGTTATTGCATTAAAACTGTATATTGTTGAAATAAAAGTTAAGAGAAATACATCGAAATAAATGCTAAGATGTTATTTTATGAAACACTTATTTCCAAATTGCCCTATTACTGAATTTTATTGATTACTATATTTAGAAGAACCATAATGGTAAATACTGTGTCAATCACCCCTTCAAATAACGAAACAAACTTCCGAATCTTTAAAGCCTGGAATAAAGACGATGAGGATAACATTAAGAGTGGAATATGGGTTTAGGCTATGGGGCCTAACGGCACAACTTGCGATTGTAACCACCTGTCCTCACTTTCTTCCTGATGCCGTTCGATATGAACAGAACGTTTACGTTTATGAAATGAAATCAGTGTTCAAGCAGACATGTTGCTTGAATAATCCGATGTCGGTGAAAAGAATGTAGATAGTGGAATGCAGGTTGTGGCATGCTAACCTAGCGGCCCACTTTGCGATTTACTAAATAACCGTCTGTCTTCACATTCCATCTGGTTCTGTTCCAAGTGGAAATAACGTTTATTTAAAAAATAGAGTTCAAGCAGACATGTTGCCTGAATAATTCCACACCCCTTACAAAAGACCACCTTGAACTCTATATGGTTATACACACATTCTTATTGGCGACTTATATTCTAAATATTTAAAATGCAATTTAATCGATATGCAACTTCCTCCTCAGTCTACATTAATACCATTACCCAGTCTTAATTGGAAACGAACGTACCAAATAAACGAGACTTACTTACTTTCCCTAATGAACTTGTTTGTTTAGTTGTTCGTAATTAAGAAAAAGGCAAAGAAAAAGAAACCAAACAATAAAAGCTACTTCCACTGTGCCAAAGGGAGAACATTGTTTCTGTGGGCAGAGTTGTATTAGTTGTAAGGTCACAATGTCATTTCATCAACACGTTTTCTTTCTTTAAAAATGGAAAATGAAAGAAGAAAGTATAAGAAGAAAATACGAAGATGTCGGTAATGTAGCAATCGGGTAATTTTTACAACTTTGGCAACAACAGATGGTGCTTCACATATAATTAAAAGACTTTACCAATTATATGATAACAATAAATAAATAAATAAATATGGTTTCAAATTCATGCTTCTTGAATTAATAAAAACTTTTATGACACCTTATTAACATACCTGTTACGGCAATCTGGGAGGTGAACTTAGCCTGCTATGCAAATCAAATGGCTTGTGTCACTGAAGCCTGAAAGCAATATATATGTATCGGATGATGACGAAGGCAAATCCGTTACTTCACGATTGGGAACGAAAGTTCAAGGTTTCCTTATTGACAACTCAAAATAATCACTCTTGTCCCTGTGCATTATAGTGAAATGTTAGTGATAGCAGTAATATTGTTAGTAATAATCTTAGTTTAGTAGCAACAGTTGTAGTAGTAGAAAACCAGTAACATAAGAGTCTAACAGAGAGTAGAAAAAAAACTGGATACATGTACATTAATATTACCAGAACATACATGAATATTCAAGGGCCATTGGTAATGCACAATTCAATACAGGTGGGTGGGGGATGGTGACGAAATGGATACAAATTATGGTAATAGTGATGTCTCATTTCTTTTAGCTAAGTATCATGCACCATGTGGCAGTGAATGTGTGAAAGAATCGCTTATAATAAAAACAATCAATTCCATACTTTTTTCCGCAAACGTTGATGCAATGTACAGCAATATGGAGTATGTATGTAGTGAATATTAATGCCACTGACACTAATTATTAATCCATGTAGTGGTAAGGAGAAGTGGATTTTGAATAAAACTTGGAGAAATTAAATATGAGCTGTCTTTCTGTACATGCTGTTTGCAAATAAAATGGATTCTAGTAATTCCTAAATAGAGGTACGAAGGCCTGTATTGGCAATAATAATAATAATAATGACATAAATCTAGTCCCAAACATTATGATGCTCCCCAACATCCCCAAAATGAAGAGGTAAAATATTCATATTCTCTGCTCGTGTGTCATTTTGTAAATGCTGAAATAGTAATTAAGTTTATAAAGTTATTTAATAATTAAATCTTGAGTTTAATCACTTTCTTTGGTATCCTAATAGTGGGTTGAAGGCAAAATGGACGAAACATAAGACTTAAGTCTAGTACTTTCCATTTATGTAGCCCACCAGCAATATTTAACTGCCTCCTTGTATCCTGGTTTACAAAGCGCCCATGTCAGTGCAAATAACTTCACTGTACAACAATACAAATTAATTTATCCAGAGTTCAAATGTCAACACAAAACAACATGAATAACTAGTTATCACAAATAACACGTGCAGAAATAACTACTAAAAAAACGTAGACTCTTTCCCTATACGCGATCTGTTCGACAGACCGTAGAATCCAATGTAGATAAGCACATTGATATATACATGAATACATGTAGTAATTAAGCATGTTGCGTTATGCTTCATTTAACAGTCACGATTAATGACGATCATGGCATCATCCAGAACTCTACAAAGTACCATCTTGTAAATTATGTAACTGCTCACATATCTTAACTGATTAGTTTGTAATTTTGTTAAAATTTGTATTTCTCAAAATTTGATCCACAATCTTGATTTATGGGAAGTACCTTCTCACATACTAGCGGAAATGCATACCGTAAATAGAATAGTTCTCTTAATTGCAATTAAAATTCAGTAGACATCTTATGTATGTATATTATGTTTATTTAGAATAAGTAGCTAATGGCAAGTACATTTCATTGTCTGTTGACGGGTGTTAGGACGAAAGACTGATGATACCCGAAGATATAAAGTTTGGCAGATTAATACATAGAGAAGTATATGCGGTGAAAATTGAGACAAAGAGCAGTAAAATGTAAACTAACATTAGTCATTTTCTAGTATGCATTTCAGGAATGTTTTGTAATTATCTTTGTTATCATCAGTACTGACCACAACTGTATTTTCAAAAAAGAAAGTTGTATCGTAAACGGGTTACATGTGTGTATGTAATATGACTGTCAATCAATGGACCGGGTTGACTGGAAGAAGACCAATATGTCAGCCTCCATTAAAAAGCATCATGATGCTGGCCACGTGCATTGTATGCAATGCCCAGTGTATACGAAAATATAACGCTCGTTGCATCTTGACATATAACAAGATAATTACAATGCAATAGCTCAGTAATATCCAATACCGTGATATTTTGTCGGTAAAATACAATATTAAATTGCCTAGTTTTGCTCATGTAAATACATTTTCCATGAAACAGTGCTCTTGAACATTGTCATGACAGTTTTGTAAGTTAATAATACATAACTATAAACTCATTACGTGCTGCACGCGATATTTGACTATACCACACCCACCTATCTTAGCTGCATTTAATTGTATTATTCATTGCACAAGTAGTGTGATAATAGTTCATTTGGACCGAAATTAGTCATGATATAAGTCACGGTCTTCTTTCCACCATGACTTGACGATTACTAATGTCAGCATTACACGGTAGCGTATGCCCCATAGGGTAATAAACAGTATATATATATATATATATATATATATATATATATATATATATATATATATATATATATATATACATGCACACACACACATATATATATATATATATATATATATATATATATATATATATATATATATATATATATATATATATATATATATATATATATATAATGATACTAATTTTGCAGGCAACAACAAGAGCACTGTTCACCAATGGCCAATGGTAGTGGTTTACTTTGATGATATTTTACGAAGTAAAACTCAGCGGATAGCTAGTTGATCGCAAGTGTGCTTAAGTCGGTGAACATCACGTTGTTTGTTTGTGTTTTGGTATTTATATTTCTTTGTTTCTTAAAGAATTACTCAATTTGTATTGATTGTAAATCCTCTACCACACGATTTCTTATTTGTGATCGAATTTGTTGGTGATTTTTCATTTCTGCCAACATAATTTCGAATTCAGGCATGCTAATTATTGTATCATCGATAGCCACCGAATAAAGATAACGAATCGTATTGAGACTACTTTTTGCTGCATTGAGCAGTGTTGAATAAATATGAATTCGTGAATGTAATCGTATCGAAAATTATTTTATTATCGATAAAGCTCCAGCAATAATTCCAATTTTGTTTTCGTGCACCTATGATGGTTGATGTTATTATGATTTCTTCACACTAAGACGAACGGTTGTTGCCGCGGCAATTCCACAAATAGCGTTGGCGACAAGACATGCCTGTTTACATTGTATGATCGACGAAGTTCTTAGTGATTTCATTTTGCAATTGTTGTTCCGCTTTGATTCTTTTTCTTTTATCGCAACAGCAACATTAAGGGTCTATCAAAGTTATTATATTAATAATATAATCGCTTAGTATAATTGCGCATCTGCAGGCCGTCCTTGATCACGTGCAACACATACAAGCAATTCTAACCTATTGCACGTTTTTATTGGCACAACTGCTATATAATATCTTCCTTTGGAATATTCAAATATCCGGCAAATGTAAGTTCTATGGGCGTAGCACCTTTTCAGTTTAGTACCATACCGATTACACCACTGAATAATATCTGAAATGGTTCTTCTTTTCTTCGTCCAAGAACTGTTACCCGCACACGGGTGGGTTCAAGGGTGAATACCACTTCATTGTTTTCACACCTGGTGGTGCAAGCAACGTTTGAGTGCATTCACGTGCAAATGCGATTATTCTAAGCTGACATCGAGATGGTAGTGACATATCACGGTGGTTCCAACGGTCTATTTCTGTTTGGCCTTGAACAAGATTACATATAAGTGTGTATCAGATTCTGGTAAGACCATTTTGAAGCAGATATTTGTCAACAAGTGGAACGAAATTGCTTCAATGTTAGTATCTTTGGTCAGCTGATTCAAAACCCCGTTGGTAAGTTTCGCATTCTAATCACCACGGTCAGAATTCATCACGTATATAGTGATAAATTTAATCTTACATACAAACGCCAAAAACGTGTAAGTACACAGGTGGAAGGATGTAGAATCCTTTGAACTGAATTTTATCTCAGACAAACAGCCATACCGGTATCGTAAATGTAAAATTGTTTAGTTCTTGTTGCCCGGTGTTGCGTATTGCTACTTCACTATACCGGATATTTAGTTTTCAACATTACTATTAAACTCGACCCACCAGAAAGACCAGTATATGCTGAAATAACACTATCCCGACGCACCCCACATATTTAAGATGTGAGATTTAGGTGTATCAAACCCATCCAGGTTAGAGAAACAAATCTACCGTTTGTTACTTTTTCAGTTTCCTCCTTTCCTTCTCTCCTGGTCAAAATTCTGTCGTATTCTCCAGACAAAATTACTACGCGTGGTGGTGCCGGCATGTTTGCGATATGTTCATCCACGTATGGTTTTGTTGTAGCAGCAACATCATGAAAATACTATATGATTTAGAATTTCACTGGTCAAGCCTAGCTTGTTTTCAACAGCACCTCTAACATGAGAACAATATCTGTGGTTGTTTCAGCGAATCTCTTTATTTATTCCACAGTTGCCGAGATTTATCCGCTATTTCTTTTGTCGGTATAATCAGTGGTGAACATGTTAAGGGTTTTTTCAAAGCCCTCTGAGAGGTCTTCTCATAACATTTGTCTTGACTGCAACGTGTAATAGGCGGAGGGATTGTTCAGCATCCAACCTATACTCCAGGTAACCTGTCTTCGAAGAATATTGGATTCCCAATGCGAAGGTTAACCCACTCTGCTAATTGCGAGCGGCACAACCGGAGGCGACGTGGCTTACGTCTGGGAAGAAGAAATAAGGAGGTATTCTTACCACAAAAAATTTCCGAGTCGATCCAGCGAAGACAGCGCTGGGCTCTTGTGCGGAGGTTGTGTTGGCGTCAATTGGGTCCGGTAGCCACTTGTGTGAGTACGGCTACCAGATCCAGAGTTTGTAGTTGTAGAGCCAAGTCACGTAGATTATACACGAATGTTGACTGCGCATGCCAATGGATGGCTCGACGTTATCCTTTATAGAGATATGCGGTCAAGGCAAGGCTCTCATGATTACTCTTATCTCATGAGCAGAGATATTAACGAGGCTACTCTGTTTTATTGATATGTCAGAGTATGCCGTGTATATTAAACACTTCAACAACGATGAGAGGGATTGAGAGGTTATGTCCTCTTTTCCAGATTTAACTGGGAGAAAAGGGCCTCTTTGCACTCCACAAACTGGCTTAAACTGCTTCAGATAAAGTCTGATGAAACGTACCAAATCCTGTTTGGAAGTCTCGGGCTGTGGGAATACGGAAGAGGGACCGTTTGATGACGTTTTTAATACCCACTGACAGCAACCAGTTTCTGACGACGAAACCGGGTTACCTTATAAGAACAATCAAGCCATCTGATCCAAAATGAAGGTTGGATTTGGTCAACAGAGAGTGCGTGTAGTTCATTGATTCTTCAAGCCGAAGCAAGCGCTATCACGAAACAGGTTTGGTATGAAAGGAGCTTCAACGAGGTCCTGGTTAAACGCTCGAGTTTGTTTGAACTTAACCAAATCGTAACCCATGAAAGATTCCATTTGGGGAAAAGCAATGTTAGGGATTTAGATCATATGATATCAAAGTTGGACGACAGTCCGAGAGGTCATTGTTATGACCAAGATCCTCTCTTGCATAATGATGACACGTGCCTGTAATAGTAATCGGAGTCAACCTATTCTCCTTGAAAAAGAAAGAAAAAAGTCAGCTATTTGGTTGGACAGAGGCGCTCAGAGGGTGAATGCTTTGACTTTGCGCCAGTCCTTGAAAACGCACCAGTTCCCTTCGTAAGCTTTGAAAGTGGAGGCCATTCTAGCTCGTTCAATTCATTCCAAGATTGAAGGGTTGAGTTGTTTCCGCAGTAGGTGATTTCCATCACTTATGCAAAGAGCTATCATTAGATCGTCGTGAAGGTTGTTGATCTAACATTTCTCCCAGCGGAGAGGGGCAGTCAGATTCATTCTACGGCTCAGGTCCCTCGTTTATGTTTAATCTTTTGATAAAATGATCGTTGGAAGTGAAGCAAAGAGCTACAGACCCTCCCAACTAAAAAAGCGTCAACGGACCAAACCTCGGGATCCGGTACTAGGGAAACGAAATTGGACAGTTGTGATTCCATCTGGTTGTAAAAAGACCCGTCGTCGAAGCTGGCAAATCTGACGAAAGGTCAACGGATGGAGGGACCCTTATGAATGGGGAATATGGTTCATCCTCGACTGAAAATCGTCCTTGACTGAATTTGCAGGTAATTTGTCTGATCTGGATGTATATGTTGCCTTGTGCGCACCAACGATGGGATGTCCCAACCAAAATTTAGTGTTGGGGTGATTTGGTACCTCCCTGTTTGAGGAGATATGTCGCCATAGCCTAGCTTTCTGACACGATAAGCTATATCTCGTACTGAAGATGGTCACTCCAGAATGAAAGGAGTTGATGATCGCTTTCATCTCTAAGTCACTGATGTGGAGACCAACATATTCCGGACCCCACTGGTCATTGATAGTGATGCAGTCCGGTAACAGGTTAATCAAACACTTGTGTTTTCCTTTGTGTATATCTTTCCATCTGTTTATTAGGTATTTCTACCGTGAGCCAACATTGGTGGTTTCGATGGTCTATGAATGATACTGTCTCACTCTTTACACTGTCCATCTCATCGAGTGACTTGAAAGAGGGACACCATAGAGATAGATAGATCGTTTCCAAATGGCGCATTAAGAGGCAAACCAGTGGGATAAGATCCGTTGCCGCATAGAATAATCTGAAGTTGCAGAAACTCCCTAGTTTGGATCATTTTAGTGTTCAAAATGGATTCTGTGGAGAAGAAGTACCAGGTTGAGGGGAGTGAGACAATTCATACCCAGGTTTTTACGAACTGAGTGGGATCGACAAAGATGGATCTTCCCAAATGATCAGAAAACCTAGATGATGCAAAAGCGAAATGAGATCGTTCTTTCCTTTTCCTAGAATGGAACCGATCATACCTTTCTGGAGGATATCATCCAAACACACCGCCGTGGAAACCGATCAAGTCGTGAGAAACAGGGCATACGATACAATGGAGTAGTTACACGAAGGCGCAAGGACTTGTGTTCAAACTGGGAGAGAGCGTGAAACTGATTGCAATTTCATCGATATTCAAACCGATCGATTTCCGTAAGGACTGATGGACTGGAGAATGACATTATGCGTCACATTACAAATTCGTTCGGACGGATGAAGAGGAGGACTGATATTAATGTCACCATCTTGAGTGACATTGGCCATTCTAACTACAAAAGGCTTAGAGGAAATGTGTATTCCGAGTAATCTCCACAGCATACTTCTTGATGTGCGTCCAGATATCTTGTCATTTACCAAATCCGACGTTACTTCGGTCACTAATGGACAGTACGGAAGGGGAGTGGGTTGGTAACTGCGAAATCCTCTCTTAAATGATCGACTTATCGCCACTTATCAATGATGCTGATCAATTAACCAATCAGCGAGCGTAAATTAGACAAGTACCATGAATGTCAATAATTAAGGGGTGCAATTAAGATGAAAATAAAAGAAAATAAGTAAAATAAAACCACAGATCACTATGATGGTATACTTAAGCGATTATAAAACACACAAACAACATACTTAATTCACTGCCAATCAAAGCAAGCAAAACACACGATTTAAACATATGGAAAAAAAGTTATAGGTGAACGATAACGTGATGTAATGTAAATCATAGCGCTCATTGGGTTAGAATATCTGTCACTAATTATTTTTTTGATTTTTTTAAAGTAATTGTCATATTTTTAAAAACAAAATTTACCAAAAATAAATAGTAATGTCTTTTCGCAATTTCGGGCTATCCGGTAAAGAGCGACTTTACTGCTGTGTTTAATCTATTCGTTTGCAGTACTTTATATATTCTCTGGTAAGTCATTCCAATCTTTGATCAGCATTATACTTAATTAAGGCAAAAACGTCGTAGATGATACGGCATTTGATCTTGAAACTTCAAGATCACAATTATTGCCAAAGCGATAGAGTTAGATGGTGAGACCCTATCTTGTAAATATCTGTCGTGCGTACTACCTCCGAGTTCACATGAAATCGAAACAAAAATTTCGTACACTGGTAATAATTTTGGGTTCTTTATAGGAGCGTTAGTGTTATGAGACTTGAATGGATTGAACATTTAATGTTGTGGTGAGGTGGTGGATGGGGACTTATTGCCTTTTTAGACGGGATACATTCTTTTCTTCAATCAGGAGATAATAAAAACACAAAAACGCTTTTAAACTAATACAATGGAGATTTTTTCAAGCATTTTGTTGGTGGTGTGATGAATGGGCGCTGAGATTTTCTTTCGAGTCTGAATATATTCTGTTTCCGTTTAGCTGCATAATGGAGATTTATTGCAACCTATGTTTCACCTTAAGTTTTTTTATTAAAAAAGAATCCTCCAAAAACTAAATGGTTTGTCCCTAACTTTATCGTCTTTGTGCTGGTAAGCTAAATTTTTTAATACTTGTAAAATGCATTCAAAGCTCAGAGTTGGTTCCATTTTATTAAAGATCATTGTGGATGCATATAATTCAGTGCCATGAATAATTGTGACGGAAGAATTGAGAAGGATTTCCCGTGTGTCATGCCATTTGAAGCGATAGTAGATTTTGTCTTAGACTGGGGTGAAGACAATAAATTTGATCTGATTGCTATTAATGTAGATATATTTTTTATTCTGACAGCTAATGACACTGCATTACGAGATCATCAGCAGAAATTTATGTCGTAAGAGGTCGTGCCAGCACCATGGCCATTGCATGTGAATGTACTCGACTGGTCATCGTATGCGTAACTGTAAGCATCCGGACATGCTTTTTTGAATGTTTGGGAATAGCTGAAGGGTGGACAAGTTTGAGGTGTTCCATGAGCGCCTCTACAACAGTAGTCGTCTCGGTTGAACTTCATGCACGCGCTCATACAAGCTACCACACCTCCAGTGCCATGAACCTGGAGTTCTCCTGGACAAATTTTGTTTAGGTCTGCATTGCACCCAGCTCTGGTACAGTAATAATGGCCGCCTCCCGGGTTGAAAGTACCTTGGCGAGGAGCCATTGACATTTGAAGGTTGTATCCGTCTACCAAGCTGATGTCATAAAAATCCTGGTTATGTGAGGAGCCGGCATCAAATGTTATCTCGGCAAGAGTAGCCGGGGGAATTCCTCCGGCCCCGTTGCACTTAATCTTGCCCCCTCCACAGTCCCCAGTCTCACAATGAGAGCCTCCGCAGTGGGTTCTTCCCCAAACTCTACCGGACCAGTGGTTCGCTACGGTGATTGTATGAGACTGCCCTGCTCGCAACTCAAATCCACCTATTGAATAAAAGGATACTGTCTTTATAAGCTTGTCATTATGTATAAATAATTGACTAGGAATATACAGCGCATCTATGGCTAATGTTTGGTTTGACATTTACAACATGTAATTACACTCTGTAAACAGACATCATTACTACAGAAAGCCCCATGATGACTTGTTTTGTTCTTGTCTTGTATTTTTAAAACTGGCCAACATGTCATATACATACATACGTAAATACGTGCGCGTGTGCATGCATACATACATACATACATACATACATACATATAATGAGGACTTTGTATAGCGACTAATCTTTAGAAGCTCTAAGCGCTTTACAACATTAGACAACACTTATAACATAAAAACATATATAATGATATGATTACAAAAACAAACACCATGAATTAGAAAAACATATTTAAATAAGCATGCTGAAATATTTAAAGTAGGAAACATTATTAGGTCGTTAAGTTCTTGCAGTCGAAATAAGTGAGTTTTAAGAGCACTCTTGAATGGGATCACTGTGTCTTTGTGTCTACGTTCATTTGCCAATTCATTCCACGTTGCTGGGCCCTGGTATGCAAAAGAACGTTGTCCATATGACTTCGTTTTCATAGTGGGAATAATGAGTATACGATTGTCAAAAGAGGAGCGTAAGTATCTTGCTGGTGTGTATACATGGGTGAGGTCGGGTATGTATGTTGGTCTGGAGTCCGTCAGTGAAACGTAGCACAGAGAACAAATTTTGTGTTTGATTCTGGATCGAATGGATAGCCAGTGTTGAGTACAGAGCAGCGGGGAGGTGTGCTCTGATCGTGGTACTCTAAGTATGATCCGAGCAGCTGTGTTTTGAACTTTTTGAAGTTTTTGGAGTAGATATTGAGATGAACCAGACAGGAATTGAGTTACAATAGTCCAGTCTTGAAAGTACCAATGAACACACAAATGTTTTAGTGGCATCAACTGAAAGATATTTGCGAATGGAGCTGATGCGTCTCAGCTCAAGATATGCAGTCTTGCATATGCTTATACACACACGTACATACATACATACATACATACATACATACATACATACTGTGCTTTCAACCCCTGAATTATTAGATTCATTACTTGCAATGAATGTATGTATTTCTCTACACCACCGAACATTATGATTTTTATTCTTTTCTTTTTACATATTAACAATAGTTATTTATAAATGTTATACATGTAAATGGGTTTAATGCAGCAATACTGCTTGCTTGTTATGATTCAATATATTTTTCCTTTTTTATCTTGTTGTTGTTATGCATGTTAGTAATGTAAATCTGGTATAATCTTATTCAGAGAGTCAATATAGTCAGCCAGTAAGTGTTCTTTGGACAATACATACCCCCTTCTGGAATAGGATGGGGGTTTCCGAGAATTCCTACCCATATCGTCTGATGACAATGGTTATGAATAAGGAGCTGGTGATTGGCTGCGCATGCACCAAGCAGACATAGAAGGACAAGGGCTCGAAACATAGTTCCTATAAAGGCACTTGTTCTAGGCATTGGAGACACGAGAATTGGGTTAGAGTTGGCAGGGGGCAATTGTCTCCAGGTGCCAGGCAAATTACTAACCTAATATATATAATTAAAACAAATATTATAATGACTCAGTATTGGTATATGATTCTAAAAGCGTTAAAAGTGTTTTAAGATCTGTATTTCAGGCTGAAAACAGTAACATTTAACCTTTGTGCTCGATAATTAAATAGCACGAGACCATAAATGCCTATTCCAGAAATGATTATCAACGTAAAACAAGATCATTCTGACAGGAAACATCGGCAATCCACGAGCCTCTTGTAGGGTGAAGAATTTCCTAAATATTTATGAACTGTCGCGGATGGTATTTGTGATATATATATATATATATATATATATATATATATATATATATATATATATATATATATATATATATATATATGCTGCATGTCGTTATCCTCTTTAAACGTATATTGATTCAAAAATGTACAATTTCCACTTTTATGGTTGTTATGATCACTAAAGTAAATATACTCTTAACTGCATAAAATGTATGGCGGCAAATAGTAAGATTTAAAGGGAACTTAGCTTCAATGAATCTGGCACAATTAATTTGAACTGCGTAAGAACCGTATATTCTCATTCTGAAATATAGATAAGTAGAAAACGAATGACGTTAAACCTCTCATACGTGAACATCCAGAATTATAAATAAAAGAAAGACTTTGATCACACGATTTTTGAGGACTGTTAATATCACGTTGAGAGGAACATTACAATGGTTACAGTCCATCCAAATATTCAGTTTTACTGAATTATTTCTCACAGAACCTCAAAATTCGACTGTTTTAATTGATATGACCTTATCTAGAGAACTACATCAACAGGTTTGTTAACATGCGCAACAAGGTTTGACTCACATGTTTTCTTATCGGAGTCCGTCCTTGTAGGGAGCAATAGGCAGTAGGTTTTATTCCCGATAAATATGAATGGAGGTCTGTAACTACCGACACACTTACAACCCTACGGAGACCAAGTCTGGCAAAAGCAAATATGAAGTTAACGTAGTTCAAAAGCTTCTCCCAAACTTGAAGCAAGATTGAGAAGACCCTACGATGTCTTAACTACCTTACGCTCAGTTTTGATTGAATTTGCTGCGATCTTCTTTCTGCATTACCTGATGCATCCTCTTCACAGTGGATTACCTCCCTTCGGTAGGATAATACCTCTGCCACGTCCTTGTAAATGTGGTAGTAAAATGCAACTTGAAAAGACCCTACGATGTCTTTACTACATTGCGCTCAGTTCTGATTGCATTTGCAGCGATCGTTTTTCTGCATTGCCTATAGTACATACTCTGATGATTCTACCTAATACGCAGTTGGAAAAAGTCAGGAATTATTTATTTGCAGTAATGTAACACGGGACTGACAATCCGACAAAATAGCAGGCAACAGACGCCACAATATACTGACGACACCACACTGAAATGCATCTGAGCCTCCATATAGAGCCTGGTTCTGCTGCCTATGTCTTTGATTGGATTTGAATCTACATGAAGATATGTAAGGTAGGGTCCAATTAAAATCCGCATAGGCGATCTCGACTAAGGTTTGGATGACCAGGGGTCAAAACAGCTTTACGGCAGATACGTGTTCAAAGAGTATGACAAATGAGGAGCGCGATATAGATTAGGCCATTAATGCATGGTTTTGGATCAAAATAGATTCAGACAGTTTCTTTACTCCAATCCTTTTCAAAATCCCTGGCTAAAATGTTATTGCATTAAAATTGTTATTGTTGAAATAAAAGTTAAGAGAAATACATGGAAATAAATGCTAAGATGCTATTTTATGAAACACTTATTTACAAATGGCCCTATTTCTGAATTTTATTGAGTACTATATTTAGAAGAACCATAATGGTAAATACTGAGCCAAACACTCCTTCAAATGACCAAACAAACTTCCGAATCGTTAACGCCTGGAATAAAGACGGTGAGGAGGACATTAAGAGTGGAATATGGGTTTAGGCTATGGGGCCTAACGGCACAACTTGCGATTGTAACCACCTGTCTTCACCTTCTTCCTGATGCCGTTCGACATGAAAAGAACGTTTACTTTCATGAAATGAAATCAGAATTCAAGCAGACATGCTGCTTGAATAATCCGATGTCGGTGAAAAGAATATATATAGTGGGATGCAGGTTGTGGCATGCTAACCTAGCGACCCACTTTGCGATTTTAACAGTCTGTCTTCACCTTCCACTTGGTTCTGTTCCAAGTGGAAATAACATTTATTTAAAAAATAGAGTTCAAGCAGGCATGTTGCCTGAATAATCCCACACGCCTTTCAAAAGACCACCTTGCACTCTATATGGCTATACACACATTCTTACTGGCGACTTATGTTCTAAATATTTAACATGCAATTTAATCGAATGCATCTTCCTCCTCAGTTACTCAGTCTTAACTGGAAACGAACGTACCAAATAAACGAAACTTACTTACTTTCCCTAATGAATTTGTTTGTTTAGTTCTTCGTATTCACGGAAAAAGCAAAGAAAAGAAAACCAAACAATAAAAGCTACTTCCACTGTGCCAAGGGGAGAACATTGTTTCTGTGGGCAGAGTTGTGTTAGTTGGAAGGTCACAATATCATTTCATCAACACGTTTGCTTTCTTTAAAAATGGAAAATGAAAGAAGAAAATATAAGAAATATAAGAAGAAAATACGAAGATGTCGGTAATATAGCAATCGGGTAATTTGTACACAATATGGGCAACAACAGATGGCGCTTCACGACAAATATTTAAAACACTTGACCAATTATGATAACAATAAATAAATATGGTTTCAACTTCATGCTTCTTGAATTAATAAAAACTTTTATGACACCTTATTAACATACCTGTTACGGCAATCTGGGAGGCGAACTTAGCCTGCTATGCAAATCAAACGGCTTGTGTCACTGAAGCCTGAAAGCGGTATATATGTACCATGATAAGGAAGGCAAATCCGTTACTACACGATTGGGAACGAAAGTTCAAGGTTTTCTTATTGACGACTCAAAATAATCACTCTTGTCCCTGTGTATTATAATAAAATGTTAGTGATAGTAGTAGTAGTGTTTAGAAATAATTTTAGTTTAGTAGCAGCAGTTGTAGTAGTAGAAAACCAGTAACATAAGAGTCTAACAGAGAGCAGAAAAAAACAGGATTCACGTACGTAATATTACCAGAACATACATGAATATTTAAGGGCTATTGGTAATGCACAATTCAATACAGGTGGGTGGGGGATGGTACTCTGTGAAGAAATGGATAAAAATATGGTAATAGTGATGTCCCATTTCTTTCAGTAAAGTATCATGCACCATGCGGCAGTAAAAGTGTGAAAGAATAACTTATAATAAAAACAATCAATTCCATACGTTTTCCCCGCAAACGTTGATGCAGTGTACAGCAGTATGGAGTATGTTTGTAGTGAATAATAATGCCACTGACACTAATTATTAATCCATGTAGTGGTAAGGAGAAGTGGATTTTGAATAAAACTTGGAGAAATTGAATATGAGCTTTCTTTCTGCACATACTATTTTCAAATAAAATGGATTATATTAATTCCTAAAAAAAAAGGTACGAAGGCCTGTATAGGCAATAATAATAATAATAATCACATATATCTAGTCCCAAACAGTGTGATGTTCCCCAACTTCACCAGCAAGACGAGTCAGAATATTTATATTGTCTGCTCATGTGTCATTTTGTATATGCTAAAATAGTAATTCAGTTTTCTAAAGTTATTAAATGATCGAATCTTGAGTTTAAATATCTAATCATTATTTTGGGTATCCTAATAATGGGTTGAAGGCAAAATATATGAAACATAAGACTTTGGTCTAGTACTTTCCATTTATGTAGGCCACAAGCCACATTTATATGTCTTCTTGTACCCTGGTTTACAAAGCGCCCATGTCTGTGCAGATGACTACACTGTACAACAATAAAACCTAATTTATACAATTTTCAAATGTCAGCACAAAGCATCATGAATAATTAGTTTCAGAAATACACAAAAATGAACCCAAATCACCATTAACATTTGCAGAACGAACTATTAAAAGTGTAAACTCTTTCCCTATACGTGATCTGTTCGACACACCATAGAATCCAATGTAGAAAAGCACACTGATATATACATGAATACATGTAGTAATTAAGCATGTTGCGTTACGCTTCATTTAACAGTCACGATTAATGACGATCATGGCATCATCCAGAACTCTACAAAGTACCATCTTGTAAATTATGTAACTGCTCACATATCTTAACTGATTAGTTTGTAATTTTGTTAAAATTTGTATTTCTCAAAATTTGATCCACAATCTTGATTTGTGGGAAGTGCTTTCTCACATACTAGATGAAATGCATACCACAGCTAGAATTGTTCTCTTATTTGCAATTAAAATTCAATAGACATCTTATTTATGTATATTATGTTTATTTAGAATAAGTAGCTAATGGGAAGTACATTTCATTGTCTGTTGACGGTATTGGGACGAAAGACTGATGATACCCGAAGATATAAAGTTTGGCGGATTTATACTTAGATAAGTCCATGCGGTGAAAATTGAGACGAAGAGCAGTTAAATGTAAACAAACATATGTCATTTTCTAGCATGTATTTCAGGAATGTTTTGTAATTATCTTTGTAATTATCAGTACTGACCACAACTGTATTTTCAAAATAGAAAGTTGTATAGTCATCGGTTACATGTGTGTATGTAATATGACTGTCAATCAATGGACCGGGTTAACTGGAAGAAGACCAATATGTCAACCTCCATTACATAGCATCATGATGTAGACCACGTGCATGGTATGTAATGCACAGAGAACAAATTTTGTGTTTGATTCTGGATCGAATGGATAGCCAGTGTAGTGCACAGAGCAGCGGGGAGGTGTACTCTGATCTTGTTACTCTAAGTATGATTAGAGCAGCCGTGTTTTGAACTTTTTGAAGTTTCTGAAGTAGATATTGAGATGAACCAGACAGGATTGAGTTATAATGGTCCAGTCTTGAAAGTACTAATGAACATAGACGTATTTTAGTGGCATCAACTGAAAGATATTTGCGAATGGAGCTGATGCGTCTCAGCTCAAGATATGCAGCCTTGCATATGTTCATGACATGTTGGTGTAACGTGAGAGTACTATCCAGAGTGACACCAAGGTTTCGTACAGACTGTGTGAATTTAATGTTAGTGTTACTGATATCTATTGTTTGAGGTAAAGGATGTGACTGAGAAAGTCTTTGTGTTGTGATCAGAATGGCCTCAGTTTTATCATCATTCATCTATAGGTTATCCATCTTAGCTGCACTTAACTGTATTATTCATTGCACAAGTAGTGTCATAATAGTGTCTTTGGACCGAAATTGGTCATATTATAAGTCATGGTCGTCTATCCACCCTGCCTTGACTATTACCAATGTCTGCATCACACGGGAGTGTATGCACTATAAGGAATAAACAGTAAAAGAAACAAAATTAATAACAACAACAACAACAACAACAATAATAATAATAATAATAATAATAATAATAATTTCCAGGCAAAAACAACAAGGATAATGGGAACCAACGGCCAATGGTAGTGATGTACATTGATGATTCTTTTACGAGGTAAAACTCAGCGAATAGCTAGTTGATCACAAGTGTACTTAAGTCAGTGATCACCATACTGTTTGTTTGTGTTTTGGTATTTATATGTCTTGTTTCTTAACAAATTACTCGACTTGCAATGCATGTTAATCCGCTACCACGCGATTTCTTATTTGTGATCGGATTTGTTGGTGATTTTTCATTTCTGCCAACACAGCTTCGAACTCAGCAATGCTGATTATTGTATCCTCGATAGCCACCGAAACAGTTAACGAATCGTATTGAGACTACATTTTGCTGCAGCGAGTGGTGTTGAATAAATATGAATTCGTGAATTTAATCGTATCGAAAATTATTTTACAGCAGCACGTGCAACACCAGTTATTATCAATAGAGCGCCAACAATACTTCCAATTCATGCACCTATGATGGTTGTTGTTATTGTAATTTCTTCACACCAAGACGAACTGTTGTTGCCGCGGAAATTCCACAAAATAACATTGGCTACAAGACATTCCTTTTTACTTATTATGATCGACGAAGTTCTTGGTGATTTCATTTTGCAGGTGTTCTTCCGCTTTGATTCATCAGTAACATTCAGGGTTTATCATAGGTCTTCTGTTGATAATGTGATCGCTTAGTATAATTACGCATCAGTAGGCAGTCCTTGATCAGGTGCAACACATACAAGCAATTCTAAACAATTGCTATATAACTGCAATATAATCATAGAAAATATCTTCCTTATGAATATCTACATATCCGGCAATTGAGCGTTTTATGAGCGTAGCACCCTTTCAGTTTAGTATCATACCGATTACACTACTGAATAATATCTTAAATGATTCTTGTTTTCTTTGCCCAAAAACTGTTACCCACACACGTGCGTCCTCGTTGAATAAAAGTCTACATAATTTTAGTCTCTGTTGAGTCGATGTTGTTGTTGTTGTTGTAGAGTTTAATGCCATTTTTCAGCACACGATAGGCTATACATGGCGGCCAGTATTAATTGTGGAGGATGAACCCGGGAAATCCCCGGAAAGAACCACCGACCCTCGAGATGCTACTGGCAAGCTTTCTCATATACCCACATTGGCCGAATCCGAGATTCGAACCCAGGCAGACAGAGATGAGATGGCAGTGACCCGTAACGGAGAACGCATTAGACCACTAGGCCACTCGGGGCCCCTCTGTGTTGAGCCAATGTTGTTGTAATGTATTCGTTTGTAAATGTAACGGGTGGGTTCAGGGGTGAATACCACTTCGTCGTTGTAGGAACAGTCCCGACGTATTTTCACATCTGGTGGTGGAAGCAACGTTTGAGTGCATTCACGTGCAGATGCGATTATTCTAAGCTGACATCGAGTTGGTAGTGACATATTACGGTGGTTCAAACGGTCTATTTCTATTTGGTCTTGAACAAGATTACATATAAGTGTGTATCAGAGACTGGTAGGACTATTTTGTCAACAAGTGGAACGAAATTGCTTTCAATGTTAGCATCTCTGGTCATGTGATCCAAAACCCGGTCCGTAAGTTTCACATTCTCATTACCGCGGTCAGAATTCATCACGTATATAGTGATAAATTTAATCTTAAATACAAACGCCAGAAACGTGTAAGCACCCAGTTGAAGGATGTAAAATCCTTTGAACTGAAATTTATCTCAGACGAACAAGGATACCGGTACCGTAAATGTTAAAAAAAAACTTTAGTTCTTGTTGCCCGGTGTTATGTATTGCTAATTCATCATACCTGACATTAAAATCAATATTACTATTAAACGCGACCCACTAGAAGACCAGTTATGATGAAATAACACTATCCCGACGCGTCCCATATATTTAAGATGTGAGATTTATCAAACCCATCCACGTTAGAGAAATAAATCTACCGTTTGCTACTTTTTCAGTTTCCTCCTTTCCTTATCCCCTGGTCAAAATTCTGCTGTATTCTCCAGATGAGGTTACTGCGCGTGGTGGTGTGGGCATGTTTACAATATGTTCATCCACGTACGGTTTTGTTGTAGCAGCAACGTCAAGAACATACTCTTTGATTTAGAATCAAGAGACACCAGATTCTTTGATTCCCCCGTTTTCACTGATCAAGGCCAGCTTGTTTGCAACAGTGCTCTAACCTGAGAACAATATCTGGAATTCCAACGTTTTATGTTTGTAATTTACCAGTTCGATCTTGAAGAATATCAAGCTCACCATGATAGACGTCAACAATAACACGACTGGAAAATTCAGTCCAATGGGCTTTTATGACAAACCTGCTCTGATCCACACCAGCGCCGCATCTAGTTGAGTAACATCTGATCATATTAGTAGACATTTTATATTATTCTAAACGTACTTTATTGTAAAATCAATCTGTTTTTGCGTTGTTGGTTAATGCTTCCATGCACTCAACGGTTTAATGACAAAATGTCCACATATAGAGCCGTTCAAATGAGTGTGTATCGGTATAGTCAAATAAAATAGCGGAAGTTGACCAGCGCTAGAGCCACGGGTTAAATAATAACATCTTCCAGTGATGGTGTATTGTCCATGTGAGTAAAATTTACAATAAATGATTAGGTGTCACCACCTAAGCAAACCAATAAGCGCCAAGTCCTGTTGTCAAATCCAGGTTAACAATGCCGGTATAACTTGTGCTTGGCACAATCGATGCAGGTTCATTTCGCATCAAGACACCACGAAAATACTTGACTGATTTTACCATGGCCAGTAAATCAAAACTGGTTAATTATCGCATATCCTTTTTGCGTAATCAGAGACCTCTGCCTGATGGTATTCGACAACTTGTTCCTGATAATCGAAGGCCCTTTCATTTTTTTATTCGTATGCGGCCTCCAGAGATTTTGCCTGTAAACGCTTTTATTTCAAAACCATTGTTGATGCATTTAGGACAGTCACTAATACCGCCGCGTTTGCAACCGATGGAGCCACTGCTGATAAAAACGCTGAGTCCGTGCGAGAAATCGAAATATTCCACCTGTCTGATTTGGATAATTTTAATGTCACTGAGATATCATTTTGTTTGACCGTATTAAACTGATTAAATCTTGTTTGGGTCAACCACACATGGACAATTCCAGTTAATTCTGTTGAATAAAGCCTCAGTGTCACCCCACAATTGTTTATATTACGTTTTGTTATTTTCCTCAATACATGATAAGACATTGTTACCACTTAAAGATGCAACAAGTTCAATTTGAGAAATTCTTTAATTTTTCCACTGATGCATCAAGGACCCTCATTCGACCACCGGTTCCCTCGAACAACCGAGTCTTATCAGAAAGAATGACAGCAGTACATATAGAACAACCTATGATGCCAACATCGTCCACAGGAACACGCCCACGCACACCTGCATGAAAATGCATGTCGAAAACGGATTTCTTGAACAACTCCAGGTGTTTTAAAGAAAAGTAATAAATCCAATATAATGTACGAATATCTTATTGAAAAATCTGTAAACCAGAAGCAAAGTTTTGATGCAGGTCCATCTAGGACCACATATTGTGATATGTACGGGCGGTTTGATTTCTGTGAAGTTAAGCAAATGGTTTTCAGAGAGATCCTGATCACCGTCTAACCGCACAGAAACTTCAGACACTCATAGCTTGTCAAATATTATAGCACTATAGAATTTTTAATTATCGATCTATATTTTGAAACGCCACAAACATGTCATTTTTAGTCCTCTGGTGCCACTTTGGGTGCTTATTTGCCATATAAATTGTCCCGTGATATTACTACTTTGGTGCTCAAATGGGGTATGTGCAAAAATAACAGTGTTGAAGCAGTTGCAGCTTGCATAAACAATAAACAAACGTCATTCTGTAGACAGTGAAGGGGTTATCAAATGGATCTAAAATGTTCATGTTTCTAATATAAATTTACCAGGACTACCTCCTGTACGCCAAACTGCATCGTTGGCGTTATTCTTACGAACTAATGTGACAGTGTATTTTGCCC
The DNA here is from genome assembly GCA_028554795.2 of Sinohyriopsis cumingii. Classification (NCBI taxonomy): domain Eukaryota; kingdom Metazoa; phylum Mollusca; class Bivalvia; order Unionida; family Unionidae; genus Sinohyriopsis; species Sinohyriopsis cumingii. Next base: position 39,634,455 of record CM068836.1, read on the forward strand.
CCCCCCCCACACACACACACACATACACACAAAATAACCTTGCGAACATCTCTGCAAAAAGCAGGTTCATGGCTTGGTTAATTACACACGACAGCCGCAATGAGTCCCAATGAGATGATGTCGCTGCTGTGAAAATCCAAAGTTAAAATTCGGTTTTCCTGCAAGGATTAAGGTGGTGTGAGCAGCAAATTTGGCTCAAAAGCAGTACGATTATCAGGAGCTGTTGTATATTGTATTTTTTTTTTTTGCTTTTTTTTTGATGCATTATTGGATGCATCTTTGATAAACATCCTTTTGGGTTCATGGGCACTGATAAAACGTTTAGGGTCTTTGTCGGTCAACATTTTGGTTCTTCGTTGAATTTCTTCCTTGATCGTTTTTATATCATGCACAGCCGCAGTGAATTTAATATTATTCTATTTGGCGCCACTAACTGATGAAAATACAATGAGTTATTTGCACCAAGACCACCAAATGGTTGTGATAGAATATTAGGCCAGCTGTAATAAACCCTCAACGACGCTAATATTACAAGTGTCAGCGATTTCCCAGCGTTAAGTGGTGTAGAAAACGTCACGCTGAATTTCGGTTCCATTTATGAGATTGTGATCATCGAACTTACGCTCTTAGCTCTATTTACAACAACGTATAGCATCGTAGTTTTGATTTCATGAAATACTCGGAGCATTTCAACACCAAGTGTTTCATTAGAACTCATAATCGGTGTCGTAATATGCGTCATTGATGTCTTCAACATGTTCCTCCAACAATGCGCGAAATGGTTTTCGATCCGTGATGCCATTGGTGAGCAATACCTGAAAAATTGATGTTGTGTCTATAATGACTTCTGGTGCGTGGTTACAGGCATGAACTAACCTATTAAGAGTATCTACAGATACACATTTGAACTCTTTGGTTGCTATAGCATTTTTAGTTGATTTGAATTTGCTTCACAACTACTAAGGCCTTCGTCATGTTTGGGTGGTTTCTCTTCTGATGGGGACATAAATATTCTTCTTCCTTAAAAGGAGGCACATCCTCTCGCTGTGGAAATGTCTTTGTGCAAAATCATTACAATATAGTTCGGTCTTTATTCTTACTATTGCTCCTAGAGTAATCAACATATTTGTTTGTTGTGTTTTTTTATCACTGGACACATTGTCAATCCAGTCCACTCCTTTAATACCCATGCAGACTATTTCTTGTTGATATAACTCTGCTGAGTGTTTGATGGTATTTTATCTTACAAAATATAATCTTTAGAATTGATTTCAGCAAGGTATTTTAGTGGCAAACTCTAGAGGATATAGAAGATCATCTACTGTGCTGTTTTGTTCAATTTTTGAACAGGTGTTTCCAATTTTTTCGGTACCGAGGTGGTCCTTGTTGTGGAAGTCTTGCTAGAGCCTCTTTGACAACTTGCACGTCTTCAAATTGTTTTGTATATGTTCTAATTGTAATGGTGCACTCTTGATTGGGCCATGTCACCTTTCTGTTCCAATAATCACTGCGGTGGTTACAGCGAATATTTTCAGTTATTCCACAGCTGACGAGGTTCGGCTGCTATTTCTTTTGTAGCTTTAATCAGTGGTGAACATGTTGTTGGTTTTTTCAACACCCGGTGACAGGTCTTCTCGTACCATTTGTTTGATTGCACCATGTAATAGGCGGAGGGATTGCTTTGCATCCAACCTTTACTACAGGTAACCTGTCGTCGGAGAATATTGGATTCCCAATGCGAATGTTAACCCACTATGCTAATTGCGAGCGACACAACAGGAGACGGTTAGGCTTACATATGGGACGAAGAAATAAGGAGGTATTCTTACTACAAGAAATTTCCGAGTCGATCCAGCTAAGACTGATGGACGCTCGTGCAGGGGTTTGTTGGTGTCAATTGGGTCTGGTAGCCACTCGTGTGAGTGAGGCTACCAGATCCAGAGTTTGTAGTTGTGGAGCCAAGTCTCGTAGATTAAACTCGAAGATTGACTGTACATGCCAATCGCTGGCCTCGACGTTATCCTTCATAGAGTTATGGCGGTCGAGGCAAGGCTCTTATGATTACTCTCGACTCATGATCAGAGGTATTAAGGAGGACACTCTGTACTATTGATATGTCAGGGTATGTCTTGCTTACTACCCACTTCAACAACGACGAGAGTGATTGAGGGGTTCTGTCCTCTTTTCCAGATTTAGCTGGGAGAAAGAGGCCTCTCTGCACTCCACAAACTGGCTTAACCTAATTCAGATAAAATCTGAACAACCGTATCAAATCCTGTTTGGAAGTCTCGGGCTGTGGGAATATAGAAGAGGGACCGTATGATGACGTTTTTAATACCCGCTGACAGCAACCAGTTTCTGGCGACGAAACCGGGTAACCTCGTAAGAACCATCAAGCCATCTGATCCAGAATGAAGGTAGGCTCTATCAACAGAGAGTGCGTGTAGTTCATTGATTCTGCAAGCCGAAGCAAGCGCTATCATGAAACAGGTTTTGTATGAAAGGGGCTTCAACGAGGTCCTGGCTAAACGCTCGAGTTTGTTTGAACTTAACCAAATCGTAACCCATGAAAGATTCCATTTGGGGAAAAGCAATGTTAGGGATTTAGATCATATGATATCAAAGTTGGACGACAGTCCGAGAGGTCATTGTTATGACCAAGATCCTCTCTTGCATACTGACGACACGTGCCTGTAATAGTAATCGGAGCCAACCTATTCTCCTTGAAAAAGAAAGAAAAAAGTCAGCTAATTGGTTGGACAGAAGCGCTCAAAGGCAGAATGCTTTGACTTTGCGCCAGTCCCTGAAAACGTGCCAGTTCCCTTCGCAAGCTTTGAAGGTGGAGGCTATCCTAGCTCGTTCAATTCATTCCAAGATTAAAGGGTTGAGTTGTTTCTAATGTAAGTGCTTCCCATCAATTATGCACAGAGATATCATTAGATCGAGAAGATTGTTGATCTAGGAGTTGTCCCAGCGGAGAGGGGCAGTCAGATTCATTATGTGCCTCTAGTCCCTCATTTCTGTTTAATCTTTGGAAATAAAGATTGTTGGAAGGTAAGCAAAGAGCTACAAGCCCTCACATCTAAAAAGGCGTCAACGGACCAAACCTCGGGATGCGGTACTAGAGAAACGAAATTGGACAGTTGTGATTCCATCTGGTTGTAAAAAGACCCCTCATCGAACGTCCCATAGCTGGTAAAACTGATGAAAGACCAACGGATGGAGGGACCATTATGGATGGGGAATCTGTTCTCTTCTTGACTGAAAATTGGCCTTGACTGAATCTGCCAGGAATATGTCGGATCTAGATGTCGTTGTTGCCTTGTGCGCACCAACGATGGGATGCCCCAACCAGAATTTAGTGTTAGGGTGATTTGGTACCTCCCTGTTTGAGGAGGTATTTCACCACAGCCTAGCTATCTTATATGATATGCTATATCTCATACTGAAAATGGTCACTCCAAAAGGAAAGTAGTTGATGATAGCTTTCATCACGAGGCGACTGATGTAAAGACCAGTGTATTCCGGACACCACTAGTCATTGATAGTGTTGAAATCCGGTAACAGATGGGCTACGCAAACACATGTGTTTTCATTTGTGCACATCTTTCCATCTGGGTGATGCTGTTTATGGGGTATTCCTACCGTGAGTCAATCTTGGTGGTATCAATGGTCTAGGAATGGTACTGTCTCATTCTTTACACTGTCCATCTCATCGAGTGGCATGGAAGAATGACACCTAAGAGATAGATAGATCGTTTCCAAAGGGCGAATTAAGGGGCATCCCAGTGGGATAAGATCCTTTGCCGCATAGAACAATCCGAAGTTGCAGAAACTCCCTAGTTTGGATAATTTTAGTGTTGAAAATGGATTCTGCGAGGACATAGATTCAGACCACCAAAGGTAGGGAATACGTACCATATTGAGGTGAGTGAGAAAAATCATACCCATATGGTTTTTACGAACTGAGTGGGATCGACAAAGATGTAACTTCCAAATTGACCAGAAAACCTAGAAGATGCAAAAGGGACATGAGATCGTTCTTTCCTTTTACTAGAATGGAACCGATCATACTTTTCTGGAGGATATCGACCAAATACGCCGCTGTGTAAAAAGATCGAGTCATGCGAAACAGGACATACTATACAATGGAGTAGTTACATGAAGGTGCAAGGACTTGTGTTCAGACTGAGATAGAGCATGAAACTGATAGCAATTTCATCGATATGCAAACCGCTCGATTTTCATAAAGACTGATGGACTGGAGCATGAAAGTATGCCTCAGATCAAAACAGGCGACAAATTCGTTCGGACGGATGAAGAGGACGACTGATATTGCTGTCTCCATCTTGAGTGACATTGGCCATTCTAACTTAAAAAGGCTTAGAGGAAAATTCTGGAAAATGTGGATTCCGTGTAATATCAACCGCACACTTCTTGATGAGTGTCCAGATCTCTTGTCCCTTACCAAGTCCGACGTCACTTCGGTCAGTAATGGACAGAACGATAGGGGATTGGGCTGGCAACTTAGAAAGCCTCTCTTAAGCAATTGACCTATCGCAACTTGTCAGTCATGCTGATTAATTAACCAATCAGCGAGCGCAAATTAGACACACCTCCAGGCATTGCTTTTGTCCACCATTTTCCTCCGACAAGCTGCTTGTTGCAGTAATGAATTGATTCTGATTGTTATTTACAAAGTTTGCAATGATTTGTTGATTTCGCGATCCATAACGGTGAACAAAAAAATCATTTGGGGCCTTGTCATTATGACAGTCGATATCCAAATCGTCTAAATGGAATAATTATAATTATTCTTTTCCCGAAATATAGACAAAACATTGATGGATAAAGATTTTTTGTGGTTGCGTGTACGATCAACTGAAACAGTTGATGACGATTACAACATGTTTGTTTGCATAAAAGCATGTCGAAAATCATATCCCTTCGTCGGCAAGAAGAAAGAAAAAAGAAATTGAAATTGAAAAATATATGTAGAAATCGTTTCTATATTATGGGTGGACACAAACACACACACACAAAATTTTAGGGATTTGATGTATATTATTTTTCTATTTTTTATTTTAGGAAGCACTGAACCCCAGGCAGCATTCTTTTAAAACTTGAAAAATTACACTTTAATGTTTGCTTGTCACAAAAATAATAATTTATCGTCTCGATCTTTCAGACACTTGAGTGACTCTTTACTTTCTTGTTGGGCTGAAGGAGGGGTATGGAAACGCAAATGTAATAAGAAAGAAATACAAAAACAATACTTATCGTCTGATACATTAAGCATGCATTTACGTGTTTACATCAACAGACGTCATCGATCAAAATTCCATCTGACGAACACAGTAGAACTTTAAAATTATTATGCACGACAGTTTACTCCTAAACAGTATTTATTTATGACTTTTGTTACTAAGTTTAATTTATTTACTTCCAAGACAGCATCAACATAAGCCAGGATAAGACTATATACTAAATACATTAGCATCTTTTGGGGTGGATTTCTTTTTACTTGAATAAGTACTCAAGCAGCTTTAAAATTGATTTTATTATTTGCTGAAGTAAAACACTTAGGTAATTGCTTTACGAACTTGAACTACAAATATAAATAGTGTCTACTGCAGTATAATTTATGGAACTTTGTAATTTTAAATTTTTAAGAATAATACAAATCACTTTTAATAAACATATCACTTAAATTGAAACAACTTTCTTTGCCAAATACTGCATGTTTGTCAGAGGTTAAAAGGTGGTCATGTCACATAATTTGGTAGGCGCAGCGATCTATCATCCCGTGTAATGTCAGTTGGATCAGCCACTCGAATGCGGAGGAATCCAACCTATTCAATGCTACCAAGAGTCGGGCGCCTACGAGATAGGTGTCTGTGGTCGGTCGGAAAAACGAGTCAAGGGCGAAAGAGTTGAGATTTGGGGTTAGAGAAACTTGTTCCTATTCCCTTGATACAACTGTTTCCGAAACTGATTAGCAGATTGTCTTCGTACATAGGTTGGGGTCGGAAATGGTGTTTGAGTTAAGCAGAGAAAGATTCCGTATTTCCTTGTCTCCAGTCATCACGTCATTGAGGGTGAATCGGAGATTATGTAAAAGATTATGGTTGCTGCGCAAAACAACGGAGGGACAGTTCTTGGACTGCCTGCTTCCACAATTCCTCTATCTTGTTCTGAACAAGAAAGGCGACCCAAGACAGATTTGCAGGGTCAGTGATGGTTGTGCATTGCCGGCCTTGACTGCAAGTCGGTGAAAATTCACCATAGACATCCAGTCCAGCAACGAAGATGTGGTCAATATATTGCAAACGAAAGGAGAAATGAGTATTAAAGTACAATCGTGATGCTATTGTCCCTTATTTCTTCCGTATTACAACTCAATTTTTTGGTTTTGGTTTTGAGACTTTTAATGCCAGTTTTAGCACATGATAGGCTACACATGGCGACTCGTATCTATAGTGCAAGAAGAATATGTGAAGACTCTGGAAAGAGCCATCAACTCAATGGAAGCTACTGGCAATCTTTCTTACATACTAACATTGGTCAACCTGAGACTCAAATTCACATGAACAAAGGTGAGATGTGTGAGTAATCTGTAAAGGCAAGCATCTTAGGCCACTCAGTTATCTGGAGCCACTTACAACTCGATACCTTAACAGAAAGAATAACCTAAGATGGCTACACATCAGTTCAATACAATTGCAAAACAATAATGTGCCAGACGATCAGGGTTTATGTTGCTTGTTCTACTGATTACTCCTAACAAACATCATATACCCAGATCTGCCGGTGCGTTATTTGATAACAGATCTGGGTCTGTGCAATTTGCAATTGGACTCGACTTGTAAGCTAGTAAATATGTTATGCTTGTGATCTCTTGTATCTAAAACTCGTCACGTGTAACCTTGTATGTTCTCTCCCTCATGTGTAGGAAAGGATCGCAAAACTTGTCCTTCCTCCAGAGTTAGCCATCTTTAACACTGGAATGGTCTTGATTCAAGTACACCTTCTCCAGATCACCAAAAAAATATATTAAAGAAAGAGTTAGTTTTAAAATTCACTTTGCTTTGCATGGCCGGATACAATGGATAATTAAAAGAGTAACCAGATCATGTGTGAAGTGCTCTCACATCCACCCTTCCATTTGTATATTCATCAAACCATTCATCTAGAAGGGCTCACGTGCCAGAAAATGAGGCGGAAAAAAGCTCGCATTGAACCATATGACACTACCATGTTTTAGTGCCTAGGGTGAAGATAAAGTCGCTCTTTTCTTGGCCGGATCAAGGTAGCCAACTCTGCATGTATTTGCTGTGTGATTGTGACTTAGTTGGCACAAATAACATGTGGCTTTTCCTGCTGAGATATTTGCTTTAAAATCTGACATATTAACCGATTTTATACAAGAATTGTGAAATTGCTAACTATTAAATCGACAGCATGTGAAACTTCAGTCTGAATGTCGACATTTTTTGAAAAGTAAAGTTCTCTTTCATCATCGAAGCATACTTCTGTTGGTATCAACACAGGGGTTTCTTTATGGATGAAACATTCTCAATGCAATGTTTTGATCAGTATTCATGATTTTGTTATGTCTTTGATTTTATATTTATCTTGACTTCTTAAATCCCTTCCTTTCTTTTTTTTTTAAAATAACTATAATCATACAGATTTATTGAAAATCTGCTGAATGTTCCAATGGCCAAATGACAATATTGACGATACAGAGACTTAAATATCAACTGGCATGCATGCATATATCATACAGGGAAGAAACATAAATGCAAAGGAGGGAACTTCAGGTGAAATGGCTGCCCTCTAATCAGTCAGTTTATTATAACATACCACAAAGCAAAGTTTGCTTCACCCTGCTGTATGCCATTATCCATCACTCCCTTCCTTTTCAACAGAATGCATTCATAATCTAATTGTCAATTCTCCCTTCAAAGAGGAAGGTAGAAAGTTGGAACAAGATGTTTTATGTTTTGTAGTCAATTTTAGTCATAATTTCAATATCATAAATAGCAGAAATTGCAGTGTTATCTATGAGATTTCTGCACAAAAATTCACAAATAATCTTCGACCAAAAGAAGTAGAAAGTTGGAACTTTCTTAGTCAAATTGGAAGTGAATTATTTACTCACGGGATATATCCAGACAAATAATAATAATAATAATAATAATAATAATAATGCGTTTCCAGTAAAATTATGACAAGATTATGTCAATCATGGAAACAGGTGCTGATTTTCAACTGCAATATATTTTCAAGGCTGCCAAAAGTAATGTTATACAATAAGTTTGAAGAAAAGCGTTAATATGTTTTAAAAACCGGATAGGACAGTTCGCCACATAATCTGAGTGAGTTCCCCTCAGGTTGATTTAAACAAATAGAAACATAAACAGTGTTATCCTGCAAGAAACCTTAACTATGCCAACAAATGGCAGCACTTTGATTCTGTAGTCCATGAAATACGCTGGTTGATTATTAACAATCAGCCTCTGTTAGGGCTTTATTTATCAGTCCCTCCACTTAATGGAGAGTATATGTCCCTCTATTTAAGAAAGATACCTGTCTGCTTAATTGTGTCGAAACCTACAAACTTGTGTACAAAATCAATCATGTGACCTGTGAATGGAGAAAATAATAAGCATTCACACACCCATGATGATAACCTACGAACTGTCACTGGCTTACTTTGTAATGTATCAGTGGTTAAATAGACAAACCACCCTCGATAACGCATGCACAACTGGGTCCGAAAATGCACAGTAAGCTACGTTGCGAGTTAATGACTTTTAAAAATGGAAAAGGGGGCCTATATTTTTGTTTTTGTTGACATCAGTGTCAGTTTGATTTTAACTCATTTTGACGAGTCGATAGACTACTCTCCACTCATTTAAAGTCTCTACTGATACTATAGTGTCTTTGTACAAATTAAACGTACTGAATACTGACACATCAATGATCTGAAAATATTTTCCAAAATCAAACTCTGAGAAAGCTTTGATTACTTTCATGGTTTATATTCGTTTCATCACCAGTTTAATTTAATCATCGCTACAACAACAAAATGGAATCGTTTATTTGCAAAACAATTGCAGGTGCTTATACAAGATTGTGTTTTTTAAACAAAAACTGGACATATATTTTGTAAAACAACTGTCAACATTGATAATCATTTTCTAAAAAATTGTTTTAGTAAAGTTCCCAGTGCAAATTCAGGAATTTTAAGTTCGCTAAAAACTTTAGAACTATCTTCTACAGACGAACTGTATGTATGAAACAAAGCTTTTCGTTCAGTGAGAACTCCTTTTGATTGGTTTCCTTGTTATCTTGGATCACACTTGTGAATGAATAGGATAATTTAAAGTTTTTTTTAACTATGTTACATACAAAATAATATTTATAACAGTGTTTGAGTGGTCAAATGAAATGAGCTGGCCTGCCACACGACCATACAAACCCATCCAATAGAATTTTTCATACTGGCCACCATTTATTTACCAGAATTCCTCGAAATCTTCATACATCCATCATTTCACTAAACGGAATCATTCCGAAGTGTTTGTCAATGTGGTCATTTGCACAAATTATATGAATAATAACTGTTCTTTTAAAATGTAATACAAAACTATTTAACTAAGCCTGATTGTTGAATGCTCTTCATCTTAAATGTCATTTTTAAAAAACATTTTCAGATAAAAATTATTGAACGCTATGGATTTTTACAATGGCAACCACATACTTAACTATGTCAAGAAAAGAGGATATCAGGACTATCATAACAGATAAAAGGATAGCGCAAAATTCGTTTTCAACACGTGCTGTTCTCATTATGACACATAATTTAACCTTCAATCCAGGTTGTATGGAACACTCCTGGAGGGTAACCTTACCCAAACATATCCACATAATTTAACATGCAATCCACTTGGTATGGATCACTCCTTTAGAGTGACCTTAACCAAACATATCCACATAATTTAGCATTCAATCCAGTTCTATGGATCACTCCTTTAGGGTGACCTTACACAAATATATCCACATAAGTTAACATTGAATCCACTTGGTATGGATCACTCTTTTAGGGTGACCTTACACAAACATATCCACATAATTTAACATTCAATCCAGTTCTATGGATCACTCCTTTAGGGTGACATTACCCAAACATATCCACCTAATTTAACATTCAATTCAGTTGGTATTGATCACTCCTTTAGGGTGACCTTACACAAATATATCCACATGATTTAACATTCAATCCACTTGGTATGGATCACTCATAAAGGGTGACCTTACACAAGCGTATCTGGGGCCCCGAGTGGCCGAGTGGTCTAAAGCGCTCTCCGTTACGAAACAATGCCATCTCACCTCTGTCTGCGTGGGTTAGAGTCTCGCATTCGGCCAGTGTGGGCATGTGATAAAGCCTGCCAGTAGCTTCTCGTGGGACGGTGGTTCTTTCCGGGGTTTCCCAGGGTTCTTCCTCCACCATTAATACTGGCCGTCGTGTACTCATAAATACAGTTCATATGGACCACTCCTTTAAGGTGGCCTTATCCAAACATATCCGCATAATTTAACATCGATTTTGTAGTATTTCGCGGAGCTTGTAACGAAGTCCAATGATGTTTGACACGCTTGGGATTAGTGAAGTTACAATTAGCATCAAAAACGAATCCTGGAATAAAAAATATTGCTGAAATCAGCAGCGTTGCAAGGTCCTAATAAACTATCACTGACAGAACGTCAACTCAAGCACTTCAATGACGCCAAACTATCAAAGGTCGGTGTTAGACTTGATCTTTCTGCTGGTGCCATAAGCAAAAATGCAAGTATCAATGTGAGATAAACAAGATCAGACAATGACGTTGCAACAAAAATAATACGTGAACAAGAAAAACACCACAATCAGAACTGAGATCAGTAAATATGTTGCTAAAGCTGGTGATGAAATGACTGACGATCTCAATATGTCTAGTAATACAACTACTGGTCTTAGAGAACCAGAATCAAACGATGAGGCTGCAACGAAGATAACGTGGACAACACGTGGACAATGGTGAGACATCAGATCCCTTTCCTGTCTCAAACGGAATGAAGCAGTGCTGTGAACTGGTGCCAACACTTTTCAGTCTCATGTTCTCAGCCATGCTCACGGATGCCTTCAGAGATGGTGACGTGGGAATCAGAATCAGATACCTAATTGATGACAAACTGTTCAATCTCAGGAGCATCCAAGCACAACAAACATCATTAGAGACTTTCTATTTGCTGATGACTGCACCCTTAACGCTGACTATGAAGCTTACATGAAAAGCAGCGTCGACAAGTTCTTTGATGCTTGCACAAATTTTGACCTTACGATCAACACAAAGACCGAAATAATGTATCAGCCAGCCCCAGGAAAACCGTATGCTGAGCCGAAATTTACAGTCAACGGCTACAAACTGAGCGCAGTGAACAGGTTCACCTATCTTGGCAGCACTTAGTTCCAGGAATCGTAATAGACGACGAAGTTAATGCTAGGATTGCAAAGGCCAGCGCAGCATTCGGCAGACATCACGCCATGGCCTGGGACAGAAGAGGCATTAGTCTTCAGACAAAGTTGAAGGAGTACAGAGCTATAGTAGTTATCATACGTATGCGAAACCTGGACAGTGTACCAGCGCCAGGAAAAGAAGCTGGGCCACTTTCACACTACTTGCATCAGAAGACTCATACACATCAAATGGCAAGACCAAATCCCGGATACTGAGGTCCTTGCCTAAGCAAGCCTTCCCAGTATCTACACCATCTTGATGCAATCACAATTGCAATGGGTAGGCCAAGTAGCTCGCATACCAGACCATCGGCTCGCATGCCAGACCATCGGCTTCCAAAATAAACTAATTGATGTCGAGATTGAACAAGGAAAACGCAACAATGGAGGCCAGAGAAAACGATACAAGGACACACCGAAGACGTCATTGAGGAAATTTGGCATTAGCTATGACGCATGGGAGCAGACTGCCCAGGACAAGGTCGTGTGGCGCTCTTCCATCACTAAAGGTGCTGCAGCTTGCGAGGCCAACAGGACAACCGCGGCAGAACAACGGAGAAAGGCCAGGAAATCCCGAGAAAGAAACCCCACGATCAGCGCTGCTACCATCCAATGTCCACAACGCCACAGAACATTCAGGGCGCACATCGACCTCATCGGCCACCTACGCACCCACAGACCATTTGTTCCCGATAAAACACTGGATGACTAAAGTGGTCCTAATATATACACTAGATACTAAAATATTATTTTTTCTTTGTATTTCTTTTAAAATGTCGAATTAATTATTTTCCCTCTGAAACAGATTCTACTGAAGGTAGGGAAATACAGAACTATTTGGGTGCTGCATATATTCATGGAAATTCTATGTCTTCGCCTGTCTGTGTCTTTACATATTTAACTGCTCTTGGATATTTATCATTTTTCCAGTGTTTCCTCGTTCACAATTCTGACTCTGTGTAATAACCTGAAGATTAATCAAAGACTTATCCAGTTTTTGGGCGTTAATATGATCAATTACAAGTCCATCTTTGATCAGGCCCTTCAAATACTCATAAACAGATCTATGCCAGAGATACTTTGTTTTTCCAGAACCGAATATGAGATAACCGGTATTAATAACAAAACCGACTGATTTTGTCGTCAACAGTGCCTAATCATACCAGCACGCAACGCCTCATAGTTCTTGATGATGGGTCGCATTACAAAATCATCTTGTTCCATTTATACAGTATATATCACTTGTCTAAATTATTATTTTATTACTAGAAAAAAATGTAGGATGTTCCTAACGTGATAATCTAGCGAGATAGTCTACAGAGTTTTTGATAGGAGATTCAACGTTTACGCTGACGTCGCTGCCGTTGATGGCGTTATTTTTCTTATCATAATACCGTTTCAAAGCTCTGTATTTTCTGCCTCCACAGTTTACACACAACTGCGTTTCCCCTGACTCTCTTGTTACATTGCAAACACGGCTTTGGTCCTAGATTCACTCGTCGCACTCTCTGTAGGTGGTATCCATAGAGAGTCGTTTCAAAAGCCTTATTACAAGGAGTTGTAGATCCAATCATCAACCACTTGTAACTATTCTTTGCTCGAATCATTATATATTATAGCAATTTGAAGTTTAATTTAAATACATATTTGCCTTAATTATAATATGGAAGAATTTACGAGATTTCTGCTATCAAGCCTTCTCAAGCTAAATTCGATCTTGACAGAATAACCCTCGGTAAGTCGAGGCGAGCTCTTGTTGATGTTGATTTGACGAATGAGACTCTAATCAATAGTATTCGTGGCGTCAAGTGAGTTTCGTAAAGATGGCGCGGCTCATGTGTGGTCAACATTTAAAATTATACAAGACGATAAAACCCATGACATTGTTACAATTGATGCTACAATAATTGCCCAGTGAGCAGAGACAATTATTAATTATATCGACGTTGAACAACGATACATTCTTAAAATAAAATGTATCGTTGCTGTGTCAGGAGCGGCAGACGATGCCAACATAACATGTATTATCCGAGACAAACGTGACCCTGTTCGAGAATCACGTCACGCTGGAGATGTTGTAAATTAAAGTAAAAATGCCAAACAAGGAATGTTGACTGGTATAGCCAAACCATATTATGAACGAACATATCATGTGACGGCAGTTATTTATGCGATATATCCGCTAAATGATAATCCTAGATTTGATGATCATCGAGAAATGAAAATTTCTCGCTTAAATTGTGTACCTGAAAGAGTGACAGAACATTTCACAAACGCGATACGTTGAAATAGTTTAATGTATCTGAGACGCAACAACAAAAGAATGAGTGGGCCGAGCGTGTCCTTGAAAACGTTACCATCAACGACGTTGCTGAGTTGGAGAAGAAATTGAAATTTCCAATAAGGAAAGATTTTGTACAAATCAAAGTATAAATCAAAAGGAGCTTCGATATAAATCGTTGATCATAAAGTACACGCGTGGACTTCTGACATAACATTGCCACGAAATAGAACTGTTAAATTTGATGATGGTGATATGTTCGATTTTATCAAAGATATTAGTAAGCGCGACCCTGTATCCGTGTGGTTGTTTCAAAGTTCCGATGGCGATTATGTTCAGTTTGTACGACCTAATGGAGACATTTATCGTGCAGAATCTCTTCATGACGAAATTAAAAATCTTGCATTGAAATATACCGATGATATTGAACGATTACTCGGTAATTGTTTTATCGTTCCGTCAGTTAATTTTCACTTTGCTCAGGAGAAAAATTAATGGAAACCGACAAAATCGGAATTTCTTGACGATATACAATATAGTTGTGTCGAATACGGACACGGCGGGTTGTGGAATACTAAATACAATTATAAGGATTGAATCAGTAGAATGTCTCAGCTACGAAAAATTATTCCTGAAGTTATTAAGGATACCTGCGATATTGGAGATGTGTGTGTGTGTGTGATTAGGATTTTTAACGCAGCTTTTAACAATTTTTCAGTCATATCGCTCCGATGTCTGCAGTGTGGCAGTTTATAGTGATGTCTAGCACTGGGGCATCATGCCGCAGACATGTAGCATGATGTCCCACCCAGACGCATTATCCTGACACCAGGCCGACCAGTCTTAACACTAACCTCTTAATGCTGAGCGCCAAGCGAGGCAGCTGTTAGTACCATTTTTGTAAGTCTTTTATATGACTCGGCCTGGGTTTGAACCCACGACCTCCCGCTTCCGAGGCGGACGCTCTAACCACGAGGCCACCGGAGCGGTCACGATATTGGAGATAATAATCAAATTAACAAAATTGGCTGGCTATCAGAGATGTGACAAACAATTTAATCGCGCCTTCGATCTTGATGTTAAGTTTATCATGACACTGAAACAACGACAAAATAATCACTGTGCGAGCTGCAACAAAGTAATGTTGTGCCAGTATCCCCTAGCGACGTACGACAGTTTAACGTGGACAGAATTAAAAGTGGTCTTGGCCACACAGGCGAAAATTACCTGTCTTGAATGTAATCGACATCGAAAAACTGGTGTCCTGCTAACGAATCATCCTTCACAAAAATGAAGGCGGTGGTAATTGTGTATCTTTCAGGAATTACTTGTTATTGTTCACGTATAAATCAACGCTGAGGATCAGTTGAATCGAGTTTGTAGATTACAGGTCTACCCGTGGATCTTACCACACTGGATATTTTATGTGTGGTTACACTCCAGACTGGATCAGTCGCTCTTTTTATACCAATTTCAAATTCACCAGGTTCATATAAATATCTGACAGTCACATCACCTAGTACTGGTTGTTTTGAGAAAGAGTCCTGTCTTTGTACTGGTATGCGTTTTTGTGTAATTGTATTAATAGGCTTCATAGAAATTCCACGAGTAATTTTATTATTAAACGCAGCTATCACACTTGGTAGTCTTGCAACCCATTCACGAGATCTCGTGTCCGCCTGAATTTTGTTCAAGTATATTTCCTGCGCATATTGATATCCAAACAATCGTTCAACAATTACCTGATCGCGATGAATTCCGGTATGACCTCGTCTGAATTTGACGTTATGTTGTTGCATCCACGATGTTACTGCACCAAGAAATTCTTTGCCAGGATCAGTCTGTAGCAACGGTGACCATCGCAGGCCATCACGTTGATATATTCATTCAAAGTCAGATGCAACTTCAGTTGCTGTTTTGATGATAGTGGTTCTGCTTCTTTATATCTACTTGCAACGTCAACGACAGTCAACGAATATTTGTTTGTGCGCGATTGACGTATATCAGTTTTGATAATATCATATAGTAAAAACAAATATATACGCTTGATGAATTTCATTGGGAATGCCGACATAAAATGTGCGTACTGAATTTTTTTAGGTGGTGCTAGATAAATTTGCCATATTGCATGTCTTGCTAACCAATCTGCAGCAACAGAACGTGTGACTCCTGCTGCATCAGCAAGCTTACTAATCGCTGCTCTACCCCTCCAATATCATTTTGGGGTATAATAGATTGAGCCCATATAATAGTTATCTATGATTAATTACCGGCCCCATCACTAGTTTACCTTTCATCTCAGATCTTATCAACAGAGTAGCAAGCGAGTCTCTGAGAGATTTTTTTTACAAACTTTATAGTGTAAATCAACTTCACATCTGCAATACGTCGTTGTTGCGGATCTGGATTTTTATACGCCACACCATGAACGTGGCACGCTTGATCAATCGCATTTATTGGATACTCTCCAGCTCTTGGTTGATCTTTCTCGTCAAGTCGGATATCAAGTCGGGTTCCAGGACCACAATAATTATATCCAGGAAAATGCTTCTCGACAGGATATTTAGCCCATGAAGTCCCTTTTAATTTCCCTAGTGAAACAGCGATATCTGCTCCTGTTGCATGAGAGATAACTTTGTATTTTTGTACATTTCACACACTTGCCTGCGAGTGCACGCGCTTTTTTCATCATTGTTATTGTTTTTAATTTACTGGTGGGGGCAGGGTGCTCTGCATCAAACACAATATAAATCCATATAATTATTATATTTCTACAACACAGATGTCATGGATTTCTCAGCGACACGAAACCAAGAGCCAGTCAAGCATCATCCACTGCCAAGTTCATAGTTCCATCTCAGTTTGATAAGACGCAGTTGCTACTTAACCTGGTAATGAGATGGCTCAAGTAGAACAATTTGTATTTAGTGGCTCAATCAGTTGATGTTCAGCGATGATCCGATGTGCTCAAAGATTTTAATGGAAATGCAAATTTGTTGAAAGAGGAAGGTAATGCTATTATTGATTTTATCACCGACATCAAGAATGCGCCGCTGGTAGAAGAACTTGATGATAGTATCATCAATCTCGTAGTATACGATGTGATGCTAGACAAACAATCAAATACAGCTGGGATGTTTTCCCGACGCAGACACAAAAACACCGATATTATATATTTACTTAGCGATATGTGCAAATACCTAAGGTGATCAGAAATAACTGCAATCTTTTAGTTGTCTTTAATGATGTTGATACCCACACATTAAGAAACATCCACCAGACTTAGTGTTCAGGGGACATGGATACAATCTTGCTTGAAAGCGTCTTCTCAAAAGCGCAAGCGATTCCTCATGAATTTATCACGATCAATTTACATGATTCTCGGTCGCGATATCGCATAGGTCTCGATAAAAGTTTTGGTTGAGAGACGTGCCACCCGACGGCTACTTTTTACACACACAGCAGCAGAGAATGTAACGACCAACAGCGAATGTCCAGTCGGTAAAGGAGGACGCATAAAAATTTGACACACAAGCATCAAAAGAAAAAATAACAAAAATTCTGCTCAGAGCCCTGGTAACCTATAATTAGTGCTTCTATTATTAATAGTTTATTTGGGTCTAGGTCTAGGTTTTGGAATTTCCCTAGTGTATTTGACATAGTCCAGACTCTGGTTTCTAATAACAACTAACATTTTTATTTTGTGAACATCAGAATCATTCTAGGTTATTTTCCTTCAGTTAATATTTTTTGTAGAAAATGTTCATTGTGACCTGAGGTCAAGTTGAGAACTATATAATATCGTAACTGAGAGGATTTTTCATTCGAACTTCAAGTTCTAGCATGATCAAATTGTATTATATGTTGTGTTCAGTATTATTTCAGGCTGAAAACTATTTTCTTCAAATTATTGATTTCAAGTGATACATTTCTCTTGAAATACAAAAGTGCTCTGATAAAATTCTTGGACAGAGACATTCACTAGAATTTATAGCAAATTCAAACCAGGAATTACATTACTGTGATTCATCAAAAGACTATTGATACATCAACACTCTACAGGCTACCACATACACATCATGGCCTTCTGTTAATGATTTATTTTCGACTTCTACTGAATTTTGTTCAGGAATTTAAATTATTCGGACTTGTGTCTGTAATTCTATGATTATTTTGGAATTTAATTAGCAATACCTTAAGTTCTTTTTTCTTTTTCACTTTGTATTCTAGGGAAATAAATCATTTGTTGAATTGTACAGAGCTTGTTGCTTTTCATCATTTTCTGTTACTTTTTATTAAGATCGTAGACTCGTAACACAAACTAAAATGATTTCACCAAAAGCACTTAAGTATTTTCATTCAAATTAACGTTTAATGAATAACAATTTAGCAGTCCCTTTCTCATGCTTACATTAGTGTAACAAAAACATATTAAGCGCCATCTACGAAAAATATCAAAACTGTAAAGAGAAACTGTAAGAAGCAAGAAAACACGTCAGATGTTAATGGATATAAACATTGCTGATCCATGCCGTAAGGAGAACATTGATCGACAATGGTTGACTTCCGAAACTGGAGGAACACATTGCTTTATGTGAATTATTTTGAGATCTGAATGCGCTTATTCAAGTCAGTTTAATATGAATTTGTTTTTATCTTTTCTGATGTGAACAGCATCAATTGCAACTTTGTGGGACAAATAATATTATTTAAAAGATACAGCAATTTTATGCAAATTGAAATTTGGAGTCAGGGCTTGTGTAATTTGAGTTAGGGCTTGCGATGTTTTTTAATAGCATTTATGGAAATTCTCCCCGACACCACTACTACCCTCTCTTGTATGGTTGGTATTAATATCAATTAAATCATAATAATGAATTCGATCAATTGTAGATGCATTTAAATGTTTGAATCAGGGCCGGCCTTAGACCGATTGGACCGATTTGGCCTAATCGGTCACCGCGCTCACAGGGTTTCGCCCGTTAGTACTTTTTAAAAATATATCTGTAGAAAGTAAGTAATTTTAAAGCTATGGAAGAAACTTTTATGCTCAATATCATTTTTTTAAAAACACTTGTTTAAAAGTTTACTTCTAATTGCCATGCTCACAGGGGGCAACGCACGTAAATCGAAGGAGCCCCGCGTTTTCTAAGGCCGTTCCCGGTTTGAATTACCTCTTATTGGTTCGTCATTTACCTTAGTGTACATTTCCCACTCTCTGATATATGTATGGCTTTGCATTCATCGTTGAAGTTGCTTATAGATCTAACCGTGTTTGTATTGCCCTACTTTCTTCTTTTAAACCGTCTTTCATGCATAATTTAATCAATATGAATGAAAATATAAGTTCAGAAACTGAAAGAAAAAACTTATCAATCTGCAAAGAAAATTGTGATCATCCGAAAAGGTAAAGAACTATATTTTGTAGTTGACACATTTGGCAAGGATGTGCAGAATTTATTCATTCCGTCAATTCACAGTTGCGTGTTGTTAATCTTAGCTGCTTTGGAAATGCATGCATCGTTCCTTTTAATGAAAAATGTATACATCTCGTTGTATATCAATGATACAGCGTGCATTATATATATATATATATATATATATATATATATATATATATATATATATATATATATATATATATATATATATATATATATATATATATATATATATATATACATACATATATACATACATATATATACATACATATATATACATACATATATATACATGCATATACATATAGGTGCATATATATATACATAGATATACATACATATACATATATTTACATAGATATACATAGATATATATATACATATATATGTACATAGATATACATACAAAGATATATATACACAGATATATATATATATATATATATATATATATATATATATATATATATATATATATATATATATATAGAGAGAGAGAGAGAGAGAGAGAGAGAGAGAGAGAGAGAGAGAGAGAATTGCTACATATAAAATACATGAAACAATGAGAATTTTAAGAAACAAAATCTTTGTAAAGTCATGCAGTCTTAATTTCACCACATACACCAATAATAATAATAATAATAATAATAATAATGATAATTAAAAACAGGCAATGAACAGTTCTCGTTTGTTCCTCGAGAACAACATCTCTGTACAGTTTCATGTCTATTAGACAAATCGAGCTCAAGATAATATGAAAAATGTACGGAATGACAGAGGGACAGTCGGAAAACCATAATAATATACACCCCGTGCTATGGTAGGTATAAGATAAAAGTTATGATGAGATGAGTAGAAACTGGCAGATTCTTAATAAATGTAGTTATATTGTCATTAAATTACAAGATTTTAGTGACTTTACATTGAATACCAGAAATACTAATCAATCAGCCATTAAGTTGTCTTTTTTATATAAAAAGTTTGATTTGAAGATTGGGAGTTTGGGTGGGTACACACTTAAAGAACACCACTAACCTTTTGCAGATGATATAACCGTAGGAGAACAATAAAACGACAACAACGTTTCATTCTTTTTTATCCGTTTTGTCTTCAATTGAAAATCCCCTGACCAGATCCAATATAAAGGCATTCAAATTGTAATACTATGCATCACGTGCACGTTTGGAAGTCAAACCCTGACACTTAACTTTATGACCTAGAGTCCATACCAAAAACTTGTACTGTAACTTCGTCTCGCGTGTGTGTCATTTTCTTTTAAAAATTAAAAAGCAATTTAATGTTTGCACCTACTTTTTGATTTTCTTTCGAATTCTTCTTGGACAGGAACCACTTGATCCGGTTAACGTAATAAGGACCATAAACCATTCTTTCATTCCATATGAACAATATTCGGACTCTCGAAACTTTGGACCAATAAACTTTTCTTTCAAGCTAAAGAACCTTCTTACAAATAAGCCCACCTTTCGGATTATGTCTTCGATTAAACCTGCAAACCTTTCTTCTGTATCACAGAATCATCTGGCTTACACACCTTTGGATTATTGGACAGTCTGAATACTGAACCCTTCTTTCGGACCAATGAACCATCGGGCACTGAGCCTTCAGGACAATGAACCCTTTTTGGGACCAGTGAACATTCTGACTAACGTACCTCCAGAATACAGAACCTTAGGTTCATTAGCTTCTCTTTCAGACTGATGTCAATGAACCTTCGAAATAGTGTTGAGTCTGTCTTCCGTACCGCAGAAACTTCGAACTTGTTATTCTATGGACCATCGAAATGTAATCCTAGCCTACTGAGTTCTGCCTTTTAAAAAATGACTAGATGATTCCATTTACAGCTTTCAGAAAGAAAAAAAATTCTATATGAATTCATTTATTTGATGTAAGACAGGAAACACAAATTAAACTACCTTGGTATAACGGCATCAACTGTCTATTGACTCTGGGCAGACTGTATATTGACTCTGGGGGCAGAAGTGATTGTAGTATTTATTTGGTAAAGTCAACATATAATGCAAACATGTTTCGATACAATACATGATAAAGATAGTAAGCACATAAACTAGTAATAAGAAGCACACAGACGTACACACACATATATGTATATGTACGTATGTATTAACGATTTAAACATTATATAGGTAAAACAAGACATCTTTTCAATATTTAGGGGGCAACAGTTTTAAGATCAAAAAAAAAAAAAAAATAAGCAGCATAAAAGCACAGATCACAATGTCACAATGATCTTATACTTAATTAATTATAAACCACGCAAACAATTCAATGCCAATCAAATCAAGCAAAACAAACAATTTAATAATAATGAAAAAAGTTAAAGGTGAAAGAAGTCGGATGTAAGGTGAATCACAGTGCTCACTGGGTTAGAATAGGTGCAATAATTCAGTATTTTCTGTAATGTGACTTTCCTTTTTTAAATAAATTACCTAAAATCAATAATAGAGACACGTATTCCCACAATTTCGGGTTATTCGGTAAAGTGCGACATTACAGCTGTGTTTAATCTGCTCGTTTGCAGTGCCTTATATATTATGTGGTAAGTCATTCTAATCTTTCATTGCATTATACTAAAGATAAAAACGTCGTAGATTATACGGTAGTTAATCTTGGCACTTCAATAACGTAATTATTGCCACTGAGATAAAGTTAGATGGTGAGAGCCCAACTTATACATGTCTGTCGTGCGTATTACATCACATGAAACTGAAATTTGAAACTTCCATATTAATTCATGCATAGAGTTAGTGTTTGAAGATCTTTAAGGGTTCGACCATTTCAAAAAATTTGGTGAGTTGGTGGGTGGGGACTGATTCGTTTTCTTGTGGATATATTAGCTTTTTTTTTTTCTCCTACCTGAAGATACTTTTTCACTAATATAGGTGAGATATTTTTTTTTTTACTTTACGGTGGTGGTGGATATTTTTAAAGCTTTTTGGTGGTGGTGTGATAGATTGGGACTGTGATTTTCTTTGGATCCGAGATATTTTTAAAACCTTTTTAGATAATGGAGCTTTTCAAGCTATTGTAGCTAGATTTGTTTTGTAAAAACAATTCTCATTCCCCCCCCACCAAAAAAAAAATTAATGTAAATGGTCGGTCCCCAACTCTCAGAGTTGGTTCTGTTTTATGAAGATCATTCTGAATGGATATTCTTAAGCGCCCCAAATAGAAATTTCGGAAGTCTTCAGAATAATGTACCGTGTGTAATGCAGTTTAAAACGATACTGAATTTTATCCTTGACTGGGTTAAAAACAATAAATTTGATCTATTAACAATGATATATCTTTAATTATGATATATAATGACACTGTATTACGAGATCATCAGCAGAAATATATGTCGTAAGCAGTTGTACCAGCACCATGGCCATTGCATGTGAACGTACTCGATTGGTCATCGTATGCGTAACTGTAAGCATCCGGGCATGCTTGTTTGAATGTTTTGGAGTAGCTGAACGGTGGACAAGTCTGTGGTGTTGCATGAGCGCCTCTGCAACAGTAATCATCTCGATTGAACTTCATGCACGCGCTCATGCAACCTACCACACCTCCAGTGCCGTGAACCTGGAGTTCACTTGGACAAATTCTGTTCAGGTCTGTATTGCACCCAGCTCTGGTACAGTAATAATGGCCGCTTCCTGGGTTGAAAGTACCTTGGCGAGGAGCCATTGACATTTGAAGGTTGTATCCGTCCACCAAGCTGATGTCGTAAAAATCCTGGTTATGAGAGGGGCCGGCGTCAAATGTTATCTCAGCAAGAGTAGCCGGGGGAATTCCTCCGGCCCCGTTGCACTGAATCTTTCCCCCTCCACAGTCCCCGGTCTCACATTGAGAGCCCCCGCAGTGGGTTCTTCCCCAAACTCTACCGGACCAGTTGTTCGCTACGGTAGATGTACGAGACTGCCCTGATCTCAACTCATATCCACCTAATGAATAAAAAGTAATTGTCTTTAGAAAGATGTAATTATGTACAAATAACTGACCAGAAATATACAGCGCAAATCTGGCTAATGTTTTTGTTTTTGAAACAACAACGTTTAAGTTACACTTAGTGAACAGATATTATTACCACAAAAATGTACAGTGTTGACTTGCTTTGTTCTTATTTTGTATTTATAAAACCTTACCAACATATCTAAAACTAGAATCACATACAGACACAAATACATGCAAACGCACGTATGTGCACGCGTGCATACATACATAGTGTATTTTCAACTTCTGAATTACTAAATTTATTACTTTTAATGAATGTATGTACTTATCTACAACACCGAACATTATTGTTTTTATACTTTCCTTTTTACATGTTAGGGTCACTATAGTTATTTATAATTGTTAAACCTGTAAATGCAGCATAAATTTATTTTGTTTATTGAGTATTCTGCCTGCTAGTTATGATTCATGATTTCCATTTTTTTTTCTTTCTTGTTCTGAATATTAGTAATGTAAATTTTGTGTAATCTCTTGAATATTAATAATATAAATCGTGTGTGATCTTTATCAGAGATATAAAAGGCCAGACAGTAAGTGTTCTTTCGACAATACGTACCACCATCTGGAATAGATGGGTTTCCGAGAAGTCCTACCCAGACTGTCTGCGGACAATTGTTGTGAATAATGAGTTGGTGGTTAGCTGCGCATGCTCCAATCATGCATAAAAGGACAAGGGCACGAGACATAATTCCTTTAGAAGAAGAAATAAATCATTTTTTAAAAAAACAATGACAATAACGAAAATACGCAACCTTCTGATAAGGACTGGCAAGGCCTGATTAAAGGCCGAATAAAAGGAGCAGTTGCGTTACACATTGCGGCGCGATGGTGGGAGTTATAGATGGAAAGGGACAATTATTTCCGAGCGCCTGGCAAAGGAGGCGCCTTAAGGAGCTTTTTCAGCTAAAAGTTCATATTATCTCTTCTCTGTATCAACTGGGGGGGGGGGGCTATCAAAGAAAATTTCTCCAGGTGTCTCATTAAGGACGCAACTGACGAACATTGCCCCCGGGGCCTCGAACCGTCGCGCCGCCACTAACATATTCGGGTGGAAATGGTGGTGTTCTTTTTGAAAGTTCTCCAGGGCCTTTTACTCCATTAGTCCGACATTGAGAACTCGTATATAACGTCTTGCCTTCTTCGTAGACGTGCACGATGGTTTGTTCATTAAAGAACCATTATAACAAATCGGTAAGTGTGGAATACGATAACCAAATTTCTGACATTGCACACGATTAAGCTCATTCGGAAATGATGATTGTACAAATAATTTCTTAAAATGCGAAATCTTGTCAAGTTATCATGGTGTTTGTTTATATTGCTAGTATAAAAGAGCGACGACGTAGATTTACAAAGGTTACATGTATAGATAGTTTTATCGGGAACCATCTGCAGCTTGATCCTGTCTAAATATGATAAAACAAAATCAAATTATGTACATTTACTTCATAAAACAACTGTAGTCACACTTCTCTACTATGTTTTGTTGGTGTGGAAACCCATTAGGTTTCTTATATGCAGAGATTATACAGCAGATTATAGAACAGAAAGAGTGAGTTTAAGTGTTATCGATATTTTAAAAGCTACATCTCTTATCAATTCTCTTTGGGCATGCTCGTTTGGAAATATGAACAGTCGGAATGTAAGAATGAGAATAGAATAACACAACTCTGGCACAGTGCGGACTGTTCCCTACAAGGAGATGGTGTAGACGGTGTCAGTCATATGGAACGTTCTTAATGCAGTTTGTGCAGTACATTTATGAATATCGGAGTCATGTCGATGCTTGACAGTACCCGCTATTTTATCAATAACAAAGAGGTTGAGCCTTGCCTGGATAACGGTGATGTCACCACGAATTTTCTAGGCCTTGGTCTATATAGTGAAGACTGCACCCTGCTGCGGCTTTCCCATCGATGAAAAAACAACAGACCATGATTTAGGTCGGAATCGCCACGTGAAATGGGCATCAATGCCCATCTCCATGGCAGAAGCCAATGTCATACTCTCAAAGCTGGCTTTGTGCATGCCGTCTGCAACACTGTCGCTGGTGGCATATACCAACCTGCTTTTCGTCTTGCAGGGGAATACGAGCATCCTTGCCTTTCAGGACATGACTACAGACGCCCAGCCAAATGAAAATTATTTCCTAGCATGGTACGACCGTGCCCCAAAACGTCCGTGTTGCTTTCTCAGACGTGGAATGACTAACCAGCCAAGAGCACAATGGCAAGACAGCAGTGTTCGATGCGATTTATGCACCTGGTGGTATGGCTCGTAAGAAAGTCGTCGTGGGTAAGAAAAGTACATAGTCTCTGTCAGGAAGGGGCGATGAGCTTGTTAAAGGATATCCCCAACTTTGGCCTGTTCCTTATGGCCTTGCAATTAAAGCATTTTTCCGGCAACTATATAGGTGATTTAGTCAGCACACCTGCATTAAGCTGATATTGTCAACCTCGACTCTTCGAATAACTACGGGACTTACTATGTAGCATTTGGTGAGAGGTCATCTCACATTCTCTACTTCTTCTCACATGGACATGCGCCGCCTAGAGAAAAATCTCTGTACCTTCAAAGAGCTAGAGGAGGAAGCCCCCATACATAGCTAATGACCTACCCCACGATTCCGGTTATAAAACTCTGATAGTTCGGTGTGCGGCCACCTGTCATTCATGGTATAAGAGGCACTTGAGTAACACCTGACACATTGCCACAGTGTAAACTCGCCACCCGATGCATGTGAACATATGTAGACGTTCTAATGGCGCTGAATTTTTCACGCTTGACCTCACCAACTAATGGGCTTGAGGCTTCTAGCAACTGTACTCTTGGCGTTGATCAAAATGACCTGGTCGAGTTTTCCGATGCTGACGGGCATCCTGAAACATGGGCGTGGAGGTCTCTACGTTCTTCACCAAACCTATGAATGTTGGTGACGAGCAACACGGATGTCTTTGGTGATGATGGTACACCCAGAGATGATGGCGTACCTACTGATCGATCTCAAGCTGTTCATATTTCAATGGCTTCAAAATGCCGCCTCGAAAAAGTATCCTGACAGTCACGACACATTCCTGTTTATACCAGGAAACCTATCAAGTTCTTTGACTTCAACATCTTCTTGCCTGCGAGCATATACTCAGTTAACGGTGTGGGTTCGAAAACTAACCAAATCCACCAACCATTGAAGTAAAGGAACTATAATGCCGACATATGCAACAATCCAAGACCTACAAATCAGCAGTGAAATCTCACAGCGGGCAGTGGTTCAACAGCAGTGCGCTTTTACAAAATGTTCAAGCGCGTAGTAAACGCGGTGGATGTAATAGACACCACCCAATCGTTTGGTGGGAATTTGAATATGTTCAACAGTTATTTATATACCCATTAAGATTGCCTGCCCTACAGGTCACAGCTTTAAGCTGTTGTCTGATTTTCACTGCAGAAGATCTAAATAGCCAATGACTCTTCCTGAAAGCAAAAAAGCACGAGGAAATTCGCGTCTTGTCTGAAACGAAGCTCATCATAATCGTAGATCCCATATCAGAAGCGCTAGGAGAAAACGCTGTCCCTCAAGAAGACTTGCAACTTTCCCGGACAGAAGTCATTCCGTTTTCATATAGTCATACGATCTCTCAATAACGGCGAACAAAAACTATGCGAAGCCGAAGCTTTCCTACTAGTATTTCAAATTTAGATGATAAGAATTAAAAATCGCCAGTAGAACGTATGCTATTCCTGATATGGCAGTCCTCAGAACAGATCTTATCTGGTCAATACAGTTAGATTTCCCTGGACCAAAGTCATCCGTGTTTCATATCGTTAATGTTGTAAGTTTAACTCCGCTCTTTAATGCAAATCATATATGAAACCAGTCGCGTTTAAGCTTTCTCATCGAAGATTAGGTAGCAAGTGAAAAACAAATGCGTTTCCCAGAAACGATTATCAACATAAAATGAGATCATCCTGGAATAATTCTGAAGCAAACATCTGCAACGCACGTGCCTAGGTAGGTTGAAGAATTTCGTAAATTGGGTGAACTCTCAAAATTTGTCTTTGTTATTCGGTGTTTGTTTTCCTCTATGTCGTGACCTTTTGTATTCATTTGTATACTGTATATTGATGTAGAAATGTATTATTTTCATTTTTATGATTGTTATAATGACGAGAGTACGTTTGCTTCTAATTGCATAACATGTATGGAGGCAAAGAGCAAAATTTCAAGGGGCGTAGCTACAAAGAATCTGGCAAAAATAATTGAATTTCGTAAGAATCATATTTTCTCGTTCTGTGATATATAAGAGGCATCAAACGAGTTATTGTTAAATTAGTTGACTTCTCATACGTCAGTGTCCAGACTCAGAAATAGGGAAGACTTTTTAATCAACTGCACAGGGTGTTTGCTTGGATCTTCAAGTTTAGCAAGGAATAGGACAGATGGTTTTATCCTAAGCTCACAAAGGTAATTATTTTGCTATCGTGTACGATAATTTTTCCTTTTCAGTTAAAATGGGATTTTAGTGTTTACAGTATCTAATTTTCCACATAGAAATTTGAAATAATTATTTCGCAGGACACTGCTTCTCTTGTATACCTCTCTTACATTTATGTTACTTGACATTTGAAAACTTGAGCGCAGAACTTTAGTAAAATATATTCGCGATGATGCCTCCACCAGAAACTGGAACAAAGTTTCGGTGTTGAACTCGGGCATGAAAAGAGAAACAAATTATTTGACTTAAGAAATAATTGCACTTTAACTAATGATATGATACTTTTGTTGTACTATCTGAGGTACTGTTAAAGTTTTATTTTCTTCGATAGCCCCTCTTAAATCTTAATAAAGTCATACGTTATAATTTTGTCCAACTTTAGCAGCACTATGAAAATGAAATTGTAAGTGCAATGTATCACGGATGCCTATTTAAAATAGACAAACACCCATATCTTTGACGCACTCGCATTCTAAAGATGTTAATTATCACATGTACGCTTAATATTACACGTGCTTCAACATGTCCATTAACATTCACAAGGTCTGAGTTACATGCACTCTTATCCGAGTCCGCCCATGTAGAGAGGAATAGGCAGTGTTTTGTTCAGATAAATAAAACGAATGTCTAGAACCAATGCTACACTTGAAACCCATTGGAAACCAAGCCGGGCATCAACAAAGTTGAAGTTAACGCAGTTCAAAAGTTTATCCATCACTTGAACATACCGATTCATTCTCTTCACAGTGGATTGACTCCCTTTAGTAGGATAATACCAGTGTCACGTCCAAGTAAATCTGGAGGTAAACTGCAACCTGGATAAGACCTTACGATGTGGTATTTTGATTGCATTTGTCGCGATCGCTTTTCTTCATTTCCTTTATTGCAAAATGTGACGATTTTGCCTAATACGAAGTACGAAGAAGTCAAGAATTGTTTATTTGCAGTATACATGGCCACGCGCACAGGACTGACGATGAGACGAATTAGAAGGAAGTAAACATCACCATATACTGAAGATGCCACATTGAAGTGCATTTGATCCGCCATACAGATCCTGGTTATGTTTTCTTTGTCTTTGATTGGATTTCAATCTACATGAAGAGATGTAAGGTAGGGTCGATTAAATTGCTCCTGTAATAATCCGCAAAGACGATTGACTTAGGTTTTAATGTCCCAAGGGTCAAAACAGCTTTACGGCAACTACATGTTCAGAAAGAGCCGTACAAATGAGAAGCGCGATATGGATTAGGACATTAGGGCATGGTTTTGGATCAAAATAGATTCAACCAGTCGCTATATTCGAATCCTTTTCATTGTCCGTGGTTAAAATGCTATTACATTACAATTGTTGATTGCTGAAATAAATGTTACGAGAAGTACACGGAAATAAATGGTACGATGCCATTTTATGAGCCAGTTATTTCCAAATACTAAATTGTCCATGTTTCTGAATTTGATTGATTATCGATTTTAAAAGAGCCATAACGGCAAAAAGACAACATAATGGTAAATACTGAGCCAATCGAGTAAAACATTGAGAGTGGAATATAGGTTTAAGCTATCAGACCTGGCGGTACCCCTTACGATTGTAACCACCTGTCTTCACGTTCCTCCTGGTGCCGTTCCACATGGACATAATGTTTACTTTCATTACATGAAATCCGAATTCATGTTTCTTGAATAATCCGATGTCGGTGACAAGATTATGAATAGCGGAATATTAATCAAGGCCTGTAACCACCTGTATTTTCATCTTCTACTTTGTACTGTTCTAACAGAACATAAAATTTACTTTAAAATATAGTCCAAGCAGGCGTATTGCACGAATGATCATATGCCTCTTAGAAACGAGCACCTTGCACTCTATATAGCAATAAACTCGTTCTTATTGGAGAGTTTTGTTTCTGAAAATTTGAAATGCAACTGACCTGGTGTGCAATTTATTCTGATGTCTGCATCAATATGACAACTCAATCTTAATTTAACAAGAAGCTTCCAAATGAATGAAATAGACTGATCATTAATGAATTCGTTTATTATGTAAAACGTTTTTTTACAAATAATTGCTATATCTATGGTGTCTTAGGGAGAATATATTTTGTTTCTTCTGAGGGCAGATGTTGTATAAGTTGTAAGGTCACATTATCATTTCATCAACTCGTTTTCTTTCTTTACAAGAGTAAAATGACAGACCACAAAAAGAAGAAAATACATGTCCTTAAGCAATAGGCTAAACGGTACAACATGGACAACAGGTGCTTCTCGAAAAAAATTACACACGTGACCCACTATGATAAAAAGAACAAAATTATAAATAAATCTTATTCCAATTCCGATTTCTGCAGTGTGGCAGTTTATAGTGATGTCTAGCACTGGGGCATCATGCCGCAAACATGTATCATGATGTCCCACCCAGTCACATTATCCTGACACCAGACCGACCAGTCCTTACACTAACCTCTTAATGCTGAGCGCCAAGCGAGGCAGCTGTAAGTACCATTTTTGTATGTCTTTGCTATGACTCGGTCGGGGATCGAACACATGACCTCCCGCATCCGAGGCAGACGCTCTAACCACTAAGCCACCGGAGACATCTTGGAAGGGAACTTACGTCTGGTATGCAAATCAAATGGCTTGTGCCAGCTTAATCTGAAAGCAATCTATGTGTACCATATGATAAGGAAGGCAAATTCGTGACTTCATGATTGGCAACGAACGGTCAAGGCTGTCTTTCTGATGACTAAATGTTTTAGTAGTAGCATAAGTAGTATCAGCAGCAGTGGAATTAGTAGTAGTAGTAGTAGCAGTAGTAGTAGAAACAATCGTAGTAACAGAAGCATGAAAAGTTAAAACTGAAATACGAAACGATACATTATTATCGCTAGTTCATACATGTTTTTAAAGTCGGCTATCCGTAGCAATAAAACAGTCTTTGTTGCACTTAAATTATTGTTCTTTGGATAGAAATTTGTTTAGTCCGTTCGCATTTTCGGACAAACCGCTCCGGTGGCCTAGTGGTTAGAGCGTCCGCCTCGGATGCGGGAGGTCGTGGGTTCGATTCCCGGCCGAGTCATACCAAAGACTTACAAAAATGGTACTAACAGCTGCTTCGCTTGGCGCTCAGCATTAAGAGGTTAGTGTTAGGACTGGTCGGCCCGGTGTCAGGATAATGTGACTGGGTGGGACATCATGCTACATGTCTGCGGCATGATGCCCCAGTGCTAGACATCACTATAATTGCAGACATCGTAGCGATATGACTGAAAAATTGTTAAAGCTACGTTAAAAATCCAAATCACATCACATCACATTTTCGGACTCTTACATGTATTAGTATATACATGAGTTGAACAGGACTAGGCCTTTTCACGGCTAGGGTTGCAAAATGACTGCGCTGTTTCGCAACAGTATCTTTGCGGACATCTTATACTATTATCTGGTTCTGAAAGATGTACTTTAGACTTTAATATTCAAATTGAAAATGTAAATTTGTTAGAGTTCAATGCACCTGTTAACAGTATTGAAAAAGCTATATTGAAAGTACGCGAGAATACTGACAAACTTATTTCAAGGAGACGTTCAGTATCTAGCTTTATAGGAAAAACTTTAAGACATATCAAAGACTACAATCAGTAGTTGTCCATACCATGGTTGATACACTGCATTGTCATTTATTGATACAAGAATACATTTTAAAAAGTGTAACACTGAATATAAGAAAACCAATATTAAATATTTGCAACCGTATTCACGTTGAATACTAAGTTTAAGGTGTCGTCAATGCTGTTTAGACTATTTAAAAGCCAACATGTTTAAATATCAAACGGAGACAAATACTATAATTCCGCTGAAAACATAACGACCTCGATATCGACAATTTAAAAAGACTTTGATGCCTGGTCTGCAACGATGCAATCAAATTTGAAAGTCCCGGCTATGAGATGTGACATGCGTGATATAGATTAAAGCATGGTTTCCAGAAGATACAAACAGTTGATATATTTGGCTCTTTGACATCGTCTCTTGTTAAAATGTTATTACTTTAATATTGGGTATTGTTAAAATAGAGGAAAAGAGGAAAACACGGAAATAAATGTTATGATGCCTTTACATGAAACACTTATTTCCAAAGACGAAACTTTCCCTGTTTGTGAATTTTATTGATTACTGAATATGAAAAAGTCATTATGGTACCTACTGAGCCACTCACCCCTTTAAATGACCGTACAGATTTCTGATTCGTTACATTATGGAATAAAGACGGTGACGAAAACATTGAGTGCAATATGGGTCTAGGTCTTCAGGCCCAGCAGCCGATTTTGCGATTGTAACCACTTGGCATCACCTTCCTCCTGATGCCATTCCACATATAACCTTTTATATTTATGAAACTAAATCAGATTTCAAGAGACTTGTTTTTTAATAATCCGATATCAGTTTTAAAAAATACGGATAGTGGAAATCAGGTCGTGGCTTGAAAGCCTAGCAGCACACTTTGCGGTTTTAACCGCCTGTCTTCACCTTTCACATGATGATATTCCATGTGGACAAAACATTTAGTTTTAAAAACAAAGTTAAAAAAAGCATGTTCCTCGAAGAATCCCACGCCGCTTACAAACGATCACATTGCACTCTATGTTGCAATAAACACGTTCTTATTAGAGAGATTTTGTTCTGAAAATTTGGCATGCAACTGACCTGATATACAAACTCTTCTGATGTCAGCATCATTAGGACAACTCAGTATATATTTAACACGAACTTTGCAAAGGAACGAAACTGACTAACTTTCCCTTGATGAATGTGTTTGGTTGTTCTCATTTTTATAATTAAAAAAACAAAGAAATAAAAACAAACCAGACAATGACAGCTACTTACATGCTGTCAAAGAGAGAACATGTTTCGGAGAGCAGAATTGTATTATTTGTAATCTCACAGTACAATATCTTGAACTCAATTGATTTCTTTAGAAAGGAAAATGACACAAGAAAAAAGAGGAAAATATTAAGATGTCGGTAACATAGTGATACAATGTTACAATATGGATAACAACAGATGGCGCTTCCCGACAAATAATTAAAACACTTAACCTATCAAGTTGACAAGAATAAACAAATAAATAAATTTGGCTTCAAATTCATACTTCTTGATTGAATGAGAGCCTAATAAATTTGGCTTCAAATTCATGCTTCTTGATTGAATGAGAGCCTTTACGAAATCTTCTCAACGTACCTGTTACAACAATCCGGGACGCAAACGTACGTATCGTATTCAAATCAAATGGCTTGTGTCACTAAAGCCTGAAAATGAATATATATGTACCAGATGATAAGGAAGGCAAATCGGTGACTTCAAGATTCGGAACGAAAGGTCAAGGTTTCTTTATTGATGAAAGCAAAGTAATCACTCTTGTCCTTGTACATAAGGCAAACGTAGCACTAGTATTGTTGGTACTAATATGGCCAGAGAAACACAATGACCGCGTCTTTTCCATTCGAATATCGACGATAACGTTCTTGGCGCCCAATAAACAATCTTAAGACAGCTGTCTTGAGACATATCCAAGATTAATGATAACCTCATTTCAAAGAGGCATTCAGTAGAAAACTTCATGGGAAAATCTCTGAGATATTAAATATTTGCAGCACGTAGGAATGTTCAAGTTCATTTTCAAACTTGAATACTCTTGAAATACTATTTTTGTCCCGTTAATTGCAGTAATATGTCAACGTGCAGAAATTAAATCGTCGCTTTCCTATTTCATAATAACAGCAAGGCCATTTCTTAAGAAAAGGACCTGACAATTTGGTCACGACCCTATCTAATTATACAAATTTAAACCTTCTTCTTCAAACAAATGAAACTTTTAATGTCCATAACTCTCAGCAAATGTAGGTATGTATATATGTATATCTGTATGGAAACAGTCTGATATGACTACTGGTACACTTCTTTAGATTTCTTACTTTTCCCGAAACAAACTGTACTTACATTCATGAATAGGTTTAATGTGTCCTCCATGCTTTTTACATTATCTAGAAGCCAAAATGTTTAAAGCATCAAACGAAGACAAATCTTTTTGCACTGGAATTCCGTTGGTATACTCTAATCTTTTACATTGTCCCTTGTTAAAATGTTATTAATTTAATAGTGTGCATTGTTGAAATATACTTTCATAGGAATGCAAGGAAATAAATGTCATTATACTGTTTTATGAGTAACTTATTTCCAAATATGTCCCCGTTTTTGACTTTTATTGATTATGGATTTTAAAAGAACCATGATGGTAAATATTAAGCCAGTCTTCCATTGAAGTGTCCGAACTGACTTCTGATTCGTTAATGCCCGGCATAAAGACTGTGAGGAAAATAGCCTATCACCTTTTCAAAATGAGCGAACTGACTTCTGATTCATTTTTGCATGGAAATGACCGTGAGGAAAACATTGAAAGTAGAAAAAAGATCTAGGCTATCAGACATATCGATACCCTTTAAGACTGTAACCACCTGTCTTCATTTTCCTCCTAATATCGTTCTACATGGTCTGAACGTTTGCTTTTATAACATGAAATCAAACTTCTGGCAGCAATGTTTCTTGAATAACCCAATGCAGGTGAGAAGAATATGGATAGTGCGATCGGATCGATTATGCAGGCCTAACGGCCCAATTCGCTATTGTAACCACCTCTCCTTTCACCAACCACTTCGTGTCATTCCAAGCGAACAAAACGTTTACATAAAAAATATAGTTCAAGCTGGCATGTTGTACGAATGATTCCATGCCTCTTACAAACGATCACCTTACACTCTATATTGCAATAAACACGTTCTTATCGGAGAGTTTTTGTTCTGAAAATGTGTTATGCAATTGACTGACTCTCAATTTCTTATGAATCTTAATTTAACAAGAACATTCCAAATCTATTAAATAGATTCACTTCCCCTTAATGAATTATTTTATTTTGTAATTGTTTTTATATTTTTTTAAAAAGGTAAGCGCTACTTCCTTTATGTCTTACAAAGAACATATTTAGTTTCCGCGGGCAGAGGTTGTATAAGTTCTAATGTCACATTATCTTTTCTTCATCTCCTTTTCTTTCTTTACAAAAGGAAAATGACAGAACAAAAAAGAAGGAAATATAGGTCCGTAAGATATGCATGTTGTAACGATAGGATAAAGAGTACAACATATGGTGCTTCCCGCCAAAATAAAAATCATCTGACCTTTCTTGATAACAAGAAAGAAATATAAATAAATTTATAAATTCAAATAATGAATAAGAGCCCGGAGAAAACCTTTTGAACAAACCTGTTGCGACAGTCTGTGATGGGATCTTACGTCTGGTTTGTAAATGAAATGGCGTGTGAAAGCAATGTTTGTGTACCGGACGATAAGAAGGGCAAATCCATGACTTCATGATTGGCGAGGATAGGTCAATATGCCCTTTTTGAAGACGCATAGTAATCACTCTTGTACTGTTCAGTCTCTACCTTTATAGGACAAACTTTGAGATATGTCAAAGACAGCAATCAATAGCTGTCCATACACTGTTTAATACATTGCGTTGTCATTCATCGATATAAAACTACGTTTTAACAGTTGGAACCACTCAGTGAGTAGAAGAAACAAATACTAAATATTTCCAACTCAATTGCGACCTCTGGTTTATTTTTACACTTGAATAATCTTGAAATATTATCTTTGTCCCTTTAATTCGAGTAAAGAATTGGAAACGTGCAGAAATGAAATCGACTCGTTGCTATTTCAAAATAAGGTTATGTCTTAAAACAGAGCGGCCATTTCTAAAGAGCAAGGTCTGGAACTTTGCTAACAACCCTCTCTGAATATGAAAATGTAAACCTTCTTCAAACAAATGAACCTTTTAATGTCTATAACTCTCCGCAAATGTAGGTATGTATAAATATAGGTCTGTAGAGAAACAGTCTGATATGACAACTGTTAAACTTCTTTAGATTTCCTACCTTTCCCAAAACGCAACCTTACGTTCAATACTAAATTTAACGTATCGTCCAGTTTATTTTTTACATTATCTATAAGCCAAAAATGTTAACATCATGGAACGGAGGCAAATCTTAATGTGCTGGATCCGCCTTATAAATAATAAAGACGTTAATATCGAAAATTTAAAAACGTAGGTAGCAGAGACGAAACGGTATAATCACATTCCGAAAGCCTCTTGCTTAACAAATAATTCCATTTATGTAAACTTTGGTCTCGATGAATTTTGGTTTTCCTGCTATCATTTACCTTGCCTACTTAAAACTAAATATACCTTGCAGCACATCGGTTTCATCACCTTTTAAAGTTGATAAAACATGTTGTGTTAGTTTCTAGTGCTTCTAATGACGTGGTGTAGCGGAAATAGTGTCAGATACAGGGGGCCCTGAGTGGCCGAGTGGTCTAAAGCGCTCTCCGTCACGGATCACTGCCATCTCACCTCTGTCTGCTTGGGTTCGAATGTGGATATGTGAGAAAGCTTGCCGGTAGCTTCTCGTGGGTCGGTGGTTATTTCCGGGGTTAACCGGGTTCTTCCTCCACCATTAATACTGGCCGCCACGTATAGCCTATCCTGTGCTGAAAAATGGCGTTAAACCCTATAACAACAACAACTGTCAGATACAGAAGTTGAGTTGCTTCTCTTATAAGTATTTTTGCAAAATGTGCGTGCTTAAATAATATAAACTATTCAAAGCATACATAAACTGATAGCCACCCTTTCAGTGAAGGAGGTAAAGCATCGAGAAACACAAAATATAACGTCGAATGCTGCTAACTAAGCCTCATCAGTAAACTATTACAAAAATTCCGCTTGAATAACGCATACTTACGAGACAGGCAGTAAGTCAACTCGTCGATTTATGACCATACAGATCAGAGACTTACTTATAGCACATTGTGATATATACGAAGTGTATTTGCAAAGTTCTGAATATTTTCCTATATCCGTTTTGTTTCTTTGAACCAGTCAGTAAATTTAATGGCGATCGAAAGACAAAATAACTTTCTATAGAATGATCTGCAGCTGTCATTGGAGCACAAAAGACACCTGCAGACATATGCCTGTGACATAACGTGGGTAAATGAAAGTGACCTAGGAATGCCGGACAAGGAGAACAAGTCCGTTACTAAGCAAATAGTGTACTCAAAAATCCAGTTACTCTCAGCTGATATCAAGGCCGACTTGGAAAACATTTACGGTATAATTCTTTGTCGTATCCTACAATCTATGAAAGATATTTCGCGTTGTGAAAGATGGTTGTCTACAATTTGTGAGAGGGATGTGGCTGCTACGAAGGGGACGATTGATGAAGAATGCATTATATTTCTATTATCACGGGCATTATTTCTTTTGATGTTTTAATATCTTGATGAATCGTTTGAAGCTTGAACGATATATCCCGCATTTGTTGATGGCTTATAAAAAAAGACTGAGGTTGAAATAGTTCAACGGCTACTCGCCAGATATGAAAAGAGTGATTAGAGACATTTGAATGACATTGTCAATGTTGATGAAACATGGATTTACTTTTCTGAACCTGACTCAAAAGAAAATGGTATTTTAAAAAAGATTTAGGTCGGATAAAACAAGACCACAAATTTCGTTCCACGAAGTCGGACTGTCAAAGGAGCTTTATGCACATTACGCTTCGATGCAAAAGACCCAATCATCCAAATATATGTGCCGGGCACCCAATCATCCAAATATATGTGCCGGGCTCTGCTAGTGCCGCTGAATAGTTGTATGCCTCCACTCCATGACAACACATCGTCGTGACGGACTTCCAGAAAGAACATAGCTTACAAACATTGCTACATCCTCCTTACAATTCTTGTCTAGCTGTAGGTGACGTTTGGTCGAATCCCGTTGCCAAGGATTAGCTGGAGACTTGGCTAGATTCGCTTGATTTGGTTGCTCTATAACGCCATTTTTCAGCTAACGATAAGCTGTACATGGCGACCAGTATATCTGGCGGAGAAAGAAGCATCCACCCAAGGGAAGCTTTTTTTTTTTTTTTTTTTTTTTTTTTTTATTAACCCCGTAATAGGTTAACCAATGGGTCGGGGAACCAACCCAGGGTCACCTTACAATCAAACATTTCTGGTTATCAGATAATCTAGGGATAATAAATATAATCTACAGAGAAAGTAAAAAAGAAAACACACACACACACACACACACGCATATACACATGCATATGGCACACAATCTAGGTGACATGGCCTTTGTGATATTACAATATTTTGTTCCTGTTTACCATCAAGTCAGAGACAAGTTAAATGTTCATTGTTGAGGTCCATTTTTGAAGAAATTGGTCCTCTTTTTTTATTTACCTTAGCAGTGTATTTTTCAATATTCTTATGCATTGCAACTATTTGCTTAAACGCAGAATAGAAGGATTTTTCATATTGAATCTGCAAGTATAAATATAATATTTTGCCAAAATAAGCAGAAAATTACCCAAACTGTCCAGTTGTTCACTTCCTAAAAATGTTTCTTTTTTGGACAGATGTACAATATTTGGGCAAAAAGGTGCAAAAACTTCAATAAAACGGTACCAAAACTGTGAAGTAATACTGCAGTCATAAAAGAGATGCTCAATACTTTCAGTTTCACTCTTACAGAAAGTACATTTGTTGTCATCAAATATGTTAATTCTTTTAAGAAAATCATTAGTAGCGATTATTCTATGGATTAATTTAAAGTTAAAAGAGATCAACTTGGTATCCTTGGTACAGCATTTTGCCTGGCTATATATATCAGACCACTCCTCACTACTTATATTTTTATTAAATACTTGCATCCAAGCTTCTTGCTTCGCAGTGTGTTGCCTTTTAGTTTCCTGTGAAAGATCTTTGTAAACAAACTTGTGTGAATCTTGTTTTCGCAAGTTCATTATTTTATCCTCCTGCTTATCAAAATTATTATGTACTAGGTGTTTTTTTATGGCATCTTTCCATGCTTTAGGAATTCTGGATATTAAGGAGAAGTATTTCAAGAAATCATCGCTTCCAGTTTTTTGTTTTATTATCTCAAAAGGTATTAAATTACCGTGATCATCTACTAGATCGTTCAGAATTTCAAAACCAGATTCTGTCCAGGATTTGTATTGATAAATCATTTTAGGGGGGACAAAATTTAAAGTACTCATGCATAGATACTCGTTAGGACTTTGCGGTTCTTCTTTCCATTTAGATACTGCCAAAATTACATCTCTCCAAAAACTGTTTTTAATGAACTTACTAAATTCTTCTAATTTCCTTCTCCCTAAATTCCAAATATCCTTTTTATTTCTGAGTATAGTTGTATTGACTAAGTTCTGCCACGTTCCATCTTCCTTTTCCAGCAATCTTTTAACCCATCTTACCTTAATATACCTAATGAATGAAAATATGTGTATCATATTTAGTCCTCCCTCGTTTTCTGGGGAAACTAGTATATCACGTTTTATTCTCTCTACTTTTCCACCCCATACAAATTTAAATAACGTGCGATTTAGTTCTGCTTCAACTTTTGCTGATGGGTTAGGAAGTGCTGAAAAAAGATGTATGAATATGGGCAGAACAAGAGTCTTTACAACAATTACTTTACCAACTATTGACAGACGAGGGAAGCTACTGAGAAGCATTCGCACACTTACCCACGTTGACTGAACCCAGACTCGAACCAACCCAGACAAGGAGATATGTCAGCGATCTGTAAAAGCGATGTCATGGAAACAGATTTACCCGTGACTGTATTACCTATTCCTATATTCCATATTAGCGTAAGGCTTACAATTTGGAGAAATATTTTACGACAGCGCTAGACAAAATTATTTTAGCTGTTTTAGTGGACTAAATAATTCGATTAGAACAAGCACTTCTTGCATCTCCTCTGTCAACATTTTTTGAATAGTTATGAAAATAATTCGGTATCAGCTTGTCTCTGGAGTAAAAGAATATAACAGGGAAATATGTCTTGTCACAGTTTAACTACAATTTAGGATAACAATATCGAATATAGAGCTTTTTAAAAGTTCGTTTCGTTATTAACAATGTCTGTAGACTAGATTCATCAAGCTTGTAAAATGGCGTTGAATTCTGGTATAATGCATGGCCTGAGCCATAACGATAGCCAGCACACAAAAAAGATAAAAGAAAGGAAAAGGTTTTTACAGCGATCTACAAATGGAGATAATTTGCATTTTTTTCCTGCATGCGATCAACATTTCATTGTTATTCATGGAGGCAAAAACGACTGCGGAAAGCATGCTTCTACAAAGAAATACAAAGACTTTGCATCATTTCATGATTAATCATAGAAAATTTCATTATGTTGTTAAGATTTAGAATGATTTCAGTGACCTACATAAAGCAGTAATGAGTGCTGAAGCTCTTTACATATGCTTTTATTAAAGTACACAATTTGCCAATCAGTGCTTCCGACCATGGAAGTAAACTATTTGAACAAGATTTCCTGCATTCAAACACAGCGATCAAAAACAGCTAAGGTCGCAAACCTTCCTTTTAAAATTGCAACTGAAAGAAGCACCAAAGCATTTTGTGCAAAGGAGAAAATCAAAACCGATGATATTAATAATTTTAATGTCGTTAGAGCTGTTGTTGAGAAAGAGGAGGTGAAGGAGAAATAGGAGAATTTGATTTATAAGTATTCTCATTGTGGTCATGAGAATTACGTTGAAGTTTTCCCTTTAATTTTGACTTGTATTCATATTATTTTCCTGTCATGGACATATCAAATAATATTTTTATTTTATTTCTCTGTTCACGTGAGGGGCCCCGAGTGGCCGAGTGGTCTAAAGCGCTCTCCGTTACGGATCACTGCCATCTCACCTCTGTCTGCGTGGGTTCGAGTCTCGGATTCGGCTAATGTGGGTATGTGAGAAAGCTTGCCAGTAGCTTCTCCTGGGTCGGTGGTTCTTTCCGGGGTTTTCCCGGGTTCTTCCTCCACCATTAATACTGGCCGCCATGAATAGCCTATCGTGTGCTGAAAACTGGCGTTAAACCCTACAACAACAACTGTTCACGTGAACCATGACGTAAGAAATGTTACCAAGCAATGATGTATCAATCCCTTCAATGTGAGGTTACAAAACCGGCACACTGACAAGCCAAATATGACGAATGACACGAAATGAAATCTGACAAATAATGTTAACAATTGACTGCACTTTTTATTCACGACATTGAGGTTAAATCGAAATAAGTTAGCAATATTTGTATTCCTTATGCCTCTAAAGTAAATGAATTACTTCCATACAACGTAGTTATGAATCTGCTTCATTTTTTATTCTATCCGCCGATTACAAGACTGAATAACCACTAAGATGATTGAGAGAGGTGATGATGGATTAACCCTGTTGTTAGTCAATGTTCTGTCTCTGTGCACACGCAACTTGTTATCTTTGTTTATGTTGTTATGTATATTTGATTTAATTCTATCAGATTTAATTATTTGTAAGTTTAAAAATCTTTCTACTTTTTTAAATTTCATTATATGTCAAGATAATATAGTTCTATTTATTAGGAATTCGATACTTTTCCAAAAAATAGATTGACCATGACTGTTCGTTTTAGAAGGCATGTGGAGCTCACCTGGTTCCCGACCTTAATTTAAAATTAGTAATAGTCACGTCAGCAAGTTCGTTTTTATTTATTTTTATTGTTGGATTAATTAGAGTGAGATCGAGAATGTATTGAATACGTAATCCTAGACTTGTAAATATTTTTAATGAAGTAAACAACTTTTATTATCGGAGTGAAATGATTGGTTCGTATCAATGACATACAGGGCTACATAATTTTTTATATATAAACATAACCACGTGACCCTTATCCGGGTCGTAAAATTCCAGTTTTAAAAGATCGTTTTAGAGAAATAATCCAGTCTGGGCTTTAACAAAAAACTGCTTGATTTCAAGTACTTTCATTCTGTTGTAGCCAGCTTTTGAGTTATATGTTAATTTTCTTCGGATTATTTGGTTGTTGTTGTTGTTCTAGGGTTTAACGCCATTTTTCAGCACAAGATAGGCCATATATGGCGGCCAGTATAACTGGTGGAGGAAGAACCCTGGAAAACCCAGGAAAGAACCACCGACCCACGAGAAGCTACTGGCAGGCTTTCCCACGTACCCACGCTAGCCGAGCCTTGGACTCGAACATACGCAGACAGAGGTGAGATGGCAGTGATCCGGAACGGTGAGCGCTTTAGACCACTCGGCCACTCGGGGCCCCCGGATTATTTGGATTCAAAAGGATTAATTCGTTTCTCTGGACAAATGTTCGTGCTCGTACAGAATTCTTGAACAAAGACAGTTCTTAAAAATTTTATTCGGATTTCATACACCGGCTTACTTGTGTTTCTACAAGGAACTGTACACCACGACACAACATAGAATAGGATACAGCGTACGTCATCGCCTTCCATCATGGTTTCGTCGTCGGGACTCGAACTTGAATACGTTAGAACATTGCATTATTCGGACTTTTAAACTTGTACTCGTGATTATTGGATTGTTTTTGGATTTGATTCTTTTTTCTATTTCTACAGTATTTTTCCAGTGTGTGTGTGTGTGTGTGATTTGGATTTTTAACGTAGCTTTAACAATTTTTCAATCATATCGCTACGATGTCTGCAGTGTGGCAGTTTATAGTGATGTCTAGCACTGGGGCATCATGCCGCAGTCATGTAGCATGATGTCCCACCCAGTCACGATATCCTGACACCAGGCCGACTTAATGCTGAGCGCCAAGCGAGGCAGCTGTTAGTACCAGTTTTGTAAGTCTTTGGTATGACTCAGCCGGGGTCAAGCCCACTACCTCCCGCATCCGAGACGGACGCTCTAACCACTAGGCCACCGCAGCGGTCTAAGGGAAACAAATATTAAATTTTTCAAAGCTTGTTGTTTTCACTCTTTCTTGTGTTACTGTTTATTCGAGCCTAAACACGTAACATAAGAATGTACTGTTTATAATCGTACCGACACTTTCCAAATAAGGCATGCCATTAACTTTGAACACAATCAGATTTCCTAGAAAAGCACACCATTAATTTTGAAGACAAGATTTCCAAGAAATAATCCTATAAGAATTTCAGGAAAAATTAGGGAGATTTGTCACAAAAAGAGCAACATAAAAGCATCAGATCGTCTATACGATTTATATTTATGCAACTGTTTATTTTGTGAAAACGATTTTTCTTCCTTATGACAATATCCTATAAAAGCTTGTCTCTCACAGGACTTAAACATTCTTGAAAGCAGAGCAAATAAATTAAACTTGTTTGCTTATGATTGTGTCCCATATTACAATCAAGAAACCGAAATAGCTTCAAGCTGCTAATAGATAAAAACAACTCATATGTTTAGACGGAAACTACTAAAATATTTAATTGTTTAGAACATCTGTAATATTAATGAGAAGACGGAAAAGGTGATTCCTAAATCAAACAACCTTCAAATGTACAAAATACTTTAAAAGCGAGTCACTAGGCTGATGTAGAATTCTTTATTTCTACTGTTACAGTATGGATATTTTTGTATTTGTGATATGTATATCGAGACTTACTTGATCGATGTTTGTTTTCATCAACAACGTTCCCCCTGATGTTATGTTCAAAACGTATGATTTATGGGTGGCATTTAAATCTCAGAAGCTTTAACAAATGTTTGCGCATGACAAGATTTGTAAACAGAATCTCAAATGTTTATCAACTACTCATGACGAAGATGACAACAATACTGCATATAAAGAAAACAATGAAAAGGAAAATGATGGTTGTCATTCTTCTCTTTCTTTCGATTATTTTATTTTTTTGTCTGGAGAGGGTATTTATATTTTTTTAATGTCGAAGATGATAATGATGATGATGATGATTTAAATGGATTCTTAAGGTAGTAAGGACAATGGAGCTAAAGTTTGTTCTGTAATTTTACCTCGTATGTTCACAACATTTCTGCCATGGGCTCTTTAATTGTTGCCCTTCAAGTTTTCTGGCATAGATTTTTTCTATTCATATGAACCATGACGTAACAAAAGTTTCTCTCTCCTATTTTAATACCTCCGTATACGGCTAATCGTGATGCTAAAAAAATAACGCTACAACGTCGTCGCACAATTGGTACCTATATGATGACAGGAGATAACGATGATTAACAATCCGACATAATTGTATAATTTACACCATGTTGGTATCACAAGCACTGAAGTTTGAATTGA
Source organism: Sinohyriopsis cumingii (assembly GCA_028554795.2). NCBI lineage: Eukaryota > Metazoa > Mollusca > Bivalvia > Unionida > Unionidae > Sinohyriopsis > Sinohyriopsis cumingii. Next base: position 39,678,519 of record CM068836.1, read on the forward strand.
GGGCATTTAGCATTATCTACATTCGTTATGCAACTAAAACAAAATAATTTACTTCAATATAACATGATTATAAATCTGCTTTGACCTTTCTTTATTCTGTCAATTACCTGTCTAAATGGCTGAGAGCGGTTGCGACTGATTAGCCGTATTGTTCACCAATTTTCTTTCTGCGCACGTGCAACTTGTTGACTCTTTTTTGCGCATGACAGATGGACTGATTATTGCCACGCCTGTCATGGACAGTAGCAGCAAGGAAAACATAAAATTTTAATGACGAAAATGACGTCACTAAATGAAATCAAAACATATACAGAGTATTTGTAAATTCAGTAAACGGAATTGTCCATATAAAACCGAACACTTTCGTAGAAAATACCAATCACAAACACATCCAATATAGGCGGAGCTAATTATGCCCGTGTGCAAGTATATCTCTTCCAAAATGCAAGAACATGTTCATCCCCAAACAGAAGTTAAAGAAAACAGGAAATGGACTATCACCACATAAAAGGTGTAGTGGACGTGGACTTTCCATTTTAGTCTTGGCCGTTATTTAATTTACGTTATCGAATAACGTGTATTTTCGCCTAGTCACAAATAGTCTTCAGTTAAGATCTTTAAGCTCTAGTGCATAATTAAATAGATGAGATAATGTAACCACAAAGAATGTTGTCGTTGTGGATTTAACACCATTTTTTCAGCGCACGATGTACTGCTATACATGGCGACCAGTATAACTGATAGAAGAAGAACCCGGGAAAACCCTTGTAAGAAGGACCAACCAAAGGGAGGCTACTTGTAAGTTTTCTTACATGCCCACGCAGACAGAGGTAAGAAAGCATTTATCGATAAAGGTAAGCACTTTAGACAACTCGACAACTAAGGCCCCCACAGAGAATTTAGGTTTTTCGTTCATTACATTTCTCTACTACGTGATGAAACATACTACCATATACAGAGAAAATTCAAAGAAAACTGTAAAGAGCAAACTTCTCATATTATATTAAAATCGGAACCAATTGTATACTACCTTTGTCCTCTCCGATTTGCCATGTACATCATGTTTCTTTACTTGATTATATTGGAAAGGCATCCACTAAGGATAATGTATGTTTATGAGGGATGTTTAGACTGAGTGATACGTTTAATATCGCCATAGAGCGTTCAAGAAAACGCAGCATTAGTTTGTATTACAATTTCCAATTAGAATTGCAAGAGACAGTTTCGGGAGATTTACTTAAAAATTTCTATGAGAGGCACCATTATATTTATAGGAGGTATATGTGCACGTGTTTATTTTTTTTAACCCTATATATCACATAGTCGGTACGGTTTTCCTACACTATGTGCAGTTTCATACTTTTGATGTTACCACACGTTAAAATATCACTTCATGTGTTTTTGATTGATCCAAATAAGGCCATGAACTTATTGTGCAGTATCCTCTTTACTGATTGGTTGCGATCGTTGGAAAAAACTTAACCCCGCCTTCTGGAAGTTTTTGTTTTCAATGAACATTTATGGCCACCATTTTTTGGTTAAACTCGCGAAAGGGAATTGGAGAAAAATGGTCTCGTCTGTTTCAATATGGCCAATTTACCCCCACAGTTGTTTGTTATGTCATGAACAACATATCATAACATGAAAAATGGTAAATCCCCAAGACAACAATAGAAACAACAAGTAAAACTACAGGTATTGCTCAGATGATAGAGACGGGGTGGGGGGTGGAGGAGTGGTATATATGTAGCATGGAATCCACCCTATATACAAGCTTGGTTTAAATGTGAAGTAGCTGAAGTAAATAAACTCACTTTTGTTCTCAGAAGAATATAGACATAAACCTGTCTCCCCAACTGACAGAACTTTATCCAACCACAGCATATTTACTCGGTAAATATGTGATGCAAGTCCGACTCAGAAAAAGATTTGTTTACGTCTTCCATACAATCTAATGTTCCAAATCAAATGCTGCAAATATCCTGTCACAAATACATTGCAGTTAATATGTATAATTGTGCATCAAGTAATCTTCTTTTCACAAACATATCGTAACAGTATAATGTTTAGTTGTGATGTAGAATTTTAACGTAAACACTGACACTGAAGCATTGGATATTTTGTGTTGCCAAATGTTTTGTCTTTTGTAAAATGTTCTGTTTATTTACATAGACGCTTGTTCTTTGATTTATAGTTAGCAAAAATGTATAATATACTTTTACTATTTCAACTTTGTTTGGGACTATTTTTTAAGCACAACAAATGAAAGGTACATTGTCTGTCAGAACGAATGAAATTGTTCATTCTTCTTTCAATCTAAATAATTGATACTGAAATAAAGCTATGTAATAAAAAGAATCTCAAATGGGTAATGATTTAATATTAAATTTTGAAACTCATTCAATAGTTTCACTTCGCCAAGGCTTGCAAATGCTGGACATTATTCAACTCGTTCCATAAATTCAGTATTATATCGTTACCTATCTGAGATCATCTATTTATTTTTTACTTGCGAGAAAGATCCCTTAAAAATATTTCTATCAATAGAATTAAATTTGTTAGAAAACGTGGACCATTTATAAATGTATTTTCTGTTCGTGATTGTGCACTATATTTAAATTTTGAGACAGACGTAGTTTTTCAGCCACTAGAATCAAAAGACTTGCCTTTTGGCCGAACAATGTGCCTTTTTAATTGGTAAGCAAGTAATTTAAGAAGAAAAAACCTCTGAAAATACGATGAAACTTGCACTATTTTAAACATTCAAAAATACCGCTTGTGTTAATGCATATACTCTTCCAGAGATGTGCTTCAATTTGATATGTGGCTGTCTTTAGGTTTTCTATAAAATAGGAGTCAGATCACATGCTGTGAACTAAGCAAAGGTACCAGTCTGAAGAATGCGGACCATTCAATACCGTGTGTACATTACAATCCTAGGAAAATCAGATCTTATTTTCAGAATTCAATGTTTCTTTCGTTTTTTGTATGTGTATCATTTTATGTGTAATATGTACACTGTAGACGTAATAAATATATGTATTACCTTCAAATACTATTCATCCCGAAGCATGTTTACGGTTTCTAATGAATATCTCAAACTTGTATAAAAGGCTACATAAGAAGCTGAGAGCAACGCCGAAAAGAAAGGAGACAACGTGTTTGTGGAAAGGACTATTATTTTAGACGCTGTTAGATGTGTTGTTTTGAGGAGGAGGAGGAAATATCATCACTTTTTTGCCATTGGCAGATCAGTTTTTGCCCTTAAAGTTTAAATATATTATTTTCAGTTCACTTTAACCATGATATAACACAAGATTTATTCGGTTGTTTCAATACATCCGTCTACGGGTCAACGTAATGTAAATTGACATTGCAAAATCGACGCACTGTTTAATTTCGTCATGTATGATTATACTAGATTAATGGTGATAAAAAGTCCTCAATAATTTTACAAAACAGACAACAGAATAAAACTTTATTTGGATCTAAACTATACAATTTCTAATCCAATGGTACGAAAAAGTGTGAAAGAAACAAATGCAAATATATAACACGTGATCAATTAGTATCTGACATTGAACTTAACAAAGAATGATGACAAATTTCAGACACATAAATTTAAGAGACTTTCTTCAGTTGAATGTTTGATAGATGTGTTTGGCCACTTTAAACAGCAGATTTTTTTGTTTAATTCGCATGCATTCTATAAATCTGGAAACACAAGGTTATTCCAAATAATATTAATCTATACAAGTGACAACACCTTTTGATCCACGGTAAAGAGGATTGAATCCATGGCATTTAGCAGCAATTTGATTCGCTACGCATAAACAGCAATTGCTTTACTGTTGTTCTGAGCTTTATATTTCTTTGTTTAGGGGCTTTTAGTTTCATTGTTTGGATTTTCTTGTTTCTTGGTTTGTTTGTTTTTCTACTCGGCCAGTTACATTTCTGAATAGCCACTCATGCCATTGAACGAGGTTGTGATCTAAGTGTTCCAGCAAAGAGTGGTTCGTTTTTCATGAGGTGGTCACGATCGTTCAGAAGATCACAAAGAAATTCATTCAATAATATTTTTTCAAAAGTAGAAAACATAGCAATGTGGAATCACTTTCCTAGAAATCACTGACTTCAATTTACGGAAATTATGAAAGCGAATGCATCAAATATCTTTAATTTAAGTTTTAAAGTATTGGAAACATTTAGAGATTGGATCAATTTAGTACTAAAAACAGAAAGACTCTGACACACACACACACACACACACACACACACACACGCAATGAACAATAGCAGATAGCAGTAAAATCAAGGGAACAAAACCACTGTTGAAATTGAATCATAATTAGGGAAAGTTAAGATGATGAAAAAAGTTAAGAGGTCGTCATTCTTGGACCATAGGTCCTCTAAACGATTACAAAGAAGGATGAAAATTAAACTCTACTGAGGTCTCATCAATACATAGCTTCGAACAAAATTTGGAAAAATCTAACAATCTCCAGTGAATTTATCTGGTGGAAACCAAATTGTTAATGAACGAATCTACACCTGGACGGATTTGCTGACTGACAGACGTGATTACTATTGGTCTCAATCTACCTCGTTGAGCGGGACCCTAAAATACAAGTGAAACTCAATCATATATTTTCTAAATGTATTTTCGCGTCACACCAGATTACATCAGCAGGTTGCCCTTGCATTGGTCATAAGTGTAATACAAAGGGGGTGCTGAGGTTGATGGACACGGTGGAAATAATTATTGATTATGTATATAGATCAACATGCCAACAGAGCCATTACGAAACTAGAAATAAGATCAAATTTATCTTGTAGATCTTCAACGGAAAGTTAGAAACATTCAGTAGTTTTCAAAATACACATCAAAGACTAAGCTTTTGACCACACTCTCTTCTGACTTTTTCTTGCAGATCCCATCAAAACATGTTACAAATACCTGGAAAAAAAAACTTAAAACATTTTAACTTTTTAAATTGATTTGCTGTAAGGGAAAACAATAGTTAATATATGCTGTACATTAACTTCATTGATAGGGCGAAAGGAAAATTGTACTCAAGATAATTAAAACAAATTACAGGGAGAAATAAAAAAAGTTAGAATATTCAGGCAATAATAACATTTATCAATAAAACTGATATTCTTACATGGTCACGCCGGTTTTACTGGTGTAACACGAATGCATTTCTTACGTAAGCTGTGCTACAACATTACATTGCACGTACAGGTTTGAGTGTTAATACATGTTCCAACAGCCCATTTTATAAGTATTTGGCATTCAGTTTAAGTACTTATCAATTCATTATGTAAGAAAACGATAACAGTTTACATGATCCCAATATTCCCTGTTCCATTCAGCATCGGGAACACACATTCTAATTTATGTTGCATGTGTGTATATATATATATATATATATATATATATATATATATATATATATATATATATATATATATATATATATAATTCACCCTGGAAAAATATGAGATCCAATGTTAAAATTTTCTATAGACCTAACATTAAGATGCCACCATGTAAGAACGGAAAATTAACATTGTTGGAGTTGGTTTCAGTTATGGCACCTTGGGTGCGTACAAGAAATCCTATGCTAAAAAGTGTCCATATGTTTAACATTAAACTGGCAATATATGTGAAATCCAGTGCTAAAATACGTATAGGCCGTTTCCATGTTTAAGATATATCTAAGTACGTACACGAAATATGATGTTGATATTTTTATTTCAATCCAACACACATCACTACTATCTATTACGATTTTTGATATACAATTCAAGACGCACACATCTATCCCGTACCCACTGTTTGATTACAATCCAGCACACACCCTTACCATCCAATGAAAAGGGTAGGAATGTTTATAGATAATATCACACAAGGATAGGAGTACTTATAGACATGCTATACTCTGACACAAACGTAATATACTATAACACACGCAAGCAAAGGTTGGAGTGTTTAGTCACAATATATCCCACACAAACATACAATACTATCACACAAACAGGCAAAGGTTAGAGTGTTTAATCACACTATATCCTCACACAAACACACTATACAATCACAAGCAGGCAAGAGTATGAATGTTTATAAACACACTATAGCAGACGAACTTTCGTCAGTCTAGCTTGTTACTAACAACATGGAATAAATCAATTACAGCAATACAAGAAAAATGCTTGCGAATAATTCTGTGTTCTCCACTTGTGGACATCTTGTTCAAACGAATATTCAAGACGCACAAGTTTGTCAAGGAAAGAAAACATGCCGTTCTTGCAACCGTAGATTGGACTTCAATTATCAATGTTACATTCACAAATATCACTGAGAATCAATTCCATGAAAAATTAAAGGAATACCAGAACAAAAATAAAACACAGGAAGTTAATTTTATCTTTTCTAACTTTGTTCACAAAAGACTGAATTTGCGTCCCAACTTTCTTTGTAGCTCATCGAGCTTTTGTAAGGTATATACAAGTTTGCCGAATGCAGTTTAGACCCCATCGACGACACTTGGACCGAAGAGGAAATAGAGCGTTAAGGGAACTGTCGCCGATATGATACAGTCATTGCATACAATTTCGCAGGATACGACGGACAATTTCTTTTTAATCATTCAAAACAAGGCATACAATTTCTGACAGTGACCATCAATGGAGTCAAACTCATTTACACGAAAGTGGGAAACATACAGTTTAAAGATCCTGTGAGTTATCAGGCTATACATGTGATTAGACTATCAAAAGCGTTTGAATGGCAGAAATGGCAAAAGATTACTTTCTACCCTTTCTCACTTCCTAAGCAAATAAACACATTCTGTTTCCGCATTTGCCTGACGTTTGCTACTATGAAATTGACGGTAAACACGCAGAACAACGAGAAGCAGTCTGCGTATGGTACCAACTTAACTCTAACCGTTTTGACTTTCAAGATATGATGTTGAAATATTGCCGATTTGATGTGGACATTTTACGACAGTGTTTTTGAAAAATTTGATATTCTTTTCTGGATCACGGAGATCTCAATCCCTTGAAACAAAGTTTCAACCTTTGCTTAATCTATTAAAAGAAGTTCATACCTGAGAACAAACAATACCGTAATCCATCAGTCCTATCTCTATGTCAGCCGTCGATATTCCACTAAAGCTTTGCATTGGCTCCATTACTTTTAGAGACACTAAAGACTAGTGGATATAACATTCCAGATACGGCGAACAAAAGACAACTGGAAGACTTTCCGTGGATGGTTAGGATTTAGAAAATCCCCAATTAGACTGAGATGTTTACTGATGTCCATCTTGTTTTTCCTAAACAAGAACTGAAAAATCTCAGTGGAAGGTTTCTACGATCAAACATATGAACAACACCTGAAGTTAGGAAGTCAAGAATACCAAGTGATACAAATGTTCGAACACGACTACGATCGACGTCTCAAAACCGATCCAGAATTTAGGCGTATTGCCGAAAATTACGACGTGCTGAATATCGAACCTATCAATCCACGCGACAATTTCTTTGAAGAATGAACCAATGCAACAACCTTGCTGTATGATGCCGACGAATCTTAAAGTCAGAAAATCGAATGTACCGATGTCTGTCACTTGTATCATTGGGTGTTTAAGTATAATCGATTCCGTACCGGTTACTCAGAAATATCGACAGAACACGATGATGAGGAATATATTCGCGAATACGAACGTTTAATCAAATGCAAAATGTTACCACAGAAGAACTTGTACCATTTTGTTTTACCACATCATTGCCGGTGAAAACATTAATGTTTCCTTTATGCCATACGTATGCTGAAATGTATTATCAAGGCCAACCTTGTTGCCAAAATGACAAAGAACGCGCTAAGAGAGGAAAGTAGATTAGTGTCAAATTCATGCCATTGAACCGCAAATGCCAACTGTTAAAAGAAATTTGGCACTTTCGTACCGCAAAGGACGAAGACTCGAATGTAGAAATTTTCTCAGTCTATCGTTCTTGGTGCCAGACTTCAAAAGCAAAGAGACATTAATAAAATGGTACTGATCCTTAGAAAGCACCACTTTGGAACCCATTGAAAAGAGTTAAGGAAGACGATCGCTTGCGAACGTCATGTTGCAATGTTTCTTGGAAAAAATGGCCTAATATCTGATATTGCCAATAACGAATGCTTGGCCGATTGAGCTCACTAGTTTCAAATCGTGGATGGCGAAGGAAATCTCATGAAACACGTGGAAATCATAGGTGAAGATTTTTATCATGATGAATTAAGAAAAACATTGCATTCCAGTAATCATTTCAGCAATCATGACAGATAATGCTATACAGTACAACCTTGCCACTCCAATGCTATCAAAAGCAATGCAACATAACCTTTTCACTCTACCAGCGAAAGGGATTCATAACGACCTTTCTAAGGAATACAGTGTGCTTGTAATCCGCTCTGGATACCACTAGCTCGTCGAGATTTATAACCTAAGATGAATACACGTTTCCTACTAGTATGGCTTTGAATGTCAATTCAAGACATTCGAAAATGGCCTAATGATCTGGATGGATTACCCACAACCAAAACTTTAGCCTAAGCTGGATTTATCTCTTTGGGATGAGGAGTCGAAGTACAGTGCTTGAGTTGTGATGTTAAGATCCACGAATCGAAGTGTAAAGATTCAACTTTACTAGAATATGTCAACTGGTCTCTGTGCTGTCAATACCTTCCTTTGGTGGGACATGATTATTATCCTCATGGGTACTTAAGAAAGAGAACGCTTAGTTCATCTACCAGAGAATTTGTATAGATTCAAGTGAAAGGCCTAGAACATTTGCATCCTTTACGACATAGACATTGTAACCACTGACATTTGAATGATATACAAACGCTGGTTAGTGTAAAGATGTTCAAATGATCAGACATTGATCAAAGAGGACCTGACTCCTTTAATAGTTTGGATGTCATGACTTATACCTACAAGGTTGGAGTGATACTCAGAATTCCGTCGAACGAAGTCTTGGAAAAGGTTAAAAACGTACAGGAATGCAAAGTACTTTGAAAAGAATTCTCGCCTCAAGAAGAAATGTTTTCACGACGTGTGGTGTGTGGTGAGCCAATGCCTGCATTTTGTTTTTTCGATATCCTTTACCACCATATTATATTTGGTAAAACATGTGAACATTTGATCAAAGCAAATGGCATTCCTGTAAACGATAAATACAAAGCTTACCATGCCACTACCTTTTGTCATCAGAGATGTAATAAATTCCGTGGAATGAGGTCAACGACACTTTTAAGACTTAGTGGATTATGAACTATTGTTAAACGAACTGATTCCACAAGACGACACGACTCCACTCAATTTTGGACGACGTGTGGTATGTGTGTGTTATTGACATTTTTTCTACAATTTCGTTTATACCAGCTGATTTCTTCGTAGACAGTTTATGAACAATACATGCAGCAGATATTTGACCACCTCAGCGTTATCTGATCATGAAAACTTCACTGTATTAAAAGTATTGAGGATAGTGATGAAGAGAAGATGTGTACCTCGTTGAGAAGAAGGCATTAGTTGTACTTTATCTATGCTTCATCATTACGAAGAAATATGTCTAGCTAGTTGGTTACACCAGCATATTTACGACTTGAAAGATGTAGGTGACTGGAAAAGTCCTGGCTTCGTTGCTTTGATACAAGGGGTGGAAAATTATTCCAAGGACAATATACGTAACTAATCCAAGAAATAAGTCAACTTAGAACCAGTGGGAGAAAATACAGAAGTGAAAGTGGAATTATAATCTGTTTTATAAACAGTGGTAGAAGAAGGAAACCACAAAAGTAGAGGAAGAAATACAATGGACCCACTAATGTAGTAGCACTAGTAGCAGTATCACCAACATCCACAGCAATAGTGGTAATAGTAGTAGTATTATACAGATAGAAAGAATAATGAAATGTCATTCTCAAACAGGTTATGGCTAATGCATTCCACAGAGACTTGAATGCAGAGGGCTTACATATATTCAATGTGACACATATAGATCGAAACTATTGCCGACTGATCTGTTTGTGTGCAGCTTTGATGATTTCAGTTTGAGTATTAATTGTGTACAGAGTAATATATGCTTTAAGTGTTTGTGTCTTTAATTTTCTGCTCGAATTTTTTAATGTAAATACACGTTTTTTTATTCTTTTTTCTTTATGCTTTGAAAACGTTAAAGATGTATAAACTATAACGATGTCTTATGTCTTTGGCGGAATATCAGAATTCTAAACTCACTTGTTATGGCGGCATCCTCTGCTCTCAAACTGATCGCATAAAAGTTAAATCGTCAAACATGGGAGGCACTGTATCTTCGCATTCCCTTTAACATACAGATTCTGGACCCAGCGGTTCAGACAAACTGAATATGTCAAATGATTGATTGAGCATAAATCGCAATTGCTCGATCGTCCTCCACACTGTATCGCATAGTGTTGCAAGGAGTGGCGATCGTCTTACACGTTGCTTCCTGACATTCAAGGAGAATCTATTTTATTTGCAAACGGCATTTCTCGCAAAGATAATAGGATCGTGACTGACTTCAAAGAAATCTTGTCATCTTCGATGACATCGAGGAGAAGACACAAGAAATTAAACTTCAGTTTAACCAAAAAGACAATATTATTTACATTACCCAAAATTCATTTCAACAAGGTAAGGCGCATCGCATCGTCAGTTTCAATATACATAATATGGTGTTGTTTAAAAGTCCAAGAGATAAATCTCAGGTGCAAGTGTTAGCCAAACAGTTATGGTCGCATTTGCTCAGCAATGTTTATGGCGATGCCACTCAAACACCACAAGCGTATTTATTCATTCAGTTCGAACCTAACAGTTCCGATTATCTGAGATTTCGCACAAATTTGTTTAACGATAGGTGTCAAGAATGAGGTCCTTCGTCGTCTGTATAAAAATAAAAAGCATTAACTTCATTCTGTGTAACAGTACTCAACATGACTTTTCCTTTGAATATCATTCTGCCAAATTAATCAATGCAATATACGCCATCAGTTGTGAGACAAATGCACAAATACGTTAACATTTGTTAGAAGCTAGTCGCAAAGTGTTTTGACGGTTTACGTTTACAGCACATCAGAATCTAGAAGACATGATTCACATCCCATATAAAATAAAACGTTTTTTTTTTCTTTCTAAACATAGCTTTGTCACAACTGAACGATACTCAAACCAAAACATAAATCATTTTGAAACCTGTTGGAAGTGGATCTTTAGGGAGTGTCAATCTTTATTTGCTTTTAAGGGAAAACCTAATGTCGAAAGTAAAGATGACAAATCCCCTTACAGACGGCAGACCCAACAGATGAGTGGCTGTGTTTGCGGTGCTACAGGTTCACACTTAAAGAAAAAGCAGAAAAGCCTCGATAAGAAAAAGTTGAAGAAAACAATATATTCCCTTCAAGACAGAGAAGAGCTGCTGTCGATAGAACGCGCAGTATTCAATAAAACCTTACCGCTCGGTGAAGGTTTTTCCTGAAATGTCTTCCATTCATGACGATTTCAATTAAGCCTGATTTATTTAAGATCAGTGTTTCCTAATTTGATCAAAAGATGGAAACCAATTTAGAAAGGAACTTCTACTTCTCCGATAATGTCCTCTAGAAGCTGTTGTTGCTTCAGCAGAAGTCGGGCTTAAAAGTTTACAGTGTTTACTGTTTAAAAAGATCGAGCAAGATTTGGTCCGCTGAAAAGACTAGCGGTACCTAAAGTCGTGTTGATACAACGTGCCGACAATCAGTTGAGACGAATTCAAGAAATGAAGGAAGAAACGTGGGAAAAGAATCGATTCAGTATTATGGTCCTAAAGCGATGATGTCACAAGATGTTCATACTGTCATCTTTTCAAGAAACCTTCTCCCTCCTCGTCTAACTTCACGGTGGTACTTTTGTCAGTATTGGCTAATCCAGTGATCCAATCAGAAATTAGCTCATTCAAAATGGACCCAACGAATTCATCAAAAACGTTTAAGAAGTGAAACTAAAATAACAGGCATCGATCATCAATGGCAGACAGATTTAGCTAATGTCTCTCATTTGGCTTCGTACAGTCGTGATTTAAAAAAATTGTTTTGTGTCATTGAAATCTTTTCAAGAACAGCTTGTTATTTTGTATGAATTCGAAAACAAGTTCAGATTTAGTTCGAGCTTTAAAACTAATTTTAAAACTGTTTGACAGCCTCTACCATGGCAAATAAAGACACCGAGTTTCTGAACCAATCCTTTAAAAAGAAATTGAAAAAAACAATTTTTTCCCGCTGAAAATCGTGGGGGGAAAAGCTAGTGTCGTGGAAATAAGAACTTTGAAAGAACCTATTTGGAAATATTTTACACATCAACGTTCTCAAATACATCGATGTGTTACCACGTCTAGTCAAAGCATGTATTCAATCTCACCATCGTAGCATTGTATTAGCACTAGGAGAAATGATATCTGAAGACATAATGATGGTGTTTGAACAATTGTTTCGAACGTCACCAGCATGAAAAAAGAAGGAAGTGTTAAAGACCGGACACTGAGATCGCAATGGAAAAATAAAACGCATTTTCGGCATAGGTTATTACACTAATTCAATGAAAGAATTGTTATGTGTGACTATACAAGTGCGGGGGCGTGAGTCTACTGTACGATGTCGAAAGCATACTCAAAGAACACGTAAAGTGGGCAAACGTCAACAAGAAGAAGTAAAACTTTATTGGAAAGGATATAGACATAGCTTTTATTTTTGGATTACCGCTTCACAAGACACGAACTATAATAAGAAGTAGAAGTTACCATCTTGCCGTTAAAAACATCAACTACGTCTCTTTGCCATGATTCCTCTCTTCAAGAGCTACAACAACAACCCGTGCGGATGTGATGTGGAGAACGTGTTACTACAAATCGAATCGTCTTTTTCTGCTAATCTCTGTGGTGTATTTTGCCATTGGAACATCCATTGGAAATTGAATTTGCAGTAAGGAGACAAACAATTATGAACTATTTTACTCAGCAGTTGCATTGATTTTCTTCTTCCCACTCAGCCATTGCTACCGACACTACCTAATAACAATGGTAGCTTCGTCGCCAACGCCAGTCACCACAACAACTCTTCCAGTTTTGTATCAAACAATCTGAAAAATGACTGATGGTACCAATCGTAGTCAACCCGATATATTCTTGAAAAACATATCTGATGGCATTTTTAGTAGAAGCTAGTATCAGTGAAATTTCCATGGGATACAATCAGTTTCAGATGTGAGTGCCACTAAAAAGCTTGTTTATTAAAGGCACAATTTGGCGTCAAAATTTCATTTGTATGTAACATTCCATTAATTCAAACTTTATAGCATTATCAGTGGGAATTCATTGCCTAACGAGTTCCATATTTTGAAGAAATGTATAAATTTGGCGAAGAGAGACCGTCAAACAGGTCAATTAATGAGGGTTATTGATCTCTCCTTGGTCAATTAATGAAGGTTATTGATCTCTCCTTGAAGGCCATTGGTGATTTCTTCGGCACAGATACTACTCTCAAAACTTTTGGAAATGATACATTTAAGAGATAAGTATTCTTAGCATTTGTCCGTGTTGTAATATTGTAAAGCAGATACTATGGTTTTATTTTGGAAAAAGAACTACATTTTATTTATTGAAATTGTCATTATTTTTGAAGGCTACTTTATGCGAAAAAGGAAAGAAAAAGAACGCAATAAATAAATAAAATTAAATAATTGGAGGCAAAATTGAACAAATGAAAATAATGTAGATCATATACGTGACAGAAAACATAGTAACCAGTCATGTTCATTAAAAATTAATTATTGCATTATTTGTCATTGGCGTGGAAATAACTTGTCACTAAAGATACAAAATGTACGGATAAAGGAATATTCTGCTTTTGTGCATTGATTCTGATACAAATATATACGTCTTGTAAATCTGAAAACGATATCTGGCATGTTACAGCAATTTGCAGAATTTGGAACGTTTAACTGCTTGACAGTGGCTCACTTAAAAGACACTGTCTTATCAAGCCTTTATCATGTGTGCTTGTCATCAATAATGGCACTGTCGTGTCATCCCTTTATCATGTGTGATTGTCAGCATAGTGGCACCGTCTCATCCCTTTATCATGTGTGCTTTATCAGAATAATAGCATCATAAATATGGAACACGTGCATTGTACTTCACGTGACTCCAAAAAGAGAAAAAATCTGCAACACTGATGACAGTGATACCAAAACAACCGACGCACATGCAACGCATTAGTACAATTTCAATCAGAAACAATGTCCGCAATATGCGCACATCTTCTAGGTCAGATTCTTCCAGCATTAAGTGGTCAATTTTATGGTCTCCTGTGTTTCCATCATCCCCCCCCCCAAATTACGACTGCATACAAATGTATATGAGAGTATTCATCTGTATTTTCCCCAACACAGGCCACATCAACTTATCTATATGCCACAGGTGCCACACGATACGTTAATGATTAATCTTTTTCTGTTCGTTTTAATTTCACAACAACAGAAAAATTAATCGCTGTAGCCACAACTCCCCATTTAACTGCAACGCCAACAAAAGATGTTTCATACTTGGGGATTTTGTGTTTTGTTTTGTTTTAGGGGTTTGGGGTATTTTGGTACCCTGTAACTAAAATTGAAAAAATGGGAGCCACTGGCGTGTTTGCAAGAATGCTGTGATTGAACTGAGCTTAAATTTCTGCATTTTGACGTAGACCTAAACCAAATAAAACACGAGAGGAGCGGTAATAATTAAATTTCCATTTCATCTCGCTGATGTTACGTCACGAGTAAGATGGCAAAGAAAATTTTAAGAATAAAACTGAGTTGCAACTGGTTGATCTACAGATCCGGTCTATTTTGGAGAACTTGATGTTTTCTCGTCTTGATGAAAGTCCTCATTGTGTCATACAGAAGACTGCATAAATGAGCTGCGGAATCTTCCAAAATGAAAAATTGAAGATCGATGAAACATGAACATTATCTATCAAATTTGACATACTTGACTGTGTTGGAACAAGACAACCAAATAACCTTAAAATAGACCGATAGTGACTCAGTTCTGTTTTTACAAGGATGAGCCAGGCGAAATTTGGAAAAGACATACGATCAACGTCTGACCGCAGAAGAACCCGAGATTACGAAACAATGAACAAAGCTCCAGAAAATCGATAAAATGAAGAGAAGAAAGTTTCAAAAACCAGATTAGTTTACAACTGTCTGTAATTGAACCTGAAATTATATAATATTTGCCTAAACATTGTTGCATGTATTGTTAATGGATCTTGGTAAGTTAATGTAAATCTCCTAACTATTTTAAACACATAATAGTTCATGACGTAATAAATATTCTGGAATGTTAGATTATTGTCTGATATCATTGATTTACAAGAAAATAGTTCCTTCTACATACCTTAGGCTTGAATCAAGTGCAAAGAAACCTTTCGTTGCTATAGCAACTTGTAATTATACTTAACCTATTTTAGCGTGTTGAATTATGAATTTAAACCTCAAACATTACAAAAAATATAACTATATATGATTATTTTCTTTCTTTTAAACTTAAGGAAATAAAAGTGTTGAATGGTGCCTTTCCAGGCGCAACTCTGGAATAATTATATTGTTATGTTCATGTTATTTACCTCATTTATAGCTTTTAGCTTCTTTCTCTTTCTTCTTTTTTTATATTGCTTTTACATTTAATTATTTTATTTTTATAATTGGTTGTTTTTATATTTATCTTTAAAGTAAGGAACTTTTTTGTGGTAAATATTCATTCTTAAATCAATTATGTGATGTTCTGATACAGTGAAAGCAAAATTAAATAAATAACACTATCGTAAAAATATTAATTGTCAGGATTGTGTTGTAGACCTTTAAGTCTCTAGCAGGTCAAGACATTTCTAATATGACTCAAGATTTACAACAAGATTTTTAAAATTCACGTTTGTCCAGAGCAAGATAAAGATATAACTTTAAGTGAGTTAAAAGACTCAGATGTACGAAACATGACAAAGGCCCAGGGTTTGCCGAAGGTTAAGATTAACTAACACACTCTGGTTAAAATATTCAACAACAAAAGATTGATTACTGGAGAATTTTCCCCATACATGGTACAAAGGTGTACGTGAACTGGTGCATAAAAATGATATAGTAGACGACCCTAACAATTACAGAAATATAACATTTACACAATTGCTATCATTTGGAATAAAATGCAATCAACCATTCTTGAAAAATAAACTGAAAGCGCTTTCTTCACGCGTAAACTTTCAATATTTCATTCCTTTTTTTAATATGAAATATCTTTATTTTACCATAAGCTCAAATTGACATGCGCGGATTACTGTAGGCCTTTTATCTATTTGCTTATTAAATTATTTCCTAATCCATCTGCATATCCCCTTATTCATTCCCTTCTTTCGATAGCAATGCATATTATGTAGTTTTGAAAACCATATATGAGCTGTAAAGCTTATAACAAAATTGTGAATTTTATAGCATTAGTAGGAGTAGCAACATCCGTATACACGCCTTCTGTCCCAAATGACGCTGTCATATGTCCCTTTTGTAATAAAAATAGTTCTATGCCTTCTTGGTGATAAAGCTTATACGATAGATGGCTGATATGGCCCATCTTCATTAGCCAATGTTCCGTTCCTATCTACATTTTGGTGGATCGATCCGATATTTATGTGCTTTGCACAAGCGACATCTATTGGATGTCCCTTTGTTTGTAACGCTATCTGAACAATAGAATAACATGTATTAACGGTACACTGTACATCAGCCGAAAAATAATGAAAGCAATTGACTTGAAAATGATACTTTTGTAAGTTATGTTGCTCACAGTGACTGAAATAACGGATCGATCCGCCAAGGTGTAGATAGGTTATATATCGGAACCATAATAATGAGAAGTGGATGTGGGAATGGCTTTTGTGACACTCATATTTTTTTATGCAGTACCGTTTAGGGTACAGAAGACGATCCATGTTTACACTGAGACTTTACTCAACATTCCATTGTTGCCGTATTCATGCAAAAGGTTGATTACTGGATGCAGAAATTCAGATATTTACCGGACATTTTCATTATTTAATTTGGAACAGCAGACTACAGAAGACATTAATAAATTTTAGATATGGTGTACTTGGGTAAAGTTCTGTCGATCATGAGACCAGTTTATGTCCACATTCATATTACATGTATACCGTAAACCCACAACCCACACCCGATAGCATCTAAACAATAACCTTACTTTCATTTGTTGTTCTTGTTCTTGCCGAGGGGTTTTATGCCATTTTTAATACCATGACATGCTACACATGACGAAAATAGCCACTTTGGGGCGGGGGGGGGGGATAAATTATCCATATTTTGACAGACGTGACCATTTTTCCCAATTCCCTTTCGGGAATCGAGACGAAAAATGACCGCCAATATGTTCATAGTAATAGTCAGAAACAAAAAGTTCCATGAGCCGGTGTCATGAAAATTTTCTCCCGATCTCAGCCAGTCAGTAAAAGAGAACACTGCGCAACAATTTCATTGGCCAGTTGGGCCAATCAGAATTATATAAAGTGACATTTTAACATGTTGTCATGTCGAAAATATGAAACTGCAGATACTTTAGGAAATGTGTACCGACTATGTGACAAATAAAATTTAACTTTGTAAATGATGCCCTAATTTTATTTACACACCATAACATGCGACTTTAGTGCGAATCAGACAATGTAAATAGCGCAATAACTTTACTTACACACCATAACGTGTGAATTCTGTGCGAAGCTCACAATGAAAATGGTGCAATAACTTTACCTACACACTTTAAGAGATGCATTTTTTTTGTGCCAATCAAATCGTTTCATATCGTCCCAAATATTATGGGTTATTCTGATGATGGGAGGGATGCCACGCTTCCTTTTATCAACTATACAGATATGAAGAATACTTCAGTTCCATACATACATACATACATACATACGGGGCCCCGAGTGTCCGAGTGGTCTAAAGGGCTCTCCGTCACGGATCACTGCCATCTCACCCCTGTCTGTGTCGGTTCGAGTCTCGGGCTCGGCCAATGTGGATATGTGAGAAATCTTGACTGTAGCTTCTCGTGGGTTGGTGGTTCTTTCTGAGTTTTCCTGGGTTCTTCCTCCACCATTAATACTGGCCACCATGTAAAGCCTATCTTGTGCCGAAAAATGGCGTTAAACCCTATAACAACAACAACAACAACATGCACACACACACACACACACACACAAACAAACTTCACCTTATCAATAAAAAAGCATAGTGATGTAAAGCTAGCTAGCTAGCTCTCTCTCTCTCTCTCTCTCTCTCTCTCCAGTTGTTGAGAATCTAGAATGTCATAATAATGACTGTGAATTTTTAAATTTAGTTACATACTAGTTAGCAAACAAGAAACACACTATATAGACCAGAGAAAATAAGAAGAAAGAAAAAAACATTTACAAACTTTGTCTTACCTGAACAGGGAAAACAACAAAAACACTACATGGCTTACATTTTGCGCATGTTGTAACAGAATCCAGATGTACCGTTGTTGAATTCCTCTAATTCGTCAGAACCGTAGCACTGTATGTTTACACAAAATACCAGCAAGGAAGGAGTCATCACAATAAACGTTGTACATTCCAAACCCACTGTCGCTCGATTTAGGACTGAAATCAACAAAGAAAACCAACTGGGAGCAAGATTCAACATGAGCACACTTTTACTGACAAAATATGGATGTATATATATTAAATGACCAACTTCACAAAAATACAAATGTCAGGAATTCATATTTGTGAATTATGTAGCCGTGGTTTATATATATATATATATATATATATATATATATATATATATATATATATATATATATATATATATATGTGATGTGTGATGTGTTCTTGCACATGTAGAAGAGGGGTGCAAGTTATTGTCAGAACGAAAGTGAATGAGAACGATGGTTTGTATTGTTAACTTGTTTGACGAGATTGTAAAATGAAATGTACCTGCACCAGCCTACCCTTTCCGACATCGATAGAGTCAAGAGGAAGATAGAGAGTGAAATGACAGAGTACCCTAGGTCAGTCGTGCAAATATTACAAAGTCAAAGTATATGGGTACATAATTAAAACAAAGACAAACGTTGTGTTTGATGCTGGCCACTTTCGTGACTTTGTATTGAACATAAATGATCTTAGTGAACCAAATATTTGCTGTTTTTACAGCATAACATAACTATGTGGACAAAGTCTATAGCGTAAACGTGCTAAGAAATTGAACAATGAGACATAGCATATAATACAGACATTTTTTGAGGCTGCAACCGCCGTAAACATGAGTGTTATGTACTGAGAAGACTACGCCTAAACTATGTATTTACAGCAATGTAACTTTGAACAAAACATATCAAATAAGGTGCTAACAAATGGAACACTGAGACGAGCGGTATTATAATACAACGATACCGTAGAAGCCGTATAACCTTGTAGGAGATTACTGCGGATGCAATAACCTAAAAACCGAATAAATGGAGAAAGTAAAATATAACAACAAATAAAAAATATTTTTTTAAAAAAAACACAACAATGAACAAACTTCATCAACAACAATATAGCATATAACAATTATATACAAGGAGGTATGATGGGGTGGAGGTGGGGAAAATTTCTACAGAACAAAGGACACACGTCCACACCCCATAAGGAAATTGGCTCAACTGAAGCCGCAGTCCTTATCGGAGAGAATCCCTCCGCGCTTTGCCGGAGCGAGAGTATTGCGATTGGCTAGGCATAACACGTGATGAAAAGCTTTAAATATATTGGCCCTTGACAGCGCGTTACCAGACAAATCTGGCGGGAAATTGTAGACTCAATCACACATCCCGTAAATGTCCTTACGCGAGCGTAAATCGTTATATATATACCATATAATTCACAAATATGAATATGGCATGCATTATCATGAATATGACATGTTTTATCAAACCATATATAAATATGCGTGTTTCGATTAGAAAGACCTATTGATATAATTACATCGGTTAAAGTGAATTTGAAACTGAATAGGTTTGAAAGAAAATCAAAACCTTTTCTAATACAATAAATTAGTCCTATCTTTTCTTACATTTAAAAGATGAAAACTTGAAGAGAAAAAAAATTATCATAACATAAAATGTGCCAATTAAGCAATATCTTATTATAATGGAAAACTGGCGATTATATAGATATATAGATAAGCGGCAGCAAAGAGGTTGAACAGACCATTTGCTAGAACGTCATTTTTGAAAACATAAAGATTCCTACGAAAACGAAAAACATGAGGCCAATAACGTCAAACCAAAGCCTCTAACTTACCGAGAGTTCCTCTAACTTGGTTAGTTTATTTAGTTACTTTGTTTTTGTCTTTAGTGTTTTTTAAAACGTATGCGCATTTTGTTTACCCGTCTGACGTTTTATTGAGGCCACACCCTCTATGCTGCTATAATTAGATGAGTCTTTCATCCAAATATTTTATCAAGACCTGTGCGATATCGCGATCTAGGATCATGTAAATGTATGGTTATAAATCCGTGTGGAATAGACTGCGCTTTTGAAAAGGTTTTAAATTTAATGATGTCCATATCTCCTTATATCCACTTGCAACATCAACGACAGTCAACGCGTATTTGTATGTTAATTGACGTCTTCCAATTTTAATAGTATCATGTGGTGAAAATAAAATATCTGCTTGATGAACTTCATTAGGATGTTGACATCAAAATGTGCATGCTGAATTTGTTTTGGTAGAGGTAGGTACATTTGCCATAGTGCCTGTCGTGCTAACCATTTTGCAGCAACAGAACGTGTAATATTTGTTGCATCAGCGAGTTTACTAATAGCTGCTTTACCTTTCCAATATCCTCTTGGGCTATAATAAATCGATTCATTATTTCAATAATCGGTTGATTAATTACCGGCTCCAAATAATACTTTACTTTTCATCGCAGATCTTACCAACTAATTAGCTAATGATTCTCTGACAGATTTATTTTAATGAAATTTAATGCATGAATCAACTTCACATCTACAGTATGTCGTTGTTGCAGATCTTTACATCTTTAAGCTACATCATGAATATGACATGCTTAATCAATCGCGTTTATTGGATACTCTTGAGGTCTTGGTTGATCTCGCTCGTCAAGTCGGATATCAAGTCGGGTTCCGAGACCACAATAACTATATCCTGGAAGATGCTTTCCTCTAGGTATTTAGCCCATGGAGTTCCTGGTAATTTCCTTAATGAAGTGGCGATATCACTGTCGATATTCCTTGACATGTCAAGGGAGATAAATTTATATTTACTTGTCCCACATTTCACACACTTGCCTGTAAGTGCACGGTTTTTGTTTTTTGCTCTTATTGATGCTAATACACTCGTGGACGTGGACGCTCTGCATCGAACACAATATAAATCCAATTTATTTATTATATTTGTATAACATGGATGTAATTGATTACTCAGCGACACGAAAAGAAGAGCCAGTTAAACATCACCCAGCGCTACCAAGTTCTGTCAGAATGATAATAATCATGCCATCCGTATCTGGTAAGACTCAGCTGCTACATAATTTGATAATGAGATGGCTCAAATGGGATAAATTATATTTATTATCACCAACCGTTGATGATCAGCAATGCTACGAAGTACTTAAAGATTTTAATGAAAATGCAAAATTGTTAAATGAAAACGGCGATAATGTCGTTGATTTTATAACTGATATTGACGAAGCACCCTCCATAGATGGGCCCCGATTGGCCGAGTGGTCTAAACCGCTCTCCGTTACGGATCACTTCCATCTCACCTCTGTCTGCGTGGGTTCGAGTCTCGGATTTAGCCAATGTGGATATGTGAGAAATCTTGCCGGTAGCTTCTCGTGGGTCGGTGGTTCTTTCCGGGGTTTTCCCGGGTTCTTTCTCCACCATTAATACTAAGACAAAAGATCTCGCGAGTGGGTTGCAAGATTACCAAGGGTGATAGCTGGCATTAAATAATGAAATTACTCGAACAACTGCAATGAAACCCATTAATGCAATTACAACAAAAAAACATATACCAATACAACGACAGGACTTTTCAAAACAACCAGTATTAGGTAATGTGACTGTCAGGTATTTCTATGAATCCGGTTAACTTGAAGGTGGTATATAAAAAAACAAGAGCGACTGATCCTGTTTGGAGTATTACAACACATACAATTTCTAGCATGGTAATATCCACGGGTAGACCTGCAATCTACAAATTAGATTCAACTGGTCCTCGACGTGGATTTGAACGTGAACAATTACAAGTAACTTCTGAAGACACAATTAACACCGCATTCACTTTTGTAACCTAGCACCTCGACGTCGATTACATTCAAGAAAGGTCAGCATTACATTTCGCGTGTATGACCAAAATTACTATTTATACTGTCTACGGCAAATTGTCTTGGATTATTTTTTCAATATTGTCAAAACATTACTGTGTTACAGCTCGCACAATGATGATTCTGTCATTGTTTCAATGTCATGATAAATTCTGCATCGAGATCAAAGTAATGCTTATTATTTATTTTTGTTACATTGTTTATAACTAATTTTTTTGTTATTATATCATCGCCATTGCCAGCAATGGTTTCGTGAATCTGAGTATTATTTTCTGTGAAGTCTATTTCAATTCTCCGCAGCTGAGATATTCTTCTGACTCGAGACACAAAGATAAACTAAATTTAACCATTTGATACGATCATCGACGATCCAAACAATTTACCAGAAATAGTTAATCCTTGTGATGAATGAATCGTAATTGCGTATCCTAACATCCATGGAGTTTTGTCCCTGACTCCGTCAGGAGTTAACACGCTCTCAACAAAACTGACAGGTACTGAAACAATATCATTTTATACAAGATTTTGTTTTTCTGACAATCTTCGTGTATCAAATCCTGCCGTCCCGTATCTGCTTGTCGATAACACAACGGTACGGGTAGATTTGAAAAAGATTTTATGTAACATAAAGAATTGTTGTTGAAGTGTATCACGAACTATCTTTCTACTTGCAACTATCAAATCATTTGGTCTCTATAAATTCCAAAAGTTTGCTCATCCACAAAATTCTTTAACAATTCGTGTGGAGACAATCCAACAAAAGGCGGTGGTTGACCATGATCGCAACACATTACTACAGCAGTTTTTGTCAATAACCAATCAAGAAGTATATTGAATATTTCTGATGAAACATTACATATTTCATCCATAACAATAATTCTTGGAATGTATTTCTCTCCCATTCGTTCAGGAGTCCATTTATCTCCCTTCCATCGAAAGAATTTATGATAAGTGCATGATTTAATACTTCTTTCTTTCATTTCTCTTCCGAGTCTGTGTGTAGGTATTAATACAACTATTTCTGAACAACTGTTCGATCACACGAGTTGTTTTATCAGAACCCTCAGTCCATTGAGATAAACTGTTTTATGTCTAGCTACAGGATCAAATACCAATTTTGGAGATCATAATTTTGATATCTGATTTTGTGGCGATAAATACCCTTAATTTCAAAGTTGGCGGATTCAGAATAATTAAGTATGTTTTCTTGTTTTATTCTCAATCCACCCCATGAAGCACAAGTGCCGATATGTAGTTGTTGTAGCAATCCTGTATTCTTGGTGATATAAAACGAAACCGTAGCGACTCTGACAGCAAACTCAGAAACTCTATTTAACATCGATACTAGATTTATCGAAACATGCACGAGCATTGAAGATCTTAAATGAGTAAACTGCGGTGACTCACCATAAATATAACTTACAATTGTACCTAATTTAGTTCCATTTGGCATGAAAACTGTTTCTCGACTTATAAACATATTTCTATTCGTTGCATCAGCAATTATAAAATCGAGTTCAGCATCATCTATAATCAATCTTGTACAATGTCGTTTATGATCATATGATTATCCTTGGGTGAACTTACCGATTATTGTTCTGCCAAGATCTTTTGTAATTTTATTTTCAAAATCAGTTATATCAGGATTTTCATCATGAGAATAGTTCTTTTGTTGTGGTAACCAAACTTCTTTCTGCCGACGATATGATATAATTGCTTCACTTAATATCGATGATAATAGTATTTTTACATCGAGCGTACACCGTAATAAAACTATTGGTGCCCACATATTTTCTGAAAAATGTTTGCCAAACCAGACAAAACAAATCGGATGAAGATTTTTCAGCAAACTCAAATGACCCGATACAAGCAAATACAGTCAGGTCAAATACCGGTAATGGTCCATTTATCGATACTCTGGTCATTTCGTGTGGGGGGTGTCCAAATCGCTCAAACTACTTATAATACTCTCCCATATCAAGAAAACTTCCCGGATAACATGCAACCATATCAACTGAAAATAACATATCAATAGTCATATCTAGTATTCCATAATCCACCGTGTTCGTATTCGTGTTGGTTTCCACAAATTTCTCTCTCTCTAGAAAAATGATCGGCAACTGAAGGAACGGTAAAACAATTACTATGTAATTGTTCCACGTAGTCATGGGTATATTTCAACGCAAGATTTTCATTTCTTCATGGAGAAGTTCTGTACGATAAATATCTCCATTAGGTCGTACAAACTGATCATAATTTCCATTATCGGAACTTTGAAACAGCCACACGGATACAGGATCATTCTTACTTATTTCGTTGATAAAATCACATATATCTCCTTGGTAAAATTTAACAGCTCGATTTTGTTTTGTTACTGCATTAGTCCACGCATGCGCATTATGATCGATAATTTCAGTCGGAGCTCCTTTCTATGTATACTTCGATTCGTATAAAATCTATTCGGTTATTGTTCTTAGTGTTATCGGGAATTTTAATTTCTTTCCGAATTCAACGAAGTCCTTGACTGATGCTCCGGTATCTTTAACCATTTCTCCCCACTCGTTTATTTTTTTACGTCTTTTGTCCGTTAAAACTTTTCCACTTATCGCGATTGCTAAATGTTCCGTTACTCGTTCTGCTACACAATTTAATTGTGAAAATTTTATCGGTTTTAGATTATTAACGGTGGGTTTATCGTTTATCGGATAAATTCTATAAATAACCGCGGTTGCAGGATACGCTCTTTCATAATACGCTTTTCCAATACCAGTCAACATTCCTGGTTTGGAATTTTTACTTAATACGGCAACTGTTTCGTTATCAAGACCATGGTCACGTTTGTCACTGATAATCCAAGTAATATTGTTTGTTTCTGCTAATACAATAAACGTCACTCTGAAAAACATCTTCGATTGTCGAAATAAATAATAATCGTCGCTGCTCGTTTGTCGTTTATTGTAGCATTGATAACATCGTCGACACCATCTGAGTCGCGTATGATTTTAAACGTCGACCACACATGAGATGCACCACCTTTACTAAATTCTTTCTTGGTGTCATGACTAGTATTAACGAAGTGTTCCTGGAAGTCTCAGGCCTTTTCCGTATCGATAAGGGGTTCCTGGCAATCTTAGACCCCTTCCTCTTTTGTAAATCCTTGTCCTGTTGCTTTCTTTAATGTCATTCCAGCAGCAGTTCCAATAGCACCCATTGCAGCTGCTTTTGAAACAACTGGAGCTACAGCGGCTTTTACCGCTGGTATAGCTGCAAGAAGTGGAATTATACCACCTGTTCTGATTGAGTCTTTAGTTGCACCAGCATAAAGATTGCATTTAACGCCTGTTTTGATTATTGGCGCTATTGAAATGTTAATCTGACGTTCATTTAGCAATAATTTATTTTGACCACTTGTGATCTAATTTTTTAGTGATATTTTTATTCCGCAGAATTTTGCTGAATTTGA
This sequence comes from Sinohyriopsis cumingii, assembly GCA_028554795.2. NCBI lineage: Eukaryota > Metazoa > Mollusca > Bivalvia > Unionida > Unionidae > Sinohyriopsis > Sinohyriopsis cumingii. The sequence continues at coordinate 39,704,494 of CM068836.1, forward strand.
TTGAAGCTTTTGTTATTCGTCCACCAACACCTACAAGTCCACCGACACCTTCAAGTTAACATTGTTTTGTCTCTGAATACAACAGCGATTTCTCTGTAACCGCCAGCAGGCAGTCGAGCTACACAGGCTCGAAAATGTATATCAACAACAGATTGCCTGAATAAATCTAAATGTTCCAACGAAAAGTAATAGATCGGATATAATGTTGTGAAATCCCGTTGAGATATCTGCAAACCAGAATCAACATTTTGATCACGCCCCGTGAATATCATCAAACGATGTTATGCACGTGCTGAATTATCGTGTTCAATATTCAGCAACACTTCTTCAGAAGGTTCTTGATGTCCATTTATCCTCAAGCAACTTCTGAAACTCCAAGTGAGTCAAAGACCATTAGATTTCTTTCTTGCGAATGCTACTCTGACATTTTCCTGAAATGCGATGAATATATGTCGTGGTGCTGACACTCCCTGGTGTGATGCTATCTGCCATGTGAATAACCCAGCAGCATTACTTTGAATGCTATTTGTGGTCATTGTCAACCATTAATATAATGATTCACCACCTGAGTTCATAAAAGAAAGTAATTTTTGTTCTTCAGCAAGCGATGGAGTTATTATTGGCATCCACAGCGACAGTTTTATTAGTGTTACCTCACCAATACCAACGGCAGCATCACGCCTTATTGCATCATTGTCGGTGGATTTTCTGACAAGTACCACAGTGTGTTTAGCGCCGAATATAACCTTTCTAATATTTCTTCAAATTCCAAAGATATGAGACAGTGGAATTGCACATGAAAACTCTTCATCACCGTTCAACATTGATCTACGTGCGGCAAATCCTAAATATAAATTTTCGTTCATTGATGCAACTTCAGTTCCAGCTGCATTTAGTGTTACGTTTCTGTTTTCTGGATGATCAGTTGTATCCTTCGTAAACATCATTGATGGACTATCTGATATTGAGTAATCATCGCTGTATCTTGCAAGGCTAAGTATCGTCGTGGCAACGTCGACGTTTACCAGGTATGATTCAATAATATTTCCGTTAATCATGTATATAGCGCTGTTAAATAACGCCATGACACCGTTATTAACAAAACCAACTCTATCACCAATTCCGTATGCTGTATTGTCTGCTCTCAAAAGTCTATATTCGATCTCGATAAATGCCTCAGCGGGCTAGAAACATATACTTGTATCCTGAACCTGTAATTCGATTCTTCCCCGTGCGTTAGGTACACGTGCATCATAAGAATAATACTGATAATCACTCACAGACTCATCTTTAAGAATTGGTGCGTCTGTGTCAAGTGCTGCATCAGATACACGCTTAAACATAAAATTGATATCGTCTAACACGAAGACCACGTCCTGCTTTTAGACTATGAGTTATATTTTTTTCCGTTTCTTTTTCTGATAGTGGTAAACCAGACAACTCTGACAGTTTTTGATTTGCAGTTTGATACATTATTTTTCTGACATTTGCAGGCATAACTTCAGTGCAGGCCAGTTTCACTGGTGGCTGGGGCTTTCGTCGCATTAATCATACTAGTCTGTCCTTGATTGCCGAGAACGCTTTACCAGCAAGATTACAAACTGCGCTAGGAATTGTTTCACGAACGAATTCAATAGATTTCATTCCTTGTTGTTTTGAAATCGGTATTGCTTTTGGGGCTATCCTTCTAAATAAACATTGAACAACATCAACAAGTCCATCACCGTAAATCGCTTCGTAAGCTGGTAATCGCAAATTTATCACTCTGACCATAATCGGTCCACCTTGAGCATTATGTACAATCATCTTATTTGTTATTCATTTATCTAATCACTGTGATGATCATCAGTAATTTCATCGATGAGAGATCGATAAACATTGATGTCCATGATACCGCCTGTAAATAATCGTCGACAAAAATCAGAGATTTCATTAATTATTTCTGGAGAATTATTTCCAGTGTGTGTGTGTGTGTGTGTGTGTGTGTGTGTGTGTGTGTGTGTTCTTCATTTATAATATTTGAAGTGCACTGTACTTCGTCATGTCTGTCAATATCCTTGCGAAACTGACAATGTAAATCAGAGAAAAATGCTGAGAAAAAATCCTAAAATCTGCATATATCTTTGAAAGGTTTCTCACAATGGAGATACTCAAAATCTACTCGTCAGTGCTTGGTATCTTATTTGTCCCGTTTATTTAATCCTGGGATATATTTTTAACAATTTATACTTTTGAAGAATGACATGATCTCCAACATTTACAAAGTTCATTGAAGTTCACCCAAAAATTTGGTCGATCTTTCATTTGCTCTATGATGACCATGCCATTGGCATGTATCTCTTTCCTCCAATATACGATTGCTCACACTGCTAATGAAACTTTGAAGGAATTAATATCTTTGTACATTACAAAATGCGTTGGTTTTTAGTTTACCGACAGTTTTAAAAATCAGATGTGCCTCACGATGTTGTATGCATGCATTCTCTATGACTTGCTAATATTCACTTGGATGGAAATTCAAATCATGCGTTCAAAAGATCTGAGTTTTGTGTTTTGTTGATGTTGTTTGTTTTATTCTTTGATTACCATTTTCAGTTTAAGATGTAGATTTTGTCGTAATCACATAAAATATAAGCATAATTTCAGAAGTTAGAAGTAGAAACGCGTACACTTTGTAAATACATGTACGTCAATATATGTGAAGGTATTAAGGGCGCTCTACAGAAAATATGAACTTCTAAGAGAGTGTAAGATGAAGTTGTTTGCATTTGCAAAGTGTACATTGGAAAGAATGCTTGCATATCTTTATGTCATTTTCATGCAATGTGGATGAAATGTCTTCGGATATTGTACTTGTGAAAAGTATACATGATCTAAGCATACAGCTAACCACAATGACTGCTCCCAGGTGCTCAAAATTTCAACCTGAATCAGTCTAAAGTACGAGTTTACTAAAATAGGGAAAACGAATTGTGCCAGACTAAACAATACCAGTTTAAAAATGTGCAACGAATGAATTACAAAATATATCAAATGGGAACAAAAGTAATTCGCTCTTTTTCTACAATTTACTATAAAGTCCAGGAAGCGTAAATGACCAAGCGGTACTAGCAGTTTTTGATACATGCACATCTGAAGTAAGCCCAAGCTGTAAACTCTGTAATCCAAATTAAATTAATCAGTCATACACCAAAAGAAAAAGAATTTTAAAACTCTTTTAACAATGCCTATTATATACAATGTCTTTTTTTTTAAATTCAGTACAAGCAGTGTGGAAAACCCTTGAAATTATTATCTTTAAAAATCTAACCCTCTGCAAAATACGAAACTACAAAGCACCACCATTAGAGAAGTTGATTGAGTGATAGATAATTTCATACGATGTGATGATATAAGGTGGATATGACGTTCATTAAAGATTTATGTTAATTTTAAATTGTAAAATCAACTTTTTTTCAACTAATTTTTTTCTATGGACGTCCAAAGTCCGTGTGTGCCTTTAACGTTCATTGACTTTGAACTAAAAGGTCACATGAGCTTTTTAACTTTATATTTTTTGGAATTGGCCGCGATGTTGAAATATGCGTGAATTTAATGTTGGTATTGCTAAAACTTATTGTTTGTGGTAAAGGACGTGAATCAGAAAGTCTCAGCGTGCTGATCAGGATGGCTTCAGTTTTATAAACATTCATCTTCAGCTTGTTACACGTCATCCATGACTTCAGATTGAAAATGCGCCTGTCTACGCCTTGGATGGTAGCATCAACTTCGTTTGGGCAGCTAGGTTTGTATATTTGAGTGTCAACAGCGTACAGTCGGTGAGACACCGGATGACGATCTTTGACACATGAGAGCGGCTGTTGTAAATAATGAAGAGAGCGGATCCGAGAACAGAACATTTTGGAACACCAACACATAGATCAACTGAGCTGGAATGTTTTCCATTTACGGGCATAATTTGTTTCCTGTTGACTAAGTATTACTTAAACCATAGTAAGGCTGTATCGTGAATACCAAATACATGCTGGAGACGGTGAAGTAATATATCATGGTTTGTTATGTCAAATGAATCAGACAAGTCAAGGAGGTTGAGGAGTGTAATCCTTTCACTACCCAAAGCAGAGAGAATATCGTTAACTACTATCAGAAGGACAGTTTCATTATTATGACGAGGGCGATATGCAGACTGTACATTGCTGAAAAGACTATTTGAATTCAAATCGTTGTGATCAAGTGTCAGTTTCTTCATCAGAGGCTTTACAATGGCAATTTTGAAAAAATGATTTGAATTCCCCTGATGAGACAGAAGTATTAATAAAATCGGTTATTGAAGGCAATATTGAATCTAAGCATGCAAGCGGCAGTGATGTTGGAATCGGATCAAGTTCACGTGACTTTGGGGCGTTCTTCATCACAATTGTATGTACAAAATCCATAGAGAAAGGTTTAAATGTTGTTAAAGACCGCTGTTGATATTTTGTATCACAGCTGTGTGGTTGCGATGAGTCAGTTGAAATTTCTTTCTTTCTTTACATTTGCTTGTTCGTAATCTCGAAGAGCTCTTAACAGGTGGAACTATCAGCGATCTTAGTACTGTAGTAGATTAATTTTCCTTCATGATCTATGTGACATTGTTCATAGTAGCTTCATTGATCTGCTTATAAATAGTGCGGCTGATGGAAACCAAATACTCTCAGCTTTACGGACTTTTCTTTTAGCAGAGCGAAGATGGTTCCTAACACTACTATAACATGAAGAAAAAAAACACTTTCGAATTGATACTCTGCACTTGGTGGCATGTTTGTTAAGCAATAAACGCAAGCACTTGTCAGGTTGTACTGCTGTAGCAGGTCATGAATTTGTTATGTTTGATTGGATGGCATGCGTTAGTTGGGTTCTGTTTATCACACGGAAGTTTCTCTTAGTGGCAAACAGAGATGGAGACTGATACGTAGAGATGGTGTATGGCGTAGAGGTGATCTGATGCAAGTTCGTGGGGCACCAATGAAGACAGTAGAATATTATCATCAGGTCTATGAAGAATCCAGTCTAAAATGTCATCGTAGTTATGGGTGGGATGACTTTCTGAATATTTGTGAATAGAATCTATGTGTTTTGATTAGCATGGGTTTCCAGGGCAGTCAAAGTGAAAGTTGAAATCTCCAAGGATAATCAGATTGCCACCTATCGAATTTCCATAATCCAGGAGGTTAGGAAGCTTCTACAAAAAGAGAGATTCACTCAGCATGTTTTTTTTACTAGGAGGAGGGCGGTAAAGGCAGAAAAAATGGACTGACATTTTCTCCATTGTGAATGAGGTTTGGAACAGTTCAAACGGTGTGTTCGAAATTAAAAGTTGTAGTGTAGTTAAGACGGAAGATTAAAGAGTTCTTTGCCGTGAGAGAAATTCTACCACCTTGGGAAATATTTTACAAGTAATTTCCCACTTACTATCTCATTTTTTAAAACCTAGTACATGCTAGATCGTATTAAGGAGTGTGACTGGAGAGTGGATGGAGTGTGAATGGAGAGTGGATACATTGTTATAATTTTATAACAGGATTTAGGAGAGTGGATACATTGTTATAATTATATTATAGGATTTAGGAGAGTGGATACATTGTTATAATTTTACTATAGGATTTAGGAGATTCGATACATTGTTATATTTTTATTATAGGATTTAGGAGACTGTATAAACTGTTATAATTGATATATTGTTATTTTATTCTAGAATTTGGGTTTGGTGCATTTTGGTTCGTATGTTAGAGTTAGATAAATGTATGCTGCTAATACAACAGGGAAATATGCTAGCATTAGTCTAGAAAGGTCTACAGAGAATGCTTTATCTGAGGTCAGCAAGGTTCATTGATAAACTAAGGTCAACCATAGTACAAGGGCAGTCAGTAAGTGAGCCAATCGGTCACAGAGTCATTTTGTAGAACTAGAAGGCTTCATGTTGAATTAAATGTGTAAAGGAAACGCTCTCTGACTTGTTTAATTTACTGAGAGTGCAGTTACATCTAACAGGTTGAGAAATCAAAAGGAAAATACTGCTTGAAATTTTATTTTGAAATTATAAATTCTCTCTCTCTCTCTCTGGTGTAAATTTCTGAAATAGTTAATCACGGTAAGTTTTGAGAGAAGTAATAAGATACGCACATACAGCACAGAGATACGTAAAGACAGAATTAAGACAAGAACAAAGACACGCATAAGACAGAAAAATGAGACGTGCAAAAGTGCAACAAAAGTATATAACTTTAAAATATTTGACAATGGTATGTTTATTCTGCATAATTCTTAATCATCACCAAAGCTCAAGAAAAGTTAAATTTTGTTGTTTCATTGTATATCATTGTATTTAGCATTAAACGAGAAGCGTAAATGCGGGTGATTCTGAGTAATAGTATATGCCACTTGGGGGTCTAAATGGAATTAACAATCGCCCATAGGTAGCGACATATGGGAGGCAATGGCGAAATCCTAAATTAAAATTATCCTGAGGGTCAAAACAGTTTCTAGTGTCAAACTTTGATAGGGTCAAAAATGTTTATTGGGTCAAAATATTTCTAGAGACAAAGGTGTTTATGGGATTAAATGTTTTCTTGCATCAAAAGTTGTGTGTGGGCAAACATAAATGGTAATGTTAAAACTTTAAAAACTTTACAATCCAACATAACACATATATTATGTGATAACTTGCTCTTTGGTTACAATCGAACACAAGATCCTACTATTCAGCAACCCTTTGTTTATTATAGTCTAAGATACCAATATAATATTCAGCATAGCCCAATTTTCTGAATTTGTCCTGGATCTTCACCCAGTTCTGGTTCGGGGGAAGAATTGCTTCTCCTGCTCCTTGAGCCTCTTTTCCTTCGCCCATGCCATCTTGATCTTCGCCGTCTCTTCATGCATCACCTCCCAGACAAACTCTTTGGCTGGTCTCAGTGAGGCGATCTTCTTCTTCATGTACCTTGTGTGGAGGTAACAATCATTTGCTCCGCCAGACCCAGGAGGTGCTGTCCTCCATTAATCATGTTTATGGCCTCCCTTAGCTAGCCCACTTTTCAGTGCTGGTTCTCCATTCTTCTTTCTTCTCTGGTCAACGATGAATGTCACGACTGATGATGATGATTGTTTTAGATTAAAGTCGCCTTTAACCAATCAACCAATCGGCCATGTGCGACTATTTAAAGTAAGAACTGCGTACTCGTTAATAAACCGTCTAACTGGAGCTTGACAACCGCTCGATGCTCTAATGTGTGCATTGCACACTTCTTAACTGGTTATAACCGGAAGCGGTAAAGGAGGAGAAGGGGCGTAAAGGGCCGCGTCCAGATGTCACCGGATGGTTCATGTTTATCCAAGATTCAACATTTTATGTTTTCCAAGGTTGTATGATGTATTGCACCCGGATGATGAATTTTCAAGATACGAACTGTGTATTTATGCTGATTGGTTAACATATTATTAGAGTAGAGAAAGCATTGTATTGTAAATTGGATCATGCACAGAGTTGCAGAATTAAAAGGTCCCTGAGTATCTTCTACGGGTTAGCCCTCATGCAAGCTGATTCAATTCCAGTCGTCCTATGCGCTGAAATTCCAGGAAACTTGTTTTTACCTTTTGCATCTGCAGTGCTCGATTCAAAGCTCCTTTTAAGCTCCTCTCCCACAAATGGGGGGTGGGGGTGCATACATTACTTCTCTTCCGTGCTTTAGCTTGTTGGTTTTCTATCCTGGCCTACTGCATCAATGTTATGGCACCAGTTGCGTCGGCTTACTTTCCAATGGTCTCCTCAGTATTCTGGTCATTTCGTTTGTATCTCTCGACAGTGGCAGTTGGTGGGGAGGGATGTGAGTCGGCTATCTTCTGTGTCATACTGTCACGTATTCCCATCCACAGTAGGCTGGTCGTTAGCTGCACGTGGCAGCATGGGCGACTCCCACAGGTGGCCCCTCGTACCTTCAGACCACAGCAGGTGCTACTAGATGCTGAGGGCTTGACGGCTGGTGTCTGCTTGAAATGTACCTACAGCTGACTGACTGACTGAACGGAAAAGGAGAATTCCGGTTGGAGTTTTCGCGGCAGCGGAGTCCTACTGAAATATCATGGATGTACTATCGACCAAATTCTGCCAAACTTATATATTTCGGGCTGTTCTCCGTGTGTAAGTCACATATTGTAATTAGGATTCAGGTAGCCAGTTGTGCGATTTCCCTACTTGTACTTTTTAAGAATTTAGTGTACATTGTTTTCGTTCAAATATTCCGAAAATAAAAATAAAACAATTCCAGGACAGTGAGACCCATTAGTTTTTGTGGTCTTAATTTTTAGCTAATATTCGAGTAACCTTTTCGAATGGTGGTCGAATGAATCATATTTGTATATTAAAAGAGTTATTATCGGAATAGGGTTTCAAGCCACAGTGAAAAACCTTAGACATTTGAGGCATTTCTTTGAGCCCTTAAAAAGGCTGAAGGGTAAACTCTGAAGGAGAGATATAAAAAACGGCTTCAGGTGGTCAAGTCAGCAGTCATTAGGTTGTTCACTGGCGGCCACACAGTGATGGGTAGGAACGAAATCGTATATGAATCTCTGAGCTCATGTAGAATCACTGTTGCTAGGGGCACTCACTCTATTTCACACCAATGTCCTGATGTTCCCTACTGACTTTATGCAGTGGGATTTCTTTATTCTATCTAGCCGCTACTTACAATTCAGTCTCTTAGAGGTTTTCGCGACCTTCTGGAAGTCTTTTATGTAGTATTTGGCTGCCTCTCGATATTTTCATAGCTCTCCAGTTCCCATCCCACAGCCTGGTCGATAAGGTACCCCACCACTAGCGGTTTGGGCGTGAGTGTTGGCGGCTGATTAGGCTGCGGTTTCTTTGACACCGCTTCCATATCCGGCTGTGTACACTGAGTTATGCTCACAGGCTGTGGTGTTGGCACTACACGTGGTGGGTGAGGTTGTCTTCTTTCGGACTCTTGTCTTCTAGTTAACTCTTGGGCCTCTTTTTCCTTTCGTGATTTTGCCCGCTTATCAACTCTCACTTGTCTTGCAATGTTGAGTTTCACTAACTGCTGGTGGCGCTGAAGCTCGTGTCCTAGCTTTTAAGCTGGAGATGGTGTTGCTACATTTGGAGGTGGAGGTTTTGTTGACGGCGGTTACACGGCGCTCTGTGGGTCTGTGTAGAACGCTCCCGCTCTTGTGACTGCGGTCTTCCTTCCTGACTCAGTTTTCTTGAAAGGGTGTGGGGGGACGGAGGGGATGCTTCTCTTGTTGTTGAAATCCACCTCCCAAATCAGAAAACGCATAGTTTTTCTAGCTTGAGTCATTAGGCTTCGCCCTGGTGAAATACTAAGGCCTAAGCTCTGATTACATCCAGGACCTAGGCAGATGTCAGCACTTCCATCCGTGACTCTCTTCTTATTATGTCTTGATCGCTGCTCTGTTAGCCAAAGACTTGCTCGCGACTGTTTCACGATTTTGAATTAAAGACATTTATCGGCCATTCGACCATTCACGTCTGTAGCCTGAATAATTATGCGCACTATTTAAATACTCATCAAATGGGTAACAAGTACCCATTCGGCGCTTTCATATATGCACGGCATGCTACTTGACTGGTGTGTCCGGACGAGAAAAGGGAGGGAAAGATATGCCAAGAGTCATAAAACATCAGCGGAAATGTTTTGGACGCCGTAGATGTACTGTTGATCGACTTTTTGCCCAGTTTGTGTAAGTTGAGCTGGCCCATCTACCAACTGTATTTAAGCTGCACTTTGTAATAAGACCAAGTAAATTAGTTTCAAATTTACCTATTGTGTGCTCTTTTGAGTTCAGTGTACATCATGTAATTAAATTATTTACGTAAAAGAGATCAAAACCACGTTGATGTAACGCATTAATCGTTTGTGATCTTAATCGATTGTAACATAAGTTGGAGTGAGATTTTAGACCAGTGGATAAATGGATCAGGTTTGTTAATAACGATAGCTGTTAACAAAATGGGTTTTCGAGGTCGAAAGGAAAACACAAGGCAACTGTGTAATTCTTTCTAGCCCTTACAAGGGCTGATTTGATCCCTTTGTCGGTGTACACAGGAAAGGTCTCAGCCTGTGGGGAGCCTCGAATTTCCATCTGGTTCGGGCCTTGGTTGGATCAGTAAAGTCAACTATTGTATAGTCGTTCGTCAGAGCCCAGAGCGTGAGGCGCTGGTTCGGCAATTTGTGTATCTCTGTCAGATAATTCAAGATCAGCAACTTCAGGGGGATTAGGCAGCTGCTATATATATATATATATATATATATATATATATATATATATATATATATATATATATATATATATATATGCCCAGTTTTCTAATATTTTCTGCTGCCCTTCTGGTGCTGTCTCTCAAATGTCTGATTATCTGGCCGTCACATGTGTCTTTTTTTCGCTGCTAATACTGTTATGAGGTCATCTATGTGCCGCTCTTCCTTGTCCTTGTCATCCATTACGTTATCGATGCCCAGACCAAATGCCTCATCTAGGAGGTACTGGTTTGTTCTTGCCTGAGTAGTACTTATTTATGTGTGCAGTATTATATGTTACCGCACCCATCTCCGACTGTGTTTTTGGAAGCATTGGTGAATTTAACACGCTGCTCTTAGCTCAATTACACATCGATATTGATACATCTGTGATTTTCTCCCATTTCTATTTCATTCCCACTGGTGTTTTTTTTTTTTTAAAAAAATATAAAAATGTTTAAATATTGAGCGGCACAACGTTTCGTGTTTCATATTTCATTAACGAACAATTATATGAAAGAAATAATTATCCAGTTAATTTTATGCAAGCATTCATAGTTGTGATTTAATGTAAAATGATTACAGGGATATGACCGGTAAATTACGTTACAGATGCCAAGCGATGTTTACCGCCATATTTTGATGAGTCGTCATCGATTCCAAGAGATCTCAAACAATGTCAAACGCTAAAATTGTACAAAGAACGAAAAAAGTAAAGTCAAAACAACTATAAACGCAATAATGTGGCTGATGAAATACTGAGTTTGATAGGAATGGTGAATGAGAACAAATATTGGCTTAAATGATTCATTAAATGAACTGCAAACTGCCAATTATCATATATTATATGGATGATTGGTTGCATGACTTCCACTCATCCCTACAATGTAGCGGAGGTGGTGTATGAATTAACCCGTGCAATCAATTTAGGACAATGTTCAGTTAAAGTTATAAGAAAAAGCAACGGAAAAGTACCAATTCGATCAGGACCACTATGCTACACTGGGGTGGACAAACCATCTCCATATTTCAGGCTCAATTTCCGTTTGAGAGGAATCCTCGGCCCCATTCTCAAAGAAACTAAACTTTTGTTACGAATAGACGATGAAATGGCTATAACAAACGCTCTTGACTCATTGTTCCTGGAATCTCAATGAAAACTCTGTATCAAACACTAAGAGGGGTACATCACTAGGCAACTTACAGAGGGCCTCAGCAGAAAACTGAAAAGCAACGATTATAAAGCTGCTCGGACAATTTAAAATCAGCCCGCGGGCCGCGGGTTGGACAGCACTGGCCTAAAGGAAAGATAAGCGATTTAAGAAACAATTTTCGGTGGCAAAGGTGTTGCAAATGTAAACGATAAAGGTACTTTTTATATATAAAAAATGGATACATTATTTTAAAAAGCTCCAAGACCAGCCAGAACTTTGTAAAACTTTTATGAGAAATATTCGCAGGAAAAAATTTCGAAACACTGCATTAACCATGAAGATAAAATCTGGAGCAACACAGACTGAGTCAATCAAACCTTAAAGTTGCATGTGATTGAAAACCATTGAAAGATATTAGATGTTGACAAGTTGCACGAAATCGTGAACAACCCGAAAAGTGGACATTAGACGAGCTCTTTACGGCACAGATAATGTTAGCCTCAGCCATGAACATGTATCGTGCTGTTTGGTCTGTTGAATCTCCAGAAGAAAAAGGACCTACTTTTTAAAATTTTGGAAGGCAGAGAAAGTAGAAAAAGGACATACTTTTTAACATTTTGGAAGGCAGAGAAAGTAGAAAAAGGACCTACTTTTTAATATTTTGGAAGGCAGAGAAAGTAGAAAAAGGACCTACTTTTTTAAAAAAAAATTGAAGCTACAGAAGAAGTAAAAAGACCTAAAAAAAATTAAAATTTGGAAGATAGAGAAAGAAGAAAAAGGATCTACTTTTTACAATTTTGAAGGCTGATAAAGAATGAATAGGACTTACTTTTTAAATTTTTGGAAGGTAAAGAAAGAAGAAAAAGGACCTATTTCTTTTTTAAATTTTGGAAGGTAGAGAAAGAAGAAAAAGGACATACTTTTTAAAATATTGTTAGTTAGAGACAGATGAAAGAGGAACTACTTATTTAAATTTTGGAAGGCAGAGAAAAAAGAAGAAAAAAAAAAACATCTACTGTAACATCTTCCGACGGGGCCTTCATAGTAAAAAGGTCTTAATCCCTTGTGAGAAATCCTAATTAGAGAACCCGTAGCAAGGGCACGCGATCAACTCCCCAAAATAATAAAATCAGTTTGCGAAGGCTTACGTTTGTGAAATGTGTTGTATATACATTTTATGTGTATATAATATAGATACAACGAAAACAAAATAAAAAAGACAAAATAAACACAAGTAACATACAAGGAAATATTTTTTTAAATATGTTTAGCCCCTACCCTTCATCCATGAGAAAAAAAAATTAAATACAGAAATATTGATTGTGTACAAATAAATAAATTTAATTTCAGCCTTACGGAATTCCTGTACAGGGAATTAAATTAACTGAGCAACGAATTTACTACTGGTCATTTGTACACGATTATGCCTACATCTAAACTTCTGTCATATGTTTTATGTCATTTGCTCACCTTTAATGCCTGATATGGCATTTATATCCATGGTTTCATAATTTTACTTCAATTTATCATCTCTGTACTCACACATTTTGAACTGAGATTTTTTTAAAATCCTGTATATTAATATGTATGGGGAAATCATAAGTGAAAATACCATTGCAAGTCAAATATTTGATAAATGTTAAAACAATATTTAATTAGTATTATTGCTAAACTTAATTTATTAAATTGACATGTTACTATTTGCACTCTGGGAAAGCCTGCCAGTAGCTTCTCGTGGGTCGGTGGTTCTTCCCTGGGTTTTCCAGGGTTCTTCCTCCACCAATTATACTGGCCGCCACGTATAGCCTATCTTGTGCTGAAAAATGGCGTTAAACCCTAGAACAACAACAACAACTATTTGCACTCAAACAAGATAATAATTCAAGCGCTTCTGTTTCTGATTTTTTTAAAGTTTTTTTTAAATTTACAAGCATGCAATCGGCATACACACAATTCCAAATTACGGGACTTAAAAACGAGGGTCCAAGTTCTGGATAAATATCGTGTACTGCCCCATACAGACAAATGTGTAGCAAATTCTTGACAAACTATACTAAAGTAGAGTACCACAAAATAAAATTCTTTAAATAAAAAGGATTATAACAATCAAAAAGTAGCACAAAGATTATACACATACATCCGGTATCAATAATTGGAAATTTCCGGTTAAGTAAAGTTTTGCGTTTCTTCAGGCACTTCTTTTTTCCCAATACTTACCATATGTACGTATAAATATGTAATCCCGATCAATATTCTATATCCTTATAAATAAAAAAAATTACAAAACGTGATGAATATACTTCCACTTCTGTTGCCAAAAGACATTTTTGAATATTTGCTATAATTCATTACAACTTTTGGGTGCAGGCATTCAGAAATAAAAACAAAAACATACAGACAATACAAAAAAAAATGTATAATTCTAATATATTTATTTTTAAATAAAGTTTTGTCAACATTCAATATTTTCCAGTATTGTCAGATTAAAACGTTTCTATACAAGTCTTTGTCCCGTCTTTACGCGTCTTTGCGGTAATTAGTGGGACCCAAAACTAGAAATCTATTTATAGAGACATGGAAAACCCACAGCGTTATGACATTCAATATATTATCCAATTCTTGTACAGGAGGCTGTAACAAACGCGTGCTTATGTTATCGTCTGTGAATGGTCTCAAGTTTTGTCTCATTTCCTTTTACCATTACTGTCAGGGGAAGTATATTCTTTCATCTTTCCAGTGTAATTTTCATTAACTTATGAACTCATTAAGCACTTTCTCATCTAATTTGGTATAGATGATTCTAAGAGGATGAGCAAGAAGAGATGCGTTTTGAGGATTCAGGTCTTGCTGGCTTTTGTATTGACATTTGTACTTCAGGCGCTGGGACTGTTTTCTACATATTGGCATGTACAAGAGAACAGGCATAAAGGACTTTTCTACCAATGTGATTCTGACAAATGCAGTACAGAGGGTAGGTCTTCAATATGCAGTTAAGGTCTTTTACGAAATGGAACAGTTTTATGCGAAATGAAATTATAATATTTCCCTATTATGATACATCTTTGAATTAACCCTTTAATTCATAATTATTTATTGTAATTTGTTTCAAGTATTTGTTCTTATTGATTTGAATGAAATATTTTAAATATTGTGACCTTTCATCACATTGTGTGTGTGTGTGTAATTTTTGGGTATTATCTTTGACAGAAAACTGACCTTTATTCCACACCTAAAAAACTTGAAAGCCAAATGCTTAAAAGCACTTGACCTACTTAAAGTAGTAGCACACACTGACTGGGGTGCTGATAGAAAAGTCATCCTGAATTTATATAGAACGTTTATTCGCTCCAAACTAGACTATGGTTGCGTTGTGTATGGTTCTGCCAGAAAATCGTATCTTAAAATGCTTGATCCAATTCATCATCAGGGAATAAGACTGGCTCTGGGAGCATTTAAAACATCCCCGTGTGAAAGCCTTCTAGCTGAGGCGAATGAACCACCGTTATCGCATCGTAGAGAAATGCTTTCAGCACAGTATGCTCTCAAATTAAAATCAAACCCTCTGAATCCTGCTTTTTCGGCTGTTTTTCAACCCAAATACAAAACTTTATACGAAAATAAACCAAACGCCATACCTTCCTTTGGCATTAGAATATCATCCAGCCTTGACACTACAAATATAGATCTTTCAAAAATTCAGAAAACATCCATCTCCGAAACACCACCCTGGCTAATTAAACAACCAAAAGTACGTTTTACGCTACACGATGGAAAAAAATCCGAAACAAACCCTTCTATCTTCCACAACTCTTACCATGAACTCCTCACCGAATTTAAAAACTACACCAGAATTTACACTGATGGATCAAAGGATGAGGAAAAGGCTGCTGCAGCCTTTGTTTGTGGAAATCACACAACGCAAGTTCGCTTACCAAATGGAGCATCAATTTTTACAGCCGAAATCAGAGCAATAGACCTTGCTCTGCAACATATAGAAAAGAACCGTATTTTAAACAGTATCATCTTCTCCGACTCGCTATCAGTACTCCAGTCACTACACAATAGAAAACTGGAGAACCCATTATTGAAAAACATACTCGTAAAAAATACCGAGCTGAGTGTCTCCCACAATATAATATACTGTTGGTTACCTAGCCACATTGGTATTAAAGGTAACGAAAAAGCAGATCGCGCTGCTAAAATGGCCCTTTCTCAAGAACCATCTGATTTTAAAATACCATATACTGATTTTAAACCTTGTATCAGAAAGTTCTTACGTCAGAAGTGGCAGGCATCATGGAATGATGCTGTAAATAACAAACTTCATGCAATCAAACCAACTCTAGGAGAATGGACTCCTTCCTACAGAACCATTCGTAGGGAGGAGGTAGTCATTGCAAGAATCCGAATTGGTCATACTTATATCACCCACACCCACATACTAAAAGGTGAAGACCCACCAGAGTGCGTTTCTTGCAATGAACCATTCACTGTCAAGCACTTTATGATGGAGTGCTTTGACCTACAACCTACGCGCGATCGTTATTACGTTGTGCATGACATGAAAGAACTTTTTGATAATATAAACATCACTCGTATTATCGAGTTCTTGAAAGCCGTAAATATTTACTCAAAACTCTGACTTTTATGCTATCACCTTGTGCAGTTTTATGCAATATACATACCGTCCCATTTTAATACCTATTAATCTTTTTTACATCTCCCGTTGATCGGGAAGCTTTATTTTGCACCGTTACCATCTTACCGTTTTTAATTTCAACCATTTGTTCTTTTATATCGCTGGTCGATGTAGAACCTTTTATAAGTTTTAAAAGATTATACAAGTAACACTTTGTTTGGCGCTAAATAGCCTAAGAGTGCTGATGCGCCGTTAAAAAAAAAACAATCAATCAATCAATCTATATATATAGATATATATATATATATATATATATATATATATATATATATATATATATATATATATAAAACACAACATTTTGTACTAAATGTAAATGATTGCGATATACGAAATGAAATGATGTCTGTAGTTAGTTTTATTATTCTGCTTACGGAAGATTCATTTATTGTTTGTATTGGGCTCCAACTTGGATTCCAACATTTGCATACTTTCCCGTTTGTTTATACCCTACTACCAATTTTAAAAATGAAAAGCATCAAGGATGCACAAGACTTAGTCATTTATTCACTGACTTATAATTTCTATCCTTATTGTCACCACCTAACACAGTCAAATTATTGGCGTTTCAATGCAAACTGAAGCTCCCAATGTAAATATTTAGCAAGCAGCTTGCTCGCTGTTCTTTTTTGGTTTCTGGAATAATCTGTTTGGGTAAAACTCAGTCGTCTTGCAATGTCTTGTTTTAACATTTCTAAAACAAATTGAATAGATAAATAGGAGCTTTTGGATAAATGTGTTCAAAGATATATAAATCTAAAATTTACGAGATTATTGAGATTTTCAAACATGGTGAACTACATCAAATCCTTTGTTGAAAACAGACTGGCCCAATCAAATATGGCAACCATGTTGCTAAAGAAACTCCCTTTTTGATTCAAAACATCAAGTCAACATTGCTTGGGACACCCCGGTGATAACCAGGTTAGAAATTATAAATCAATGAATGAATGAATAAGTTTTGTGCATCGTTTATATCTGCCTTCTGTTTTAGCATTGGTAGGGGACTACAAACAAATGGGATGGCAAGAATACTAACATACACTGTAACTGACTTGTAAAAATGAAAGTATTATTTGTTTTATGATTTCATCTATTATACCAAAATTCTATTTCACATTATGAATTTACATTGTTAACACTTTGGAAAAACTTGAATTTACTGATAGAGTAACTTAAAATTCTGCAAATATTAATCATCGATGCTTCATTTTCCATTCCAATTTTCCAGTTTGCAACACAAATTATTATGCAGCAGGATTGAAAGTGACGACTAGTTTATTTTTAACTTTAACAATCAGCTAAAGTGATTTTTGCAGTAAGTCTGATGTAAAATAGTATTTGGAAAAATTAAGTAGAAAAATGTAAAAATGTAAAATAGTATTTAATATTTGGAAAAATTAAGTAGAAAAATATAAAATTTGATGATTCCATTTTGCATTTACATTTATGTATCGTCATTTCTTATTATCAATGCCTTAGTTTGAATGCAGGTATTATGTTACCATTTCTAGATGATATACGAGAGCTAACTAATCGTAATATATTATCATCGTAATATATTATCCTCTCTTTGGTCTCTTCCACTGCATTAATAACCAGGAACAAAATCTTTAAATTGCTGTTGAGTGACAGTTCTCTATTTCACTCATAATTCTGATTATGCATTTTTTTATTGTTCTGATTTTATTTTGCAGTAATCAGTCAAGCTGCTCTGGGCCTTGAGTGTACATCCTTTATCATCCTGTTTTTCTGCATGCTTTGTGCATGGATCTCAATCTGTTGCTATGGACCAGATGAGAATGGTATTTTCATGAATGATGACGATAAAGGAATTTTTATCTTCAGCGGACTTTGTTACTATTGCTGGCTAGTCTTGTACCCTGTAGCTGGTAAGAAATAAAACGATGTAGGCATTCTTTTCTCCATAACATTTACTTTATTATCAGTAATAGTCGGTACACTGTTATAACTTTCTACATGTGCAAATAAATACATGTAATTTAGGTAATTTGTTTAATCTTCATCAGTTTGAAATTATTTAGTAAGAATTTTTGGGGAAAGCAAGAAGGAAAATGAAAATTATTTATGTGGATTTATGATTCATCAAAATGAGAAGATACAAATTTATGAACAAAACAGCACATTCTTTGTTGTTTTTTTTGGGGGGGGGGGGTTGGGTTTAAATTTGAAATGAAAGAACACATAATTTATCTCCATCATGTGTGTGTAGTAATGATATATTTGAGAAAACATTTTTGGTATTTTGTCCCATGACAAAAATTATAAGGAATAAATCCGATTCTGAATGATTTCATCATTCAGTAATGGCTACTGTGATAAAGATTAAAACTTTACTTTACCTTAATCCTGTGTAAGGTAACTTGGTTATACTTGGATGCAAAACCTGTATGTTAAAACAACATGTATTTATTTGTCAGTATACAGTTTGTTTACATTAGGCAGACAGTTCACATCTTATTTTCCATACAACAGCAAATTCTATATGACATTGGAATATTTGATAATTGTCAATAGGAGGAAATTATATATATATATATATATATATATATATATATATATATATATATCTTAAACTTTACTTTGTATCAAGTTATTCAAATAAGCAAGAAAGGTTCTATAATTATGTCAGACAGACACCAGAATAGGTTACCTTCACATTTACATTTCTCTTCCATGATATACTGGTTTGATTTTGAATTTTGATTTTTGCATTTTTTGCAGGAATTTTGAGCTTGGTTGGATGTATTGTGTTTGGATCAAACAATGACACCATAGATCTTGGCTGGTCATTTTACATGTGTATTGCATCTGGAAGTATTACAATTTTGGCTGTAAGTTCGACATGAATGAAAAACAAAAGCCTTTGATTATCAGTAGACCTGTTAAATTGCATGTATATTCAGACTGATGCTATCATTACAAGATCCATATAACATAGTTGTAATGCATGTGCATTAGTTAATTCACAGAAATACACTGCTTTCTACATATTCTGAATGAAAAAATATCACAAAAAGCATGGAACAAAATCTATTGAACTGAATCAAAAATATCGTTAAATTTATTCTGCAAAAATACTGGGAAAATGCAAGTACAAATCTAATCTGATAGGTTAACAAGATTTCTACTTCACACTATCTTGCCATTTTTAGCCCGTGCCTACCACCTTTCTGTTGTTTATGATGGGTTTGGACAAAAATGTTTGCATTGTACACAAACTCTAGCAATTATTTGATGCAGCTACTGTCTGTGTTAATGATGACAGTCACATCAATATTGCTATGTGTCACATTTTTCTTTGAAAAAGGGGAGATATGGGTGAAGTCAGCCTTTTCCAGATTTGTATAACTATTGTGGTATTTCTTCTGAATATCTGTTGTCAACTGTTAGGAAGAATATATCTGTAATATTTCTTAATAAGACAATCTATATATAAATCCCATAAACTGTATCATTGTATAATAGGCATAAATCCCATAAACTATCCCTTATAATAGACATAAATCTCATAAACTGTATCATTTTATACTAGACATAAATCTCATAAACTGTATCATTTTATACTAGACATAAATCCCATAAACTATCCCTTATAATAGACATCAATCCCATAAACTGTATCATTTTATAATGGACATAAATCTCATAAACTGTATCATTTTATACTAGACATAAATCTCATAAACTGTATCATTTTATACTAGACATAAATCTCATAAACTGTATCATTGTATAATAGGCATAAATCCCATAAACTATCCCTTATAATAGACATAAATCTCATAAACTGTATCATTTTATACTAGACATAAATCTCATAAACTGTA
This sequence comes from Sinohyriopsis cumingii, assembly GCA_028554795.2. Lineage (NCBI taxonomy): Eukaryota > Metazoa > Mollusca > Bivalvia > Unionida > Unionidae > Sinohyriopsis > Sinohyriopsis cumingii. The sequence goes on from CM068836.1 coordinate 39,724,505, forward strand.
TCATTTTATACTAGACATAAATCCCATAAACTATCCCTTATAATAGACATCAATCCCATAAACTGTATCATTTTATAATGGACATAAATCTCATAAACTGTATCATTTTATACTAGACATAAATCTCATAAACTGTATCATTGTATAATAGGCATAAATCCCATAAACTATCCCTTATAATAGACATAAATCTCATAAACTGTATCATTTTATAATAGACATAAATCTCATAAACTGTATCATTTTATACTAGACATAAATCTCATAAACTGTATCATTGTATAATAGGCATAAATCCCATAAACTATCCCTTATAATAGACATAAATCTCATAAACTGTATCATTTTATACTAGACATAAATCTCATAAACTGTATCATTTTATACTAGACATAAATCCCATAAACTATCCCTTATAATAGACATCAATCCCATAAACTGTATCATTTTATAATGGACATAAATCCCATAAACTGTATCATTTTATACTAGACATATATCCCATAAACTGTATCATTTTATAATGGACATAAATCTCATAAACTATCATTTTATGACAGTCATAAATCCCATAAACTGTATCATTTTATAATGGATATAAATCTCATAACCTGTATCATTGTATAATAGACATAAATCCCATGAACTGTATCATTTTATAGTCGATATAAATCTCATAAACTGTATCTTTTTATAATAGACATAGGTCCCATAAATTGTATCATTTTATGATGGACATAAATCTCATAAACTGTATCATTTTATAACAGACATAAATCCCATAAACTGTATCTTTTTAAAATAGACATAAATCCCATAAACTATCATTTTATTACAGACATAAATCCCATAAATTATATCATTTTATAATAGGCATAATCCCATAAGCTGTATCATTTTACAATCGTGAATTCACGTTTGAGTAACAGTGAAATTGTGGTCAGAAAATTAGAATGTTTACCCAACTCTTTTTCATTTTTTTCTAATGGAATTTTAATGCAAAAGCTCTTTAGGATTAATAATAATAACTTCCAAAGGTCCAATCTTATGTTTGTTTATGATGACCTAAGCCAACTTCTCAAAGGTCCAATCTTAAGTTGTTTGGATGAGTAATGCCAGCTTCTCAAAAGGTCCAATCTTAAGATTCACTTACATTGCTTATCAACCAAATATTTAGCATGTTTACATTTACATTATTGCAGACAACACAGCATCTAAAGGTTTTGAATAAACTAATATAAGTTACTCATATTTTCCCATCACATCTGTCTACATGGCTACAGTATTTCGTCACTATTTGGGACTAACATCTCGTCTCTTTTTAAGCCAACTTCTTTATTTTTCAACAACTTTCTTTTTAGCACAGTAACTTGTTTTAGTCTGTGATATACTACTGAATTCTTTTTATGTAATTAGTAATTGAATAACCAATTTACAGTCTGTAAACATTGTGATGATGATAAAAGTTGCTTTTACTTTTTAACTTTTGGAAATAAATATTCCTGTTATAGGGGTCCACTGATTAGACATTTTCAACAGAAATAGTACAGCATGTGATATTCAAGTGGTTAAACATCACCTTGTGCTTTCTTTGCTATCATACTATTCTCATATGCAGTCTTATCATAGGGGCCCCGGGTGGCTGAGTGGTCTAAGACACTTGCCTTCACAGATCACTGACATTTCACCTATATCAGCATGGCTTTGAGTCTTGAGCACAGCCAACATGGGCATGTGAGAATGATTTCCAGTAGCTTTCCGTGGTTTTCCTGGGTTCTTCCTCCATCAAATGTACTGGCCGTCATGTATAGCCTATCTTGTGCTGAAAAATGGCATTAAACAACAGCAGTCTTATCACAAGTTTTGTGATTTGGTGGAAAATGGCACTTGTCCTAATTAACTTTAGAAAATCACAGGTTAGATGTTTGAAAATTCATATTTCTCTAAAATATCAAACTGCAAAATCATCTGATTTATGTTCTATTAAGATGTGCCCTTTTGTGAGAAGTTGGTGGTATTTCTGAACAAACTTTGTCACTGGTACTTTATATTGAATTCTCAAGGTTTAAGACTTGACTGAAAAGGATGCAATGTAGTTAGAGTATTATAAACCAACTTTTAACTAGTTTTCCCATATAAAAATTTCTCTGTCATTTGAAGCTTCATGTGCCAATCCTAATTTGTATAACAAGGACAGAATAAAATTACCTGCGTAATATATGATGCCGTAAAAATCCACAAAGTGAACAATTACAACACTGATCAAACACATGTTGGTGTAGAGGGAGCAATTACTATGCTGATCAATACATTTTGGTATAGAGGGAACAACTGCTACACTGATCAATACACATTTTGGTGTAGAGCAAATAATTGCTACAATGATCAATACACATTTTGGTGTAGAGCGAATAATTGCTACAATGATCAATACACATTTTGGTGTGGAGCGAATGATTGCTACACTGTTCAATACACATTTTGGTGTACAGTGATCAATTACTATTCTGGTCAATGCACATTTTGGTGTACAGTGAGCAATTACTATGCTGATCAATACACATTTTGGTGTACAGTGAGCAATTGCTATGCTGATCAATACACATTCTGGTGTACAGTGAACAACTGTTAAACTGATGAATACACATCTTGGTGTACAGTGAACAATTGCTACACTGATCAATATACATTTTGGTGTACAGTGAACAATTACTATGCTGGTCAATACACATTTTGGTGTTGAGTGAACTCAATACACATTTTGGTGTAGAGTGAATAATTGCTACATTGATCAATAGAAAGTTTGTTGGAGACTGTACAATACAGTGGCCTCACTCTGATGGGGCCACTTTCTCTGCACTTAAAAGATGGCATTTTAGAAGGGTTTGGCTTCTTTTGAGAGGGATAAAAATAGTTTAGTGATATGCAAGATGGCTTTAGATCTGGGTATGTGTCTTTTCTTGAGCAGGGACTCTCAAAATATGGAAGACTGTCTTTGTTATCACAATGACTTGTTTTGTAAGATTTTCACTTTCAGTATATCCTCAATTCTTATTAATTAAGGTCCAACATTTCAAGGAAGGAAAACTTCTTAAATAGTCTTGGATTAAAGATCTTTGGTTCCAAATGATACATATAGTATGAGGAAGGGACAATTCAATCAGTTGAGCATCAGACTTGTTGTAGCTGGCTGTTCAAGAGCTGCGCCCCCCCCCCCACCATGCCAAAAGGATCTTTGCTTCAGACAGGCTTGTTACAAAAGTTACTGTTGTTGTTCGTGACAAATATGGCTGATGATGACTAGTGCTTGTTTAAAATGAGCCATATTACATTAAGAATAATAATAATAATAATAGTAATAATTATTATTTTTTGTATTTTATTGTCCAAAATATATCTTTTATTTTCAGGTATGCACATTGTGTATGGATTATATTTGTATGAAGTCCAGTCAGAAAAGCTTTGCAAGAAGTTTGTTGTATGAAATGTATCTTGATAACTGAAATCTAGGAATGTACCATGGTGATACAGTTACAATGTTGTATGTTGCTTAACAAAAGCTGATAGTTTCAGCTGACACTAATATCATTTAGATAATTCATGAACAGATCCACAGTACAATTTTAACATTGATCATGTATTGCATATCATTTAGATAATTCATGAACAGATCCACAGTACAATTTTAACACTGATCATGTATTGCATATCATTTAGATAATTCATGAACAGATCCACAGTACAATTTTAACATTGATCATGTATTGCATATCATTTAGATAATTCATGAACAGATCCACAGTACAATTTTAACATTGATCATGTATTGCATATCATTTAGATAATTCATGAACAGATCCACAGTACAATTTTAACACTGATCATGTATTGCATATCATTTAGATAATTCATGAACAGATCCACAGTACAATTTTAACATTGATCATGTATTGCATATCATTTAGATAATTCATGAACAGATCCACAGTACAATTTTAACATTGATCATGTATTGCATATCATTTAGATAATTCATGAACAGATCCACAGTACAATTTTAACATTGATCATGTATTGCATATCATTTAGATAATTCATGAACAGATCCAGAGTACAATTTTAACACTGATCATGTAATTCCCAGATTTGTATTTTCTCTGATATTTAAACTAGTGTGTACCCCCACTGTATCTCACTTGCAGTGGAGTTTCATTGACTCGGTAAGACACTGGATATATGATCAGATGGGTCTGGGTTCCATTGCCACCATTGGATCAGTCCAGATTAGCTTCCATTGTGTCCTTGGGCATTGCATTTAAATGCCCTTGTGTACATAACATTCATAGTGTTGATGCATTGCATAAATAAAATTTAAAAACAACAACAAGAAAAAACCAAACCATTATCTGTCTTGCACAACTAAAATGCAAAAGAAATGTGACAGCATTATTATATCTGCCACAAAGTGATACCTTTTTCTCTCCCATGAGACCGAAATATCTAGGATTTGTGACCCATACTTCTTGTCATAGTCTGGTTGATGCTGGTCATCTTTTGAGGATTTCATGACCTCATAATGTGACACATTTTCAATATGCTGTAATGCTAAAAACAACTGAAGTGGTTGCTTTGATGGAATTACATTTTATGCTATTTTTTGTCTTACCTGCAAAGAATAGATGGAACGCAGGTATCACTTTTACATTAGGGATACTAATTGCCTCAGTGACCTCCTGTTAAGGTCACAGTGATCATACTTTGCGCTTGTGACTATGCAAGGTTTTGCATTATACTCGAGTACGGCTAGCAAAGCAGTGCACAATTATTCCAAGTTACGTTATTTGTCTTCTGCTGTACAGAACCTCACAAAAGATAAATAACTGAACTTCTTGTCTTGGATATTTTTGTTGTATGACCAACCACAACATAACAGTGGTCCCTCCCTATGGGCTGCCTGTCCCTCCCTATAGGCTAGCATGGTCATGGATCCCATCACAGTATGTAATAATAATATTAATGTACCCCAGTATAAGCTGAACTCATCTATAACACATATATAGGTACCTTGAACAGCATTTAAGTGAGGGACCACTGAATATTCTATTATTCTCATCTGTCAATTGCCAATTGCTGGTGAGACAAAGAGGTTTGTAATAGGTTTAGAAATTCAGATGAATTAAAAGTACGTTTTATTTTAACATGTACGGAAGTTTCATGAATTCCTTGTTTTGTGAGATAACATAGCTGTTTGATTTTATGGTTGCTGGAAATGATGAACTAAAAAACGCAATATAAGATTATTCACCAGTAAAGATAATATAGCTTCAATGTCTCAATCAGGTTCATGTCTACAAATTTTCTGCCCAACCAAAAATTTGAAATGCACAAAAACTAGATCTGTCAGTGACAAAATGCTTATGGAGCACAACCCATTCTTAAAGTATCTGGCAAAACACATTCTTATTTGTGGCATAGACTCTTGTCATGATACAAATGCATACCAAGTTTCATGGCTCTTTCTCAGATAATCTGAAAGGCATTAACTCTCAGCAGAGTGATACAAATGAATATAAAAGTTTTTTAGTTTCTTTTTTTAAATGGGGACAGCTCTCAAAATGCTGAACCCACCTCTTTATGAAACATATCAGCCATTATGATAGAACAACATACCAAGTTTCATGAAGATGTAAAGATACCTAAAGTAGTTAAGGGGAAACGAAGTACAATTTTCAAGCATGGGCAGGTAACTCTGATAGTATCATTCTGGCAAAGTCGAATGTTTACACGAGACATTCAAATTCACACAAAGTTTCATAAAATATCTCATATGGTTCTGGAGATATTAACCTGAGAAGGGTGGGACAGACAGACAGATGTATGGATAAAAGTTGTAATGAAACTTTTAGCATACTAATATGGCAATGGTATTCTTACATGGAACACAAATGATTGTACTGATATATATCTCAAATAGTTAAGGACATATTAACCATAGAAGAGTGTTACAGACCAATGGATGATTTGTAATGTAAACAATTAGTAACACAAATATGGATAGCTACTAAACAGTTCATGAGATTCGCTCCATTTTTTTCACAGGTGTTTGGGGTCATGATACAAAAGAATATAAGTTTTAGGAAGATATTGCAATGGATTCAAGAGACATTAAGCAAACAAATGTGATGGACGTACAAGTTGACTCCAGTTTACCCCTCCCCTATAAATTTTGTTTGCATAGGTATAATAAATTAATACACAGTATCCTCACTTTTATTTAGTTAAGGAAATATGAACAGCACAGTGTTTGAAAAAGGGAAATAACTGAGAAAACACCTATCCAACAAACCCCAATTTAAAATCCAACACACCTTCTTGTTGTGATAAATATATCTTTAATTTTATGAGGAGGACCAGAGATTTTCTTTTAAACCAGGATCTTTTTGTTTACTTCCGATAATTCATTTTTTCCACCTAATATAATGGACATTATTAGTTCCTTTATTATACAATTCAAAGCAAGAATTTGTTTCAAAATATTTGGGGACCTGAATTTTTTTCTTACCAAAAATTATATGGTCAGTCATTAAGCTGCATAACCCCGCACAATTTTGAACCCCTAACAGTTGTTGGCCAACACCTGAACCACAAAATATTATCCCCATACATGTTAGTGATATTACAGCACCTGAAAAAAAACCATGTGTATGCAACACACTATATACCAGTAGTCATGATACAAATTTCCTGGAAAAGTTGGCACAGATACCTAAAATGTTTATAGTACTATGAACAGCACATCAAATGATGGAGTGAACAAAATATTTGAATATGGGAAGATAACACCAAAAGTAAATGACTCAAACATACGGTCTAGTCATCATGCTAATGCAAGCCAAGATTGATGATAACTCAGATAGCTGAGACCTCTACAGCACACAAAATTGTGATGAACTTTAACACAATGTTTGAAAATGGGAAAATGATTAAAAAATCACTTACCAGACAACACCCATTACTGGACACAACACACCATCCAAGTGTGATAATATTTCGTACCAAGTTTCATTAAGATGACTCAAACGTCAGTAATTTCAAAAAGTTTCAAAGGGTGTAAACAAAACTTTAAATATTGCTGTAATGGCCTGAAATACAAATGAGGTCATATACACATGAATCAAATGTGGTAACGCCATTTCTTTTGGCTATGTTCAGTACTTTGGCACAATCTTACTAACAAGCTTTGCAGGATGGAATGACAGGCAGAATGATGGATCACTAGGACCAAATTAAGATGACTCTGCTGAAAGCAATGAGGGGCATAAAAAGAAAGTAACATTTCAGTTGCTATTCCTTAGACAGATCTGGTTTTATAAACATTACATTGCACTGTGCATATGAGATTGCCATCGTGCAGATGGACAAAGAGGCTCCTCCTGTATCCCCATTCCCAATATATTGTGGGTTGAGGGAGTGGGGGGGGTTAGCATATATTAGGAGACATTGAGAGATTAGGAGAAAATTACAGCTCTATGTGATATGCCAAAATTGCATCTTTATGTATATTTTGGAAATTTTAATAGTAGTATATGGGGAAGGAAATTCTTTGACAAGGTTCTATAGCAACAATTAACAATGAATAAGGCGATTAAATGAAGACAAATATATAGCTTTGCAAAAATGATTGCTCATTTTTGATGATCTGGAGCAAATTTTTTTGCTTAAAACATATTTTATTTCATTTTATCACTCAACAAATAATTTATGTTAAATTTATTATAACAGCATTTTGCTATTTTGAAGAATAAATTTTTCAACAGAAAATTATTCCTCTTTGATTTTCATATTTTTATCAGTGTGTCTGTGTGTGTGATTTCGATTTTTAACGTACCTTTAACAATTTTTCAGCCATATCGCTATTGCAGTGTGACAGTTTATAGTGATGTCTAGCACTGGGGCATCATGCCGCAGGCATGTAGCATGATGTCCCACCCAGTCACATTATACTGACACCAGGCCAACCAGTCCTAACACTAACCTCTTAATGCTGAGCACCAAGCAAGGCAGCTGTTAGTACCATTTTTGTAAGTCTCTGGTATGACTCAGCTGGGGATCGAACCCACGACCTCCTGCATCTGAGGTGGATGCTCTAACCACTAGGCCACCAGAGTGGTCATATTTGTATCATTTCCTGCTATATTACTATGGCAACCCTTAAACAACAAACTCTAAAATATACATGCTGATCATACATAAATGAAGAAGGTCATAACAAGAGTACAAGTAGAGCAGGTTTATTTGTATTTGACTTTGTTCTTACATAAACTAATGTGAGATATGGATGGATTGGAATTAAATGAGAAATGATGTAATATATTTACAGGCTGCATGTATGCTATATTTAAGTCTTTGTCAACCACTGTAGTCCATTTTTGACAAAGTACATTAGAAAAGTATGTACAGGGTATAATTAACATCCCATTTGCTGACACCTTTATTGCAAATTCATGACTTGCATGGTTGACTATATAAAGTTGATGACAAAATATGTTATATGGGGAAAATGACAGAAGCTGTCAACAACAACACACACACCCTCAATCAGTCCTAATAGACTGTACTTCGATTCTTCTCATAAAGAAGAAAAAAAGATCAATAAAGGTTGATGGCTGAATCGGTGGATTTTACTACAGGAGAATACATGAGGTTGTCTACTATACAGGAAGTGAGATATATAATCATAGATATGTCTACACTATGTACACTTAAACATGTGCAACATAATTTAAAAAAAAAAAGCATCAATATAAAATTGAGCATACACATCATTGTGAGGGGAGGGTGGTGCACACACCTTACTTTTTTATCAATGAAAATGCTTTGGCAGAATCAGATAATTCTATGGCTCTTTGTGTATAATTGTGATATCGGGGACAAGATATGCTTAATTTATATTTCCTGTGTTGTGTCAATGACAAAGTTTCCTTTGAATTTGTGGGGTATTTCACAAAAATTTATCTCAGAATTTTAAAAATATTTTAGTATGTTGTGTTGTTGTAAATTGTATTGTGAACATATTTTCTGAGCACCAATATTGCTCTTAACATTTTATGAGGCTTCTTGCTTAATTTGTCAATAAATTTTAATTTTTTATCATTGCACATGATTACCTGGCAGACTAAAATTTATGTAAATTTTTTCAACACACACATTATAAACACACACACACATACATTTCTTCCTTACCAAAGTGCAAGCTATGCACAATATTGATGTTAAATCTAATACAATGTTGACCTTTGACCATTTGACCCTCAAAATCATTAGACCCTAAACTTATTCCAGGAGCAACCACAAAGCAGTGGAACTGTAAATGGTAGAGAACATCAGTTATTGTGCAGAAACCCTTTTTCTTGTTTCAGTAAATGACCTTGACATTTTACTTTTCCACCACAAAATCAATAGTGTTCTTATTACTACAAGTACAAGTCATCCACAGAGTTTAGTAACTGTAGAAGGTGGACAACTGAGTTAGTGTAGAAACTAAACTGGAATCAGATGGACACTTTTCAACAGCATATGATGTATCAGCTGTGGATGACAAATTGAAGGGTACAAAAAACTTGCACAAATTGTGGTAAAAACAAAAATGTTATGGATTAACTGTGTATGAAAAATTAATGGGTACAACAATTGCAAAAATAATGGCATTAACTTTACATATACTCCTATAGCGTTAGTCTCTTAAATCTTTTACAATAACCTAAAAAATTAGTAAATACAAAAAACAAACAAAATTAAAAAGGAGACATTATTTGTGCAATTTAAACAGTCCACCACTGCAAATTCTTGCAGTTTTTATTATATATTACTCCCACCACCCTGATGCCCCAACGCCCCATAGTGACCCCAGTGTCTTGTTTTTAAAATCTTTAATGCGTGTAATGTATCTGCCTGCCATTACTGGATATATCAAATTTAATTTTTTTTATAAATATTTCAAAATGTCAATGTAATGGAAATCTTTGTACATTTCATCTACGACACCCTCCAAGTAAGTCTAGCATAAGACGCCTACATTTAAATTCCTCTTTCAAATGGATAACATCTGGTTATGACACCAATCAAGTATTGTGAATTTCCACTTTGTGGGTTATTAGGAGATTTAGGGTTGCATTTAGGATTTAGTAAATTTGCACACTGACTCTCTCTCCATGCATCTTAAAGTTAAAAAAAAGAGGAACAATATGGTCATGAATAGGAGGAGAGGACCATCAAGTTCTGTTGTCAAGCATCAACAGGAAAACGGGTAAAATTTTCAAGAATAGGTCACATAGTTGCACTGAGTGTACATTGCTTTATTATTCGTACTGTAATTACTCTGATGCCTTTTTCCTTACAAATAAATCCAGGCACAATTCAGTGATTGCATTTTTCAAAACTCTGCTGACAGATGTTTTTTTTTGAAGAGTGTTGGCACCACAGGAATGGCAAAGTTTGTTGAAGTAGGGGTGTAATTGCTTTAATGAAACAAATATGTTGGATCACATTCAGCCTGATTTGATTAGACAAATTCGTTTCATTAAAGAAAACTGAGAGTCCGTTCAGTCAAATTGGGTATTCCTTGGCTACCAGGTTTTTTAAATCAACTGAAATAATAATCCACAATAGCAACACTGTACTGGAGCAAAACAGGTAATATCTACATTTGCAGAAAATAAAGTATACATGATTCATGAACAGTTCTGCATAATCCTTATTTTTTGCATGATTACACTCACACAGATTCCAGAACTTGGTTATAATTGTCAATTTTAGCATAATTTTCACAACTGAGCATACTACATGTAACCCTTGGGATGTGGATAAGGCAAGCAGAGGCCAAACAGATGGAGGGTAGCGTGAATGGTTTAAAAAATGATACAGATAGGCAGCCAGCAAAATCAGATGGACAGTATCATGAATTTACACGTTGCGGTTAGAAGTAGATGTGGTTAAGACAGGCAGCCAGCTAGTCAGATAAATGATATTGTGAATTTGCATGTTGTGGTTGGAAAGAGCTGTAGTAAAGACAGGCCGCCAGCTAGTCAGATAAATGATATTGTGAATTTGCATGTTGTGGTTGGAAAGAGCTGTAGTAAAGACAGGCAGCCAGCTAGTCAGATAAATGATATTGTGAATTTGCATGTTGTGGTTGGAAAGAGCTGTAGTAAAGACAGGCAGCCAGCTAGTCAGATAAATGATATTGTGAATTTGCATGTTGTGGTTGGAAAGAGCTGTAGTAAAGACAGGCAGCCAGCTAGTCAGATAAATGATATTGTGAATTTGCATGTTGTGGTTGGAAAGAGCTGTAGTAAAGACAGGCAGACAGTGGGTATTGCAATATCCTCACTGATAACATGTAGGGATAATATAAACATTTTGATACATGCAGATAATGAATATCAAATTATTATTAACTAAAAATGGTTGATGGAGACAAATAATGATACTAAATGGTAAGTTCAAATAAAGTTTATATCCTTTACAGAATTTGAAAACATGCAATAATTCAATCTCTGCTTATCTTTCCAAGCTAAGACAGAAATTATTGATAATGTACATTCAAAAATCTTCAACATGATTATAAATAATCTCATTTTTCTGAGGCTTTTATGCCCTCTATTCTTAAAACTTGTACTGTTCTCTATAAAGCAAATGAGATTATACAACGATACATTTAGATGAATTATCAAGGTATAAGCAACCAAGCAAATTAGGCTAAACATAAGTGAGACATAAAATTTGAGATAAATAGATGAACATGATCTCTGAGAAAATTCTTTCTTAAAAATAATCTTACAATAATAGAATTTCAAAAGACTACCAGCCACTATGACAAAGTCTGGATCATCTATCTTGCATTATTTTGATGATTTTACTTTTTCTTTACTTGTCAACCTCTCAGAATCAGTTTTCTGGATATCAAATGCAGATGTTCCTTGCATTAATAATAGGAATTAGTCAGCATACTTGACATATATGCAGCATCCTTTTCTGAATTTCTTGTGGACCTGGCATGAAATCTTGACATTTTAAGTCATTTTTGAAATGCCATGGTATACATCGAAGTAAATATAATAGGAAGAAAGCACATGCAAGATTCCTCAGAGTGTGAATATCATCAGGCACGCACAAGTACTTGTTTAATTCAACCACACAAAGTCTAATTCTGCCAGCGTGGATTGCTTAAATTACTCATGGATTTACTTCTTCGTCTTCTGCAATGATACAAAGAAATGTTTTAAAAATAGAAATAACAAACAAAATTATGGAAAAGATACATACTGTACAGCTGATTTGTTTTGAGTGTAAGTAATTAGCAGTCTTAATCACATGACAGGAAATGGCATTCACTGGAACCAGTTTATAGTGAACAATTTTCTAATGAAATGGAATGTTTGCAAAGAATATAATAGGGCTGCTCCATTCAAACATATGGTACCCAGCAAAGGCATTTTTTAAAAATTATATGCCGACTTATTCATTTTACTCAAGCAATTCATAGGAAAATTATACAAAATTCTAAATTGCATCTATAGGGGGTTTCACGGTTGCAATAGAGTTACTGATCGTAGCGCCTAAAATTAGCTCCAATGCGCATGCCCACAAAAAAATTCCAGTTCCAGATAGTTCACCGTTCTACACTTGGTTAGTGGAACATAGTCAACAAAGGAAGGTATCATAGCTGTACTACAGATCATTATGGTTAAACCAATGAATCAAATGTATATGTCAAACATCTTCTGTTCATACTAGGAGAATAATTATAGACATTATATGAGATAATTAGATTCAGTATTCATACTTACATTATAACAGATAATTAAATAATATTTACTTTCCATACTCAAATGATATCAAATAATTAAATTAAATACACTGTCCATACCTGATAATATAGATTCATTATCCATAATTTCAGATACATTTGTAGGAACATTTCACTCTGCTCTCCGATTTTAAACATTTATTGCACATTTTTGGTTATATAACATAACTTTAACGAAAACAATCTCAACAATTTGCATTTTTCATATGTTAATATATCCTTCTTTCTCAGTTACTTTTGCAAGGCTAATAGTTCGTTTATAACACGAGTTAAGAAAGTTATAACACAAGTTCGATAAGAAAATAACATGAATTTGATACGTCAGCTGATTTTTTTTTTTTTTAAATTTTTTAAATGGAACACAGTATTTTAATGTATTCAGAGGAACTTAGCAAAGCAATAATTACATTAGCTATCATAACGATAAATGAGTGTAATTAATGCAGATGGAATATTTATTCATATTTGGGTGTAAATATCGTACAATATTCAGATTAATTAACATGCCAAATGACGTTTTTGTCTTCTTTTCTTTTGGTGACTTTTGAAACATCAAGTATCGGACAGTACATGCAATAACTTTCAGCATGATTTTTCTTTGCTTATGCTGACACGTAATAACGCAAATTTGCTCGGGTCTGTAGACAACATTTCTGATTGCCACCAGCAAATTCATCTAGAACAGCCTTCTTAAAATTAGTTTAATTCTGTTTAACTTTCCTTGTATCAAATATGTAAGTTTTAAAGATCCAATTATTTCACAGATTCCGTTATATTACTTTGGTTTGCCTTTTAAATCAATATTGATCCACGTGACCAGATGTGAAATTGCAAACAGTATGATTTAAAAAAGAGACTGTTTGTAAGAACATACTCTACAAGTCAATAATAAATGGATACTCACAAATATTCATATTTGTTTTCTTTATCTATCAGTCACTCTTTCTAACTTAGCATCATTTTATACTCGTTTTTAACCAGAAGTATGTTTATGTAATATATGTATGCGAACACACATTCATTCGAGGATATACATACCCATGCACCAGATGAAAGGAGACAGACATACAGACAGACAGGCAGATAGGTGAGAGCCACAAATGTCATATACATGCATAATGTGTCTAACATCGATATTTCTCCAAATTGTATACTCTAAAATTTTGAACCGTTCAAGGAAATAAAATTAAAATAATCATCAAGGAGACTCGTATGTGCGCCTGTCTGTTCAACAGTGGTTGACATTTTTGCATTTTGAAAAAAAAATTGAGTTATTTCATGAAAAGTATAATGAACATTAATAGAAAAGCCAAGGAAATAAAATTAAAATAATCATCAAGGAGACTTGTACGTGCACCTGTATGTTCAAGCGTGGTTGACATTTGTGCATTTTGTCGTTCAACCTCCATTAACTGCTATGATTGAAGCTGTACAAAATAAACATATTTTCATTATTCTTCAAGCGAGATAAATTGCAAGAACTTTTTACGCAGCGATACACATTTGCACAATCACATAATACAAACAAGAACATAAGGTAGTAATGGAAAGATAATGAAGTTCTGAAATGGGCAGATAATATTTATTTGAAAGCTGAGATCAGTGCAAGTTAGTGAGAGAAAAAAAAATAAAAGATGTAAAAATAATTGATCAAATATTGATAGAATTTCTTTTTAAGATAGTCAGATATCGATCCTGCCTGCATAATGTGAGCGGTCTATCACATTTTCTTGATCTACATCTGCCATCTTATTTGACTTAACTATCCGGAAGTGAGTTGCACCGATATGCCCTCTGGTGTTTTCAAGGGGAGATACTAACCGTGAAACCCCCTATAGGTGACTACTTCATGTTCAAAGTGCCTTCCCATCAAAAGAAGTCCAAGCAAGCAAAAATTACTGCAATGGCCTAAAAATTTCATCTGTCATCCAGATATGAATACAAAGCAGAACTTTTGTCTACCTCTAATGGTTCTGTTTAAATGTGGTAACAAGATTTTCCTCAAAAACATCCAAAAGCTCAAAAACTTGTAATGATTGGAAAATTTAATTAGGTCATCTACATAAGCAAACAAATCTATCAAATTTGGTCTGTCTACCTTAAAGGAACAAAAAGGCAAATGAAAAACATCACAGCATTATTTCGTCCATCATGGTGCGCAAAAGAAAAAAGAGATTAACTTACTGAGCAAATCTCTCCCTATTGGTGGCAAATGAATTTTTTCCACTCTTCTTGCCTAGAGCTATTCTTAGAGGTCCACTCTCCTGCCAAGGAAGTCTCAAGCTGAAAATGAAATCATAACAAAACTGAATGTTCCATATTGTCAGATGGTTATAGAAGTTATAAGGTCAGTGAAACCTTAAAACTCCATGAAAATGAGTGCTTGTATAATAACTTTCCAACAACAAATTTTATTCCATGTTTTCTGTCAAGAACACCAATGACAAATCAGTTGCTATTTCCAAACTTAACAAATGGTTAATATCAGGTAAATGTTTTAATTGGGATGATAAATGGTTTTTGCTGTGTGCAAGAAAACAGTTTTGTCCTCTTTATTATCATACTCCTTACATACTCATGACTAGGAAAATAAATTATATAATAAATACCCATGAAAAAGTACATAAATTATATACCATATTTGCCCGCCTTTAAGACGATACTTTTTTTTTTACCAGAAAATCTTAGCTTCATCTTATACTCCAAATTGACTTGTATATGCATTATGTCAGCCGAATCACTTTAGCATATTTTTCGTATGGAAAATAATTCTCCAAGAGTACGACAAATAATGTGTACAAAATATTTCATTTTGGGGAAGAGATCATGTATGAACAAATATAGGATCCCACATTGAGTATATTAAATAATTACATGATTAAACATGATTAAACATGTATTAAACATTAACACTGATTTGATGTTATTGCGCCAAGGCAGCATGCACCAGTAATGTACGCTGTTTGTAATATACATTGTTTAAATTTGATTACAAATATGTACATTAGAATTTACACATTAGAAGATGACTAATATGACAAAGACAAATTCTATCACAATTTTCTTCTTGCCCCAATGAGAGAGAGAGAGAGAGATAGACAAACAGATGTCTTCACAATTGTAAATCTGTATTGTTCACTACCTGATGACTGATCTTACTCATGTACAAATGCAGTACCATATTCCATTATCAATTAATACCACTAGGTAAGCACTTCCTTCTATTTTGTTGTTGTCACTTCCATTATACAAGAATCACATGGCTTTGTAGTAGTATTTACATGCTAATTAAATATGCTACGGCTGTATTCAGTCATTCCAAGCTAACACCTGTTTAAGGTCAAGATTCGCCAGACCAGATCAGATTAGTGAGGGTACCAATAGGAAAAGGGGCTACCCATGGGTATTATGAATACTGTACCATATAATGAAAGGAAATGCCAAGTGGTTACACGTGTAAACTTCTCAGCCAGTGACATTTTTGAACATGCTGATGGAACTGACAGCAATTTAAAGTACATCTAGCATCAGCAAAGATTTTTAAAAATTGTCGCTTAAGTACTGGAAGAGTACATGCACTTTAAACAAAATCTTATTTGTTGGGAATGGAGAGGTCATTATACTTGCAAAGAAAATCAGACAGCACGCAAAAATGCAAAATGGTCATTCTTGGGATTTAGCCTAATGTAGACTATATGGATATAGTTATTGTGAATATTTAAACCCTGAAGGAGTATGGTATTTCATAGTTTATATTTACTGTTTCATTTATTAATGTTTTCTCTCTTTGACAACAGTTTAATCAACATGGGGGCAATAAGGTAAAGAAAAAATAGAATGAAGAGCTGAACTTTATCTTTCATATATCGGACCATATTTTATTTTGATAATGAGGTGCAAGAAGAAAAATGCAATGGAATATATATGCATCTAGGTTTTTTCCTATCTGTAACTCAACAAATTTTGGGCCAGCGTCATTATATAAAGCTGAAAGTTTATAATACATTTAAAACACTTCGTGTGAAACAAATTAGGTACTTTTAGTTACATTTAATGATCCTGGCTGGAAAGGTTACTGAGTTACAGATAGGATAAAATTTGTGATGCTGTGTGGAATGAAGTGAAACACAATCCAAGGTATTGATCTGGCCTCATCTTATACTCAAAATCTACTTTTATATGGATGAAGGATGGAAAATTTGCCAAATCTGCTGATTCAACTTGTACTCCACATCGACTTATAGGTCAGCAAATATGATAGCAAATACCAATCAAAGAGTAAATAAAGCAGAAAATACCTATGTAAAAGTAATTAAATTATATAGCAAATACCTATGAAAAAGTAAATAAATTATACAGCAAAAATACCTATGAGAAAGCAAATAAATCAGCAAATACCAATGAAAAAGTAAATAAATTATATAGCAAATACCTATGAAAAAGTAAACAAATTATATAGCAAATACCTATGAAAAAGGAAACAAATTATATAGCAAATACCTATGAAAAAGGAAACAAATTATATAGCAAATACCTATGAAAAAGGAAATACTTATATAGCAAATACCTATGAAAAAGTAAACAAATTATGTAGCAAAAACCTATGAAAAAGTAAACAAATTATATAGCAAATACCTATGAAAAAGTAAATAAATTATATAGCAAATACCATTGAAAAGGTAAATTATATAACAAATACCTATGAAAAAGTAAATACATTATACAGCAAATACCTATGAAAAAGAATATAAAGCTGAAAATACATATGAAAAGTAAATAAAGCTGAAAATACCAATGAAAAGTAAATAAATTATATAGCAAATAGCTATGAAAATTAAATAAATTATACAGCAAATACCTATGAAAAAGAATATAAAGCAGAAAATACTTATGAAAAAGTAAATAAATTATATAGCAAATACCTATGAAAAAGTAAACAAATTAAGCAGAAAATACTTATGAAAAAGTAAATAATTACACAGCAAATATGAAAAAGGAATTAAATTATACACAAATACCTTTGAAAAAGTAGATAACTTTAGTAACTAATAATAAATTTTAGGCACAAAAAATCATGTAGTAGATCAGCACATTAAATTCTGAGTACAGATGATCTGAGTCACAAAGGCACATGATATCAAACCAGCAGTATGTATCCTGATCATTTAGGAATGTTTGTTTATAAGAATCTTGTAGAGAAATTGTTCTCCTCCATCAAAACAGTAAAAAATAACTACAAGTGCAATGATAAATGAGGGCAATAAAACCATGAATATTGCAATGACAATACCATCTACCCTGGAAATTGTTTTGTGTGTGTGTGTGTATATATATATATATATATATATATATATATATATATATATATATATAGACACACACACACACATCCCATGACTACTAAAGTTTAAGACTGGCAAACCTGTTACTTAGGCCATGCACGTTTTCTGATACAACAATGTACCACCCACCATTTTAATTTCAAAGCCAGTGAATGATGCATGGTAACTTCTTGACAAACCTGCATGTTTCCTAGTCAACTTTCCAAAGCTAGATCTAGTGTACATGGTATACTGAGTGGACTTGATGGGGTTGGTCTTATGGTCATGTGCGTATCACATGCTTTACACTGCTCTTCTTTATAGTTTTTGCTAGTAAAACAATGCACTATACTGCTAATGAACAGTATGGTATATTTCCAAACTGATTTAAAAAATGAGCAAAGTTACATTCACCACTAACAATGCTGTAAATTTAAAACAATCAAAGAGAGAGATCTACACCATCAGGAAATGTGCTGAATGTTTTTCTGGAAACTAATTTTTCAAGCTTTGTGCTTGGGACTGAAGGTGTTATATTTTAAATTTAAAATACACACATTTATTTTGAAGATTTATATTTTACAAAGGTTAATATCTAAACTTTAGCATAGGATCTTAACTCTGATGCCTTTATCTACCTATCATCTGGTACTGGTGAGACAGTGTGACTGTCTGCATCCAATTGTGAATCAAACAGATCACCTGCCAACCATAATAGGACCCTCTCAGTAAGCCAGTCTATATTTTCCCTCAAGTTAAAACAATTTTTAGAGAATGTACAAACATATCTTGTAATGGTATTGTCAACTTGAAAAACATGCATTTAAAAGTATGAATATGAAATCTGGGACTGATGCAGCACAGAAAAACATGATGTTCAACTAAAGAGTTTGTCAAGTACACTTCAACCTTAATTACCTCCAGCAGTTTCAGAAACAGCAGTTCAAAACCCTGTGGAGCTCAATGGCTTCTTGCTGTCTCTCAACTTGACATAATCCATTTCTTTCACTTCAATTTCATGTAGCGATGCAATCATCTTGCCCACCATGACATATTCTCAAATCAACACAGGATGCCAATAATCATAACTATTGCTTCTCCTGCTTTTCCCTCTAGAATCAGAATATTCCTTTTATTATTTCTGTGCTGATTGTTTGAACCTTTTAAGAGATCTGTTGTCAGTTTTGCCCTGAATGTGTTTATTTGTTGGATGCCATTTTCAGAAAATTCTATAAGAACAGCTTCATCATGCAGATGTTTTGCATGACAAATGTGGGCAGTTTAAAGCACCTGAAGTACTCCTGTGAAGTCAGACTGATTCTCTGACCAACTCCACTAAATCTAATATGAAACCTGGACCCAGAACAAACAATGGACAAGCCAGTATCTGCAATGATAGTATTTGTGTAATTTTTTATTATTCTCTACGTCATTTCACTGAGACTAACTGTCCAATCGTATGGGTTGGCAGGTCTCAATCATTAAAAAATAGATTCAATTTTACCTCCCAGAACTCATCTGTTTTTGTCTGACTGCTTTAGTGGACTGCATATAGCTCGGTGGGGGGCATTTCACACGATTAGGCATAGACTTCACTGAAATTGTTGGAAACAGAATGCGAAAATCAAACATTCCCATAATAAAACAAGTGCAATATTCAAGCTTTAAGGTTTTACTTTTTGCACTGAACTAAGAATTTACACTAATATGGTCAACTCAGTATCTGCAATGATAGTATGTGTCATTTTTTATTATTCTCCAAGACATTTCACTGAGACTAACTGTCCAATCATATGGCTCATATATTTTAAGGGCTGTTCCATTTAAATATAATATAGAAAGACACTTTGTTAAAACTATATACCAAAGAGTTTATATTAAAACGATACAAAATTATCAAATACATCCATGGATGATTACTACACACTGAAAGTGCTTTCTCTGGATCTGAATTATGTTTTAATGGAACAATATTTATTCCTGTAAAACAGGGCAAAAGCAATATCTCTTACTGAATTATGTTTTAATGGAACAATATTTATTCCTGTAAAACAGGGCAAAAGCAATATCTCTTACTGAATTATGTTTTAATGGAACAATATCTATTCCTGTAAAACAGGGCAAAGTAATATCTCTTACTGAATTATGTTTTAATGGAACAATATTTATTCCTGTAAAACTGGGCAAAAGCAATATCTCTTACTGCAAAATGGAATCAAAATTTTGGGTCAACTAAAGTAGCAAGCTATATTAGCTATTCAATGCCTTATTATAATAATGTTGCAGTAACCCGAAATTGACAAAACTTATGTAGATGATGAGCATGGACATGTACTACATAAAGATGAATTCCTTCACTATCATGAATCTAGATATAACAGCATGTATATATCTACAGGGTGTAAAACTTGTTTCAGTATGAGCTAAATGTAAAAAACTTTACCTAAACTAGTAAAATGTAAGTCACAGTGACAGTCATTAGTGTTACGGGTGTGAAAATAATGGAAATGCATAAAATCATATAGTTTGATGATTCTAGCATGAATTGAGCTTGAGAAATAAACTTCACACACCAAACATAACTGAACTCACTGAAGCATGAAATATAGATCATGTGACCTACTTTGGTGATGAGAATGTAGTACTCAACAAGTTTCATTCCCTCACTAAGTTTCATTAATCTATGTACAATTGTTACAGTATAAATACAGGGTGCTACAATATATTTGGTAATGAGCCAAATGCACAAATTGAACCTTTGGGTAGTACAAAGCTTGCCTCAACTTTGTAGAAGCAAGCTGATGATTGATAATGTAAAAGCTCTCGACAGAACATTTGGAAAGGGATTTCAATCTCATGGCTTGACCCTGCCATTGAAACACTCATGTTTTGTTCTGTCAAATGATTTTATTTAGATTAAAAACATATGTGATGCTTACATTTTAAAATTTTTATGGACTCCAGAATCCATAAGAGAGATTAAGCTTTACGACTTAATTAAAAAACCAAATTATCATTTACAAATAAATATACTGTGAAGCCCCATTTATCTGGACACTGTTTGCAGCTCTTTTGTGCAATTCTATGGAATCCAGATTATGAATCACTTCAAAGAATAATATAGAAATTTATGGTAAAAATATGAATTATACTTCAATTAATATATGAATTTACAGTAAAAATATGAATTATACTTCAATTAATATAGTAATTTATGATAAAAATATGAATCATACTTTATGGAATTGTGAAACATTTAGTCATGAAAAATTAATAAATTTATTGTCAGTGCTGTAGCCATGATAATTTATTACCCACTCTGTTTGACTGTGACCGTGACAATACTATATAATTATACTATTCCATTCAAGTATGATATTCCAGTTACTCTGGTAGACATTAGTGTGAAATCTGAGAATAAAAATCTGCCTATGGACACAAGATATAACCACTTCCTAAAAGTTACTATAAAAGCTAATATGAAATGTGTCCATATGACCTGCCACCCTGTGGCTAATACTGCCTGAGAAACAAACCTAAACACAAAAAGTGAAGAAAAAATTCATTACAGTGTGAAATTTAGCTCAGTGACTGACTTTTGGTAAGATGGTGCTGGCCTCATAAAAAACAATCTACATAACAAGTTGCATGACTCTGGGACTAGCAATGCCTGAGAAACTGACCTAAACACAAAACTTTATCAAAGTCAATCAAGCATGAAATTTAGGTCACAGTGACTTTTAGTATCAAAGTGGTGTATTCACCTAGATGAATCTATATACAAAGTTGAATAACTCTGGGACTAACAATGAACAAGGAACTGACCAAAACACAAAGCTAAACAAAGGTCAATGAAAGTGAATTTTGTGTCTAAGTGACCCATTTTTGGTATGAAAGTGTTGTATACACCAAGATGCAGCTATATATGATGCATGACTCATTGACCAGCAATGTCTGCGACTCTGACCTAAATGCAAAACTTGACAAAGATGTGATGGATAAGAAGAGCACTATATATCCAAACAAATTCAAGGCAAGGAATACAAATATTCTACCTACCTTCTGACCTTGACCTTTGACCTCTGACACCCATATATATGCCTTTGCATGAAACTGAATGTCATTGCAAAATCTGATGACAACCTAATCATGTAAACATGAGATCTGGTCAATTGCAACAATTTGCCACCATGACCCTGGCCTTTGACCCTTAAGTTCTAAGATATATTCCATGCTCCATGATCTTCTTTAAGGAATTATCTTTTCTTATGACCTTTTCAGCATTTGAGCTGCCTATCCTTAGCACTGCTCCAGTGGCCTAAGTGGTTAGAGCTTCCCCAGTGCTGAGTACAGCTGGAGATATTTCATATATATGGCAGTGATGATTGTGTCCAAGATATTGCTTTAATGTTGGGCAAAGTGGACCATATGCAGAACAATTTCCACAAAATCACTCACTATGAAAATCGGGGCAACCACACAAAAAACTAGAAGAAAATGGGCAGTTGTTTATGTGCATCATCGGCCAAAATTTAATCTCAAACGAAGATAGTACAAATGTATTATCCTTTTACTTGAATCACTACATTGCAAATACAAATGAATTCATGCATTCTTAACACCTATGCAGATAAAACAATGGGAAATAAAGTAATGGGTTTACCTTTGACTTATCCTCCCAAGTTTTGATGCATGATTTTCATATTTAACCTGAAAAACTGATGCATGTGCATTCTGCTGCATGCATCAGTTTGACTCTCAGAAATTATGTCTTAAGTGTCAAATACTATAATCAGTACCCTACAATAACCTCTAGCATTCTTGCTGTTTAAATGATCATATGTACACACCCTCATGACCTGCTAACCAATTAGTATTGTTCTCATTTATAGTTGTAAGTCATGTGGGATTGTCTGGCAAATTACAAAGATGTCAACTTTCTTGTGTTGAGAAGATAAACAGATTGTTTCAGTTGAAATAGTTGGAACTCAACACCTCTTTATAAAATAAGATGGCCAATCAGCCATGATAACTAGTAATTAAAAATGGCAGATGAAACTGAATGCGGTAAGTACCAAGTGTTTTGATGAGGTTATGCTATTCTCAACAAAACTTTTATATTTAATGATTTCACTTGATTCTCTGTTAATTGGTCTTACTTCTGGTACATGTGAATTTTTTTTATTCGATCAATGCTGACATTATTATTACACTATGAACAATGCTCTGTTGTTGATTGTTCAGTATTGTATTACATCAAATTTAGCTGTCAAATAATGGTTAAACGGAGTTTTTTAAATCTTATTTCTCAGGGAAATGACAGTATGATACTGACTTATACCGTGAAAATGAACATGGAAGTAGGTAACAAAAAGAAACACTCCTTAAAAATTACACAATAAAAATTCAAAGCTGTATGAAGCAAAATTTGTGCTAACCCATCATCACTAATGCCAAAGAATTTTCTATGTTGATTTTCTATGTAAATGGAATGTATAAATTTCCTTTTGGTCTTCTATTGACATTTTATGTCCTAAAGGTGTTTTTTGTGTATTAAAGACAAAAAAATGTAAATAAATTTTAAAAGTGTGTTTTCTTTCTCCATGTTGTTCTCCTGGCTCTTGGGTTTAAGACTTTAACTCTTAATCTTCAAATTCTGACTCCTGAAAATTTCAGCAGAATAGTTTAACACCTTTCAGTTTTGAGTCCTAACAGAAATCAGGATAAAGATGACTTTTCAATCAAACAAAATTGTTGAGAGCTATCTTGCAATCACAAGCCCTAAAGTGATGGTCATTCCTACAAGTTCACTGGTCTTGCTATATTTAACCAAACTTCCATGCTTATGAACATTTGGTGATGTACAGTGTGCAAGTTCTGTTCTGTCTCTTACCTTCCTCCACTAAAGAGGGTAATCCATACTGCTTTAAGATTTTAGCATTCTCTTTGGCTGCCTGCGAGAACTTCATTTCAAATGTTTCAGCCTCTGTCTTTGTCTGGTCTGGATCTTTTGCATTAATTTCAAATTGGTCACTGTGAGTGGTAAAAGTACAATATTTTGAGCAATACAATCCATCAAATTATCTAATTACTTAATTATTGAAATTATTTAATCAAATAACTCTTCTATAACCAAATTTACCATAAAAATGTACGTTTTGGGGGGGGGGGCAGGCAGGAACTAATTTCAATGATGTAACACTTTCCTCCTCCTAATGCATATCTGGTACTTTTCTTGGCAGAAAATATGCCAACCATAGGATGAAAATTCATCCTCCATTAGGGTGAATCAGAAGATTCCAGAACACTGAATCACCCCTGGGACACACTACAAACAAGTTACCCATATGTACTGCCCTTCAATCCTTTTCTATGGGCACATCCTAACTTAATGGAACATCAGTGTTGTGTGGGAGGTGGGAATCTCGCAACAGGATCTAGTAAATATAACATTATTGTAATTAGTTTTAGCCCCTCCTAAACTACATTTTAATATCAGCAATACAATACATTTTGCTACTGCATAGCTGAATTTGTCATATTGATGTAGTGTGTGAGTGATTTGGAGTTTTAATGTAGCTTTCAGTCATATCACTACGATGTCTGCAGTGTGGCAGTTTTGAGTGATGTCTTGCACTGGGGCATCATGCAGTAGACATGTAGCATAATGTCCCATCCAGTTCCATTATCCTGACACCAGGCTGACCAGACCTAACACTAACTTCTTAATGCTGAGTGACTAGCAAGGCAGCTGTTAGTACCATTTTATAAGTCTTTGGTATGACTTGGCTGGGGTTCAAACCTGTGACCTCCTGCATCCAAGGGGGATGCTCTAAGCACTAGGCTATTGGGGCAGTATCAGATTGATGGAAGGTTGATGATTCCACAAATGGCTAAATAAAAACAAACACAACACTCACCCTCACTGCAAATGAGACAATGTGGATTCTGCATTTGCTTCTTTCTGAGCTATGACAATTGGGCCCATGGAGAAAATTCCTTTGCTCTGGTGAGCTAACAAGCAAAGGTAATGGAGACAGTAGTATGAGTGTGCCAAAATGTGACTTTCATCCCATCCTCCACATACAAATGAGTCAGACAGACCCATGAGGCAGCAGTGGCTCAAACCTCATGTCCCGTAATTTTCACAAAAGACAGGTCTCTATTGTTAAGGGATTGGTAAGCTTTCTTGATAGCTAATGCAATCCACCAAGAAATGATGGAAGCTAGAATATCAGCTGAATCTTGAATACGTAGGGAAAGACACTTCCTACCCTTCCTTGACAGTTAGAGGCTTCTAAATAAAAAAATTAAAGCCCTAACTGGACACCTTCTATCTGATCATTCCCACCACAGATATGGCTGGGACAGGGAATCTCAGTCAGGAATGGAGGAACTGATAGAAGTTGGCTTTTTGCTTTAAAAACAATCTTGGTTGGAAAAGGAGATAAACCAACTCACAATTCCCATTGAACCTGATTTAGGATAGGGCATGAACCTCACTCCTTCATCTCACAGATGCTAAAGCTATCAAGAAAACCATCTCATGGGTAAAGTTCTCAAAGGACGTTTCACACAAAAGTTCATAGAGGGGCTTAAAAAGAGACCACCAGACACAAGAAAGATTCCAGACTTAAAGACACTAGTCTTTGCAGCTCAAATACCTGATCAGGTCTGCTGAGGCAGAATCTGTCCCAATGGCTGGGACTTCAAAGATCTGAGTGTTGGAAAGGGCATCTTGATAGCCCTTAATAGTAGAAACCAAGCATTGTTTCTGCTTGAAAAGTAAGAGAAGAATATCAGCCACTTTGCTCAGAGACAGACAGCTAGGATTCACACATTTTCTAGTACACCAAGCATAAATGATTCTCCATTTAGTATCATAGGCCTTAAATGTGGATCTTCTGTTGAATTGAATGATGCAACTTTGACTGAATACTTTTCTTTGTATAGAGAACACTTGATAAAGCATGTGAAGGTGCAGAATCTGGGGATGGTTGTGTATGAGTGAACCCTTATGCTATAAAAGGAGGTCTCTCCTCTGAGGTAGGGTCCTGGAATGGTCCACTAGCAGATCAAGATCACTGAACCACGATTGCTGGGGCCACAGATGGGCAATCAAAATTAACTGAGCAGTGAAGTGTCTGTCTTTGTATAGAACCCGTGGGATCATCCTAAAAGGTGGGAAGGCATAAGCAAACAGATGATCCCACTTCAGGCTGACAGTGCCCATTGCACAGGTCCTCTGGTTGGTGACTTTGAAAATATAAAAGGGAAGCTTGTTGTTTAGCTTTATGGCAAACAAATCCACCAAATGTGTCCCCAAGTTGAAACAGGAAGTTTGCTTTGGACTGGTGGAGCAACCATTCTGTGAGGACTATCTTTCCTCTTGACAGACTGTTCACCAAAATACTCATTTTGTTGGGAATGTGAATGTGGTGAACTCAAAGGGTAATTCCTTATCAAAACACCTAGTTAAGTAGGTTCCAAACCTCCACACACAGAAATAAGTGCACATGTGCCTCCTTGTCTCCTGAGGTACATAACCATCCAAAGTTTGTCAGAGAAAACCACCATGCAGTGAAGGGCTAAGAATATGGCCCTCATTTCTAAATTAATGATGGCAAGGGTAGATTCTTTCTAGGACCATAAGCCCTGAATAGTCAGTCCTTCTGTCCCCAAACAAGCACCCATCCAGAATCTGATGCATCTGCAGACAGGCAGGAGTGGGGTGTAAGGGGAAAGGAGGTTTAAATTTCCTAAATTAGATGGTGGAAATCCTGAAACAGAGAAATCAGAACAAGTCCCTGTTCAGTTTCCACACCACCAAGAGGAGAAAGTGGAGACGAAGCAAGTGCAGTCTGCCATAGGTCCACTGAGGAATTCAAGGTCCTCAGCAGAGAGAGAAAAAGACGAACTGACAATGTGGTCTTTATTCTCAGTATCTCCAACTGGGACCAGTCCTTGTCTACTCTGTCCTGAGGGACATAAACTAATCCTGTTTGTGAGGAAATTCATCATCACAAAGACAAAATCTTGAGATGGAGTGAGTTCTGGTTTCTCTAGGTTTGGAAGAAGGCCCAGCCTGGTCACTATGGACCAACAGTGAGACAGATCCAGACTGGCGGGCTCTAGCTAGCTATTGTGGATCAACCAATCATCAAAATACTGGAGGATTGGGACACTTAGTGACCTTAAATAGGCTCCAATTACTCCATGGACACTGGGTGTGGAGGCTACGCTGAACTGCAGAGCTTGAAATTGGAAGATCTCCTCATCCAAGCAAAACCCGAGGTACATCATGTGAGTAGGAAAGAGAGGGAAACTAAGGTACAAATCCTGAAGATCTATGAAGCCAATTGCCAGGCTGTGGTCTCTGTCGTGGGTGGTTCCTTCAGCAAAAATCTGTTTGGGGAGAAAAGTTTGATAATTAGATAGGACCCCCCCCCTTCTTTGGCACAAGGAAAATCAGGAGTAGAAGGCCGGAGATTCATCACTTAACACCTTCTCCATTGCAACCTTCTGAAGAAGGGAGCAAACTTCTTTTAAGTGCACAATATTTAATTGGTGGAAGAATATGGTAAACTTAGTATAGAAGAGAGATCCATCTTTGATAACTGAAAGGACCCAGCCATTGACCATTATTAAAAACAAAACCTCTGGAGAGGTTTAGTCTGGTGCCAATGGGAACCGTTGGAAGAGGCACACACAACAGAAGAAGGAGTAATTCCCTAGGAGTGTCATATCTTGTCTATTGGAGAGGAGCAAGGGCCTGCAAATTTCCTCCCCAGGCATTGTGGCATACCTATTTAGGACTTGCTGTGATTGTATCTGCATAGCTTTAAAGAATTTAACTGATGGTCTCTGAGTGTGGTCAGGATGATTTCACTTTCTTACTAAAGTTCTAAAGAGTCAGGAGAAAATGCAAGACACTGGTGTTGCTGGTCTCTCAAAATCCTGGTTACCATAGCGGGGGTGAGCCCTCCAAAGAGAGTCTCTTCCTCCTGGGGAGTAACCTGCAAAAGGTTCTTACTGTGCTCTAGGAAGACCTTGGAAGTGTCCACAGCAACATACCAGTGAATGTGGAGAAGCTCCATTGACAAAGCTATGGACAAGGACAACACATGTCTTGAAGTTTTACCCACAGCTTCCAATAAAAAATAAAAAACCAATGGTGACAGAATCCTCTCTCAGCAGGCCTAATGAGGCTGCTAACAGAGGTTGGAATGTGAGGCTATGGTTACAAATGACTGAACATTTTGCTGTAAGAATCCTTGAGTTATCAGTGGAAGGAAGAATGAAGGACAGTATGCATGGGCATCATGTCTGTTGGGTGTCCCAGGAACAACCCATTCTTCTGGAATCTTCTAGTTTACAACAGTGGGAAGATGAAATTCACATCATACAGTTGGGTTATTTTCCGCCAGGAAAAGTACCAGCTATGCAGTAGCAACAGGTATGGTATTATTGATATTAAAATGTTACTTTTGAGAATGTAATTCAAACCTGTTCCAATTAGCAATACTTCCGTTTCAAAGAATAAATTTATCCAAATATGATCCAAATTACTAAACAAAGATACCATTCTCTTCAATACTAGTTCAATCCTTCTTTTGTGCCTTTATCATAAGTCACAGAGGTCGTACATTCTACAAACATAAAGATGTAAGTAAATTCAAGCACAGTATGTTGATCTTGACAACCTACTTTAAATACTTGAATTCAATGCAAACTGCACTGACCCAGATCTGAAATTGCATAATGCTCTTAGCAGATCTGGATCCATCAAGTTTGCTAAGAATAATCAGTAGAAAAAAACAACACAAATCCTGCTCTGCCGGTGCATTATGCAAGGGTAGATCAGGCTCTATATCGTTTGCAAATGGACTTGACTTGCAATGGCTTGAAAGCTGCTTATGTCTATTTTTGTCCTTGTTCATCTGTTTATTTATATTTTTACTTAAGGCAAACTGTTTTATCTGTTGGTTGCCAATTTGTTTATTCCTGTTCACACAAACCAGATCCATGGTAAGTGAAAACAGTCAACATTCCAAATTGAATGTAGTTGCCTGGTACTTTTAATTTTTGTAAATTATCCAAATCCTATCACTCACTGCATAAGGTATTTTCATACCTGACTAATAAATTAGCTAATCAACTATTGTAAGAATTCAAATTGTGAAACTAAAATACTTATGTAACTTACCCATTTCCATATGTTTTTGTAGAAGGTTCATGACCATTCATCTGATGTAAGGGCTTCCTCTGATGGGGTAGTGTCTTAACTGCATCAGCATAACTTAACCCTGGAGTTAAAAATAAACACTGTTCATATTAAATTTTACACACTGGTCAGGATTCAAGCTGAATTCTAAAAAATGTGCTGCAAAATCAACCAAATAAAAAAATGATGCATATTTCTTAGCCATACCTTTATTTTTTTAAATCTCTCCTACATTTAGAGAATTCTACCCTTTTTGAAAATGACAGAATATTTCCAAAAGAAAATGTCAGTTCTAGGCTAGACCCTGACATTTCAAGTGCAACTGTCTAATTACATCTGTGAGAGTAAAGGCCTGAACAGTCTGTTGCTAGTACTTTAAATGTAGGACATTGCATTGTTTTCATTTCCCATGACTTCTGAAGCTTCATATTAGTAGACCCTGTTGGTCAACCTTGCCATTTGGCTGACTGCAATTTCAAAGCTTTTGAAAGAAACACCGTAACTTCTTGACTAGCTCATGTTTCCCATTCAAACTGTCTCCAGTTACATCATGCATATGTACAGCCAGTGGATTTGGTTGTATTTAGCCCATGTATACATATCATGCGTTTGACCGTGCTGTTTTTAATTGTTTTCAATATTACTATCACTCTACTACAAACAGTTTATTTAAGGAAAATGAGTAAGATTTACTGCTAAAATCTGCATAGACTTAACAGATATGAGAGAGAGAGAGAGAGAGAGCACATTATCTTTTCCAGAAACTGACATTTTTCAATTGTGTATTTGGCATGAACTATATTTGACTGGCCCAAAAGTTCATTAAATGTTATATACAGATAAATTTATTTTCAAGCTGCACATTTCAGGGTGACCAGATGAATTTAATCAACATAATGAACATAAAATCATGCAAAAATCCTCCATCTCAAAAGCTAAGATTCTGTTGCACAATGAAATTTTGCTTTTTTGAACATCAGGGAACACGTAGTAAATTCTGAAACTAGTGTCACATGATACATGATCTATACATCCAGCTGAAGGTTTACCAATGAACCATGTTTCAGAATTTGACATTTTTATTTTCTTCAAGAGAAAGCATAGAGAAAAATGAGTACAAGCAAAATAAAATGTAAACTGCTGAATCTGCAACAATACAAATTATAAGAAAAGTCCACAGATGTGGTCATCCAGACATTTTGTTTGTAAGGAAGACATTTTAGAATATTTCCACGTGTGGTCATCCCAACATTTTGCCAGGAAGGAAGATATTTTATAATATTTCCACAGATTTGGTCATCCAGACATTTTGCAAGGAAGGAAGATATTTTAGAACATTTCAACAGATTTGGTCATCCAGACATTTTGTAAGGAAGGGAGACGTTTTAGAATATTTCCATAGTACTATTAACATCTCTCGAAAGAAGTCATTGATACTTGAGATATTTTGCTGTATCAGATACGTCATTATTTCATTATGAATGTGTGTGTGTGTTTATGTGTGTTTGTATGTGTGTTTATGTGTGTGTGCAGATTATACATAATTGTAAATTGTTATGTATATTTAATTTATACTGTGTCCTTACTTTTGTCCGTGCATGAAGTTGAGGGTTGTGGATAAGTTTTGTACCTGACTTTGTCCATGTTTGTGACAATTAGAAGAGACTTGCATAAATATCAACAAATCACAAAACAATGATTGCAACATGTAGTAAATACCGTTACACTCAATACAGTGTCACCCCTGCTATAATTTGGTAGTTGGGGTCCACAGAACCCAACTAGGTTATAACCAACCAAGTCAGCTGATGAAAATGATGCATTTACCTAAAATATGGTGAGTGGGAGTGTAATAAAAGTGGGTGCAAAAATACGTGCTTTTGATAATGAAGACAAACAAGTCTGAAAAACACCTGTATATTGACAACTTACATTTGTGTAGTACAATCCATAACCCATTAAGTATTGTATTTGTATATAATAAATCCATGAATTAGAGTACAGATCATATGTAAAAAAAAACTTCATATATGACTCACATCCTGTTAGAAAACACTAATAACACATATAAAAATGGTAGTCCTTGTTTTGATCTATATCTGACAATATATCACTTAACAATCGACTACAATTGTTGCAAGTAGCATATGGCTCCAGTTGTTTACAAGCTACATGCACATGCATTTAAACTGACCTAGAGTTTGTTAGCTGGAGACAGTTATCATCTTGCTGAGGCTACCCAGAGGATGAGAGGTTATTT
The DNA here is from genome assembly GCA_028554795.2 of Sinohyriopsis cumingii. NCBI lineage: Eukaryota > Metazoa > Mollusca > Bivalvia > Unionida > Unionidae > Sinohyriopsis > Sinohyriopsis cumingii. The sequence goes on from CM068836.1 coordinate 39,756,178, forward strand.
AAAGAGAAATGAAAACTTGAACAAAATAAAAAGTTTAACAAACATCTTTGAAAGATACCCCATCTTCAATTAACTTGATGACCAGATGCCTAAAGTTTCAAAAGATCGGAAATTTAAATTGTGTTTTTATGCCGCCTTTGGTAGTGACTGTAAGCGTAAATTTGTTTCCTGCAAAAATGAAACTTAATGGTACAATAAAAAGATTCCAATCACTGGAAAATGCAACAATTTATCAGGTTCTATTGTTTTTATTCAAATTTGGTGCTGGCTTCCTTTGATGAAAGTTATTTGTTTTTATCAGCTTTCTTTGGTGAAGGGTGCATGTGTTATTGAAGTTACCACTAAAGGACAGCTTTGGAGGACCAAACAGATGTGTTTCTTATTGCGGTGGCAACATCAAATAATTATAGAACATTGATTGAGACTAATATATATTTTTCATTTGCTTTTCTTTGTTGCTTTATTAATTTGCTGAGTGTTTATTCAGAATCATCAGTACTTTAAAGGTGATCAGTTTCAGCAAAACTAATTTTTCTGGTTACATTTTAAAAGCAAAAGGAATTAGTTGTTGTTTGGTCAATCACAGCAGTTACTTTTACTGCCCTTTAAAAAGGTGGTCCATTCTAGCTAGCATAAATAGACCTACAAGTAAATCTTGGTGGTGGTGTATGTTGGCATTTCTGGTAGCAGAGTGATGCTGCCTTTCACACATGCATCAGAAATTTCAAAAAAAAAGGCTAACAGGCGGTGAGTACACAGGTGTTCTGTTCTAAGAGGGATTACTACAAAAAAAATTAGAGTGTTCTGAAGGATTTAATTATATGAGTGAAAAGAAGAGGAATTTTACTTCCCTTAAACATACAGAGGTAAGTAAAATAAATACCATATATACTTGCATATAAGCCAAATAATTTAGGAAAGAATAAAGGCCTGGAAGAAGGGGGGTTGTCTTATCCATAGGCCAGTGTCTAAACTTGACAGTTTTAAGTCTTTATGTTGACTACTGTAATGGCTTTAAATCTTGGGATATGAAAAAATAATTTATTCCATGTCCTAAGACTTATCAAATGAAAAAATCATTTTCAGTGTCCCAACAATTAATTAACTGTTATAAAGTACCATGATTGATTTTGTTATTATTTTGCATGTACATATTTTCTGATTTCTAGAAACACGGAATTAAATAAAGGTAAATACAGACTTCATAATTCAAGGGCTGGTTGAGTTTACCCCAGAGACCAGGTTGAACTATAATGTACAGTACTTATGCAGTGCAAATCGTGCATAGTGTCACTTAAATCCTTATTTATTCCCAAATGTATTAGATGCAGATTTTGCTTTATTCATTGTTTCGACTAAATTGCATTCTTCCAGATAACATTTCAGCGAGTCCTTAATAGCTGTTTCATTTATGTTGAATCATACACTCATGAGTTACTCTTTTTCAATGATGTAATCGATCCTACAAATTGAGGTAATATTTTTGAAAAGGTACACATATTTAATTGTACAAGGCACATAACCAGCATAACAGTCACATGTTCACGAAGAGTGGTAATAATAAAGGTAAAATTCTGATTATAGTTATAGCTAAGATTGTCATCGATCTATTTTAGTTTTGTGTTTTGGCTGAACATCATAACTTTCCACACAATGGAAAGCTTGATGTTTTGGCGTCTCCTTTATAGATAATTGGCAGATTTATCTTTTGTTTCCCGACAGCAATACTGGCCAGTTAATCATTAAAACCCTGAAACTGGCTTGTGTTAAGAGGGAATTTTGACTGGCAGCTATACCAGTACATTGATGTGTAATTGCCTTTCATTCCATATTAGCACAATTACAAAAGTTTTGTAAAACAGGGTGTAAGGCATACCTGTGAACTTTTCAAAAGCAAAGTAGGGAGACTGAATAAAAAAATAGGGAGGTTGGGACCTAAAATAGGGAGTTTTTTGTGGCATTTTTGAAGCCGTGTTTTAACTAAATATTGACCAATCTTCTGGGTCCACCAAACGCGAAATTCTCAAAGGATGTGCTGTTTCTCCCTGTGATATGCTTTATTTTCCCCCAGGATGTGCCCTATTTTCATATTCTGGTCAGCTGTGGCCAAACTGCACAACAGCTTAAGGTTAGTCTTAAAAAAAAAACAACCAAGAAAGCCAGTGAGACTAATTAAATATTAGTCCTTATCAATGTAACTATTTTGTGGAAACAAATGGCCCTCGGTCATAATTAAAAGAAACCATGTTCTACATTACTGTGTGTTATGCAAGCACCGGCAAATGATCGGTAAATTAAGGATGCCAATTTTGTTGAACTAAAGGTGTCTAAATAGGCAGCCTCATGGTACTGTGCATGTGGTAACTATTTTCCATCTTGTTGTATATCCAACCTTATTTCTTTATTGTCAACTTGTAAGGCATTTAGTATTGTTTACTATAAAACACATGTATTCTGAATTGTTGTTTTGAGGACACATATGCTGCATGGTATGTATTTTCATTCCTTCTTGTGATATAATGATTGTAATTAACGTTCGTATATAAGGTATAAAGAATGCCAGGTGTTCAATCGTGTAAATTTCTTTCGTGGGAATGGAGCTACAGCATTCATTCTTGGAAGTGAAATTAATTGCCCACAACTTCATTGTTGTGGTTTATTTTTTGTATTGTTTTATTTTCTGATTTTTGTATTGTTGTAGAGGTTTAAAAAAATCATAAATTTACGTCAATAATGTTTGAACTAACATTCTCTTTAGTAAAGAAGTGAATTCTTTCTAGTCAAGTAATTATTTCGTCACAACAATATGCACAGGTAACACAAGAGAACATGGCTTTGATGGATTGTGCACGATATAACCATTTATGAAGATTTTTTTTTGTACAGGTGAAATGAAAATCGAAGACATAACATAATAATCGGGAGTTCTCTGCAAAAAATCGGGAGTTACTATGACATTGGGAGATAGTCATAGAACAACCCCAACAATTGGGAGGTTTTTTTTCTCCAGTCATGAGATTTGACAGGCATGGTGTAAGGTCACTTACATCAAAACAAAATACAACTCAGTTTTTACGGTATCAGCATAATTTTCGAAGCATTATTTCTGAAATTTCATTATTGTATTTTGGAGATATCATTAAAGTTTAGTGCAGTGGTGCCCATGATTCGACTCCAAGGGATGTAATTCATTCAGTAGAATGTACTTCATTCAGCGCATGTTCAAAGCTAAAATGTACATGTGGTGGCACCATTACGTAAATACGCTCAGTAGCCTAGTTGCAAGCAATGAATCAAACCATATTGTTGTTCATTGTTTTGTCATACTGGGATCACATTTTAATGAGTTAGGTATTTACAATTTCAAGGCAAAATTAAGACGTAATTACTGGTGCACTGATACAAAATGTCTAATGCAATAACGCATAAATAAACAATAACTGAGTCAAAAGGGTGAGGTAGTGTTACAGCAACCAGCAAATGCTCAATTCTTATCATCATTTGATCAAGTTATACACAACTATGTATTAAGCAGAAACAATAAGTGAGTGTGTGTGTGTGATTAGGATTTTTAACGTAGCTTTAACAATTTTTCAATCATATTGCTACAATGTCTGCTGTGTGGCAGTTTATAGAAAAACAATAAGAAAAACAGAAAATTAAATAACTGGCTTTTGAAACAAGTTCATACCATTTCTTGTTAATAATCATACATGCCAACCCAAGAGAAGTATATGTGTAATTTTTGTTAGTATAAGTTTGCCTTTAGAACTTACCACGTGCATCTGGTTATGTCTCAGAGTTGTGGGTGGGCTTACGCATGGGTCAAACACTTTTAGTGTTTATACCTAATCAGTGGGGGAGGGTCGGCTTATATGCAAACGGGCTTGTACATGAGTATATATGGTATATTAATTACAAGCGAGCAGCCAATAATCTGACACTATTTTGTCCAAAGACGCATGAGACAGTGCCTCATCTGGTTGATCTCTGCTATCCGAAATGTTAAATAAATAAAAAATGTGGAGATCTCTGCATAAAGTACTCAGGTCATATGTCAAAATAACCAAATTATGATTTAACAAAGCATTGTTAAGATGTTAGTCAATATGAACAATGAATTTTGTTTATCTAACAATATAAAAATTACAGTGCATTTTACATCAGGTTTGCTGCTTCCTTTCATGGTACCTCTGAATTTCTTCACTTGAACCCAAGGTTGTATATACAAGTTTAAACAGCCAACAATGCTGGGGAAACAAATCTCGCCAGATGGTATATTTTGTTGCTAGTAAGGAAAATAATCACAATTTGTGACATTTGCGAAGACCAGCGTGATTCCTGAATAAACTTTTACATGTTATTTTTCATACTTTTAATACATTAACCCCTAGCGACGACTTTACGGGGCAGGAGGTTGTAGCCTACTGCTGAGCTCTGTAGCGTCATGGTCATGCAAGATACACTAAAGTGGGTGGTAGTATAGAAAGGTAGACAGATGTAGCTCTAAAATGATACCAAATAATCTGGAATATCTAGTTGCACTACAAAACAGAGATAGAAAAACCTCACTTTTTGAACCCAACTTCTTTTTACCCAAAATTTGCCCATGGTCGGAATCTGATTTTGTGTCTGGATTTTAGACTTTTTGGTCTCAGATCTAAGGCAAACCGGTATGAATTGCAAACATACAGATGAGCCTTTGCAAAAAGTAGGATAAGATGGGCATTTGGAATAAAGAGTGGTCTCCATACAAAAATAATGGCTCTGTTTTAGCAAAAAAAATATAAAAAAAATATAAAAAAATTCAACTTTTAATTTAACCTTCTGCTCATGCGCAAATCAAATAGCCAACAAAAATCGATGTTTCTAACACCACTAGGCAGTATGTTATAGAAAGATGACCGGGGATTTGGTGTTTTCGAGTCTATTCAGAAATAGCTTTCAAAATGTGTTTCCTACTCGACTTTTAGGCAAAAATGACAAAAAGCTCCAGGGGTTAATGTGTTAAGAAGAAAATTTATATTTAAATGTATATGAAATTGCAGGAGTCACACCATGATTGCCTTATAATAGAAATCACACATGATCTCTTCCCCAAAAATGATAATAAACTTTATACATTACTTTTCGTACTATTAAAAAAGAAAAATAATGTGTATGAGAAAAATACATTTATATCGAATTTCTGGAGCCAAGCCACAATCCTAAGTCGTTATAATGGTGCATGCTATAGTTGGGTCACACTATACTATACTGATTATTTTCAATCGATGGCAAATAATCCGCAAGATAACCTTACCCACCTAGCTGTTGTGAAGGGAGGTAAGTAAAAAGGTGTCAAGTGGTTTTGGCATAATCATAATACAAAACTAGCCAAGAATGGATGGTCAAACAAAAGCAAATATACCTATATGCAGTTGTAGCAGGCGTAATAAAAAAGGATTATGTACAGCCTTTGAAATCTCCACACATAATCATTAAGCTTTTATGAAATGTGTTTTGAATTTACTTCCTATTGGCTTTACCAAGAATCAAAATCAAGTCCAATGTAAAATAAAAACAATTCCCACCTGTATCTGATGCACACAATTCCTTTTCCTCATGGGTCATGATGTGACCAATCCACCTCCTGTCTCCAGAAGAACTGTCCTGATTGTTCTGGCATGTACTTGGACAGACTTTCATGACTGTTACACTCGGAGCATTTGCTGTGGTTCCACTGCTTCTGCCGATGGGAATACTTAGGGTTACTGGAGCCTGACCAACTACGTATGTGTGTTCATCTATATTTTTTGTGGAAGGAACATTCTGCTCTGAATGAATTCTTGTATCACAGCCGGGCTTAGAGTCAGTATTTGTTAAGCTACAAGCATGGGAACAACCAAGTCTTTGTTCCAAATGAAACTGATTATTATTTGGACCAAGACTTAATGAACTTTGACTAGAAGAACAAGCTGGCTTGTTAAGAGAATAACCTGGTCCACTTGCATTGTTTAACAAAGTTGCATCAACATGCATATTAGCACTAAAACAGCTTTGCTGTAGAGATTCTTGTGAGTTTGTCTGATGACAAAGATTTTGCAAACCATTACAATTGTTCTTTGTAAAGTCTGTTATAGATTTCAAATCTGTTACTGCTTTAATATTAGCAGAATCTTTTGCAGATAACGTTGTGTCCTTTCTATCTTCAGAGTCACACAAATCAAAAGTTTCATTTAGTTTAGTGCCATGTACACTAGAATGAGTTTTGAAATTGTGAGCTTTTTCAGAACAGATACTGTTGACAAACTGCCCTGAATGCATTTGTTGAACTCCTTGCTGCCTCTTTGATTGCTGAACGATAAATAAGGCTTTCTTTGCTGCAGGTGTGTGACCTGCAAAATTTGAATCAAGTCCTTTGGACTGATTTTCTGTTCCTAAACTACTGTCTGAAATGCCACTCTGTTCTTTATGCAGTTTGCTAGATGCCACTTGTGCCACCTGTTGGTAAACCCCTTGGCTATTCACCCGCATTGGTCCTGGTAACTCAGTTAGTTTCAATACTCTCTTCGGACTAACATCTGTGACTGAAAAAGAATGAATTCAGATTTGACTAAATATTATTCCATTTAAACATGCATGGAACACAGGAAAGGCAGTTTTCTTTATTTTTATGAAAAAAGAAACCAAAAGCCTCTATTAGGGACCAATATTCAAGTCCAAAAAGAATTTCCAGGAATTCAAGATAAGGCCATTTCTTATTTTTAAATGTTGATTGCTGAAACCATCTCTGATATTCCTGAGTGATAATATTTTCAAATCAGCCACCATGGCAGCTATACTGAATGAAAAAATTAGCACCATTTTCATTTCTGACAAACTAGTCACCATTACATTAAAATGATTTAGGTGAAAACCTCTTTTGATAATACCATCCAATCTGGAGAATTAGTGACAAGATTTTCAACATGTTCATTGTGGCAGCCATATTTGAGATCAGACTGAAACCACATGCATTCAGGACAAACTAGATATCATGGAGCTCAAAGGCTTTTTGCTTATTCTCTATACTTGACAACTTTGGGTTTATTATGAATTTCATATGGCAATGGCTATCATCTCTCCTGCCACAAGACATACTCAAATCAACAGATAATTTCCAGTAAACATAATGGTTACCTTTCATACCCAAAGCAACAGATAATTTCCAGTAAACATAATGGTTGCCTTTCATACTCAAATCAACAGATAATTTCCAGTAAACATAATGGTTGCCTTTCCTGTTTTTCCCAAAGAATCTGATATTAATTTTTATACTTATGTGCCGATGGTTTAAACTTTTTAAGAGGCTTATTATCTTTTCATTGGCAACATGCTTTCATTCAAAGGATGCCATTTTTAGAAAATGCTATATAAACAGTAGCTTGAATAATGCAGGCATTTTGCATGAAAAATATGGGCAGTTTGAAGTACTCCTGTAAAGTTAAGAAGATTTTCAAGATGGCTACCATGGTGGCCATATTGGTTATGAGATTGGCACCATAATCATTTAAGAACAACATCATAAAAAGTCTTTCAGTGAAAAACTCATCTTGATATTACCATTCACTCTGATGAAGAGCACAAAATTTTCAAGATGGCTGCTGTGGTGGCCATGTTTGATGTCCAAGTGGAATTTTTTTTTAGGACTTCATGAAAAGTCTTCTGGTGAAAACCCCATGTCAACATGACTCTCCATTTAGGAGGACAGTTTTCAAGAACATACTGAACATCTGATTAACACCTGTTTCATTTATGACCACAAGACTTTTTGCGAACCACTCCCCCCCCCATGACACAACCATATGCTCAAAAAACATAGTAACAACAAGATTTTCAAGATGGCTATCATGGCTGCCAAATTGGAACCCTGTGCAGTACCGTTTTATTTAGGACCTAACTAGACCTTGGGTTGAATGCATCTGTAAACTTTCATGCCAATCCTCCAGTTAGTTTGGGAGAAGTCATGATAACTTGCAATTACAGACAGATGGATGTTGGATGATGGACAGCAAACAACAGGCCATCCCAACAGTTCTTCTAGTCTATGAAAATTGAGCAAAAATTATTTACTAGATCACTTAACTTCTAATAATGAAAATCATATGAAATTTTAAGATGCACCTGCAGGTGTCTAAAAGTGCCGTAACTGGGTACCATGTATGTTTTATCAGAACATCTGTAACATAAACTAGAGTAAAGTCAATAATTATATAGCTCATCTCAGTGAAACTTCAGCAGTCTCCAAAAGCCATTTAGTAGTCACCAGAAGCCACTATAAACATTAATTATCATGCAGAAAGAAAAAAAATAGTCTATAAAAATGTCTGTCCCTCTTCTGACATAAGTTTGTACATAATATTCTTTAAAAAAAATTTTAATACACTTAATCGACACTATAAAGCTACTATGTGCTTACATTAAACAATATATACACCATACATACATACATGTCATGACTAACATAAAAAATAAACACTGAAAAAGAACATTGTTTTCTATGATAATAAGCAGAAGTAATCGATAACTAGTTTATAAGAACCGAGAATGTGTGTGTTTTGTTGTTTTGATCTTTAACATAACTCTAACAATTTAAAGTCATATGATGTCTGCAGTGTGGCGGTTTATAGTGATATTTAGCAATGGGCATCATAACATGCCACAGAAAATGTAAGCATGATGTCCCACCCGCTCACATTATCCTGCCATCAGGCCGACCAGTCCTAACACTAACCTCTTAATGCTGAGCGCAAAGTGAGGCAGCTGTTTATACCATTTGCTACTACTCAGCTGGGGTTCAAACCCACAACCTCCTTTATCTCAGGCAGATGCTCTAACCCCTTAGGCTATCAGAGTGGCCAAACCAGAGAATAATTACTATTTTCTTTTTAAACATCGCTGTTCTTAAAATCTACTTCCTCCCAATGAAACCAGATTTTACTGAGTGACAATCACAGGCTTAAGAGTAACCTTAGAGTTATAGTCAATATTATAAACACAGCTCATGCATAAGTAATTATTTTTTGATGACACAAGTGCCTTGCATCAAAAGCATGCAACATGCAGTCCACTCATCTAATTCCTATATTCATTCAGATGTACAATACACAGCTAACATATTAAGGGTAAGCTATCTCAATATATAATGAATACTCATTGATATGGAAAGTTTGTCAGTGACTATGCATCTTTTCTTTGAGGGGAGGGGGCCTAATTTTACTTATATTATACTTACCTGCTACAATTGCATTACTTATATTTTTTCTGGGATGCTAACTTCCAGTTCAAGGAGGTAAACCCCAACTAGTGACTGCACGCTGAGAATGGAAAAGAACATAATCACAGTCTAATTCCTAAGTCACAGCCAAGATTCAGAACATCTTCCTCCTTGTACTTGGACTGAGACTGTAGGACATCAGAGTTGGTTGGAAGAGGGAATCATTGATATTAAGCATGTAAGGACTGCATAATTAAAATTAGTTTCCCCTCCCCTCTGAAGTACACTTTAACAGCAGTAATATATTACTTGCTACTATTGCATTGCAGAATTTACTAGTTAGTTACCACAAAAATAACAACTGGTACAAGAAAATTGCATTTGCCTTTACTAAAGGAATGAATTTTCCTGGCCTTGGATATGCAACCTCATATTGTGCAGTTTGTGGTCCAAAGGTCAAAGGATTGGCCTCCACTAGTACCACAAAATCATTGTAATGGGAGCCCAAGAGGGTGCCTTAGGACTAAGACATCCGCTGCCACATTGAGCAAAAGTATTGAAAGGGTACAAGGTTGGAGATGTCCATGTTGACAAGAAGACTGAGAATGAAAGGAAGGTAACAAGTGAAATCATGTCTTTCTCCAAGATATAACTAGCCTATTGTTTTTTAGGGCAAATCACAGGACTTCTGGAAGCCCTGTGAGTGGGGAAATTAAGTCATGCTTTTTGCAAGTCTACACTGATTGCATAATCTCCCCTATGGATGTCATTTAGAACCCACTGCAAAAAAGAGCTGACTGAATGAGCTTAGGCTGATGACCAAGTGACGAGTGCTGCTCCTTAGGTGAAGGAACTCTGGACAAAGCAGGAGTTTCTCCGATCATGATACCACTTGTTGGGTCCATGGAAGTATGTCATTTGAGATAGCAAGGGTCTTGTAGAAACAATGGCAAAAACTATTACCCTCCCTTTGCCTCTTTCAATTTAGTTCAGAAGTACTGCAGGTTTTTTTACGGTTGGAAATTTGGTAGTACTGCTTCCCAGAGGCCTGTGCTCTAGGAAGATTCCTGCGACCATTTATTGGATGCCTTGCAAATCCCTCCATTGTTGCAGAGATTGTGAGGGATGAAAAGAATGGATATCTGGTGGCTTGTTGTGTTCGTCAATCTGATCATTCAAGACAAGATTAGAAGATTATGGTTGCGATGGAAGCTTGGCCTTTGACAGTCTTTAACTCATTCATCCCCAGCACTGTTATCAGTATCTCTGCTGCAATGCCCCAGAAGCACTAAGCTGTGTCTAGCTGTTTGTGCCTCAGGGTTTTTACCCGTTTGAAAAATTTTGAAAACATCATGACATGCATTCACTCTTACCTTAATTTCTCTTATATTTGCCATCATTTATGACTTTTCATGAACAGAACCTGTGTAGTGAAACTGCTCTCAAACAGTAACCCTTGGCTTCTGAACATTTCAAATTTCCACAAATGAAAGTAAAATCATTTCTGATTGGTTTAATAGTTTAGTTCTTGGAAAAAACCCATTTGTAACCAATCAAAGACATTGTATCTAACACATTCATCACGACTAGAGATGGGATTGGCCACTGAATGCAGTAAACAAACCACGACTACAGGCGGGATTGGCCACTGAATGCAGCAACTGGATCACGCTTACAGACGGGATCGGGCTGAATGAGTTACGACAGGTGGTGGTAGAAAGCATTGCATCTCATTCAACCTGTTTAAGTTCATAGTTCATTAAGTTCATCCATGGCCCTAGTATGCTGGGACTCTATGTTTACAAAGTAGACTATTCTATAAGCAGACTCCCATGCATGTCCAGTGTGATTCTGGGTGGGAGAAAGATCGCCATAAATATCTGATGCAAAGTTGATCCAATGGTCTTGACATTATGAATCAACTGATGAGTATCCAAATGGAAAACTGATGTGTGGGCTTAAAGAACTGCCAACAACAATTCAAAGGAAAATATCTGCACAAAAAAACATCAGTAGACACCTGGGACTTGTACAGAACTAAATTCCAAGTCTTTAAGGCTGAGTGTCACTCATCATAATAAGATCTTATAACAACAAGAGAACCTGAAAGTTTTCATCATTTTTCAATTACGGTGAAGCTGATGTCTCTTGTGATACCTACGATGTAACTGCTGAAGAATGTCGAGTATGGTGGCTCACTACATTTGCAACAAGTTATGAGTTAAGATCCCATTACTTCCAAGGTGTCACTAACTGGAAATTCGCTTTGAGTGGCGAAGGCTAGAGGATGAGTTAGGAGACCTCTCTTAGAAACAGAGGTACCAAGATGGCTTTGTATGCTGAAGTGTCTAGAGGTACTATGTAGGTTAGACTGATTCATGAGAGTGCCTCATAAACTGGACATCATCCATAGAAAGTGCATCACAGCACTATGCATGTTAGACTGCTGTACAACTGAGTTCATGAACTGGGTTCTTGCATACTGAGGCAGTAATTTGAGCATGGTATACAGGAAATGCCTAATGGCACTATGAGAGTTGTGGAACTGAACAAGTTTGTTTTTCTGGTGAATGATTCTGTATGATCAATTGTGGTCATGGCAACACTATACATAGCAGAAAACCATACAAGGCACCTCTATAAACAGCATAGAACCCCACCCCACCCTTTTTAGAACATTTTGAAGAAGAAAAGAAAAAATCGAAACAAAATTCGCAAGAAACACCAGGCAAATGCAACAAGAAACCAGTGAAGTAAAACAAGCAGGACCTTCCCGAGATCTCCTTCCTACTAATGACAGCCAACCATTCAACTGTAAGGGACCTTTATGGACCCACAGATTGAGGCCAAACTATCAGGGTTCCTTGAATCCATAAAAGCCTGGGGGAGGTGGCACCATTCCCTTCCCCAGGAACAACTAGCAGGCTGCGGTGCAGTCAGAAAAAGTGGCACATGCACAACTGTGCGCACGCCACTATAATTAAACTCAACAACAACAATATAAGGCACAAGAAGAATAAATGACCATTTCTTCAGATGTCTTGACAACAAGATTTTCGAGATGGCCACCTTGGTAGTCATATTGCATGTCTGAGCGGCACTATTTCCCTTAGGCCAAACTAGACATAATAAGAAGTCTTTCATTGAAATCCCCATTATGATATGACCATCCATTCTTCTGGAGTAGTGATCATATATTTAAGATGGCCACTGGAGTGCCCATATTTGACATCAGATTAGCACCATTTTCACTTTGAACCAACTCGATATCATAAATCTTCTGGTAAAAATCACATGTCAATATGACTATTTATTCAAGAGGAGTAGCGATAAAAAGATTTTTAAGATGGCCATTGTGGTAGTAATACTGAATGTTCAAGCATCAGCAATTTCACTTAGTCAATGGAATGAACATGTATGTAAAGTTTTATGGCAATCCTCCAAGTAGTTTATGAGGAGTAGTGATAACAAACTTGTGCTAACGGATGGATGGATTATAAACAACAGATCATTCCATAAGCGTTTTGGTCTATGTCAAGTAGAACCAAATGCAATCAGTGTGCATTAGTTCTAAGAGCAAATGTGACTGAAATTTTGTTTATTTCTTCTGATGCTATAAATTGGATATTTCTGACAGACACATAGTCTATAAATAATCTTTGTGATTTCAGGAAGCAAGGACATCCCTATTCCATTCTGTTGTTTTCTTTTCTTTCTTGCATATCTAACTAAATATACTAAACAGTGAACATGATTACTAGCATGCATCTCATTTACCAATACTGGCCAAAGAACTGGAGCCAGTACTCTGGGCATCTGTCTCCATTGCATTACTGTCAGATGATGCTAAACTGGAAGATTCTTCATTCAAACTACACAGTGACATTTCCGAATCTGTGAAATAAAATGACAAATTTAGAAACTACCAAAACATGATTCACACATATATCAGGAAAATTAAATGAATTTATATCTGCCTCAATGGCCCTGTCAACACAACATTAACTGATTTACAACATGCATGTAAGTGCTCAAAAAGAAATCTTAATGAATACATAAATGACCTAACATTAAATTAAAGTTTCAGGATTATCAGATTTCTATCTTTTTTTTCATGGATCTTTTATTTCCTTTCTTGAAATTTATGTCAGTAACTTAACATTTTGTTTGTTTTGAAACTGAAGCACTTTTCAAAAAGTACAAAGAGCTTTTAAGCACTTTTCAAGATAGCCACCAAACTTTAAGCATTTTTCAAAGATTGTGTGGACCTGCAAAAGATGGTTCAGCAGAATGTAATTTCTTGTCTATTGACTATATTATTATAACAGGAAGCCATATATGGAAACCATATAGGATACATACTCTTCTCTGTTGACTGTGTTATTATGACAGAATACCATATAAGGTACAAATTATGACAGGGAATCCATATTGTGTTACAAACTCTGGTCTATTGTTATTATGACAGGAAACCATATCATGGTACAAACTCTTGTATGCTGACTATGTTATTATGACAGGAATCCATAGTGTGGTACAAAATCTTGTCTGTTGACTGTGTTATGAAGACAGGAATCCATATTGTGGTACAAATTCTTGTCTGTCGACTGTTATTATGACAGGAATCCATATCATGGTACAATCTCTTGTCTGTTGACTGTGTTATCACAGGAATCCATATCATGGTACAATCTCTTGTCTGTTGACTGTGTTATTATCACAGAAATCCATATCATGGTACAGTCTCTTGTCTGTTGACTGTGTTATTATTACAGAAATCCATATCATGGTACAATCTCCTGTCTGTTGACTGTGTTATTATCACAGAAATCTATATCATGGTACAGTCTCTTGTCTGTTGACTGTGTTATTATCACAGGAATCCATATTGTGGTACAAATTCTTGTCTGTCGATTGTTATTATGACAGGAATCAATATCATGGTACAATCTCTTGTCTGTATTATTATCACAGGAATCTATATTGTGGTACAAATTCTTGGCATATAAAAATACTAAACCAAAGTTTCAGTCAAATGCAGGACAGCAACAGATGCAGATGTGACTTAAAAAAGCTGTATCTTAATGTAGATGCTGAGGATGCAAGAGAGAAAACCCTAGCATATTAAGATACAAACTTAAGGCATAGGATACAAAATTAAGCCATAAGATACAAACTTAAGGCCTAGGATACAAATTTAAGGCCTAGGATACAAACTTAAGGCATAAGATACACACTTAAGGCATAGGATACAAAATTAACACATAAGATACAAACTTAAGGCACAGGATATAAACTTCAAGCGTATTGAGATATTATACCAAGGATCTTTTCCAGAATACAAGATTGCAGGATTCATGCTATTTTCTAAAAACAATCACATCAGGACATGAAACGAATGTGTAAAAAGTATACATCTTATTTTCTAGCCTTACTGTAAAACTTTGTTAAATCCCTCCAGTAGTTACCAATTATTACTCTTTTATCCAAATATTGGAGGATTTGACCCATAAAATTTCATTTCCATAACAGACCCTGTACACAATATATCCATTTAGTACAGATAATGATACTAAAGATATGATTTTCAAAAACCATTAACACAAAATTCTTACGGTGCTGCCATTGCTGTCAGAAGATTGATACCAAGATAAAATGTGGTTCATTTTGGTCTGAATTTGAGAAGTTGCTCTAGTATTCCCTGGGATGTGCGTGCATGCACACACAAACATATACATCCATACATACAGGCTTTATGACTGTACCTCTTTTATAATTAATGAATGAGAATATACTTTTGCTTTAACATTTGTTCAGCCTTTAAATGGAAACTATGACAACTACAATTACAATGAACAAGATCCCACTCTCTCTATCTCAATGTAGGTGAGATAACATGTTAAAATGTACAGTCTGGTCCCAGGAAAGTTTATGTTCGTGACTAAATCAAAACGATACAAAATATACAACCAATACTAAATATTCAACCAAGAAATGAATCAAATCACAGGTATGAATAATTTGATACACACAAAAAATGGACAGATCATTGGATGGATGTTGTGATTCCTGTGTCTTGCACTTTTTAACATAAGCAACAGATAAGTGAAGACCAGAAGTACATCCCTTTTAGTTTGTAAGTATACCTGATGGGAACGGAGAAGCAATGGGAGGAAATTCCAACAGTTCTGAGAGACTAAATGTAGGTTTTCCTGGGTCGATTGAAATATTTTGGTCAGCCCAGGAGACCTCTTGACCCATCACCTTGACTTTTAAGTCCCTGTACTGATCCTCAAGGTCAGATGTCATAAGGCCATGACCTTGTATGACTTGCTGCTGCTGACTTATCAAGGCAAGGAACTGGAGAATTAACCTGGAGAGGCAAAGGAAAGTGAAAGAAATTACTGACAAGGGCAAGCAAAACTACAGCTACTTCCACAACTTGCAATGACTAATGCAAATATTTTTTATTATGTGTTCCCCACCACCGTCTAAGGTCATAATCCAAACTATGACCACACCCACCACCACCCATCCAGGGACACTAGGGTAGAAACCCAAAAGTAATATCCCTTTAACAGATGATTAGTGCATGGGAAGCGGTTTGGAGGAAAGTGTCGGACAGATATATGGAGAGTTTCACAATACCATCCTGTCATGATATGGATACATTCCTGAAATCACTTTCACTTAATAAGTAGAACAAGCACAATCAACATCAGTGCTCATAATAAAATGCAGGATCTGGTCGAATATGTATGTATGTGTATATGTATATGTATGTATATGTGTATATATATATATATATTCATTAAAAGACCAGAATAAATCCAAAAATGATGGTGATCATGTGTCTGTTATAGCTCCTAGTGTGTTGATGTGCCAACAGTCTTTTGTTGAGTCACGGTAATATAATTCCAGATATGAATTCACCATAAATTCCAATGACTGTCTTTATCCAAGAATTTTATCAGAGCACTTTTGTATTTCAGCCCAATGCTACTGGTCACAGCATATAATATACAAGTTGAAAGTGCTAGATGTTAAAGTATGAATGACAAAGTCCTCAATTACAAGATTATATAGTTCTCTACTTGACCTCAGGACACAATTAGCATTTTCTAAAAAGAACTATTACCTAAAGGAACATAACCTTTTAGAATGATCCCGATGTTTACAAAACAATAACCTCGATATGTAAAATTCACTTAGGAAATTCCAAAACCTAGACCCAAAAAAACATATTTACTTCTTCTATTAATAATAATTGTTATGTATATTTAATTAATTTGTTTGTCTGTTGTTTTTTTAAATTTATTCCATTACATGCTACTGGAATGCAATATTGTTTACTGGATTTGATATTGTCCAGAATAGAGTTCAGTTCTGTATGTCCTGACTACCTTTTTTTAATTTTGTTTTCTATTTTTGATATAAACAACTAATAATAGAAACATTGTATCTAGTTCCTGACCTTGTTTCAAAATCAGTGACAGTTCCAGTAAACAACTTTTTCTATTTGTTTTTTTTATTATCCTTCTCAGAGTTAAAATCATTAAGTTGAGTCAAGGTCATGCCTGGACTATGTGACATCAAGCATGTGTCAATTGATAAACAAGCTTCTATTTTTTCCAGAAGGATGAACTCTTGACCCCTTCCGGGGATCTGTTTTGCATTTTAGATAGTCTTATAACTGATGTTATGGTAAGAATTCTATCAGCCGTGCCTTAACACTTGGGACGTCAAGTTGTTTTATGTTTTTTTTCTTCTTTTCTTCAAATTATTGAATTTAATTGTTTCCCTGGAGAAACATAAGTGCTCTGATAATTCTTGGACAAAGACATTTACTGGAATTTATACGGAATTCAAAAAACTTGAATAATATTTTCTGTGACAAGAGACTGTTGACACATCAGTACAATGCTGACTATTATGCACATCATTGCCTTCCATTTTGGATTTTCATTGGGCTTTGAACTGTGATTCACTTAGGACTTTTCATTGATAGGACTTGTTTTAATTCTTGGATTATTTTTTAATTTAATTCACAATACTGTAAGTTCCTTTTTCTCATTTTTTCACTTTTTATTCTATGAAAATAAATTATTTGTTAAATTTTTCAAAGCTTGTTTGTCTTCACTCTTTTCTGTTAATTTTATTTAGAGCATAGACTCGTAACATAATACTGATTTTAAACCCATACACATAGAGAATAATTTAGCTATGTATTACTTGTTTACACAGAATAAAATGAAAAAAGTAAATTTGGCTCTAGCAGAAATGAACTCAGTTTTGGACATGGTCAAGTCCAACACACAATGTTACATTACTATACCATGCAATGAAAATGATTTTTTTTATAAAAACTAATAAACAAAGCAAATTAAACATACATAACAATTCATATATATATATATATATATATATATATATATATATATATATATATATATATATATATAGATATATATATATATATATAGAGAGAGAGAGATCTACAACAAAAACTACTTGACTTTCAGCAAATCAGTGTCATTCAATGGCAGACAGACATGTTCAAATTACATTTCTATTCTATATATTAAGTCAAAATATACAGATAAAGGTCATTTATGTCATCATCAGATACTGGGTACACAATGCAAGCATACAGTAATAAGTCTAATATAAATTTATATCAATTACCCAGATTAAATATGTTTAGTCACAGGCAGACATACTAACC
Organism: Sinohyriopsis cumingii; assembly: GCA_028554795.2. NCBI lineage: Eukaryota > Metazoa > Mollusca > Bivalvia > Unionida > Unionidae > Sinohyriopsis > Sinohyriopsis cumingii. The sequence continues at coordinate 39,774,141 of CM068836.1, forward strand.
TTAACAAGACCTCAGTAAGGCAGTTGATAATTTTCCCATAAGTCAGACCAAAAAGTCCAGAAGTGTGATTCAAGATTGATGCAGTGATTAAAACATTGTGTTCAACTAAAAATTTGGTAAAATATACTTGGACCTTCAATACATGCAGTAACATTTCATAAACTTCAGTTCCAAACCCTATGGAGCTCAATGTTTTCTTGATATATCTCAACTACATGCAATCCTTAAAAAAAATTAAATTTCACATGGGCCATGGCAACAGCGATTGTACTTCCTGCATTGAGATCTAATCAAATCAACACATGATGTCCACAAAACATAACTGCTGCCATTCCTGCTTTTCGTCTCCAAGAATATGAATATTCTACTTTATTCTTCTGCACTGACATATAAAACTTTTATAAGAGGTTTACTGTTTACACCATTTTCAGAAAATAAGCAACAGCTTGATTATACAGATGTTTTGCAACACAAAATAAGTGCAGCTTACAGCATCTGAGGTACTCCTGTAAAGTTAGTCTGGTTTTCTGTGAATCTAATAAGAAATCTAGATCTGATTAAAATATGCATCCAGATTTTACTGCAAACATACATATATCTGTAATTTGTGCCTTTATTCTGAAAGTCATTATTTAGGGTCATTTCTGTAAGACTTAAGGAAAAATTGTAAAGGATGGCAGGTCTGCAAATGAGTTACAACATCACCCTGTTATGTTTATTGAACAGAATGGGTCAGATACTTTTTTCCCAAAAAATTCTGTAACAGCAGCTGCTTTATTTTCTCCTTCCCAAATTTACACTTCTTAGTGTACTTTATGGCTTTCAAAAAAGAATTACTATGTATCTCGCTATAATGGAATTTGTGGCAAAAGTGTACATGTGGTTTGGGGTTTTTAACGAAGCTTTAACAATTTTAGTTGTATTGCTACAATGTCTGCAGTGTGGCAGTTTATAGTGACATCTAGCACTGGGGCATGATGCTGCAGACATGTAGCATCATGTCCCACCCAGTCACATTATCCTGACACCTGGCTGACCAGTCCAAACATTAACCTCAAATGCTTAGCATCATGTGAGGCAGCTGTTAGTACCATTTTTATAAGTCTTTGGTATGACCTGGCCAGGGTTTGAACCCACGACCTCCCACATCTGAGGCAGATGCTCTAACCACATAAGCTACTGGAACGGTCCAAAATTATGTGACATTTATGTAGGATGAGTGATAATGAGTATGAATAATAAGATACTTTGTGAAACAAATGGCTGACATTTTTTGCATCATCAAACAAACTGACCTTTCATTAATTGTGGTGTCCTTCTCTTGAAAGCGAATCACTCTCTTCATGTACTTAATCAATTGATTTGCCCTGGCCAATTCACTCTGATTTCTCTGCACCTGTTGACTCAGTGATATCAGCTAAAAAAAAGAAAATTGGTACTTAACTGGTAAAAGTTTGGCTTGTGCAACAAATACAATGGTCTACTGCTGCCTGTGTATGATTGGAATGTGTGCGTTTTTATTGAGGTGGGGATCCTAGTGACATTAATATAAAAGTCTTTGATAGCATAGTGGCAACACAGTCACTTCATAATCTTGTGGTCCCAGGTCTGAACCACCCAGCTCCAAATCCTTCCAGCATGTCATCAGTTAAAGTGACTGAGTAGTCATCAAGTGGGCTATTATAAGCTGTGAAAATTTATTGGACAATCAATTTAAAATATACAACGTTTAAATTTCAAATATAATCACATGGACAATATGTACACTGTAGAATTTTCATACAAATAAAAACGGCTGTATTCTAATAAGAAACAAACTGGTTTTAAACAAGAATATTTGAACAATGTCGATGTGGAAAACAGCAAAGTATGTCTCTCCAAAAATACTTAACTGATGACATTAACATCAGAAAGAAACTTTGCTACCTCTTGAATCCACCAATCAAGACAAGATGAAAAACTTCATCTTTCCAGTCTCTATTTCATATAAAAGGGACTAAACTCTTCCCATTTCTTCCCCTTAGCTCTCCTCACCACTACTAGCATGCTTGCATTTGCAGGGAGGTGTGTGTGGGTTTGAATCTGCACTTAAGTCCAAGAGATTTGAAATATGGGTGTGAGTCCTAAAGAAAAAACAACTAATTGACTAAAAAAGGCTTTAATTTTAACCATGAAACTTACTAACCATGAAACTTACCTGAATAAAGTTCTCGTCATCTGCAGCCTGAGTAGATATTTCCTTGTCCAGTTGGTTGACTTGGTCTTGACTCTGGGTCATCTGGGACTGGGACTGATCCCGGCACTCTTGTAAACTATACAGCTGATGGTGCCATGTTGCCACACTCTGCTTCAGCTTGTCTACAAACTGCCAGGTAATAAGAATATGATACTGAAGTACTAACCAATTCCAAATAATGCTCACCTGCAAAATGACTTTGATATATGTTGTTCTGTTATGTATATTTAATTTGTATTATTTGTTGTTTTTTATTAATGATTATTTGCTATATACACTTGTATTTTCTACCTTACCTTGTACAAAATCTAGGTCAATGTGAACTTGATTAAGGACAATTATTTTGTAAACAGCATAATACGTAGCTAATTAATATTTCCGTGAGTATAGATTAAATAATAGGATCCTTATCAGTGGAGGTAAACTTGTTTATCTTAATCTGAGTCTAGGACATTGGTATTTCCCCCTGGAAAACCTTGTGTACCTGATGTTTGCCATGTTCTTTATTATAATTTTAGTAATAGATTTTATCAAGTTAACAACTTAGAATGTTCTGGAAATGAACTTTGACCCTCATCCAGTTCTTTTCTTGTCTTAGCTTTTTATATATGGTAGTGTTGTTTACTTGAAAAATTACCCCCTCTTACCGTAACATCTTGAAACAGAATCTGTCTTATTGTTGTGTTCAGTTTTTCATTTGGATGGTATTATTTATCCAAATTATTATTCACTGAAAATCCAAACAGTTCATAATAATATCCTTGGACTGGAACATTGATTTGGAATTACAGTTAATTCAGACAAGAATATTTTTGGATTACATTATTGTGATATATCAAAAGACTGTTAGCACATCATCACATTTCAGACCATTGAAACAATACCACATTCAATATTGGAATTTGAAATATCACTGGAATTCAACTGGAATTTTAACATTTGGTCTCGTGATAGAACTTTTAGGACTATTTGGGATTTAATTGGCAATACTGTAAGTTCTTTTTAAATTTTCAATTTGTATTCTAGGGAAATAAATTATTTTCTGTTAAGTTATGACCGTAGAGTCATAACGGTACAACTGTCACAAATATACAACCTTAAAACCCTAATGCAAACTTGTTTACCAAAACAAACATCTATCAGTACTATGTCAGTGTCCTATTAGTAATTCAAACAATCTACCTGTAGTTTCCAGTCTGACTATTCATTGCTGGTCTATCGACAGTTTTGAAGTATCTAAAAATGGTATGTGACTTTTCCTGTGTTACTGGACCCCTATTCAGTTACATTCCCACACCCAAACCAACAAACCAGTATTAATGAATTGCCTGATCAAGGTTTCAATACATAAGGTTTAATTTCATTGCTATAAAAGGCCATCACATCAGCTGATCAGATGACATACAGACAGATCCCACTGCTTTTTTTTCCTTGTTAACAGTTCATCTCAACCCCAAAATGATGGGCTAGACATATGGCTTCATTCATCAAACTGATGCATGAATTTCCACTAGTAAAGTCAAGAACTTCAATGAATGAGAAACTAACACATAAATGAAACTCTGGCATGTACATCTTTGCGGGGAAAAAGTACAACCTGTAAATTCAAAATAAGTTTTAGTCCTTATACTTGTGACATACCAATGTTCAAACAATGATTATGAAAATTAACTTAAACTTGAACTGTGGCACATATTCTTGATAAATTTTCCATGATAAAATCCTAGAAGGAAACGGTTATGCTAATGTAAGCATGGCTGTTATTGCCACTGGAAACTTCTTCATATGCTAATGTAAGCATGGCTGTTATTGCCACTGGAAACTTCTTCATATGCAGAGCTGCCAACCGCACCGGACTTGCATTTAGTTAAAAGAGGGATAAAACTTAGTGAATTTTAAAAATAATTAGTCAAACATACCTTGATACTAGTTCCATCCATTTTGATGGGCAGTAAATGTATTATATGACAATCCCTAAATAAAATTAAACCACATAATTTACACTATATACATGTACAAATATGTCTGCAGCCATATTTACTGATATCTACAAAACTTCACTTGTTCTTATGGATATCGGTCAAGATATGATGCTGTGGCAGACTTGAACTTCCACAACTGGTCTATGCTAAATTTGTTTTCAAAAGAGGTCAGGATGCTTGAAGACATTTTTGTGCAAAGCACCAAGTTTTCTGTAGCTTTCTCCAACATTACTTTCACTAATGCAGCATTTTTGGTTCTTCTACAAAAAAAAGTAAAGTCTGAAAACATTTGTTGGAACAAATGTTTAGCAGAGAAAGGCAGGTTATATTCAATATGAGTCAATGGCTGAAAGTATTCCAGAGCTGAAATCTGCTGGGTGCTCTTCATTTTTGCAAAATCTATGTGCTTTTTTTTGCCAGCTATGTGTTTTTTTCACAATGTCTCTACCACCATGTCCAATGCTAAAATTTGAGGCATGCTGTGTGCAAAAAACATGATGTACATCAATCTTTCATGGCTGAATGCAAGGCCAATTTTTGGTGTATCCCAAACTAAACTTCACTTTTTGGGGAACACATTTGTTTTTCATTTTAACTGTAGCTTAATTACAAAACATTAATAATCCAGAAGTTGTGACATCCAAGAAACAATGTAAAAGATAGTAGAATCACAGAAACCATTGAAAATGAGGAACACAAAAAATCCAAACGAAATCTAGATTCAGTCCTAAGATCTAAATCAAATTACCAGGAAATAGATAACAAGGTTTAAAATCACACCAATTGGAACAAACTCACTCAAATTTATCCAAATCTGACACTGCAGGATTTCCATGTTGCAGGAACAAAACTTAAAATGTGTATCTTCATGCTAATGGTTTTCTAATTGGTGGTGGCGGAACATGTACAGAAAAATATTAAATCAAACAAATATCCATAAAGTATATAAAGCAATCCCCCTCACAAAAGGCACCTCACGTGACCAGCAGACAACATAGTAGTGCAAAAATGTAAAATTTACCCCTCACAAGCGGCCAAATTTTATTATTAATATGTGTCCAGAACCAATATTTAATTCATACAATAAGGTAAGTAATTGGATTATCTTTCCCGATATCTGTTTTCAGATGACAGGTTTTCGTTACTCAAAGACGTGTTGACTAAAGTACATGTACCACAGTGGATAGTATAATTAATGCTGACGTTTAGAGCAAATGGTGTCAGCAAAGTTCTGGGCTTCACACAGCATTTTTAACAAAATATCTTTATCATTATGACCTGACATAAGTGTCAAGCCCACAGCATGGTCACCATAGGCTAAATGAAGGTTTGTGAATTAACACACACAGAGAAATTAACCTTGAACAAAGCAAGGTACCAGACCATTGGGTCTTTAAATTCATGATTTGTAGCAACCACAAAATTCATGAAAATTGGCATCCCACAAAAATGTAAATTTAGTGTACTTTGAAAATGTGACCTCTATTGGCAAAATGGCAGAAAATTTATACAAGTCCTCTAAGTACTATGTTCTCTGTGTAAAGCCATGTTGAAATTGGTCAATAAAAAAAACCACCTGAATATCATTAAGAATCATCTAATTCTATTGAAAAAGTCTGTGATCAAATGATATTTACCTAATTAATGCAAATGAATTGTCCTTGTTTTTCTTTTAAATCTAAGGTTTGGCTGATATAAGCTTCTAAAAAACTAAACATCAGAAAAATAAAGCTTCTATACTGATTAAAAATGTGATAAAGTTCATGCAAAAAGTTTGCAAAAGATTGATATCACTTGATTCATACATTTAAATTCAAATAACCCTCAATATGCTCTATATATTATATTTACTGTTGATACACACATGACAGATGAATGAAGACATTGGATAGATTTTGTACTACAATGACATACCACAGGCCCACTCAGCAATCATTAGAGTGGTACAGAAAATTTGGTTACCTTATCAGCGTTGCTATCAGACAACTGTCTGAGCCTGAGGATCAACTTTTCCTTGTGGTACATCTTCCTCTTAAGATCCCTGACTGCAATCTCCTCTCTCAGATGTCTCAGACTGGCCTGGATCCAATGGCTGTAGCCAGACTCCAGTTTCTCTTTATACCTGTTCATAGAGTAATTCAGATGATAATAAACAGAAATCAAATTTGCTATTTTTTATATAGATTTTTGCCCGAGTCTAATTATTTTTTTCTCTAAAGTGAACAAATCTTAAATGCAATTGAAGATAAGCTTAAACTGGAAAATGTGTCCACATGTTTGGATTGGTGTTCTGCGGAACAGGAAAGCAAGCAGGTTATTGCGAAGGCAAATGGAGTATACCGCCATGTGCAAGCACACAACACGGTAGCTGACCTAGGCTGATCCAATGGTAGGATTCAAACCTAAACCCCATTTAGTCACTTGACTAGTAGAAGAACTACACTGCCACCATGGCACCTGCCTGCATTTGTTACCTCTTAAATGCAGGTGTGTGCCTTGGGCCTATTCTGCATATTCATGAATTCTTCGTGGTCACTGTGAATGCAGGAGTGTGCAGTGGACCTATTCTGCATACATAGGCCTTCTTGGGGGTCACTGAATGCAGGAGTATACACTCAGCTTCTTCTGCAAACTCAGGCCTTCTAAGGGGTCAGTAGTGTGAATGCTGCAAATGTGCATAGGGCCTATTCTGCATACTCAAGCATTCTTGGGGATCACTGTGAATGTAGGAGTGTGCATTGGACTATTCTGCATATTCAAGCCTACTTGAGATCACTGTGAATGAAGGAGTGATCAATGGGCCTATTGTGCATATTCTAGCTTTCTTGGGGATCACTGTGAATGCAGGAGTGTACACTGGTCAATTCTGCATACTCAGGCCTTCTTGGGGATCACTGTGAATGCAGGAGTGTGCACTGGTCTATTCTGCATACTCAGGCCTTCTTGGGGATCACTGTGAATGTAGGGGTGTGCAATGGGCCTATTATTCATTCTCATTCTTGAAATACAGAAGTGTAAATGTAGATGACAGTGGAAAATAATCTTGCATGCATTTTTTTGTACATTCATTCTCCCAACTGACATAGTGCTTAGTGATACTTCCGAACTGATATCTTGTTCTAATGACTAAAGTAAGCATTGACAAAAAGTCATAAATTGTTCTCATTTTTTGTTTTTACTGAAACTAGTAAAACCTAAAGCCTCATGTGCTTTTCAAAATGCAACAAATTAAATGAAAGGAAGCGAAACATGTACCTTTTAAAATCCAAAGGAATACAAGTCTGAACTGTCATCTTGTGTTCTTCATAGCTCCTCAACTTGTCTTTGAGCTCACTAATCTAAAAATACAGAACAAACTATGATGCTATATAATTATTTTTTTTTAATCCTTACCTATCAAAACCAAACATCAAAAAAAAAAAAGCTACAAAGATTCTTAGTATGTAATCACTACAGCCGAAATTATATTTAAAACCTCAAAAGCAGGGGTCAAATGAGACGTGCTCATTAGATGAAGTTTAATATCATGGCAATTTATATTTGCAGTAAGAAAATCTATCAAAATCAAAATTTTGGACATGCTAGACTAACATCTTGAAATGCATCACAGAAATGTATATGCAGTATGTAAGGATCAATGCTTATGTTCAGATTCCTAAGTTTTAAGTAAAATATTTTGAAACTATGTTTTTTCCACAAGTTTATTTTTCAGTTCAGAAATGATACTCTTAAATTCAAAGGATCTCACAAAATGAACAATAACAATTACATTAGCTTTGAAAATACAACACATTCTGTACAACAACTTAAAAATAGTACCAAACTCATAGTCAAAGAATGTACCTCTCTTCGTAGGTCTTGGATTATTTGACCATATCTTGCCACGTGGAAGTCCACATTCAAAACATTTTTCTTCAACTGTAAAAAAAGGAAGTAATGAAGAAAAGTCTATTACAAACAAGAAAGGACACTGGATGAGAAAAGCATACAGCTATAATGTTTTCAGTTGGATTTTGTTAGAGACTGTTGTGTAAATGTCACAATACACCTATCGATAGCATCACACACTAACAGTGCTTACAATCTGTTGTGTAAATGTCACAATACACCTATCGATAGCATCACACACTAACAGTGCTTACAATCTGTTGTGTAAATGTCACAATACACCTATCCATAACATTACACACTGACTGAGCTTACACTCAGTGGTGCAAATGTCACAATACACTATCCATAGTATCAAAGACTGCTGACCTCTGTTATGTGTATGTCAGTACAGATAAAAACGGTTACACAACTATGTCTGTGCAGCTCATGGTTTAAGACCATATATAACAGGGGTGCACAACCCCTGGCCCACAGGCTAGATCCAACCCACGAACACGTTCTATCTGGCCCTCAGGGCAAATTAAAACAACACAGAAATCTGGCTTGTGAACAGTAATTGTATTAAAGAAATTAGTGTTTGCAGCCCTTGAGTGGTCTTAGAAAATGCAGTCTGACCCTTGGCCAAAAAAGGTTGTGCATCCCTGCTATATAACTAAGTAAAAGAAATCTACTTCTTTTGAAAACAAGTAGACCCCACAACAAGGCACTGATAATACTACTTTACATGTTAAATATTACACTGGAAACCTGAAAAGCTGTTGAGATTGAAGAAAATTGTGGAGATCTAGTTAGGCCCTGTTTGTGCTGAAACTAGTTCAACATTAAAAGATGTACGCAGTAACATCTTAAAAAAAACTTGTTAGTTCCAAAATTTCTTATATAAATATTTTGTTATGAGATCCATAGATGCATTTTGTAAATAAATTTTCTTTAAATTAAAGCAATCAAAAATACAGTGTCTCCTTGACAAGCAGTATATACTTACTTCATATACTGCTAATAAAACATTAGGTTATTGCATTACCTTCATATTTTTATGAGATAATAAAAACATGATAAATTGATCTGGATTATAAATTACCTGTTTAAAATTAAGTTACCTTCTAAATACTTAAAATACCAGTGGATAGAATATTTCTGTAAAGACATTTTGTTCTATAAAAATTAAAGTATTTGAATTTTCAACAATAACAAAATAGCTCACAGTAGTAACTATCTGTATTTTTGTTGTTGTTATTAATAAGATCAACAACCAAGTCATAAATCTTGTAGGACAAGTGATTTTTCAAAACTCTCTTGTCCTGGATAACAACAAAAAACAAATTGTCTGATTACACCCAAACCAAGTGCTGATACCTTTTGACCAAACCATGGCAAAGGTGTAAGACATTAAGTAATTTACAAGCATTCTGGAAGCTTAACATTTTTATGAAATTTCCAGTATGCATTAAAAAATTAACATTAATTTACATGGCATGTAAGTGTCAAGTAGTTATCTCTAATTTTGCAAGAAGTAAACTGATCCCTCACTGACTCGCATATCAGTACCAGTTAAATCTGCATTATGAAATAAACTGATCCCTAACTGACTCGCATATCAGTACCAGTTAAATATGCATTATGAAGTAAACTGATCCCTAACTGATTCACATATCAGTACCAGTTAAATATGCATTATGAAGTAAACTGATCCCTAACTGACTCGCGTATCAGTACCAGTTAAATATGCATTATGAAGTAAACTGATCCCTAACTGACTCGCGTATCAGTACCAGTTAAATATGCATTATGAAGTAAACTGATCCCTGACTCGCATATCAATACCAGTTAAAAATGCATTATGAAGTAAAAACTGATCCCTAACTGACTCGCATATCAGTACTAGTTAAATATGCATTATGAAGTAAACTGATCCCTGACTCGCATATCAATACCAATTAAAAATGCATTATGAAGTAAACCGATCCCTAACTGACTCGCATATCAGTACCAGTTAAATATGCATTATGAAGTAAACTGATCCCTGACTCGCATATCAATACCAGTTAAAAATGCATTATGAAGTAAACCGATCCCTAACTGACTCGCATATCAGTACCAGCTAAATATGCATTATGAAGTAAACTGATCCCTGACTCGCATATCAATACCAGTTTAAAAATGCATTATGAAGTAAACCGATCCCTGACTCGCATATCAATACCAGTTAAAAATGCATTCACTGCACCATCATTCAATTATCAACCTTAAAAATCTTCTAACAATGGGAGTTCAAACAATCATTTTATTGGTGCATGATAACTTTTCATAAACTTTAAATAACAAAATGTCATTTTAAAGACATGCAACTACCGAATTTTTTATTTTAAACTAAACAAATCCTTTCCATACCAATGTTTTAATATTCTTTGCCCTGTCTGCATATTTCAGTGTGTTGTACGTATCCTCGTATGACATACTGGAAGGACTGCAATGACAAATTTAAAGAGACATAATAAAATAAAGGTTAAAAGGAACTAGGTATAAATACAGCTCTCTCTCATTGTAATGTGGAGTTGGGATCCACTACCAGTGGACCACATCCTGTATAGAACCACTGTATTGCACGACCCGCATAATGTACCAATCCATGAGATAGCGGAATGACTGAAATTGGTCAAATTATAATGTTTTAGAAAGGACATAAAGACATAATACTGAGCTTCAACTTGTTTCCTTTTAACCCCCACCATCATAATTCAAATATAATGATTAAATTTTACACAAGGGGTCCATGGTAGTCCTGCATTATATCTAGTATCACATCATAAAAATGGAGAGCTGTAGCACTTTATGCCCCTAAGATTTTCATGGCAGGTGATAAAAATTAATTCTGAAAATATAATATCATATTAAATGTGATGCACACAACTGAGGAATATTTTTTTTCTTTTCTAATCATCCGCATACATACAATTCAGGTTATCTTTACAGAAATTACAGTAATTATTAGGTAACAGCTTCCCTCCTTACCACATTTTATCAATTTTTTCTAAACAGTTGGATTTATAATTTTATACAACACAATCTGATTATAGAAAGTGTCTTTTTTTTACTCATCCCAACAAATCTGACTTGCATGTTTTTGATAAAGTGCAAAATTCTTTTTTTTCTTCCTCTAAGAAGTGCAAAAAAGACAATTTGGCAAAAGTTTTATTGCAAGATTACTGAAAGATGCAGCTGTGAAAATTCACTCACAATGGGAAATTTCCTGCTGCTGAGCAAGTTTACTAATCACTGATTTAAAACTGACAAGTGTTTCTCTGTATTTAAAAGTATTCTCTGTCAAGAATATTGCAGGCAGAATTTGTTAAGGCTTTTCTCTAATAAGATTGTCAAGAATATTGCAGACTTTGTTCACAAAAAGTCCACAATTTCTGCTTTAAGTTTATTTTCCATTTGTTTTGATGAAGGTTATACAAGGGCTTTGGTCTTCAAACTTCAATACTAATAAATGCTTTGCAGTGGGATAACAGACTGATCTTAATTTGTAATTGCAAATGGTATTAGAAGGTTCCAAGAAGTTCTAAATCACATGATCAACTCAGACCCAAAAATTAAAGAAGTCTGTGCATGTGCCACAAAATTAATAGTTTTAGATTCCTAATGATGCATGCCAAGTATGAAGAAAGGAAATTTGTTAGTAAATTATATTTTTCTGAAATACACTCCCCTTGTTCCTGCAAAGCATACAGTGGCCACCTGTATCCAGTACATAACCAGTTTAAGCTCGAGTCAAACATAAAGCAGGATTCTTGCATTTGTGAGGAAGGGTGGGATGAATTGTTCGTAATGTGAATGGGTAAGAATTTTAAGAGAAACATAATTTACTAATCAATTTCTTTTCTCCATCAAATACATTACCCAATTATATTTGAAGTAGGAAAATAGATAAGAGGAAATCCTTGAGCATTCAACCTCCTCTCATATCACTATGTAGGAGCATGATGACTGCTCTACTGAATGGATGAACTTCTTCCAACAGGAAAGCAGCACAACCAAACATAATGCATTTATACAGATACCAGTGTGATTCCTCTGGGATCTCACACATGGCTATTGCCTTATTTGCAAACGTTTTCCGGATGAATCCAGCAAAATTTACAAGAACATGCCCCAGACTGAGTTTGTGCTGTGATGAATGGGGCAGTCATGGCAGCTAACAGTGGCCTGATGAAATTCATCTCTCTCCAATGTGAGGCTATATTATGGAAATAGAAGATTGTGTGTATGTGTGTGATTTAGATTTTCAACATAGCTTTAACAACTTTAGTCATATCACTAAGGTGTCAGCAGTGTGACAGTTTATAGTGATGTCTAGTACTGAGGCATCATGTCCCACCCAGTATCCTGACACCAGGCCAGCCAGTCCGAACACTAACCTCTTAATGCTGAGTGCCAAGTAAGGTAGCTGCTAGTACCAATGGAAAATGGAGAAAGTAAATTTAATACGCTAGCTAAATGACGCACTATGTTTCAAAAAGAGATATTATGTTTGAAGACTAGGCTTATGTAAATAACTAGTATTTCATAAGCTGAAATCTTCACATGTCCTGTGAGAATTCACAGTAACCCAACTTAATAACCTCTTTTAGCAAAGAGGCTAGTGGGGTTATGTCATGCTTTCATGCATTACCCTGCAGGAAAAGCCTTTGATGGCCATTGGACATTCTCCCTCTGCTTCAGATAACATCTGAGGGCATATGCATGGTCCTGCAGCTTCAACTCACTTCATGCATCAATCATGTTGATTATTTATCAATGGTAACCTGTTCATAGAAACAAAGCCATTTTACATCATTAGTATGAGTCATTGGAAAGGAACGGCATAGAGTTCAGATCCAAGAACTACACATGCAGTCCACTCTCCCTGCAAGATGAAACTAGTGCTATCAGGAAGCAAGCCTAGTCTGATAACTGCCTCAGCAAGGTGGAAAACAAATGATCTAACTTAGTCAAGCTCAGCCACATCACGACCCAGGGGTGTTCCATTTTGCATGACCTGTCCAGATAGAAACTGAACAAGTCAGAATGATCCTTTTTATATGAACATGCCTGAAATCATTTAACAGTATCCCTTGATTTTGATAGGAACTAGCATCTTGAACTCAGCTATGAAAAGAAGTACGTTAGCCAACTGAGGAATGGAGGCTAAAAGAGGTGCAATGTCATTAGCATAAAATCCCCTCATATGCCTTTTAAAGCTGAGTGCTGCTAAGTTGTCATGATCCTCTCCAGAATCAAAGCATCAAACGCCTTCCTGGGTACCTCCAGACATGTGAAATGTGGTGAACTCAGCTGCTTCAGCAACATCTCTACAATTTTCTTAGACACATCTGCCACAAGATCAAGCAGTTTGTAGACCCAAGACTTGTCCCATCGATGTAGGCAATCAGAACTATTTTACAAGCCCTCCCATACACTATCTGGTTAACTTTTGCTATCAGAAATGACAGAGGGAAGACACATGCACATACTCCCTTCCAAATGATTGAAAGGGCATCGATGACCCAAGCTTCTGGGTCCAGGAAGGTGGTGCCATTTGTTGTTACACTGTGTCATGAATAGGTCTAACATCAGTCAGCCCCACATGATTCAAACTCAAAGGAAGAATACCAAATATTGAAACTAATCAGTATGAAGTAGTTTGTCTCTACTCAGTAATGAATCATCCTGGGCAATGAGCCTACCTGGGATGTGTTAGACTTGTATGATGCTGGACACACACACATGAAGGTGCTTCTAAACCACAATGCTGGGGTCCAGTGACTTCGTTCTGCGTGTGTAGGCAGTTTATTATGACAAAATTGATCGACATTATAAGAACAGTCTTCCCTTGGATGGACTCCACCAAAACATGAGGTGTGGAAAATGGCCTTTACTTCCAGGAGAACAGCCTTCTCTTGTAGTGTCCCTTGCCACTGACCATCAAAAAGTCTGGTGGCAAATTCCGCTGCTAGCTAGTCCCTGTTTTGACACCTAAGCAGGAAGCATTCAATTTTGGTCAAGACCATAATCTTGTGATCTAAATGACAAGAGATCAGGTACCACTGTGTCAAAAGGGCCATCTGGAGGACACATGTAAAGTGACAAAAGGTACAGCTGGTCTACTGTCAAGAGCTGGCTGAGAAGACGAATAAACCCCCTTGCTGAAATAAATGTACTAGCAAATGACTTTTCCAATGTATGAGAAGAAACGATGTCTTCTTCACAATGACCTTCCACTGTGAATGTGGTGTAGAAGATTGTTAATATCATGAACTAAAATCAAACGTACTTAATGTTTTTGCACTGTAACTTCCAGGTACTCCATCACTTTTGTGGAGGACATCCTTATAAAGGCCCAAGGACTGAGGCTGAGGCCAAATGGATGAGCACAGAATTGCTACACTACCCCAGGGTAACTGTAGTAAATGTACTTCTGAGGTGTTGTGTGAAATAAATGTTGTGAACAGTTGAGAGTGACTGTATATTCATCATGTTGCATAAGTATAGACCTTACTGTCTCCATCTTGAACCTCAGGGCAGCAATAAATGGAACCTGCTCAAATCTATGACAGGTCTCAATTTCCCATTGGCTTTTATAACCAGAAAGAGTCTGAATAAAAACCCAAGGAGTCCTGTTTCTGGACTACCTTCAGTGCCTGCTTTACAAGCCACTTCTTTATCTTCTCCTGTAACATGTCTGCCTTCATATGATTGTTAGGGGATCTCAATCATAAAGGGGGATGATGAAAGTGGAGAGGCTTGATGAACAAGAGTCAGGACTCCACCAAAATGAGTTAAATCACCAAACAGATTGTCAGAAACATACTGATCCACGTCTGGTGGAACAGAAATCTGGTTATTATGCGGGTGGGGACAGCAAGTGGGTGGGAGGGGTATTAAGTCATTTACAGGTTTGGGGAAAGGGAAACTCTTGTTTTCTCACTCCTCCCCCCTCCAGCCTGCCTACAAAAGTTTGGGGTATATGGCTGCCTATAGTTTGATAGCCCACAAAAAGATTGTTCTTGAGAATTACGTATGCAGTCTTTCTGTCAATATCATCCCTTCTCTGATATTGATATGGTCACACAGAGATAGGGGCTTGCACAGACAGCTGAAGGGACAACTCTTGTGCTACCTGCTTCCTCAATTCAAGGGAGGGAGTGCAGGGTTGCTGCTTGGTGGATTTAAGAGACAACAACTGGGATAGCATATGGTATGATAAACATATGGGTCCATATTGCCTGCAAAGTCAGAAGGTAATCCTGCATAACCAGTTTCAATGGTACTAGGTCCATTTGTGGGTAGGGATAGGGACTTATGCTCAGTAGGCTGTAATTGAGTGATAAATGATTCTAGTTTCATCCAATTCGCTCATCAACAATCTCAACTGAATTTTCTGTAGTGTGTACAACACTTGTTATTCCAAGATATCTTCAGTGGAATCACTTGGTATAGTTTTGGATTGGATCTGAACTAGTCATCAGTGTAGGCACTTTTTAGGTATTGTCCTTTTTAGGCATCTTTATCAGGGGTGGGGGTGGCATCTCAACAGGCAACTAATTCCAAATTTGGATGAATGATTAATACTTTGCATTCATGGAGATTCAGAGTGTGACTTTCTCTCATAGTCCTTCAATTGCCTTTTCGAGATGTTTGATCAGATATCTTCTGTCCAAAATGCACACATGCTACATGGGTGTGAGGAAGAACATTTTGTGCACACAAAGCATGTCTTGTGGTTGTCTCCAAGGCTGTAATGCATATGCACTTCTTGCATTTAATTAACATCTCTGCAATTAAAGTGAGAAGAAAAAAATAAAACAAGCACATATGACTAAGAACAAAACTGTCAAGTAGGTGACCTTGTGTTACTAATCTGAAGTAATTTAAATGCAATGCAAATACAATGGTGAAGGCTCAAGTATTATCAATCAATATCACAGGGACAATATCATCTGGGAAAACAAATCCAAAAGTACAAATAAATTCACCATTGCATACACTATACATATCAACCTTTAGGCTTACTGTACCACCAGAATAATTGTTGTGTGGCCAATATATTATGAAACGCAATGGGTTTTTTCCACAGGTATTGTTAACTGTTCCAAGCAAAAAGTTTAAAACTAATAAACATCCAGGATACAGGTGGACACCTAGTGGGAACAAGGGGATTTCATCTTTAAGAGCTACCGTATATACTTGCGTATAAGCCGAAATATTTAGGAAAAAAATAAGGCCTGGAAGAAAGGGGGTCGGCTTATCTGCGGGCCAAGGTCCAAGTCTGAAATTTTTAACGCTTTTTTTCCTCGATTTCCAGTATTTATTGTTTCTGTCGATCGCCAAAGATGAGATCACATGCCTAATGATGCCACATGGCTCATAAGATTTTTGCTGTTGTGAAGTGAAACAAATATTTTTTTTCTAACTTAAGTGGTAGGATAATGAATGAAAAACATGTTTTAACGTACTTGATGTCTATTTGACAGATGTCCATCCACCAGAAAATGCAGCCATACGTGTTATTTGAGCCATGGTGGTACATGTATTTTCCAAAAGAACCGCCATATTAGTAATCTCCAGTCAAGTATTTAACCCTCAGTTAATCAGTAATCATTAAACTCTACGGTATCATACAAATACACGCTAGCTTATTTCAGTGTAAATATGAAAAGAATGTACGTAAAAAAATAAAAGAATTATGATACTGAAGGTATATACGACAAACATTTTGATCGAGAGTAGAAATACATGTATGATAGTCTTAAAGGAACAATAGTGAGAGGCTTCATAGGGGTTTGTTGCGTGCATGCTTAGGTAGGGTAAATAACAGGGCAATATACAAGTCAGCGTGAATAATTGTAAAACAATATAATTTGTGGGATTTCTTTGACAGGTGTTTTAGAAGTAATCGCCAGCCACAGTTTATATACTACTGTTGTTTAGTTGTTTGTAAAGCAGAGTGGTTTGTTAGCAGTAGAGTGTTGTACAATAGCAACCATATGCTTAATCTGTGGTAAATGCCTCGGGGATAATAGGTTTGTTTTGTTGCACAATGCCAATGACTTTACTAATACATGCCGACTCTCAGATGTATTGTTTAATGAGATATGGTAGTGGACATGGTTTCTGCTCAAAGTTATAAACTGTCACAATACTTGAATAATGTCCACACTGAAACCAATCATATTTTGACCAATTGAAGCACACTACCAGTAGTTTAAAAAAAACCACACAAATAAACGACAATGATAAATAATTATCAAATACAAATTGATAACCAACCACACATGGAAATAATTACAGGATAAGAGGATGATGCTATATTTCAATCCGACAATGACGAGGAGAGCGAGGAGAACGACACACTATCGGATGACCATGATGACTATGACAATGTATATGATGAAAGCGCTGAGTTTTGTGAACTGTTTGGCGAGTGTGATACAGAGCCAGATTTTGAAGGATTCTAAAAGTGACAGAACTTTTATAATTTATGATTTTAGAATGAGGATTAATTAAATTTCCATTAAGACTTAACACTTTAGAATTGTTTATATTTCAACATATAAATTAGCTTTCTTACTTTCATTTTATTTAATAATGTGATTTGCCTAAATAAACATATTCAGAACTCACTTTGTGCATCTATTGATGTACTGGTAGTCTAGAAATTATGGGTCGGCTTATACGCGGGTCGTGCACTTTATAACAGTTTTACCAATTCAGTTTGGCAGGGTCGGCTTATATGCGAATGAGCTTATTTGCGAGTATATACAGCACTATCTTCGGCTTTATGATACTGAGATGAATAGACATCTTTTCCGTTTTTTTTTAGGAAGGGCTGGATCTGAAGATAGCAGAGAGTAATTTCCTAATGTTAATGTGATTTAACAAAATCCAATTCAATGGGGTTTTAGGAAATATAAGCAAATGAAAGTTTTTAAAAACCAAATTTTTATGGCTGTGATCTTGACCCCAAGGACTAAAGAAAGCATGTCACACAATGAATTGTCTTAGTTTCATAATGGTTAATTTAAATTAAGAAAATCCATCATGGAATATATATAGGATATACAAGCATATGAAAAAACTTCAGCCAAAACCCAATGCAATTTACTACAAGTGACCTCAATCCCAAGATTAAAATGATGAGTGTGTCACAGAATGAAATATATGATTCATAATAATTAATTTAAAATAGAAATAAAATCTATAAAAGAAAAAAACTAAATTAAAACTAACAACACATTTTCTATGAATGTGACATGGGTGAGTAAACATGTAGAATGATTTGTCATAGGTTCATAATGATTAATATTAAGTTTATTCAGAAGCTATCAAGTGGTTTAGGAAATATAAGCAAATAAAAAAACTTTATCCAAAGCCATAACACAACTTTTCTGCAACTGGTTTTTTGGTATGTTGGTTGCTCTTACAGCACTATATTGCCTATATCATGCTGAGGAAATGGGGACTATGTGTTTTTTTTAAAGAATACACAAAGGCAGCCAATGCAGGCTGGTCATGGCAGGTACTGACTCTGTGACACTTGGATTACAAGTCCAATTATCCACCAACTTAACTATCAATGCCTTGATCCCAAAGTAAAAGGGCAAATGGCTATGTTGTACAATGAATTGTCTTGGCTGCATAATGATTCATGGCAAGTATGATGAGAATTTATCAAGGGGTTTAGGAACTATATGCAAATTGAAAAACTTTAACCAAAGTCATAACAACCTATTGATGCTGTTGCCGCTTTGTTGTTGTTGTTCTAGGGTTTGATGCCATTTTTCAGCACAAGATAGGCTATACATGGTGGCCAGTATAACTGGTGGAGGAAGAACCCTTGAAAACCCAGGGAAGAACCACCGACCCATGAGAAGCTACTGGCAGGCTTTCCACGTACCCACACTAGCTGAATCTTGGACTCAAACCCACACAGTGGAGAGATGCCAGTGATCCGGAAAGGTGAGCACTTTGGACCACTCGGCCCCTCTTGGCCCCTCTGTTGCTGCTAATTTCTGTGGAAATGTGCCTGGTTTTTCTTCCCACTCAACACAAATATAGGAAAATCACTAATCAAATTAAAAAAGCTGTGGCACCAAGAATCACTAAAAAGATACCTGATGGCTGCTATCATAACAGTCTGACAGTTTCCACCCAGAGAGTCCTTTAGGAGTCTTGTTAATTTGCTGTCTCTGTAGGGAATGTGGCCTTTGTTCTAACAAAAAAACAAATTAAAAAGGATTTAATTGACTTTACAATTAGAAAATATCCATGTCAAGCTATTACAATTAAGCCTGTTTTAGGCCTGAGTACCTTAAAATCCATTGGGAGAAAGTTATTTCATGGTTGTAAAAAAAAAATGGAGGTTGCTGGTACATACTGTGTATACTTGTATATAAATAAGGTCCAACTGCAAACAACACAAACACTAATTTGTCATCACATAATGCACTGGCAGATGAGGGTCAACACTGTTTCTTCCACTTATTGCACCTAACAAACTGCAGAGACCCAAATTTGCCAGTGCAAGAAGTGACGACAGATCTGGGTCAATGCAATCTGCAGTTGGATCTGACTTGAAGTAAGTATATATGGTATGTGCACCACAGCCAAAAAGAATTCACAAACCGTAAGTAAGTATATATGGTATGTGCACCACAGCTGAAACCAGTTCACAAACCTTAAGTATATATGGTATGTGCACCACAGCCAAAACCAATTCACAAACCTTAAGTAAGTATATGTGGTATGTGCACCACAGCCAAAACCAATTCACAAACCTTAAGTAAGTATATGTGGTATGTGCACCACAGCCAAAACCAATTCACAAACCTTAAGTAAGTATATATGGTATGTGCACCACAGCTAAAACCAATTCACAAACCTTAAGTAAGTATATATGGTATGTGCACCACAGCTAAAACCAATTCACAAACCTTAAGTAAGTATATATGGTATGTGCACACAGCCGAAACCAATTCACAAACCTTAAGTATATATGGTATGTGCACCACAGCTGAAACCAATTCACAAACCTTAAGTATATATGGTATGTGCACCACAGCCGAAACCAATTTACAAACCTTAAGTAAGTATATGTGGTATGTGCACCACAGCCAAAACCAATTCACAAACCTTAAGTAAGTATATATGGTATGTGCACCACAGCCAAAAACAATTCACAAACCTTAAGTAAGTATATGTGGTATGTGCACCACAGCCAAAACCAATTTACAAACCTTAAGTAAGTATATATGGTATGTGCACCACAGCTGAAACCAATTCACAAACCTTAAGTATATATGGTATGTGCACCACAGCCAAAACCAATTCACAAACCTTAAGTAAGTATATATGGTATGTGCACCACAGCCGAAACCAATTAACAAACCTTAAGTAAGTATATGTGGTATGTGCACCACAGCCAAAACCAATTCACAAACCTTAAGTAAGTATATATGGTATGTGCACCAGAGCCAAAACCAATTTACAAACCTTAAGTAAGTATATATGGTATGTGCACCACAGCCGAAACCAATTCACAAACCTTAAGTATATATGGTATGTGCACCACAGCCAAAACCAATCCACGAACCTTAAGTAAGTATATATGGTATGTGCACCACAGCTGAAACCAATTCACAAACCTTAAGTATATATGATATGTGCACCACAGCCAAAACCAATTCACAAACCTTAAGTAAGTATATATGGTATGTGCACCACAGCCGAAACCAATTAACAAACCTTAAGTAAGTATATATGGTATGTGCACCACAGCTAAAACCAATTCACAAACCTTAAGTATATATGGTATGTGCACCACAGCTGAAACCAATTCACAAACCTTAAGTAAGTATATATGGTATGTGCACCAGAGCCAAAACCAATTTACAAACCTTAAGTAAGTATATATGGTATGTGCACCACAGCCAAAACCAATTCACAAACCTTAAGTATATATGGTATGTGCACCACAGCCAAAACCAATTTACAAACCTTAAGTAAGTATATATGGTATGTGCACCACAGCTGAAACCAATTCACAAACCTTAAGTATATATGGTATGTGCACCACAGCCGAAACCAATCTACAAACCTTAAGTAAGTATATATGGTATGTGCACCACAGCCAAAACCAATTCACAAACCTTAAGTAAGTATATATGGTATGTGCACCAGAGCCAAAACCAATTTACAAACCTTAAGTATATATGGTATGTGCACCACAGCTGAAACCAATTCACAAACCTTAAGTATATATGGTATGTGCACCACAGCCGAAACCAATTTACAAACCTTAAGTAAGTATATATGGTATGTGCACCACAGCCAAAACCAATTCACAAACCTTAAGTATATATAGTATGTGCACCACAGCCAAAACCAATTTACAAACCTTAAGTAAGTATATATGGTATGTGCACCACAGCTGAAACCAATTCACAAACCTTAAGTAAGTATATATGGTATGTGCACCACAGCCAAAACCAATTCACAAACCTTAAGTAAGTATATATGGTATGTGCACCACAGCCGAAACCAATTAACAAACCTTAAGTAAGTATATGTGGTATGTGCACCACAGCCAAAACCAATTCACAAACCTTAAGTAAGTATATATGGTATGTGCACCAGAGCCAAAACCAATTTACAAACCTTAAGTAAGTATATATGGTATGTGCACCACAGCCAAAACCAATTCACAAACATTAAGTAAGTATATATGGTATGTGTATCACAGCCGAAACCAATTTACAAACCTTAAGTAAGTATATATGGTATGTGCACCACAGCCAAAACCAATTCACAAACCTTAAGTAAGTATATATGATATGTGCACCACAGCCGAAACCAATTCACAAACCTTAAGTATATATGGTATGTGCACCACAGCCAAAACCAATTTACAAACTTTAAGTAAGTATTTATGGCATGTGCACCACAGCCAAAACCAATTCAAAAACCTTGAAACTTGTGCTTCCTATTGCAATTGTACATTCAAGCCTTTTCTGACAAAATACAGATTACAATGAATATAAAAACAATTATCATTACAAAGGTTCTTTTGATAGGGCTCTTTAAGGATTACTATTGTATAAGATTCTCTTTCTTGTAAATGATGATCTACAGAAAATTAATGACATTCTGTGTATGTGTGTGTTTTTGTAATAATATCTAAGTATATCACCTGTACTGTCTGGCCCCAATTTCAACAACATATAGTAAAGTGTTTAACTTCTGACAAATTAACTTTCAACCAATCAGATTGCTAAAGTAAAATATTTCAAATGAAGTCTGAAACTTAAATACAATTATGGACCATTTGCCTGGTAGATATTTCATATGTGAAGGGTAATAACCATCAAAATTTTAACAAAATATTGTGATTAAAAGCTAATGTAATACAAAAAAAAAAAAAAAAAACTATTAAAAATTTCTTCAAAGAATCACGCCACTTTAAAACAATTATCCAAGGTCATTGCATTTCCTACTTTCAAAATTTCATCAACTATTTTCAAGATAATTATTTTTTCAGATTAATCATGCAACAGCAATGATATTTATACACAGTGGTAAATGGCAGAATCAGGTGCCTCAGTAAGAATTCATGTCAGATTGTGGTCTTATTCACATGAAGACCATGCTGCTGCTACATGATATCAGGTCCTAGTTTCACTAAATTCTCAAATTATTGCAAAAGGTACATGGTGTTTAACGTAACTATTTGTGAACACTTTACCATAAAGACACAAATTTGGCACAAAGAATTTACTCACATCTGAGAGATTGGTTATCAAATGGAAAGGATAACCATTCCCGGTATCTGATCCTAGTCCATACAGTTAGGTCACAACATGCAAATGTGACACTTTTAGACTTTTAGAAATAAAATAATCTTTGCTAAAATAAATTGCTGTGCTGTGAATAAATTATTTTTGATGAGGCATCAATTTTTGCAGATTTCATAGTTGCTACAACCATGATTTTAAAGACTAATGAACAAACATCCTTCTACACAAACTACAGGACTCCCTTCAGTCCAGGTATTTAAGTCCTGGTGAAGGTCCATTTTCCACTAAAAAGTGATTTCTGAGGTAATTCTCTGTTGTTACTCAGAAATCAAATCTTACGGATGATGTAAATGATCTTTATAGTACAGCATAATGAATAACATACATTACAGCCTAGATAGTTGGTTTGGGGCGAGTGTGTGAAATGCCATTCCTCACTTCTGTACTACCATCAACTTTATTCTAAAACACTTTTAACAAAGTGATTTACCCTTCAATTGGCTAAAACTATATGGACAGCATAACAACATACCTCATTTGAATGACAACTTTATGTTAAAACAACATCAACAAATAAACAAGTGACAAGTCATTCTTCATATACAATTCAAGGAAATTGTTTCTACAATGCATCATAATGAAAATCACAAGTAAGTGCTCTATCTCCAGAAACTGCTGGAATCATACTGAATTATGTGCTGTCATAACGTGCATGGAAACTGACCCAAAGACTCAAAATAACTCCTGAAAAGTGAATTTTTTTTGTAAAACTGTCTTACAGCCAAACACTAAGAAATTCATTCTTACTGAAAGCTTGGCCATTTGATGAATCTCTTTGATAGTCCATATGACTAATACATGAGTCTCTTTGATAGTCCATATGACTATTACATGAGTCTCTTTGATAGTCCATATGACTATTACACGAGTCTCTTTGATAGTCAATATGACTATTACATGAGTCTCTTTGATAGTCCATATGGCTATTACATGAAGCAGACTCATTGTCATTATATCAATAAAACAGAAACTGATAGTATTCCCTTTCCGAGGTTCCTGATTTTGCCATTGCCAGTGCATAGGAATATCACTGCCAGTATGTTGGCATTATTACATGTACATTACAACAATACTAAAACTTAAAGCTATGTATTACCTTATTTTCTGCAAGCACATTAATAACGTTTCCCAGAGCCAGTAGAGATTTATTTATATTAGCTCCCTCTCTGAACCTGGCCCCTTTGTTGCTTGTTGCAGTGGCTCGTTCTGACCCAGCTAAATCAACCAAACACATTTTGGCTACCTTCACCTCTGCTGAAACATTGGCAGTTCTGTCTCTCTGGCGCACAAAAACCTACAATAAGCAGGAAATTATTGTTCATTTGAGACTTTCAAGCATTAATTTTAAACATAAGACCATTTTAAAATCAAGGTGCAAGGAGGGGTGGGGGTAGGGAAAGGTAGAAGCATTTGCTAAAGACTCAACCAACCATTAAATTTAAACTGGACTAGTCCATATACAACACTAAACCAGCCAATTTTGATCAACACAAGTGCCTTTCAACTCTTTGCCCACATTTAAATAAAACCCATATAAAACACAAGTTGCTGAAAATTTTATAAGAAAAGAAAATCTGTACGCAACTCCCTTGATATCTTGTACCCCAATAACTTGCAAACCTGCTTATTATGTGGGGTCAGGCTTGGATTCCATATTTTTAACCAGAAAAAAAAAACTAAAACTGACCACTATTTATTGAATGGGAAGAAAATTGTGATCTTAAATTGGTAAATGAAACCTTGATGTATCACTCATTTTATTGTCACAAATGGTAGATAGGAAATGGAAATTTGAATCTAAATTGAATTCATTAAATAACACGTTTTTTCATGAATTTAGCTACCTTGTATTATTCACAATTGTTTTGTACAACATGTAAACATTCTTTTAAGCAGTTAGATGGACTTTAATCAACACTTCATTTACAGACCTGGAAGACAGCATGAGATCTGGAGGACTCGGAGTTAGCATCTGTGGGATGTTGTGTCCTGTTTTGGTTTCCATGATGCAGCATAAACAACAACTCCTCAGCACTCTTTGGCTGCAGAATAGAGATATAAAGAATCAAGTCTGAGTCACAATTGCCCTGTTTTTCAAACTGTATCAACTGACTTAGCAGAACAGCAACAATACATAAGAAACATAACAAAAGAACTATGGTATAATAAAAGTAGAGTCTGAACATTTTCTGTATCAAATTTTAATATACATCATATTTTGAGAACCACAATAATGAAGTCTAAGGAACAAATCTCAAAATTAATCCACTTCTAAACTGTGTCAGTATTCAGACACCTGTCACATATGATACAGAAATTTATGTCATTAAATTGATATTCCTGTACATACTTGCTTATAGCTCTGGGTTTGTGTAGTTTGCAGTTGGACTCAATTTATAAGCATGTATAGACATTACATCTCAGACTTTTTCCAAAATTTTAAAGTTATTATAATAAGTGGTCTATGTTACTTAATTTAAAATCATCTGACAATGGAATATTTATTTTTATAAGAAAGGAGATAGTTCCTTGTATGTATTACCTCAATCAAATCGTCCCCAAACCAATGATAAAGAATGTTAATTAAATTAAAATATCAAACAAAAATTAAACCAATTTTTTTCTAGTAAAATATGTTTCTTCAAGAATATTTACCCAGTCGTAATACCTTAGCAGAACTACTACTACTACCTTGAAAGTCCAGCCCTCCCAGATAAGAGGAAAAGCTAAAAGTTATCTGGTGGCAGTTGGGCAGAGTGATCTCTCTGTAATATAGGGATTGGCACCAAATCCTGTAAAATATCTTGTTACTACTGGAGCATAAGGCATACTCTCTATATGGATGTAAATGTGGGAAGGCTGGGAGCGTTTATGAGTATTATGACTTGGTAAGTATTCTTGAAGAAACATTTTATTAAAAAATTTGGTTTCTTCTTTAAATACATTACCTAACATAATATCTAAGGAGAATAGGTAAGAGGTAGAGGGAGATACATCTCATTATCCTGGAAGGACCATCTCCAGTTCCCTATGGTATGTGAGACAGTTTCTAGATAACCTGACTGGAAAAGGCCCCATCTCTCGGGGAGCAACTTCAAAAGGGAATTTTTTTTTGCAAATCCAGCACAAGTTGTGAAGCCACATCTGTATGAAGCTGTCAAATGATCTGTAAGTGTAACATTTGTGGCACAGGAAAAAGAACCTCCAGATCGACTTGAGTCTCTCAGGATTAGAGGTCTCCAATAAGAAGTGTACTCGGATCTCCATCCCATTACATGGATAAAAATAGAGAACCGTTTCACTGATATGCAATGATTGTGTTTGCTGTCCTAACTTGGTGAGTTAATTTACAAAGCAAATTGATGTCGGTATAGTACAGTATGTGTGACAGATAGCATACTTATTAAGGATGACAAGGACCATGTTGACCCATCATCCTTCCACTCTTTGACGGTATAATAAGCCGTGATCAATGCAAAGGCTTGATATTCCTGAAATACCACTTCAGAGGTTGCACTGGGCCCATTCGATGATTTTGAGATGAAGTGTCCAGAATATATGGGAATTATTACCAATGTCTAATTCCTCATGAACTGACATTCAGGTTAATATCTGTAACTTCCATATGGGAAAGGCAGGTGGAATCCGAATGAACAGATGTATCATTGGCCAGGTGGAATCCAAATGAACAGATAGATCACTGGCCAGGAGGAATCCAAATGAACAGATATATCATTGGCCAGGAGGAATCCAAATGAACAGAAATGTCATTGGCCTGGAGGAATCCAAATGAACAGATAGATCACTGGCCAGGAGGAATCCAAATGAACAGAAATGTCATTGGCCAGGAGGAATCCAAATGAACAGATAGATCATTGGCCAGGAGGAATCCAAATGAATAGATAGATCATTGGCCAGGAGGAATCCAAATGAACAGATAGATCATTGGCCAGGAGGAATCCAAATGAACAGAAATGTCATTGGCCAGGAGGAATCCAAATGAACAGATAGATCATTGGCCAGGAGGAATCCAAATGAACAGAAATGTCATTGGCCAGGAGGAATCCAAATGAACAGATAGATCATTGGCCAGGAGGAATCTAAATGAACAGAAATGTCATTGGCCAGGTAGAATCCAAATGAAAAGAAATGTCACTGGCCAGGTGGAATCCAAATGAACAGAAATGCCATTGGCCAGGTGGAATCCAAATGAACAGAAAATCAGATAGGTCTTTGGTACATTCAATATCCACTCTTCCACAATAGCACAGCATTTGAGTGAGCGTGGAACAGTAGATTTAATTGTGAATAGTGTTCACTGTTCTCATCGAAGAGTCACAGAAAGTCAGATATTGAGGTATGAGTGCCTACATTTTGGTATAAAGTACTTTGTGCACTCCACTGAGATTATAATCCATTGTTTTCTTATGCCTCTAAGGTGGATAGCCATCTCAGTTGTGGAAACTCCACCACTCACCATGAAAAAGGTTGTTCCTAAAGGCGTATTCATAAGATCCTGACGTGCAGGTTCAGTAACTCTAGCCTGGGGTGAAACACATGCCATCGTGGATTCTGATACAATTGATGTGGTTACTCCAGTACTTCCCATTTGAGTGTAGTAATCAGGATGAGACTCTAATTTTCTGATTCCTGTGTCCTCTTTCTGATCTTAAGTGTTTGCAAAGTATCTCCCTCCACCTCTTACCTTTGCAAATTTTGTATACATTTGGCCATTCCATTCGATAGAAAGAGCATCAATTATTCAGGCCTTTTTTGTGTTCAGGACTGGTATGACAAAGGTTGAGGTTTTGGCATTCCACCCTGTCATCAATAGGTTCATCATAGGTCAATCCCATCGAGTGTCTACTGAGTAAAAACTGAGGGATGAAGAGACCATTCCATTTGTATTATTTCCTTCTGGCATAACCATTAGTCTGCCTATCTGTTAGCCAGCTTAGTAAATATCGACCTTAAGCTGGATTGTCAATGAGGACATCATTATAGAAAATCCCAAACACAAATGGTCTGAGTACTTGTTTGCTTTGCTGTTTGAGATGAGCTACCAAAGTGAAGTTATCAGACAGAAGAGAACTCCATTCCTGCCACTAATGAAAAGCTTTCAAAATCAACATCCATTTTGATGATGTTGACATGTAAATAATGATCTTCAATGGGCCACACTCCTCTGGTAGTTTGAAACCGTAAGAGACTTGCCTGGTCCTCTGTGTTTGCATCCGTAGTGATTGTTATTGCTGGAGGTTGTGCTTGCAAAGGTATTGCCAAAGCAAATCTAAAGTAGTTTCTCTGCCTTTGAGATGCAGCCTCATATTATTGTAGATTTTAAGAACTGGCCCACTGGTCACAGGTTCAGTCTCCATTTGGACCACGTAATCATTGTTACAGGAGCCCAATAAAGAGAACAAGGACTAAGACGTCCGCTAACGCATTGAATAAAACTTGGCCAGCAAAGGAATTCTCTAGCAGACAGATTGCTCTAAATAGGCATGGAACCTACCAATGCATGAATTCAATTCGCATTCCTTGGGGAAACATTCTTTTTACTTGATTCCAGACCTAGTTGACTGAATCTTGAAACAATATGAGGTCAGTGATGTTCTTGTTGACATGGCGATTGAGAATAATGTAACACGTGACTTCACGTTTTGCTTCAAAATATAACCCATCTGCTTCTTGTAGTCTGTTGTAGGTGAATTGCAGAACTTCTGGAAGCTATTTGGAGTGGGAGTGTGAAAACATGCTTCTTGCAAGTCCACGCTGATTATGTAGTCTCCCCATTGGATAGCGTTAAACCCACTGCTGCATTCTATCACAAACCCAAAAGCATAACAGAACTGACTGAATGCACTCAGGTTGAGATGAAATGATATGGCAATGATATGGCCTAATATGGCAATGAATGTGATACCAAGACCCCAGGAAACTTATTGGGTCCCCATGATGTCATAAGCCTTCCCCATTCAGCCATGAGCAATTGGAGCCTTCTCCCTATCTGGAGCTGTGATAAGGGTGGGATGCGGGAGGGGCCTGTATCTGTCATTGGAAGAAAGAAAAGTTGGAATCTAGATAGAGGGAAGCCTCCTCCAACTTGTTAGTGTAGAACTTCCAGATACTTGGTCGAGGATTTTGTATGGTCACTCTTGATGACAGCATGATGCACAGCATGAACAGAAGTAGTAACTGGGATAGTCAAAGGATTTGATGCTAAATCTGCATATCAAGGGGAGATCACTCTGCCTGACAACCACCTAAGTAGGCAGATAACTTTTAGCTTCTTTTTTTTTTTTTTAGATAAGAGTGTTTATCTGGAAGGGCTGGATTTGTGAGGAAGTATTAGTTCCCCTAATGATTGGGTAATGTATTTAAAGAAGAAATATGGACAAAAATCTAGGTACTGTTAACTGAGGTACATGTTACATTTCAAGTACCTAATATGCAATAAACATGATCCTCATATTGATTCAATATGACAAATGTATTCTCTTTTTCCTGCAAGATCACTCAGACAAAAGCTTAGCTCAAACCAATATCAAAGAATGTTAAAGGTATTTAGAAAGTTAATGACTGTGTAACAATGGACACAACTCTCTGGTAAGTATCAACAGCACCTAGAAAATATAAATTTCTTTAAAATCATTACCAAAACTCTATTTCTAAATAAATTCTTGGCCAAATGTTTGTAATTCACATTTTCTGCCAATTTATGACTCAAAATGAAAATTTCCACATCTTGTACAATATTTTTTACACAGACATTACATTCAAAGAAAATTCAGATGCATGCCATTTGTGTTCTGTTTATGCAAACCATGTGCTTAGTATCAGACATCAGACTATTATAAATGGGTTTTCTATCCATATAAATTTGGCTAGAAAAAGACAATGAGAGCCTACTTTACAGTTACTATCAATATTTTACAGGATTTTGAGATGTAATATTTTGACATCAAATCAATTTACATAATTAGGAAAATGGTTAAGAAAAACTGATTGGTGATTTCTGGAACTGAAACTTTTAGCAAAAATTTGTTCTGATTTAGGCACACAACAGTTGCGACACCAATGTTACATTCAATACAAAGTGACAAATAATGTGTAAATGGATAAGTGTTTTTTATTTCCTTCTGTGGATGCGTCTGTGACTATGGATGTGTATTTTAATGATTTCTAAGGAATCTCAGGGTTCGAATTTAACACAAATTTCTTTGTAGCCAGAAGGACTAGTATATTGAGAAATTTACTAGTCATGCCAAATCTTTACTAGTCCTGTTCACAAAACAATGTCACACAGCTTTCATGTATGTTTACGATTCAATTTTAAAGCTCGAACAACCCGCAACAAAACTGGATGTTTTATGTGTGTTTGTGTTTGCTAATTGCGTACACCAGTTACACCACATAACGTTCCTTTCCTCTTCATAATTCAGCCATTCCCTGTTTTTGAAATTTTCCATTATGCTTTTCCCTATCATAAGAATTATTCCTCATTATTCTCATTCAACTTTTACTTTTTTCTGGTGGCTGAACACCTTCTATCAAATGCCACATTTTGCCTTCTTATAAGGAGGGAATTGTGCCTTGTTTTGAAATACAAAATGTTATAGTATACGTGACACGAATTATTTAAAGCAAGAAAAGGAATGGCACAGTGTCCTTTATATAAGAAAGTCAGAGCAAGAAATACGTTTCAAAACTTGTGTCTTTGCCCCCTCCCACAATTAAATGGCCTCTCTCTAACAAAGACTTAACTTCAGCGGATGTTCTGCATGATCAAAGCAGTGGCTATTGTAAACACTGTTATAAAATATTAGCATCAGAAGATAGTGTTAGTTTTAGCTTGGAAAAGATGTGTTCCCATCAAACGAAGCCATCTAACACTCGGCGCGTTGTATTTAACAGCTCCAATTATGGTACCATAAGTCGTAAGTTTGGTAATTGTTCCTAATTAATCGAACCTCAATGTATTGTTTAAATTAATAAGGTGGAAAATTTTCAAATCTTACATGCCCATGCTCAGAGAGTTTAATTCCCAACAAATGTATGGCATTCTGCTTGGATATCTCCACGTGTATTCAATTATTTGTTCATTCTCGTAAGGGAAAAATTATAAAAACTATTCTTATCATCATAGAAAAAGCAGTTGTATGGAAAGGATGTGTCAATAACGTAATCGTAATAAATTGATCTAATTCTTATAATTATTTCGCTGGAAATGTAAAATATGTAGCTTCCTGTTTGTGACTGTTGGAGCGTTTGGGTAGCAAACAAAAAAAAGAAGAAAAAGAACCTTAAACAAAAAAACGTGCAAACTAATTTCTTTGAGTAGTTTTTGCAGTGTTCTTTTGTGTGGTATACCGCTTTGCAGTTTGTTAATGTGGTTGAGTAAATAAAGTGTGATACCACGTCATTTTTTTCATTTAATTCATTATCAGATTAATTAGGATCAATTACCAATCTTCCGTTGTTAATGACGGGACCATAATTTCCTCTGTTAAGTGAAATGCACAATATTGGAAGGATTCTTGTTATAGAATCGCACCTTTCCAAGGCAGAAATTGACTTCATCTTCTCATGCTAATATTTTATGACTGTGTTTACAATGGCCACTGCTTTGATTCTACAGAACATCTGCTAAGTCAAGTCTTTTTTAGGGAATGGCGTAAACAAATGCTGACTGTTGATAACCAAAACTTACTAGCCCATCGGACTATTAACATTATGAAAGTTACTAGTCTGACAGGAAATCTGCTAGCCTCAGGCTAGCGGACTACCGCTAATTTCGAGCCCTGAATCTGAATGTAATTGGCTGCTTAACTTTGAGAAACTGTGGCAGCTCAATTAATTATGATACCCTTACCACATAGAAGAGAAAACCTTAGAATGTCACTACAATTTTAGTTGAAAATTTATAGTTTTAAATTCATTTAAATCTATATCAATGTTATCTACATTGCTGACTGTAAATGACATAAGCTCCAGCTTTAAGCTTTGTTTATTAGGTCTGGAAATACTGATCTTTTTCACAGATATACTTTTTAGTCGTTATATCAAATTCTGTACCATATTTCATGTGCACTTCTGATGAGAGGCAAATACAGAAAATCTGTCAATTTAAAGATTTTGTAAATTTAAAATAGCTTTTTCAACATTGTGTCAAATGTTTTTAAAAAAAAAAAATGGCCCTCTTATGCAAGTGGATTTTGAATCAGGGCAGGTTACATTTTTGAAGTCACTTGCCCGTACCTGTATTTGGAAAACATTTATGTGAGCACTGCTTATGATCTTCTGTCTGTCAATATAAAATTAACACCAACCATGCAAGTGGTTATAAATATAAAACCAATGAAGTAATACAATTTATGCACAAGTGCATTAGCATTTTACAAAGAGTTTGTATATATATATATATATATATATATATATATATATATATATATATATATATATATATACACACACACAAACACAGAATTTCAATTTATGGAGAAAAAATTACTGGCAGATATCATAAAATGCATACATGCAAACACTGAGAGACATATAAGCATAATTTTTGCCAATATAAGTGGCAAAAGAACACAATATGAGCATAATATGTGCAATCTATATATTACTGTTATTAAAATTAGTAACCCTACCAGGGATCACCGAGGGCTTTGGCAATGTCACAAATTGTGTTTTTTTCTTATTGACGATAAAATATACCATCTGGCAATCTTTTTGGCAACAACATTTTTTTGCTGTTAAAAACTGCATATACAGTCTTAGGTTTGCAGTTGAGAATTTCAAAGGCACCACGACAGGAAGCCACAAACTTGGATATAAATTACTCTGGAATCTATTGTTACATAAACAAATCCTTTGTTCATATTGACAAACCACCCTAACACAGCATTGTTATATCGCAATCTGCTTATGCTGATGTCTGGTCTTAGTACTCAGTGCTGTAATATGACCCAAATAGTCATGCTACCTGACAAGCTACATTTGACCATCTCTGAAGGCAGGAATGGGAATGACTACAATCTATCAGACAATGGCATTTTTTTTCCTTTTTGAAAAATTTACCAGAAACAATAGTTTTGTTGAAACTTCAAAGAAAACTGATTACATTTAAAGCATTAAGCGTTCTGTATATATATACTAAGCAAATGAAAATAAATTCTGTCTCCGTCAATGTTTTACAATTATTTGTTGTTGCCACAGCAATGACAAACAGGCATTTGTTTGGTCCTTCATAAAGCACCTTTAGCAGCGCCTTCAATAACACATGAACCTTCAAGAAAGCAAGCCAAAGACCTTTGATCAATGAAAGTCGGTAACAAACTTAAATAATAGCATTTTTCATAGTGATTGGAACATATTTATTGTGCCATGATTTCCTGTTTGCAACAAAAAAGTTCATGATTATGATCACTACCAATGTTGATTTAAAACCCAAATTAAAATTCCAATATTATGAACAATATATATCTGGCTGTCAAGTTAAATGAAGGTGGGACATCTCGCAAGAATGCTAAAACTTTTTCATTTGTTCACATGTTTTCATTTCCCTGTGAATAACCTCATCCCTTTGGTAGCCTCGACATCATGGTAGTTTTCTCTGGCTGATCAAAATCTAGACCAATTTAAGTACATATACACGTAGCACATAAACAAATATACAGCCATGTGCTACTTGGATAATAAATATCAGAGTGAATTGTCTCGTAAAATGTGTTGACAATGGGATGAAGATCAATCAAGGACTACCATTTTTTAATAGATGTTTTAGTTGTGTTTTCTGACAGGATTTGATAGATAAATGAATTTTCTTACATTTGAATTTATGGATTTTTCATATGCATGTATATTATTTAGCACATTGTGGAGTGTACTACATAAACGTAAAATGTCAATATACAAGTGTATTTCAGACTAGTTGTCTTCATTTAATCAAAATTTCCAATTTTTTTCTGCGTAAATCCTAGTCACTGACGACAGGTCATCTCTTAAAATTCACTTGTATGCGAAATTTCAAATTTATTTTCAACGCCCCCACCCAAACACTTATCTAAACATCTGCTTATGTCGGCAATATTATACTGGTCCCGCGTATGACGATATAAACAGATAGTACTGAATTATGAAAATGGTGACATTTATTTTGAAAACTGGCGACAAAATATTGTGGTTGGATTTTTTTTGCGACAACTTTTTTTTTAAACCCAGGGTCATCACTACCTACTTTGTCAAGGCTACAGAACTGTAGCTAATATATTACATGTCATAAAATACAGTTCACTTTATGAAAAATGTAATTGATTTTTATTACTAATATGGATCTGCATGTCAAAATACTTGACACAAATAAGTAAAATCCACATGGATTACAACCATAAAACAAACTGAAAAATTATTTATATTCAACACTCACTTTAACTAGTCTACATGTCTATTACTTTTACCGAATGATTATGTGGACTCCTCAATCTGACTGCTGTATTGCATCACTCTTGTATTCTTTTTACAAATTTCTAAAGCACTGTTGAATTGTCCATTTTCTTATCAGACATGTTTTGAAGTTTATAAAGAAACATCTGCTCTAAGAACTTTCA
Organism: Sinohyriopsis cumingii; assembly: GCA_028554795.2. Taxonomy (NCBI): domain Eukaryota; kingdom Metazoa; phylum Mollusca; class Bivalvia; order Unionida; family Unionidae; genus Sinohyriopsis; species Sinohyriopsis cumingii. Next base: position 39,808,759 of record CM068836.1, read on the forward strand.
TCTACAAGTCAACCTGTAAAATTTCATTGCATGTAATATCTGGTGCCATTTTCTTTAAAAGAGCAGACTGATCTGCCACCTAAATTCATTAACAAAATAAGGAATCTACGAGGCAAAGTTTCAAATGAAAGAAACCCATCTGTTTTCTTGGAAATGGGTCATGTAGTTACTATAAATAGAAAACTAGGAAAGTACATGTAGCTCTATGATGGACAAATTATCTCTTATGCTATTCTTATGCAGCAGTCGTTCATTTTAGAATATTCTCAATTTTTCTTATGAGTGAAATTAAGGAGATGATAATGTAAATTAAAAACACAACTTTTATTGCTTTACTTTAATTTTATTTTTCAACGTACCAGAAAAGTGTAAACCATTTTTGAGCATAAGACAGAATTCAGTTAAGAAATTATGCCAAAATCATATTAGCTGGCATGTATATACATGACAGGATCACTGTCCTAACACGTACAACACCTGATGATAACTTCTCATTGCTAATCATCATATCTCAAAAGAAGAGCAATGATCTATTAATCCTTCCACAGAGTCCTCTGCAGTGGAGCTGAAAATGTTCTTGTAAACTGTATAGAGCTGGCATTAATTAAGAATTGAAAATTTAATGAACGTGGCACATTTGGAATATAAATTTTTGCCACTTATTAATGATGAGTGTATTTTTAAAACATATGCAAACACTTATCTTTGTGGTTGCTCAGCTTGTACTTATGACGTAAAAGTATGATGGTGCAAATCAGTATATATTAACAAGTTAGGTCTGTCATGACACATGAAGATAAGGCAGCAAAAGTTACAAATATGTGGTGCATATGAATCATTGTCAAAGATAACTGTACATTTCCTTATTGATTGAATATATATTGCATCATTTTCTTTAATATTAATTAATTTGTACAAAAATAGTTTATCATATAATCTTGCTTGTAAGTTCTAACAAACTGCATAGCCCTAGATCTGGTGGCACATTATGAATGGCAGATCTGGGTATATACAATCTGCAGTTGAAATCTACAAATGAGCAAAAACATAACAAAAGTCTGCATACAATTTCCAGAACTGATATTTTTAATTTCCTTGCAGTTTTCCTTGTCTTCAACAGTGAGACCCCTCCAGTGGACTAGTGGTTAGAGTGTCCACCTCAGATGTGGGAGGTTGCGCATTTGAACCCTGGCCAAGGCGTACCAAAAGACTTATAAAAATGGTACCAACAGACGCCTCGCTTGGCGCTCAGCATTAGGATTGGTCAGCCTGGTGTCAGTATAATGTGACTGGGTGGGACATCAAGATAAATGTCTGCTGGGCTAGACATCACTATAAACTGCCACAATACAGACATCATTGCGATATGTTTTACACATACCTACCATCTCAATGCTAGAAATGTATAACAGCTACTTAAAGGGATTTTTAAGTATTCAAGCAAGAAACTATACCTTGTGAAGAGAGAGACCTGACACCAAAACACCTGAATTGGGATCCTCTCTAATTGGCAATGCACTTCCCAGCATCAGAAGGTCCCGAATCTGTTCATTGTACACCTGACATGGTAATGAAAAGAAGTGTTAAAGTAACTGTATGTCATGATAATTCCACTTTTGTTTCCATGTCTTTGTTTCCAGGCATTTAGAATGGTTAAAATATCACAGTGTGATGCAGAAAACATAGGCTGAATACAGAAAACTGGAAAAACAAAGTATATTTGTTATGTAGCTGTAAATTAGTTTGGAGACCGCTTCGGTGGCCTAAGTGGTAAGAGTGTCTGCCTTAGATGCAGGTTCAAATTCTGATCGAATCGTACCAAAGACTTATAAAAATGGTATGAGAAGCTGCCTCACTTGGCACTCAGCATTAAGAGGTTGGGAATGGTTGGCCTGGTGTCGGGATAATGCGACTGGGTGAGACATCATGCTACATGTCTGCGGCATGATGCTCCAGTGCTAGATATCACTATAAAATGCTACACTGCTGACATTGTAGTGACATGACGAAAAATTGTTAAAGATATGGTAAAAATCTATATCACATACACACGAATTAGTGTGTACCATGCCCAGTTGACTATGTTATTAATTAAATGAAGAACACTACTTTCAAATAAATACATTTAGTCAGATGGATCATAATGCAGAAATCCCCCTCCTATATGGCCACCCCTTCTGCACGAGGAAAGTGGCTTTATAAGATGGGTGGTCTTTCCAAGAGGGTGGCTATATTTGTGAGAAGTATATGTGTATGTAGTAAGAAAGCTATGTGTAACTTCAAAGCATTTAATATCTTCTTTTAAAAGTGATATTAATTATTAAAAAGTTTTTCTTTTCTAAAGAATAGTCTTATTTTTCAAGTGAACATTCAATAACAGTCCTCATTTCTTAAATGTGACTTAGGTATTGTTGGTACGCACATTGCAGAAACATAATTTAAATCTTGGTACAAACATCGCTTGGTATTGTTCAAGTTTTGTGATACTTTATTCCTATGTTGCTAATTGTACAGTCCTGCAATTTAATAATGCAGATGAAAATTTTGTAGAAAAAATTGTAGAGAAAATGCCTTGTTTTTTTAAAGCAGTGCTACAAGATTTTTCGTTCTTTGTCTGGTACCATGTTTTGTTCAAAGTTAATTTCTCTTTGTGAATCCATAAAATCTATATTTAGCCTATGTTGAACACATTATGATCTTAACAATTACATCTGGTCATAATCATCAAAGAGATGAACTCAGCAGGTATATATAGCTCAAAACTATCACAAACACTGTTGAGCCCATTTTTTTAAACTGTGGAGGTTTAGAGCTATAGATATAACATTAACTGTAATGGTACATTTTATAATGTACCTAAGCCAACACGTCTTTCTGTAATGAAAACCTGACATCAGCAAATAGACAGCAGTAGAGATAACTGGATCACTTACCTTACTATATGAATTAAATATTGGTTCTGAACAAGTCTTAAAATAAAATGCGGCCACTTGAGAGGGGTAAATTTGAAATTTTTGGCAAAAATGTTGGCATCATGGCACAGAGATTGGTGGCAGTCCAGGCAGCCACGTGAGGTACTCATTGGTGCCAAGAAAACTGACCTTTTTGAGGAGGTGGTCACTGATGAGGGGGATGAATAAGAAAGGGACAACTGTAGTAGCATTCAGTCTGAGAGAACAAGATATGGATATCCACAGAAAACTGAAAGTTATTACTTCATAACACAAGAAAGAAACTATTTACAAATTCATTGGCTCCTTTTGTGTGCTTAGATATAATTTATAAAGTTTTGTTTGGTTGGTTTGACGCATTACATCACAGCAACACAATTAGGTTATTTAGCACAGAATGCACCATGGGAGCAGACCCAGGCTGGTCCAATAGTAGGATTTGAACCTGTACCCTTTAGGCTGTGATTCCAGCATGCTAACCACCAAGCCACTGTAGCTCACTTTTGAAACATTAAAATCAAGTTCTATTTTTTTTCTTGCAAGTCATTATCATTATTATAATTATAATTATACAAAATGAATCTTATATTTTACAAGATTCATGCTATATATGAATGGCCTTTGCTTTACTATGGCCATTCTTGCAGTGTAATCAATTTTCAAGCTTCATAAATCATGTAAAATTGAAACGTAAATTCTTAGAAATTGGGTAGAAAAATCCATTACATGTACACCTAAAAATGCATGTGAGGCAACCCTTTTTCTTAGCATGAAAGCTTGGTTTAGCAACCAAAAGTATTAATAAAAAAATCACTGTATTAAAAATTGCAATGTTATTCCAGCAACAAACACATCTTCATGAAATTGTTCAACTGGGTACCTACAGGAGGGTGCCCAGAATATCTCCACATCATTCTGTAGTTAAGTGTCAGGTGAATGCTATCAGCAAGTGGTCACCCTATTCACCATGTGTCAGCCTGGATGCTGGCAGTATAGAAGACAGTCCAGCTCTCACTGGTACCAGCCTTTCCAAGGGTCTGACTGGATGGACAATCTGTCGTAGTAAGAGTATGTTGCCAATGGTATGGCTAAATGGATGGATCTGTCACAAAGATCCCTGTAAATCCTAGTTGACCAGACAGTTTTATAAAAAAAAAGTCCCTATGATGTGACAGCTAGATGGCCAATGACAGCAAGGCTGTAGTATGAAATGGATTCAATGTACAAACCTCATGCTCAGGCATTCGGGGGACTTACACCCATTGGACATCATCAAATTGGGGTCAGAGGGCACTTCCTCCACTGAGTCGGAAAAAGGTGTGGAAGTGAGCAAGGGAAATAAAGGTAATGTCTGACTTTGTGTCAATAATTGTACCATTGTTTCCATGACCATACAATGCATCAATTCAAAGGCAAACAGTTGTACCAGTTGTGCAAACTTGTCTGACACTTTACATTAGCAGATCTGCTGGTAGGTGTTCATTTAGGACTAGCTACGTGTGTGTTTGACAAAAGTCGTTGAATAATTTTGATTACAACAATCTTGTAAGAAAGCGCAGTAATTTACTTGGCAATGCCATAATATACTGGGCAGCCAAATTTTCAAAGCTGTTTGCCAGGCATCCACGGATATTAAAAACATTTCTATCCATTAGGTAATACTCAGTACAAAGTTTGACATGCTTTATGATCATCCAATGACTTTGATCTTCAAACCTAAATTAGAAAGTGATAGTTTTTGAAGTATCATACCTATTCCATAGGAACAAAACTTAATCATATTTCTGAATTTTATATTTCAAAATTTCCCAATGAACTTGAGTATCACAATGTCCATTCTTAAGGCCAAATTGTTCATGATCCATTATTGGGACAACCTACATTCCACACAAAAATGTTATGCCTTCCTATGAATTAAGATAATGAATGATTTTATGTTCGTGTTCTTTCTCTATTACAATCATTATCTTGTTGTTGATTTTTTTTAATAAATATTTTAAATATAATTCTCATATATTTTATGATACCAAAGATCACCAAATAGCTTATATATATTCAAGTCAGTTCGAATCTGGGACAGAAAAGATGGAGAAAATAATAAGAATGAGCATGCTCTACCATGAGAAGTCATGAATTCGAATGACACGACTTTGATGCAGCATTCATTATTGTTTGACAATACAAACATCAAAAATGCACAAAAAGTTAACTGGAAACTGATCTTTTCATATACCCCAATTAAACATATCTTGCTCTTGACAAATTTTTTTCCTCAATCAAAGAAAGAAAATTTGTCAAGATTTTGATGGCTAATACAAACCTCAAGGTATGAGACTGCCACTTCACATGTCTTTTCATGCTGTAATGCAGCTATACGCTGGTAGAGATCTACCATAGTGTGATAGATGACACCAGGTTCATCTTTGTTTCCCAGCACAGTGAAGGTTTTTCCTGCTCCAGTGGCTCCATAAGCAAACACTGAAATATAATATAGATCAAGCCTAAAAAAATTCACTTCTAAATTTATGAATGATAGCTGAGGAAGGATAAGTTATAAGTCATGCTCTACTGTATAGAAATAAGAACATTTCCCTCCTCATTCTAAATAATGGTAGTAGAAACAATGTCTACTGAACAGGAACTGAACACAATTTGTCTTGCAGTCAGGCATGCATGCTACTAATTAAAAGATCTTGACTAGTTAGATTGGTCAGCAATGAAAACATCAACATCCCTGCCATCACATGTAACGACACCTGTCTGCTCTCTAAACCCTGCCTTAACAACACAATCTGTGGAAACACCACACAATACACAATAACTCATACTGATTGCGGACAATAAATTTATTTAACACTGGATTAGAACATATTGGTTATTCAACTTTAAAGTGAAGATGACTCATCTGAATATGAGAGTTATTTCAAGCTGTACTCAATTATTCAACATACAGGTATTAAACAATATTTAGTCAAAAAAGTACTAACAAAGCAGTCTTTGTTTGGCTGGAATTGCACAGAAACCCATGATTCTAAATTGCCAATTATGAATGAGGCATACTCAACACAATTTTGTTAATTGGTGACTTTGTAACACCTTTGTTTTGTAGTGAATGAGGTACAATTAGCATGCCTTTGTTACCTGGCACCTTAGGTACAACTGTTATTTAAATGAATGCTGTTGTTTACCTGGCTTTGGCACATTTGATACTAAACATTATAACTGAGCAAATTTTTACTGATGGACAATACTAACCAAATGCTATCACCATTTAAACATTGTAACATAGGAACAGTATAACAAAATCTTTTGAATATAAAATTGTTTTATACATGGATGTAATAAATAATTTGTACTGTATATACTTGAAATCACAGAGTGCTGATATCATTTCTAGGTGCTCCACTTTCAGTTGACAACCATTACTCACCAATTCTGAATTTTAAGTCACAATGTGGAACAATGGCAGCATTCAATTAATATCAGTGATATTTCATAATTAAATTTGAATTCTCTACACAGTTCCATACATTAAAACTGCATGAACCTGAGTGTTATTCCTATTTAAAACAGTGTCCTCCATAGGACTTTTGGGTTGGGGTTGGAAATATCACTGGTTGTCAAAAACTCAGCGTGAACCCTAGACATCTGAGTGTGTGCATGAAATTTCTAGCATGAAATATCATAAATCCCTGATTTTTGAAAACAATGTCAAGTCTAAAAATGTAATTTGTGATAAAACAGCTTAAATATTCAAATTAATTTAGAATCTACAATTGTCGCATGAAAATTTTATGAAAACCTTACCTGAGCAGTTATATCCATTAAGAAATCCATCAAGAATTGTTTTAGTGGTTTCTTCATATAGTTCATGGTTACGAGATCCTGGACCAAAAATATAATCAAAAGCAAATTTCATATCTTTGCTGGCCCGTTTTCTTAAATCTCTGGGCCTCTTTCTGAGGGTATAATTTGGTATGGCTTGTTCCTTGGGATCAAATACCAAAACATATTCGTTCATGATCTGAACCACAGTTTTAAAGTTGCCTTCCACCTCTTGTGCATTCTCTGGTCGTATTCGGACAACAACTTTGACTTTGCTTCCACCTGCATCCACAACTGAAGATTCAGAGCCACTTGTCAGTCTCCCTGGTCCATCATTTCCCTCATCTGGGAGTTTCCTCTTCCTAACAACTGGTAAGGGCATATCTTCTTTGTCACATTCAGAGCTGATTAACTCATAAACTGTAAAAGTAACAAGACAAGTTTATTATTACATTTATATACTTGAAATAATAATTTCAGCCTCTTACACCCAGTGTAAACAGCAATTGTTTTGGAGGAAAAGAAGATAGATAAAGTGGATCAGGTGAATCTATATTATACAGAAATTCATAGATTTGGAAGTTTAAGAAAATATTTATTAAAATGTTATATGTAAGCTTAAAATATTAAGGGGCATTTCTATGTTTCCAGTAATAAAAAATTTAAGTGATAGTTGACATTCTAGTATGTTCAAGGACATTTAAACACTTTTTAGCTAACACATGAATCTTTAAGTGCTTTCAAGGCCTTGTTTTTGCCAGCATAATACTCAAACACCTTTAAGACCTTATTTTTGCCATCTTAACACTCAAAAACTTTCAAGGACATGTACTTGTGAAAGAAAATTGAGTACATTCAAACTATAATTAAATATTCTCACTTCAACCAACTTTTTTCTTACTGATCTATATAAATCAACACACAGAAATAAAATCAAACATTAAGTAGAGAAATTCTCATTTCACTATCTAACTTGATATATAAACAAGATTTAAAAACAAAATAGATTTCAAATCTAAAAAAGTTATTTTTCCCCAGCCAACTGTTATGAAGATTTTACCAAATACTGATAAATTGAGCCAATGTAGCTGTTAATAAAACTGGATTTGTAATCCAATTACCTGACTTCAATGCCTGCCTAGGCAAGCCCGAGTCAACTACCTATTTCCATGGGAAGGCACTTAGCTCCCATTTATTCTGCATAATATAGCAAACAATGTGTTAAAAGTGTCATTCAACGGCCTAAAAGTTAGAACATCCACCTTGGATGCACAAGGTCACTGGTTCAAACTCTAGCCAAGTGATACCAATGACTTACAAAACTGGTACTGGCAGCGCCTTGCTTACCACTCAGCACTAAGAGGATAGTGTTAGGACTGGTCAGCCAGGAGTCAGGAATAATGTGACCAGGTCAGACATGATGCCCCAGTGCTAGACATCACTCTGAACTGCCACACTGCAGACATCATAGTGATATGAAACAGATTGTAAAAGCTACTATAAAAATCCAAAACAAACAGTCATTAAATGACAAAGCTGCATTAAAAATCCCAAAACACACTCTTACACAAAAGTGCCATTCAAATCAACAAGATAAAAAAACACTGATAAATATAAACAAAAACACTGAGTGTACTGCAATGCTGATGCCCATATCTTTAAACAGAATTGTTTCTCTGCATCATCACAAGTCTGTTCAATGCTGTTTTTTAAATATTTGGTAACCTGTGATAAACTTCTCACAATAACAAAGATTTAACCTTGCACTGATTAGGCCTAATACTGATGATCTAGTAATGTAGTGAAGGCCTAATAATCATGACCTATCAACCCTGGTGTTATAAATATTACACGATTTACAACCTAGAAGACAAAAAAAAACTTGTAAATAAAATAAAGATGTATTTCATAGCTGACTGAGGAAAGGCAAAATTATATTAACCACTATCAAGCAATGAAATTGTTTTATTGCATGTTTAACTTTAAATCCATATCAGAAAACAGTTTTTAGCAAGGGGGCCAATGTAAAATCTTGTACTTTTAAACTTTAAAATAAATTACAACTGCCTGTTTCTGAAATTAATTTACACTACAGAGAGTCCACTAGGGTTGCAAAATTACCAGTACTTTGTACTAGCAAGAATAAAAAAATGCAGCATAAGGCCAAAATTTTACCAGTACAATTGCTAATCTGCAAATTATGCAATATCATTAATGCATGATTTGTTATTTGCATAAAGTTGGGAAAATTATGTTCTAAACAATACTTTAGAGAAAGAAAATGATAGCATATCTGACCTTAACAGGAACTGTGTTGATAATAGACAACAGCACAAATCACCCCACTATAGTAATATAATCCATAGTCCGAGTTTCCTTCCCACCCCATTTTAGGAACTGTTACATTTATGCTGAGGTATGGGCTCAAGTAAATTGCCTACAGAAAAGTTGGAATTCGCTGCCACAACACAGTGGGTAGCTGCTTACTAGCAGGCTAACAAACTGAAACTACCTTATATTGAACCATACCTGCATGAAACTGATAGGAAGATGATTATAATATCTGTTGTGTCTTTAATCTTCTGACAGACAAGAGGAAACTAGTGTTGATTAAATGTTACATTATACTTGCCCTTTGCTTTGCTAGTCACATGATTACACAAATCTTGCAACCTACATTTCCATGACCTCAAATGGTCAATAATCATGTGTGTGATTAGGATTTTTAATGTAGCTTTAACAATTTTTCAGTCATATCACTACTATGTCTGGAGTGTGGCAGTTTATAGTGATGTCTAGTACTGGTGCATCATGCCGCAGACACGTTGCATGATGTCCCACCCAGTCACATTATCCTGACACCAGGTCGACCAGTCCTAACACTAACCTCTTAATGCTGAGCGCCAAGCGAGGCAGCTGTTAGTACCATTTTTGTAAGTCTTTGGTATGACTTGGCCGGGGTTCAACCCCACGACCTCCCGCTTCCGAGGCGCAATAATCATGTAATATCAACAATAAATGCCTTTTCAATGTCATATGAAAAATAACGAAAGTATTAAAAGAAAGTCACATAATGTTTGTAACAAGAACTAAAGTATACTTAATTCTCAACATATTTATTCAAAGAAAAGCTACCAGAAACCTGTTGATGTTGCAGCAGCCTGGAGAAAACTAGATTCATCCAGCAATGAGCACATGTCAATGTGGTAGCCATGTGATACCAACAAAAATATCTCCGACAAATGCTCTATGCTTCATGAATCAGGCTTTCTTGAGTTGGCAACAAATTCCAACTTTTCGATAGCCACTCCAACATAAATGTCAAAATATCTCCAATAGGGTGGGACAAGTCAGAGGAAACTTAGTAATTCCATTTGACTATCATCACTGTTAGTCACCAACTTAACCTACACACAATTAACAACTAATGTTGAGAGTGCACTTATAAAGTACACAGTTAAGCTGTTTACATGCAGACAGAATTCTACCACAGGTATATACCAATACACAGTATGAATCCAACAAAGAGATAAGCTGAATCTTCTGTTGCTGTGTTGTTTTTTCAATCACTGATCAAAGTTGGCAGGGATATGGGACTACAATTGACCTAATTGAAATGACAGATCGTTCCGCCTACCAAATCACAAGGCATGATGACCTGTTAACCTCCGACAAACATGCAGTATTTGGCAAAGAAATATCTTTCGGTTAAAGTGAAATGTTTGGTAAAAGTGATCTGTAATTTCTTAAAAATGTAAAAGTTTCATAAATTATACTGCAGTAGACAATATTTATATTTGTAGTTCAAGTTTGTATAGTAATAACCTATTTTGCTGTTTAGAAGTATACTGTTGTACATAATAATTGTAAAGTTCTACAATGTTTGTCAGATGGAATTTTGATCATTGGCATCTGTTGTTGCAAACATGTAAATGCATGCTTAATATATCGGAAGATAATTATCTGAAAACATTGTTTTTGCATTTCTTTATTATTAATTGCATTTGTGTTTCCCCATCCCCCCCCAGCTCAGTGCGAAGGTAAAGAGTCAATGAGGTATTTGAAAGATCGAGACAATAAATCACAATTTTTGGGATCAGACTTCAAATTTCAAACGTTAAAATAATGCAGTCTGGGGTTCAGTGATTCCTTTGGAAGAAAAAATAATATACATCAAAACTGGAAAGTTAGGGGGTTATACACTCATATTCTAGAAACGTTTATTTTTACATATATTTTTCAATTTCAATTTCTTTCATTTTCTTTTAGCTATCGACAGGACATGCTTTTCTGCATACATCATTTTTGTTTGCATACAAACACATTGTAATTGCCATTAACTTTGTCTATATTCAGCTAATCATACACACGAAAACAAATCTTTATCCATTGAAGTTTCATCCATGTTTTTGGAAAGGAATAAATCTAATTCCTCAGCTTAGACGATCTGGATATCGACTTCAGAATTACAAAGTTCCCATCGACTACTTTTCACTGTTATCGATCAAGAAATCAACAAATCATTGCAAATTTTATAAATATTTATCAAAAATAATTCATTCTAGTCACAAGCAGCTTGTCGGAGAAAGAAATGGCAGACATGAGCAATGCCTGGAGATGAGTCTAATTTACACTCATTGATTGGTTAATTAATCAGTGTGATTGACAAGTGCCAATAGGTCAATTGCATGAAAAGAATAGATCAGCTTCTGAGAGATTTAGATGTCTTTCGAGACTTAAAACAAACTGTACAGTTTGTCAGTACACAAACACCAATAGTTTCATTTTTGTCTGGTACCAGTAAAAAACAGCATATACAGGTTTAACAGAATTTCTCCATTACTCATACAGATTAGTGACAGTTGATATTTAGTAATCCGTCAGCAAAATCAATAACTGGGGGTAGATTAGCACTAATTTCAAGCCCTGATTCAAAGTTGCAGCTACAAAAAATAAAGCAAGGCTCGAAATTAGCAGACAGCTTTCCTGTTCAACTAGTAGTTTACCTGATTTTAATAGTACATTAGCAAGTAAAGTTTAAGCTGTCACTCATCAGCATTAATTTACGCTATATGTAATTTTCAAAACTCTAAATGAAAACAGTGCTGTATAATTCTTTACTGGTTTTGTTAGTGTTATTACAGGAGTGTTTAATCTATAAAAGATATGTTACAAAAATAAGCAACACAAAATAACTATATCTATACTCATGTGGATTTGTAAGATAATGTGTGTCAAAGATTGTTAATCCTAGTTACCTTTGACCTTTCTTATCCCACAAAATCCTTATTATGATTAAGCATTCCATCTTTAAAGGATTAGCATCAGAGAGAGACATATTTTATTCAAACATTAACATCTCTTGTGAAACTTAAATGCCTGTACTGCTATAAGATGAGCTTACTTTCGCTGCCTTATATCGTCTGTCAGTGGTTTTATGATATGCAATGTAAATGAATTTTTTTATTAAGTTCTTTGTTCTTTCCAACTGATGGAAGTTCTAACAAAAATATATCTATTTTTACATTTATTTTCTGGATAATCATTGTTTTTCTTGTAAACTTTTAGCAAATATTTTCAAGTAGCCTTGAAGGTTTCTTAAAACAAGATTTGCACTTCTGGATTATGAATTATGGTCACATTTAGGTAATAATGTTAATCTAGATATGCAACTCATGTTGTTTGTTGGGAAGTAAATATCTCAATCTATCAGTCTTTCCGGCTACCTATGTACAATTATATTTTTTTTTAGAAAGTTTCACTAATTATAAAGTTTTTAAGCCAGGAAGTTTATATTGGTATGTTTATGCTAACTGTGCTTTGTCCACCATGACAGAAAACTAGGTTCTCATTTGTTTTCCAAATAAGGCTTGCTATGCCATATTTGGATATTTTGTGATAAATTGTTCTATACATACCATATTAACTACAATCAGCTTACATTTCCAAATAATATAGTACAAGAAAAATGACACTATAAAGGGAAGAAGATATTAGTTAAACTAATATGGTCGACGATCCAAAAGAAAATTTCTGATAAAGAAGGTAACAATATTCCATATGTATTTCAACAATTATATTCATTGAATCTTTATTAAATATGAGGACTTTTTAATTTCTTCCAGTATATGTAAGGAACATGTTCAAACTTGTTTATAGTAGGCTGGAAATGTGCTGGGTGTTAATCACAGTTGGCTGCTCCATTGATGAACATAAGGCTTTAGTTAGAATCCCACCCATGATGCTGGGGTGCTAATATAAAAAAATATATTTCTGACCATCCCTGTTTTTTGTTTTCAGCCATAGCACCCCTCCAGGAATTTTTTTTTACAAACAATTATCAAAACTGATTTGTGTAATGAACTGAGCTGGTTTAGCCCAGTACTTAAAGTGTTTAGTACATTATGCTAATCATTATAATATAATGCTAGAAAATAAATGCTGGTTGACAAACAGTGCAATCAAAAACATGTAACTTTTGGACTTAGTACTAACATTCCATATAATGCATGTACTGTGTATGAGAGTTACATTATTTATTTTGTATTCCATTATATATACAAGTAATGGAAGCAGGCAAGTTTTTTCTTCTGCTGAAAATGTATTGTTAAAGAAATCTGAAAAGGATAGTGAATCTGTTTGATTAGAAGGACAGCATACCTTTGATTCGTAACGCGAACATGTCAATGTTAGGCACCTGGCGATAGTCAGGTTAGAAATAATAAATTAATGAAATGACGTTTTGTGCAATTTTGTTTATATCCTTGCTGCTTTTCGTTTTTAAAAACAGTCCGGGGATACAAACGAATGGAAGGTTAAGTAAGTACTATATGCTTCTGAAGTAAACACTGATAATCAAACATATCGAATATTGGGTTTAATACAAATATTTTGACAAGTGACACCGTTTAGCCAGATTAGGTTGAAAAAGACTAGCGTTATCACTTACTGGAAATAAATTGTGTACTAAATTGTGTATCTACACTAAACTGATCACCCCCCCCCCACAAAAAAAAAAAAACATACATAATTGTAACAACAAGGTTGATAGTTTTAAATAACACGTTATGAATTGTTATGGCATAAGCAATTGTTGGGCGATCCTCTCTGGATATTGCGCCACGATCTGTTAACTCACTCTGATTTTCCGCACAAACCTAGTTGTCTTAAAAGCTTAATATTTCATTAAACGTTGTGTTAAATCCTGAATGTAATCGTCAAATACTCCGACAAAATTATTGTCAACTTCTTTGTTTCAAATATAGCACGCAAACTATACAACTGGTGATTGGTTGAATTTTGTCCGTTTGATAAAGACGCTTTAATATTTACCCAATTTAGAGGAATATCAGCATATATGCGTTTCATAGACTGTGATGAAAGGGTAACTACTCCGCAGGACTTGACTAAAAGGTAAACATTTCCTGAAAGTTGGAAAGCAAAGATTGAACTGAACATTAGAAGTTTCAGAAAACTTTCCAACAAATCAAATTTAACATTCTTCCAGTTTAGAAATAGTTAACATAAAGTTAAAGTAAGGTCATAAAGGAATCCAACTCGAGCATCGTTGGTACAGTTGTTCATCGAACCTGAATCGGGTACGAAAAGGATTATCGGAGGTTTTAACCCATTTCAAGTTTGACTTTTGAGAGTTTTAGGCACTAAGTGATACATTGCATTTACGTTGTCATAAATTTTGAGGAAAATATGTCGAATCTTCAATAAGTGAAATAGTATAAACATTACTTGTGATGGTTTAGATGTATCCTTATATTTACAACCTTAAACGAGTTCTTGGGAAGAGGAATATATTTTGTCACTAATCCACAAAATCACAATTATACAATGTTTCATGATCCTGCCTCAGTTTCAGTGATCATGCTAAAATCAAGCCAGTTCAGTTTTTAATTCAACATTTATTATTCCTTAACATGCACTCAGAGCAATAAAAACTATATGCAAGACTCATTAAATGTTCAAAGTTTATATTCATTTTCTGCATCTAATTCACATCAGATCATAAAGCTTAGTCTTCGGCTTTCTGTTTTGGTCCAGTTCCATTTTAGAGCTTAATGACGTGTCTTGGGTTATAATCCTTTACTTTTGCTGAGGTAAGGAGCACTGTCATTCAGACTGTTGACAAAATCAGTGATCTCATATTAGCAAATTAGCATTAATTTTGAACCCGATGACATCTCACATTGTTAAAGAACATGATGACATAATCCCAGTTCTGTGTGACATATTTACCCAATTCATTGTAAAATATTCAGTTCCAAGCATTGAAAAAATGCTTATCTTAAACAAAATCAGAATACTATTAACCATGAGATGTGCTTGTATCTTTAGAAAAATGAATATGCACCACATTTGGGGCTGACCATTTTATTTAGGGGGAAAGGGGAAGTAGCCATCTTATTTTCATGTTTAATGAGTTCTTTACAGGTAATACAGCAGTTGTAATGTTATTTGTTATTGAAGAATAACTGCAGAAGGCGTTCTATAGTATTTATTATATACAAGACATCAATACAGCTTGGAAGGGGAGTAAAGTCTGCCCTGAGTGTCTATTTCCCATGGAACTTAAACCCTAGTGAATGTATAACATAAACCAGCTGTTGGTGTGTATCAGTTCTAGTGCAGTGTGGAATGTCTGATTACTTTTACTGTCAAGTGATGTTTCAAAGCTAATTAGATTAAGGCTTACACTACATCTCCCTTCCTGAGAAGTTTACATTAAAACGAAACGTGATCTGATGACCGCATTTCTAAACAAGCTACATCAGCTTAATTTATTTTACAAGTTCAGTCTCTCAGGTGGTTTCGACAATCTTCCCGAACGTGTGAAATATCCGTTTTGACTGGTTGGCACTGCTTTGCTTTCATCTGAGTCAGTCAAAGTATCAGGGTCTGAAGCAGTCACTTTTAGAGGCTCCGATAATGTGGTAGGCATGGGAACTAAATTTCTCCTATTACGCCATATCTCTCCCTCGTCAGTTACTACCATGTATGAACGAGGTGTATATGCCTCAGATTTAATTATCCCTGAAGAAAAATGATCTTTAATCCATACTTTATTCCCTACCTGAAGTTTTTTCATATTTCGGAGGCGATGTCGACGATCATAATTTCTCTTTTGAGTTTGCTTTTGATAGTTTTCCGATTTCTTCAGTTTCATTAAATCTGTCCGTTTCGGCTCTAAGTTGTTTGGTGCCATTGGCAAAGTAGTTTGTAATTTTCTTCCCATCAGTAATTCAGCAGGGCTGTATCCATTTGGTAATGGTGTTGCATGATATGTCAAAAGAGCTATGTAAGGATCGTTTGCTTTTTTAAGCATTCTTTTAATTGTCTGAACAGCCCTTTCGGCGAGACCATTGCTCTGTGGATATTTTGGACTGCTTGTAATATGCCTGAATCCATAACTTTTTGCAAAATCTTTGAGTATTGCGGATGTGTATTGTGGACCATTATCTGAAACTAAAACTTCTGGTATACCGTGTCGCGCAAAGATTGATTTGAGATGATTGACAATTGCTTTCGAACCTGTGCCTTGCAATTTTGCTATTTCGATGTATTGTGAGAAGTAATCAATCACCAAGAGATATGTTTGACCATTCAGTTCAAACAAGTCTGAAGCGACTCTTTGCCAAGGTCGACTTGGAAATTCATTTGGTATCATTGGTTCAGCTTGATCTCGTTAGTTTTCGATGCAGTTTTGGCAAGACTTTACCAAGTGCTCTAGCTGAGTACTTAGTCCTTTCCACCAAACTGACGTTTTGGCGCGTTCTCGGCATTTAACTATGCCTTGGTGACCATCGTGAATTCTCTCTAGGATTTCTCTTTGAAGTGATTCTGGTACGACAAGGCGTGTACCTTTCATTAAAAGACCATTTTGAACTGTAAATTCACCTCTATCTGCCCAGTACGATTGAAGTTTTCCGTCAATAGCGGATTTCTCTGGCCACCCCGTTTCACAGAATTGTACAAGTTGTTTGCAAATCGAATCATTTCGATATTCAGACTTTATTTGTTCAAGTCGGGTATTTGATGCAGGCAAATTGCTAACTACGAAATCAACATAGGCGTTAGTTTCAGCCTGAAATTCTCTGTCACTCTCAGAGTGATAACTTAAAGGTGCTCTGGATAGAGCATCAGCAGTTAATAGATTTTTGCCAGCAACATGAACTATACAAAAGTTGAATCTCATCAAACGCATTCTAAAGCGTTGAATTCTAGGGGGTAAATCTCCCAAGATTTTTGTGCTCATTAGTGGTACTAATGGCTTATGGTCAGTTTCAAGTTTGAATTGTGACCCAATTAAATAGCTACTGAAGCGTTCACAAGCCCAAGTGATTGCAAGGGCCTCTTTTTCTATTTGAGCATAGCGTTGCTCAGTTTCTGACATACCTCGTGATGCGAACGCCACCGGTCTCAGAGTGCTTCCGTGCTTCTGCCGTAGCACAGCACCTAGTCCAAATGAAGATGCATCTGCAGATACAACTATTTCTCTATTTGGATCATAGTGTGCTAAAGTTGGTGAAGATATCATTTCTTGCTTGATATCTCTAAAAGCTTGTTCTTGATCTGGACCCCAAGTCCACGAGTTTTTACCTTTCAAAAGCTCACGTAATGGTTTTGATTTTTCTGCCAAATTTGGACTAAATTTGCCAAGCTGATTTGCCATACCGAGAAATCGTCGTTTATCTGTTACGCATTTCGGTGTTTCCATTTCCGTTATAGCTTTGGCTTTTTCTGGATCAGGTCGGCAACCATTTTCGTCAACAACATGCCCAAGAAACCTTATTGATGGTCTCGAAAATTCACACTTTTCAGCGTTCAAAGTGACGCCGGCCTTTTGAATTGATTTCATTACCATTTCTAGTCTTTCGTCATGCTGTTTCTGCGTTTCCCCAAAGACAAGAACATCGTCCATGTGACAGAGTGTTCCGTCAAGTCGCTGCAGCGTTTCTGACATCCTTTTCTGAAAAAATTCAGGCGCAGAACTGATTCCGAATGGAAGGCGATTAAAATAAAACCTTCCAAAAGGAGTAATGAAAGCTGTAAGGCGGCGTGAATCTTCTGACAGGTTTATCTGCCAAAAGCCTGAGTTTGCATCAAGTTTGGTGAAAAACTTTGCACCTGCTAGTTTTGCAAGGGATTCTTCAACTGATGGTAGTGGGTGGTTTTCTCTTTTAACCGATTCATTCAGTTTTGTTAGATCCACGCAAATTCGTACCGTACCGTTTGGTTTCGGAACAACAACCATTGCCGCGCACCACTCAGTGGGCTCATCTACTTTTGAAATAACACCTATTTTTTCCATTCTATCCAACTCCTCTTGAACTTTATTCAATAAAGGGATAGGAACCTTTCTTGGGGTAGATAAGGCATAAGGTTTGGCATTTTTGTCCAGAGTTATGTTATAGAACCATTTTGTTTTCCCTAGACCTTTAAACAAATTTGGAAATTTCTCGCGATAATCCCTATCTAAATGTATGGATTTATCGTGAATTTTGCTTGCATTTTGTGAGTTTTTATCTGAGGCATTTACTGAGGATATATTTACCTGTTCAATTATCTTGAGAGCCTGAATCGCGGGCCTGCCCAAGAGTGCCTGATTCAGTCCCTTTACAACAAATATGTCTTGTACACTGAATGCATCGTTTGATTCAAGTCCACATGTGAATTTTCCAAGCACTTTAAGTTCAAAGTTTCCAGGTCCATACAGTTTTCGATCAGACTTTGATAGTTTTTGGTCTCCAATTTTTCTTAAATCTCTCTCAGGAATTACAGTCACATCAGCTCCAGTATCAATCTTGAATACAAGTGAAGTGTTGTTTAATCTCACACGCGTTATCCACGGCTGACCCTTCTTCATGCTAATAGTCCCTAGAAATCCAGATTCCTCTCTAGATTCTATTGTGCGAACTGTTGACTTTGACAAACAGCATTTTGCATAGTGTCCTCTTTTCTTACACTTGTAGCATTCTGCTTCTTTTGCTGGACATTGGTCTCGAGAATGATTAATTTTCTTTCCACATCTCATGCATCCTTTTCTGCTGACATTATTTTGCTGAACATTTGGGATTTTATGTTTCTGTTTCCCATATTTCATTGAAGACGATTTTACTGCATCCATTTCAGACATTCGTTCTCCACTTGCTCGTATCGTTGTTTGTTGCTTTTTCACAGCTTCATTTTGTCGAGCTTGACTAACGGCTGACTCTAGAGTTAGATTTGCATCTAACTGCAATTTTTCTGACAGCTTTGAATCTCGCAGTCCAACTACAAGTCGATCTCTGATCATTTCATCATGTAGTGGCCCGAAATTACAATTATCTGCTAACACATAGATAGCTGTAACAAAACTGTCCACTGTTTCTCCCTCTTCCTGTTTTCTTTGATTAAATTTGCCCTTTCAAAAATTACATTCCTCTTTGGAATGAAATATAGCATGAATCTATCTGTCACGGGCTTCCACTTCTTTTGATTTTCCTCTGTCAGGTTGAACGAAGACAAAATGTCATCTGCCTCACTTCCCATGGAATAAATCAAGTTATTCACTTGAATTTCTTCCTCTTTTTCACTAAGTCCAGACGCTTGCCGAAAGCGTTCAAAGCGCTGAAACCACTTTTCCCAAGTTTCAGGTCTCGAAAAGTCAAATTTGTCCGGATTTGTAAATTGAAATGAAGCCATTTTCAACTCTGATAATTTCGATCCTGTGTTTTTACCGCTGCCACCATGTAATGTTATTTGTTATTGAAGAATAACTGCAGAAGGCGTTCTATAGTATTTATTATATACAAGACATCAATACAGCTTGGAAGGGGAGTAAAGTCTGCCCTGAGTGTCTATTTCCCATGGAACTTAAACCCTAGTGAATGTATAACATAAACCAGCTGTTGGTGTGTATCAGTTCTAGTGCAGTGTGGAATGTCTGATTACTTTTACTGTCAAGTGATGTTTCAAAGCTAATTAGATTAAGGCTTACACTACAGCAGTAATAAATGCTTCTGTCCAGTTCGGGAATTAGGGGCCCCGAGTGGCAGAGTGGTCTAAAGCGCTCTTCGTTACGGATCACTGCCATCTCACCTCTGTCTGCGGCGGTTCGAGTCTAAGATTCAGCCAATGTGGGCATGTGAGAAAGCTTGCCAGTAGCTTCTCGTGGGTCGGTGGTTCTTTCCGGGTTCTTCCTCCACCATTAATACTGGCCGCCATGTATAGCCTATCGTGCTGAAAAATGGCGTTAAACCCCACAACAACAACAACAACAACAACCAGTTTGGGAATTAACTCTTTATCAACACAAATTGACTGTGCTGACATGAGGGCTGATTATTATCTTTCAATCAATCTATTTCATGGCTAAAATCATTGCAAAATGCATGTGTCAGTTAGTAGTTAGTATAAAGATAATGAATAATAAAGTAACTAATCTGAATATTTAGTTCAGCGTGTTGAATATGTTATGTAACAGTTACATACAGGTGGTGCTCCTATTTGACGAACAATGTATACAACAGAATGACTTGTGTTGATATGTTGTTTTGCAGTATGTGCAAAGAATTAAAAAGCCCACCCTTTCTACTGTGCTTCACAAGTATAACTCTGTCATCCTGGAGTAATGAACTTCATTTTTGAAATGTTGGCCTGGAATCTGCTATAAAGTCATCTGCATGAACTGACTACTGAAGAAATGTAAATCTATGCTCATATTTTCAGGATATATGCATTCTCCCCCTCTCCCCCTAAAATAGAGTACATGTACTATAAAAACTATTTCATATACAGTTATTATTTTAAAAATGTATGCATAATTAGGTGGTAAAACATTACAGTCGAACCCACTTATCTCGACCTCGGTTAACTCGCCAACCCTATTAAGTCGACATTTTTGAAGTGGAACCACCAAATTCTCTCTTTGTCTTAGCATTTTCTCATCGGTTATGTCGATTCTTTTATGTCGCCGAACCCTAATATCTCGAGCACAAAAGAGGGCCAAATTTGCCACTTAACGTCAGTTATCTCGATCCCTATGACCAATCACCAAGCAGACTGTTAAAGGCAAAAAGCAACAAAGCATTTTAGACTTTGTAAAGAAACCATAGTAACTGCGTGTACGATACTTTTCAGAGCTGTGTCAGAGTGAAATGACTCGCGAATTTAATTTTGACACTGGTTAGCTTTTTGTAAAAACGAACTACACCCCGCACGTTTTTTGTGATTTTGTGAGCGATCTTTGTGTTTGGAATTTTGGAGAATATAATAAAGGTTTGTATCGAGAATCGATGGTGGTTTGTATTGTATACTGGTAAATCTTTGCTGTTAGTTGGTGCACATATGCCTTTTATTGTTAGCAAACATGTATGTACATTTTTATAGCATACCGATCGCTTCATCAAACAAATCGCAGCAACGCTGTTGTGTAAAAAAACCTCCAAAAACACGTGCATGTACATTCTCATTTATTAACGCACATCATGTACATAAAGAAAGTTCAAGCACATGTTAATATATTGCCGCCATATTGGTTTTCGTTTATCTCAATCATCGGTTATCTCGACGCTTTCTGGCAAACCCCTAGGCCGGCGACATAACTGGGTTCAACTGTATTCTCATCACTTCACAAGATATAGCAACATTAAAGTCCCACTGTATATGAAGACATTTTTAGCTAGATGTACAGTGATATATGAAATGACTATCTATTATTTTACAAAATTAACCATATGTTTTCTCATGTGGATACACCCTCTGCAAATATCAGTGAGTCAGTCTCTTTCTCTTGTGATTGTATTCTTTGTATATATCAGTGAGTTGATCTCTTTCTCCTAATTGTACTCACTGAAAATATCAACAAGCAATCTCTCTCTCTTTCTCATGGTTTATTCTGTGTATATATCATTCAGTCAATCTTGCTGTCATGGTCATTTATTTTAATATTGATTAATTGACAAAGTACTTCATACTTATGATTTTTCGCCATTAAAACTGGCTAGGTTCATCAGAAATGCCAGACATTTGAATATAACAAGAAACATCATAATGAGTGACTGATTAGGTTGAAAATGTTTAAAGATTTATTAAAGTACATTTCTCTGTTGATTTGAATGGATTATTGTATATACGAGATGGCAATTGTCTTGACAGTTTTGGGAATGGAATAAATTTCACACCACTACCAAGTATTTGTTTTCTGAGCTATATTTTCAACGTTGTCAAAGTCTGAGTATGGTTTATCACATTATCTAACCAATCTTCAGTTGTTAATGTCTTATGTTACTGATAACTTAATGGAGTAAAATTGCTGATGACAGAGCAACTGGAGGTGTGTCCCTTAGATATATGCTGATTAGTCGGACATATTAGCAAGAGTGACAGTATGCAACTTACCCATTGAAGTAAACGATGAATATTTAGATCCATTGCATATTGACACAAAAATTGGTTGTCTAGTACAGTGCACCTTTGTCCTTATTAAAGGTGTATATTTTATTTACGTTTATGTATTTTATATATATCGACCAGGGTGTCTAGCATAGAGAAAGTTTTGTGAATTTTCAACAAACGTTCATGACATATGAGAGCAAAACTGAATGAATTTGTTGTATTAAATGTTTCTTGCTTTCTGATGAAGACTCTTGCCTTCTACTACTGCCCAGATATTTTTTATAGTTATCCAGATTAAGATAAGAATGTTTTTTTTTGATATAGGTACAGCATAATTACTGGTATTTTATTGACAACGTAGAGCAAAATGGTCAACACACCAATACCTCACAGTCTGAAGTCTGAATGCAAAAAGGCAGCCAAAATATTGAGAGAGTTCACTGTTCCGACAGCTCGGATGGGCCCTGACAAGCTGATTCCTGGTAAATATATCACAAGGAGTAACCAGAAATAATGATAATAATTTAACACCAAAGGAACATTTTCTTTTTTAGTATGATGAATCACTTATTAAATGCCAAGCCAATTACTCATTCTTAGAAGGCAATTTCACCTGTATGTTTCTCAGCTAATGAATATTTCAGGTTTCTTTTTAGACTGACCCAGTATCCAGTACAGACTGGTTATATATTTTGGTCCCAAATAAAGGCATTCTGGTATCAGTCAGCAGGGGTCTTGCTAACAGGTGAAGTGGGTGACTAAGTCCTCTTAAATTTATAAAATTCACCTACTTATGATAGCAAAAATAATTTTGTCCTCTGATTTTTTTAGACATGTAAAGAGTGACAGTAGATTCTCCCTCAACCCATGACAGGTAGTTCTGATGGTGTTGTGTTGTAGCCCAAGGCAAAATATTTAGCATATGATGTTGCTACCAATCATGCTAACAAGCAAACTCTTGGACATTCACAGGTGTATGTTTTAATAGCTGGCTGACCAATAACCTCTTCATGATGTTGCTACCAATCATGCTAACAAGCAAACTCTTGGACATTACAGGTGTATGTTTTAATAGCTGGCTGACCAATAACCTCTTCATGATGTTGCTACCAATCATGCTAACAAGCAAACTCTTGGACATTCACAGGTGTATGTTTTAATAGCTGGCTGACCAATAACCTCTTCCTGAGCTCAGTTATCACTGCTCAATTTCTGCAAGTTACTCTTTGATGATGAAAATATCCCAAATTTTATTTTGAAACCTGGACATCAATATGTAAATAGCAATTTGTGTTTAAAAATAGAATCTTTGAAAAGCAGTATATAATTTACCACCACCCTATGAAGATTTTGGCTGCTGCATTTGCATTATTTTCTTTCTAAAGTAAGTATGAAACCATAAGTGAACCTGTAATGGCTGACACTGCTGTGTTCATTAGATTGTATGTTTTCATAAATCATTGGACAGATAGATTAATGAAATATATATAAATCATAGAAAGCAAAGTCTAAATATTATGTGATAGATGATTTAGCCTAAAAATGTAATCATGTTGGACAATACTGTTATGTAGAATTCAAGAAGCTTTGTAAGGTCATAGTTGCTTTCTGACATCACTCATTTTTGTGAAAATACAACAAAAAAACAGTGAAGCAAATACAATTTTACCATTGCATGATGTTACTACAAGTACATAAGCAAATAATAAAACTATAAATTTTGCAATTTGTCAGCGGATTGTTGTAACAAAGCTAGAAAGTAAGTAATTACATTAAGAAAATCCCTTTCTAAAAATAGATGCACTCACATGTCATGCATGGTGCCATACAGCACAATCATTTATTGGCAACAATGAAATTAATATTGTATGAAGACATGTATGCATTTCCTTTCATATATTTGTTATGGGGGTTGTTTCAAAGTAGTTTAGAAATCTTTTTGACTGCCATTTTATATGAAACGTTCAGAAAGTAAAAGAGAAAATGTTTAAGTGGTAATTGATTAAGTAATTTTACCAGTTTGCAATTAAAGTACTGTAATTCATTTTTTTTGTCAGTTAAAATTAATTACAGTATATAATTTCTGTCTGCTCTTTTAAAGTCATATGGCTAAAATATACTGCATGTATGTATGTATGTGTATATATATATATATATATATATATATATATATATATATATATATATATATATATATATATATATATATCAGCTTTCACTTCTCCCTCCTTTGTTAAAAGAAGAAGTCACCGTAAGTCAAGCCTAGCTAAATTACCTACATCTTTAGAGCTACAAAAAAAAATTGGTAACAACAATCTCCAGTTTCTACTTTAAATATGTTTCCCTATTACATTAGCATTGGGGATATAAGCCTGCTCCCTTGCTACCTCTGGAACCCATCAGAGGTAAAAAGACAAAAATTTGTCTTTTTTATTGCATATAGAAGATGGTCAATAACTCCTGCACATTACCAACTCTGCCACCACCAGGTGTTGCTTCCATGCAACAACATCGTATTAGGCATCTCCTGTTAATCCAAACCCAATGTTATAGTGGGGGAATATATGTGTGTGTGTGCATGTCTTTGGGTGTAGGTGTATATAAAACAAACTGTATTTCTCAGTATATATGTCTGTGTGTGTGTATGTATGTGTATATATATATATATATATATATATATATATATATATATATATATATATATATATATATATATGTATGTATATTTCAAACTGAGAATCAAAATGACTGATTATGAAGGAATCTGTCTGGGGAAATAAACTCAAACATTTTAAAGCACAAAATATTTTCTTCAAGAACATAATGAATAATCTTGACTGTGCGTATGTGATTGTGTGTGAACATAATAAAGAATCATTATTGTGTGTGTGTGTAATTCAAAATGGCTCAAATACAAAACAGTTTCCAAACATTTAAAGCTAAACAGACTCTTCATCAGGAGATGAAACAATTTACATGCACAAAGCAAACACTTAACACAAAGGCCAAGAGAAATTGTTGACTCCTGCATGTTTGAATGACATAGGGAAATCTACAAACAATTGAAAAATAGAAAAAAGAAGAAGAAAAAAAATGGGAAAAATGGGTAAACTACTGGTAAATGATGAAAATAATAATGATATAAAATGTAAAGAGTTAGGGAATATTTACTTTTTTATATATGCATGTTACATGTATCTAACCATTGTTTGACATTGTTATATTATGCAGGTCACAAACATTTGCATTTACATGCAAAATAAAATTCATTTTTTGCTGAATAAGCCACTTCATATATTTTTTTTTTTACAGCAGGAATATTGATGAAAGCGAAAGGTCTTGCAATTTTAACTGTGGTCAAAGCTGGATTTCTTGTCACAGCCAGGGGAGGGAGTGGCATCGTCATTGCAAAACTGGATGACAGCTTGTTTTCAGGTGGTTTGGTGTTTTTATATTTCATCTGATATTTGCTAACCGTTACAGTGATATGTCAGTCTCTGTTCTGTCTTTTTTTATTAATGGTAAAGGACTCCAGATAAATTTATAGAAAAACAATGATCAGGAAAGAAAGAAATATATTGATTGCATGCATGTACTATTTTCATGGCATACCATACACATTGTTTTGGGAAAGGAAAGATACAACTACATTTCAGCAAAGACCCCTGGGTGACCAAGTAGTCTAAGGTACTTGCCTTTGTAGATCACAGGTCTCACCTCTGTTCATGTGGGTTCAAGCCTCAGCTCCACCAACATGGGCTTGAGAAAAAGCTTGGCCATAGCTTCCCACGGGTCTTGATTCTTCCAGGGTTCTTTGTCCATAAATATACTGGTCACCATGAATTGCCTATCATGTCATTTACCATAACCTCACAAAACCAAACCAAATCAAACAGTCCCACCTATTATAACAGAAAAAAGAAATTTAATTTGCATTAAAACTTTTTATATTTGATGTAAAAGTAATCCTTAAAATGCTTAGAGGTTTCATTTCAATATTTTGTATTTCATTTAAAAATTATCTTGTAGTGCAGACACATTTTAATCGTCATTCTTATGTCATTTTAGTCATATTTTTTAAATCAAATTATCTAATGTATTTATCTCAGCTGATTTTTTAAAAAAATTAATGGTATTTTAGGTTGGTCTGCACCGTCTGCTATTGGAATTGCTGGTCTTGGTGGAGGCTTTGAAGTTGGAGCCGAGGTAATAGCAGCAACAACAATATTAGCAACAGTACAGTCAAACACTGAACAGCACAAAAGAAAAAAAACATGAAGAAATTTATCCATAGGAATGAGAATGATAATTGTACCCTGTTTAATTAAAATACGATACTCCGGCACTATAATGCTGTTAAGGGGAGTCATACTGTATTATGTGTTATAAGTGATGTAACCTTTTAATGAGGTAGGTTAAGGGGAGTAATAATGTGTTCAACATCATAAGTGATATAACCGTATCATCTATTTTAAGGTGTCATTATGTATACTGAGTTATAAGAGATGTAACCTTATAATGAGGTAGGTAAAGGGGAGTCATAAAGTGTTCCATGTTATAAGTGATGTAACAATATGAGGATGGTCATGGGGTCATAATGTATACCGAGTTAAAAGCAATATAACCATATAATGAGGTAGATTAAGGAGAGTCTTAATGTGTATCATGTTATAAGAGGATTCATAACATATTTCTGTATTATAAGTGAGGTCACCTTAATAATGAGGTAGGTTAATATCAAATCAATATTAATCCCAGAAATAGAATCCAAAAACCATACCCCTGTTATCTTATAAGGGAATGCACTATGCAGAAGGATCTTATAGTGAGGTATCATAATATGTATTTGATGATAAAGTGGAGGATGACTATAACAGTGATAATGACATAAGCAATAATGTGGGGTAGGTTGATAGTAATAAGGATTATTATCGTCAGATGAAAAAAATGGGAAAAAGATCAATAGCTTTGTGAATATGACACAGCTTTGAAAGTTAACTCACTTTTCATTTTGTTGTACCTTGATGTTAAGTATTGAAGTTTGATTTTAAGCCACAAATGCTGATTTGTAAGTTGTAAGCACATCAAGGTCTATGTTGTTGTGTTAACTTATTAGTCCTAACAAACTGCATAGATCCAGATCTGTTGGCATATTATGCAACAAAAGGTCTGTGTTGTTTACCATTAGATCAGACCTACAGGTATTTAAATCAATGGTCATATGCAAGCTTCAACAACAATTGTAGGTCTCCTTGAAGTTTAATTTGTTCGGGGGGCCCCGAGTGGCCGAGTGGTCTTACGACCTCTCTGTTACAGATCACTGCCATCTCACCTCTGTCTTCATGGGTTCGAGTCTCAGATTTGGCTAATGTGGGTATGTGAGAAAGCTTGTCAGTAGCTTGTATTTGTTTTGATTTTAAACCAAATTTTGTTTAACTTAAATATTTCACTGGTCCCTTTGGGTTAGATAGAAATTTGTTCCAATGTATTTACAATATCACAAATATATATAATTCACTATGGTTACTTTTATCTAATTTGACAGTGATCATAATAAAATTTTGTGAAAAAATATTTTGCTCTGATTTACCTTTTAAGTGTGGCTAAATATAAAAGTTGACTTTTGATACAACTTCAATCAAAGTCTTGTTTATATATCCAAGTACAGTATAACTGCCTTAAGGTAGCTGTTGGGACATTATAACTTTTTTAGATGACTGGAAAGAAGAGTTTAAATTAGTCTTAATTGGAAGCAAACTAATATATACGCAGTCTGAAGTAAAGATGCCAGCATGTATCCAGATACTTGGGCACCTGCCCATTGATAATAACCCGGATAATAAAAGTGGCCACTGGATACCCATTTATCATATACATGTTTTCTATCAGTGCTTGTAAAGTCAGCACTCACTTTGTTCACAAGTTGACAATCCTTGTGACTGAGCCACAAATACATGTACTTTTTCAGTGTCAAGCAGAGGTCTGACTCCTCCAATAAATAAGTGCTTAATCCCATAGCTTGTTTTCCAGTGTGACAACCCTTTGATTTTACTGCGAGTGTAGTACAGTAGCAAGTAATAGAGGATGTTTATTTGATCTTGCCCACAGCGCAACCTTTAATAGATTTCACAGACTGTATGATCAAAGTTTTACTTACAAAGTGTCACAAGATGAAGCCGGGTTGGGACTGGATTAGTGAAGACACCGAAAGCAACTGCGTTAATAAGATGTTTATTTATAAACGCAAATTAAATATGAACGAATCTGACACCATTATAAAACAAAAGATAAGGAAAATTATAAAGTTTCTAATATGGAACTATCAACAACAAGTAACTCAATGAAAAAACTCAAAGATGAATTTAACAAATGGAATTTTAAACAAACGTGAATAACGTCCTATCACCGATCAACAAATAAAATTATATGATCAACACTCCAATATAAACTAGGTCTTATTAAATACCAAGGGTGACCAAAGCATGTGATTTATGCACTTATCAATATAATACTCATTTATTTGTCAATCTATCAACTCATCAATTTATGAATTCATCAAGCGATATTGGAATATGTATGAATTTATGAATCTATCGTTCATATAATGATATTGAAATGGGAATGCATGAAATTATGAATCTATCGCTCATATGATGATATTTAAATGGGAATGCATGTAATTTTGCTCAGATAGCAATAGTGAAAATAACAATAACATGGAACACGTAATATATATATAACTATCGTGGCGCCCATTTGACGTCCAAGATGTATCTCCGGTTACACCCACTCTAGTCAATGGTCAAAGAGCCCCCACATATGATCCACCTCTCCCTGTCTGTTGAAGGATCCCTCGAGAGCCCTCACATTCAACACAGACCTGATGGTCGTGAAGCATTGGTCCCTCGCATTGAGAACACCAGTACACTCTTCTGAACCAACGTCACCAGACACAGCATACACGTCACAAGAAACCACACAGAGTTCTGTGACTCCACATCACCAAACCATATATAAGGCAGCTAAAAGTATAACAACTAAACCGTGTAGTACATATGACATGGTTAAGTACTTCTGCATTGATATATGTTGCGCATGCATGCACATGAATTCGAAACTCATTACATTATTCATTCAGTGCATGCATTGTATAATTAAATTGAATCTGTCTGTTCAGTTACAACAAATAGCTAACTTGAACCAGACTATAGTATTTCTAATATCATGGCATTGTATAATCTAGGTATTGACTCTCTGTAGAATTTAGAATAAATTCTAAAACATCTAATATATGAAACAATTCTGTCATATAAAACGAATAGTGATAAAGAATACTATCTTAAATTTCAATACCTCTACAGCTGAAGATTTGTTCCCATAAAGAGGTAAGCATTCTGACAAGACTCGTCATAATGTAATTTGTTTATAGAGAATTTGCTCTAAATGTATACTAGCTGTGAAAGATATGCACAGCAGGGTACTTAGGTTTTCCCTGCGGGCAATTTGCACATGCAGCATGGGTTGAGTAGTGCTCAATATTTTGAAATAACTGGAGCCAACAAAATTTTCCACTCTTGGGTGACACTGTACGCAGCAATGAAACCCGAGTACATTTTTTTGATCACATATAAATAATACACAATTCCATGACACCAAGATCAGTCTTTAATTAAGGATCCACATATGATAGTGGGGTCAAAGAAAGGGAGTCAGACCATATTTATGATGACTGGACCACAACGATTTACTAGAGGACAGTGGAGGATTTGAGAACTTTATCAGACAATGACGTTGCATTCTTGGACATTTTAGCAGATGACATTAGATTGCGATATTTATTGGTACTCTGATTTTAAAAAATGCAAACTTTAAGTTTGTATACATATAATACAATTTCTATTTGACGGGTACCCAGTAGAAGTTTTTGAGAATTTTGACAGCTTTAGACTGAAGTTGAATTTGGCAACAGAGAGGCTGATTTAGGAAATATATCATCAATCATCATTTGATCAATCAGTCCGCAAATCGGCTTAGGTATTAGTGGTAGGATATGACACAGAGCCTGGATATTTCATTGGTAAAACACTCATTTTGTAGCTTTGTGGACATCAGTTCAATCCCTAAAGCTGCCACATGCAGTGCTTAGTGACCTTCCATCATGGATTGGTTGTGTTCTCTTGGTTCTAATGTTTCCTCTGCTGTGAGAGCCAGCTAATGTCCAAATGAAAGTCTACCTGATATTCAGTAATATGTTGAAACTTGTTGAATGCTTCTCAAAGTCTGTGGCAGGAAATTGTCTTGGTTCTTATGTACAAGATGATTTGATACAAATTTTTCTAAGTTCTCCATTTCTTTCCAGCTCACAGACTTTGTTATAATACTCAACACACATGCTGCAGTTGAGGCTTTTTCCAAAGGAGGTAACCTAACTCTTGGCGGAAATTTTACTATTGCTGCAGGACCAGTGGGTCGAAATTTAGAAGCAGACACTGCTGTTCGTAGCCCTGCTGTTATCTATACTTACTCCAAAACGAAGGGTCTGTTTGCTGGAATATCCATTGAAGGCAGTGCTCTGATTGAGCGAAAAGATGCAAATAAAAAGTAAGTGACAGTGTTCAAATCATAGATATAGATTTAGAAATATTGTCTGTGGTTATATCAATATATAGATTAATTAATAGTAGCATGAAATCAGGCATACAAGGGACCCATTTGTGTAGTGTATATTTTTATCCCCATACATGGTCAGTTAATTGCATATTTAATGTAGAGGTAATTTTTTATATCAGTGAAACATACAGATTATTTCTTTGTTCAGAAGCAAATACAGGAAAGTTGGTTTACTGGGCTGTAGCACACTTGTTGGAGCTATGTTAGCAATTTCATTTGTTTCTTTCATCATATAATTATTCTGGTTCTTTTGTTTTTATGTGTTTAAAGACTTGGTGGAATGTAAGTGCTTAGAAAATGTTTCTTTGGTACAACATCATTTAAATGTAGTTGTTGTAGT
Organism: Sinohyriopsis cumingii; assembly: GCA_028554795.2. Lineage (NCBI taxonomy): Eukaryota > Metazoa > Mollusca > Bivalvia > Unionida > Unionidae > Sinohyriopsis > Sinohyriopsis cumingii. The sequence continues at coordinate 39,839,935 of CM068836.1, forward strand.
TATGTAATTTGGATATGGGTTTTGAAAAAACTTTTGTAGTATCACAAATTTTCATGGGTTACCAGTTTTTGTGGATCTCATTTCCCTGAAGCAAGAATTTAAAAACCAAACAAAAATTAGCCACATGTTGAAGACCCCACTTTCTTACTGTGTTTTATTCTGAGCATTCACAAAATATTTGGTAAATCAACATTAATTGAATTTTTTTAATTTTATACTTTTGAAAAAAGAGGGATAAAGCATTTTATATTATTTCACTTAAATATATTATATCTGGTTACTGTAAATTACATTCAGTTAATGTTATGAATCTGGTAAAGAGAAGAAAAATCATGAGGTATTCAAATGATAGTATTGATGAAAATGAAAGAAAGAACAATAAATGAACCTAGCATATGAAAATTAGATGTAATACTTATTTATATCAATTCTTTGAGTGAAAATGTTGTTGATAACTGTAAATTCATGTGAAAGCACATTTCATCTTATCCGTTCCTGAATAATTCCAATGAACATCATGACTGTCAAATACTTGAACTATTGCTTGAAGTACATCTAATGAAACACTATGTATATGCACTAATTACTGCAGAGTATTGAAGCTCACACTTCACAGATTTTCAGACAAAAACCACTGAATCAAGATTATGCAAATTAAGTCCACAAGTAATCACAAATGTTTTTTAGGTAAAAGATCCTGAAATTATTTAGTTAAAGACATCCATCATTCTCAGAGCCCCAGATAATTAGGTCTATCACATTTTTGCATGAGATGCAGTTATCCATTTAGCATGAACTGGCTTGATGGATGAGGTTTTAAGGTCTACTAATAAAGAACACTGATCTTCAGCAGTGAGTCTTTCTTTTCACAATGACCTGTTTTGCATACCATTTGTGAAAATGTGATTTTAATTCTTCTTTCTAGTGTATATTAATTGTAATATCTGGTGGTTGAAGTTCGTTCATGTATGAGGCAGGCTCATACAAAGGAGTGATTCCATTGTGTTTTTTTCAGTTAGCATCATTATACTTCGCTCTGAATGCCTCGAATGTTAACACTACTCGCTATAGTACAAGTCACACAGGTCATGTAGGCATTCAGCACCGACTATTTCAGTAATGGGTGTCCTTTTTTAGAATTTGATTTTACATACCTTTAAGTGGCAAGTATTCACTTCATTTGGATTCATATACATCCATTTTCCTTTAGACTGTCAATATTTAGAAGCCCCGAGAGGTTCATACGGCAAAATCAATGTTCAGGTACTTAGATATTTTTGGATGAAATGAACTTAAAGGTTTGATCTAGTACATTCAAGATTGAATATCGCATACTGTGATGTCACAATGAAAGCTGCACATATTGATAAACAAATTCGTACTACCCTCGATTGTGACGATTCCACTTGATGCACTCTTATTTTGACCCAGGATTAGTACATGGCCACCATCGTAAAAGTCCATTGTGATAATTTTTCTCTAGACGTTTCTTGGTGACAGTTAAGGTGCAAAGCATTCAATAATCAGGATTGAGTAGAAGATTATTGTTAAATTTGAAAAGAACAGTTTATATTTCATTTAAATTGAGTAAATGCGCATACATGACCCATATCACTTGTACTATAATTGCACTGAGCAAGTGGCAACTTCTTATGTATTTGGTTCACATGTGGAATGATGACATTATCCAAACTGATGGGGATCTTAGTTGAATTTTAGCACTCTAAAGCTGCTTCATTAATGCCTTGGTCATCAGAAAGTACCAGTGGTGCAAATATTTGGACAGTGCTTTAAGGAAGAGACCTTACACATATACTTAAAGAACCAATTAGCTAAGTATTATTGACTGCATTTAGGTCCATTTAATGTTGAGTGTAAATAATTGATCTTGATGGGTGTTTGATTTGTGCTTATACATATAGGAATATTATTTTAACAATTGAAGTGACCACCATTTGTTGTCAGGATAGTTTTGTTCTTTTGCATTCTTTACTTTGGGTATTTATAGAGAATAATTCAGGAAATTAAATTCCTACAAATACTGAAGGTAAAACACAAATTTAAGTAACAATGAAAATGTCTTTTTTTATTGACAAACACAAAACTTCAGACCCATAAGAGAAACGATACTACAATAATTTAAAAATTGATAAACATTCATTGTCTTATAGTATAAAATTATATCATTGTTTATGATGCATTTGGATAACAATTTCATTTGATTGATACATATTTGTTCATATCTTAGTGTCTGACTGCGTTTAATTTCATTTACTTTTAAATGTATCGATCATCTATTCAGTGAAAATGATACATATTAATCCTTAATCAAATTTTCTTTGATTTTCAAATAGAAATAGGTTTCTGTCAAGAAGATTTATTAACTTTATATTTTGACTCATACAGTCAGAATCTGGAAACAGTTTGTCCCTATGAATACCCGGTCCCACATCTCTAAGATGTAAACAAACTAACTGCATTTAGTGGCCATATGAGGTTAGTAGGATGGGGTAACAGTATATGTTCATGGGCCTGAATAGTACAGAGTTGATGCACTTACTTTGCATTTCTTTAGTCCCAGGTTCTGTATTAGACCTTGATATGTGCAGTGGTGAGTGGTCACCTATCCAAACTCAGTTGTTTACTCTGGGTTCTCTGGTTTCCTGCACAATGAAAAACCACAATCAGGGCATTAAGAGTACATTAGTACAAGTTGGAAGAACTTGTAGTGTAATTGACTTCAAATAAATAGCAAGATTTCATTTAGAATTTGAGTCATCATAACTACATAATGCCTGATTTCTTGTTCTTGGTACTGATATAGCAAACTTAATCATTTTGGGGCATTTGATAAAAGAAAAATCATAAAAAGGGAAATCAGACTGAGAATTTTAAAGTCCAGTACCGGTAGATATAGTCTCATAAGTGAGCCAATAGATTTTTATTTGTACTACAACACGTTAAAAAAACACTAATGAAATGATGCATCCATAAAAACAGTTTGAAGACAGTGTTTATGAAACTATGGGTGCAGTTTGAGGCCATTCTTAAAAACAGTTTGAAGACTGTATTTAGGCAAATAGAGGTGCAGATTGTGTCCGAAATTATTATTGTGCAACTGAAATTGAGATTTGTTCTCTGTAGTGTTTACATTGCTGACATCATAAGGTAAGTCATACAATTTTCCACGTTTGGCAGGGGTGCTGAATTTATGTATTCTTCATGGTGAAGACTAACATGTGAGATAGAATACATCCTTTGCTAATTCTTCATGGTAAAGACTAATATGTGAGATAGAATACATCCTTTGCTAATTCTTCATGGTAAAGACTAATATGTGAGATAGAATACATCCTTTGCTAATTCTTCATGGTAAAGACTAATATGTGAGATAGAATACATCCTTTGCTAATTCTTCATGGTAAAGACTAATATGTGAGATAGAATACATCCTTTGCTAATTCTTCATGGTGAAGACTAACATGTGAGATAGAATACATCCTTTGCTAATTCTTCATGGTAAAGACTAACATGTGAGATAGAATACATCCTTTGCTAATTCTTCATGGTAAAGACTAACATGTGAGATAGAATACATCCTTTGCTAATTCTTCATGGTAAAGACTAATATGTGAGATAGAATACATCCTTTGCTAATTCTTCATGGTAAAGACTAATATGTGAGATAGAATACATCCTTTGCTAATTCTTCATGGTAAAGACTAATATGTGAGATAGAATACATCCTTTGCTAATTCTTCATGGTAAAGACTAATATGTGAGATAGAATACATCCTTTGCTAATTCTTCATGGTAAAGACTAATATGTGAGATAGAATACATCCTTTGCTAATTCTTCATGGTAAAGACTAATATGTGAGATAGAATACATCCTTTGCTAATTCTTCATGGTAAAGACTAATATGTGAGATAGAATACATCCTTTGCTAATTCTTCATGGTAAAGACTAATATGTGAGATAGAATACATCCTTTGCTAATTCTTCATGGTAAAGACTAATATGTGAGATAGAATACATCCTTTGCTAATTCTTCATGGTAAAGACTAATATGTGAGATAGAATACATCCTTTGCTAATTCTTCATGGTAAAGACTAATATGTGAGATAGAATACATCCTTTGCTAATTCTTCATGGTAAAGACTAACATGTGAGATAGAATACATCCTTTGCTAATTCTTCATGGTAAAGACTAATATGTGAGATAGAATACATCCTTTGCTAATTCACAAAAATTATACATAATGAGTATGTAGCATTATCTGAGTCTGTAAAAAGTTAATTTTGCTGAAATAGTATGATGTACAATGATGAACTAAACATATTTGTGATTTAGATTTTATAAACGGGAGATTAGGACAACCGAAATCCTGTCAGGTGAAGTAGAGCCCCCTGAAGAGTGTGGAGCCCTGTATGAAGTCCTAGAGTTACACAAACAGAGGGCAGAAAAGAGGCTGGAGACCATGGCATTGAAAAAGGCAGAGAAAGCAGTAGAGGAAAATACACAGATTTCCAAAAAAAAAGGGATGTTCAGTGTAAGAAATGGGTTGGATTGTATATTTTGCAAACTATGTTAATTATTACTTTAGATAATAAATGTGTAATGAAAATGATAAAATCAGGTGATAATCTGACATTTATCAGAAGCACAAGGGTTACAATGCTATGAACTACCAAAGTTTATATCGTCTGCAAGCACAAACTGCATTTACACATAAGAAGTTTCCCAGGGCAGACATTCAAATTTATAGAAGTTGAACATTTATCATTAGGCCTGAATGGTGTAGTATAGGTAACAAGCATACTGTTCATAATTGAGGTCCCATGTTCAACACCCTGCTGCAGCATGTGTATGGTAAAACGGTACCCTAAGCAAGGTTTGGTCATTTCTTTAAGGTGCTCTGGTACTTTCCTTACTATGAAAGACTACATCATACCAATTTTTGAGTTAGCCATTAATAGAAATATCTTTGTATAAGACAGAATAACTTGCTATGCAATTCATGTAAAATTAATATATTTATTTCAAAGTATTTAAATATTTATGTCACCTTTAATTTCCCAAGTGTAGAAAATTTCTTTTACATCATTGACAAGAGTCAGTAAAACAAAATGATTATAGTGATATTTCATTATTTATGCATGCCATAAGTATACCATTGTGGCTTTAGCAGGGGGATATTGTGGTACATCCAGTCTCTCCATCCATCTGGCCATCCATCTATGCATAAGTCAAACTCCTTCTAAACCACTTGGTGGAAATTCACTGCACTTGCTGCAAATATATTGCTCATTTGGTAATTATCAGCAAGAGGGGTAGAATTTTGGGGTTCCTGGGAGGTCAGATATTAAAAGATATTTTTTCAAAAATGCAGTACAAGTGGCGCTTTTGAATATTTTTTTACAAAACATTATAAATATATTCATTGCAGGAGGACACACTATATGTAATGGATTTAGAATTAAGACCCCTAGGTCACAGTGCTGGAAGTGGGTGGCGGTGATTTATAACAAAAAGTCATAGGGAACTGTATATAGCATTCCATGAGGACATAACTGTATTTAGCCTTATATGAGAACATAAATGTATTTAGTCATGTAGGAGGAGATAACTGTATGTAGCCTTGTAGAAGGACATAATTGTACACAAGAATGTCAAAAATTCCATTGGCACTGAAGTCAATCCAGCAGATTAGTGACTCTGTAAACACAACTCACTGATTCTACAGAAAATGATCTTATAGGTCATTGTTTAGTGACACTTGGATCACAACTGATCACTGTAAGATATGCAGTAGCATATGCTGCTTTCTGTTATCTGTTACTGTCCAAGTGTCAATAAATAATGATATACAGTAACTTCAACTGTTGTATTTCAGAGTAAATTAAGACAGACCACTGTTCACGAAAATCATTTCAATTGATAGTAAATTGATACATTTGTTTTCTCAGTGGTGATGTCCAGGAAAAGAAAAGCTTATTCTATGTTGTCTGTTTTAAAGTGTCTTGAAATCTGGCAAAAATGCAAAGTCAAGTTGCTAAGGACTTAGATGTACCTGATTGAGTACTGCATGGTTAGAAAAAAGATGTGGAAAAACTTAATCTGTTGATTGGTTAAGTCAGCACTGTTACAAAAGATGTGGAGAAATTCAGTCAGCACTGTTACACAAGATGTGGAGAAATTCAGTCAGCACTGTTACACAAGATGTGCAGAAATTCAGTCAGCACTGTTACACAAGATGTGGAGAAATTCAGTCAGCCTTGTTACACAAGATGTGCAGAAATTCAGTCAGCCTTGTTACACAAGATGTGCAGAAATACAGTCAGCACTGTTACACAAGATGTGCAGAAACTCAGTCAACACTGTTACACAAGATGTGCAGAAATTCAGTCAGCCTTGTTACACAAAATGTGGAGAAATTCAGTCAGCACTGTTACACAAGATGTGGAGAAATTCAGTCAGCACTGTTACACAAGATGTGGAGAAATTCAGTCAGCACTGTTACACAAGATGTGGAGAAATTCAGTCAGCACTGTTACACAAGATGTGGAGAAATTCAGTCAGCACTGTTATACAAGATGTGGAGAAATTCAGTCAGCTTACAGTGCTGCTGCAGTGGCATATCCACAAAAACATGCAGATTATCGAGGAAGGAGGATATTATGAAGGGCAGGTCAAAAATTGTGATGAAATTATACAAAACCAGATTCATGCAATCTGATTACCGACAAACTATGATCCCTGGCTGTTAAAAGATTTAATCTCCATGCTGCTTTTAAATATGAAAATACAGTTGTTTTTGTATGATCATAGCAAAAATGCATGGGTGACAGACACAAAATTTTGTAAATTGGATTTTGAAAAAATTAAAACCACAAGTTAGGCAGTATTTGAAAAGGACTAGAAGATGATTCTGTTACTTGATAATTGCACCATACACCCAGCTGTTGAATACCTTGTAAGTCACAGCTTTAAAATTAAATCTTTTCTTTTACCAGAAAATATGATCTTCAAGATAAAACCTCTTGATCAAAGTATTATTTCAACATTGAAGATGTACCATAGAAGAGAATGTATAAAATCTGTATTGAATAGTGAAAAATCACCAGTCATTATTACCATGTGATATGTATTGGTAACATTCAAGTTTTTGTTGGTATAATTGTATTATACTGTCAAATTTCTGACTATCATGCACTCATTATGTTTTTTCAATAACACAAGTTGGCCTGTGCGAATGATGTATATACTTGTTGATGCACATGTGTTCAACCCATGGTCTAGTTGGTCCTAAATTAAAGTATTGCCACCTGGACATCCAATATGGCCACCACAGTGGAAATCTTGAAAATTTCATTATGACTACTTTTCCAGTGATATCTAGATGGGGTTTTCACCAAAAGACTTATGAGCTCTAGTTCGTCCTAATAAAAATGAGCCCAATCTGAAGTTTAATATTGCTGCCACAGCAGCCATCTTGAAAATCTTATCGCTGCTTCTCCTGAATGGAAAGTTATATTCACATGGGTTTTCACCAGAAAACTTAATATGCCCTCTAGTTGGTCCTAAATGAAAATGGTACCAATCTGATGTATTAAAGGCCACCAGAGTGTACCATCTTGAAGATATTTTTTTCACTACTCCTTCTAAATTGATGGTTATATTATGAGATTTCCATGAAAAGATTTCTTGTGATGTCCTCGCACATTCTAAATGAAAAGGGTATCTGTCCAAGGTCAAGTATGGCCAGCACAAAGCCATTTTGAAGTTACACAAAATTATCCATCCTGAAATTTTTGGTATTAATGATGACTCCTGAACAAAAAGTCATATTGACTTTGGTTTTTTGCAAGAAGACATTTTTGGTGTCTAGTTGGTCCTCATTGGAAATGGTTTGAATCCGATATCCAATATGGCCACCATGGGAGCCATCTTGAAAACCTTATTATTGTTACTCCTTCAGAATGGAAAATCATAAACATAGGTTTTCAGCATAATACTTTTTATAATGCCTTGTTGGTCCCAAATTTAAATGGTGCTAATTTGACATCCAATATAGTCAGCATTGTGGCTGTCATGGAAATCTTTTTATCACTACTGCATTTAATTGGAAAGTTATTTTGACATGGGATTTTGATCAGAAGAGTTTTTATGATGACCAGTTGCTCCTAAATGAAGATGATGCTAACTGACCATCAATATGAACCTTGAAAATGTTGTCTTTTCTCACAAATGGATGGCTATATCAACATGTGGTCTTCATAATTAGACTCCATATGATGCCTATATGGTTCTACATGAAAATGGTGCCAGTCATACTTTCAATATGGCTGGCTTCAAAGTCTTACTGTCAGTATTCCTAATTAGATGGTGATACTGTCATGTGTGTTTCACTAAAAGACTAGACCTCTAATGACGTCTACATGGTCCTAAATGAGAATGGTGCCAATCTGACATGCAGTATATCCACCACAGCAGCTAATTTGAAAATCTATCACTTAAGAATTTCAAAGATGGTTTCAACCCTCAGCAGTTAAAATGAAATAATGGTTTTATCTTGAATTCCTGGAAAATCTTTTTGCCAGTAGAGTATTTCAATAGAGGGATTTCAGTAAATTGCTTGAAATATAAATGGTTTAAAGTTATGGAGAACCTATACCAACCAATTCCACTTGAGCTATATTGGAATCATGCTACAGCAAGCTCTTTCATAAAGAATGTCAACAAGTGAGTTGAACAAAACTAGGACCAATTTTAACCCAGTCCATGCATAGCCTTACATATGTTAAAAGTGGGCATGCAGGATTACTTTCCAACTTTGCCAGCTGAACAGGCCTGCAAGTTATATATAATTTTCTGTATTCCATCCTGCCTGCTGACCAACAGGTCCAGTAGTCTGGTATATCAGTGTATGGTTTTAGTAGTTATTAATCTGTCATCTCAGACTGGCAAACAGCATGTCACTTAACAGTTCCTACAATAACAGTGTCCTATGCCAGTCTGATTGCCCTGGCTAGCAATCTGGTCAGTTAATCAGCTGATTGCCCTGGCTAGCAATCTGGTCAGTTAATCAGCTGATTTCCCTGGCTTGCAGTCTGGTCAGTTGATCAGCTGATTGCCCTGGCTAGCAATCTGGTCAGTTGATCAGCTGATTGCCCTGGCTAGCAATCTGGTCATTGCCCTGGCTATCAATCTGGTCAGTTGATCAGCTGATTGCCCTGGCCAGCAATCTGGTCATTGCCCTGACTAGCAGTCTGGTCCGTTAATCAGCTGATTGCCCTGGCTAGCAATCTGGTCAGTTAATCAGCTGATTGCCCTGGCTAACCATCTGGTCGACTGATCAGCTGGATCAATCATATTGATGAAACCAGTACACAGTGAACCAGCATCACAATATGAGCCATCCAGCCTGGACAACTAGCATTACCCATTCTGACCATGCTTCATGCTGGATATGATTTGGCTGGCCCTGCTAGCATATCTGAAAGGTAGAACCTTATTTACACATGGTGATGATTTGGCATTGTCGTTGTCAAATGGAATGTTATACCCCTGCATGCAGAATGTGCAGGAGGGAATAATCCTCAGGTCAAGGAGGGGGATGACAAATGGAACATTTTTATTCAACCATGGAAAGGATGGAATTTAATTTTAAGGTGGCAATTGAAGAGGTATGTAGAATTTTGCCTCCTTTGGAATACCTTCCTTCATCAGCAGTAAATAATATGTACAGGGTCAAGGTCTTGGTGAACCTTGATAATGATGAACATGTGTCATTCAGAAAATTTGTGACCCCAGTAATTTGAGGACCTACTTTTCAGTGACTCATTCACCTACAACTTTCTCACCACATCATTTTCAACAAGGATATTAATGCCATCAAAATCCAGTAAGTTATAAAGAGGACAGAAAAGTAGTTTAACAGCACATCTGAGTTGATCAGGAACATCAAATTGAATTCCTCACTACTTGACCTGGCATCTCTGATGATCTTTCACCTCACTCCAGGTTCGTTTTCCCCCGAGTCTGTGTGGGGGTTGAATTGATGAGGTGTAAAAGCAGGTGGCATAGTAGTTGCCCCTGAAGCTCTTTGTACAAGTTCCTATTTCTGCATTATCCATCATGGGGTGTACCAGAGAAGTGAGGATCATCAACAAAAAAAGATCACATGGGTAATTATCAGCAGCATTGGCAACCTTTCAATGGCCTGTCAAGTGATAGGCAGACATATGCCTCTAACTTAACTGGCGTGCTGCAAGGAGAGAGAGAAAACAAGGTTTCTTCTCCCCCAAGCCTCCTGCCATCCTTCATTGGCTTGCTGTCCTTCATGTCCACTAATGACTCTCATGTAGGCTACAGACTCCTTCTTTCTGCTAGGCTTCGATCAACATATTTCTGATAAATTTTTGAGTCATCCGAGTCATTTTAGAAGGGCTTCAGACCCTTCCCCCTCCACTTTTGTCATCCCCCTTCATGATGGAGACTCCAAGTGATCCCATGAAGGCAGATGTTTTACAGGGATTTGACTTGTAAAGCAGGCAGTGGAATTAGTGTATCAAATGGACTCTGCAGGTTTATATTCCAGACTTTTTTCTGGTTGCAAATCAACTGAAAATCAAGACCTTTCATATACTTGATAATTTTAGTAATGCCATGAAGTTCATGATGGAGATGGCAGCATTTGTCAGTCTGTCTATGTGATGTAACAAATATGCCAATAATTTCAACCTTTGTAATGTGTATTTCCATGTGCCTGTTCAAACCGTATCACACAGATACCTTTGCTTAAGTTAATGTGGCGTGTACCGATTCCTCCTCCTACCATTCACCCTCAGTCTCAGCCCATAGGCCTTCACCAAGATGTTGGACTGCACCATATCCCCCTTCACAATTTAAGGTGAATAGTCGAGAAGACAGATCCTGTCCTTTCTCAACATTTTATTCATGGAGTTTCACACTCAGATCAGCTTTGTTTATCTTCTTCCAAAATGCATAAGCAGTATTGATGTGTTGGAGAAGGTTTCCACCAGGTTGATCATTGTGGCAAGAGAATTTACCATTTTCTTAGCCTGATCAGTTCAAAGGCAGACATGTTATACCTTGGCTGCCTTTACATGTGCCCTCTGCAGATGGCTTTTTGCCACATTGGTTCCCACCTTGGGTTGTTTAGATCATCAAATTATGATCTTGACCAAATTCAAACACTTCCTGCTTCAGTGGCAAGACAGTGCATGACAAGCTGCAGGAAGCCCTGCAGCTGGAAGCCACATTCAATACAGATGTCAGTTTGTCAGATTGAGGGACACACTTGCTACTGGACTTTAAGGCACTGCAAGAAAAGGCTCTTCACATTAGTCTACTGGAAATGAAGGCCATTCTCAATGCTTCCCACTTTTGGATGAAATGCATCCAAAGGAAGATGGTTCTGATAATGTCAGATTGGTCAGTGGATTAGCTCTTCCAGCAAGAGGAACATAATGACTGGACCTTTGCATTATGGTCTGGGAGTACCTTTGTTGGTGTACACAGTATCATATAAACATATCAGATGGACACATCCATGGTTGGCTCATTGTAAAGGACAGGCCAACTGCTTCATACAGATTAGAAATGATGATTGGCAAGTATATTTATTAAAGAGAGTAGGGTGTGGGTTTACATTGCTCTTGAAGCTTGGTATTATATTGTTCCTAAAACATAATTATCAGACAGAATTAAATGTATAAATAACATGCAGTAAAACAAAATATCTAATGTACTTAAAGTAACATTATCACCATACATTTGTCTGTATTAATTTTCTCCCTACCTCCAACACACGAATACTCATTCACACAGTTTTCTAGTATTGTCACTATAGTGTTGCTCAGTGTATAATGTGGTTGGCATTTATGGACCTCAGGTACTACAATATATTGTACAATATTGATTTTACATAGTAGATTCATAATGCCATTGTCACTTTTACTTACTTGAATATGATTCCTGTATTTAGGGAACACATTTAAGATGATTCTTGTGGTTACTTGTCTGTTGATGAGAATGTGCATCTGTTTACTGCTCTTTAATTAAATATTGTTGTTTTAAAAGTTGAACCTAGTATAATTTAAGCAAAGTCTATTCATTCCTGACTGTTGAATGCTCTGCACTTCAGATGTCATAAAAAAAATTCCAGACAAAAATTATTGATCGCTGTCAACTTTTACAATGGTGTCCAGGTATTAAACAGGTTACAAAAAGATGTTGGATCAAGTAAACAAATACTAGGGCAGTAAAAAAAAAAAAATTCAACACATGCTACTTTCTTTGTGACATCGCAGCACATGACATACAATCTGTTTAGTACTGGATCATATCTCATCCAAAAATCTCCACATACTTTGACATTGATTTTGTGATATGTATTTTGTCCGAACATTTATATAGTAACTTTCCAAGGTATATGGATGTATGAGGATGGAAATAAAGTGAAAAATCATTTAAAGGTGTGTGTAATCAAATTCTACAAAATTAATTCTATTACTTAAACAGTCAGTGCTGAATGCCTACATGACCTTTATGATTTGTATTTTAATTAAAGACAGTGCCTTCCTGTCCATTCCTTGCAATTTTTTCTAGAATAACCCTGTTTTTTTATTGTAGAGCTTTGCTGATAAATTAAAATCTCACAAGAGTCCAAAAGACAAAAAAGATGAAACCAGTTCATCACATGCATCACCAAGGTATCCTCGTAAACCAACAACTACAGTAAGGGAAAGAACAGTTCAAACAACCACTACCACAACTAGACGAAGTATAAAGGTGTATGAGAAAAATTCCGAAACAGGTGTCATCAGGAAACAATCATCATCAGGTAGTACTGCAGGATAATTACACAGCTGACTTAACATAATGGGTATATATTGTAAGAGTTCATGATATGTTGAAAAACCATAGAGATGCTACATGTGTATCATTAGCCTTAGCCCCAGGGGATAAATACATTAAAACTCTATCCTGTACTATTCACTGTAAGTTGATTTGCTACAGATGTCAGCCACAAACTCAATCCTTGCTCTGTCTGGTGTTCTTTAATCCAGCTATCTGTCCATCTGCCACGAGATCTAGTTTAAGGTTTTCACAAGGCAGCCTCTCCTGTTTGTATCAGTTATCAACGTCAGACCAAAGAATAAGTCAGGTTTCCAGGATAAAATTTTCATCAGTCAACACTTTGGCAGAAACACTTGTCGACTCATTCTCCTGCACAGAGGTCATTGATCAAGATCATTTGAGTTCAGATTGTAACTATATGTACCACTTTTGATTGGGCGGCCTCGTTTTTATCAACCTCATTACTTTTGAGAAAGGGCAACTCCCCATTTATCTGATTCATATATCAAAAGTCCAGGTCACTGGACAAAAGTTACTAAATTATGTTAATTTTACATTTGTAATAGCTACATTTAGTCGAATGTGGGGATCAGTTGTTCTTATGGCTATTTTTGTGCTTGTTGTTGTTGTTGTTGTTGTGGGGTTTAATGCCATTTTTCAGCACACGGTAGGCTATGCATGGCAGCCAGTATTAATGGTGGAGGAAGAACCTGGGAAAACCCCAGAAAGAACCACCAACCCACAAGAAGCTACTGGCAAGCTTTCTCACATACCCACATTGGCTGAATCCGAGACTCAAACCAGCGCAGACAGAGGTGAGATGGCAGTGATCCGTAACGGAGAGCGCTTTAGACCACTTGGCCACTCGTGGGCCCCTATTTTTGTATGTTTGCTTCCATTCTAGTTTTTAGATGGCTATTTTTGTGTCTGTATGTTCGCTTCCATTCTAGTTTTTAGATGGCTATTTTTGTGTCTGTGTGTTCACTTCAGTTCTAGTTTTTAGATGGCTATTTTTGTGTCTGTTTAGTTTGTAGATGGCTGATTTTGTGTCTGTGTGTTCACTTCAGTTCTAGTTTTTAGATGGCTATTTTTGTGTCTGTGTGTTCATATCATTTCTCATTTTTAACACCAATCGCAAACTTCAGAGGTGGATTCAAGTTGATGATGAAAAGAATTTGAGGATTAAATAGCAATGTGACTGTCATCCAGCAAAGGAAAATGACTTTGCACAATAACTCAATTGCTGCCTTAGCATACCTCTGCCTAACTTTACGGTACATAAAAGTACATCTTGTGGCCTAAAGGTTAGAGGTCATAACTAAAATCTAACTTGGCAAAAGTTTCTGCACTGTACTTTTGATTCTTCTTCACAAAAATGGACTGACCTTGAGTGTACCAAGAAAACATAGTGATGGGGTCAAAATGTTGAAGGGAAGGGTCATGTGACACATATTTTGACGGGTATGTGTGTGGTTTATACACTTTCAATATGATAATAAATTTTCAAGAACTCTGCATATGTAGAATATATTCTGCTGTAACATGAAATTTTGCAATCTGTATATTGAAGTTAAATAAAAATATGTTGCCATTAATGTGCAGAAACATTTGCAAATTTACATATTATATTTGTGAAAGTTGCACACTTGTACAAATTTCCCTTTTTTACAACACATACATTTCTCTTATTTCACAGGTATTAGTAACCAGTCTGCAGGCTCCAGTGATAGCTGTGAATTGAAAGTCAAGGCCATTTACCCCTATGAAGCTCAGCTTTCATGTGATTTAACTTTTGAAGCAGGTGAGTTTGCACATGACTTTGCTATTCAGCATTGAAGTTGTCCATTTCTTAATAGGTAATTCTTTTTATGGCTATTGCTGAGTTCCAGCAGCCATGGTGAAGTAGTAGAACGTAGTGTTCCAAAGATTATGCACATTGTTGTGTTGAGCTGGACATCAGTTAGCTTGGTATCGGACAATCAAGCCCAGACAGGAGTGCAATATTTGGCTGATGAATAACAGTGGGCCAGTGCTGATATCCTAAGTATCTGAACACTAGTGCCCCGGATTGAGTCAGCCAGTTTGCAGAGTAGGTTGTTTTGGGTGCTTGGTTTCACTGCATTTTTTTTCTAGTTGTTGTGGAATGTCAGCAGTCTGCAAATATTTACCTGAAATTATGACACCAACTAGATCATTAATAATTCAGAGTCTGTGTAATGGTTTTGAGATGCCCCTCATTCTCTATATCAGCCTTAAGCCATTATCCATATTGATTAGAAGTGTCTAACTCCATTGTATCTTCTGTTCCTTCTTTCTCCATCTTCTTGATCAAACTAATCCCCTCTGTACCGATTGATTTTCCACAAAACTCATGGGATGTGCATGTCTTTAATTCCAGTACTTACAATCATGAGCTTCTACAGTAACAGCTGCAGTTATTTGTATATGTATCCATTATTCCTGTGTGCTATTTATGGAACTCAAAACCAGCATTGCCACTTTTCAAATCAGAAAGTTTGACTTAGATTTTCCAGATGTTTGACATGTATTTTATGGGAAAGAAAGTTGTGCTTTTACAAGAACACTCCATTTGAATTTCCTGGAATTTTTATATTTTGTCATATTTTGCAGTACTGCTCCTTTAGGGTGCACCAATGTCATTGAAATGTAACAGTCCAATATGATGATATAATTGAGAAAAATTAATGTTTTCCGATGTTAACTTTAATCAAATTAAAGTTGTAGATTGTCAGAAGTTTTTGGCTACTTTAAGTTTAAACTGGAGTTTCTTGCTTATGTTTAAATAATATGAAGCCAGGTCCATATCTTGAGAACCTTTTGAGTACAAAACTCAAATTCTAGTTCCAAGTAAAAAAAACTTTAGATAACTTTTAACATAGAACTTTCAAGGTTTTATTTCTACCCTTACTATCCCACTTATTTAAAACTATGGATGGATAACAAAAGAGGTTTATGGAACTGAGGAGGACAAGGAAAATACCATTGAGAAATAATTAAATATGTTTTACAAATTCTTTAATCAAATTCTGAGACTTCTTAAACTATAGAAGCCATTGAGTGGTATAATAAATTATAGTAATTTCTTGAGGAATTCATTACAGTCTTCTATACCATGTCTCTACTATAGCTTGTAAAGAAGTACTACAATATTGAATGTTTTTGATCAGCACATTATCACATGACTATTATTTTAAAATTGTAGATCATTGCTTTTTATAAAAGATGATTTTGAGCTCTGTATTTGATCATGTATATTGTTAATATTGCAGGTGATGAAATAAATGTCTTGACAAGGACCGAGTCACAGAATGACTGGTGGGAGGGGGTATGCCATGGTAAAACTGGGATCTTTCCAGCAAATTATGTGGAACTTCTTGGCCAATCACACAAAGATTCCATTGAAACCTGTATATAATAGACAGTTTGAACACTATCCACTAATCAAAATAGTATGTTCAATGTCTAGTTTGTTGATTAAAATGTATTTTTTATTTGTAAACACACATCAGAAGTAATTGATAATTCACCTCAACAGCTAATACTATGTCATACATTTTTGAAAAATGCTATTTTTGATCATGTTTACATATTATGTTTAATATGCCATTTAATTAGATTTTTATGCTTATTTCCACATACTTTTTTGAGGACAAAAAAAAGACTTTCTGGTCTTTTCAATTAAGTGTGGGTGTTTGTGTATATATTTTAGAGAGAGAGAGAGATGCACTGCACTTAGGACCTATAAATAGCATGGTATGGTGAAATTGGGTCAAACAGAAAATGTGGCCAAACCAGAAATTTAACATTGAACCATTAGTTCATAGGTTTAACATTCTAAGCCTATATGGGGCCAGATGGGAATATAACATTACACTGTTAGCCCATTAGGTTTAACTTGATGGCTTGGTATTGGGTCAAACAGGAAATGTTAAAAATATCACTTGGTTTGATACTTACAAGTCTCTCGAATCAAGTAGGATTTCACATTACAGTGTTAGTCCATAGTTATGATCCATATGGGTCAGTATGGAGTCAAACAGAAATTTAACATTATGCCATTAGTCCATAGGTTTAACATTGTGATCTTGTATGGGGTCAAAGGGAAATTTAACATTATGCTTCCATATAAAAAAATGTATAGGGTTAAATGGGAAATATAATGTTAAATATATCCATAGTTTTAGCCTGTATTGGGTCAAATAGGAAATGTAATCTTTAAAATACATATACTATCCAACACTTAGTTACCTACTATTCACCACTTAGTTATCTACTATTGAACATTTAGTTGTCTACTATAAAATACCCCATCATCTACTATCACCTAGTATAAACTATCCAATATCTCTTTTATCTACTATCCAAGATTCAGTGATCTACTACATAAATCCCAGTCATTTATTATCCAATGCCCAGTTATCTACTACCCCACTATTCTATCCAGTGCAGTTTGAAGTGACCAACACTTGGTCATCTGTTATCTGGCACCCTACACTATACCATCAATACACTGTTGGAGTGAACACTTATCTGCTGTTAAATACCCAATTATCTACTATCCAACTCCCCACACCTACCATCCAGCATGAGATGTGTTATTGTTGTATGTTTAATATGATACGACTCTTACTTTTTGGTGCATCATTACAGAAAAATTATTCTTATCTTTAAATGTAGTGGGTATATACTGCAGATGTGCATAGTGGTTACCACTTTAATCCATCTCATAGGTATGTATTGCAGATGTGCATAGTGGTTACCACTTTAATCCATTTCATGGATAGGTATTGCAGATTTCCAAAGTGGTTATTACTTTAATCCATCTCATGGGTACGTTCTGCAGATGTGCATAGTGGTTACCACTTTAATCCATCTCATAGATACATATTGTTTAATCTATTCCCTGGGGATGGTGATACAATCAAACAGCTGAAGCTCCTAGTTTCAAGACTTTAAAATTCTACTGCAGACCTCAGATGGTTCTTTTAGTCAAGTTTAGGTTTATAATATTATGTTTTGAAACATACAAACAGACCATATATACTTGCATACAAACATACCATATATACAACATCCAGCTGCACAGCAGAGATCTTGATCTGCCATAGCATCATTTGCCAGCAGATTAGGGTGGGTTTTTTTTGTTGTTCTAGTAATTACTTTTACAGCACTGCAAAGACCCATATCTGCTGGTGTATTATGTGACAGCAGATCCAGGTCTGTGCAGTTTGCATTTGCACTCGATTTACAAACGAGTCTAGATGTTGTATTATCAATTTGTTTTTGTATCATCTTTTTATTTGATATTCAGCAACATGTTGGTCCTTATTAATTATCTTCTCATTTTACGAATTAGTGTACAATTTTATTGTACATGTAAACATATTATTTAGTTTGCATCTTCATATATATATTTGACTAGTTTGTGTAAACAGCATATTAAAAATCATGAACCCCCCATGTTTACCTTGTTATGATGAATATAAGGTTGTGTTTTAAACTTATAAGAATTCTCACTTTGTTGTCTTCTGATCAGTCATCAGAAGCAAAATATCTATTCTAAAACATTTTATCACCCTAATATACATGAGGTGGATATAACATTCCAAACGTTAACATGGCAACTAATTGTTAGGCATGCAGTCATGTTCTAGTATACATTTGCACATTTTTAAATACTTAGAAAATGTTTTTTTTCCATGTATCTGTCCATCCTTGTCTTTCTTTCTAATATATGTTCTTATCTCTGTTTTAAATTAATGAATTTTGGCAATTCAATTATCAACAGAAACAAAAAATCAAAAATTGCTTCCGAATATTTGCTGGGATGTATTGTCGTTTACTTAGGATAAGAATCTAATTTATTGAAGTCAGATAAAACCCATCTTGTAACTGAACTTGTGCTATGCTCAATTTAATGTTTTATTACTGGTGAAGCAAGGAAGTTTACAAATCATGTAATTTAACTACTATAACATTTTATTTTGGATGATATTCATCAACTCCGAAAAATATTGTACATGCCTCTGCCATGGCCTTGCTGATTGTCACTCTTCTAGGCTTGATAAATCCTTGAATCTCCCATATCAGGTATCAATAATAGACATTGTTAACATTAAAGTTTTGTGCACGTTTCTTACTTGTATTTTTTTTTTATTTTAGCAAGATTGACAATAATATTTTGTTGTGAAATGTATGATGCTTTAAGATTATTCACTGTAATAGGTTTTAAGAGTGAAGAAGTAATGCTGCATTTCTACGTCTATCTTTGTGAGAATGTGTGCTGAAACTGGAGGAATTTTAATGTCTTTGTTAACATTGAAAATTCATATATTCTGCCATTTAAAACTTCTATGCACAGTATTTTAAAACTTGATATTGAGAAGTTTGATGTTTCATGTTCCTCAGTTCTCTACCGAACGAAAAAAAAAACAAAATGTGAGTTAATTTTTATTCGTCTCAACAATCTTCATGGATTTTGTGGTTACCTAAAACCATGACAAAGTTGGAATCCAGTGAACGTCATCCCACTTTTAAAGAGACCACCATGAACTTAAGTACACACTAAAAAATGTACATTTCCACTTAACTACACAATATGTTATAACGTTGTAAACAGAATTAAACAAACATGTCTACTTAGTTATCAAGACAAAATCCATTGTTTCTGTTAAAAGTCATTCTTGCAGGGTATAAAAGTCTAACGAGGTCATAACTAGATCATGTGACTTACAGGCCATAAGTCACATAATGACTGGCAGCATAACTAGGTAAAACAAAATGGCAGAAAAACTCTGCATCAAAAGTTAAAGTGTACATAACTAATTTATAATCCCAATAAATTTATTTATTTATAAGAAGCTACTGTGTGGTTTAGCATCATTGGAAATTTTCCCCAGAGAAAGCTAGATTTGAATGACACTGCTGATTCATCCATTGTTCATCATTATTTGTAAGCAATTGTGTGCATAACCAGCAATGGCAGATCATAAATTCACACGAGTTATTCTTTCAACAAATAAGTTTATGTAAGGTTTATGAGATAATAAATTAATTACATGTTAGTTTATGTTGTGACTTAAACCCAGAACACTCATCAGCTTAGGGTTCAGAGAATCTTAACATTCTGTACACCCCAGTAAACACATAACTAATAACGTCCTCAAAAATATATGACTTGAAAGTATCTTTTTCAAAACATAACCCTGAAATGAACAAGCTATTGTATTTTTTATAATAATTTTGTTTCAGCGAAAAATAGTTCAGTGCAGCCTACTCATGTATGGAGTAATAAGCAACATTCCTTGTGCAATTATTATAAAAAATTTCTACACAGATTTTAGAATTTTTTTTATTTTACAAATATATAACCAAAATATATCTACAAATTATTTGCTTATTTAAAATTGTATACAAATAAAGGTTTTATTATTTTTCAGTTATTTAGTGTTCATTAGTATTTTTACTTGTAAAATGAAACTTTCATTGATTAAAGAGATGTAAAGTTTGAGAAATCTGTCAGCATTGTTTTCTATAATTCATTATTAAGATTGTCATGTGCCTTTAATTACTGTCAAGAATATTTCTAAATTAAAATAAAATAAAATGTTATATAACAGAATACCTGGGTTAGTCTGCTCAGGCACTGCTCGATTGGCCTAGTGGTCCACCTTGGATGTGGGAGGTCATGGGTTCGATCCCCGGTCAAGTCATACCAAAGACTTATAAAAATGGTACTAACAGCTGCCTCACTTGGCACTCAGCATTAAGAGGTTATTGTTAGGACTGGTCAGCCTGGTGTCAGGATAATGTGACTCAGTGGGACATCATGCAGCATGTCTGCGGCATGATGCCCCACTGTTAGACATTACTATAAACTGTCACACTGCAGGCATCGTAGTGATATGACTGAAAAATTGTTAAAGCTACGTTAAAAATCCAAATCACACACACACACACACTCTGCTCAGATACTATCAAATACCATTGTGTGCTTTATTATAGGTTTATTACAAGCTATAGAGACAAGAAGAAATTGTTATACCAACAATTCCAAAGTAAAACATGAGGACTGTGTGGTCTTGTCAATGCATGCCTGTATGCTTTTGTTTGGGTAAATCCATGAAGCTAAGTATTGATCTGTCAATAAAGAAATTCATTATTTGTGTGATATTTGCACATACAGATTAGGATACTTGTCAAACTTTGGGATATAATGTAGACAGAATTACATACCAGGGGGATACAAAATTTGAAACAACAATTTTTCAAAGTCTTAGTTTATTACTTTCAAGGTGGATCATGCGAATCTTATGAAATCTCCATTTGAATATCACTGCTTAATGATGAACTTTAATATTATTTGGTCTAGATTAATTTTGTCGCTCCAGTGTATTAGTTTGATTAATAATATCAATCATAAATTAAAGTGACCAGCTAACATAATGGCTTAACAAAGTAACAAAGATAACCATTTTCATTTCCATCTAGGAGTATATAGATAAATACAGTTATCATTTGTATTTGTCATGCTGGGATAGCAAAATAAAATCTTGGAAGACTTTGAACATGATAGAATTACAATAAATTTCTATCAAAGCAGGCAGTCACAATGGTCTCTGTACCATTGATCCCCTCCCCATCAATCAAAAGCCCACTCCAGTGGTTAGATCCCAGTTTGAAGGTTTGTGTATGCTTCTGCATTCTATCTATTCTGTGACCACATAATGATCATACATGTAGATGTGTAAATGTCACATGCCATAATATTGCAGACTACATAAGGAGTATTAAAAGCAATTATTATTAGTGTTGACTCAATCTAGATACAGAAAGTTACATGACAGAATAAGAGATTCCATATTATTTTCATGTAATATAATTTTAAAGACTTAAGTTTTCAGAGCTATCAATCAACTTGTGCACTGTCTCACTATAAGGTCTTCATTATAACACAGTTCCTGATACAAGTGGGTATGACCATGGATACAATTTAATAAAGCTGTAGTAAAAGTATATGCATCAAGTACTTTATTGTAAGGATGTACTCTTTGACTCCCATGTTATAATTAAGGATTACTGTAACAAGTGTTTGTTTTAGTGCTAACATACAAATGTGTTCTAACAACAGATATCCTGTATAATATATTGTCACTTCAATACAATTTCATTGTGTATTGTATATTCAATTCAATCATGTAATAGATTCAGAATGTAATACATATTCTAAATGAATCATGTTCCTTGAGCTATTCAGGTTCAGTTGCTTTTGAGGTGTGTATTAAATGCATGTCAAATGTGATTATCTGCATAGAGAAGAGTTTTTTCCTTGCTCTTTGTCTTCATAGCCATGTTAATTGCATATTTTGACTTGTATAAAATCAGACCTAAACTTGTGCAAAAAAACATTAAGTACAGAAACAAGCCCATTCAAACACGTTGATCACTGTTCCACACATTGGTCACTCATAACCAAACTTGTAAGAGATCTTGACAGGGGCATGAGATCCTGACATAGGCATGAGACCATGCTGATGTGTATCTCAAGTTTGATCAGAACTAAAGCTTTTGTATTGGTTTGTTCGGAGTTTTATGGCACAGCAAGACATTTAAGGTTATAGTGTGAAATTACTAGTGCCTTACCCAAGGACACACCATGGTAGTTGATGCAGGACATCTGGATGGGGGGAACCAAACATGCACATTTTGGTCTCAAGTTAAATTTCTTAATCACAGGACCACTGCAGCTGTTGCAGACCCCAGAGTGGTAATGAACTTAATCAAATTCCAGATAATCAAAATACCCATACAAGATAAAAACCTTAAAAAACACATCTTGATGTAAAGGAATGTTTGTAGGAAAATAAAACTTGCAATCAATTCAAAGAAAACAAATCCCCTGCAACTCTTGTTTCACAACATCAACTGTCGGTGAAACTGAAAACTGGAACAATGTTAAGGAAGCATGAAATGCAAGTTACAGTGACCAACCCAAGACCAACATCTGAAAGTAATGTGATGTACTCACGAAGACCAAATTCAGAAAGTAATGTGAGGTACCCCTCAAGACCAACTTCTGAATGTAAAGTATGCAATCACCATGACCAACTTTTGATAGCAAAGTGATGTCCTCACCAAGACCAACTTTTGAAAGTAAAATGATGTACTCACCAAGACCAATTTCTGAAAGTAAAATGATGTATTCACAAAGACCAACTTCTGAAAGTAAAATGATGTACTCATCAAGACCAACTTCTAAAAGTAAAATGACATACTCACTGAGACCAACTTCTGAATGTAAAGTGATGTACTCACCATGACCAACTTCTTAAAGTAAAATGACATACTCACAGAGACCAACTTCTGAAAGTAAAGTCATGTACTCACCATGACCAATTTCTAAAAGTAAAATGACATACTCACAGAGACCAACTTCTGAAAGTAAAGTCATGTACTCACCAAGACCAACTTTTTAAAGTAAAGTGATGTAACCCTCAAGACCAACTTCTGCCAAGTAAAATGATGTACTCACCAAGACCAAATTTTGAAAGTAAACTGATGTACTCACTGAGACCTTTTGATAGTAAAGTTATGTACTCACCAAGACCAACTTTTGAAGTAAATTTACGTATTCACCAAGACCAACTTTTGAGAGTAAAGTGATGTACTTTCACTAAGACCAACTTTTGATAGTAAAGTTACGTATTCACCAAGACCAACTTTTGTCAGTAAAGTTATTAACTCACCAAGACAAATCACACATTAAAGCTGCACAAGAAACTGATATACTCTTTTAACCAATCATGAAGCATTAACAATATTTGGCAAAGGGTGTTTAACTCACTGACAGTCATCCAAACAAAAGGAATTTTGTTTTTATCCTTAGAGCCCAAAATCTTTTATGTCAACCTACATATGTAAATGCAAGGGTAACAAAATATGCCCCTTCCAACATTCGTGGCATAGAATAAATATGACACTGGCAGTGAGTGCTTCAATAATTTCTCGTTTCAATACACATATAAATCCAGAAGTTATTTTAATCTTCAATGTCATTAATAATTATTAGTATTTTGCCTTTTTATTCTTTAATCTGAGAATTCATCAGTCATCCATCATGACAGTTGTTATGCATCTACAGCAAGTACTGTGAGGGATTTGGTTGTTAGTCATCCCCACTTGCACACCTGAATCCATTTAAAATTAGATTTTCCTTGCATGAGGGAATTGCAATAATTCTTTTGATTGTAAGAGAACACCCAAATGCCTTCCAAGTTTAATGAAAGGCATGAAACTTATAATTTCCGAATATATATATATTCCTTAAAACTACTACATTAAGAAAAAGAGACAACTTTGTCTCTGCACACAGGGGTTCGTGTAGTTGTAACGGTGCAATACCAATAACAGAAGTAATTGGGCATCCATGGGCAAGATGAGAGAATTAGATTCTTCATTAGAGTACAATGTTTTTGTGGTTCTTATTGTCATGACTGCAAGAATCCTGTTAAGAGCCTCGTTCTAGACTGAGAACCCACACCACATCTGAGGCAAGAATATAAAAGTACAAAGATGGCAGAACATGCCTAACACTCATCCTTATATTATAATCAATTCAAGTGGTTATGGTAAGCACACTCAGGAACAATCGGGAAACAATGTGTTCTTGGTGTTAAGATATAAACCCAGAATATAATTTATTGTATCAGTGGTTGTATATCACAATACATATCAATATGCGGTAAAGGTATATTGTTTCATCCTATACAGTTATAAGGAAACTGGTGGATAGTATATAGCTACAATATTTCTATGTGAGGGAACAGATTCATTGCAAGTACAGAGCTACAGTATTTCAATGTAAGGGAACTGACAGATGCTTAGCACAGATCTACAGTATTTCAATGTGAGAGAACTAACAGATTTTAAGTACAGACCTGCAGTATTTCAACATGAGAGAACCGACAGATGCTTAGTACAGACCTACATTATTTCAGTGTACAATAACTGACAGATGATTAGTACAAAACTACAGTATTTCAATGTGAGGGAACTGAGAGATGTTTAGCACCAAGCTATAATATTTCAATGTGAGGGAACTGACAGATGTTTAGCACAGACCTAAAGTAGTTCAATGTGAGAGAACTGATAGATGCTTAGTACATAGCTACATTATTTCAATGTAAGGGAACTGACAGATGTTTAGTACAGAGCTACAGTATTTCAATGTAAGGGAACTGACAGATGTTTAACACAGAACTACAGCATTTCAATGTGAGGAAACTGACAGATGTTTAGTACAGAGCTAAAGCATTTCAATGTAAGGGAACCGATAGATGTTTAGCACAGAGCTACAATATTTCAATGTAAAGGAACTGATAGATGTTTAGTACAGAGCAACTATTTCAATGTAAGGGAACTGACTGACGGTTAGTAGAGTACAATATTTGAATGTAAGGAAACTGACAGATGTTTAGTACAGAGCTACAGTATTTCAATTTGAAGGACAATACAGATGATTAGTACAGAGCTATAATATTTCATTGTAAGGGAACTGACAGATGGTTATTATGGCAACAATACTTCAACGTGAGATAACATGTTTTGTACATAGCTATAATATTTCAATGTGCAATAACAGACATGGTTAGTACACAGGAAAAGTTTTTCATAGCGATATAACAGACAGATGGTTAGTACAAGCTACAATATTTCAATGTGCAATAACAGACATGGTTAGTACACAGGAAAAGTTTTTCATAGTGATATAACAGACAGATGGTTAGTACAAGCTACAATATTTCAATGTGCAATAACAGACATGGTTAGTACACAGGAAAAGTTTTTCATAGTGATATAACAGACAGATGGTTAGTACAAGCTACAATATTTCAATGTGCAATAACAGACATGGTTAGTACACAGGAAAAGTTTTTCATAGTGATATAACAGACAGATGGTTAGTACAAGCTACAATATTCAATGTGCAATAACAGACATGGTTAGTACACAGGAAAAGATTTTCATAGTGATATAACAGACAGATGGTTAGTACAAGCTACAATATTTCAATGTGCAATAACAGACATGGTTAGAACACGGGAAAAGTTTTTCATAGTGATATAACAGACAGATGGTTAGTACAATATTTCAATGTGAAGCCCAATATATCAAGATACATATGACTCATCATAATGTGGTTATCAAAGGCAGACTAATATTTGCTATAATACAACCCCCCATCCCACCAAGAAAATGAATGATAAAGTAAAATAGCTAAATAATACATTAATAATATTTAACAAAGTACAATATTTAAATACTTATTCCAGTAAATCTTAGCAAATAAATGCCTAGCATTTCTTACAAATATACTTCTGATAAATTATGATTAGCAAGGTGTACTAAATATATCATCAGCTAAAGCAGAACTTGTAAAGCATTTGGTTTCACTTCTTTTTTTTAAGACTCTGATAAAAAGGTATATAAACTAGAAGGCATTTTGTTTGTAAAAGCAAAAACATGTCTCCTACTTCCTTATGAAAATGTAATTTTATGACACTAGGACTTTACAGAAGGAATAGACAAATGAAGCTTGCTGAATCAAATGATATTTTTTGGGAGTGTCATGCCGAATGAACTTGATTTTTATAAGCTCTGGTTTTTTCCTCATCAAAAAGATTCATTCAAATTAAAAGAAAGCTTTAGTTCAGCAGAAGAAGAAATCTGGGGGGGGGGGGAAATCACAACAATAAAAATACTTGACCAAATGAATGTAAAAATTTGAAAAATTGTTGAAATGTCATAAAGGCATGAAACTCAAGTCATCTACATGTGCCTACTTCAAACATGGCCACCAAATTTTTACAAATAATATTAAAATCACCTAAACCTAATCAAGTCTTGGGTTTCGCTGAAGGTATCACAATATCAAATTTTGCCTTCTTTTGCTCAATAGGTTTGGAGCTATCTTGCTTGCAAGAAAGTTTACAGATGCATGGACAGAGAGATGACAGCAGAACACTACTATGGTTTCCTCTAAGTGATGGAGAGAAGGGTAGACATTTTGATGTTATTGACTATGTTAGAATTTACAGCAATTTTATTAGTAGAAATTCCATTAATAAAAAAATTCAAAATGTTGTGTATTCAATTTTTACGAGGGCTCTGGCATAATGCTGTAACTGTAAATGAAAAGTATTAATACACTCAAGGGGTTTAATAAATATAACAGAATGAGAAAACTGGAACCAAAACCTTAATGCAAATTTTCTATGACCATTACCTTGATTCCATGGTCAAAGGTGCAAGACAACATATTCCAGAAATAACTTTTTAAAGATTCATAATGACTCATCTCAAGTAATATAAGCAAATAAAAATAATGGAACCAAAACCGTAACACAAATTATCTATAATTAATAACTACAACCTTGATTCAAAGGAGTGATCAAGCACCTCACTAAATTAAACAAATAAGTTCCATAATGATTCATTCCAAATATGAATATCCATCAAGAAATATAAGACGCAGAAGCAAATGAAAAAACTTTAACCAGAACTTGAATACAAATTCTCTACAACTTTGACCTTGACCCCATGGTTAATGGAGCAAGCAAGCATGTCACAAAATTAATTTTTGCTTCGTAATAATTCATGCTCAGCATGACGAGAATATAACAAGTAGATTTGGAAATGTAGGCAAATTAAAAACTTTAAACGTTAATCTAATGAAGCAACTTGTTTCCTAACTAAACTAGGTTCAATGAAAATAAACAAGACCAATCTTTTATAAATCTTTGCACTGTAGTGTCACAATTTTGCAGTTATCAAATTTAGTTTTTCTTGTTTTTTAAAGCAAAGTTACATTTTCATACCATTAAATAATTATGAAAACTGGAAAGATATATGCCATTGTCTCCCAAGAAAACACTCTTTTGATGCCTATGACAAAATGTATAGGATAGGCTACTTTGCGATATTTAACATATCACAACAAAAAACACTTCTTACAGTCTAATATCATTTGTCTGCACTGGCAGAGCATTCCCTATATATATATATAAACAAGAGGTTCCAAGTACACCTCTCACTTGAGATCTCTTGCACAATGGGGTCCAAAAACAAAAACAACACTATAAGCAAAGGTGTGATCTCTGCGGGACATCAAGAAAAACCACAGGGGGAAAAATGGTGCTGTTTAATGACTGGATACTCATTTTATGATCTCATTTGGAACAGAAGCCAAAGAGAGAGCTTTCTCTATAAAAAAAAATGTTCACTTTTTTTTGGTATAAATTACATCTATTTTCAAAATACTCAACCTCTGAAAGATCCATAACATTTTCCAAAACACGTCCATGAAAACATTGTGCATTACAGCACTGCTTTTTGTTGTTGTTGATTCACAACAGTGCAAGAGGGCAAACTGCATACGTGATGATTACAATGAAACATGAATTTCGCATCACAAAAAATTTATTTATTAAAATGTCACTGTATGCATTAGCAACATTTTTCACTGAATATTGCTATGTACACTGAGAATGTTGTTTGGAAAGAAAAATGCCCAAAATTGACCTGTGACTTTAATCTTCAATGTAGGAACTAAATGCAGTCCAAAAAAATGTTTCAGAGATGATATGTAAGTATAACAAGATTCATCTACTGATCTCGAGAGATTTTAATTTACATGGCAGAATGGACAAAACTAAAACAAAATTTGAAATAATTATTTGCTATCTTGACCTTGAAAAGAGGATCCAAAATTTAACTGGATGGCCAGGGCCTGCACCATGAGCCAATGATAAGAACATTGCAGAAAAACGTAAGACCCTGATGGCCAGGGTTAAAAGGTTGAATAAGCATATCACAAAATGTTGTTGTTGTTGTTGTAGCAGGGTTTAACACCATTTTTCAGTACACGATAGGTTATACATGGCGGTCAGTATTAATGGTGGAGGAAGAACCCGGAAAAATCCCACGGAAAGAACCACCGACCCACGTGAAGCTACTGGAAAGCTTTCTCACATACCCAATCACAGAATGAATTGTCTAAGCACCACACTGACATGGTGATTAGTATGCCAGACTTGTGACATAAAGGGTGTAGACTTGAATTCTTTCATCAGACAAACCTGGGTCAGCTATGGCAGTGTGACCTTGGGCAAAGCACTTTACTCTAATTGCCTTTGCACTAAATAACCTATTTGTATTGCCAAAAACTTCATAACAATTCATCCAAAGTATGCAAAAATTCCATCATTGGGCTCTGAAAATTTAAGCAGTGAAAAACCTTCAACCAAACCCAAAATGTAGTTGTTTGGGTAACTAAAACTAATTTTAATTATGTAATACTTAGCTATCACTATTAAGCTTTACTTTTCTGAAATGGAAATACTTTGTCATTTTAGATGAATTTATTTGCTTTATGTATTATCTTGCAATCACAATGAAATTAATACTGACTTGTAAGGTGTTAATGACACTAAAATGCAAATTTTCTGTGACCCCAAGGTCAAAGATCAAGTGTGCATTTTGCTGAATGAATTGTCTTAGGTTCAAATTTATTCTCTCCATGTATGAAGAAAATCCAACCAGGATAAGATATAAACATTGAAAAACTTGAACCATACCCAAACACAAATTTTCTGTGACCTTGTCAACAAAGTTAAGGGGCAAGCAGCCATGTTGTTGAATGAAATACCTTAGCTTTAATACGATTCACGTCAATTGTGATGAGAATCAATCAAATGGTTTAGGAAATGTGGAGAAAACAAAGAAAATTAACTAGGAGAATATAGAAAAACCAGTACTATTGAACTATTGATGCCACCAGCACTGCAAAAGTAACTGCTATGTGCCACTCTTTCACTAGCTTGGACTCGACAATAAACAACCACTGTTGAATTGTAATATAAAAGTGTACCAAGTTTTACCCATTTATCCCAAATGCCTGTAAAGATAAAGGCATATATATGTAAATTAACGTTTATGACCAGGCTATCCTGTTACCATGCATAGATATCTAACCATGCAAGACAAATATACTTAATTTTCACCCATGTAGAACAAATATAATTAATTTTCAAAGAAGAAAGTTAATATCTCTATGGATGTCATATATGAGCAGTCTCTTGTCTGCAACCCATACATGATTATACCCCTAACTCAGTTGCCATGAATATTCAGATTACAAACCAAAATGTGAAATTTTACAAATTAACTTTCACATATCTTACATTCTGGTCAATATTTTCATGAATATCAATTTCTGATCAATGTGATCCTTCGTCCACTAACTTCACAACACATACACAAACATTATATACATTTTTTTCCATACTTAATCCCCTGAGAGAAAAACGATTAGAATCCAAGTATGCGACTTTTTCTAAGCCTCATGCTGTTGCATTAGATGATGGTTTTAAGAAAATGGGTGACCGTCTTCTATCCAAGTCCTGTGCTTCCTATTTTAAGTCTACTCTAACCCGACACACTGGGCAAGTGGCGTTTTTCTGAAAGGAAACAAACAAAAAAGAAATGGAATAACTATTACAGTTTATACACATGTACTGTCATCGTTCTTATCCCAATAAAAAGTAAGAAATCAAACGTATACAGTTATCATAAATAGATCACCTCGCACTCAAAGAATAAAAAGAAGAAAAACAATAATGTTAACACAAAACAAGTTAGGACAAACCACCACCACAAACATCTCTCTCTCCACATACATACACACACACATGCATTTTGACTCACCCATTCCCTCTTTTCTGGAGCAATACAAAGAAGGAAAACCAACTTTCTAATTTCTATACAATAATTATGCTGACACCTTCCATTTCAACTTTCAAAATTTTCTTTACAGTAGACATTCCAAAATTTGAAAATTTCCTAGTCAAATTTGAAGAAAATAATGTAGGGTGAAAAACTATTAAGTTATCCATCTCTTTGCTTAAGATGTCATTTGAGTGAGCTTTTCCTGTCCATTCTTTTTCTTCAAGTAAGGATGCTTTCCATACTCGTGTGGCATTGCTAGGAAAATGCTCTGTTTAAAAGAATGGAGTAAACTACACATTATACAAGGTGTCATGATGATTTACCAGAAGTACAGAGCAAAAACCTTTTAACTTGTACTCTAGTTTATAAGCCAATGAATTCTTGCATCACTGTAAGCTCACCTTGAAAGAAAGTACCTGAATGGCTTATACTGAATAAGGTCTCAGATAAAATGAAACTGGGTCAATAGGAATGACATTTTATTTTTATATCTATAAAAGATGAATACTCGGCAAATTCATGTTCAATTGGTTTTTTTTACCTTCTACTTAAAAGGACAAAAACCTTAATATGGAAGTGATTTGTTTTATACCTTTTTTGGTACAGGTCATACATGCATGGAGATTAACGGGTCACATCGACTTTGTCCTTTTGCTCAAGATGTGTTCTTGAGCAGAACATAAGCGCAGATACCATAATTTTCTTAACGGACTTCCCATGAATGTGACCTCTGCTATATCCTAAAATCAGAAGGTTTCTTTATCAGCAGAAGTTATCACATTTTTCTTTGAGCAACAATGACCTGGACCTTGGTTCCCAAACCCAATAGGCCTATTCCTTAAGTACAAGTTTTCCACAAACTTTGGTCAGGCTACATTCTCTGCCATTTTTATTATTTAAGTCCCGTTGACCTTGACCATTCACCTCAAAATCAATAAGTCTTTTTAATCTTACACAATGAGCAGGTCATCCACAAACACTGGTGAAGGTACATGGTTGATAAATGAATTTCTTTAGCGGAAACAATTTTTTTTCTCTCAGTCACAGACACTTTCACTTCAAACGTTTTCACCATGAAATCCAAAGGCTTCCTAATTACAGTTGTAAGCCATCCACAAAGTGGTCCAGGTACGTGATACAGAACAAATGTTATTGCATAAAAACTTTGTTTATTATTTTAGTCAATAACCTTTGACCTTTGGACCTCAAAATCAGTAAACATCTCCTTTACCCCAAGTATAAGCCTTCCACAAAGGTTGGTACCTGCAGATGGTGGAAGACAAGTTATTATGCAACAACCTATTATCAGTTGCAGTGACCTTGACGTTTAGACCGCACAAGCAATAGGGTTCTTCATTATTCCAAATGCAGAGACTGGTACCTGTAGATGGTGGAGAACTCAATTTATTGTGCAGAGACTGTCAGCTTCAGTGACAAAATCGTGAGTAGCGGATTTCAGATTATTTTTCAGAATCTCAATTTTGTCACATATTGTCTTCCTTTTCCTTATCTCCTGTGGCTTCCTTTTTCTGTTTTGTCATTTCTGTGTATCTCATACCTATTTCTCAAAGCTGCTGCTGCTGCTTACAGTCCTCAGAAGTGGGAACATTTGAAATTCCACCAAACTTCTTACTATGTACGTTTAAAATCACACCAAAATTACAGACCTGCCAACCCTAAAATGACCATCTCAGTAAGGCAGTTCATTTTCTTCTGCAAGTTGGACGAGCTTTCAGTAATGTGCAACAATATATCAAGTAGTGTTATTGTCAAGCTGGAAAACATGCATTTAAAAGTCCAGAAGTGTCATTGAAGACTGATGCAGCAATGGTAACCATTGTGTCTAACTAAAAAGTTTGCAAACTATTCTTGGACCTTAATTACCTCCAGTGCAGTTTCAAACACTATGGAGCTCAACAGCAACAGCTTCTTGCTATCTCTCAATTTGATATAATCATTT
Source organism: Sinohyriopsis cumingii (assembly GCA_028554795.2). Lineage (NCBI taxonomy): Eukaryota > Metazoa > Mollusca > Bivalvia > Unionida > Unionidae > Sinohyriopsis > Sinohyriopsis cumingii. Next base: position 39,872,591 of record CM068836.1, read on the forward strand.
TTTTTTTTATAATATAAATTAACTTGACAATGGCAATCATCTTTCCTGCTATGACACATACTCTCAAATCAATGGATGTCCAATAAATGCAACTGTTGCCCTTCCTTCTTTCCCACCAAGAATCTGAATATTCATTTTTATTCTTTTTTACTATTAAATCTTTTGTAGAGGCACAACATATCTTTTGTTCTGAAATGTATCACTTGTTGGATGTCATTTTTAGAAAATTATAATAAGCAACAGCTTCATGATGCAGGCCTTTTGCATTATACAATGTGTGCAGATTAAATCATTTAAGGTATTCCAGTAAAGTTTGTCTGGTTCCTTGACCAACACTACTGAATCTAATATGAAACCTGAATCCAAATCAAACATGGCCAAGTCAGTATCTGGATTTTATCACAAACAATCATATTTCCGTAATTTGTGCTTTTGATCTGTAAGTTCATCATTTTCACAAGACTTACGGCAAAATCATAAGGGTTGGCAGTCCAAAGTTCTTACCACAGTCACATATCAACCTCTCTGCAACCAGTTGTCTGGTATATAATTAACTTCTAATCCTTTGTTGACATAAAATACCCACTCAACACTGGCTTGGTCAAAGGAGAGCACAAGCAAAAGTTTGATTATGTAAAACAATTTTGCATATCTTTCTTCTGACATACACTGAACAGAATTCATCCAATCTGTGTTTGGTGAGATGTTTGTATAAACTAGCTGAAATATCTAGCTTATGTTGTCCACAAACTAACTATACTGATCAAAACCCAAGTCACAATCATCACCTATCACAATGAGTCATGCTAGACTGGACATTAACTTCTTAAAATCTAAATCTACACTCATCAGGATTTTAAAATCAATTCCAAAGAATTTAATGCTATACATATCTTACCAAATGTAAAAGTTAGGGGCAATTATGCATTTACTTTCTTAATATTCACAAGAAACTGCCTGCATTCCATTTGAAACTCAAACAGTTGTTTATCATCAACACCATTGCAATTTTAATATAGGCTACTTGTCTTTATTTTCAACATCAAACATAACAAGCTTTTCAGATGTTGTACAAACTGCAAGTACATCAAGAGACCTCTCAATGTTTCTGAAACATCACTGATTAGAAAGCAAAGCGCTGGTAAGAAGCCAAAAATGGGGATGCACAAGACCAGAAAACAATCTGAAGAACTGTATCTTTCCTAGGATCAAATTTTCTCTTACTGTTGGACTTATTGTGTCACAGAATTTATATCCTATGTTGGGCATATCTTATTCAACTGCACAAACATACTTCAGTATATCTGGCAAGATTTCAAAAACTCTGCTGTGCAAGGGCTCATTATCCAGCCAATAATGGGTACCAAATTTTAGAGGCACTTTAGAGATACTTGATGTTTTCATTAGGTCTTCTTATATAGCTGAGGAGTCTTTAACAAAGTAAAAAATAAACAAAGCTAGAAGGAATGGATTCAATCTGCCATCCGATAAAGGCTGCAGCAGTTTTAAAAGCATTGTACACAACACACAGCCCACAGGACTCTATATTTACGATTGATCTAATTGTAAAAAAAATAATAATGGGCTGTCAGTGCAAATGTAATGACTTTTCAAAGGCTTTTCTTCTTCTTTTTCTAATTTTAAAGGGATTTTCAAACTATGTATAGACTACATACAATTCATTGCTGTAAAGAATGTTGATGCTTTTCATATACCAGGAGTCAATGAACGCCTTGATGCAGTTACAGTATTTTTCAGTAACTTTCAAGTGCCAGTTATGGATGAAGACATGTCAAAGACTGCATTTGTGATCAAGTGTCGTTTATCTGAGTTTACGGTAATGCCACAGGGGCTGACCAATAGTCCTGCAACTTTTCAACAAGTGATACAGCGTCCATGGAAAGGACTGCAGTATCTTTTCCTATCATTTATATAGATGACACCATAGTGTATGGGACTACTTTCTGTGAACAGATACAAAGACATACTGCAACATATACAAATAACCAATTTAACACTGAGATTTGTCAATTGTGAACTATTACAGGATGAAGTTGGCTTCTTGGGAAATAGGCGTCATAGTACGGAGTTAGCCCTCATCCAATTAATGTTCCAAACAAATACTCTGATGGAAGAAGCCCCAAAAATGTGACTGAATTCTTGTCAGTTCTCGGGTACCTGATCTTACTACAGATTCTTAATTTGAGACTTTTAAAAATACAGATTAGATTTTGGTATTCCACAAAAAAAAGCTGAAAATTTGAAAGGGAGGTTTGTGGGTCCTCCCCCAACAGGGTCTCAAGATGCAATGCCCCCAATGCCCCTCTCCAAAAGTGCCTTTTACAATCATTAAAAACTGCTTCTGGTGCAACTTATGATCATAATATATAACAAAATAATCATTTGAAAAACTAACAAACTTAACAAAATTTTCAACTTGAATAATTTCACAACATTTATTGTCACATGAATATGTTCTCCAATACTATTGGTGCTTAAGTTATTTCAGTGCATGTCAGTGTTCATAATTAAGTCACAATAATTTCTCAATTTTTTGCAGCAAATATATTATACTTCTCTCTTTTCATAACAAATCTGTAAAATAAACACCCAAGTACATCAACTATATACAAATACAAATAATCTCATACATTCACTTGTCTTTTTCTCCAGTGGACAAAACCTGTTGATATTCCAGTCAACATCTTTTTATGGCTTTGGCAAAGATTTGTTTAGCCTTCCTTTTTTAATGACATTTTTGGTTCAATGTGCAATCGTTTCTTTTCCTTCAAAATGAGAGCCTTTTTTACTTTCAAGCTGGTGCTTGTGTTGACGACATGCAGTGCGCATATTCTGACAAAGAGCTACATCTGTTTTCTCATGCAAGAAATCTTTCTTCTTATAGTAATTAAATTCACTTTTTCCAGATGCCTTCTGAGCTTCAATTTTTCCGTATACAACTTCTTTTGTAGGTACCATTCCAAACTCTTCCAACTGTGATTAACACAGAGCAGAGTTCACAAAATGCCAGTCCTCTAGTAGTGTTCAGTTTTCTTATACACTGACCAACTAAATTTCCGTCGACATTTCGCTCCAGCCATTCCCATTTCCATACATTTCTTTTTACCTTTATCTAAACTTCTCGTGTCATGGTCTCTCTCAAAAACTCGGGACACCATTTTCTGCAAGCACTCTTCTTCTTTCCATTGCCATCAGTTTCCATTACATGAAGATTCATTGGATGGATTCAAACTTGTGACCAATCAGAATACTCTTTAGAAGAGTTGTGGGCTAACTAATATATGGAACAAATACGTAACAAGGGTTTTTGCAGAATGAGACCAAACAGACCGTTTTTAAAAAACCAGATCGGAGATCATAAAAAAAACGGACTATATCAAGAAAAATCAGATTCAAGTCATGTGAAAAGTGGAATTCCGCTTTAAAATGGAGAAAAATCATGTCTGAAGATAGCCAAGCCATTGTTTGACTTAACCAAGAAAGATGGCTAATTGGAATGGACAAAATGTGTGCCAGGTAACTTTCAGGCTGAAAGGGGCTCTTTTAGGTCTGGAAGTCATGCCTTTTCCAAGAGATGAAGGAACATTCATTCTTGATACAGAATCATGTGATGCCAGAAAAGGTAGAGTCCTGTCCTAGATCCAGAATGGCCAAGAAATGGTAATCACTTATGCAAGTCAGTCAACAAACAAGTCTGTGGAAACTACCAAGTAGATAAGGAATTGCTGGACATTTGATACTTCACTGAATATCTCAGGCATTACCTGATGGGAAGAAACTCCACAGTAAGAAGTGAGCATCAAGCTTTGTAGTGGTGACTTAGTATGAATGACCCAAAGAGTAAAATAGGTAGGTGGCTATAAGTATTGTCTGGTATGAATTTACAGTTGAGTATATATCAGGTGTAGAAGCAAATTTTTTTAGCCTGCTACCTCATGAATTCACCCTTTCTAAAAGTTGAAACACATTTTTCTCCAGTTCAATAGACAAAAGGCCATAACTTTTGCCCATTACCCTTGGCACTGGTAGGTGTCACTAATATTTAGCTGAACGAGATACTAACGAGAATGCTCACATGGTGGGGTGGTTGGGAGGGTTTTTAAGTAATGTGGCTGGGTAAGTCTTCTTCAAGAAACATGATTTACTTAAAAATTTGCTTTCTCCTTTGAATATGTTCCCCAATCACATTATTCTTACTAATTACATAAACAACACAGCCTGGGGTCACTTGACCTGTAAACCTAACATACAGTTAAGAAGAAATCTTCTTACCTAAAAAATTTCACCAGTGAATCCAGCAAAGTTAACAGGCTGTCTTGATTATCTACTTGAGTCTGGTGTCAGCACTGCTGCAACTGGACATACCAGATTCAAGGTGCACCTCTGCAATGTTAAATCTCTGAGATGAAGGCTTGAGAAGGTTGACTCTACGTGCCAGATAACTGCTTCTATTATATCTGGGATCAAAACGTTGCATCTGAATGCAAGGCTCTCAGAGATGGCTCAAAACTTCTGAGCAGTAATCTTTTTGAGGTGACTCTGATATGGTGAGATGTCAGATTACATCAAGCATACAACCTACTTCAGTCACGAAGAAGACATGACAGGTGCTATCCTGTTTTCTGGCTCGCACTGGAAGAAAGAGGAATTTTTGTGTGCCACGACTTGTCTTTGTGCGTTTCAAATAGTGCTCGACAGCGTGAACAGGTTCTTGCATGGCTGCTGTTTTCAACCTGTCTATGGAAGAGAACTAGTAAGTGACAACTCTCTGATTACCAACAGACAGTAACCTATTGTGGGCTACAAAGCCTGGCTGTATTAAGAGAACCACATAACCCTCCAACCTGAAATGAAGTCAGTTCAGGTTGACATAAAATGTATGCAGTTCACCCTGCATGCAGAAGCTAAAGCTATCAGTAAACATGACTTATATGATAGTAACTTTAGCAAAGTGTAGGCTTGAGGTTTGAAGGGATTCAAATCAAGCCATGTTAAAATCCAGGATTAGTTCCATTAGGAGACAGAATGAGATTTTTGTCGACTGAAACCAAAAATGTCTAAAGGATCCCATAGGTCCATATCCTGCCCAAAACCATATCTGCCATGAAGCCGGAATATGTCCAATATTATGGGGCAGTAGCCTTTGATAGAGACTGGGGCCAAAAGTTTTTCCTCAAAGAGCCAGAGAAAAAGGTTGGCCAGTTGATGAGCTGAGGCCCGTAGAGGGACAATGTTGTTGGTATGACACCAGTCCTTGAAAACATGCCACTTTCTCTCATAAACATTCAGAATGGTGGGCCTTCTGTTCGTGAGATTCTCTCCAAAAACAAGTTTTAATTGATTGTCTCGCAAGAGCCGAGCATGTAAAAGAAGTAGATGGTCCAGGCAGGGAAGGACCACCTGTGACCGTGGTTGATGGAGAAGAGTCAAGTTCGCAAGAATTGTCTGCGCATGTCTTATGTTAGAATGTGTAGAGCCGAGACTTGTCCCATCTGAGAGGGGCTATTAGAATCATCTTGCCATTCAGACCCCGTAATTTCTCAGCACCATGGGAGGGGAAGCGATGACATCGATCAGAACAGAATGAAGACATCATCCATAATCGCAGTAAAGGCCCAAAGGGCTGATGACAGGGTTTTCAATAGATGCGTAGACTCTGATTTTGGCTTGTGCATTTAAATATGACCCATTTTTGACATGTGGAATTTCTGATTTATGCATCTTTTTGATGCATGTAGATTTGGTCTGAAGCATCAATCCTTATTTCCTTTGATTTGCCTCTGGCTTAGTTTCTTACTAAGAGTGAATTGTCCATAACAAATTTACTGTAGGAGGCACTGAACTGACATCTGCTCAATATCACGCCAATGGAAGATATATAAGAAATGGGCAGAGCTAATGCTAAGGTGCAACTGAATTCTGCTCAATTGTTTTCAGATTATGTTTGAAGTTTATGATAGAGGAAGAGGAGACAATTATGACATGAATGGACTGCCTGTTGATAAAATAACAGAACTAGTGCATATGGCGGCTCCTGATGCTAGTTTTCAAGGTGTGGACCAATTTGAATAAATTTATTGGCAGTTAATTTGCTTGAATGTTTAAAACTTCGGAATCACTTGACTCTTCAGTTTTAAAATCTACTGAGAACCCTGAATGTTGAGGCCAAAGGGAAAACTGGTAAGCTGTGTTGCAATCAGCAAAACTAAGAAAATCTCTGTGACATGGGGTGGATAGGGATGTCATAACACATGTCAGTCAGATGGATATTATGACATCCCTCATTCCATTGAATGGAGAGGCAGACTGAACTTGTATCCATCTTGAACTGGCTGAGGCAACTCCAGTTGATGATGTGTCTCAACTAGTTTGCTTCACCGCCTGTTCTTTTTGTTTTCTTTTTTGATGAGCAACCATATCTCCTGTTGTAGAAAAGCATCCCTCTCCCAATCTGACAGTGCATCCATGAAGAGGGAAGAGGAAATGGGAGGAGGTTGAATAAACAAAACCCGATGCCATTCCAAAATGACCTGGATGACCCATCCAGTTTGAGGGAAGGGGAAGATCCAGTGAACCCGAAAATGCAGAGTCAGCCGCCCAGGCTGCCTGCAGACAGTGAGGAGATTATGTCAAAGGCAGAGCAAATCTGTTTCTTTCCACCTCTGTATGATCGCCTCCTATGTTGGCTAGGTTGTAGTCTCTTGTCACTGGGTAGGGGTTGGTACTGGTGTATATCTGAGGAAATCCTGTCTTGGGGCTGAGAGGGTCGAAATGCTCGTGCAGTGGGAGTGGCATGTTGGAGGAGCAGTTCCTGAGCTGCATGCCTCCAAACCTCTTTGATGTGTCCTCCAAACGGCAACAAAGACCCAAATGGGGTCAAACATAAAGAAAGAGTATGGTGCATTTTAAGCAACACTGACAGCAGATATGCATCCTGTTGGATTAAGTCTAATTTGGCCACAGCTGTCAAGTATGGTGAGCTGGTCCGTTAAGGACCCAAGCAATCCTGGCCATCGCCTCCCAAGGATGGCTAATTTTTTGGATTGTTTGGCAAGCCAGAAGATTGTCAATGAAGTCAAATCTAAAATTAAGGATGACACAAAAATGTTCCAAACCAGCTTAGACGTGACACTGAACATGTTTTTATCCACTCTGATGTACAAATGAGCCGACATGATGACAGCTGCCAAATTCTTGTCGAGAGCCAGACAGTCCATACTGAAGGCATTGGAGTGTGACACCAGTAAGACGAAGAAGTCACAGGAACATGGCTTTCCAAGAAGAAGCCTTAGAGTTGCTTGGGTCGCCAATCTGACATGAAAGTTGGTTGTTAATGTCTTTAATCATGCTGATTGGGGAAGGAGCCGGAAAAACAGCGTCTCTTCATCCTCCCCAAAATCAAACAATGCCTTGACTTTGTAACCCTGGGTAGTTCCAGGGGGTAGACGGCATTCCCAAATGGCCAACACCTGATAGATTTCCTCATTGGCAGCTTGAAAGCTGATCAGAGCTGAATAAGATGGGTTTTTCCATTGTCTTATTCACTCACAGTGCAACAGGTCCTTGTCCAGATCAGCTTGTATCTCTGTACAAGTCCTGCTAGGTGGTACTGAAGACTCTAGTCAGTCTTATTTGGCAATGTAATTGAAAGTGTGACATAGCTGGCACTGCCAGCTGGTGTGTGGTTGGCATGAGTGCTGGCGGTATATAAGACAGTCTGACAATTACTGGTACCTGCTGCTCCAAAGGCCTGGCTGAACTGACAGTTTTCTCACTGAAATCCCTTTGATAAGATGCCGATGGTCGTAGATCTATCACTAAGATCCCCGTATGAACCATCTGGCTGGACCATTTCAATGAAAAGATCTCCATGCTGGATGGCCAGTAACAGTACAGCAGTATTAAGAGTTGAATCCAATGGATCTGGCATCAATTCCATGCACCCCAAGGCCATGCTCGGACATACAGGGGGACTTATGCCCACTGCATTACCTACCATTGGGGAATACTCCAAATGAATCTTTATTGCCAACAAAGAACTGTAGGTTGTCAACTTTGATTTATTCCATCTTCCTTCCCTTCAATGCCAAAAGGACTATTGCTCTGAATATATATTCTTCATGAAACGACACATGAAGAGAAAGCAAAGCATGTATTAGCAAATTACTATTTGACTAAGTAGATAATAGCATGGATTGGCAAATCAGTATGTAACTAACAAAAATGGGAGCCCAGCCTTCCTCTGACTATGTATTACAGACACTACATATCTAAGATAATATACACTAAGTATAAATAAAAACAAGAGTCATGGAAGACTTCCATGCTTTGAAGTTGCACATATATATATATATATATATATATATATATATATATATATATATATATATATATATATATATATACACACACACACAAACATGTATATATATAATTTAAATGACAATCTGCTGAAATAAGAGAAAAATTCAAATTAAAGCAGAAACTGTTAATGTACTGAACTTAATAAGTCATTAAAACACTGTTGTAACTAACAAGGAAGTGAAAGTGTCATATCATACCTATGGCCCTGTTATGAACTTATAAACAATAACCACAATTTGATCAGAACAGCAGGAAATACAAATAAACTAAGCATAAATATCAAGCAGCACTTTAGAATTTCACTAAAATTAGCTCCTTAATGGACGAAATAAGCAAAGTCAAAGTCAAAGGCATGCTAACTCATGATGATCCTGTATAAAGTCAATGATAACGTGGTGGGATCGTGGTCTGAAAAGACTAAGTCCTGAGAGGGTGTTGTTGTTGTTTATATATATATAAACAAGAGGTTCCAAGTACACCTCTCACTTGAGATCTCTTGCACAATGGGGTCCAAAAACAAAAACAACACTATAAGCAAAGGTGTGATCTCTGCGGGACATCAAGAAAAACCACAGGGGGAAAAATGGTGCTGTTTAATGGCTGGATACTCATTTTATGATCTCATTTGGAACAGAAGCCAAAGAAAGAGCTTTCTCTATATAAAAAAAATGCTCACTCTTTTTGTATAATTTACATTTATTTTCAAAATACTCAACCTCTGAAAGATTCATAACATTTTCCAAAACGTGTCCATGAAAACATTGTGCATTACATCACTGCTTTTTGTTGTTGTTGATTCACAACAATGCAAGAGGGCAATCTGCATACGTGATGATTACAATGAAACATGAATTTCGCATCACAAACAATTTATTTATTAAAATGTCACTGTATGCATTAGCAACATTTTTCACTGAATATTGCTATGTACACTGAGAATGTTGTTTGGAAAGAAAAATGCCCAAAATTGACCTGTGACTTTAATCTTCAATGTAGGAACTAAATGCAGTCCAAAAAAATGTTTCAGAGATGATATGTAAGTATAACAAGATTCATCTACTGATCTCAAGAGATTTTAATTTACATGGCAGAATGGACAAAAATAAAACAAAATTCGAAATAATTATTTGCTATCTTGACCTTGAAAAGAGGATCCCAAATTTATCTGCATCATGAGCCAATGATAAAGACACTGCAGAAAAACATCAGACCCTGACGGCCAGGGTTAAAAGGTTGAATAAGCATATCACAGAATGTTGTTGTTGTTGTTGTTGTAGGGTTTAATGCCATTTTTCAGCACAAGATAGGCTATACATGGTGGCCAGTATCAATGGTGGAGGAAGAACCCAGGAAAACCCCAGAAAGAACCACCAACCCATGGCAAGCTTTCTCACATACCCACATTGACCAAACCCTGAGTCTTAAACCCACGTAGACAGATGAGATGGCACTGATTCGTATCGGTGAGCGCTTTAGACCTCTCAACCACTTGGGGCCCTGTTCTAAGGTAAAAATTCACTCAAAATTGACAGAAATTTTAAAATAATGCATACAACCTGCAGTAGATCGATAAATGAGCACAATAAATAAATAAAAATCATTGGATGGCCTATAGGCAAACAAAAACGGCTGGTTTGTTGGAGGATGAACTGTACTATGTGTGCTCTGTACAGCAGTGAAGCTAAAATCTAGTGAAACCTATTGGTGCTAAGGGAGGTAATGGGCAAGAGCTATTGTCCTTTGTATATTGAATTAGAAAAACATGATTTTGTCTTTCAGTAGGGCTGGATTCACAAGGTGGCAGGCTAATATTCCTAACAACATTCAAAGAAGAAATGGTATTCCTTACTTTCTGAGAGCTGAAACCTCAAAATTTGGCACCCAAAAAATGAAATCTTGTCCAATTAACAATATAAATGCACTCAAATTGTAAACTGACCATAAAGCGCTGCCAAATGTTTATTCATTGCTGCAGTGCTTACAGGAAAAAATGACCTTGTCATATCAGAAAAGTTACATGCAATGGCCATAATTCCACTGACAGAACACTAACATGGCCTGAATATGTCATTAAAACATTTCAGATTCCATACAGTATTACAAATATGCTGGTATGCAACTGCTGTATATACTTGCTTATTGGCAAACAACACAGACCCTGATCTACTAATGTATAATGTGCTGGCAGATCTAAGTCTATGTTGTTTGTTTTACTGATTATTCCTAACAAACAGTTTTACCGTTAGGCTCAAAGACTTACAAGCAAGTATATATATGGTTATTTCTCATGTGCATTAAAGAGAAGGCAAACTGTAAGTACAACAAAATTAGTGGAAAAATAAAAAGCAAACAAAGTTCAAATGTCATCATAGCTACAGAATAATTGATAAAACAAAAACACATTCATGCCCACCCTCACTGACTAACAAACTCCAAATTATTCAAAACTTTAGGAGCAATTTCTTCTCAACTTACCAAAATCCATTTATCTATACATCCAGCATGAAACTGATGGAAACATGGGAGTATCTTGAGACTATCTCCATCTTCGTAATCGCACATGCAAATAAGGCATTCCTCGCTCTGATCACATGACGATGACTCCTTCTTGAACAGTTTGACTGGCAGGCGATTAGTTTCAGCTTTGGTCAGTCCTTTCTCTTTCACATCTCCGATTAATTCACTAAGTTCCATAAGGGCCTGCAAAACAACAGGTTCACTTAAATGTATGTTAATGTAATCAAGGTCTGAAAAGAAAACATAACTCTATTTTCACCAAAGTGTAATCAATGACTACATAGCTCACATTCATAAAACTTTCAGAAGTTTCCAATGCCAACATTAATCAAAAACAGCTATCAAATTAGTTACTTTTAGCTACATTTAATGACAATTTACTGATTTAAAGATCGAATAAAATTTGCCATAATGTGTGGAACTAACTATATAGTTTCTAGCATAATATCAAATAGCTCAACTTTGTGTGCATGTGTGTCAGGTTCTAAATATGTTTTGTATGGAGTGTTATCAAAGTTGAAAAGACCTTAGGTTGCTTTATGGGTGAATTTCTTTTTGTTATATATCTGTTGATGCTCTTGTTGTTGTTTGATTTTATAAGAACTCCATCAGGTACAGCAAAAGACAAAAGGGTTTCTTTTTTTAAAGTAGTTCTGTTGCAAAGGTGTGAATGAACGATATACACAGGGGATATGACATCCAGGATTTCTTTGTAATGAGACAGGGATGTTTTTCAAATGTTACCAACAAGGTTACTGGTTTTAAAAAAAAGGACATATAAAGGTGAAAAAAGCAAAAAAGAGATTGAATGTTTCGCTCAAATTCTTCTGCTTCAGAAAAAGACTAAAAAAGTCACAAAGCCCAAGAGCATTGAAAGATATGGCAATTAAATTTGAGCATGCCAGATGAAGCAAGCAGAAAATTAATTACTGCACAAAAATCTGAGGTTGTGGAGGAATAAAAATTAGCAGATAAAATGCAGAACAAACAGATCCTACTTTTTCCTTGACAATGGTTCTGCACACCTGAAAATGGATGTCAGATGTGAAGCTTTCTTACTTTCCCCTCAGCACAACTTAAAGAATTTCATCCCATGAATACTGCAATAATCCAACCAGCTGAAAGTCATATTAACAATGGCATAGCAACTATCCAAGCATCCCCTCCATCTACTGTGTGTGCGTGTGTGTGTTGGTGGGGAGCAAATTATTTTTGAAAAACGTACATTATTGGGAGGGGACCATAGAATTAAGTTGGGGGGGATTTCTTGCTGTGCCACTGCTTTTACAGGAAAAAGCTGCAGAAATAATGTTTCCTGATGGTCAGGGTACTGACTGTATCGGAAACAGCATAATATAAAGGTCTTTGCAGGACATAATCCCAATAGCTATCTTTTGCATGTGATGAGGTGAAAGCTTAGACTATTCAAAATAACTTTGGAAGTGTGGCTTCTTCTAACTGATTTTAGGTGCAACTGTAATCACTAGGCAATAGACATGTAATGTTCAACAGATGTGTAAGTGGGGAGGGCAACTTTTGGTAGTAATAACATATTCAATTACAGGCATCACAGCTACTTTTGAATATAATGATACCATATGAAACATTTCAGATAAAAACATGATAACATTAAAAAATTCTTCCGGTGCTTCAGTTTGCAGATTCTGCTTAGACATGTAAATTGGCAAAGTGAGAAAATATAAGTTTTACTTAAATTACTGCCTTAGCACCTTATCTTTAGAAGCTCTAAGCATTTTACAACATTAGACAACACCTATAACATAAAAAAACATATATAATGATATTATTACAAAAAACAAACACCGTAAAATTAAAAAACAAAAAACATGCTAGTAGGGGACATTATTACGTCTTTAAGTTTGTTCTTGCAGTCGAAATAAGTGAGTTTTAAGAGCACTCTTGAATGGGATTTGTGTCCTGCAAAAGAACGTTGTCCATATGACTTCGTTTCGTAGTGGGAATAATGAGTATACGATTGTTAGAAGAGGAGTATAAGTATCTTGCTGGTGTGGTCGGATAGGTATGTTGGACTGGAGGCCATCAGTGAAACACAGCACACACAAAGAACAAATTTTGTGCTTGATTCTGGATCGAATGGACAGCCAGTGTAGGGTACAGAGCAGCAGGGAGGTGTGCTCTGATCGTGGTACTCTAAGCGTGATCCGAGCAGCTGTGTTTTGAACTCTCTGAAGAATCTAAATAAGACAATAAAATGAACCAGACAGAATTGAGTTACAATAGTCCAGTCTTGAAAGGACTAATGAACATACAAGTGTTTTAGTGGCATTAACTGAAAGATATTTGCGAACAGAGCTGATGCGACTCAGCTCAAGATATGCAGCCTTGCATATGTTCATGACATGTTGGTGCAACGTGAGAGTACTGTCCAGTTCGACACCTAGGTTTTGTACTGACTGTGTGAATTTAATGTTAGTGTTTCTGATATTTATTGTTTGAAGTAAAGGATGTGACTGAGAAAGTCTGTGTTGTGATCAGAATGGCCTCAGTTTTATCATCATTCATCTGCAGCTTGTTACATGTCATCCATGATTTCACATCAGAAATGCACCTCTCTACACCTTCGATAGTAGCATCAACTTCAGTTGAGTGGCTAAATTTGTATATTTGGGTGTCGTCAGCATACAATTGGTGAGACAATGGATGATGATCTATGACACTTGGGAGCGGCTGAGTGTATAGAATGAAGAGAACAGGTCCAAGAACAGACCCCTCTGGAACACCACAACATAAGATTAACTGGGCTGGAGTGCATTCCATTTGAAGACACAATTTGTGTCCCGTTGACCGGTAGGACTTGAACCACAGTAAGGCTGTATCATAAATGCCAAATACATGCTGGAGACAGTTAAATAATATATCATGGTCTGTTGTGTCAAATGCTGCAGACAAATCAAAGAGGGTGAGGACTATAATCTTTCCACTATCCAAAGCAGTGAGAATGTCATTAACTACTTTCTGAAGAGTAGTTTCAGTACTGTGGCAAGGGCGATATTCAGTTGAGATACAAGCTGGGATAGAACAACCTTTTCTATTTTTTATATGAATGGGAGATTAGAAACTGGGTGGTAGTTCCTTAAACCATTATGGTCAAGTGTTGGTTTCTTCAGCAGAGGCTTTACAATGGCAGTTTTGAAAAATGAATGGAATTCCCCGGATGAGAGAGAGGTATTAATAACATCAGTTAGTGAAGGCAATACTGGATCTAAGCACTCAAGCAGCAGTGATGTTGGATCTAGATCAAGTTCTCATGACTTTGGTGCAATCTTCATGATGACTGTATGTACTAAATCTATAGAGACAGGTTCAAATGCTGCTAATGATTACTGCTGAAATTCTGTATCCCAACTGTATGGTGACAACGAGTCAATTGAAATTGTGTTGTCAAGCTTATCTCTAATGGTATGTACTTTGTCACAGAAGAAATCTACAAACTGGTCCAGAAGGTCTACTACAGAGAAGGTAGTTGGAAGTGGTGTACATTTGTTCCTTGACATTAGCTTGTTAGTAATCCTGAAGAGCTCTTTGCAGCTGGAACTTTCCATGATCTCGGTACTGCAGTGGGCTGATTTCGCTGCATGGACTACTTTTGTGACGTTCTTCTTAGCGGCTTCATAGATTTGCTTATGAATAGTAAGCCTGGTGGAAAGCCAAAGCCTCTCAGGTTTACAGCGGTCTCTTTCAGCAGTGTGAAACTGGTCACTAACACTGCTATACCATGGAGAACACTTTTGAACTGAAAGTCTGTACTTGGTGGCTGGGGCATGTTTATCGAGCAATGAATGCAGGCAGTTATCGAGTTGTTCTGCTGTAGGAGGTAGGCAATTTGTTAGGTTTGCTTGGATGTCATGCATTAGTTTGGTTCTATTTATCATATGGAGGTTTCTCTTAGTAGCAAATGAAGTTGGAGGGTTAGGGACTGATACTTCAAGATGGCATATAATGCAGAGGTGATCTGATGCAAGTCTGTGGGACACCAGGGAGAAACGCAGAATATTATCATCAGGTCTTTGAAGAATCCAGTCTAAAATGTGACCATGTTTATGAGTGGGTTGGTTAAATGACTGTTTGATTTTGAAAACATTAATGTAATCTAAGAGTTTTGATGTGTTTGAGTTTCCGGGACAGTCAAAGTGAAAGTTGAAATCTCCAAGAATAATCAGGTTGCCACGTATCGAATTTCCATACTCCAGGAGATTCAGAAACTGCTCCAAAAAGAAAGATTCAGTCAGCTTGTTTCTTCTACTAGGAGGAGGGTGGTATAGGCAGAAAAAATGGACTGACATTTGTTCCAGTGTAAGTGTGGTTTGGACTAGTTCGAATGGTGTGTGGTAAAAATTGACCCAACCTATCACTAATGCCTTGCTGAATATGCCAGTTGTTGTTGTTATAGGGCTTAATCATAGTTAAATATTTACCTAACTCTCAATATCTGCCTTGTATCTGCTATCTGCTACACTCTGTAAGAGCTCTACTAAAATCAAAATCTTTAAAATATAGTTGTATAAACATTAATCTGTTCACTGTTTCTGAAGTTAATCAGTGTCTTTTCTGGGTGTGAATATAGTACTGTACTGAGAACCCCTTTCACAGTATGCTGCCTGGAAGGGCCTATGCATAGCCAGCTTGAACAATTCAGGAAAACTGTTCTTAATGGTTATCATATACAAGTTTCCATAGCTCACAGGTATTGGCTTTTGAATATGTGTATTCCAAAAAAGATTTTTCACTAACATAAGCTCTGCGAAAGTTTCACTTTCTTGAATCAGAACTTTGCTGAATATTATGCCAGATTTTTTGTGTGTTCCATAATGCTAAATTAGTCCTTAAATGCCATAGTGTCTTTTTCAAGACGGATATTTTGATTTAAAAAATGTGTTAACTTTTTAATTTCATTTTAGATTCTATTTATCTTAAAGCTGATAGGGCTATTTAGTTTTGTCGCACAAGATTTTCTGAAGCTAAATTCTTTGGAAAAAAGCTGAAATTACACTCTACTTTTAAACTATGTTTTTTAATTAGGCCATATATTCTGCTTTTTCTACAATTAGTTTCAAAATATTGCTGAAACGGGTTGATCTACATGCCATCTGTTTTGGTCCATCAAGCAGGTACATCAGACTCATGTTTAAGATCATTTTCAGGTTCAAAATTACTTGTATCTTCATTAAAACTTTTCCAGCTCCAAATATCTTTAGAAGTCATTGTCATTATCACTATAATCAGCCACATGAACCACAGTGAGAATCAGCCATTTTGGAGTTCAGGTAGCTCCTATTTTAAACAAGCATCTGCAAAACTTTCTTGATGCAAGGTTTACACTACAACAGAATACTGTTCCAGGGTTCAATGTGCCACTAAAATCATAAAAGCTTATCCAACCACTAAATTTACAAAGGACTGTGGGTATTATCACTCTAATAATATGGAAAAACCTGAATGCCAAAAGGCATCTTGGACACAAAAGAAGTAATTTTTCCAAATGCAATTTGAACTGTGACCAATAAACAATGGTATTCAAGACAAAGAGTGTGTCTAAAAATGAACATGGGCTAATGATGTGGGGTCTGTAATCTTTGTGTTCTAGAAGTTCTGGAACTTTCCATCTTATTATGCTTGTCTGAATTAGAAAACTCCATCCTCCCAATGGAATTTTCTAATTTCGATGAGTATAATTCTGTCCTGGAAAAGGAATAGTAACAGGCAATGTATTACTTCTGTGAAAATGAGTATTGTAAGCATGTGTGTGTTTCTACAGAATTTTAGCATGGTGCATTTAGCTGTCTCTTGAATAAATACCTCGTAACTGTTTCTGTCATCCGTAGTAGTGGTCAGCAAAACATCTGCCATGAGACCTCTTCTACGACCTCTATTCCTCTGCAATATATCAAGATGAAAAGAAACCAAGCAAATTACTCCAGTGTTTTACCAAATGGAACAGCAAAGGTCAAGATTCATACTTAAGTTAACTTAATTATTACGCATTTATATACAATGCTTAATTCCTAAATACATGCAATAATATCCCTTGTATTTTTACCAAACTAACCTTTTTCAGGGTTCAATGTTTTCTCCAGGATACACTAATGCATGAATCTCCCCCCACCACCACCACCACCATTTAAATTCAATAACCAACCCACTAAAAAAATAAGTGAGAATGCAAAGATTGCTTAGTTAATTTGCCATAAGCTTAATTCATTCATTAAGATTAACAAAGCTCAATCTGATCATACAAATGCCTGACATCAAGATCAACTACTATTATAAAGCATTTACCAAGCTACTTTTGCAGCTGAGCAATAAGATGCTTTCAATTACCTAGTTATTATATGCGTTTTACCAAATGCACTTGGCAAAATTTTACAATGGAGGACATGTCTTCAATATTTGATGGTAATGTTTTCACTGTTACATGCAATTCTAATGCATCTGTCATTACACAATCCTCGCTGTATATATGCCTATGATAAATATACTGCTGTATTCATTAAAACTTATTTATAATGCACACATTTGTTGAAATACACTCTATATTCCACTCACAGATACTATCCTCAAATAAAATGGCCTCCATTAATAACTGCAAACCCTCCCTTACAAATACACAAAAGGGGGAATTCCACCATGTGAAATTCCTGGAAATAGCACTGATGGTTTGGACTGAACTGCGATCCAAACCTTTAGGCATTTAGGACAGTATGTACATGAAAAGTTCATACAGCAAATGATGCAGAGGACTTTCAAACATCTTTGGGTAGAATAATAATGTAGAATTATAATGAGGCTGTTGATGATAATAAAGTCAGAAAAGTCATTCCACATAAGACAGAAAATAAGGGCAGTCCATCATAATGTCGTGACTATCAAGAGGGCATAACAACTGAACCCCCCCCCGCTTATTATACAATTTACACTATACTTGTACTTCTTTACTCTCTTAATTTCTCCAAGCAAACTGCGCAGACCCAAATCTGCCAGACTGGTACATATTATACTGGCATATCTGGGTCTGTGTGGTTTGCCATGAGACAACTTTTAAGCGTGTACATACTGCTGAACCCACTTATTGGAGCACTTATAGGTTTTAATAAGGTTGTATACTTACAGAATACATAGCTTGCACCAGATGTGGAAGAACTAAAAAAATAAAATATGGCTTTTAAAAGAGAATTCTCTCATCTGTGTGAATAAGTACTGACAACTGTTAAACAACTTGAGCTCTCTTCCATGTCATGGACCATACATGAATTCATAAGCATGTTTAAAAGAAAAATGATGATGTAAGCAACCTATATTCTTATCTATTCGTTTTTTCTGAAAAATAAATCTTTACCCCAAGGAGTATTCCTGACTCCACATGAAACACAAGCACATACATTATACCATCACACCCTTTCTATCTTTAAACCTAATTAGCAGACACCATTGTTGTCATCATTATCAACACCACTCTTTAATTATGACAATCAAATCTAGATGTGATTATCATTTGAATGGTATTATACATGAAGATAATGACCGCATTTATCTCGGGCATCATAGATTCCAATGGCAGTCAGTGACATACACTTTAGTCTGGTTTACATTCATGTTTACAAAGGTTTAAATAAAGGTCAGTGGTGTTCAAATCAGTTTTTGTGATGCGGTCATTCACAGTTGTGTCGAACACATATTTTTCCTAACATTTTTTATAATAAACCATTATCATTATCATTAAATTATGATCATAATTTCTTATGAACAATAAATATTCACTATGTGAATAGATTTTGTCCATTTGCATGAGAATTTGTGGGAAGGGGATTTCTAAGTCTGAGACATTATCTTGACAAGATCTGTAAATCGATCTCCTAGATTAGATTCAGGTACAAAGCTGGCAAACAGTGTCTCAGCACATGTAACTTTATCCACATCTGAATGAGCTCTTTAGTAATCCAACCATAATCACTGAATCTCATTAATCCTTTTGGAATTACTTCTGGTCACACACAGTATAATCCATCTCAACAAGCTTCAAACACTAAAGTCAACCCACCCTGCCGCCATAAAAAAGGGATATTACTGGGCAATTGTTTTATGCTGCTTGAAATCAGTAAACATATTGTCTTGGTCTGCTTAAGCCAGTTCACAGTCACATGATCACAGGTAGTATGTATTACCATAAATATACAACACTGGAACTAAAGTGTGGAAAATAATGTATCAAATGTAATTTTTCAATAATGATTCTGGTCGAGTGGTCTAAAACGCTTACCATTACGGATCACTGCCATCTCACCTCTGTCTGCGTGAGTTCGAGTCTCAGGCTCGGCTAACATTAGTACGTGAGAAAGCCTGCCAGTAGCTTCTCGTGGGTCGGTGGTTCTTCCTGGAGTTTTCCAGGGTTCTTCCTCCACCAATTATACTGTCTGCCATGTATAGCCTATGTTGTGCTGCAAAATGGTGTTAAACACCACAACAACAATGATTCTGCACATGCAGCAGATTTCTGTGAGTAATGGGAGACACCCCTCAAATAAGGAGAAACACCCTCTTGTTTTGGAGGTTTGCATGTATGAACACTTGATAAAGAATACCCCCTCCATTTCTTACAGAGTTTTCATTCCTAAAGATCAACAAAGTTATTTGATAAATCAATGTCATTTATATAATTTCTATACTCTGGTAATAAAACATTTGCTGTTACATGTATTTTTGTTTTTTCCACTGAAAATAAAAGAATTATAATGCATTTGATATTGTTTTAAGGCACATATCTCTGTACTAGTAGCTGTAATTTTCCACCCACTGATTAAAATTAGTATGCAGTGACAAAAAAAAGGGTCTAGTTACAATATAATGTATTCCAAGACTAGCATAACTAAATATGAAAGAAAGAAAAATAAATAATTCTAGTATATGAAGGGGATGATGGTACATAGTGAGGACAGAACACAGAGCAGATGAGTGGACATTTTGAGGAGTGGGATGGGGCACCATTTATTTTGTTCCTGCTGGAACACTGCATAACTGTTCTAAAGTAGTTGTTTTCACACCTGAGAATGGCAATATAATATCCATTCTGACTAGTTTCTTGTGTTTTCATTGCTCAAAGTGAATAGCATGAAGACCTAGATACCAGATCAGTGTGGCATACATTATAAATTATGTCATGAAGTTGCTTAATATTTTTCAGGCATGCTGCAACATGACAATAAAAGGAAATAATGTTTAAAGAGATTGTTCAGGCCATCTTTGGGGGAAACAGACCTAACTGTTTTTTACTGATCTGTTATGGAATGATACCAAATCAGCAGAACACTTATCTGTGCATGGAGCAAGAGCTTCGCCCATTAAGATGCCTAATGACTCAGTATCATTCCATATAGGATTAGCCACACACCATGGTAACTAATACCTTTCTGCTTAAGTAGGCAAGATTGAAATCATAGTATATCACAGTACAAACATTGAGCACGAAGTAATATTGAACCCAAATTTCAGTTCAATACAACTTAAGTAAAAGATTTACAAACTTAACACTGATGACCGATTCCACCACCTGAAAAGGAATATGTATCTCCTACCAATCAGAGGCAAGATAATACAAAAGTACTGATTATACTGATGGCTTAGTGGGTTGAAATAACGAAGATCAGATGGAAAAACACAACAGTGGATAAAGTGTCCTTTTAATTGTAAACATACTTCTCTAAACAATTTAATATTTTTAAATTTTCTTTATGTACCAAAAAGAATTTGTATTAATATTTCAAACATTATTTCAGGAATCAGTGATTACTATGATGTCCTTTTCTAAAGCATTTCCAACCATTGTTACAAGTACTGTCATCAGTGGAAAAATATCAAAGGGAGATAAATGTCAGGTAAGCTCATTTACCTAAATTTTTGTTGCTTCCCTTGACAAAAATAACTGACCTGAAAGTCCACTGGATCTATACTCTGCTACTGTTTTATTAAAACCGCTATTATTAATAAAACAAACTACATTTGGAAAATGAGAATGGATACAGCAAAAGCAGTGACACCAAACAAAAACAATTTAAAGTTAAGGAGGAAGTTTGATGATAATCTTACCAGAATGTGGTATCTCATACTCTATGTCATCCATCTGTAAAGACAAAGTGGCAGTGTGAAAATAAGACCACACAAAATGTACCTCAACCTAAGACAAGTATTAATGAAATGGATATCATATCTTTGCATCACATACAATGAACAATGAAACTGAGCAATAAGAACACTGTTTAGGGAAGTATATCAATGTTGGGCAAATTCACAACATTCTAAAACTAATCTATATGAAGATGAAGTCTGATTCTAAATCAAAACCTTGAAGAAAGAACTGGGTGAAGATTTATGTCAAGATTACTACTCACTAAATAACAACAATGAATAAAATGGCAAAGCCATGATATAACAAGCAAAGATTATCAGTTAACAGAAATCCAAATTTGGAGCTGCGTACTGAAGGTAAGCTAAAAGAAAAACTATTTGGAATTCATGCTGAAAAGACTCTCTGCAACTGAACAAGTTTAGTTCTGCATTAACCTGCAGAATTTAACTTTTACAATGGATAAATAATTATCAACCATTTTACTGTCATTAGTTTAGAATGCATTTTAATTCTTCCTGTTTTTGGTCTATATCAGAACAAATTGGGGAAACATACTGTACATATTTGCTTCAAACAGTACTGATGCAAATCTCTCAGCACAATGTGCTGGCACATTAACATCGATATTTTTTGCAACTGGAACCAACATATAAACAAGTATAAAAGATCAACAAACTTCAATCGAAATTTACTGCTAATAACTGCCCAAAATTCAACACTCTGAACCGAAATGGTTGCAATTTTAAGACAAGTTAGCTCACCACAATTCTGTATTAATAAAAGTAGTGAATAAACTATGTAAATCAGAAGAACAATACCATGGACCCAAACATCAAGACGTCATTTGCTTACATTAGAGCTGTTCTTTGTCAAAACATGTAGTTTACATAGCATCTGTCAAAATGCATGCCCTCCAATTATGTTAATGTACATTATAAATACTATGTAAATGTTATACTTAACATATTCACAGGAGTTCCTTTATCCACATGTCTCTGGGAATAGCATGTTATAACCACATTACCCAATAAAATAAAATAGAGAGAGTAAAGCTTGATGGACGTGTTTGTTTTGAATGATGTCATAAAAATATGAACCATTGTGTATTGTGTACATTCTTGTGGCCATGTAAAGCAATGTTTGCGTAGTTTGAAATAATAGCCTTTCATACTGCTGTTAAATCAAAATGAGTTCTATGTACATTTGTGGTGGTTGTTGTTTTTGTTGTAGGGTTTAACGCCACTTTTCAGCACACGATAGACTATACATGGCAGCCTGTATTAATGGTAGAGGAAAAACCCGGGAAAACCCCAGAAAGAACCACTGACCCACAAGAAGCTACTGGCAAGCTTTCTCACATACCCACATTAGCCGCATCCGAGACTCGAACCCACGCAGACAGAGGTGAGATTTGTGTGCGTGTGCGTGTGTGCAATAAAATGTATTAAAATTACAGCAATTTCATAAGTTATTTGGTCTCAAACAAATAGGAAATAAGAATTGTGTTTCTTAAGACATTATATGTCCTGAGACAAGTTGCTGATATATCAAAGGGCATAACCCTATGGCATCAACCAGGGGCAGGAATGCAACAAGAAGCAAGGGAAGTGTATGATACTGTCATACATTTCTAAATAGGGTGTAAAATTGGAAGAAACGAGTCTCTCGATGAGTCTGAACCCCTACTTTCCAAAACAAAAATTCCTGGACTTCAAGATAAGAGCTTTCCTTCTTTTTAAATGCTGAGTACTTAAACCATCTCTGATATTCTTGAGCGACAATATTAAATTTAGAACAAATCAGGCACTTTTATAAGACTTTTGGTGAAAACTCTGTGTTGATTTGACCAACAATATGTTCATTAAGCAGCCACATTTTGGGTCAGATTAGCATGGTTTTCATTCAGGGCCAACTTGATATCATAATCAGTCTTCTGGTGAAAATTATATACAGATATGATGTTATATATTTAAGAGGAGTAACAATAATAAGAGATTCACAATAGCTTCTATGGTGGACAGATCGACATCATATTTAGATATTTTGGTGAAATAAAAAATGTTAATATGACTTTCCAATAAGTAGGTATAGCAATAAGATTTACAAGATGGCCACCAAGGTGGCTGCAATGGATATTACACATTATTTTTTTTATCTAGGATCAACTTGACACCATAAGAAGTCTTCCAGTGAAAATCCGAACACTCCGCTGGCCTAGTGGTTAGAGCAGCTACCTTGGATGTGGGAGGTTGTGGGTTCGATCTCTGGCTGGGTCATACCAAAGACTAATAAAAATGGTACTAACAGCTGCCTTGCTTGGCGCTCAGCATTAGCAGGTTAGTGTTAGGACTGGTTGACCTGGTGTCAAGATAATGTGACTGGGCGGGACATCATGCTACATGTCTGCAGCATGATGCCCCAGTGCTAGACATCACTATAAACAGCCAAACTGCAGACATGGTAGCCATATGACTGAAAAACTATTAACGCTACGTAAAAATATCCAAATCACACACACATACACAAGTGAAAACCCAATGCTGACGTGACTTCCCATTTTTTGGGAGTAGAAAAAACTAAATTTTCAACATGGCTGCTGTGGTGGCTGTATTAGAGGTCAGATCACACACTTTTCATTTAGGACCAACTAGAGACCATAATAAGTATATTTCTGAAAGCCCCATGTTTCAATGATCATTCATTTTGGTGGAGTTGCAAGAACATGCTTTTCAGGATGGCCACAGTAGTGGCCATAACAGTTGACAGGACAGAACCAATTTCATTTAGGACCAATTAAGCACCATAATAAGCCCTATTCTATTTAGGAGTACTAGCTATAACAAGACTTTTAAGATGGCTGCCATGGTGGCCATATTGGACTTCAGATTGGCACCAATTTCAATTAGGAAAGACTATTCATGATAAGAAGTCTTTGTGTGAAAACCCTATGCTGATATGACCATTCATTTCAGCCCATCGCTGCAGTCATTATGGATACAATCAGAATCAATTAGTCCTGCGGATCAGACAACAAACATCTGACAATGGATATGGTGGCCATGTACAACTTCAGATCTGCAGCAATACAACTTAGGACCAGCAAAATATCAGTGAAAACAGCATGCTGATACAACTTTCCAGTCATGAGAAGAAGTTATAATATACTGACACAACGTTCCAGTCATTATACTATATTCAGAATGAGCCCAGTTGTAGCCATATATGATGTCTGCTTGAAACAATTTTCATTTAGAACCAACTAAAAATCGTATGAAGTTTACTGGTGAAAACTCAATGTCAATATGGCCTTCTATTCAGAAGAAGATGTTAAAAAATGATGTCAGTTTCTCCTTTGCTCTAATATGTATGTGCACATCAGTAACAAACATGACACAATGATGTACATGTAAGTAAATTAAGGAAGTTTTATGGAAAATATATGTTTGATTAATGTTCTTTTTTAATTTAAATATTGTGTAAGTTAAGGATACTGTTTGCCTCTAAAAACCCAACGTGAGGTTGGCTAATATTTAGTTAAATGAGTTATATATTTCAAAAATGATCTATTCTCATTACAAAATTATTATAACGCAAGTGCATCCCCGTTACAGTTCTCTACCCCCATGGTCACAGATGGAGGTATATGCAGTGCTGAGAGATGGGGAGTATGTGTCATTATCTTCCAAACATGAAGTGAATCATGTAAGGAGTTACTGGCCACAAGTGCAGTTTTGAAAGAAAAGGTGTTTTATATTTTATTCCAAATACTGAATAAATCTAAGAGAAGGATTCTAGGGCTATAATCCTCTCAAGTAATTACTGAACTAAAGGACTTATTCCGCTGCATATTTTAAGATCTCAATAAATAATTCAAATGTAAACCGTCTTATATACACCTGTCACAAACTGACTTAAAATTATTACTTTCTTTTTTTATGCATTAAATAAGTATAGATTCTTAGTATAACAAAGACATGAAAATATATTATCTGAAGTCAACTGTGCAAAAATGCACTATCCGAAGTTCACTGTAGGACACAAACTTAAACTTAAAGACCTAATAATGTTTCCTTTCTTAAATATTTCAACATGTTTTATGTTTTCTAATTACATGGTGTTTGTTTATGTAATCATAACATTATATATGTTTTTCTTATGTTATAAGTGTTGTCTGATGTTGTAAAGCGCTTAGAGCTTCTAAAGATAAGGTGCTTTTAAAAGCTCCTGCACTTTCATGATACCTGCAATGGGTCTGTATAAATGATCACATGCAAGGTAAAACTTTGGCAGTCAATGTTTATCTGTAGATTTACAGTATAAAATGTTACTGTGCTATTTTCATGAATAAATGTAGTATCAGGGAATAGGCTTTCTTTCTTTACAGTATTCCATTGTAACCTTAATAGTCTTAGGGTGACTGTTACAGTATTTATTTAATTCCAATTGACTGGGCTACTTTAGTTCCAACAGCTCCCAAAGCGGTTCTGCCTATTTGCAGATAATAGGTGTCATCAAAGGTAAAGTTACTGCAGAGTAATACCAGTTTTAATAAAGCTGTGGTACTCTGGTAAAATATACAATAATTCAAGCTAGAGTTCTAGCTTTAGAGGTTAAACCTTCAAGGTTAGATATGTTCTTGTAGAAGAGTCCTTGCTTTCCAGTTTTCGCTTAAATTTACCAAATTTAGCACAATAAAACTGAGATAAATGTTGGTATAAATGTTTACTCTCAAACAGAATCCAGAGGTCAAGTCTCACTTATTTTTTTCCTAGCATCCTAGAATGCTAGATCACACTCATCAGTCTTATTGAGTGTGTGCATGAATGCCAATCTGGCTTGTTTCTTTGAGGCTTCTCGAAAAGTGCTGTTCCATGCTCTGATCAATTTGGGACAATGTGTGAATCTCGGGCATAGGTTGATTTCCTCGAGCAATTTTCCATTTATGGCCACACTCTTGAAGGTAGTAAGAACCTTTTTTAATTTCACATATTTGGTAAGAAGTTTTCTTGCTTCTTTATAAAGCAGGATTGAATAGGAAGGTAATAGCAGATGTTGTAACTGGTTCTTCTAGTTTTCTCCTGTTGTTCATGATCTCATTTATTCTAATACCTGTATGTGTAGAAGAGCTAGACAGGAGTGCTGATGCACTCTCATATAGATTCACTGTTCTCTCAGTGGTTTTGGAATCTATCTGATTGATTTCATGCAGAGGGTCACCTTCACTTCTGACTGAATATAAACTTAAGGATGATGATGACTAAATGAATATGAAGGTGTTTCCTCCCATCTGTTGGGGTCTTCTAGTCACCCCTGTTCCATAACCAATCAGTTGAACAAATGAACAATTCTCTCTGATGAGTTACAATAGTAATGAATCTGGTTAGGGACCAGTGGTGACTAAACCACCCCAACAGGTGAGGGAGCAACACCACAACCATTCAATCATCTTCCTTCAGAAACAGGCAATAGATCTGTCTTGTAAAAATAGTGGAAAAAGTCCACAAGAAACATCTTCAGTTATCTTTGAGTTCCAAGACATAAGGTTGTTTAATAACTGATGAATCATGTAATTTATAGAGTACTGACACTTTTCCAGACAGGGTGCTATCTGCATTATGTAATTTATAGAGTACTGACACTTTTCCAGACAGGGTGCTATCTGCATTATGTAATTTATAGAGTACTGACACTTTTCCAGACAGGGTGCTATCTGCATTTTAAGAACAGGAAAGTCTCTTCAGTGCACACACTCTCTACAAAATAATTTTTTGATACATATTTTGGGCTACGGGTGAATGATATCAGTCTGATGTCAACACACACATGTGGAATGTTACCACATGCATTGTATCAAACCTATAAGGATTTACAACCTCGCTGCCTCCAAAGAGAGCATAAGACACCCTCAAGAGACCATGGAATCATTTGGGAGGGCACATGCTTGTCCTTCTAAAACAGGCTAGAGACAACACTATATTGCAAATTTCAGCTTGTAACTCCATTAGAAAGGAATGCAAGCCATAATACCCAAAAACAAAGTTTGTTATTACTGTGTCTCTACTCTACCCAAAAACGAAGTTTGTTATTACTGTGTCTCTACTCTCACTGAGCCCCTAAAATATGTGGTTGCAAAATAGAGGAATAGCTGGTGTACACCTTTAAAGCAATTTAATATACTGAATATATTGTCAGATATGTACCGTGTATACTTGCTTTATAAGATAAATCTTACTGCAAACTGCACAGTCCCAGATCTGTCATTGCATAATATGACAACAGATCTGGGTCTGTGCAGTTTGTTAGGAGTAATCAGAAGAACAAACAACAGATCCTGATCTGCAGACACACGCTGATACGGCAGAAAAGATCTTTGTTGTTTGAAATTTCATCCCACTTATAAACAAGTATATGTGGTATTATTTATTTATTGGATTGTGCAAAATAAGAAAAAGTTGCAGAGATTTTGATGTTTCCAGGCCAATACTGTCCACATTTTGTGATATGACATAATGCAATGTTTCAAATCTTACCATGTATCTGGGATCACCTGCTTCAACTCCTGGAAATAGACAAAATAATTTTGTATCACACTTAACTTATCAATTATGACGTTCATGTTTACATCATGCAAAATAAAAATGCAGTGACTCTTTTCAGTGTTTAGATCATATCTAAGGTTGATGTTTAATGTGTCAATGATGGTTATATCTAAATTTAAAAAATTCTTTAGTATGTATGAATGTTAGAATTTTCTTCTACATATCTTAATGACAGTTAATGGCACATTATCCTCCCATCTCACGATTATTATTCCTTTGTGTAGATAGCTGATAGCTTCATCCAGAAACCATTTTTCTTCCCTAAAAAAGACCTTGAACTCTGACCCTTTAACCCTTAAATCAATATACTTCTTCCTTACCCTAAGTGCAAGCCATCCACAATAACAATAAGTGCATGCCATCCACAATAAGTGCATGCCATGCACAAGAACTAAAGTGCATGCCATCCACAAAATCAACAAGTTTCTTCCTTGCACCAATTGCAAGCCATCCACTAAGTTTGATAGCTGTAGATAATGGAGAACTCCAGTTATTGTCTGGAAACCATTTTGTTTCTTACAGTATGAGTGACATTGACCTCTGGAGCCTGAAAACAATAAGGTCCTTCCTTACCCCAAGTGCAAGCTTTCTAAACAGTCTGGTTACTGCAGATGGCAGAGAACTCAAGTTACTGTGCATAAACCATTTTTTCTTCTATCAGTCCCAATGACCTCGACCTAAGACCTTTTGAACCTAAAAAAGATTCTTCATAATCCCAAGTGCAAGCAAGCCACATTTGGTAACTTTAGATAGTGAAACAACTAAAGTTATTTTGCAGGAACCAAATTAATAATAAATTAATTATAGATGTACAGACATCATAATATATGTTTTGCCTTACAGTGGGGATATAAAAACAATACACAAATGAAAACAGCTATTATATATATATATATATATATATATATATATATATATATATATATATATATATATATATATATATATATATATTATTTGCAATTAAATCTTCTATTTCCACAATTTTTTGATGTTTTAATTAAAGTTTTCTTTTGAAATATCTTACAAATCAGGCAATCTCCACATATCTATATATTTCTTCTGAATCTGTCAACAGGCAACAAAACTGTCTTTTTTCTATTTCAAAATAAGTAATATATGTTTGAAAAGATTTCTATATATGTTATGTGCTTCATATCTGATAAATCTGTGAGCAGAATTGTTTCTATTTTGATACATTATCCAATGAATTTTCTTCCATTCCACCTAGTATGTGAGAAAAATCTTAGGTTCCTTTCATGGCTAGATGTCACAGGCCAAAAATACTATTCACTTTTAATGTACAGGTCATACAGGTCATTTAGATGTTCAGTAATGACTATTTCAGTAATGGGTATACTTTTTAGAATGTAATTACATGTACCTTTTAATTGTGATTATACACTTTATT
Organism: Sinohyriopsis cumingii; assembly: GCA_028554795.2. Classification (NCBI taxonomy): domain Eukaryota; kingdom Metazoa; phylum Mollusca; class Bivalvia; order Unionida; family Unionidae; genus Sinohyriopsis; species Sinohyriopsis cumingii. The sequence continues at coordinate 39,901,662 of CM068836.1, forward strand.
TGGAGCCCCATACATCCATATTCCTCTGAAAGTTCACTATACATGTCCCAAGAAACACATACAGCCAAAATCAATGTTGAAAGACATAGCCATTTTTGGACAGGGTCAGCATGAAAGCGTGATCTAGTATAAAGTGGATTGAATGTCGTGCAATGTGAGGTCATAGTGAAATTTGTAATAGCCTGTTATGTTATGACAGACCAGATGTCCTGTTGTCTTGACCCAGTTTTGCATCTGGCCACCACTGTCAAAGCAATCAATAATTTTTGTCTCAAACTTTTTTGACGACATTTAACAATGAGGACTGAACAGACTATATTAATGTAGTATTCAATTTTAGAACAACAATGAATATTTGAGTAAATGCATCTACATGACAACACTGACATCCACTTTAAATGGGACGGGGGTCTTTTTTATGTTAATCCTTTCTTACTCCCTGCAAGACCTTTTAAGAGTTCCACCATTAGTTATATAGGACTTCCCCAGCAGATTTTCACACATTTCCAACAGCCTATAAAAGAGACACCCTGTTTAATAATAATGGTCATACGGAATTTGGACATATGGTCATTGGGACTTTTTGACATAAGGACCATTGGTTATAGTAGTACATGCCTATTCTACCACATCCGAACTATTGTGCCCCTAGTCTCTGTGAACCATTCCATCCCATCCAGACTATTGCTCCCTGTCGTGAGATTCATTCCACCCTGATCGAACTATCACACCCTAGTCAATGTGATTCATTCCACCCCATCCAAACTATTGCACCCCTGGTCACTGTAATTCATTCCACTCCACCCAAACTAATGCACCCCTAGCAAAACCCATCCATTGGATTAAAATCAATTCTGCATACTGGTATGATAAGGCACACCAATAATGGATAAATACAATTATAATTTTTTAGACTAAATTGCAAGTCCTTTTTCCTGATAGTCTGTAATTTAAATTCCGCGTCAACATACGTCTGCCTGCATGCCTGGCTCGTCTATGAGGCGATGGATTTTCCCACTGCATTGTGTCAAGATTCAATCTTGGATGAGGTGGCCCACTCCATTGTGCAGGGGTGAAACCACTGGCTCCCAATGGTGGTAGAGTTTCCTGATGTTGAAGAGACATTGCAAACTCATGATCGAGTTCTTCCTAAAATAGATAAAAAGAAACATCTGCAAATATTTATAAAATAGCTGATATTGATGTACTCCTCTATATATTCAATTCTCCACAGCTGTGTAGGGACCTTTCCCATGCCTCATATTTTTAAAAATATTATTAATTTATTAATTGTTTACATGTAGGTTCATTTCGGTTTATTCTTTCACCTAACCCAATGTTCCTCAAGAATCCATTTTTAAAAAGACAGACCTAATGGCATTTCAAAGGAACACACTAAATGACATTTACTTAGCAGGTTCTTAAAATGAAGTTGTGTTGAGACACAAAGTTAAGATAACTGCTCTGAATGATAATGTGGAATGCTGTAAACCCAACTTATTCAAGGTCTCCTCAATATAAAGTTGCAGATCAAATGAGGAAATATGTGAGGGGATGGTCAAAGTAATTTTAATGCTTTAATACTTACCTGTTGCTATTGCCTAGCTTACTCTTTTTCCAGACAGAAAAATACCCTTAATGTATCATGAGAATTCATCATCCCACAGAGTGAACTGCATAAAGACTGTAAGCCCAGCAAGTAGTAAGCTTGCCCTGGCACACTAATATTACTTCATTTTCAAGGAAGTTGTTGTTGTAGGATTTAACGCCATTTTCAACACAAGATAGGCTATACATGGTAGCCAGTATAAATGGTGGACAAGAACCTGGGAATACCCCGGAAAGAACCACCGACCCATATTTTCAAGGAAGAAGCCTGAACTAGTGTGATATCAGTGTTGGGTGGAAGGTGGGAATCTGGCAATAGCAACAGGTAAGTTTTACATCACTAAAATTACATTTAACACAACCACCCCATAAATAACAACTACATTTTCATATCAAAGAATTATAACCCATTACTATTACACAGCTAAATTTGCTAGTTTGGATGGTGGCCCATTATTTCACAACTGGTGAAGAAAAACAATGGAACACTTACCCGTACTGTATTAGTTTATACTACTGCTGGATAGCATCAGCATGAACCACTTTTTCAGCAATGACTATTGGCCCAAAATGAAAATATTCCTTAGCTTAAAGGATGTAACAAGTGAAGGTCCAAGGAGAAGGTAGTGTGAAATTGCCAAAATATGGCTTTCATCACAAAGTTATGTCCATGAGGTAGCAATGGCTCAAACCTCACGTACTTAAATTATCATGAAAGAAAGGTCTCTTTCAGTGAAGGATTGATAAGCTGTCTTGATAGTTATAGTAATCCACCTCAAAATGGTAGAAACTTATTTGTCAGCTGAGCCATTGGGGGAAGGAAAAAAGACACTTATTACCTTTTCATCTCCATTTTGCAGCTGCCAAATAAAAATGTAAAGTTCAGAATGCACATAAAAATCTATCTTTATCACACCTAGTATGGATACAAATGAGACTGGAAATCCCAACAGGAGTGAAGTAATCAATGGAAGCTGGTTCTTTGCTAGGAAACCCGGCTGGCAAATTAGAGAAATGGAGTTAATAATACCCATTAAACTGTATAGGTCCAGGTTCTATTGATAAGGGATGAAGTTCACTCCATTGTTTTGTGCTGAGGAGAGCAAGTAAATGTCTTGAAGGGTAAAGTTCTCAAAAGCTTTACTCAAGGGTTCAAAGGTTTTTTAGTTTGAGACCTGAAGATTACAAGTAAGACACTGGTATTTGCAGCCCAAATTACATGATTTGCTCTAAGTTAGCATCTACACCCAATGACCAGGCCCTTCGAAAATTTGAGTGCGTTGAGTAAGGCTGCCCTACAGCAGCACAAGAAAAGAAAATGTAGCAATAATTCTTTTAAAAAAGGAAGAGAAGAAATCAGACACTGTACTTATTAAGACAAAATTGATGCAATTCCTACTGCACCAGTCACAAAAGATTCCCCACTTGGCATCATAGACCCTTGATGTAGATCATCTCCTGGACTGAATGATACACTTGGCATCTTTGTTCAAAAACTTGTAGTGACCAAAAGAGATCATTTGAAATGAGCTAAACATAAAGATGGAAAATATGTGGTCTTTTATGTATAAGAGAGCCCTTGTGCTGTGACATAAGGTCCCTCCTCTTGGGGGAAACATTACGGGCTGGTCTGCCATCAGAACAAGAAAAATGTTGGGCCGTGATCATTAGAGCCATAGAAGTGCTATCATAATAAGCTAAGCAGTGGATTTCCTGAATGTTAAGTACTTGTGGGATCATGATGATGGGTGGGAAGGCATAAACGAACAGACAACCCCACATCTAGCTCAATGTGTCCACTGCAAAGGCCTTCTGTTTGGGGACCGGGGAAATGTAAATGTAGAGCTTGTCGTTTAGCCTCATCTCAAACATCCTAAGGGTTTCCCTAGGAATCTAAACAGGGAATCTGCAATGGATTGGTGCAGAGACCATTCTGTCAGCACTATATTTTGCTTCTTGGACAGACTCTCCACCAAAATATTTATTTTGCTAAGAATCTAGTTAACTTTGAGGTTCCAAAGCAGAGGTTCCAAACCTCCATGCAGAGAGATGAGGCAAGTGAGCCTCCATCACCTCAGGTAGCTACCAAACAACATGTTTTTGGGGAAAGAAAGAAATAGACGAGCTGACAACATGGTCTTGGCTATCAGCACCATCAACAGTCAGGATCGTGTCAACTCTGTCCCTCAGGATAGGCAGGAGGATGGGTGTTCCATGGGGCTTTTCTAAGAAATCATGTCCCCACTCCCTACTCAGACACTGCTGCAATGAAAACGGTAGTTAAAAAAAATTAGCACAAACTTCTCAGTAAGTTTATTTGTAAATGTGTGATGTGACTGCATGGACCATTTTTTTACACTGCTAATTTAAACAATAAGAATTCACCTTCTGGGCGTCACTGAATTAAAGAATAAAAAACAATCACTGATGCTTTACAATAAATGATCAGGGAAGCTAAGTTTAGGTCAGGATAAAAGTAATTAAAACAACCAATAGCTCAGATGTTTTAATACAAGTTGACATCAACTGCACTTGTACAAGTATTTGAGACGAATAAGTAGAAAAACACTAGCATGGTAAGAATACAAAAAATAAAATAGTAATAATAAGGAATACTATCCTATATTGACTTGAATGATTGAATAAGTGTTCCACACTAAATACCGTATATGCGCATGTATAAGCCCGTTCGCGTATAAGCAGACCCCCCCAAACTGAATTGGTAAAACTGTTATAAAGTGCATGACCCGCGTATAAGCCGACCCATAATTTTTAGACTACCAGTACATCAATAGATGCACAAAGTGAGCTCTGAATACATTTATTTAGGCAAATCACATTATCAAATAAAGTGAAAGTAAGAAAACTAATTTATATATTGAAATAAAAACAATTCTAAAGTGTTAAGTCTTAATGAAAATTTAATTAATCCTCATTCTAAAATCATGAATTATAAAAGTTCTATCACTTTTAGAATCCTTCAAAATCTGGCTCTGTATCAGACTCGCCAAACTCAGCTTCTGTTACGGGCGTGCTTTCAACATATAAGTCGTCACTGTCATCATGGTCATCCGATAGTGTGTCGTTCTCCTCGTCATTGTCGGATTGAAATATAGCATCATCCTCTGTTCCATCCATGGCACTGCTGATACAGCACTTCCTGAATGATTTTGCAATCATTTCTGATGGAACTGAGTCCCACGCTTCTTTTACCCACTTGGCGACCAAATCGATGTCCGGCCTCAGTAAATTCCTGTCTTTTGTCATTTTCACAGCCCCTGAACAAACCCATTCTGCCCAGATCTTTCGTAACTTGTCCTTAAAAAGGTTTGTTACGGCAAACATCAAGAGGTTGTAACATTGACTTTAAACCTCCTGGTATCACAGCCAGTGTTGTTTTCATTTTCTTTGCGGCCTTTTTTACTTCATCGGTCTTGTGTGCACGAAACATATCCCATACAAGCATTGAAGGTTTCTGAAGAATTGCACCTGGTCTCTTGTTCCATACTTTCTCCAACCATTCAACTGTTCCACTTTCGTCCATCCATCCCTTTTGCTGTGCACAAACAATGACACCAGCAGGAAATTTCATGCTTTTCAGCAGCATCTTCCTTTTAAAAATGATGACAGGAGGCAGCTTTGATCCATCAGCTAAACAGGCCAATACAACCGTGAAATGCGTTTTTTCATGGCCGGTCGTTTTTATCACAATAGATTTCTCACCAACAGTACTGACTGTTTTATTGCTTGGTAAGTCAAAGGTCATCGGCGTCTCATCCATATTTCCAATTTCTGATAGTTCTAATGAGCACTCCTTTCTGCGTTTAATGATGAACTGCTGAAATGATTCAATTTTTTCTTCCAAGTCTTTTGGTAGCTTTTGTGTATATTGTTTTACAATTATTCATGCTGACTCGTATATTGCCCTGTTATTTACCCTTCCTAAAGGTGCACGCAACAAACCCCTATGGAGCCTCTCGCTACTGTTCCTTTAAGACTATCGTACATGTATTTCTACTCTCAATCAAAATGTTTGTATCATAATCCTTTTATTTTTTACGTAGATTCTTTTCATATTTACAATGAAATAAGCTAGCGTGCATTTGTACGATACCGTAGAGTTTTATGACTACTAATTAGCTGAGGGTTAAATAGTTGACTGTAGATTACTAATATGGCGGTTCTTTTGGAAAATACACGTACCACCGTGGCTCAAATAACACGTAAGGCTGCATTTTCTGGTGGATGGACATCTGTCAAATAGACGTCAAGTACGTTAAAACATGTTTTTCATTCATTATCCTACCACTTAAGTTTGAAAAAAAATATTTGTTTCACTTCACGACAGCACAAATCTTATGAGCCATGTGGCATCATTAGGCATGTGATCTCATCTTCGGCGATCAACAGAAACAATAAATATTGGAAATCGAGGGAAAAAAGCGTTAAAAATTTCAGACTTGGACCTTGGCCCGCAGAGAAGCCGACCCCCCCCTTCTTCCAGGCCTTATTTTTTTCCTACATTTTTCGGCTTATATGCGAGTATATACGGTATACAGTGCACATCAATCATAATGAGTGATGTGTGACCTCATAACAGCAACAGTCAGAACAGTGAAACATCCAGTCAAAGATTCTATAAAAAAAAGAACCAAGATGCATATCAATTAGAGATAGGATACTCAATACCTACCTGAGCTACAAAGAAAATACAATAATTGTCAATGCTAATATACTCTAAACCCTTATGAGGCATGTGCGTAACCTAAATGCAAGGTTACAAAACAAGTAACCACAGTTTTGTCAGACATTAAGCTTGTTCTGTGTGAGAATAATACTATAACTGAGGGTAATATATCGCCCAAAAATTCTGTACATAACAAAAAATAATGCAAGCTCGAACTGCGGGCAATTTTCGGTGAAGCATGTGAACCATAATGGCTCGAAGAAAAAGAATGACGATTAGTGTGCATATGCAAGATTACAGTGGGTTTGGATTTTTGATCTTCCTGGAGTTACAATGGGGGAAATGATTTCTTATAACACATTTCAGCATATTTTTCCATCTGGAAAAAGAGTACATTATGCACAGCAACAGGGTATGTATTACTGATATTAAACCAACAATTCTTTACAAATTAATTCCAAAAAAAACATAGGGAATAAAATTAATAAACATGGGGACAACTCATGACAAGAATGTCTTGGAATATTGGAAATAAAAACTCTGGAAATAAGGTATCATCAGCATGAAGCTGCATATACTAAATCTGGTTTAAATCTAACAAGCTTTGGTAAAGTTATAGAAACCAAAAGTCTGAAGATTGCCAATCAGGGGACACTCCTATAAATGATGTCATGGGCTGCTAAACTCATTCAAGGATTCATCAATATAAAGCCAAATCTGGTTGCAATCCAACAAAGCTTTGTTAAATTTATGCTGCAGAAACCAAAGAGAAAGAATAGAAAACAAGGGGGCATAATTCATGTAAATGTAAAAATGGAATAAGCATGAAATATATCAATCAAGATCTTGTTAATCTAAAGCTGCATTCCAAATTTGGTTGAATTCCAAGACACCAGGGTACAAATATGCTGCAGAAATGAAGTCAAAAGAATGGGCACTCATGGGGTTTAACACCTCAAATAAAAATATGGAGGAATATTACAAATCAAATTCATTAAATGTCTCATCAATATAGATACTGCTTTAAAAAAATTTGGTTGAATGTAGAGTTCAGCTGTGGAAACAAAAGGAGAATGGACAATTAGAAGCCATAGCACTACGAAATGACAACACAGAATCGAACACTTTCAAAGTTATATTAAAATTAAATAAAATTGAAGTATAAGGGTTTCTTATTACATATCTTTTTTTCACAGTTAAATGAAAGCAAAAAGTCCTTGCAATTAATTTTTGTCATAATTACTTTCTCTCTGCCCTCAAATTCTAATATTTTTATATCTTCAGGCCCCTTCAGTACCACAGGATTTATTTATTTCATTTATTCCATATATTCATTTTAACACATTTTAAATAGACTAAGTAAATCGAATTTAGTCCAATTAAAATCACATCATGTGATGGAGAAAACTATGTTATTTGTTTAAAATACTAAAAAGGAACTAATGTATACATGAGCCATTATGTGTGATTTCACATTGGTAAGCAATATTAAAAATAAAGTGCTCTTATTATTTGAGATTCATTATTTATTTTAAACTATTTGTACATATAAGCATCAAATTCCATATTTTCACTGACTGATTAAGTCAACTGAAAAATGATTTAAACTAATCATGAACAGCCACTGCTTCACAATTGTTGTCCACACAATAATCAATTTTCAAACTTTATGACTTCATGAATTCTATAACATTCAACATGTTTTATGCCTGCCTTAGTTGAGTTTAACTGAGCTATTGTTGATAACAGTTATTTTTTCCCAAAATTTTACCTTGAACAGTTCAAAACATGCCGATTTCTTGTACTCACTATTACTTTTCTTGAAGTCATATCATTTCTGATTTTCGACTGATTTTCATGAATGTCATGGGAAATGTTCATTTGTAAATTTATGCATAGTAGATGAATTCTGTGTATGAAAACAAATTTTTATATGAAATAACCAATATCCTGGGTTATCAAGAACCCTATATATTCTCATTACATGTATTAAGTTTATATTTTGTAGACCTGTCAAGTGGGCAGCAAACAATGGATACAAAGCAAAGCATGAATCGTTGAAAGTGAAGCATAAATCATTAACGACTTTAAAAAACTAGAACTATTTCAGTGTGTGTGATTTAGATTTTTAATGTAGCTTTAAAAACATTTCAGTCATATCGCTATGATGTCTACAGTATGGCAGTTTATAGTAATGTCTAGCACTGGGGCATCCTGCCGCAGACATATATCATCATGTCCCACCCAGTCACATAGTGTTGTTCCAATTATCGATTATAATTGATCATCAGTTGGTTGAGCAAACCAATAAGATAATCGACTGAAACTCCATAATTGATTATGTGTAAAGGGAGACTACATTTTAGTTGTATGCAAAGCACAAAGGTTAGTAAAACTCCCAGCCACTAAAGCTGACCTGAAATTTATTAATTCCCTTCACAACTACAAATATAAAACCATATGATATTTCATAGGTGCAAAATTTCATAATTAGGTACATAGAGCCATTATTACATGATCAAGTTCTTAAATAATCGAGTTAATAAATTTAAACACATTTTGATGATTTGTTTCAGTTTAAATGCAACATTAATTGTAGTATTTGTAAACAATGACAAACAAGAAAACCATGTCCTTCTACACTTAAAATTATAGACACATCACATATGAATGAAAGGATTTTGGTGGATTATAGCAGTTGCATATGACTTATCAACCATAAAAAGTTGCGTTCATTTAACAAAGATGTAGAACAAACATAACACACAACACAATAGACAAAAATGTAATATTATTATCAGGTTAAAGTATACATGTCAATAAAAGAGATTACTCATGTACATTTACTAACATCTTGAACTTTTGATCAAAGATATAACTGGATAACAAACAAAACTTTGCCCTTAGTAACCGATTATAATCGATTATCAGTTGGTTAAGTGGAACCGATTATCGATTATGAATTTCTGACCGATTCCCATCACTGCAGTCACATTATCCTGACACCAGGCTGACCAATCCTAAAACTAACCTTTCCATGCTGAGCACATATCGAGGAAGCTGTTAATACCATTTTTTTTTACTCAGCCGGGACACAAAAGTACAACCTCCCCCATCTGAGGGTGATGCTCTAACAACTTAGGCCACTAGAGCAGTGAACTATTTCAGATTTGAAAAATAAATGACAATTCAGTATTCAAATAATCAGGCCCTATCTGCAATATTTCCTAAACAATTCCTATTGGTATAAGCAATGGAGATACCTTGAAAACAACAATAAAGAAACCACATGCCTGACATTAACTGCTTTAATTCATTTATTTTCATCAGAATCAAATTATTTAGTTCCTAGATTCATGGATCGGGGCATGGGTCACCTCACATTTGAACAGAAAGATCATTGTTGGCTTGGTCTTTAAATCTGTGCGTATTTTGAAACAAAATCCATGAAAAATGTTTAAATCATAACTTGCTTTTGAAGTGACATTTATTTCAAGCAACCCCAAGTTGGTAAAAATGGGGGAATTTTCTGAAGATAGTAGGAATCTGTCACTCTTTTCACACAATTTTTCTACAAATTAGCATGGATATGACAACTGTACATTTTAGAATATATCTTGCAAGTGCTCCATATATTGCATGCTAAATCGGGCAATTTCAAGTCATCATCTACAATAACAGTCTCCTGCTATCAATCAATGTATATTTGCAATTGTGCACTATAATGGCAATTACAGATGTTCATGGATCAATCAACCTATTTCTTACAATTCATAAGATCAACAAAGAAAAATAATAGTCCAAGATGCTAGTGCTGGTCATGCATGAGATGTCAGATGTAAAAAAGAAAATCAGTCTCAGACAATGGTCTACTGAAATGTTCAAGAACTTTGAACTTTAATTTATACATAACCTTCAGTCGTTATAGTTTTATCAAGTGAATATTTTGGTAAACATTTATACTGCCACTACCTGAAGATGTCTGGCTAGATCTTCATCCCTGTCTTCCTGTGTCACTGCCCTCACAGCAGAGTCTGTCTCTGGTGTCAAATCCACACAAATAGGGTTATTGGGGCCACCCAGGCTTCCTGTCAGATAAATGACATTAAACATGTTAAATTTCTGCCAATTGTTGCAATTCAAATAATTCAAGTTAAGACTGTTTATTCTTTTTACCTGCCATGGGCTGAAATTGTATATGATATTCCTGAGTGATAAGATATTCAAATCAGCCACTGTGTCAGTTATAGTGGCTGTAATATTAGCACTGTTTTTACACAGAACAACTAACCACCAACATGGGACCTGATATATCATAGGCAGGGTCATGTAGTGTTGTTCGAGTATCGATTGTAATCTATCATCAGCTGGTAAAGTGAACCAATAAGATAATCGTTTGTGAAACTCCATAATCGATTGTGCGTAAACTAAACATGGTTTCCAATTCATTAAAGTTATCTGAATTATTTATTCCCTTCAAAACTTACAAATATAAAACCATACCATATTTTGTAGGTGCAAACTTTCATAACTGAAACATATAGTCATGATTGCATGATTAAACTGTAAAATTGTTGAGTTAATAAATGTAAACAAATTTTGACGGTTTGTTTCAGTTTAAAATCCTTTGTAGTATTCATAAATAATGACAAAAACAAAAACCATGTCCTTCTATACTTTAAATTATAGAGACATCACATGTGAATGAAAGTTGTTGTTGTTGTAGGGTTTAAAGCCATTTTTCAGCACACGATAGGCTATACATGGCGGCCAGTATTAATGGTGGAGGAAGAACCCGGGAAATCCCCGGAAAGAACCACCAACCCTTGAGAAGCAACTGGCAAGCTTTCTCACATATCCACATTGGCAGAATCTGAGACTCGATCCCATGCAGACAGAGGTGAGATGGCAGTGATCCGCAACGGAGAGCGCTTTAGACCACTCAGCCACTCATGAATGAAAGGTTTGGGGGATTACAACAGTATTTCAGTTACATAAGGCTGATCAGCCATAAAATGTTGCTTTCATTTAAGAACGTTGCAGAACAAAAATAAGGCAATTGAAATATATGTAATAATTTTATCAGGTGAAAGTTAAGTGTCATTAAAAGAGAATACTCCTGTAGACCTACTAACAGTTTGAACTCTTAAAGAAAGACATAACTGTAGAACAAATAAAAACTAAAATTTGCTCTTAGTAACCTATTATAATCGATTATTAGTTGGTTAAGTGGAACTGATTATCGATTATGAAATTCTGACCAATTTCTATCACAAGAGTCATGGATCCCATTATACTGTATTGTCAATTTATATGTGTTACATACCCAGAATAATGCAGCCTTAAGTACAACATGATAAACTTGCATGGTTTCCTTGAAAAGGGTTGCAGTAAGTTTGAGGTGTACATTAAACGATGGTTTTGAATTTTGACACTAAATAAAATTCTTAAATTCTTAACAAAAATACATAAAGATATTTCAGTACAGTATACAAATGATTATATTGAGATAATGGGTAAATTTTCAAACTATGCCATGCAGTACATTCTGGAGACAGCAACTGATCTAAAACTTATTATGGCATTCATTCTGATAGTTAATTCCCCAGGAAAGCCTTGTATATTGTTTGTACACTCAATAACGTGACACATTTTATTAAAAATCAAATCGAAAGAAAAGGGAGCAGCAGTTATAGCAACAGAAGGACAACCTAAATGGCTGTAGATAAAGAAAAGTACCTGGTGAAGTAATTCTGACAGGATTCCTGTGGATAACTGTTGACGTCCTTGTTCTTTTAGGTGACTGATCTAACATTTCTGACTGTCCAGCATTTTTCTTCTTTTTCTTTGACCTCGATGTGTTTTTGAATACACTTGGCGAGTTTCTTTGAAGACAGGATTTAATCTGAAACTTAGCTGAAGATGTTGGATCCTCTCTTATAGAGTATGCTTTGTTTTGAGAAAATGAGGTTTTCTGATAATTGCTCTCTTCAACTGAATTTGTGTTCCAAGAAACAGAACTTCCTTCTGCTGCATTCTGAAAAACAGATGATACACCGACAGGTGAGGGACTATTCCATGGTTTAGCAGGTGATGAAACATTTGTTGAACACTTACTGGATGATAAATTTTTAGCATTGGGTGAACGCTCCTGCGGCTCCATATCAGACTGTGAACTATGACTTTGATTACAATCTGAACAATTCATGTCCTTTCCTGACCGGTTATGACTTGATATTTCTTCTGATGTTGAGGCATGAACTCTATCAACACCCGGCTTTAGCCGAGACATATGAAGTCTTATCAATGCCTCCTTCTTGTCTGGAGAATATTTTGAAGAATATACATCCTGCCCTTTTAAGCCAATACTCAATACGCTTTTTGATTTTTTGGTACAAGAAGTAAGTGGTCTACTAAGCAGACATTTGTTTGGAGAACTAGGTAAGGGTTTCTGTTCTGAGCAGTGTTTGCCTGCTGATGTCTTTATGGTAGCAGAGGTGTGACCAATTAAACTTGGAGAAGTTTGTCGTTTTGAGCTTAAACCACTGTTTATAATTCCATTATTTGATACATTTGATGAAGTAAACAATGTCCTTTTGACGGCATGATTAGGTACGGCTGTATTGTTATATTTTATACCACTCTCTATAATTCCATTGTTTGATACATCTGATGAAGAAGACAATGTCATTTTGTCAGTATGATCAAGTGAGGCTGTATTGTTACATTTTATTCCACTCTTTTCCGACTGATGCGTTAACCCTGAGGCAGACGACAAAATAGCTCTCAAGGATGTATCATCAGACTGGTCTGAGTCAGACCCACAAGACTCTGAATCAGAGAGCCATTTGAGCCAATGAACTGAACTTTTTTGAACTTTTGAAGTCCCTGGTTTTATACTTGAATGTAAAGTATGACTGTTTGATGAAATTCTTATTGCTTCACCTGTCTCATGTTCCTCTGCATTAAGCATCGCTTGCCCATCTTCAGAAAATAATGGTTTTGCCTCGCTGAATTTAGTTGTCAAATTTTTCTTATCATCATTGAGACAATCAGCTTTAAGTTTTCCATTTTTATTAAAAACATAGTCAGATACACTTTTCCTCATTTGCATAGAATTTGAGAGACCTGACTCTTTGGTTGACAAGTACTGCTTTTTTTTTTCCTCAGCAGCAGAGAAAACCTTGGGTCTTTTCTGAGACATTTCGAAAAAGTCTGTTTTATGAGCTTTTCTCTTTTTCTTATACTCAACATTAAAATCTCTATCACTTTTCTGAGATGCCGATGATGAGCATAGTAGGTGCTTGGCAGAAACAAAGCCACTTAAGGGTGACAATGATTTAGCTTTTACAGGGGAAATATGTGATTGGTGACTTGTGGAAGAAAAAGCGTCACTTCTGTGAGATTGTGAATGACTTTGCCATGCTCCACCATAAGATTCTTTCAGGTTGAAAACATTTATATTCTCTTTCTTATCTGTTGAGGCTGTGCTATTCAAGGAATGATCAGATAACAGACGTGACCTCTTTTGCACACAAAAATCACTATTTCTGTCTGAGTGATCCAAATTAACAGGACGCTTAGCACCAACTGAAACATGTCCAGGTTCTTGTTCTGAATTACTGGAGATAAAGTGTTGCTGTCTGGATGCAAACTTGGCAAATACTGGGCTGTAAGGAAAAAGGAGAAAGGTTATAAATGTTATAAGTATAAACATATTATGTTCTATGGAGCTGATTAAGATTCTTTGAACAACATAGTTCTTGCCATTGTTGTTGCAGGGTTGAACGTCATTTTCCGAACAAGATTGGCTATACGTGGCAGCCAGTATAAATGGTGGAGGAAGAACCTGTAAAAAAACCCAGAAAGAACCATTTACCCACAAGAAGCTACTGGCAAAGCTTTCTCGCATACCCACACTGGCCAAGCCCAAGTCTCAAGCATATGTAGACAGAAGTGAGATGGCAGTGATCCATAATGGTGAGCGCTTTAGACCACTCGGCCACTTGGGGCCCCAATAGTTCTTGCCTCTGATTGATGAAAAAAACAAAAGTATTATTTACCATGCAATTGTCAGAACATTCATATATATTTGTGGATATTATCAACATTTGTGTCATGAATAATTATAATTCTGATGGCTCATTTTTTAAGTCTTTCCTAGTTTTAACAAATATGTTTTAGAAGCTTTATCCCATCTGATGTTGCAATGGTCCAGCTGAGGTTGAACATAATTTTATAAAACATTATCCTGTGGTTTAAGGTTCGAAATTCATTAATCTTTGATAGTAACCAGATATTATTAGGCATCTCTTTGATAATATTACTGATATGCCCTGACCATCAAATATTGTTATCAACTCCTAAAAGTTTATAATGCATAACATTTTTCAGTTCCATATCATTAAAATGGACGTGAAGAATATTATCTTTAATTCTGTTCTGTCTCTGTTGTGTGGTTATCAGCATCACTTAAATTTTGTCCAAATTAATGACCTTTCCAGATAACAGATAGTAGTGGTCCTCAAACAGATCCTTGAGGCACTCCATAAGTCACAACTTATTTTTTGTGGTCTCACATGACATTGTTGACCGACTCAGTGCTGGCACCAGAAAAATGATACCTGTCTCTCACAGTGCTAATGCAGGTGAGGCAATCAATTGTGTATCCAGAATACACTGATGGTCTGTCTGATCAAAAAGCCAGGAGAGGTGGTGTCAGTAAAATCTATATCTCACTCAATAAATACCTACAGAAGAAGCAGTGAATAAAACCTTTTCAATAAAAACAAAAAAAATGGCCTCTCAGACATAATGGGGAATCCTGTTGTACAATGTGGTTCTTGGAGTCCATGACTGCCGACTGCATTATGTACCAATCCAAGGTATAATGGGAATAATTAAATATTCAATGAATGTATGTTGAACTGATGGATAACACAATGCCAGTCAAGCCAACAGTAATGAATTTCATACCAACCACTGCTGTGTAACAACATTAATTATGGATAAGTTATAGGTTTCTGAAATTTAATGGAACTGTTTGAATTTTTTTTATGGACCTGGCTGATGTTTTTGAGCAGTGTCAGGGGATAAATAACATTTAAGACAAATAAATCAAAAGCCATAACAGGACTGTGTTCCATCCAAATTCATGTTATAATGAAATGTGTTAAGAGTCCTACCCATTTATGTCGACATCCTCAGGCCAAAGGAAATATTGTCAACATAGGCAAATGTTGAGTTAAGTGTTGGGAGGGAGGCTGAAAAAAGATACAAGTTAAATTCGTCAGTAAGGGGTGACCTGTTGTCAGTGAGTAGCATTTACATTTTGAGAAAACAAACAATGGAAATTTTGAGTACATGAAGACAAAACCAGCGTGAAATACACTTGTATATTGACAAATTACATTTTGGTTACCTTTGTGTAATAAAATCCACAATAAAATATTGCATCTGTCACATCCTGATATGAAAACATTCACTACAATATTCAATGTCCGCATTAGCACGTGGTTGCATAGTTGTTATTTACATGCTTCTAGTACATTTACTTAAATTGTCCTAGATTTTGGTCAGTCTGTTCCCATCTTATTGTGGCTAACAAGGGGATGGGGCTATTCACAGGGAAATGAAAACCTGTCAACATGTCGGTTTAAACAGTACATGTATTTAGTTAACAGAAGTCATCGTGAAAAGTACATAAAAGCGAACAAGAGAAATGCAACTGATATAATTAATGAAGGCATAATATTGTATACACTGACACATGCTAATGAAGTATTAAAAGAAAATGATTCTTACAATACAATAATGTAACAATATCAGCTCAAGTGGTATACATTTAAAATACATCCCGGAGATAACAAGTTATGAATTCTCTCAAAATACAAATACATGTGCAGTAAAAGATTTAATGACAAATATATATTGTTGAATAAAGTACAGGTCAGATATAGCAGCTTGCTGACATAAATGATTAGGCAGAAAAATTAAAGCCTGGCAGTAAGAACAACTAATTGTTGAACGAAGTATAGGTCGGAACTGGTAGTTAGTCGACATAAATGATTAGGCGGGAAAATTAAAGCCTGGTGGCAAAATCAACTAATTGTTGAACAAAGTATGGGTCGGAATTGGTAGCTTGTTGACATAAATGATAAGAAAACAAAGGATTTGTTCAAGCTGGGACCAAGGGCATCTGTCGACATGTACGTTTATTTTTTATCTCAACGTCAACATAAGCATGACAATTTTGGTAGTAATAGTAGACCATGGGACAGAGACTTTGCTTTTTTATCGAAATGGGCGGCTGGTCGACATAAGTGATGTCGATATAAGTGGGTAGGACTGTATAATTGGATTTCCTTGAAACTGTCTCTAACACTAGAATTATAAGGATGCATGTACGTAAACTTTACAAGGAACAGAGATAGCAAGATTTTCATGATAGCTACTATGGCCACCATTCTGGAGGTCTAAATTACAGCTACTATACTGGATGTCATGTTGGCATCATTGTCATTCAGGACCAACCAGATGTCAAATGAATTCTTTGAATGAAAATCCTATGCTGGTACAACCATTCATTAAGGAGTAGCAACAACGTTTTCAAGACGGTTATTATTCTTGATGTTCAAGAGGCAGGGATCGTCCTGGGCTTCGCCAATGTCGCAAATTGCGATTTTTTTTCCTTATTGGCGACAAAAATATCCCATCTGGAGATTTTTTTGGCGACAGACTTTTTGGTTATTTAATTTGTACATACAATCATGGATTTTGACTGGATAAATTAAAAGGGAGAATGAAAGGAAGCCACAAACTTGACTAAGCAATGCATTGGAATCAATCTGTTACACAAAGGATCCTTTGTTCGTATTGACAACCCCATCTTTAGAGTGCATTGTTACATCATAATCTGCTTATGCTGACATCTGGACTGAGTACTGTATGTTGTGATACTGTCAATCATGCTACCGAACTATACCTACAACTGACCTACTTCTGAAGACGCGAATAGAACAGATACAATTAACTGAATGGCTAATCCTTCTGTTGTTGTTGTTTTGGTTTTTTTTTACATATATACCAATACAATAGTTTTGCTGAACCTTCATAGAAACTGATAACCTTTGAAGTACCGACTATTGCGTATAAATACAAAGCAAATGGAAAAAATCTCAATCACAATTATATCTGTCACCAGTGCAGCATTTTACTCATTGATCTTTTCCTTTTGCCATTAATCCGTGTTATGGCTGCAGAGACTTAAACTCTGCAACAAGAAATAGCAAAAAACAAAAAACAGTTTTGCATAATTAATAATAATTATTTATTTCTCAAAATACAGGAGTGAAAGAATCCCTAAATTGGGTGTGAATTTATGCTTATATATACGGTCCAATATTGCCAGGTGTTGACTCGTGTAAGTTTCATTCGTGGGAATGGAGATCCTAGTTTACTGTCGAGAAAATTTATACAGCATTCAGTGATCATTCTTGGGATTTAGGAAGCAATTCACTTCAAGCTTTGTGAAGCTAGCCATAATGGGGGGGGGGGGCTGCCGAGAGACTACTGGTGTCACCTGTCAGCACTGTAGACTGTGAACGTGGATTCAGTAAGATGAACCTCATAAAAACTGACATCAGAAATAAACTCTGCATCTCATCTCTCAAGAATTTAATGAGAATCAGCATGTACAGATGTGAAAAATTAGACTTTGAAACTGCATTCAACAAGTTGGCAGCCCTAAGATCGCGGCGGATCTTCATATAATACTTTGTAACATTTTGTTAATGCTTATTGTACTTAGAGTATTAACTAACCCATCTTTTGTAATTTTCATTGCCTGTTACATTAATAGACTAAATTAACACTTCAAAAAATGTACACTACTTGTTCTGGCGACACTTTTTTGAAAATTGGCAACAAAATATTGAGGTTGGCGATTTTTTTGGCGACAGCTTTTTAAAAGCCAAGACCATTCCTGAAGAGGCATCATTTTCATTAAAGACCAACTAGAATCCTAAGTCTTTCAGTGAAAGCCCCATATCAATGTGACCACAAGATTTGAAAATCCATATCAATGTGACCACAGGACTTGAAAACCCTTGTAGTTTCATAGCTTCAATGGAATCTGAAGGCTAGTAAGATTTCAGCTGTCACCAGAACAAGTAAATTACTCAATCTACTTGTCCTCCTGACTACAAATAAATTTATGTTAAACTCTGAGTATGTGATAATCCATTCTGGAAGAGTAATAACAAGATTTTAAAGATGGCTAGTATGGCAGTCATACCTGATATCAATGATGCCATTTTATTTAAGACCAACCAGATATCATAGGAAATTTTTAAGTAAAAACCCAATGTCAATATGACCACATTCAGGAGTACTTGTGACAAGATTTTCAAAAATACTGCCATGGTGGTTCAACTGGATGTCCTAGGGGCACAATGCTCATTTAGCAGTGTGTTTGTGTGTAAGTTGTTGTTGTTATAGGTTTTAACACCATGTTTCAGCACAAGATAGGCTATACATGGCGGCCAGTATATCTGCTGGAGGAAGAACCCAGGGAAGAACCACTGACCTACAAGAAGCTACTGGCAAGATTTCTCACATACCCACATTAGAAAGCTTGCCAGGAGCTTCTCGTGGGTTGGTGGTGGCAAGTGCAGTTGGCCTATTCTACATTCCTGAGCCTGTAGAGATGCTTATATTGAAGGATGGGAATATCATCAGAGAAATATCTTATAGTCATGGTTCATACTGTAGAGCCCCTCCAAAATATATGACAGGTATGTGAAACATACATTTTTTGGAGCTGAAAACAAGACATTGTCACACAAAAAAATATTCTCACCTTGGTGTGTCAGGAATAAGAAAAACATTTTCATTTCCTTTATCACTAGATCCATTTGCCTTCTCAACACATGACGATGAATGCTTTAATTTATGATTGGTGTGTTGTGTCTTGACAGGTGACATATGATCGCTCTCATAACAAGAGTGTGTAGTATCATTGTGTTTCTCGGAGATACTTGTAGTTGTGTAAGCATTATCCCCCTTCATAATCTTATGGTGCAAATCTGATTTGTATTCCATTCTGAAAAAAAAAGAAAATGGAATAATGCAGGAAACAATAGCAACATAATTATTTTTAACTTAATCTGATTGGAAATCATTTTTTTAAATACATTTACCCAAAATTTATTATTCTGGCCATTCATGAGCTACTCAGGATGAACAATTTGATGATACAGGCAAAAATGGTTGAAAGATTAACATCTTTGTTTTTCACTTAAATCCTCAGTGCAGGACAGGTACAACTAACTTGACTGCATGATTAATAGGGCTATCTCTATCAACATACTCCTTTAACATATTTTCATCCTAGGAGTATTTAATGATGTACTTACTTTCTTACTTTAAAATGACCATAATGCTTAGCCTGAAAAGTATTTTGAGGTATGAGCAAAGAAAGCCAGAACTGAAAACGGCTTTCCTTGGTATTCTATCATACCTTAATTTCATTGATCACTTGGTCTTTGGTCAAGGACCAAGACAGTCTACCATTATTCTGCTAAATGGTTCGTCAAATCAAGGAATAGGTTACAGATGAGCCTTAGATATCTTCTGATTGGAATTTCCTATCATTTGACAAGTATAATAACATCTACAGTATTTGACATCACTTTTAATTTTGGCCAATACAAATGTCTCAAGATCTTGCGGTAAGTCTTACTGATTCCTAATGGACCAGCCCAAGGAGTTTCATAGGCTCAACTAAAAAATTTTTGTTTATACAACTTAGGAACAACAATGTAAAGCTCAATGACCACCCATCACCAGTGGGTAACTCAGCTGGTCTCAATTTTCTCATAAGGACCTCATTTTTAACAAAATAACAAACGGGCACTTTTGTGGCTTCAGTTTCACTAATAGCCCTATGAAACAAACAGGAGATCTTATGATCCTTTTCCTGTTCAACAATGAGAGACTGTCTCTTGTCAACCTGATCAGAAAAAAGAAAATGAGGAAAAAAAGAGGATCACTGTGATCAATAACTCTTGAATGATCCAAAGAACTTAGTTTGCACATTTTTTTTTTAGTTTAAGGTTCTTTTTTTTTGCTCGCTACCCAAATTCTCCATCAGTCACAAACAGGAAACTATATATTTTACATTTCCATCGAAATAATTATAAGAATTGGATCAATTTATTACGATCACGTTATTGACACATCCTTTCCATACAACTACTTTTTCTATGATGATAAGAATAGTTTTTATATTTTTCCCTTACAAGAATGAACAAATAATTGAATACACATGGAGATAGCCAAGCAGAATGCTGTTCATTTGTTGGGAATCAAAATCTCTGAGCATGGGCATCTAAGATTTGAAAATTTTCCACCTTTTTACTAATTTCAACAATACACTGAGGTTCGATTAATTAGGAACAATTACCAAACTTATGATACCGTAATTGGAGCTGTTAAATACAATGCGCCGAGTTTCAGATGGCTTCGTTTGATGGGAACACACCTTTTCCAAGCTGAAAAAACACTATCTTCTGATGCTAATATTTTATAACAGTGTTTACAATAGCCACTGCTTTGATCATGCAGAACATCTGCTGAAGTTAAGTCTTTGTTAGGGAGAGGCCATTTAATTGTGGGAGGGGGAAAAGACACGTGTTTTGAAATGTGTTTCTTGCTCTGACTTTCTTATATAAAGGACACTGAGCCATTCCTTTTCTTGCTTTAAATAATTTGCGTCAGCTATACTATAACATCTCATATTTCAAAACAAGGCACAATTCCCTCCTTATAAGACAGGCAAAATGTGGCATTTGATAGAAGGTGTTCAGCCACCGGAAAAAAAAGCAAAACTTGAATGAGAATGATGAGGAATAATTCTTATGATAGGGAAAAGCAGAATGGAAAATTTCAGAAGAAATGGACAAAAGACAAGGAATGGCTGAATTATGACAAGGAAAGGAACGTTATGTGTTGTAACTGGTGTACGCAATTCACAAAAACAAACACAGAAAACATCCAGTTTTGTTAAGGGTTGTTCAAACTTTAAAACTGAATTGGTAAATGTACATGAAAGCTGTGTGACATTGTTTTGTGAACAGGACTAGTAAAGATTTGGCAGGACTAGTAAATTTCTCAATATACTAGTCCTTCTGGCAACAAAGAAATTTGTGTTAAATTCAAGCCCTGTCATGAGGTCCTACAATGTAAGATGCCTTGCCTGATATTTGTCTTTTTAGGTCGACAAAAAACCACAAATATCAAGGGAGGCCTCTGACATTTTAGGACAGGTCATGAAGCAGTCCTACCAATTAAGAAATATCACATGTAACTTATGTTTTGGTGCTAGATCTTACTGCTTAAATGACTGCCTTGTGTAGCTTGTTCCAGTGTTGACTTACATAAGAACAAGTGTCCAAAATTTTAAGAATATCTCACACTTGGCAGCACATTTTGAAAGTTTTCCACAGATTAAAGTCATGTTGATTTTGAAGGACTATACTTACTCTGATGTCTATTTTTTTAATAAATTCAAATTCTTTCATGAGCAAATGGACGTGTTTTCAAGTTCCATTGACCTACATTTCAGTTGGCTGGAATGTGATGGAAGCCAGGAATGCTGAAGTAGTGAAAATGACGACAAATATCTTGAACAAAATGAAGCTATCTATACTTGTTCTTCAACATTATCTATTTTAATGTGTTTTGTTAAAGAAACGCACTTCAATCTAACCCAATTTTGGCATTCCTGGATTCTGTCACATTCCAAACAGCCGAACGCATCCATTTGCTACTGTCAGATTTTGATTCATCAGGACAAAGTCAGCAAAATATAGTCAGTTAGATTTATATTTGTAGAACAGTGTCGATATGGGCTGCCATGTGTGTGAGATATTCCTAAAAATATTACCTTCTCCTGACATTCGACTTGGGAACACGCTACACAAGGCCGTTATGGAGGCAGAAGACGTAGCACCGAAGCAAAAGTATCATGTAATACGACTTTCATTTTAGGACTAGGTCACTGGGTAATCTGATGTAAGTTTTTCACTCGTAATGATTTTGTTTCCATCAGGTAACTGCTTTCTTTTTCTCGACACTAAGCTCGCATCAGAAACCTGTACGTCCGCGTAAAACGAGCTGTACCATCCTTCACTCCTCCACCCCACCCCACCCCCACGTACTGAACTGTTAACTACCAAGCTCCTGTATCATCATTGTCAATATATGGAACTTTAACAAATCCTTTAAAATAATATATAGGCTACAGATAAGTATATGTGGATCCCTTAATATGAGTCTTCTATTTAAAGGTACCTTGCATGACTTCATCTGAACAAAATGTTTCACGGTAAAGTATGAAATGCGTTAACACTTTTCGCGAAGTTGAATGGATACAAATTTTGTCCAATAAAACGCTCGAATTTATTTGTTTAAAATAGTATTCCGAATACAGAGCGGAAGTTATATCTAGACTGGATTTCATTTGTATTAAGTACTGTATTAATATTAAGTTATTAAAATTGTAATTTAGCACTAGTCACCTGTCTGCCAGCAAGCACCTGTTTTAATTTAGCTCTTAAGAGATAAATGTAAATTGAAAACAAACATTCATACAATTGGCAAGTTTGACAGTCTTCACTAATTATTTTCTTATTGAACAGCAAGCATTATTATTCGCGCGCTTTTCAAATGAAAGCTTGTATCATTTCCGGCCACGCCCCTGAGAAACAGCATAGAAACGCATAAACAAATTACCGTGGTGTTTCACGCTACGTTTCCCGCGCACGCTTAACACTGTAAATCCAGTGTTTCTCTGCTATGGTGATGAGCGTCTACGGTTTGTGATTATTACACATACTTACAAGGGCATGGTGATCCCGAGCTGCCCTTTACCCGACCGAAGCAGGGAGCTGATGTGAAACAGATTGCATACCGGAGATCAGTGAGTATCCAAATTTAAGCATATATCTGTCTCCACGAAAGTGCTAATATACTGTATAATTATTACACTTTTTGTATAACGAAAATAAATTTGAGATAAGGATTGATTGTCCACTGTGATTTACAGGAGATCGTTGTAATTATGTTTACAACTGTGCAATATGATAAATATTGCATGAATATTTGTTTCCCTTTTTTATTTTTTTCTAAATTCTTTACCACGTCATTGGTGGGGCAGACAGTGCTTCCCTTGGCCGTACGTCCGTTTGTCACACCTTGGGTAAGTTTTGCATTTCAGCTTTTTTTCAGGTATTAATGCTGGGTAATTTGTTTTCAGTTAACACATTTATATATTATATCTCCCTTCTTTCCTAAACATAACAATAAACCGCAAGAGATCCTGATAGCAGGAAGCAGACTAGCTAAAATCTATTTCTGCAAGTTACTCTCAGATAGTATCAAGTGTCATAACATGGCAGTTACCATTTGTCACTAGTATTGACATCGGATCATAATATTGGTCACCATATCCTCAAAATAGTTAGCAAAGCTTTTTTCCAAATATTTCCCTTCAGTTTTCATTTAACACATTTTTTTTCATTTTCATCATGGACTATATACATTTAAAATATATAACAGTAGATGTCTAAAAAGAGTATATTTTCTATAGGCTTTATTTACTTTTGAATGAATTTTAATTTTGCTAGTACTTGTCTATCACACAATTTCTGTTGAGAAAAATGGAAAATGTAAATTTTACTTCAGTTATTTTATGTGTGACATAGAGACAGATACCCATATACTCTGATGTTCTGTATCTAACAATAATACATGTTCGGACAAATTCCATTTAATCAAATTATTGATTAAAAAAAAATATCAGGATGAAAATAGCATTAATTACTGAATAAAGCAGGATTTTTATTAGTGTGTAAAGTGTAAATAAAATTTTGTCAAAATAATATACAGCTATCACTGCCCAGATGGAAGTATGGAAGTTAGAATATGTGACAGAGGCAAAATTGTTTAGGTTGATTATGTTGTTGTTTGGGATTTGTTGTTCCTATAGTTATAATTTCTTCAATATCATGGTGCACACACACACACACACACACACACACACACACACACACACACACACACACATATATATATATATATATATATATATATATATATATATATATATATATATATATATATATATATATATATATATATATATATATATATATATATATTCTTGAAGAGCTCTGATATCATGTACAATTTCTTTACTTAAGCATTCATTGTTTTCTGTTTTTACAAAAAATTATTTTGATTCCTAAATAAAACTATTTCTTATAAATAAACATGTTGTTTTCTTTACATGAAATAGTCAGTCCTTAATGAAATAAATATACAAATATGTGTGTAATTTGGATTTTTAACATAGCTTTTAAAAATTTTTCAGTCATATCACTATGATGTTTGCAGTGTGACAGTTTATAGTGATGTCTAGCACTGGGGCATCATGCCGCAGACATGTAGCATGATGTCCCACCCAGTCACATTATCCTGACACGAGGCCAACCAGTACTAACACTAACCTCTTAATGCTGAGCACCAAGCAAGTCTGCTGTTAGTACCATTTTTGTAAGTCTTTGTTATGCCTTGGCTGGGGATCGAACCCATGACTCTCAGCATCTGAGGCCAATGCTATAACCACTAGGCCACTGGAGCAGCACAAATATGTATTTATGATCAGGAAGAAAGCCTTGGAATTCAATTCCATGCTTGATGTTGAACCCAACATCAGTTTTACCAAAGTTTACTAAATATTTCTTTGTCTAATAAAAAGCCCACTCTCTAGTTTTGACAATTTTTACACTGCAACCACTCCCATCCCACTCACTTGGCATTCAGCATTAAGAGGTTAGTCTTAAGACTGGTTGACCTGGTGTCAGGATAATGTGACTGGGTGGGACATCATCCTACATGTCTGCAGCATGATGCCCCAGTGCTAGACGTCACTGTAAGCTGCCACACTGCAAACATCATAGCAATATGACTGAAATTTTTTTAAAGCTACATTAAAAATCTAAATCACACACACACACACACACACACACACACACACACACTCCCATCCCAGTCTTATTATGAGCAAAATAATATTACTGTTAATATTTTAAAACATCATATTTTCCTTTCTGATTCAAATCATAAATATTTCTCTATGATGGGATGATCTGGATTGTGATAATAGACTTTCCATTGATTTTTCTTCACAACGTTAGTAATAATCAATATCAGCAAAGCTTTTGGCAGCTTTTGCCAACACCTAGGATCAAACTAGTAGTGTGTTATAATGTTATCTTCAACAAATCTGTTAAGTACATGTTAAGTGGCTGTTATCTATTTCTCTATTTATATAATTACCATCATCACCCCATACAATCAAAATTTGTTTCTTATGGGTCCCAAATTAATCATTTTCTCCAATAAACTTAAACCTCTCAACTCCAAAAACCAAAGCAAATTTTTATCTCAGTTTTCATTGTTACACTTGAAAAATCCCCACATGACATAAACTCATAGAAAATTTGGAAATGTATTTAAGTTGCTCAATATCTGACAATTGATTGACCAGATTACTTATGGTTAGCTAATACTATGGTAGGCTTGTCAGTGAGAAAATAACTCAAGGGCACAAAAGGTTAAAACAATACTAGATACACGTTCTGACAAAGATTAGACCAATATGAAGTCTTCATACTGCACTGCCAACATTTAAGGTAAATTTTTAATAAACTAAATGCTTGTAGGTAAGCCATTTAAGAAAGATTATGTTCATTTAATTGTGATTGATGCTATTAATTTTTAAAAAATGAATAATGGAATGGTATGGTTTATATTAAATATACATGGGCTTTATTAACCAGGCATGCGGTCATGGTTTTGTTGCTTTGCCAATAGATATCGACAATACACGGTTCTCAAAGTCATATGCACTCTTGATTTTCGGAGGGAAAAAATCATTACAGGCATGTACTAGTATCTAAGTAACCATGATTGTCATTTGGCTTCACTTGCGAATGACCAGCTGAGTATTGTAGGATTTAACTGTCCTTACAGGATACAATTATCCTGATCAAAGAGTGTGAATCTGTGCCAAAACCTACATTGAACAAACTTTTAGAAAAATTTGGCATAGGTACATAATGAGGTATCTAAACATTATGGAGTATCATTCATAACTCTAATGGATTTATAGTAAATTATAAAAATACATGTATCTCATTCCTTAAATGTTACTTTAGATGATGGCCATATTTCTGTGCATTGATTCATGTGACTGAATTTGGTTTTTGAAGGAACATGAGTTGCTCAGCTAATTTGTTATTAAATGTTTAATACATCAAACAGCTTTCTCATTTTGTGTACTTATACACATATATACACAGATGTTCTCTCTCTCTCCCTCTCTCTCTCACTTGTTTTCTCTCTCTTTTTCTCTCTCTCTCATCACTTAAGCACCTATAAAAAGATGCACACACACACACACATACACACAGATACATACACACGCACACACACACACACACACACAGAGTAGATGTTATGGCTCTTGGTATGATTTATCTAGAAAATTATGTAATTTCTCATATGTTGAGACTTCATGTAGTTTTCAGTGCAAAAACAATTATTTCCATGATTTACAAAGAATAAAGTTGTGTTTTATTGATGCTATCCCATTGCATATGCTTAGTTAGTATGTGTATTATGACAGAAGCTCTTCATCACTTTGCAGATGAGTGATATTTTAGACTTTAATATCAGAACCCCCATACATACTCTTCCTTTAGGTTAGTATCCTGACTAGATGATGAGAATTGTTTCCTCCCATTAGGGTGAACCAGAATGAGGACCCCACATATACATGCTTCCACTCTTCATTATTTTTTCAATCTCCATATTGTAATATTGAACAGTCCCTATGTAAAGAAGAAGATTAACCACTGCTTTGTGGGACAAGGAGCAATTATATGAATTGTCTTGTGTGCTTTATTCTTTAAACATTAGAATTATACCCTAAATGACTTTTATCACTATTTATTGAAGCTCTCTTGTAAGTCTTTCAAATATTTGTTCCACATCCTTAACATATGTCTTGGTTTTTAATTTATCCTTTTTAACTCTTCTTAGATTCTTTGTTCTTAAAAAAACAAAACAAACAACAAAAAAGCAATTTTTAAGTAGTATCCCCTAATGATTCACAGCTCAGAAAGTTGTGAGAAAGTTATGAGTTGCACCCTCTTCACTTTCAGTCCCAGGAGCTCATTGTTGGTGATGCGATCAAGCCATTTGACAAGGGTAGTGCTCAAATTTAAGTCGATTAGATGTGGGGATGGATCTTCCTACAGATCTGAGTTACCTGTCAAGTCTTTCTCTGGTGACCAGTCACAGGGCACTGGGAATGGGTCTTTGGAGCCCCTATGATATGGTGATAGGGATTGGTCAAAGACCCTCTCTCTCTCTCTCTCTCTCTCTCTCTCTCTCTCTCTCTCTCTCTCTCTTTAGACTACCATTTCAACCCAGGGGGTCAAGGAATCTGATTACAGGTACTAGATGAATGCAGGGGATCAGATCAGCACCCCTTTGTCCCTATTATCCCTCTGAGTCCCTATTCAATGAGGTGCCTTCGTCTGCAGGTAAGCAATTGGCTCTTTCCTTATAGGCTGCCATGGACTTCAGGACCTTGGCTGAATATCAGTGAGGTCATGGATGTGGGCCATGGACCTACATCATCTCACATTATTGAGCTTAAAAATCAGGAAGGGGAATAGACCTTGTTCCCCAAAATGCTCTAGGCAGGTCAAGTGTTGCCCTAAACCATCAATGGAACCCACTGCTATTAACAGTCCATTAACTCCATGGGAGGAGTTATATGTTCAAGTTTCTCCTGCCCCCAAGGTTTCACCCAAAACAGAGTGATACCTTCCAGGAAAGAGTACAGGATGACAAGGTCCTTTCTATCCTCATTGAAACCAACAAGTTTGACACAGATCAAGCAGATGTTTTACCCTTTCCTTTGAGTCCTCTTCCCCATCATAACCTTCTGTTAAAGAGGCTGGAAAGGAGGTATTCTGGGCATTTAATAAAATGGTAAATGAGGTCTGCCACATCTTGCCTAGCGATCTGTGCCCTAAACCTTCACATTCCTCTGACTTCCAAAATTCTTTCCAGTGTGGAAGTTTTTGGGCAAACTCATTACCAGATCTCTTGCTCCTTCATCACTCAGTTACAATCAAGGTGCTCTCTGAAAAGTTTAGCAATGGTAAACATTTTGCTAGTCAACTTAGTGGGGTGGTATGTCCCCCTCTCTATGTTATGGCTCTTGGTAGCTGCTTCTAGCTACAAGATTCAAACTGCATCCTGGCCCACTAAATCTCTCACTTTGGATGCTAAAACAGCTCTAGTGGTTATTTCTATGGTGACTTTGCATGACTTACAGTGAAAACTCTGGAATCCTTGGTGCAAAAGACTCTGTCAAAAGTAATATTAGCTTTGCTGACCTCCTTTCAGGAGCCCCATTCGGCCTGCCAAAGAAGGATCCTCAGTTGCTAATGGATCTTCATCGTTTGATGGAAGCAGTGGCAAAAACTTCTAGGCATGCATTGTTCCTGTTCATGACTTTTTCAGCGGGGTTTTCTCCACTTCAACAGGGATTTACCCTGGACATTTCCATTATCTTACTAAAGCTCAGTATAAATCTTCAGAGTGGTCCACTCCATGGCTACTTGGGATTTGTGAGACCACGAACAACAGGTACTTGCATCTGCTTCTGGCTCTTTGAAACCATATTCAGGGCCCTTCAGCTAAATTCTTTATAGCTGTGTGATCTCCATCAAACTAACAACCCCAATTCAGAGCTCCACCTTGGCAGTCATGCCCAATAATAGGCCCAGGGAAGAAGTTCGCAGGCCCTTCTCCCTTTCCTAAGAACATAGACAACCTTGGGACTTGCACCCTCCCCTGCATATCATATCTCTTTCTTTTGTTTCCATTAACGCCAGACTAAACCTCTTTTGAAAGGCTTGATCAGGCATAACAGTCGATGACTGAGTCCTTTATATAGTAAGAAATGGCTACCGGATTCGGTTCTAGGATCTCCCTCCTATAGTAAAGTACCCCATTTGCTTCAGGCAGTTAAATATGATGCATTTAAAGGAAGAGGTTCATTCCATTCTTTGGAAGGGCGAAGTAGAGAGGGTGTTAAAAGATCAATCTCCAGCCTTCAGTTCCCGGGTTTTCATGGCTCACAAGAAAAGATGAAAATCTCATCTAATTATCAACCTTCCTTTCTAAACAGATTTATGCTGGAGGAACTATTCAAGATGGAGACCACATATTTAGTCAGGAATGCAATAAGATCTGGTATATGGGGAGGGGGTCTCCTTTGATCTGCTGGATGGATACCTCCATATCCCCATATTTCCTCCAAACGGGAAGTAGCTCCGGTTTTGCTTGGATGGGAGGCCTTCCAATGTTGAGTTCTAGCCTACGCACCCGGTGCTTATTACATGGTCATGGGAGTAGTTGCAGCCCATTTAATATCATTAGGTACCCAAATCTTCCAGTATTTCGACGATTGATTGATCCACAATGGCGAGCTAGAGTCCCTCAGACTAAACCTGTCTCACTGTTGGCCCAAAGCGACCAGGCTGGGTCTTCTACCAAACTTAGAGAAATCAGAACTCAGTCCATCTCAAGCTTTTGTCTACGTTGGGATAAATTTCCTAACAAACAGATGGTTAGTCCGTGTCTCTTTTGACAGAGTAAACAAGATACTATCCCTGCAAGAGACACTGAGAGTAAAGACTGCATTGACAGCTCGTCTTTTTTTCTTCTCTTTGCTGAAAATCTTGAATTCCGCAGCAGACCTGGTTTCCCTAGCAGGCTGCACATACTCATTCCGCGACCCAGAAACCACACAGGGACCCCATGAATGTTGTGATTTCTATGGGTCGGAATTTCTGCCATTATCTGAATTGGCAGACAAATCGGGGCCAGTTTTTACAAAGCCCCCTACCCCTGAACCCCACTCTTACCTTTTCGCCGACGCAACAGATTCAGGGTGGGGAGTTCAGCTTGAAGCGAATAACTGAGGGTCTTGTTCTTAGCCCTTCATGGGTGCATCTACCAAATAAGAGGTCGCTGGTGGTCCCCTCTGATAACGCTTTCGTGGTTGAGTACATTATGTGTCAAGGAGGCACCTTCTCTCCGCGTGGAGGTATGGTACCTTTTTCGCTGGAATGACACACCAAGTTCTCTACATTACCGGTTAAAACACTATTTTGTCAGATAGTCCTCACATAATAGTCGCTTCGCCAGTATGTCACAGCCTTCCTGCTCAAACTGGGGGAGGGGCTTCTCGGATGGACATGTTTGCCACCAATTTAAACAGCAAGCTTCCCTCTTACATTTCACCAGTCCTTGACCAGAGGGCCTGGGCAATGGACCCTTTCAGCCAAAGTGGGATTGTGTGTTTCCGTGAGCCTTTCCACTCATCAGGATGATCCCACAGGTCCTACACAAAGTCATGCACTCTACGCATCAGCTCATTTTGATCGCTCCTTTATGGCCCCAACGACCATGGTTCAAAGATCTTCTCGAACTCTGGTGGGCCATATTACGACCTTCCATCACAGGAGGGACCTAATGTTGCAACACAGGGTCTTTCTCCTATACAGCCGCCCACGGATTATCCACCTTCACCCTTGGCTAATCTCCAATGATCTCTCCGCAAATAAAAATTGTCGATCGAAGTTGCCAAGTGTATCACTCTGTGTAGGAGAAGATCGACGTCTGAGGTGTACGATGCCAAAAGGAGAGTCGTGTGCGATTGGTGTAGTAAGAAAATGTAGATACTAGTTGTTCCTCTATGCGCGCAGTGGATGATTTTTTTTTTTTGTCATATCTTTCCCAAAGATCAACAGTACTCGGTTTCGAATATTAATGGACTATCGAGCAACCCTTTCCAACACATTAAAATTTTCAAATGATCCCGTCTTCAGGACAGATTCTCAATTAGCAAACCTGATTGTGTATTTCGAGCTTCAAAAACCAATGTCTTGGTCTCTAATACCTAAGTATTTAATGATCTCTTAATAAATTCACTTATGAACCTTTTGGTGAAGTTTTCTTCGAGAAACTTACACTATAGACGGTTTTCATGCTCGTCTTAGCGTCTTCGAGACGAAAGAGCGAGCTTTATGCCCGATTATTTGGCTGTGTTTGGTTCAGTGTGGATTACGAGTCGGTTTCTTTCCATTGCCAGGGTTATTTTTAGCAAAACAAAAGCGGCTTCCATCGTTTGCTCCATTCCCGACTGAGATCACCAATCTCAGCCGTGTCTGTGCTGCGATGATCAAGATAAACTTTTATGTCCAGTTAGGATTTTCCCTTTTTATTTGTCAGCCTCTAAAGCGAAAAGTGAGGGTAAGAAGCGTCCTTTCCTCCCTATTAAAGGTTCGATTGATATTTCAGCTTCCACCATTGCTAGATGGATTACATTAACTATCAAGAGAGAATACTATTCTCTTACTGACAGGGACCTGACTTTCATGAAAATTAAAGTCATGAGGTTCGAGCTATTACTGCCTCATGGGCTAGTCTAAGTCATTTCGTATTTGGATGATGTGATGAAATCCGCATTTGGGTTCTCCCTCACTACTTTCTTCTCCTTTTACCATCGCTCATTAGCTAGGTAATCGAAGCGAGGGCATTTACTCCTTGGGCCCAATCGTCGTCGCCTATCAAGTGGCCCATGCGGATTCCATCCCTCAGTAGGCTCGTACTCTTTAATAATGGTATTTTTTTTTTATTCGTCAGTTGTGGTATCGTCAGTGTACCATCAAACTGATAAATTCAGCTATGCAAAAGCAACATGTATGGTTTTTACTGATATTTCATTATTTTAGGAACGATGAAAAAAAAATAGTTCTAATAATGTAATACTTACATGTTGCTATTGCTAGATTCCCTTCTCTCCCCCAACCCCCCCCCCCCCCCCGATATCCCACTAAGCTAGGCTGATGTCAAGAAAAATATTAAAAAGCATTACGAATTTGCAGCATAACTATGGAGTGTTCCATAACTATGGAGTGTTCCATCCGCGACCCAGTGTTACCCGGAAAAAGTACCAGTTATGCAATAGCAACAGATAAGTATTACATCAGTAAAATTAGGTTTACACACAACCACTTGCCACCACCATCAAAAAGAACAAAAAAAAAAAAACAAACATTTTTTTATAATAACTGGCTATTTTCGGGCCTAACATATAGTACAAATTTCACAGTGACAACATTTTCTGCTGAGTGTGTATTCTGGTTGAGAAATTTAAAGAAAAAAAAGTACAGCTCCCGACCTAGATATCATAAAACTCGAAGAGTGAGTTTCTACTATCAGTCAATCAGAGACGACCTTTCAAATATATATATATATATATATATATATATATATATATGACATCATTTGTGATTCGTTGAGGCAAAATCCGAAATTCTAACTCAGGCTCAAGAGTGTTGTGATTTCCAGGTCAGATGTCTAACAAATACAATGAAGTGAGATAAAAGACATGTGATATCAACCGTAATTACCCCAGATTTACATTCCTAGGCTACCAAAGCGGTCGTAGGCGAGGTTCGCCTTTCCTAGAGCGTTTCAGCGCTGACCCTCAACACTCTCCATGGGTGCTATTCAGATAACATATACAAAAAAAAAAACTGCCAAGGAACAGTGCAAAACTTGCATTCAACTCTAGATAAGTTTTTTTTTTCAAGTGCAGAACAGACAAGACAAACAGAAAACACAAAAAGCGTTGAGGTTACAAAATTTTACATGATTATTTCTACAGGAATAAAAGCTTGAAAGTTTAATGGTTCAGCTAGTTGGGATCAACCTGACTGATGCTGAAAAATATTTTATATTGACCTAGAAATTGATGAGCCATAACACCATCTATTGGGGGGGGGGGTTATGTAAATTTGCGTAACCGTATATAATATCCAGATATTGCGTTGTTTTAGTAATAATTATAGCTTATTGGGTAACTAACAAGCAAATTTAAAGAATTATATAAATGAAAATGTACAGGCTGCAAAAAGATGATGATTTTATTTGTGTGTGGCTGTCTTATTCTAGTCTTCTTGGTTTAAGCCGTTTGGTTTCAATGTTGTAAGGAGGCGAATCCAGTAAGACTCCTTTTCTTTCCTGGTTTCGGAACTCCAGTTGGGATTGTGAGCAGTTGCAATGTGTTACATCACTGAATGTGTGGCCAAGGGAAGAGATGTGTGCTGCAACTGGGCTTCCGTACAGCTTCTTAGTCATCCAATCAGATCTGTGAAGACTGGTCCTTTTGTGTAACTTTTCAGTTTCTCAGACATACTATAGGATACGTATCTTACACTTGATGAGATAAGTTACGTTCTCTGTTTTAAACGTTCTGTTTGGACCATGTCTGTTCAGTATTTCGCCAGTCGCTGTGCTAGAAAATGTGCTGGTTTCTATCACATGTTGACAAATTTTGAACCTTTTATCGCCACAGGGGCTTGATTTACTAGGGTGATCTTGGTTTGTGATTGGCCTGAGCTTCATCCTGGCTAGGTTGTCTTTGATGTTTTTAGATCTCAGGTAGGCTACTACTGGTTTGTTCGGGAGGATTAACTTTAGTGTGTCACATGATTCCACGATGGGCCAGTGTTTCCTGATGATTTTATCGAATGAATATATATATATATATATATATATATATATATATATATATATATATATATATATATATATATATATATATATATATATATATATATATATATAATTGTTGGGTTTGTTTTCTATGTATCTGTCATGATATGTAAAGATTATCCTAGTGTTAGTTTCGAATTTTAAACGTTTTGTTCAGTTAGTTTGTTTTAAAGCTTCTGTCGCCTTATAATAGGTTACGTTATTTATTATTATTACTTTAATAATAATGTCATGCGATCCTAGTGTTTCCTCGCTGATGCTCGATTGCGCGAAGGGCCCCTACATTTCATGAATGAGGATGTGAAAATCGCGCAGGATTGATTTGCCATGAGCGTAAATAGAGAGAGAATATTTACCAAGCTAAATCCGAACATGTAAGTACTTGACTTCTGGAACAGCCGCCATAATCGAGCACTTACTTAGTAACTTTTTGGAACTGAACTGTCGAACACCTTCATTGATTTTCTACTTACAGAAAGTATTTTACCAACTGCACCTGGCGAGGTTGTACAGTGGCGGACATGCAATGTTTGGTATTGGTTGATAATGTCTCAGCTGTTGCATGCAGATCAAATATATACGACATTGTGCCGTTATCATAACACACGATTCTTGGTGCTGTGCCGACAATAAAAACATACTGTAAGGGGTATATTCATAGATAAGACTCCCATGCTCCCCTTACCACCTTAGTAACTTAAAGACTTGGCGTATGAAAATTGCCCGTTGGGGGTGGGATATACCTTCTTTTTGTCAAAATCCTGAAGAAAACACTGGATCATACCTGTCATATAAAAGGAACCGTGTTGCACTGAGGTATCTTACAGAGTCCACTTCATATGTATAATGCAATCACAATTGTACGATGGTCGATCATGCACAATGAACGGCAGGGAGCATAGATACATCTGCCGTCACAAAATGTGTCGGCAGATCAGGGTCTACGCAGTTAGATTTTAATCATAAGTTGAATGATCAGTGCAGGTCTTGACTTGCGTTATACATGAGCAAATAGAGAAACCGGTTTTTTGTTTTGTTTTTGCTGTTTCATAACAGTTGTGTTGCTTGTTGAAAATATCCACTTTTATGTCGCCTCCATTAGCAAAGGCCTGGTTAATGTTTTGGTTCAAGTTACAATTATTTCAACATGTTCCAAGCTCTAGTTATCATGATTGGTATACGGAATTAGTACGCACTGCCCTATATTGTCATACACCTCTGTCTGATCCTCTTAGCAGGTAAAGGTCATTGTAAAATCTGGAGTTTGGGTTTTATAGTCATAGGCTCCGAACTCGAAAAGGGATAGCTACCATAACGTTGCTCCCACTTTTCGCCCGCTTATCCTCGTGCAAGGTCATGGTCATTTGAACATACAACTGTGTCATGTCTACATAAGGTAGAAGATCAGACAAGACGTAATTCATTAGAATTCTGATTTATGCAGAAATAATAGATAGTTTCCCGATAAAGTCACTAGCAGATGACAATCTTGCCCATTTTACCTGGGCGATCGGCAAGCAGGTTTCTCCTATATGAGACCACCAAAAATGAATATTTTGAACACGGCGCAATGAAGCAGAATCACATTGTAAATTATATATATATATATATATATATATATATATATATATATATATATATATATATATATATATATATACTAACAGAAAACCTAATTCGCGTTCTGTTTATATATGTTTTTATAACAGTATCTTGAGATTCAATGAATTTGTATTAACTTCCAAACACCATATAAACTCAACTTTAAATCTGCCAGTTTACCACAAATATAGCTGCTGATGACGTCATGATTCGGGAACTATCTTATAGCCAGATTTCGTGGCCAACTACTCTCGTGTTTGGCTTTGGCTGCGACAAATCAGGCCACTTATGTCTCTTTGTACACTTAAGATGCTGACGGAAGGAAGTTTAAAAAAAAAAATAGATAAGTAAAGGTCAAAATTCAATGGGGGGGGGGGGTAAATAAAGTGTAAATTTAATAAAATGTGATTAAGGTAGTTGACCTGACAGATCAAATTTACTATGATCGATAAATCTGTTCCGATAACGATATTTTTATTGTGATGGTTGTTATCATCAAAATAGAAATGTCGTTATTGGGACAGATTTATCGGTCTAAAAATGCACTCAGTAGGCCTACGGATCAATGTTGCTGTCGTGGAGACGCTTAGCCATAAATTAGCTTTAAGTGATTTCTACTCCGATCTTTGTACGACATTTCGCTAGTAGCGAAAACTTAACCTATAGCAACCACGTTCAGTAGGATGTATTTGTGTCATAGCGTCTAAGAAAGAAAGCTGAGACATTTTACAGGTCTCAAGTTCTAGACCAATAATAATTCACCAAGTGAAAATATAATATTTTTTTAAAAAGATGATAGACAGATCAAATACGAACCATTACTCATTATCTTTCCACATGAATGTTATGTTATGCAGAATATTTAAAGGAATGGTTCGAATATAACATATGATTTCGAAAAATCTGACGATTTCCTTGCAAAATCTGATAATTTCTTGCTTTATTCTCTTTGTAAAGCGTCAGTAATTAGGAAAATCATGTTTTGTAGAGTTTGCAGGATGTTTCGGAAAACAGACATACATGCTACAACTTACAAACAGGTAAATATAAAGAAAGATATGCCAGGGAAGTTGTTTCTGAAAATCAAATCTTTGCTTATATCGAGATGCATTTCTCAGCGAAGCTTATTAACACGTACTGTAAAGCAGATAAACGTATTTTAATAACGAGATGTATATGAAAAACACACAACATTGTTGAATAACATGGTTACAGATATACCTTATGTTAAATCTTACATGTCGATTTTAAGAACACCATTGTGACATAGTGACAACTGTTTGGTTTTCTTTTGTGTTTTCGACACAGCAGCAAACGTAGTAATGTTTTTTTATAGTCCCGATGCAATTGGATTAAAGTGCCTTGCCAAAGGTAACACCACAGTAGATGACACGGGCTGATCAGATGGTAGTAATCGAACCAGTGCTCTTTCCGTTGCGA
Organism: Sinohyriopsis cumingii; assembly: GCA_028554795.2. NCBI lineage: Eukaryota > Metazoa > Mollusca > Bivalvia > Unionida > Unionidae > Sinohyriopsis > Sinohyriopsis cumingii. The sequence continues at coordinate 39,938,773 of CM068836.1, forward strand.
ATCCAGAACTATAACCACTGAACCATAGCGGCTTCTAAGGTGACACATGTAAAATATATGAGAAAATAACATTCACAACCAGTAAGCATTTGACGATCATTAGAAATGCCCAGCGAAAAGCCCGATACACAAATCGTAGATTGTGAAAAAGCCAAGTTTGTCGTTGACTCCATAAATTGTATAATGGTTTTAAATTTCTTTGTCTATGGTTCTTTGGCATTGTTGGTGATGGTTTCGATCTCTGTAAGACATTATATAGTTACTCACTCAGGGTGGCCGAGTGCTATAAAGCGCTTGCATTTACCGATCACTTTCATCTCATCTTTGTCTGCATGGGTTCGAGTCTCGGGCTCGGCCAACGTGGATATGCGAGAAAACTACCATTACCTTCCCGTGGGTGTTTTTTTTTTCTTTTTTTTATCCACCAGTTATACTGACCGCCATATATAGCCTATCATACGCTGCAAAATGGTGCTAAACCCCAAAACAACAACTACGACGACGACGTCCAGTGTGCGCCTTTGTTCCTTTATAAATAGCGTTTGGTGTGGTTGGTATCGTTTAGATTACTGATACCTATTCCTGCCGAAAAAGTTTCAATTAATTTTTTCTTCCTATACCGACGGTTCGGCAGTCAATGTATGTGTCTAAAACATCTTGCAAGTTGACTTTTTCACATCTGTTCTGTGAAACAACAGATACACTATCTTAGGAACTTCAGTATATGCTAGAGTTTTAATCAAGCTTTTCAAGTGTTGTAAAACCACCCATAAAACGGAGAAATCTGTATGTTGTTGAGTTGGCACTGACGACAATTCACTGAAACTGATTGATAGTCGATACAGTTCGTTGTTCACCCCGCTCGCCTTATGAGCGTCTAATCGTGGCGTTAGTCGAAAACTGTGCACGCTTTGCTTTGCACAATCATTCTAATCGTGGCGTTAGTCGAAAACTGTGCACGCTTTGATTTGCACAATCATGTAATATCAGCAACACAAATCATCGACTGGTAATAAGTAGTGGGAGGTGTTCGGTATAAATTAGATTTTATAAATCAAGAAACGTGGTCCACTGCGTTCTAGGGTCTACTACTGGATTGTTGTTACAGTTTTAAGGCGTAACTCAAAATAAATTTGCACAAGATCGTAGTTTATATGTATAAAGAAACTTTAAAGATTGAAAGAATGAAAGTGCTTGGCCTGAATGTACTATTTCATGTTTACATGTAAAAGTAAATTAACAGATTGATATATGACAATGGAAGCAGCCTAGTGTCTCAGTCATGTTTAATAACTTTATAAAAACATAATTTTATATCCTTTAAAATGGTTCATACTTATGTAAATGAGGATATGAATATATCTGAAACTTACTGAATAATAGTTGGTGTACATTACGGTTGGTTATGTTTGACAGAAAATATTCCTACATGCCAAGAACATTATCATCAGCATCTTATGAAATTACTGCATTTCTGAAGCAAATACCATTATAATGGTTGCTATAATGCTTGCTTTAAGTTCGTAATTTATCTAACGAGTTATTCCGGTTTTCATCACTTGACTTTGTAACTTGTAAAAAAAATTGGTGAGTAACCAAACTAAAAGCTTTAAGTTGCAAATTAGTCTAAGTTTGCAAGCACCAGCGTAATCGTGAAGTGTTTTCTATGGGAGCATGATAACTCTAAAAATTACATAACTCGGTTTTTAGCTGTATTTCCAAAAACCACAGATTTTGACTGAACTAGTCTTAATGCTTCAGAATTTCTTGATTTGTAATAAACATGTCCTAGACAAAATATCACTAACTGGCTTAATTTTTATTATATGCCTTATTTTATTACAAATATGTTCTCACCGAAAAAAGCTCACTTTTGTGAAGGAAGTTTCTGAAGTTTTTAAATCACCATTCGATATTCATAGCGAAAAATGCGCGAAGAATATAGGGTTCATATTTGACGGTACATCTCCACAGCTCTGAATATTGCTGGGCAGATTTACGGAGTTTGCACAGTGCGAGTCTTTTGATTTTAATTTAATTAAGCTAATTGCAAAGATGTTGACATGTCTGAGTTAGTACAGAATTACTGTGAGCATTCGTTCTGAATGTGTTGTTTGTCTTGTGATTGTTTGTCGGGTGGGGTAGAGGCGGTCTCCTCAAAATTGCGGTTACTTGTTACAGATTTGATTGACACAGATGCCATTTACATGTAGTTCATATAATCATTTGATATTAATATATAACTATCTAATATCAGCATTCTTTATCTAATGGCAGGTATACATGTGCTCTAAGAAAATATTCCTAACTTAACTGATAATGCCAGCATTTGAGATGGCATAGTGTCATATATCTGCCTTCATAATCATGGAGTAGGCCTAATAGTCGATTTTCCACTATTGAATTCTATGAAACTGGCTGAGCCATGACAATATTTTATATAGATTCCATTTATTATCATTGAGTGATCTACCTGAATATCAAAAGCTCAATCTATGTGGCTCAGACAGGCCTGTAATTACATGAAGTACATAACAGGACGGGCACAATGAACCCACTATTAAGATTGCCGTTTGTTTACTTCTCAACGGTAACTACCAAGGGTTGTCTCCCTTTGGTTAATAAGTTAACAGAGTTGAGCAGAGAAAGTAGTGATCAAGTTTTATTGGATTGAATTTAATGGTCTTTTGTATTGGTTGGAGTTTCTATTGTGATGGAAGAGTGGCAGAGGTGAGTTCACTGTTTACCTGGTATATCACTTTCAGTGTGTAGCATAACAGCTGTTGGGGGGTTTTGTCAGTAGCTTAGCATGGTTGTGTTGAAAGCCAATTCAAGAGTATATGAATAATAAGAATGTATATAGTGTGTATACATACTACTCGAGATTAATGGTTTTTATCATAACTCTTTATAAAATCAAATTGAACATTGAATCTATTTGGGAGGGGACAGATTTAATTTAAATGTAAACTTTCTTATTTGTTAAATCTTTCATACCTATAAACACATACCTCTCTAATTATTGATGTAAAGCTAAGATTCTTTCTTTCTTACTTTCTTTCTTTCTTTCTTTCTTTCTTTCTTTCTTTATTTATTTATTTATTTTATTATTTATTTATTAAAACAATTAAACAAGTTTTTAAATTTTTTAAATATTTTATTACATTGATTTGTGATTGTAAAAGTGAATAAATTTATTATATACATTTTTGTGAGGTTTATGAAATATATCTTGTGTCATCTGCAAGTGATTGCCTGGTCTAATTTTCCATCAGTGGTATCACAGTTCAAATGTTTGACTCCTATAATTCTAAAATACAAATGTGCAGATGCAAATGTTCAGTGTCCACACCAAGTCCATAGAAACCATGGTGACAGAGAGGCTATGGCAGCATGCCCTATATTACTAATAAACTCTGAATCTATGGCACAGATAACCAACTCATTTTTATAAAAACCTTGCATTTCAAAAGCAGCCAAATATCCAGAATGCATTCCAACATACCTGTACACTTTTGGAGTCAAATTACTTGGACCACATGTACATGAATCTGCCCATTTTGCTATTAATGCATTGGTGTGTGAAGGGGCGCATGCAGGGTGATCACGAGGTGCAGACAACATGGGTGCCAAGTCCAGGAGATGCTGTCTACCATTTTATGGAGTTTGCAATATATTATGGGGTGTGTGTGCCAAAGGCGAATTTCAGCTGGGGTGTTGTTTCACTAAGTGCAAATTTGTGGTGGTCCCAGGTGCATGATCTTTTATTTTTTTGTAGCAGTTAAGATAGAAATTTCAAACTTTGAGGAATGTTTTGTTATGGTTAGAAGCAGTGCAGTGCAGATTTACAATGTGATCCACCATCCAAGTGATCACATGCTCGAACTGGAAACCTGAGAAGAGGGACTGTCATAGGGAGGGTATTATCCATGAGGAAAGCATAAGAGCAGTTTTGCATGTCTGGAGAGTTCTGTATTATTTCCCATGCTGTTACTGTAGCTAAAACCCAACTAAGAGACACTTTATAAAATCAAATGTCAGTTCATTTCAGAGTCACATATATTCACTTTGAATACAAATGCATGGCAAGGGGAAAGTCAGATGGATATGATTCCTCCCTCTGATTTTGCTGAAAATGGTAATGTGCACCCCCCCCATAGTCTGACATCAGAGAAGAAATTAATCTAATATTTGTTTTCATTATCATCTGAATACACTTTGCTTTTCAAAATTACATATGCTGCATAGAATTTCATACATGTAAAATGACACTACATCATGTCAAATTTCATACATGTAAAATGACACTACATCATGTAGAATTTCATACATGTAAAATGACACTACATCATGTAGAATTTCATACATGTAAAATGACACTACATCATGTAGAATTTCATACATGTAGAATGACACTACATCATGTCAAATTTCATACATGTAAAATGACACTACATCATGTAGAATTTCATACATGTAAAATGACACTACATCATGTAGAATTTCATACATGTAAAATGACACTACATCATGTCAAATTTCATACATGTAAAATGACACTACATCATGTAGAATTTCATACATGTAAAATGACACTACATCATGTAGAATTTCATACATGTAAAATGACACTACATCATGTCAAATTTCATACATGTAAAATGACACTACATCATGTAGAATTTCATACATGTAAAATGACACTACATCATGTAGAATTTCATACATGTAAAATGACACTACATCATGTAGAATTTCATACATGTAGAATGACACTATATCATGTAGAATTTCATACATGTAGAATGACACTACATCATGTCAAATTTCATACATGTAAAATGACACTACATCATGTAGAATTTCATACATGTAAAATGACACTACATCATGTAGAATTTCATACATGTAAAATGACACTACATCATGTCAAATTTCATACATGTAAAATGACACTACATCATGTAGAATTTCATACATGTAAAATGACACTACATCATGTAGAATTTCATACATGTAAAATGACACTACATCATGTAGAATTTCATACATGTAGAATGACACTACATCATGTAGAATTTCATACATGTAGAATGACACTACATCATGTCAAATTTCATACATGTAAAATGACACTACATCATGTCAAATTTTATACATGTAAAATGACACTACATCATGTAGAATTTCATACATGTAGAATGACACTACATCATGTCAAATTTCATACATGTAAAATGACACTACATCATGTCAAATTTTATACATGTAAAATGACACTACATCATGTAGAAAGAAATTCACAGAAGAAATTACATAATCACCCAGCAATTCAACATTTGCTACATGTGCATTGCTCATTTCATGTGGCTAATTGATAATGAAACAGAAATAGGCCTCGGGACTATAATATAAGGAATTCTTTTCACTTAAATTTTTACATGTATTCAAAGTTTTCTTTTAACGTAATATAGAACCATTTGCTTTACCATTCAGACTACAGTTTGCAGTAGTTTGTGAAATTGGTAGGAATTCGTTATTAGTTGTCATTGACAGAGTTATTCAAAGCATATTAGTTGTTAGCATTCAAAGCAAACCCAAACCTTGGAAGTTCTGACAAATGGCCTTGACTGATAAGAAAATGGATTGAATTGGTTTGTTTAGGTTGTTGTAAGCACTTCAGTTAAGCATGGGATTAAAAATTCAATGTTACTAGGGGTAAATTAAATATTTTCCTATACATCCTGAGTCATCAAAAACTATGGCTTTGGTTTAAATATACATTTTTGTCATAAATTAAATGACATGATTGGCTGTGATCACCTTCTGTCTGGTGAACACGATTATTTAATTGAAATATGCACCCGACACTATATGTACATGGCATGTATATCATTGGATATTATGAATCAGTTTGCTGAAGATGAGCCATTTTCTGGATGATATGTGAGTCGAGTTTTATGCTAAATCTGGTCGCAGTATCACTAAACATCTCAAAGATTTCTTCTAATATTGAGGTTTTTGAATATTTTTCTTATTGCTGCAGCGGTAACAATTACTGTTTTTCATTGAATATTCATCAGGCTTCAAGGATGACAATACAGTACAGTCATCAAATCTTGAATGTTCTTTAAGGATTATTGCCTTATCACTAAGGAAATTTTTAAATTATTTTCTCAGATTTTATTAATTCATCAACTCCTTTGAGAATAAAATGGTTTCAATGTGATTTTTGGGGTCTTAAATGATATGTCTGTTCCACTTATCAGTATGTATATTAATACACAACCTATGAAACAATACATACATATATACATACATATATACATACAAACAGACAGACATACATACATACATACATACATACATACATACGTACGTACATACATACATATGTATACACTTAAGTAATACATATGCTAATAACTAACAATTCTTTATAGCTGCCCAAAACAAATCTAGGTAAATATTGTTTTGTATCAATCCTGTCTTTAATATTGATGTGTGTATACAATTATATATGTATTGATACATCAGTGAGTTGTTTCACCCTTGGCGATTTTGCATCTTTTTCAATATCTCCACATCATATTTATTGGCACTGTATAAAGTATCATAAACAAGATAAAAATCTTGGGAGAAATGTTGCAGTTCTTTGTTATGTATATTTGATTTGATTTATATTTGATTTAATTTAATTGTCTGTAAGTTGAAAATTTTTTATTTTTAATTTCATTACATGTCAATGTAATATAATTTTTGTTTACTAGTAATTTTATATTTTCCAGAAAATTCAGTTTGACCTGAATCTTTTCATAAATACCTAATAATCTAAACACTGTTTCTATTTCTGACTTAGTTGCTGACCTTGATTTGGAAATCAGTGAGAGAAGTAAACATTTTATTTTTTTCTTATTCTTAGAGTAAAATGATTGGTTTTTGTCAAGGTCATACTGGGACTATGTGCTTTTAGACGTAAATACTGTATAACCTTTGTTTATAGTGATATTTCTCAGTTTGGGCTTTTTCTTTACACTGGAAAGTGTGTTTGTGACCAGTTTGGGAATTACTTTTTAATTTTTATTCGAATTATTTGGTTTCTAAAAGATTAGTTCTTTTTCCTGGAAATATTTGAGTGCTCTCACAGAATTATTGGAGAAAGACATTTATTTAAATTTTATATGTAAATTCAAACACTGGAATATTATTGACTGTGGAATAAAATAGAACTGTAGATGATACAACACCATAAAGGCTACTACAGTATACGTCATTGCCTTCCATTTTGGAATTTTCATCAGGACTCGAACTTGTATTCATTAGAACATTTCATTATTAGGATTCTAAAATTTAATTTGTGGATTATTCTTGGATTATTTTTGGATTTCATTCTTAAAACCGTAAGTTCTTATTTTTTCAATTTTACAGCGTTTTTCCAGGAAATTAAATTATTTGTTAAATTTGTCAAAGCTTGTTGTTTTCACTCTTTTTTTTTTGTTACTGTTTATTCGAGCCTGAACATGTAACATCTTACTGAAAATGGGACCTGGCCCGAGTCTAACTAAATTTTTTGCATTTTTTCCATAAACCAAGCTTTAGAAATATCTTGCTCATGATTTATTTGAGAGCACCGAGACATTTGCATGAAGTAGTCATAAATGGTTTGTTTAAGAATGAACATTTTACTTTCAAAATCATACACTTGAAGTATTTTTATTCATGATAAAAAAATATAGGAATTTCTCAGATCTGAGCTCAAAATCCTCTGAATTTCCTCCAGGGTAAAGAAAACAAAGCTCATTTTTGGAGAGTTCATTATTTTATGACCGCTGCACACTGAATATTTAGAAAACAAAGAAGTGATGAAATAAGATTTTCAGAAATCTCATTTAACAGGAACTTCTTAACAGAGTCTTTTATGGGCAGATATAATTTATATTGTGGTAAATGATATATCAGTTGACACTATATTTCTAATCTCAGCAGTGTCCCTTATGGATATATGTGCTTTATATTGAAGTAAAATGATATGTCAGTTATTAAAAAACCAAGTAAACATTGTCCTTTATGAGCAGTGCCCTTTAAACTAAGGTAAAATTATTTAGTAAAATAAGAGAGGCTTGTGAGCAATATCTTTTACGAGAAGGTTCTTTTAGTTTAGTAATATGATGATTAATCAAGCTATTCGAAAATTGGTTGAAAAGTTAAATGAACAAGAATTTGATTATGATTTGTGATAACCAAATACAAACACTTTTCTCTGAATGTTCAACATGTTGCAGACATGCCATATGTGCTCACAAGTCAAGTCAAACTGCAGACATCAAAGATCCTGATCTGCCATATCATAATGAGCCTGCAGATCAGAATCTGTGTTGTTTATTATACTGATTACTCCTAATAAACTGCACAGACCTAAATCTGCCAGTGTATTATACATCAGTAGATCTGGGTCTGTGCAGTTTGCAGTTGGACTCGACTTATAAGCAAGTGCAGATGATATTTTTTTTATTTTGTGTATCATGGATTATAATCAAATATAATATCTAAGGCAATCCCAGAATTAAAGCTACCATGTAGACTTGCTTATAAGTTAATTCCAACTGCAAACTGCAAAACCCAGATATGTTATTGAATGATGCACTGGCAGGTCTGGGTCTTTACAGTCTATTAGGAGTGATAAGTAGAACAGATTATATACACTGATCTGCCAGTGCATTATGTAGTAGTAAAACAGGATCTTTGTTGTTTGCTGCTGGACTAAACTTATAAGTGAATATATATGATAAACATTCTTAGACTTTGTGTGCAGTTCTGTTTATTCTTCCTGTTCCACAGATCGTCAGCACTACTTTTTATGGAGATGAATGCTGAGGTAGATTTAGTTATACTTGATTACACAAAGTATAATAACTGTTTCCTTAAGTAAAACTAGCACAATATGTCAGACTGTAAGATACTTTCTTGGTGAATTGTATTGTTTTACATTGTTATTTTATATTCAGGTAAAATTACAAGAAATGTTTATGTACATTTTTCTGTGAATAAATAGTGCTTTTTATTAAATATGCAATATTATTCTAATGGGAAAAATAATTTTTTCAGAAAAGGGTAACATTATCTATGCTATTATCATCTTTTACTAGCCATGTGTTCTGTTGATCCTATCATATTGGGGCAACTGCCTTTTGAAAGCCTTGGCTATGGTTAAGTTACCTATCTTGAGAAATTACCTACAAGAAAGGTACTAATTATGGTAATTGATGCCTGGCAATATTCTTTGTCTGATACCTGCACTATTTACCCATATATATAACAGCAATCTTATATGTGTTGTCTGAGGTAACAAAATCGATCATTCACAGTCGTCTATTGGTTTAAAGTGGTCATCTGAGAATTGTACTCAACTTTAATCATGCTATTTTTGATGTATGGTATTCCCTCGCAATAAGGGACCTTGGTAGGTGGCATTTCTTTTTATTAGGCAGGTATCATCATGGATCCCATTTCTTGATTTAATAGCATGTACAAAAACACCTCAGTATCAGGAAACCTCATCTACAAGGCTGTCCACTTTATGGCTCTCATGAACAGCATTATAATGAAGGAATACTATATCTGAAATAGTACATGTTGATAGTTTACCATTGCAGTTTAGATACACCCCCACCCCCTGACCCAAAACACCTCTTACTATTGATCTATACAGTTCTGATGCATATAATGTATCCTTCTTGATACATATAATGTATCCTTCTTGATGCATATAATGTATCCTTCTTGATGCATATAATGTATCCTTCTTGATGATCATAGTTGTGTCAAAATTACTTGAAAATGTCACTGTAACTTAAGTTATAGTACAGTGATATTTTGATCCCACATGGGTATCCCAGGAGAGGGAGCTAAAGATTCACACATGGTTAAGGACATGTAGTGGACTTCAGCTTGACTATGCTTACCCTGGTTTTTTTGTCCCATCTTGCATGAAGAAAACAGCTTAAAATTTATAACTGTCAGTGTCGATCATGTAAAACTGTATAAATAACTATTTGTTATAAGAGAAGAGATACTTGTATTTTGATTTTGAATTGAATGAAAATCTGTGTGTGTATGTGTGTGTGAATTGGATTTTTAATGTAGCTTTAAAAAATTTCAGTCATATCTCTATGATGTCTGCAGTGTGGCAGTTTATAGTGATGTCTATGGGGCATCATGCCGCAGACATGTTGTATCATATCCCACTCAGTCACATTATCCTAACACTGATTGTTTTATAAGGCTTTGGTATGACTCATTCAGGGTTTGAACCCACAACCTCATGCATCTGAGGCAGATGCTCGAAACACTTTGGCCACTGGAGCAGTCGGATGAAAATCTAACTTCATTTTTCTAGAATGTGCAAATAAATTATTGCTTTGTTTACCCCACCATCCCCCAACCCCATTTAGTATGGCATCACCAGTAATTTTGTTGTGATGACAATGATTATTAATATCAATAGTTATTGCCCCTCCTTGGACATGAGTGTTAAACAAAAGTTTCAAGCTAAAAATTAAAAAAGTTTTTAAAAAAAGTAAAAAATTGGTATGAGCAATTTCATAAGAGTCTGAACATAAATATATAAAGAAAAGGTTTGAAAAAATCGGTATGCCACCATGAATTTTGAACCTGAGACCTTTTGTTTGGTATGCTTAACACACGGAAAGTCAAATATGGGTGTTTATGTGTAAGATTATTATGATTATTATTACCATCTACATCAACATCATCACATTTATGAATCTTTGGTTATGGAGTCTACAGTAGAGTAGATTTTATCATACTGTTTATATTACTGTTATTTTTAGTGCAGATAAACCAGTGATGCTTCCTTCTAACTCGAGTGAGTCACCACACTGTCACAGGTAAGATGGGCATTGGATAATTGTAGTGTTGATCAAGGGAAGTAACTACTGTCGGTCTATTTTGTGACAATGTAGAGTGTTCTCACTGGAGTCATGGCTGCACTTAAAGGTTCATAAGCTGGTATGCTTGTGTCAGTGAAGAGTGTTCTCACTTGAGTCATGGCTGCACATAAGGTTCATATTATTATTATTATTATTATTATTATTGATACATCAGAAGAAAAAAAAACTATTGGTCATTTTACATATAAGAACTAGTAACAATCTTCTAAGCAAGTGATTCAAGAAGGGAGAAGAAGGGTGATAAGTCCTTTTGATTTTACTGAAGACAAGTCATGTACTTTACATCATATTTATAACCAGTCTACTTTCATTGGTTAAAAAGAGAATAAAGGGTGTTTGTAAAATCTTTAAAAAGAACAGGAGCAAAGATTTTCAACCTTCATTGATTTCTTCAGGTTTTTATTTTGTTTTATTTTAGTATTTTTCTGTAAATCTTTTCATATACACCATTGTGCTAGAACTGTAAATTATTTTTCTTTTGATTTTTATGCAGTTGAACCTGAAAGCTATGACAGTCATTACAATGCCAAAGTTTGTTCGTTCAAGAGTCTAAGATGACTCTGTTTGCAAGTGAAATTATTAAGGTTCATACTCAAACATTTAATTGTTACACCATATATTTTAGACATACCATGTCAAATGAGCTCGGTAAGAATATACATTGTCATTAATTTTAGCTGCAAATCATACCTACATTACATTATGGTAATAAAAAATAGGTAAAAATACTGAATCAATTGCCACTGGAACAAAGAATTTATTTATTATGGTTTCTGAAACTTTACTTTCAGTATAACATTGTCCCCTTTAAAATGTTTAAAGCTGAGGTTACACAGTCACACCAAATGAATCCAAACATTCACTTTCAGTATATAATTGGCCCCTTTAAAATGTTTAATGCTGAGGTTACACAGCCACACCAAATGAGTCCAAAAATTCACTTTAAGTATATAATTGGCCCCTTTAAAATGTTTAATGCTGAGGTTACACAGCCACACCAAATGAGACCAAAAATTCACTTTCAGTATATAATTGGCCCCTTTAAAATGTTTAATGCTGAGGTTACACAGCCACACCAAATGAGTCCAAAAATTCACTTTCAGTATATAATTGGCCCCTTTAAAATGTTTAATGCTGAGGTTACACAGCCACACCAAATGAGTCCAAAAATTCACTTTCAGTATATAATTGGCCCCTTTAAAATGTTTAATTCTGAGGTTACACAGCCACACCAAATGAGTCCAAAAATTCACTTTCAGTATATAATTGGCCCCTTTAAAATGTTTAAAGCTGAGGTTACACAGTCACAGTATAAATGACCACTATGACTTTTGTGTGAAGACATTACACCATATGCTTTCCTGCACATTTATAATGATTGTTTCAAAAACAGCTTTGAAATGGTTTGGACTTCATCAATTTTTGATGGAAGTTATACAAACTAAGAATATTTTTTTGTTTTAGTGACAGTTTATTAAATGTTTTTATTATCAATGACCATAATGTACTGTCAGTACCACAATCGGTTAGAATCATTTGAAGTCCAGCACTCTCTCATTACGAGGTCCTTTGGGGCCCCAAGTGGCCAAGTGATCTAAAGCACTAACTGTTTCGGATCACTGCCATCTCAACTCTGCATGGGTTCGAGTCTCAGGCTCAGCCAATGTGGGTACATGAGAAAAGTTGCCAGTAGTTTCTCGTGGGTCAGTGGATGATTCTTTCCATGGTATTTCCAGGTTCTTCCTCCACCATTGATACTGGCTGCCATGTATAGCCTATCTTGTGCTGAAAATGGAATTAAACCCCATAACAACAACAACAACAATGAGGTTCATTATAACATGGTTCCAGTTAAGGCATATATGGTCATGGATTCCATTTTATTACATGGTTGTATTGACCTGTTGCTAGAATAGATATAACAATGTGTACTCATTATCGTAGCACATCATATAAATCAGAATATTTATGTTAATGTTTACATTAGCCTTACATTTTTATTTTGTACTGAAATTATTTGAAAAAAGTTTGAAATATAATTTTGGTGATTTGAATTTGTTATGGCAGTTGGCTAGGCAACATTCATTAGTCCCAAATATACAACCTTCTTGTAAATTGTTGCCTTTCACAATAATAGTATTTGTTGGTCTAAGGTTGACATTGCCTGGGGTGGGTGTGGGAGACAAGCGCCCCAATCCTCCAAAATGCCCCATACGGCCTGCGTCTCTTACTGCCTCTGTCAACTAAAATCCAGCTCCTGGCCTTCGTGAGTGGCTTAGATTTGAAGCCCGGCAGACCATGTTTTCTACTAACAGGAGAAGGGGTGAAGGCGGCCCACTGGCGCCTTAAAACCAGTTGCTTCGGGTAGATGGGACTCGTAAACCTTGGATGGTAGCTCATCTAGGAGAAGGAAAACTCCGATTCCAAACCTCAGCTGCCTTGTGGCTATACCCACTCATGGGAAAGGCTAAGGGAGTAAACCCCGACAGAAAATCCGGAGATGGAGTCCCTAAGGCGGTATGACATTGACTTCAACGTCATTCCGGCAACTCCTGCGACGCCGTTGGTGCCAAGCTGTATCGGCATTCGTCGTTCCCTTGGGCACACCAGCTGCGTGGAGAGGGGGGATCTACTGCATGGGCAACAGCTGATTCTCCATACCACCCTGCCCAGGCTTCATAGCTCCACTGGAGAGGACACTCCAGCGTCGTCGTACGGCGTCGGCACAACACGAGAAGTAGCAGTTTACCGGTTCTAAGTCAAAGCTCGATTGGCGTAGAGCTTGGCGCCAGGGGTTACTTCTGACAGTGGGAGAGATCATCAGGTCTCACTGGACAGCTACCGCCCGCCTCAAGCTGGGCAGCCCCCAGTCAGTAAGGTGCTGCCCGCCATGGCCTGCCTGCTTCACTGGGTGCGTGGAGCTTAGAGAACCATCTCGACAAGTGGGCCACAAAACTCTGCACCAGGAAAGACTAAAAGAAGAAATAAAAAGACTCCAACTCTTCGTTTTGCAACCTGGAACATCAGGACCATGTGTCCTGGATTGACCACTGACCTATAGCAGATCGACGATGCACGGAAGACTACCGTCATTGACAGAGAACTCTCCCGACTGAACATCGACATTGCCTGCCTCCAGGAGACCCGACTGGCTGACAGCGGCACCATCAGGGAAGCCAATTACACATTCTTTTGGCAGGGGAAGCCCTTGGATGAACCTAGGCAGCATGGTGTAGGCTTTGCCGTCAAGAACACGCTAATCGCCTTCATTGAACCTCCATCATCAGGTACTGAGAGAATCCTTGCCCTCCGGCTGTCAACATCCTTAGGCCCGGTCAACATCTTTAGTGTGTACGCCCCAACCCTCTACTCCACCTACGAGGAGAAAGACAAGTTTTATGAGGCTCTGGATCAGGCAATATCCAGTATCCCCAACAATGAAAGCCTTTACTTACTAGGAGACTTCAATGCTAGAGTGGGAGCTGACCATGAGGCCTGGTCCACCTGTCTCGGCTTTTACGGAAGGGGCAAGATCAACGAGAATGGTCAGCGACTGCTGGAGATGTGCTGCTCCCACAGCCTATGTGTGACAAACACTTTCTTCAAATGCAAGGAGATCCACCAGGTGTCGTGGAGACACCCACGTTCACGCCACTGGCACCAGCTAGACCTCGTCATCACCAGGCATGCAGAACTGGCCAGTGTCCTCCTTACCCGCAGCTACCACAGTGCCGATTGTGACACGGACCATTCCCTCGTGGCCAGCAAGGTGCGAATATTACCCAAGAAGCTGCACCACGCCAAGAAGAAGGGTCACCCACGTATCAACACCTGCTGTGCAAGCAACCCAGAGAAAACACAGCAGTTCATCAGCAAACTGAAGGAAGCCCTCACCAAAGTGACACCTGATGACACCATTGATTCCAAGTGGTCCCATATCCGTGACTCTGTGTACAATTCAGCCATCACAGCTTACGGGAAGAGGGAGCGAAAGAATGTCGACTGGTATGAGGCAAACTGGGAGGAGATGGAGCCCGTGACTGAGGCAAAGAGGAAAGCCCTCCTGGCATACAAGGCTGCACCTAGCCCCAGAACACTACAAGCCCTCAGGATTGCAAGGAATAACGCCCAGAAGACCGCCCGCCGCTGTGCCAACACCTACTGGCTGAACCTTTGCAACAGTATACAGACAGCTGCTGACACCGGGGATACAAGAGGAATGTATGAGGGTATCAAAAAGGCGACAGGCCCCCCCAGCTACAAGACCAACCCCCTCAAGTCCAAGACGGGCAAAGTCATCACAGACCAGGGGAAACAACTGCAGCGATGGGTTGAGCACTATCTCGAGCTATATGCAACCCAAAACAATGTCACTGGAACTGCCCTGGACGCCATTCCAGACCTGCCTGTCATGGAGGAGCTAGACACACAGCCCACCCTGGAAGAGCTCGGAAAAGCCATCGATTGCCTTGCCTGTGGGAAGGCTCCTGGAAGCGACGGCATTCCGCCTGAAGTCCTCAAGAGCGGAAAACCAGCACTTCTCCAGCCCCTACACACACTCCTCTGCCTTTGCTGGGAACAGGGATACATCCCACAGGACATGCGTGACGCCAACATCGTCACTTTGTACAAAAACAAAGGAGACCATAGCGACTGCAACAACTATCGGGGCATCTCCCTCCTCAGCATCGTCGGAAAGGCCTTCGCCCGTGTTGCCTTGGCACGCATGCAGATCCTAGCCTCCCGCGTCTACCCAGAATTCCAGTGTGGATTTCGACCGGCAGGTCAACTGTAGACATGATCTTCTCACTACGTCAGCTGCAGGAGAAGTGTCGCGAGCAGCAGATGCCCCTCTACATTGCCTTCATAGACCTGACGAAGGCGTTTGACATGGTTAGTCGGAGTGGACTCTTCAGACTCCTGCAGAAGATCGGCTGCCCCCACGTCTGCTTGCTGTCATTATGTCGTTCCACGAGAACATGCACAGCACAGTGTGCTTCAATGGCGCAACATCTGAAGCATTCCCAGTCGTTAGCGGAGTCAAACAAGGCTGTGTCCTTGTACCGACGCTCTTTGCCATCTTCTTCTCCATGCTTCTCCAGTACGCATTCAAGGACTGCAGCGAGGGAGTGTACATCCATACCAGGGCTGACGACAAGCTGTTCAACATCGCCCGTCTCCGTGCTAAGACTAAAGTCACAGAGGTACTCATCCGTGAATTGCTCTTTGCCGACGATGCAGCCTTGACATCACACACGGAAGATGGACTTCAGCAGCTGGTATGCTGCCTCTCCCATGCATGTAAGGAATTTGGACTGACCATCAGTTTGAAGAAAACAAATGTCATGGCACAGGACACAGACTCCCCTCCCTCTGTCTCCATTGATGGGTACAATTTGGAAGTTGTCGAGAACTTCACATACCTCGGGTCTAACATCTCCAGCTCACTCTCCATTGATTCTGAGGTGGGCGGCAGGGTTGCCAAGGCAGCAGCAGTGATGGCCAGACTTAACCAGAGGGTCTGGAACAACCCCAACCTCACAGAGAAGACCAAACTGCGTGTCTACCAAGCGTGCGTGCTCAGCTCACTTCTCTACAGCAGCGAAACATGGACCACCTATGCAAGACACGAGAGGAAACTCAACAGCTTCCACCTGAGATGTCTGCGGCACATTCTGCACATCCAGTGGCAGGACAAAGTACACAACACAGAGGTTCTAGAACGCGCCAACATGAACAGCATGTTCTCCATACTCAGCGAGAGGCGCCTTCGCTGGCTCGGCCATGTCAAGAGAATGGACCCAGGTCGCATTCCCAAGGACCTGTTATATGGGGAGTTAGCAGAAGGTGCACGACCAACTGGACGACCACATCTGCGCTACAAAGATGTTTGCAAGAAGGATATGAAGACAGCAAACATCAATGTCAACGACTGGGAGAGCTGTGCAAACAACCGTTCCAGCTGGCGTCTAGCTGTCAGGCAGGGAGTTCAAAACGCAGAGGAAAAGAGAAGAATAAAGCAAGCTGAAAAGAGAGCTAAAAAGAAGGATAAGCAAAAGCGTACTTTGGAGCTATGCCATTGTCTCTCGTAGACGGACGGATGCCAAGAAAGATATATATATTGGAATGTGTTAGGGTTTGACTGACATACATCAATATGCTAATTGGTAGTCTAGATAAATATAATCTAATATATAATAAACTGTGTATCACAGGAATATGGTGTTGGTTCTTATATCATCTAACAGTGTGAAGATATGGTGTCTATGTACTTTATCCTGTACACTCGCTTATAAGTGCATTGGCATATCAGTTACTTTGCAGTTCGTTAGGAGTAATCAATAGAACAAATAATATAGACCATGATCTGCAGGCAATTTATGCAATGGCACATCATAGTCTATGTTGTTTACACTTGGATCCACCTTATATACTCACTTATATGATGAGTCCAACTGCAAACTGCACAGACCCAGAGCTACTGGCATATATTGTGTCAGCAGATCTGAGTGTGTGCAGTTTTTTAGGACTAGAAAAAACAACATAGACCCTAATCTAAAGGTGCATTTTGCTATGGCAGATCAGGATCTTTGTTGTTTGCAGTTTTGACTTGAGTATATAAAGTACTTATAAGTGAGTATAGAAAGTACTGATGAGTGAGTATAGAAAGTATCTGATTTGTTCTATTTGACTTCAGTATATAAAGTACTTATAAGTGAATATAGAAAGTATCTGATTTGTTCTATTTGATGTTTGAGAATTGTGTGGTACTGATCATTAGCAGAATGAACTATCATCAATACACAAAATGTGCATTCTGCAAAATGAAAATTTGATTGATACTATTAGTGAGTATAGAAAGTATCTGATTTGCTCTATTTGACTTGAGTATATAAAGTACTTATAAGTGAGTATAGAAAGTATCTGATTTGTTCTATTTGACTTGAGTATATAAAGTGCTTATAAGTGAGCATAGAAAGTATCTGATTTGTTCTATTTGACTTGATTATATAAAGTACTTATAAGTGAGTATAGAAAGTATCTGATTTGTTATATTTGACTTGAGTATATAAAGTACTTATAAGTGAATATAGAAAGTATCTGATTTGTTCTATTTGACTTGAGTATATAAAGTACTTATAAGTGAGTATAGAAAGTATCTGATTTGTTCTATTTGACTTGAGTATATAAAGTACTTATAAATGAATATAGAAAGTATCTGATTTGTTCTATTTGACGTTTGAGAATTGTGTGGTACTGATCATTAGCAGAATGAACTATCATCAATACACAAAATGTGCATTCTGCAAAATGAAAATTTGATTGATACTATTAGGGATATTCCAGTAAGTAGCACCATTTTCCTGTATTTGAAGTTGTGTCATCTTGATGCTTCAGGTTTTAAGAATAGATCCTTTCTAAAAGTTTGCAGAATCTTGGAATTGCTATAATATTGAATTGTTGCAGGTAGTAATACAGTATTTGGTAACTATAAGGGCATTTATTACAATACAGTTCATTGTATAAGGTCTTTCGTTACAACATGGTTCCTGTTATAAGGCCCTTCATTACAAACATTCAGTAACTATAAGGGAATATTTATGACAACAGTCAGTCCCTATTATAAGACCATTTATTACAACATGGTCCCTATTATAAGACCCTTCATTACAACACAGTCCCTATTATAAGGCCATTTATTACAACATGGTCCCTGTTATAAGGCCCTTCATTACAACTCAATCCCTATAATAAGGCCTGATGATTTATACAGCACAGTCCTATTTATAAGGCCATTTATTACTACATGGTCTCTATTATTAGGCCATTTATTACAACATGATCCCTGTTTTAAGACAAGCATGTTAATGGATCTCATTTCGTTCATTGGTTGTAAAATTAAACTCATCATGAACTTCATTATAAGGCAGTAAACTCTGTGCAATGCATTATAATGAGGGAGCAGGGAATATTTGGCCACTACACTTACAAAGTGTGTGCAAGGCATATTAAAGTCATGTCAAGATCACATGTAAATTTTCACCACAAGGTGCTGGAATGTTTAAGGATCAATACTTCAGCATGTCTAGTAATGCTAGTGCAAGTTAAGCATACAGTCATTCATTGGTTTCTATTTCTATCCTTACAACCTGCAGGCTTGGGAATTTAGGAATGCACTTGTAGGATTATAGGCCTGATGCACTCTCCTCAGTGTCATAAAAGGCAACTAATATTGAGGGTACAGTAGTTAGCCTGCCCTACGGTCAACCGAAAGAGTGTGGGTTCGAATCCTACCATCACATCAGCATAGGCCAGCTGCCAGTGTGTTCTTGGGCAAGTCACCTTACTCCAGGTGCTTTGGCATGAAATTGTCTATTTGTGTTGCTGTGCTATAAAGCACCAAACTAAACCAACCAAACCTTGTATCCATTCTTTTTTTGTTCTATCTACCATATTATACCCACAAACTCTGCAATAACTTTTTCCAACTGTTTCCAGACAAATCAGGAGTATAGATGTATAATTACCAGAGTTCAAAAGGTAATTATAAAAATCCCTGAGCTAATCAAGGTTAATAGGACCAGTCAGTCATAGACTGTACTCAGAATTTTTTATTGAGCTCATCAGATAGATAGGGATATTGTTACAGCACAATTATTTTTGGTGGCAGAACTTGTATAAGCTTAGTCTGAGATTCCTCTAACCTTTCCTATCCCATATTAACTATTTGGACAGTTATGTTTGAGTGTGAGTTTGAAATTTGGACAGTTGGAGTGTGATTCAAGATCTGGACATTTATGTAGGAATGAGAGATCAAAATTTGTATAGTTGTGTTAGGGTGTCATCGGTTATTAATTATAATAATCATAAAATTTCAAATAATAAAGCATGTAAATTATTATAATGAGTTAATACCACTTATAAGAAATTATCTCCCTTATCCATGCTGAGATTTTACTCTGGTTACTTCCCCTAATTGTTACACATCATTGTAGTGAGAGAAAGTACAATGGGAATCAGTTCATTTGCCAACTAGGTAAGCATTGGAATGCATGTCATTTAATCTTTTTTAGGTGGTATATGTTGTATGAAAGATCTAATGAAATTATTATGCTTTGTGAAGTATACATATATTAGTTACTTCAGCATAGGTCCTTTTCTTATATCACTGCATTTCAGCTATATCTGGTACTTTAGTTCATAGGTCCTTTTCCTGTGGCTCTGCAATTCAGCTATATCTGGTACTTTACTTCATAGGTCCTTTCCCTGTATCACTGCATTTCAGCTAAATTTGGTACTTTACTTCATAGGTCCTTTCCATGTATCACTGCATTTCAGTTAAATTTGGTACTTTACTTCATAAGCCCTTCACTATATCACTGCATTTCAGCTAAATTTGGTACTTTAATTCATAAGGGTTTTCCCTATATATCACTGCATTTCAGCTAAATTTGGTACTTTACTTTATAAGTCCTTTCCCAATATCACTTTTTTTCAACTAAATCTGGTACTTTAACTCATAATATTGTATATACTAGATTAGAAACTCAAGCCCAGCTGTGCACTGCACAGACCCAGATCTGCCATTTCATAATGCACCAGTTCATCTGAATCTTGCAGTTTGTTAGAAGCAATCAGCACAGCAAACAACATAGACCATGATCTGACCATTGACATATATTTATTTCTATAAGCACTATTCTCCATAACAAAAAGATACAGAATAGGCCTGAAGCAACCTTCGGCATGTTGTAGGTGGTGACTAATTGAGACAGACACATGATGATGCAGTAATTAGTGTGCTGGACTGGTGACCAAAAGTTTGAAAGTTTGAAATAAAAACAATTCAATTAGATTAGGCCTACTGTGTTGGATGACACTGGCACCATGTTTGTCTTTTAAAGATGTAATGGATTTTGAACCATTAAATATAAAAATGCTGATTATGGTAATAGCAGGTTACTGCATTTTTATAAGAAAATATTCACTCCTTTTTTCTGAGCAATGCTGCACTCCTAACTTGATGCAGAAACACTTGTTCCTATGCAGATGCAGTAACCTGTAATTACTGTGTTGTAAGAGGAGCAGCAGTATAATGAAGTACAACTTATAATTACTTTGTTGCTGTGTTATAAGAGGGGTCACAATATACTGAGGGACCATAATAGTTCTATGTTATAATATGGGCAGCAGTATACTGATGGACCACTATTACTGTGTTATAAGGGGTATAGCAGTATACTGATGGACCACTGTATTATTGTGTTATAAGAGGTATAGCAATACCCTGATGGAATACTGTATTACTGTGTTATAAGGGTATGGCAGTATACTAATGGACCACTGTAATTATTGTTATAAGAGGTATAGCAATATACTGATGAACCACTGTATTACTGTGTTACAAGAGGTGTAGCAATATACTGATGGACCATTGTATGACTGTTATAAGAGGTGTAGCAATATACTGATGGAATACTGTATGACTGTGTTATAAGAGGTATAGCAATATACTAATGGACAATTGTATGACTTATAAGAGGTGTAGCAATATACTGATGGAACACTGTATGACTGTTATAAGAAGTATAGCAATATACTAATGGACCACTGTATGACTGTTAAAAGAGGTACAGCAATATACTGATGGACCACTGTATGACTGTTATAAGAGGTGTAGCAATATACTGATGGAACACTGTATGACTGTGTTATAAGAGGTACAGCAATATACTGATGGGCCATTGTATGACTGTGTTATAAGAGGTATAGCAATATACTGATGGACCACTGTATGACTGTGTTAAAAAAGGTGTAGCAATATACTGATGGACCACTGTATGACTGTGTTATAAGGGGTGTAGCAGTATACTGATGGACCACTGTATTACTTTCACTTTTCTTTCAAATGGCAAGGTATGAACATTCAGTATTACCAAAGAAAGGCTAACAGTCTACAGATACATACTATATATACTTGCTTTTAAGTCGAGTCCAACAGACTGCTCCAGTGGCCTAAGTGGTTAGAGGGTCCACTTGGATGTGGAGGTCATGGGTTAGAACCCCTGCCAAGTACATGTATTAACAAAGACTTATAAAAATGGTGGTAACAGTTGCCTCGCTTAGTACTCAGCATTAAGAGGTTAGTGTTAGGACTGGTCGGCCTGGTGTCAGGATAATGTGACTGGGTGGGACATGATGCTGCATGTCTGTGGTATCTTGTCCCAGTACTAGACATCACTATAAACTGCCACACTGCAGATGTCATAGTGGTATAACTGGAAAATTATTAAAGCTATGTTAAAAATCCAAATCACACACACACAGACACACACACACACACACACACACACACAAGATGAATCCAACTGCAGACAATATAGATCCTGTTCTTTTGATGGATAAATATGCCAGCAGATCAGGGTCTGTGTTGCTTGTCCTTCTGATTACTCCTAACAAACCTCATAGACTCAGATCTGCTGGTGTATTATGCAACAGCAGATCTGGGTCTGTGCAGTTTGCAGTTGGACTTTACTTGCAAGCAAGTATATACAATATGCACACTAGGGTAAGGGTATTATCATGTTATTTTGACTCTCAATTACGTTAGTTGTCCTGATAATGACAAGAATTAAAGTAAACAAATTTAATTTTAAATCTTTACTTTAACCATGTCGTTAATAATGCCTCACTTGAAGCTGTCAATAAGACTAATTTTCAGGTTTCTCTTGCTTAGATAAGGATGTTTATACAAGTGGGTTTTCTTGGTGTTTCCAGATGTAGTTGCCCATACAGAATCCGCCAATTGAATCCTATAGGAAATCTGTAGAATCCTGCAAGATTCCTATAGGTCTCATGATCCAATAGTAGGGCATTCCTAGGAAAAGAAATTTTGATGATATATCCTTCCATTTACCTAGGCAACTAGTAAAGTGGCAAGTAGGAATTTAATAAGACCAGAACTAGACAAAAGGTTGCCATATATACTCATTTACAAGTCCAACTGTGAACGACATAGATTCTGATCTGTTATTTCATAATGTGCTGGCAGTTCAGGATCAATGTTGCTTGTTCTACTGATTTTTCTGAACAAACTGCACAGACCTATGGAGAGGGAGAAGGGTAGACCACCAGACATCATCCCTTGAATGTCAGCCATAAGAGTCTGAGACAAAACATGAGGAAGGAGTTTTACATCCTTACTTACATAGGCTAGAGACCAACTCCATGCAGATATAACGGAAGTATGGCAGAGTGGGGCCAAAGATTGTTTTATATTTAGGTGGAGAAATTCAGTCAGAACTTTAGCAGGATAACAGTAAACTTGTATTCCTTTAGAAATAATAGATGGATGGATTGGTTTGGTTTTTGTCAGGTTTAACGCCATTTTTCAGCACATGTTAAGCATTACATTATACCTTAAGGAAAAACCACCGACCCACACAAAGCTAACTGGCAAGTTTTTTCACATACTCAGGTTGATAGTGCTGAGAATTGAACTCTTACAGATGGATGTAAGATGTGTGAGTGATCTGTGTAGGTGGCTAGCACTTTAGACCAGTCATCCACGTGACAGGGGCCGCTGGAAATGCCATTTTGAGTTCTTACCATCTGGTAGAGTATTCACAGTCTCACATTTGTTTGTACCCCGTTACCAATTTTAAAAATAAAAAGCATAAAGAATATACAAAATGCACACAAAAATTTAGTAATTTCATTCATCATTTTATAATTTCTAACCTTATTGATCCCTAACACACATGCCTGGCACTAGGATGTGCGGGGCCCAAGGCAGCAAGCGATGAGCATGGGACCCCAAGCAAAAAAAATTGCATTGCATGTTAGCACAAGGCCCAAGATCGTTGCCTCATTCGCCTTGCCCTAGGGCCAGGCCTGCCTAACACTGAAAACTTACTGGCATTTCTAACCAAACAGAAGGTTTCAATGTAATTTTACAAGCAAACAGACTGCTCACTGTCTTTTTCTTAGATCTAGAACAGTCCTTTCAGTAAAAACTGTTGTCTGCATCCAATATTTGAATGTCTAGTTTTAATATTTCTAAAACAAAGATTAGAATAAATCATAAGGAGAATCCATTGTATACATCTGCTCAAAGAGATGGAACTCCAAAATTCAAGAAATTATTGAGATTATCAAAGATTGAACTACATCACATCAGTTGCTTAAAAAGATAAACTCACCCAAACAAATGTGTTGACCATGTTACTAAAGAAATTTGCATTTGATTTGAAATTCTAACATTAGTTAACCATGTTTGTGAACCCCAGGCTACAATCAAGTAATTAGAACTTATAAATTTATGACATTAAATAGACTAAGTTTTGTGCATTTTTTTTATTAATATCCTTGATGCTTTATTAATAGGGGAGTACATACAAATGGGAGGGTGTGCAAATACTATATCAAGGATCATTTTGACAAGTACTAGTTAGATTTAGTCTCCATTGATCTGCTACTTTTTGAAAAGATAGCTGGAAATCATTCAGAGCCTATCTGAGGTCAAGGTGAAGAAAGCAATAACCAAACTATATCCAGCAACAAGGATCCAGACCACATCTGAAATGACTATACTACTACTACTGACTGCTCCGGTGTCCTTAGTGGTTAGAGCATCTGCCTTGGGTGTGGGAGGTCATGAGTTTGAACCCCAGCTGAGTCATACCAAAGACCTATAAAAATGGTACTTGTAGCTACCTCGCCAGGCGCTCAGCATTAAGATGTTAGTGTTTGGACTGATCATCCTGGTGTCAGGATAATGTAACTAGGTGGGGCATGATGCTACATGTCTGTGGCATGATGCTCCAAGTGCTAGACATCACTATAAACTGCCACACTGCAGACATCGTAGCGATATGACTGAAAAATTATTAAAGATATATAAAAATCCAACTCACACACACAGACACACACACACACTACTACTACTATAACTACTAGTACTACTATTATTATTAATAATAATAATAATAATAATAATGACTTTATTTAAAAGAGATGCTCATTTGGACAAAAGACCAATCTTCCTTGAAGCCCCCTTCAATGACATACAATTTTTATTAGTTGTGGTGTCATTTAGGAGAACATCAAAAAACCAGGTAATTGATCAACTACAAGTATAAAATATGAATAAGGCATTAAAGATGAGTCAAAACAGCATTCATACAAAGATCAGCAGTGAACTTGTGTAAGACATTATGCCATTAATATGATAACAGTTCTTAAATTTTTTAAACATTTTGGGACTTTAATTTCTGGTCTGCATTGGGGATATGTGTTTTACACAAATCTAGTCAGTCTTTAACCGGTATTATGCTGCATTCAGACAAATGGATACACAAAATCAGCACAAATGTTCAAGTCACAGAAATGTAGTTTTGCTCCTGCTGCAAACGTTGGATTAATCCATCAAACTTCTGAAGGACCTGCCATAAAATGTGCCATTAAGAAAGGTTGCAGCAACGGCTTTGTATATTCAGAGGAACAAGAAAAAGATTTAAATCAGTTTGTGTAGGACCTATCTTGAAAGACCACCCCTTCTGCCAAAAATAATGGTCTGTAAAGACACATTGTCTTTCATGACAGGTCATTATACTACATGATCGATAAAGCTGTGTTTTGGTGAATCTGTCCTCTCAAGACAGGTTTTAGTGTATCTCCAAACTGTTATTTCTGCAATAAATCTGCAAATGCATGTATAATTTCTGCTAATTGAAAATCTACATGCATGGTCAGCTTAACAAAGCTGGATAGATAATTAGTGAAATTAGACTGTATATTCACTTATGTTTTGGAAATGTGTCTCCCTTCCAAGTGCCAGTCTGCATTGTTAACATGTAACAGGATGTGTCATTTATTGTGGGGTTGCTATTTGACTGCATTGTCAATATGTAACAGGGACTGTCACTTACTAAGGGTTGCAATTTGAATATATTGTCAACATGTAACAGGGACTGTCAGTTACTGAGGGGTTGCTATTTGAATACACTGATAGTCTGAAAAGAGTAAACGGAAAATTACAGCACTGTAAACCAAGCTTGGTCTATTTGTGATGTATCCATGAAGTCTGGATTTAGGGGATTAGGTGATCATTAGAATTCATTCCATTAACTCAAAATGCAAGTGATGACTTTGATTCAGAACCCTTGACTGGTATATATGGATTTAGTTGTCAAATGTGTATGTACACTTACATACAAATGTATTATACCATGTCAGTCAGTCTGATTATATGATATTATCCTTGGATATGATAAGAACAGAAATCCATTCCACAGATTAGGTTCATTCAGTATATACGGTGAACCCAAAAGAAAAAGTTGAACAAGGCTTGAGTGAAACATGAAACATTGAATATTCAATGCTTTCTATATATAAAGTATATGATACACATATAAAATATGGGATATACAGATAAAGTATGGGATACACAGATACAGTATGGGATACACAGATAAAATATGGGATATACAGATAAAATGTGTGTTTGATTAGGATTTTTAACATAGCTTTAACAATTTTTCAGTCATATCGTTACGATGTCTGCACTGTGGCAGTTTACAGTGATGTCTAGCACTGGGGCATCATGCCACAGTCATGTAGCATGATGTCCCACCCAGTCACATTATCCTGACACCAGGCCGACCAGTCCTAATGCTAACCTCTTAATGCTGAGCGCCTAGCAAGGTAGCTGTTAGTACCATTTTTGTAAGTCTTTGGTATGACTTGGCCAGGGTTTGAACCCACAACCTCCTGCTTCCAAGGCAGCCACTCTAACCACTAGGCCAATGGAGCGGTCACAGATAAAATATGGGATATACAAATAAAATGTGGGATATACAAATAAAATATGGGATACACAGATAAAATATGGGATATACAAATAAAATATGGGATATACAAATAAAATATGGGATATACAAATAAAATATGGGATACACAAATGTCAACAATAAACTTGTCAAAAGGTCAGACATGTAATTTTCTCCCTATTTTATATATTACACTTAATGAACAGTTGAATTTTAACTTAATTGTCACAATTATTCCATTTTGTATTTCATTACTATATATATATATATATATATATCATTTGCAGTTGTTAGAAGCCATTTCACAATCACAAATAAATTTGAGTTGTATATGTTTACCAGAGATTCCAATAAAATAGTACATATGCAGTCTAATCTGATCATTTGAACTTCTTTATTCCTTTCTCTGACAAATGAGACATATGCAGTCTGATCTGATCATTTGAACTTCTTTAATCCTTTCTCTGACAAATGAGACATATGCAGTCTAATCTGATCATTTGAACTTCTTTATTCCTTTCTCTGACAAATGAGACATACACAGTCTGATCTGATCCTTTGATCTTCTTTATTCCTTTCTCTGACAAATGAGACATATGCAGTCTGATCTGATCATTTGAACTTCTTTATTCCTTTCTCTGACAAATGAGACATACAGTCTAATCTGATCATTTGAACTTCTTTATTCCTTTCTCTGACAAATGAGAGGAATGTTGAGACACATAATGGATAAAATTCTGGTCTTTATTTTGCAATCATATACCACTGTCTAAGATACCCAGACAACACTAAAGTACTTTAGATGTCTTTACGAGTTTCCCAGCTTGGTTAGCTCTTAAATACGTGTGGAATGTGTAACATCAAACCTTGATGCAGTATAGAGAATTGGGCTTGACATCCTACCCATTATTATATGTTTGATATATAGAATTATTCTGTGTAATTAATGTGTAATTAAAGCTAGAGGAAACTGGCCTGTTGAAAACAAATATTGACATAACATATTGACATGGAAGGTACCATATACCTCCACATTATATCCATTCTTTGAGTGCAAAATAGGACCTAGACTGTCTTTAGATATGCACACTATAAGGCAGAACATGTCATATTATGATGTTTATCCGTCTGTCTGTCCATATGCCCTTCTGTCTGGTTCCAATTTCATTTTTGGAAGTAAATAAGTTTTTCACCATCTAAAAATACCAGATATAGTTACTTTTAAGTTGAGTCAAACTGCAAACAGCAAAGATCATGATCTGCCATGGCATAATGTGCCTGAAGATCAGGGTTTATGCTTTTTGTTTTACTGATTACTTCTAATAAACTGCACAGACCCAAATATGCCTGCGCATTATGCGATGACAGTTTGGAGTTGGACTCTTCTTATAAGTAAGTATAATATGTACTGAATATTGTATGTAGACTGCATTTTGGGCAAGCAAGAAAAATATCCACTTCAGGCTCAAACGGTGAAAGGTCAGGGTCATATGAACTGATAGAAAGAAAACTGCTTATAAAATTGACTTGTATGTCTAAAAACCTTGACAAATCTTGAAAATGACTGGGATATTGAGATGAAGAAAACATCTTTTGATTAGGGGTTCAGTAGGTCAAGGTTGTTGTGACTACATAAGAAAAAAGGGTCATTCACAATAACTATAGCTCTGCATCATAGCGCTGGACAAAACTTTGTGGATGGCTTGCATATGAAGCAAAAAAAAAGCCTTTTGATGTCAGGTCAAAAGGTGGTTTCCAATTCAGCAGAAAATTCAGCCCCAGAAGGGATTGCCCTAGAAGATTCTCACCCATCAGTATCATTCAGTTGCAGATAGCATAGACTGGTACTTTATGTGATCTGATATCTATGAGGTTGTTAGGACTAATGAGGAGAACAAACATCAGAGACCCAGTCTGCCAGCATGTCAAAGCACAGGTATATCCAAGTCTGTGCTTTTTGTAGTTTGATTTGATTTTTGTATTCTTGTATATATGGTACATATACATTGTACTGTTTATTTTTACATTTGTGTTCCAAAACTTTATTTGCAGTTTTGAAAAAAATATTTTCATATTTTAAACTTTGTTTTTAATCCACACATTATTGTGGTAATGTGCTGCATGCATACGTACATACGTACGTACCTACATACATACGTACATACATACAAACATACATACATGTTGTTTTTGTTGTAGGGTTTAACCATTTTCCAGCACACGATAGTCTATACATGGCGGCCAGTATTAATGGTGAAGGAAGAACCCAGGAAATCCCCGGAAAGAACCACCAACCCATGAGAAGCTACTGGCAAGCTTTCTCACATATCCACATTGACTGAATCCGAGACTCAAACCCATGCAGACAGAGGTGAGATGGCAGTGATCCGTAACGGAGAACGCTTTAGACCACTCAGCCTGGACTCGGGGCCCCGACATACATAGATACATACATACATACATACATACATACATACATACATACATACATACATACATACATACATACATACATACATACATATGTGCAAATTTTTACATGACATCTGATTATTTTCAAAACACTTTTCATGGCGTGAAAATTGTTAATACCTATGAAATAATATCCACACCAACCTTTAAGTGCCTTCTCCAATATTAGAACTGTTAAGGGTTTGGGTTTTTTGAGGCAAAACCATGGAACAATCAAGAATTTAAAAAAAAAATAAAGTCAACAATTACATAAGCAGCCAACTATGTGATTCTCTCTGTCTCTCTCTGTATTTTTGTATTTAAAAAATTATGTGTATCATGGTATACCTTCTTAAAATTCCTTTATTTATTATTATCATCACCACTACTACTACTATTACTATGGTGTCTACAGCTTTTACTATTGCTACTACTCCTACAACAATCATTATTATTATTATTATTATTATTATTATTGGGCTTGTACATATATTGTATACCGCTGTGTTTAATGGTATATATAGGAAATTGGGTGAGTGTAGTTTAAACCATTTGCACAGTTAAATGTTAATTCCATGTTTGTTGTACAGGTATCCAAGGGGTGAACTTACTACAGTCAAGTATGTTGAGAAATTGCATTGACAACCAGGCGACAGTTAATCATAGTATAATTCTCAGTTGATATCCAAGGTGGTATCAGTTGATGGTAATCTGTTAGTTTCACTAATAGGATTATTTATTATGGGACATAACATGAACTGTGTTGATCTGTATGATGTGTTGGAATTAGGAATACAACTAGCATCTTGTGGAAAGTATTTTTAAAAGTTGTTTTGGGTTGTGTTTTTTTTTTTTCATTCTTAGGAGTGCTGGTCAGTTTTATGCTACAGTGAAAGTTGTGATTTCATTTAAAAGTTTGATTGCTTTGTATTCAAACCATTATATAATGGAAAGCATTATGACAGCAAAAGTGTTTAGATTCATTTTGAAATAATACACAGAGATCAGACTGGTTTCTTGTATGAGCATTTCCAGATTTGCTATTAGATTGAGTTTGATTACACTCGTGTTGAAGTATGTTCATTGTTCAAATTAACGTGAGCTTTCTCTGGTTACACATTTTACAGTGATCCTCACTTAGAAGAGGACTATTGAAGCTGTGTTATGCGTTGTTTCCTATGTTCGTAAAAATAAGACATTTTCATTTCTGTAGCTGTTGTCTATGTGGTTTATTTAAATATCTGATATTTGTAAATGAGATTGTTTGTGTGGGAGGGGGTTAAATTGTAAAAAATAATATTATAAAAATGCAAACATTGACAGTTTTAAAATTCTTATTATTGCTAATGGAATATTTCAGCACAATGTTACTGGTAACAATCAACAAGATAATGGTAGCTCTTAATATTTATATTGACAAAGAATTGAACATGATTATGGTGTTCATAGAAATTGTACTGTGGGACACATTGGAGTTACCACATATACTCACTTACAAGTCAAATTCAACCGCAAAAATGACATAGGCCCTGATCTGCCATCAAATAATTCACCATTGAGATCAGGGTCTATGTTGTTTTTAATCTACTGATTACTTCTTACAAAATACTCAGACACAGATCTGATGGCAGATCTGGATCTGTGCAGTTTGCAGCTGGATTTGACTTATAAGTGAGCATATACAGTACACATGAGTAATTTGTATACTTTATACTTACCGATATTAATGCTTACTCAGACATACATTGTTACAGATGTGAAAATGAGAAAACTTTAAACAAACTGATGCTTACTCAGACATACATTGTTACAGATGTGAAAATGTGAAAACTTTAAACAAACTGATGCTTACTCATATTGTTACAGATGTGAAAATGTGAAAACTTTAAACAAACTGATGCTTACTCAGGCATGCATTGTTACAGATGTTGTTGTTGTTGTAGGGTTTAACGCCATTTTTCAGCACACGATAGGCTATACATGGCGGCCAGTATTAATGGTGGAGGAAGAAACCAGGAAATCCCCGGAAAGAACCACCAACCCTCGAGAAGCTACTGGCAAGCTTTCTCACGTACCCACATTGGCTGAATCTGAGACTCGAACCCACGCAGACAGAGGTGAGATGGCAGTGATCCATAACGGAGAGCGTGTTAGACCACTTGGCCACTCGGGGCCCCTGTTACAGATGTGAATATGTAAAAACTTTAAACAAACTGATGTTTGCTCAGACAT
This sequence comes from Sinohyriopsis cumingii, assembly GCA_028554795.2. Lineage (NCBI taxonomy): Eukaryota > Metazoa > Mollusca > Bivalvia > Unionida > Unionidae > Sinohyriopsis > Sinohyriopsis cumingii. The sequence continues at coordinate 39,970,256 of CM068836.1, forward strand.
ACATTGTTACAGATGTGAAAATGTGAAAACGTTAAAGTTTACTGGCATGAGAAAACTTTAAGCATACTGATGCTTAGAATATTAAAGTGACATAATTAAGTTACAGACTGGTATATACTTACTTGTAATCTAGTCCGACTGCAAAAAACATAGATGCTGATACTACATTGCATAATGTGTTGGCAGATCAGGGTCAGTGTTGATTGTTCTGCTGATTACTCCAAGCAAACTGCATATGTTTAAATCTGCTGGCAGATTATGCAATGGTAGATCTTGGTTTGTGCAGTCTGAAGTCGAATCTGATCTATATGCAAGTAAATATGGTACAGTTAAACCTATCTTGAAAGACCACTGCTATGAAAGACCACCTGTCTTGAAAGACCATGTCATCAGACACAGATTATTGGTTATATAGTGTTATCACCTGTAATGAGAGACCACCTGTCTTGAGAGACCATATTTTTGTGGCAGAAGGGTGGTCTTTCGAGACAGGTTCTGTGGTAGCTTTTTTCCTCTGCAGATTTAATTAATGGATTGATTTTTGAAGAAGTTTCATTTGTTGTTTATAAGATACTGTGTTTTCCATGCAGTTATTACAGACTTTTGTTTCATTGACTAATGCATGTATTTAGTACTGTAGGGATCAAACGTGCAAGTAAATCATGTTAAGTTGATTGTTTGCTTTTTAGTGGAACTTTTAGCAAATTATTGGCTATATCATGGCAACAAAATAGTAGTTTAGACGTATCTTTCATGAGGACACACCAAGTACGCTGAACCAGGTGACCATTGACTTACTAGTCTGAGACTTTCCCAATTGAGCCAGCAGAGATCCCAGTGTACTTCTACATTAACAGCTAGTAGATACTCATTGGTTCAATTACTGGTTGTTAGCATTTATTCAGTGTTAGAAAAAATGAACTTCATGTCAAAATTAATGAACATGTTTTCAACTTATCCACATCACTCACAATATTTTTAATTATTTGAGTTATCTTTTCCTGTAATATCAGTTTATTGACTAGCCATTATGGCAAATTTTATTTAATTCACTAGTAATTTTAGGTTCATTTTAATTTAAACATATAGTTTTGTCCTTATGTTCAGTGCTCAAAATATATGAAAATAAAATGAATGAAATAAAACTAATGAGTTTAAATGAAAAAACAAATGCAACAAACAAACAAAAGCTTGTAAAAACCATAAGGTCTTTTATTTTAGACAATAGTAAGAAATGTCAAACCAGTTTTTTTAAACCACTTTAATTTGCATAATATTATGAAAAAAATTGGTCATTTATAAATTGTTATTATTTGTTAATTGAATACATATATTAATTCATTCCAAATGAATTATCTGAATGAAAGGTATTATAGACATTTATATGCTATACATTTTTATAATTACTTAATTTTAACTTTTTATAATTACTTAATTTTAACTTTTTATAATTACTAAATTTATGCCAGAATGAAATATTATCTTTCAAAAATGATTTTATCAAAGCAGTTCTTGGCAGTTTGTAATTCATACGATCCTGGCAAAATTCAGTATGTTAAAGTTGTCCTTGCAGATGGTTATTCTTCAATTTAGGAAAGCAAATAAAGTCTACTCTGGTCCTAGAAGGTAGGACCATAATGTGTCCAACATACAGCGTAGAAGTGCAGTGTTCAAATAGCTGTTGCTTTAATGTGTGGAAATAACTTTCTTGTTATAAGCTTAAAAATGTGAATAGTGTATTGAAATATAGTTGACAATGTCTTCAAACAAGAACTCAATTATAAATTTTCACAATCCAAAATGAAGCTAAATAAGTTTGATCTTCCATTACAGACAGTGTTAAGATGAATTTTTGGCTAAATTTGGCAGTAGTTCAAGTCACACACTTCATTCATTACAACATTTTCATGAAATACTATACCAAATGACATAAAAATCAAGAATATCAGCATGTCCTGTTTTGTGTGTGCATCACCTTGTGAAGGGAAATAACCTTTTGTGGCTGATAAGTTGATACAAAGAAACATTTTGCCTGACAAAATTCCTTGGTCTTGGCTAATTATCCCAGATAGAAAATTTCATGGATTTGTTATTTATGTAAACATGTCCCCATCTGGATCTGTCAGATATAAGATTGAGGGGATCAGTTTTACCCTTTAAATCTGAGCTAGAAGTTCAGACATGTTAGCTAGAAGTTCAGATTTGTGCACTTGACTTGTGAGCTTGAGGTTCAGACTGGGAGTTCAAGGTTCAGATTTGTTGTTATTGTTGTAGGGTTTAACGCCATTTTTCAGCACATGATAGGCTATACATGGTGATCTTTATCAATGGTGGAGGAAGAACTAGGGAAAAGCCCGGAAAGGACCACTGACCCACGAGAAGCTACTGGCAAGCTTTCTCAAATACCCACATTGGCCAAACCCAGTGGCGTCACTAGGGGGGTACGGACTGCACCGGGTGACACCATCTCAGAGGGGTGACACCAAAATGAAAAATTGCAAATTTTACAGAGCACACACTGCTCAGTCTAGTCGGATTTCATAAGCGGATAACCGATCATAGTTAAGTACATGACTAGCAGGCACAGCAGTGGCGTCGCTAGGGGGATGCGGGGGGTGCGGACTGCACCGGGTAACACCATCAGAGGGGGTGGCACCAAAATGACATTACTAAGGATTCTGTATAGTCTGTTACGGAAGGAGGACCATGGGGGTGACACCATGAGCTACCGCACTGGGTAACACCAACCCGAGTGATGCCACTGGCCGAACCTGAGACTCAAACCCACACAGACAGAGGTGAGATGGCAATGATCCATAATGGTGAATGCTTTAGACCACTCGGCCACTCAGGGCCTCAGGTTCAGACTTGTTATTATTTGACTGGATTTGTTCAGAGATCTGTACTTCACATGTTTTATGTGGTTTCAATGTGTTTGCCTTTCTTTGGAGATGCTGAATGCTATTATAATTATATTATTATTATTGTTACAATAAAACCTCACATGAAAGATTACTGCTTTGGGAGACTACCTGTCCTAATAGACCTGGCAGAGATAAGCCCCATCATCCTAAAACATTTACTCAACATTTTGAGTTATAAATATTACTCCAAATTTGGAAAATTTACTCAAAATGTACCCAAAAAAACAGCCATTTGATTGGTCAGAATCGCTTTAGTAAGATTTTGAATTGATTAAAAGTTGTATGACAGAGGGGGCAGATTCTTAATGCACAAATCAAATTTTCATATACTGTAGTGTAAAGGCCTCTGTGTCTTGAGAGACCATTTTTGATAGAGGTAGGGGTGGTTAGTCAAGACAGGTTTTTAAAACTTATTATTTTTAAAGTTGGGTGTTGTCAGAATCTGTTTACTGTGATATATAATGATACAGGACAGTGTATTGCCATACTTAGTTAATATATTGGGAACATTTGTAGAAGGTACAAAATAATGTAATAAAGAGTGAACAGGAAGTCAAAGCTTCATATGAACTCTTAGTTAGTTTTTGTCTCTTTACGAAAATAATTATTGGAAAATATCCTTACATGTGTGGAAGTTTAAATGTATCATTTTGTCCTTATGTGAAAATAAAATAAAATCAAATAAAACTAACAAGTTTAAATGAAAAGACAAATGCAACAAACAAACAAAAACTTGATATTCTTACATATGTGGGAGTTTCCATACATGTTTGGGAGTTTCCATACATGTATGGAAGTCTGAGTAAAAGAGATATCCTTACATGTGGGAGTTTCCATACATGTATGGAAGTCTGAGTACATGAGATATCCTAACATGTGTGGGAGTTTCCATACATGTATGGGAGTCTGAGTACATGAGATATCCTTACATGTGTGGGAGTTTGAGCTATTAGGCTTCTGTTTAATTTGGATCTTCTAAACTCTCTGCATCGCCAGCTAGGATGGTATAGTGTTAGAGATTATGGGCAGTCAAGTTCATCATCCCACCCACAAACTTCACCTCTTGTTTTCATTACAAGCAGATGGCAACGTTATTGATTAATTTTTCACCTTTCTTGGAAAATTTTAACCAGATCTGCTGCCTGATGAATTAGTTTGCTTTTACATTTGCCACCAGCTTATGCATGACTTCATGCTCCATGTCAGTCATGTTTTTATCACTGCTGTGCAACAGACTAGATATAAAATGCATTTCAACCATTTTCTTGGCAGACACATCTTCTAGAATGTCTCTAATTTTTTGTTTTTCTGAGGAAAAAAACCCAAAGAGACAAAACATTCAAACAAAACAATGAAGGCCAAGGTAGAATTTTTTTTTAATATCATTTACAGAAATACCACAAAAACTGGTTCATTGGCTTGTACATGCACATGTGATGATATGATCTATACTGCAAAATACTAGTATATCAGGAAAAGTATAAACCCATTATTATTATTATTATTATTATTATTATTATTATTATTATTATTATTATTGATATTATTATTATTATTATTATTATTATACTGAATAATACAAGACCAAAGAATATGCCACAACAGATTATGCCATGACAGAAGATGTTATGACAGATGATGCCTTGACAGAATATTTCATGACAGATAATACAGTGATGTATTATGCAATAAAATATATACCATGAGAGATTATGACATGACAGATCATGGTCTGCACTTAAGTATTGGGAATCAATTGAAGTCTAAACATCGGTGATTGGTTTGTCATAATAGATCAACCATCAGTTTTAATCATTTGGATATATTTTTGATATTTCTTCATGGATAGTGTTATTGTTGCATATTAATAGTAACAGTGCTTGTTAATCCTGTAAAGTCAATTTGTCATCAAGATGATGATTGCGCTTGAGTTGCGCTAAGTAACAAAAGAATGTATAATAACTCAGAACAATTATTCACATATTTGACTTTTGGAATGTATCATACCTGAAGGTCAAATGCTTAAAACAGAAGTATTTTAATTGTTTGTGTTCTATTATGGAATATAATAATCAAGCAAATTTTGTTAATTAGGTGTTAGTTCTGACCATTCTGTACTTATTTTTATTAATCATCACACCACTTAAAAGTTTATATTGTTTGTAACTATTATGTGCATCATGCTTAGAAAAATACTTATTTGCCTGATTACAATTAGCTTGCAGAAAAATAGTTTAAAGTTCTTGTTATAAAAATTTGCAGCTGATTTTTATTTAACTTTATCATGTCCAAACATAATGTCACTTGGAAATTGACTGATATATCTACCTGCACTTCATACTCACATAAGTCAAGTCCATCTGCAAACTGCACAGACCCAGATCTGCATAATGCACTGGCAGATCAGGGTTTATACAGTTTGTTAGGGGTAATCAGTAAATTAAATAAGATAAACCCAGCTTTGTTGGTACAGTTCTGTATTTTATATAATCTTGCTGATAGGCATGTAGGATGGAGTAAACAAACATTCAGCTTTAATTTAAAAGAGCAAAATTCAACTCAAGAAAATTTGATGACATAAATCATTTGAAGGGCTTATTTACAGCATTTAATACTGTACATGCTTACCAGTAACACATATGCTATTGTGTAAGGCTGAATATTGCTTACACTATAGGGTATTGTTCCACTAATGACTCAGTCTGGTTTTCATTTCATGTCTTTGTTAGAACATGTACCTATCACCAGTCTAACCTGATTGAAAACACAGCTGTATCAGTTCTTAGTTACCATGGAGAAAGATGGTATCCTTACTTTCATTGATTTCAAATTATGGTTAGATGATCTATCATATTGATTAATTAATTTACAATGGATGACTGTATCTCCATTGAATTTTGATCATCTTTCATGTAAGAGTAGGATGGTCTCCATCATTAGGGTGGATGTTTTTTGTCATTAGCATTAAGGTAGTTACATTTTTAAATTTAGGTGATGTCTTTCAAGGACACAGGTGCTCTAGTGGTTCACAGGGTGTATCAAGAGATATCTCACTGATGTAAGATACATGATGAAACAGGGTGGGATGCTAGTCCATTAAATGTTAACAGGCAAAACAGATGATGTTAACAGTTTAAAAGTAGGTTTAATAACTGGAACAAGTGAGGTTGAGTGATTTTCTCAAGAATATCATTGTAGTGATTACAGTGGGACTTAAACCTATGATACCTCAGTCCTGAAGTTTGTTGTTGTTGTATGGTTTAACGCCATTTTCAGCACACGATAGGCTATATATGGCAGCCAGTATTAATGGTGGAGGAAGAAACCGGGAAATCCCCGGAAAGAACCACCAACCCTCGTGAAGCTACTGGCAAGTTTTCTCACATACCCACATTGGCCGAATCCGAGACTCGAACCTACGCAGACAGAGGTGAGATGGCAGTGATCCGTAATGGAGAGCGCTTTAGACCACTCGGCCACTTGGCCACAAGGCCATCCAATCATTGTAACAACTTTGAGCGGTGATATTAAAAATATAATCAAGAACAACTCCTGCAGGTAAGGTTTAGGTGAAGCCACTGGAAATTATTTAAATTGCTACCATTTAAGTCCTCATAAAGTCAAGGTAAAAGTAATATTTTTCATTTCCTTGCAAAAATATCTTTAATGAGATGATGGCAAAACATCATTTTTTTGGCTCTAACACTGAATAATAATGAACAAAAACAAAATTGTACACAAAAGTCAAGAAAAGAGGATAATCGAGCTTGGGTCCATAATATTAGGCAGATGAGATAAATGCAAGGGTGCTGTGTTGATGATATCTGGCATTAATATTAGTAAGAGTTTGTAAGAGGTACCTGCCTTCTTTCATTCCTTATCCATATGTCAGATTTATTCTCAGATACACGTATTCAGACATAAATTCCTCACTACATTGTTAGAGTTTCAAAGGCCTGTAAATAGTGTGAACAAGAAAGAACACTCCTGTCACAATTAGTTTAAAATCAGTTTCAGACGGAGTGCAGATAGGAATATTATTAAGAAAATATTAGAACCATGAAATGATGACTCTTGCAAACTCAGAAAATCATGAGATCATTTTGAATGATAGAAGGTCCACTTGCCTTATATATATAATACAAAACATTGCAAAAGTTGTAAAAACAAACAGGACTCAGCCTTTAGGGCAAGGTGAGCAAGGCAAGTGCCTCAGGCCCCATGTTCCAAATAATACAAAAACATTAGGGATACTAAAGTAACTCCACCGGCCACTCTGACCCTGCTACCAGCATATGGCACCTTGGGCCTTGCAAACTATAAGGTTGAGCTTGAAAACAAAGAGCTTTTTTGAAATTAAAGGACCACGAAGAAAACGAGAGGTTAAATAGCTCTTAATGCTGACTGTAATACATGAAGCAGAAGAAGTGCCATATTTTGGTCTCATTCAAAACTTAATTCAATCTAAATTTATCTGTAACTCAGTTATACTTTTTTTATAAATTAACAATGGTCTATATGTATGAGATTCCTGGGGACGAAAAAAATTTAGATCCCAAAGCATGAGATAGAGGGAGTATATATATACTTTCATCATGTACTTTACCATCCCCATCTCATCTAAATGACATTCAGTACATTAACTTACTCTAATGACTACTGATCAGCTATAATTTTTGGTTCAATTTTGTATCACTTGTGAGTTTTCCAAGGATGGAGACAAGAAAATGTTCTACACAATGACTGAGCAAGTTATTCTAGTGATGCCAGGTATTTGAATGATTAGTGTTGGGGTTATCAATCTTTTAGTGTAATCTGATTTTTCATTATGCAGTACATTCAGGATTTAGATATTATAGGTTTGAGCTATGCCTGTGACAGTGCCATCTATCTGTTTGTTGGTTCATAATATTATTTCACACTTTAGTATAATAGAGGTACTGCTCTTCAGGTATCAACCAGTTTATGATCCTATATTTAACCAGGTCTGAGTCTTTTGCTAACTGTTGTGATAACATCTGTTAGAAAACAATTGTTTCTTGGTTTGCAGAAACATCAGTTGGTTGCAACTGTTGCTTTGTGACAGAGTCCACTGGCTTCATTATGAAATATTGATTGATTTGAGAGATTGCAGTTTTCAATTGATTTTTAAGTTTGGTTGACAAAGGAGAAGTTTGTATTCAGAAATTTGAATTACATTTGCTTGGATATTATCTCAGCGTGTGGTGATAAGATTTTGTTTCCATCAGTTTATACAGAAAAGAGATCAGTGCCTTTATTTCTGCTGAATCAACAACATTATACATGCATTTGGATACCGCTCAGCATGAATAATAAGTGTTGTTAATTCCTTCAACATTTTTGTGAATTGCAAAGATCCAGTTCTATGGACAGCTTTTAAAGGGTAGTAGCTTTTGAAGATCATGCTGGAGAGAGAGAAAAGTGCTGAGCTGAAAGCAAAAAAGACTGTCAGGTATGGTAATTTTTATCAAATATTTTCCAGAAAAAAGAACCAAATTTACTCTCTTTTCTGTGTATGTCTTTATTAATTCCATATTATGTTATTTACATATCATGCAGATGCAGATGTAATTAGTGTAAATCTCACTGTGTTGTAACATAATCTGATGGCAGATTAGGGTCTACACCATGTTTTGCTTATGATTTTGGGCAAACGGGTTAGACCTTAACCTTCCAGTGCAACATTAGATCTGTGTCTAAGATGTGGGCAGTTGTTTACTGGTTTTACATGGACAGATAGGTTAGATTTATTGAAGTCCATATATGGTAGATATTTTAAAGTCTACTTATGGTAGATATATTGAAGTCCATTTATGGTAGATATTTTAAAGACTACTTATGGTAGATATATTGAAGTCCATTTATGGTAGATATTTTAAAGTCTACTTATGGTAGACATATTGAAGTCCATTTATGGTAGATATTTTAAAGTCTACTTATGGTAGACATATTGAAGTCCATTTATGGTAGATATTTTAAAGTCTACTTATGGTAGATATATTGAAGTCCATTTATGGTAGATATTTTAAAGTCTACTTATGGTAGATACATTGAAGTCCATTTATGGTAGATATTTTAAAGTCTACTTATGGTAGATACATTGAAGTCCATTTATGGTAGATATTTTAAAGTCTACTTATGGTAGATACATTGAAGTCCATTTATGGTAGATATTTTAAAGACTACTTATGGTAGATATATTGAAGTCCATTTATGGTAGATATTTTAAAGTCTACTTATGGTAGATACAATGAAGTCCATTTATGGTAGATATTTTAAAGACTACTTATGGTAGATATATTGAAGTCCATTTATGGTAGATATTTTAAAGTCTACTTATGGTAGATACATTGAAGTCCATTTATGGTAGATATTTTAAAGTCTACTTATGGTAGATACGATGAAGTCCATTTATGGTAGATATTTTAAAGACTACTTATGGTAGATATATTGAAGTCCATTTATGGTAGATATTTTAAAGTCTACTTATGGTAGACATATTGAAGTCCATATATGGTAGATATTTTAAAGTCTACTTATGGTAGATATATTGAAGTCCATTTATGGTAGATATTTTAAAGTCTACTTATGGTAGATATATTGAAGTCCATTTATGGTAGATATTTTAAAGTCTACTTATGGTAGATACATTGAAGTCCATTTATGGTAGATATTTTAAAGTCTACTTATGGTAGATACATTGAAGTCCATTTATGGTAGATATTTTCAAGTCTACTTATGGTAGATACATTGAAGTCCATTTATGGTAGATATTTTAAAGTCTACTTATGGTAGATACGATGAAGTCCATTTATGGTAGATATTTTAAAGTCTACTTATGGTAGATATATTGAAGTAGTCTACTTATGGTAGACATATTGAAGTCCATTTATGGTAGATATTTTCAAGTCTACTTATGGTAGATACATTGAAGTCCATTTATGGTAGATATTTTAAAGTCTACTTACATTGAAGTAAAATTAAGGTATATATAGTGAAGTCTACTTCTTCAATTGGCTTGTTCAATTACCTGGTAAAGTTTTTAGCTGGGAAATGTTGCAAAACAAACTCGGTAACAGCAACAGTTTATTTTTCATTGGCCTTGAATTTAGGTATGACAGTTAGTGTTTACATTCTTAATTAAAATTTTTTTTAATCAAAAGGTTTGAACTTAATTTGGTATGTATTGATTGTCAAAATTTTACAGTGTTATTTTGCATGACTTTAGTTATTTCAATACAAAATTATGAACAAAAGTTGATGCTGTTGATACACTTTTTCAGTTATGCATTTTTGTACAAAGTTTTCCATATGCCTATTTATAGGTCAGTGTGGCTTCCATTGTAAGCTTCAATAAATTTGGCTACTTTATGCACTGTTTGTGGTAGTTATGACACTTGATGCATGAAAATTCTATACATATATGTGTTATGTCATCATCCTATATATTTGTTAGTAGTCCAGTATCATCCTAAGTCACTGTTACCTTAATATCATACTAAACAGACTTTTATCTTCTGTGTTTAACTTTGTGTCACAGGTCCTGCTTACATCTGAGTCATTAAAATAGGCAAGTTATGAAACTGCCAATATATAATAAAAATAAGAAGAAGAAGAAGAATGACTTTATTTAAAGAGGGTAACACAGTCAGCTGAAGAACTAACCTAACTTGAGGCCCTCATACAAAGGAACTTTCTTGTATGCAAATGCACACACATACACACACATACATATGACAGTAGTATGTACATGTATAGACAACAATACATTTACTTTCTTTCCTTTCTCTTGCCATATAGATACTTACCCAAACATATTGGACCCACATAGTCATTATACATGCAATATGCAGTAAGTGACAAATAGATTGGTAGTATATTTAATGATGCCCAGAGGCATTCATGAATATAAATAGTTGTTTTCATTCTCGTTTTAACTTAATCTCTAAAGTCAGTGGATATGGTCATTATAGTAAGTATGCTATACTGCATTTAAATATAGGTCACTGGGATAGCTTATTTATGCTGTGCAGACATTTGACATTTCATGTAATTATTTAAGTAGTTTTGGTTTGTGAACCTTGTGCATTTTGCCTCATGATATGCACTTAGTTAACTTGTAAAACTTATATGTACAAATGAGTTTATCATTGGCATTCAAACAAGTACATTAATATGGTAACTATATCATTGGTATTCATACAGGCACAATATGGTCACATTATCATTAGTATTCATACAACAATATGGTAACATTATGATTGGTATTAAATACAACAATGTGCTAACATTATCATTGGCATTCAAACAAGTACATTAATATGGTAACTATATCATTGGTATTCATACAGGCACAATATGGTAACTATATCATTGGTATTCACACAACAATATGGTAATATTATAATTGGTATTCATTCAACAATATGGTAACAATATTATTAGTATTCATACAACAGTATGGTAAGATTATAATTGGTATTCATTCAACAATATGGTCACATTATCATTAGTATTCATACAACAATATGGTAACATTATGATTGGTATTAAATACAACAATGTGCTAACATTATCATTGGCATTCAAACAAGTACATTAATATGGTAGCTATATCATTGGTATTTATAAAGGCACAATATGGTAACTTTATTATTAGTATTCACACAATGATATGGTAACATTATAATTAGTATTTATACAACAATATGAAAATATTATCATTGGTATTCATACAACAATATGGTAATATTATAATTGGTATTCATTCAACAATATGATAACATTATAATTGGTATTCATTCAACAAAATGGTATCATTATCATTAGTTTTTATACAACAATATGGTAACATTATCATAAAGTATTATTACTAAAATGTAGTAACATCATAATTGGTATTCATACAACAATATGGTAACATTATAATTGGTATTCATTCAACAATATGGTAACATTATCATTAGTTTTCATGCAACAATATGGTAGTATCATCATTAATATTTATACAACAGTATGGTAAGATTATAATTGGTATTCATTCAACAGTATGGTAATATTATCATTAGTATTCATACAACAATATGGTAACATTATCATTAGTATTCATACAACAATATGGTAATGTTATTATTGGTATTCATTCAACAAAATGGTATAATTATCATTAGTTTTCTTACAACAATATGGTAAGATTATCAATGGTATTCATACAACAATATGGTAACATTATAATTGGTCTTCATTCAACAATATTGTAGTATCATCATTAATATTTATACAACAATATGGTAACATTATAATTGGTATTCATTCAACAATATTGTAGTATCATCATTAATATTTATACAACAATATGGTAACATTATAATTGGTATTCATAAAACAATATGGTAAGATTATAATTGGTATTCATTCAACAATATGGTAGCAATATTATTAATATTCATGCAACAATATGGTAACATTATAATTGGTATTCATTCAACAATATTGTAGTATCATCATTAATATTTATACAACAATATGGTAACATTATAATTGGTATTCATAAAACAATATGGTAAGATTATAATTGGTATTCATTCAGCAATATGGTAATATTATCATTAGTATTCAAACAACAATATGGTAACATCATCATTATTATTCATACAAAAATATGGTAACATTATTATTATTATTCGTACAGGCACAGTATGGTAACTTCTGATGGTTGTTTATTGCTATATACTTGTCATATGATGGATGATAACACATTATGGTAATGTCTGTCCATCTGGGAATGCATGTGCCTTTTTAAATGTCTCTCCAGTCAAATTTACGAGTGGCCAATGCACTGATAAAGAACATTCCATCCTTCCTTTATATGTTTGATATAGTGTGCCTATGTGAAAAAACCATGTGGGATATGTTTATGCCACATGGATGCACTCACTGACACTGAAAGTCATAGGGAATATGCCTATCCCACATGAATACACTCACTGACACTGAATGCCATGGTGAATATGCCTATCCCACATGAATGCACTAACTGACACTGAACGCCATTGTGAATATGCCTATCCCACATGAATGCACTCATTGACACTGAAAGTCATGGGTAAAATGCCTATCCCACACAAATGCACTCATTGACACTGAAAGTGATATTATTATCCTTTAATTTCTTGAATGACTGCATTATTTGTTGTTTTAATGCTGAAGGAACAAATTGTGCTGGCTTATAAACAGTAATCATTGTCTACAACAAAATGACCTGTATTTCTAAAGTTCTATCCATGCTAATCTCATGTCATTTTTTCAAAACTAATTCGCTGTGAGGAATTTGATAAAAATAATCCATTATGTGCATTAGTGAGGAATAGAAAAATTGTAGGCAGCAACTCAGCAAAGCATAATTTCCTGCCACTAAATTCTCATCCTTGGATGGGACTTCCCAATCCCACACCATTCCTGACATTAAATTCTAACTCATGAAGGTGACTTCCCAATCCAAGCCCAAGTTTCTTATGTTGGATTCCTTTATTCTTTCCTTTACTCTAGTTCTGCACTTAAGGTCATTTTAATCCTGCCTTGAGATCATACAATGTCTGCACCTGAGTTTGAGCTTGATATTTTGTGTAAATCATTATGAAGGGATTAGAAAAGGTTGGTTTCGATTAGCTGATCAAAAGTTATAGTTGAAACCTAGTCTGAAACTCCAGATGAGAAATTATGTGGTTTTCTGGTCTTCTATTTAATGTGTTCTCAATAAAGTTAGCATTGAAATTCTTTAATGTTTACCATAATGAAGAATTTCCTAATTACTTATGGAAATACTAATTGTTTGTAATTTAAAAATTAAAGCTAGCAGGACACCATACATAAAGTTGAAAATATTTCATTGTTAACTTGAGTTTATTACTAAATATATATTGCTTATAATATCCAGTGCTCCCTCGAATCCCCACAGATCTCTCTGCACCCTCAGTATCCATCAATAAATATGAATGCACAAATTGATTTCATTAAATTCCCTTTTTCGTTTGCCACCCTTACTATCCACCCTCCAGCAGGACTAATCAATATGTAAATGCTATATAAATAATAACGTTCATATACCTCAAACAAGCTGGAAAGTGATTGAAAGTTATTGATCACCTATGGTAAAGGGCGATTAGTATTATCTAAACATGGTTTCAGCTTATCTAGCGAAACCAGTAGTGCATAATACAGTGCTTACCTCCAGTCAGTGTCTTACATGACTGCCCTTAGAACATTCACAATAATAGCCATTTCAAGTTAATGCTAGCAGAAAATATCACCCTGTGTACATTATTAGATCAATTATATGAAAACCAATAGCTTGAGTAAAATAATTTTCAGTAAATCTGTGCAAAGCTTGATTTTATTAAAATTCATTGATCAATGCTGCATGTATCTATGATTTTTATAATTGCATGAAACTGGACATGTAATCAATGGAGCACTGTATTTCAGTTAATACATTTACTATTCATAGTTTTTCAGTTATTTGCTTAAATTAATACATTCACTACTTACTATTTATCTTCTATTTTTCCTTGCATGTATCCATATTTATACAACACTGCCCCTAAGGTTATGCTTTCAAAGGTGGTTGTTAAAGGTCAGTGGTCAATGTCACAAAGCCATCGATAGTCAGAATCTCTGTCTTTCTCTCTCAGTTGATTTTAATGTAAAACATCATTTGGTGATTCTACAGAACATGTGTATGTGTGTACCAGGATATCCCCAGGATGGGCCATTGTGACTTGTCAAGAAAAATTTAATAGATGCAGTTGAGCTGAAGTCGTCTGTGAATCTGCCCCTATGTCACTAATTCAAATATGACACTTGGTGCAAGTGCAATTATAGTTTCTCGACCCATTGGAATTTCTTGAAGGCCACTCATGTCTTTGCATGACCAATTTTCTCCTTAATTTTGCATTGCTTTGCATGACTTGGTGTGTGTGCATGCAAATGCATGTGTATACATGAGTGTATGTATGCATGCATGTGTACATGTGTGTGTGTGTGTGTGACCAGACTAGGGTAAACACCTTATTGTGACTCTTTCCCTCTCTCTCTCTCTCCCTCTCTCTCTCTCTCTCCCTCTCTCTCGCTCTCTTCCTCTCTCTCTCTCCCCCCCCCTCTCTCTCTCTCCCTCTCTCTCTCTCTCCCTCTCTCCCTCTCTCTCTCTCTTTCTCTCTGTTATTTTTTGTGCATTATTTTTAGCTCTACCTATCAAGACCAGATAAGCTTATTGGATGACCTGTTGTATGTCATCCTTCTGTCAGTTGGCACATGTATGCCATTCTCATCATTGACAAGATATTTTTAGAAAAACCCACTTCCAAACAGACTGCTTGTTGTCAGTGATTTTAGACCATTTCAGGCTGACCAGGCATTTCATGAATGCATTAAAAACATTTTATTAGTATTTCATGTCTTCAGTTAAATTTGGAAAGCATGACAGGCTTATCTTCAAAACAGAAATCATGCAGTTTTTTTCTTGCAAGTAAAATCTGCTCTTGAACAGATTGTGTGAACAAAGATGACTACCAACCAGATCCATCACATTGTACTAATACTGCATATGCAAAACAACTGCCATTGCTACAGGCACTCATTTCTGTCATTGAGAAAGGAAATTATTAACAACACCCGCTCACCTTCATGAAATCAAAAAGGTGATTTTAATTCATTTGGTTTGGAATTTGCTGTCTTGACAATTCTGTGCCAATTTTCTTTGTCCTGTTGGTCAGTCATTGATTACCTATATCACTGTAAAAGGAGCCATTCCAAACTTGCTCCCCATGTATGACTTTACAGATCATTTAATAGCCATTTTTGTTGCTTCTGTCTGGATCAGGTTTTGATGCAATGCTTACATTGTGTCATGCAGTGAATAAGCTACAGTTAGTTCTGATTGGTGGTTATTGTTTTACCCTGGACTCGAACAAACAATAACCACCAATCAGAATTGAATGTAACATATTTCACTGTGTTACACACCAGAAGTGTAGCCTTCAAATTTAGTCCAAGTAAACAAGATACAAAGCAACAGAAAGTGCGAATTAAATGATCTGTAAAATATTTAAAACATACATGATGAACAAGTCTGGAATGATTCCTTTATGTTAATAAATAAATGTTATCATTATCTAAACACACTGATGGGATGAAATAACAAATGTGTAAGGGGCAGAAAACAAGTGAAAGAAAGATTTAAAACCATGTTAGTCACCTGGTATTAATTTGTAGAAGGCAAGTATGTGCTGCCAATATTTTTTTTCTGATAGAAATGAATGCAATTTTATGCCTGCAAACAGCTGTCTCAGATGAATTCTCAGCTTAAAAATGCATACACCTAATTATTCACAACTGCTGAAGATTAAACTTGTATAAGGGAACTATTATTTTGTATCGGTTTTTCACCTCTTGTATCAATGTGGTTATTGATATGTTAAAAGTGTTACATGATGCATTGATATATTGATTGATCATTTCATCTCTAATGGATGGCCGTATTCACATGGGGTTTTCATGGGAAGATATGTAACAATGTTTGGTTGGTTCTAAATGAAAATGGTGCTGATCTTACATTCAGTGTGACTACCACAGCAGATAATTTGAACATCTTGTTATTAATCAAAAATATAAAAGATGGTTTTAACGCTCAGCAGTTAAAAAGAAGAAATGATATTATCTTAAATTTCTGGAAATTCTTTTTGGCCAGCAGAGAATCAGTCCATTCAAGGGACTCTTGTGTTGTATCTAGGATAGATATCTTGTTGATAAAATTTCAGTGACTGTCTTTGAACTCTCTGATAAATTTAGGATGCACTTATTTCACACCTTTGCAATGATGAAAATATATTTCAAAATAAAAAACAATATGTTTTGTAGAGGCTGCAGTTGAGGTTGAATAGGCATACTTTTTAAATATTTTGTTTGAACTGGATGATCCACAATTTTATGACAGGATGTGTTTGATTTATTGTCTCATAATCAGAAAAGTACTTGAGAGTGTCATAATGTGACATGTGCCATTAAAATTCTTAACTTCAGCAAGATTTCTTCTAAAGTAATTATCTTGTAGGCATGCATAATGTTTGATTATAAGCCCAGACCCTACATTTGCATAAATTTACCATGCTGGACTTCAAGCTTGCATAGTAAATATACAGCAGTACAGGGCCCATAGAACCAAAACTGCAATATGATGGGTGCATGAAACAATTTCACATTGTTCTTTTTTAATTTAATGACAGTATGTCTCAATTAAAAAACATAATCAGTTTAATCATTCAGTACTCTTTCTCTTGTACCTCCATGATTAGGAATAGTCCAATCAATTTTTATTCTTACAGAGGATAATTTTCTTTGAATTTCAGATTTAGCGAAGACTTGAACCAACAGGACACTTTAGAACTTCCATCACTGCGGAGTCCCAGTCGGTTAGGTTATGCGGATTCTCCCCTTGTCAGTGACAGGTCATTCAACTCTGATGTCTCTCAGGGCAACAATTTCAAACTGATCGACCTTGAACAAGGGGAGGTGGTCATTGGCAATCCAGATCACAGTACAGCAAGAGAGGAATTTCATGAGGACAATAACGAGTGTACAAACAGAAATACTGAGGAGACTGACCAAAACTGTGATTTAATTCCAGGAGCTGAACCTGATTCAAAAAGAAAAAGAACTGGTTCAAGCTTTATTCAGACACGTAGATTCTTACCTGAAGCAGGACAGTCAGCCAAACATCCCTTTGAAAAAACTGTGTATGTGGTAAAATCTGTTCCTGGTGATACATCAAGGTCCAGGCATAGTACACAGTTTGACATTCATTCTATTCAAAAATCTGCCGAGACACAAACTTCTACACAATTAAGAAAAATTCAGTCAGACTCTGGCTATTCAAGCCCTTGCCATCAGTACCAAACTATACCATCCAGCAGTGTTCCTGCACAGTCAAGTGAAGATAAATCACCAAAAAGTGCTAAAATGAGTTACTACGGTACAGGTGAGGTGCTCTCCCCTGTTACCATGTCAAGGCTCCAAGAGAAAGAGGAGTTACAGAGATTGAATGACAGATTTACATCATACATACATAAAGTTCGACAGACTTCAGAAAAAGGAAAGCAGATAGATGCCTCAGTGTTTATTAAATCTACAAAAATCCTAGAAGATGAAGTTAGAAATATAAAGCATTTATATGAAAAGGAATTAGATGATATCAGGTAAGATGGGCAAACATTAGATTCAATGTAAAAACGCAAATACAGCTTTTCAAGATGATATATTTTGCATTGTCTCTATCCAGACAGTGCCGTCCCCACTAAAATTTTACATCATTGCATATGTATTTCCACATTTAGAAGTAAAATTATTTTTTTACAAACCCATTTAATAACACAAGGTTAAGGTGTCATTCAATATAGATTTTCAGTCTGTATTTCCATATCACACAACCAGCTGGGAGATATTTTGGTATCTTTTCTGATGCCCGTGTGTCAATATTTTTCGACACATCAGAGTTATATAAATTCCAATTAGTTTTTAATTTCATTTATACAGTAAATTAGCGACAGGTATTTAAAAAGTGTAAAAGGTGGCCATGTAATAAATACAAAATAGCATTCATGAGTTGATCTGAATTGGTGAAAAGAAGCCTTTTAGTATAGCATATGAATAAATATCGGCCTAACAGCCTTAACATATCACTACATAAGAATTCAAACTCTCTCTTTCCAGTAAAACATAAATGTCAGGATGAAAACATGTATGTAGTTTTGTGTATGTATTGCCACTAACTGCAAATGATTTTATACCAATCTGCTCTCAGATAACATGTCAGAAGATCAGAGTCAGTGTCATTAATATTTCTTTGATTTCACTGGTACAGCATTGATCTTGATTTGTCAACGCATTATTTACACATCTGGGTCGATGCTTTTTGCAGTAGATTGTGTTTATAAAATCTGCTCCAGTAACTAAGGCATTCTTTCATATTTTGTGGATTTCAAATGCTACTAATTCTTGTGGTGACACTATTATATATATATACACACACACACACACTCACTTTTGCAAATGAGGTGAAACTGTAACACAAAATGTTTTCTGATTGAAACTAAAGTGAACAATAATAAAAATTAAGAAATAATAACAAAAAATAAATGTTAAAGATAGAATATATCACTGTAGGTAGTCACATGTACATGTATTGATGTAATTCTTCTGTGTTTTTACTGTTTATGAAATGTCCTTTAGCGTTCCTGATAGGACTGTGAGGTAGGGCTTTTTCATTCTGTTGACTGTATGGCTGGGAAGATGAAAACATCTGCTTGTTGAGAATGGAAATTTTTTGAAAAATTATTCATTTTGACATTTTCACCTAAATAATATGAAAAGTATGAACAATTCAAGGCAGGTAAGTAATTTACACGTGTTTGGAATAAATGTCTATTTGTCTTGGGCTGCTGGAAAAATGATTTATTTTAGACCTGTGTGAATTTCATTATTAGGTTGCAGTTGGAGGCAGCTTACAGAGAAAAGAACAATTTACAGCTCCAGGTACAGAAAAACCAACAAGCTTCTATTGACCTGGAGTCAAGGTAGGGCTAAAAACGGGTACAGAAAAACCAACAAGCTTCTATTGACCTTGAGTCAAGGTAGGGCTAAAAACAGGTACAGAAAAACCAACAAGCTTCTATTGACCTTGAGTCAAGGTAGGGCTAAAAACAGGTACAGAAAAACCAACAAGCTTCTATTGACCTGGAGTCAAGGTAGGGCTGAAAACAGGTACAGAAAAACCAACAAGCTTCTATTGACCTGGAGTCAAGGTAGGGCTAAAAACAGGTACAGAAAAACCAACAAGCTTCTATTGACCTGGAGTCAAGGTAGGGCTAAAAACAGAAGAAATAATATGTTGATTAGAAATAAAATATCAGATTGCATATTTTGTTCTATAGTTTTACATTTCTAGGATCTGGACTTAAACTGTTTGGACTTAAATTGACCTATCACCATAGCAGTGATAACCATCTCTACTCATCAACATAGCACGGCGCATAAAATTAGGGTATTTTATGTTGACACTGATGTCATGTGACATACAGATAGTGTTAAAAATTGTGAATGCATAAAATTTCATGAAAAAAGATTGAAAAATGCTGAAGTTGTGACGGTTTGAATTTGTGCATGAGATAAAGTGGCAGTCGGTTAACTGACATATATTTCATTATGTACTTGCTTGTAATTCAAGTCCAGCTACAAACTGCATAGACCAGGATCTACTATCGTATATTGTTCCAATGGATTGGAGTCTATGCCGTTTCTTAGAAGAAATCAGTAGAGCAAATAATACAGACCTGGATTTGCTGGTGCAGCTTGCGACAGCAGATCAGGGTCTGTGTTGTTTGCAGTTAAATTCATTGTGTAAGCTGGTTCATACAATATGTCTGAATGTCCATCAGATTTCTACTGGACCTTTAAATCATACTTTTTCCAGTCGTAATATTGGTCAGTGATTGATAGGTATCAGCACGTGTTTGGATTTAACTGACATATGCAATATGTTAGTTGATCAGGTAAAATAAAAAATTTTATTGAACAAGGGTAACTCTGTTCGTGACTAATCTAAGATACAAATGCATGCAAAATTCAATCTGCCAGTTTTCATCTCGCACATACATATGCACAAGCAGACACACATTTTCATATTCTTCAAATTATGCACCCAGCCTGATTAACTAGGTACACGTGTAAATGGTATACAAACTAAAAGACTAGTGATGATGTTCACAAGTCAGAGTTAGATGTATGCATAACCAGCATACATTTACACACAGAAATGAATCCGGAGGAGGTGGATGGGCCTTGTGCTATTAATTAAGCCCTATCTTTCATCCATTTTTAAATGCCACTGTTGTGAAAGACTGGCATACAAAAAGATTCTTTGAATCCTTTTGGGATAAGTTTCCATATAACTGCCTGAGAGTATTGAAAACTGATTTTATATAGTTCTTTCTATGGTTTTGGAATTCAAAATTTCATGGCTAATCAGTGATCTAATGCTCTGACTGGATTCTCTACATTAAAATGTGTTTCTTAGGTAAACCGCAGTCAACCCAACATAAACTTTATACATTTTTCTGTTTTCTTTCTTATTAATTTTCTATGATCAGAGTAGAGTAAACCAAATACCAAGAATTTTGTCCTTGGAAACTTCTCAAATTTCTTACTATTACAGAAAAAGATAAAGTCATAATTTTTGTTTAAAATTTGTTCATTTCCACAGTTTTATTTTTAACAAAAACTTTATTTTCATGTACAACCATGCCATTCCCCTTACATGTACAACCATGCCATTCCCCTTATATGTACAACCATGCCATTCCCATTACATGTACAACCATGCCATTCCCCTTACATATACAACCATGTCAGTCCCCTTAATGTACAACTATTCATTCCCATTACATGTACAACCATGCCATTCCCCTTACATGCACAACCATGCCATTCCCATTACATGTACAACCATGCCATTCCCATTACATGTACAACCATGCCATTCCCCTTACATATACAACCATGCCAGTCCCCTTAATGTACAACCATGCCATTCCCATTACATGTACAACCATGCCATTCCCCTTACATGTACAACCATGCCATTCCCATTACATGTACAACCATGCCATTCCCCTTACATATACAACCATGCCAGTTCCCTTAATGTACAACCATGCCATTCCCATTACATGTACAACCATGCCATTCCCCTTACATGTACAACCATGCTATTCCCATTACAAGTACAACCATGCCATTCCCCTTACATATACAACCATGCCATTCCCCTTAATGTACAACCATGCAATTCCCATTACATGTACAACCATGCCATTCCCCTTACATGTACAACCATGCCATTCCAATTACATGTACAACCATGCCATTCCCCATATTTCCACATCTGAAACATGTTTAATGCCATCTGAGGATTATTTTCTAGTTTCATTTTGAAGCTTTGTTCGTCAGAGAAAGAAGTTTCATCAGCATATAAATCAGTTGATGATTCTGTCTATGTGGAATTTGATCAATATCAAATGATGCACTCGATGGATCCAAACAAATGGTGTGTCCCAAAATCCAGCTACTTCATAACCATGTCATCCTGAATTACACCCATTAAACTCAAACCATGTCACTTTAACTGCATCATCCTCAATTACAATCCATGAAACTCAAACCATGCCAGTTTAACTGTGTCATCCTCAATTACAATCCATGAAACTCAAACCATGTCACTTTAACTGCATCATCCTCAATTACAATCCATGAAACTCAAACCATGTCACTTTAACTGCATCATCCTCAATTACAATCCATGAAACTCAAACCATGTCACTTTAACTGTGTCATCCTCAATTACAATCCATGAAACTCAAACCATGTCACTTTAACTGCATCATCCTCAATTACAATCCATGAAACTCAAACCATGTCACTTTAACTGTGTCATCCTCAATTACAATACATGAAACTCAAACCATGTCACTTTAACTGTGTCATCCTCAATTACAATCCATGAAACTCAAACCATGTCACTTTAACTGTGTCATCCTCAATTACACCCATTAAACTCAAACCATGTCACTTTAACTGCATCATCCTCAATTACAATCCATGAAACTCAAACCATGTCACTTTAACTGTGTCATCCTCAATTACAATCCATGAAACTCAAACCATGTCACTTTAACTGTGTCATCCTCAATTACAATCCATGAAACTCAAACCATGTCACTTTAACTGTGTCATCCTCAGTTACAATCCATTAAACTCAAAACCATGTCACTTTAACTGTGTCATCCTCAATTACAATCCATGAAACTCAAAACCATGTCACTTTAACTGTGTCATCCTCAATTACAGTCCATGAAACTCAAAACCATGTCACTTTAACTGTGTCATCCTCAGTTACAATCCATGAAACTCAAACCATGTCACTTTAACTGTGTCATCCTCAATTACAATCCATGAAACTCAAAACCATGTCACTTTAACTGTGTCATCCTCAATTACAATCCATGAAACTCAAAACCATGTCACTTTAACTGTGTCATCCTCAGTTACAATCCATGAAACTCAAAACCATGTGACTTTAGCTGTGTCATCCTCAGTTACAATCCATGAAACTCAAAACCATGTCACTTTAACTGTGTCATCCTCAATTACAATCCATGAAACTCAAAACCATGTCACTTTAACTGTGTCATCCTCAATTACAATCCATGAAACTCAAAACCATGCCACTTTAACTGTGTCATCCTCAATTACAATCCATGAAACTCAAAACCATGTCACTTTAGCTGTGTCATCCTCAGTTACAATCCATGAAACTCAAAACCATGTGACTTTAGCTGTGTCATCCTCAGTTACAATCCATGAAACTCAAAACCATGCCACTTTAACTGCGTCATCCTCAATTACAATCCATGAAACTCAAAACCATGTGACTTTAGCTGTGTCATCCTCAATTACAATCCATGAAACTCAAAACCATGCCACTTTAACTGCATCATCCTCAATTACAATCCATGAAACTCAAACCATGCCAGTTGAACTGTCATTCCCGATTACAATCCAAGAAACTCAAATGATGCCAGTTTAACTGTCATTCACAATTACAATCCAAGAAACTCAAAACTGTGTCACTTTAACTGTGTCATTTGCAATTACAATCCATGAATCCCAAACCATGCCAGTCATCCTCAATTATAGTCTATCAAAAGTCAACCATGCCAGTTTAAATATGTGATAAATATTAGTTTAAGATGATCAGATTTGATTTGGTTGACTTCTATTAAATTGGTTCAACACAGGAGTACATTATTATGCTTTAGTACAATGCTAAAGTTGGTTCGATTGTGAAGAAAATTGGATTAAAAACCCTTGACTTTATCTAGACAATAAAATACCATTTATACTTGCATAAAAGTCAAGGTTTTAAAAAAAATGTGAATCAGATAAGTGTTCAACTTACCATATATATTCTCATACAAGTTTTAGTCAACTGCAAACTGCCTAGACCCAGTTATACCATTGCACATTGCACCAGAAGATTATTGATATGCAGTTTGTTAGATTGAAGCTATAGTCCTTGAACAAAGAACATTGACCCTGATATAATGTTTGTGCATTTTATGATGGTAAATCATGGTCTGTGTTATTTGCAGTTGGATTTGACTTTTATACTAGTATGTATGGTATGAGTCAGACATAACTCAGAACTTAAGACTTATAAACCAGACATGTTAAAGATGATACTAAAACATTTACCAGTTAAGTCAGTTACTTATGAGGCACCTAAGATGAAGTATGACAAAACAAATGTAAACTTATAAGGCAGTAGCGATGGTTATGGTCAAATGGATGGTACACCATTAACTTTTTTTGTTGTTCATTGTTGTTGTATGGTTTAACGACATTTTTCAGCACAAGATAGACTATACATGGTGACCAGTATAAATGGTGGAGGAAAAACTGGGGAAAACCCTGGAAAGAACCACCGACCCATGAGAAACTACTGGCAAGCTTTCTCACATACCCACATTGGCCAAACCTGAATTAACTTTTTTTGTGTAATTCTACTATACCAGTTCATTTCCTCGCAGATTTTATGTCAAAATTCATTCTAACTTACAAAAGGGTCATTGAGAAAATAACATTTACAAATTTGAAGAAGGTTGTTAATACAGTAGAACCTGTCTTGAAAGACAACCCTTTCTGCCAAAAAAGTTTGGTCTCTCAAAAATGGTGGGATCTCATAAGAGGTCACAATGCTGTATAATCAATAAATTTGTGCATTGAGAATATGGTGTCTCAAGACAGGTGGTCTCACGTAGCAGTGGTCTCTCAAGACAGGTGGTCTCACGTAGCAATTGTCTCTCAAGACAGCTTTCACTGTATAAGTCGGTTGAGTTAGAAATAAATATATACAGAAAGCAGACAAAATCCATTTTGCCAAATGGTGATCAAAATGTCACTCTACATTGCTTTTAAAGTTAGCTCTTTTCCGCTTTAAAAAATGAATATCAGTAATTGAAGTATTTGAAATATGAGTAGATTTACAAACACATTGTATTGCATATCAATACTGAGGTATCATATTCGAACAACCTGAATACCTGATGATGTTTACCAAATTGATGGGGAAAAAAATCTGTACTAGTAGTTTTAGTTGCATTAAAAGTAAATTAATGTGGTTTTAGTTGCAATGAGACCTCTCACATAGAACACTCAATACACCACACAAAAGTTGTCCTATATGAAAGATGTATGCAACGTTCCCTCTAATATTTTTCCTGTGTGTAACTGGTGGTTGTTTGAGCAGCCTCATTTTCGTGTGAGCAAAACATTTTCAGAAACATTTGTGATTGTAAATTGTAACTACTGACTATATACACGTTTGTAATAATGACATTTTTTTAAAGAAGATGTATGGTTTAGAAATCACGTTTAGTTTTCATACTTTATCGCAATGAAAATGTTATGCTGTGATTATGAATGCACCACTAAACTAAACTAGAATTTGTTATTTGCTACCAAAACTTGTGTACGGAATTCTGAAACTGCTGTGCGGCATTTTCTAATGAAGGAACATTGGATGTACTTATATGGAGGTGAAAAATGGAGATAAAATTAATATTAGGGTTTTCTATAGGTTGAACTTACAGTTCTTTGATTGGTCATTGTGATTTAATATCAGCCAATCAAGCATTATAATTTACAGCTTAGTCTGAGTAATGCAAACTCTGAATGATAAGTGTATACCTTTTTTAATTAGTGAAAGGTATATGTGGTTAATTTTTATATGCATTTAAGGATAATGCATGTATTATGATCCTGTTGCATCTAAAGTTTCAGTCATGTTAATGTTGTTTGTTCTACTGATTACTTCTTACAAGCTGCATAGACTATAGTCTGCCAGTGCATTTTGTGAAAGCAGATTTGGGTCTGTGAAGTTTCCAGTTGGATTTGACTTAAGTGAGTATATATGGTAGTTGATTTATCTAGAACATATTTTACCAGCATCTCAGTTTGGTGAATTATAAATTAGCAGTTATTTATATTGTTTCTTTTTAGTTAAATTCATTTTTATTATGTAGTTTTTACCTCTGTTATGTAACAGACTGTCAGTTGAAAATGACCGGAATCGAAGACTTACAGATGAAATCAACACATTGCAACGAAAAATCACACACATGGAAACTGAGCTCTTGGAAGTGCGCTCAGTAACTGGTCAACCAAAGGGTGATGTTGAATCTCTCCGCCACGAAATAGATAAACTAGTACGGGAGAATCAGGAACTTAAAAGAAGGTAAATTTTCCTCTTGAATAACAGATTTCAACTAATTTAACCTGAATGACCTCTTTTTCTAAGTGTTCCATGGCAAAAAAAATCTAAATATTATGATTTGTTCAGCTGCTGCTACAATGGTCCCCATATTATGACGTGTCTCTATAGATAGAGAGATCAGTTTATTCTGCTGTACTGTGTTTGTTTGTTTTTCAGCCTTATACTAAAGTATATTGCCTTTACATTATGACTAATTTCACCTTGACAATCATTTATAAGTATTTTCAGGTGAACATTTGCTCAGTGCTATTTAAGTAAGTTATAAAAAAAATGTGAATTATTTAAACCTTCTTAACCTGGTTCACAATTGAAGTGACACTTTCCAATTTAATTGTGTAATATCTTCCTCATATCATCGATGAGGTCCCACATTAATTTATTTACAATACCGGGTACATTAGATGTTTTTGATTTACTTTTAACTAAGTACATTGTGCAAAGAATATTAAAGGGAAACAACTCCTAAAGTTCATTTTAGATGAGTTGTCTATCCTACAACCTTGATTCATGTAGGAAATTATGTTTGAATATTAACATATTCCTAAGCATTTATGTTCATTATGCAGGAAAAGAGTAAAATATTTCAGTGGAATTTCTAGAGTAGATGGTACAGAGATACCTGTCTTGAAGAAACACTGCTATGTAAGACCACCTGTCTTGAGAGACCATATTCTCAATGCAATTTTGGGGGGATTATATAGCATTATGACCTGTTATGAGAGACCACCTGTCTCAAGAGACCATACTTTTGGTCATAAAGGGTGGTCTTTCAAGACAGGTTCTACTGTATATTACATATGATCTTAATAAATATAAACTTCTTAAATATTAAGTATTGGAAATGGTCCACAGATTCCCTTTCTTATCTCACCTTGTTCTGAGAGAAAAATGCACGATGTAGTGAGCTTGATGTCATCCATCTGAAGCCTCAGCTTCTGCATCAAGTTGTCAAATTGTTTTTTAACTTTAAAGCAAGTGAGAGATTTTGTGGAACCATTGTTTATATAGTACATAAAAATAGTGTGTAACTGGCATTACATATTTTGGAAGGGAAATAGAGGGACTGGTTTAGCTGAGCTTACATATTTTGGAAGGGGAATAGAGGGACTGGTTTAGCTGAGCTTACATATTTTGAAAGGGGAATGGAGGGACTGGTTTAGCTGAGCTTACATATTTTGGAAGGGGAATGGAGGGACTGGTTTAGCTGAGGTTACATATTTTGGAAGGGAAATGGAGGGACTGGTTTAGCTGAGCTTACATATTTTGAAAGGGAAATAGAGGGACTGATTTAGCTGAGCTTACATATTTTGGAAGGGGAATGGAGGAACTGGTTTAGCTGAGCTTACATATTTTGGAAGGGAAATAGAGGGACTGGTTTAGCTGAGCTTACATATTTTGGAAGAGAAATGGAGGAACTGGTTTAGCTGAGCTTACATATTTTGAAAGGGGAATGGAGGGACTGGTTTAGCTGAGTTTACATATTTTGGAAGGGGAATGGAGGGACTGGTTTAGCTGAGTTTACATATTTTGGAAGGGAAATAGAGGGACTGATTTAGCTGAGCTTACATATTTTGGAAGGGGAATAGAGGGACTGGTTTAGCTGAGCTTACATATTTTGGAAGAGAAATGGAGGGACTGGTTTAGTTGAGCTTACATATTTTGGAAGGGAAATAGAGGGACTGATTTAGCTGAGCTTACATATTTTGGAAGGGAAATGGAGGGACTGGTTTAGCTGAGCTTACATATTTTGGAAGGGAAATGGAGGGACTGGTTTAGCTGAACTTACATATTTTGGAAGGGAAATGTAGGGACTGGTTTAGCTGAGGTTACATATTTTGGAAGAGAAATGGAGGGACTGGTTTAGCTGAGGTTACATATTTTGGAAGGGAAATAGAGGGACTGATTTAGCTGAGCTTACATATTTTGGAAGGGAAATGGAGGGACTGGTTTAGCTGAGGTTACATATTTTGGAAGGGAAATGGAGGGACTGGTTTAGCTGAGCTTACATATTTTGGAAGGGGAATAGAGGGACTGATTTAGCTGAGCTTACATATTTTGGAAGGGAAATGGAGGGACATGGTTTAGCTGAGCTTACATATTTTGGAAGGGGAATGGAGGGACTGGTTTAGCTGAGCTTACATATTTTGGAAGGGAAATGGAGGAACTGGTTTAGCTGAGCTTACATATTTTGGAAGGGGAATGGAGGAACTGTTTTAGCTCAGCTTACATATTTTAGAAGGGGAATGGAGGACTGGTTTAGCTCAGCTTAAATATTTTGGAAGGGAAATAGAGGGACTGGTTGAGCTAAGCTTACATATTATTTCAACACATCTTACATTGTTTGTATTATATCATCCTTTTCAAGAGTATCTTTTGTACTTACTGTACATACCATTTTTTTCTATATATGCCTTGTCAGAGATCCTTAAAAATCACTGTATTTGCCAGACAATGCCTGTCAGAATTCAAAGGTTTTGACAGCCACATAGTCAGAGTAACTGGACATTGGTCATTGGTCATTTCAAATATCAACTTGTCCTTGATTTGTTCATCAAATAAACATCTTAACAAAGTAAAATTTAAAGATAACTAGGTCTGATTTCCAGATTGTTTCTTTGCTTATCTGACTAATTTCAATTCAAGGTTGACTAATATTGTTTCTTTGTTGGATATTCAATAGATTTGCTTTAAAGCTTCTTTGGTCACTTTCTTTGAAACACTGCAGCCATAAAATAGAAGTGTGAAAGCTCATCTCCTGGACTTATCAAAAATCCTATAATTGAATGACTCACCCTTGGTTCTGTACTAGAGACATTACATCTATCAATCACACAGTATGGTTTCTTTTTTGGTGTGTATGCACATAATACCTTTAGAACAAAATATGTGAAACCTAATTAAGAAGAAATGATAATAAAAACAGTAACTGTTATTATCATCCTCCAAATTTTGTTTCAGGATGTGATCAAATAAAACGTCATCATCCAATTTTACTTGAAATGCCTGTTAATTAGATTTTACATATTTTGTGTGTAGGTAGTTGGCTTGTTGTTTAGTATTTTTTCAACATAGATTGATGATATTCAGTTGTATAGAAGAAACAATATACTTTCAAAATAAATAAATAATTGGAGAGGAAACCAGTTAATCTTGAAAGGATAATACCAACACTACATATTATCTGGTGCATTTAATAATTAGGTTTATCAATGCTTTGTCACCACTTGTTATATCTCATTTGAATGTTTTTATAATAAATTAAATTTTAAATATCTGACTGACACTTTATTTTCATGAACAAAAAATCTGGCAAGAGCCATTAGTTTTTCAAGAAATATATCAGAAGTCCAGACATTTTTATATGCTGTCAGATATTTAAGAACAATATTAAAGTTTTGACCAGTTGTTTAGTGTTTTAGAATAATCGGTGCAGTTGAGACAGAAAAGGTAATATATTGATATATTATTTAAAAAAATGAGTTGCAAAAAATTACATTTTATAATATTTTGGAAACAGCTTTCAGTTACATTTTATAATATTTTGAAAACATCCTTCAGTTTTTGAGGTTTTTTTTAATCAACAAAAAATATTTTCATGACCCTTATCAGTTGGCGATATATCTAATGATATCAAGGGATTTCCCGTAAACTAATTACAAATTCATTATGGTGACTGAATTCATTCATTGAATGGTCACAGTGACCTACTTTTTATACACCAGTGAGTATGGTAAGTTTTTGCATTGAGCTCAGTTTCTTTGACACTGTTATATGAACAATCATAAAACTTGATGGCTTTATTCATCTTGGAGGGTTCTACACAAAAAAAACAACCAGAAAAGCAGGTCACAGTGATCTGCTTTTTATTCTTTATAGCAATTTTACAAGACGTTTGAATTATTCCGTAATGTAGCAGAAGATACATATCATTCTGCAGAATTTCTCTTCAGTTATTCAGTACAATTACAGATATGAAAAAGAAACATTGATGCTTCAAGATTCAGAAGACAAACTTCAGCAAATTAAAAAGAAGATGGAATTTGACGAACAAGTTCACAGTCAGCAAATTCACGAGCTTCAAGACAGACTTGAAAATTCCTCAGCAACCGTTATCAGCCTGGAGTCACGGCTGCGTGATTTGAGCAGAACTGATGATGCCATTCCAGAAATCCTGAAGCAGGTTCGAGAGGCCTCAGATCTAGAACTCAAGAGATTCAGAATAGAGTCAGAGGAACAATACAACAGAAATGTGAGTGCTGTCCTATGGTGCATTTAAAAATTATTATTTTTGGTAAATTTCATGAGGTTACAGTTCAAGATACTGACAGTGTCATAAACAATGTCCCCATCACATATACATAGATACTATAAGAGTTAGCGCCTGTGTCAGTGTTGGGAGCTCTCCACTTTGGAGGTGGATTCTCAATATGGTCACATAAAAAAAATATTGATAAGATCTATTTTTTGGCTGATTTAACTAAACACTGTAATTGGAAATGAGACACAAGGTATGCTTCATGTTGTAGGACAGTTTTAACAGACACTTCGTTACAATGGTCCATGCTGGGATGGAGATGTATACATTTAGTAACGGATGTTTTTGCGTGAGTTTTAACAAAATAGAGAAGTATGTGTTTATTAAGGGATATGATGGTATTATATTAAATAACATAAAATAAAGGAAGGTAATGTCAGTCAGGAAGTCAAATTGTTGCAAAAATTAGGAATTTATAAACTTCTCAAGTAAAAGACTGAGACCTCAGTCATTAAAGAAATCATAATTCCTTCCAAGAAAAAGCTTTTTAAGACTTTTGTATGGGAGTAGAGTAGGCAGAACTGAATGTTTTCTGCTGTTATTTTAATAGATTTAATAGAGATATCTGATCTTAATCTTTCAAGGGACTATCTCAGTCTTGAAAGCTTCATGACTTTAAGGCCAGGTACAAAAATACTGAAAACCATATTTATGGAAATAATAGGGTCACAAGCTAAGCAGACAAATGTTAAAATAGCTATGTGCTTTCTCATAATTAAGATCAGTTTTCCACTTGCTGTACAAAAATTGTAGCATTAGAGTGTGACATTCAATCCCATATCACACTAGATCACCCCCATCTTGGTCTTGTCACAAATTTTCCATGTACTTTTTTATACTAATTTTGTAAATGTATATCTGTGGCAGTTATATTATGATCTTTCAAAGAATATTGATTGATGAGGAACATGAAAACTGAGCAATTACCATGTAAAGGTATGTGAAATAAAAAATTTAAAAAATAACACTTGTAGCTAAGACACTCAATATGACATGCTTTACACAACCTGCTAGACTGATACTATATCATAATTGATGAGTACTTATCTTTCATGTATCATAAATATTTTATTCAGATATATAAATTTTCCATGATAGCAAATTCAACTTTCAGCTTGACAAATGGCTGGTGAAATTCCTTAATTGTGATACCTGCATTCACCTCATGGTAAGACTTTTCCAGCCATGAGAACATTAATATTATGTTGTGTTAAAGCTTTGGCAGGTTGTAAACAAAGGAGATATGTCATAGAAGGGATCCAAATGAGTCAGCATATCCCATGGAACCCTTGTAGATAACCAGACTGTTGTTACCTCCAGTCTCTTTGTCAGATCAGTGCCTTAAACAATCAGACTGTTGGTACCTCTTGTCTTCCTTCTTCAGACCAGTGCTTAGAACACTCAGACTGTTGTTACCTCTAGTCCACTTTTTTCAGACCAGTGCCTTGAACACTAAGATTGTTGTTATCTCCAGTCTCTTTCTTTAGATCAGTGCCTAGAACACTCAGACTGTTGTTACCTCTAGTCTTCTTTTTTCAGATCTGTGCCTAGAACACTCAGACTGTTGTTACTTCTAGTCTTTTTTCTTCATATCAGTGCCTAGAACACTCAGACTGTTGTTACTTCTAGTCTTTTTTCTTCAGATCAATGCTTAGAACACCCAGACTGTTGTTACTTCTAGTCTTTTTTCTTCAGATCAATGCCTAGAACACTCAGACTGTTGTTACCTCCAGTCTCTTTCCTTAGATCAGTGCCTAGAACACTCAGACTGTTGTTACCTCCAGTCTCTTTCCTTAGATCAGTGCCTAGAACATTCAGACTGTTTTTACTTCTAGTCTTTTTTCTTCAGATCAGTGCATAGAACACTCAGACTGTTGTTACTTCTAGCCTTTTTTCTTCAGATCAGTGCCTAGAACACTCAGACTGTTGTTACCTCCGGTCTCTTTCTTCAAATCAGTGCCTAGAACACTCAGACTGTTTTTACTTCTAGCCTTTTTTCTTCAGATCAGTGCATAGAACACTCAGACTGTTGTTACTTCTAGTCTTTTTTCTTCAGATCAGTGCCTTGAAGGCTCAGATGGACAATGACGCAGCAACTATTGAGAGGCTGACAATGGATAAATCCCAACTCCAGGGTGGCGTGGGGGAACTTCATGCTAAGATCCGATCACTGGAGGGGCAGGTAAACTGCATCCAGAAATACCACTTTGTCATACAGCTGAAAAGAACATTTTTTTTCCAAATATACTGATTAATTGATTCATTGATTAATTGGTTGATTGATTGATAATGTAATATACAACCGTTAGTGACTTCACCAGGGTGTAAATTCCCTTATATGTTTAAGTTTTAAATTATTGAATATATATTAGAGAAGACATTGAAGTAAAGAAAAGAATCAGATCACGAGCTAAGATATATAGTATATTTGCTTAGATTATGTGAGTAATGGATATATTTTGTAGAATGGATTACACTATTTTCACCCACAAGATAAAATATGCCTGTTATTCACTCAGAACAGGCAAAATTTACTTGTAATTTTAAACTCAAACATATTTGCTAGCAATAGTTAGAACAGATTGAATTGCAGCTTTCTTATATATCCAGTTTGATAATGTTAACTCATTTACTGTTGATGTTCTGCATGGATATTTGCACAGAAAATATCAGTAAAAATCATAATTCTCTTTCCAAACTCATGGTAAAAATGCACAAACACAAAACAAAATTGAAGACAATTAATAAGCAATATGTGGGATTTGAACCCAGTACTCATGCATGAGAGGTGACCACATAACCAATGGCAGATCAGATTTCTTGGTCATAATAATACAATATTTTTCAGCATTCATTAAGTTAATTATTAGAATTATTTATGTTGGAAAATCCAACTCATTGACTTGCATAAAATATAATTTCTTTGTAATGTTATTTTCTTCATAAGGAAGTTATTCATAAAGTGTGAAAATTGGTATTGCTAATGATGTTGGTTAATTGAGGCATCACAAACATCTTTGTATCTTCCATTATATATTGCTTTACTTTAAAATTTTCTAATGGCTGTGTATATTATTCTTTTCAGCTGAGGACTCTAGAACATCAGAAGTTCTCACTGGAAGAGCTTGTCAAACAGGAGAGAGATCACTCGGCAGACCAGATCAAGGCCATGGAGAAAAAGTTACGTGATATGCAAGAACTTGTGTTTGCCAAGGTGCGCGAGGCCAGTTCTGTTCGAGAATCTTACGTTCCACTCAAAACTGAGATAGAAGCTTTGAAGATTATGCTGGAAGAAGAAGAAAGACGGTAAGTAAAGTTCATTCCAACTTGATTTCAGTCTGTCATTATGGCAGTGTAACAACAAATATGTTTAATCTTTTGCTTTTCTCTTCATGTATATCCACCTGGAATTTCATTTCCACTCAGTAAATTTTGGAGGACCTCCTGGATTGACAAAAAAATTTGGTTTGAGGCTTTATATTAAGATGCCCCAGGTTAAAAGTTTAAAATATAACCAAGTTTGGACAAAAATAAACAGCGTAGTGAACCGCTTTTTGACTGGAACTTTGCTCTTCACTTCAGTTATATTAATGAGACATCTATGTTGTATGGACACATTTCTTGCTGTATGATAATATCCCTATATAAGTATAGTCGAACCTGTCCTGATGGTCAACTTTATTCAGCAGTCACCTGTTCACAATGGCCATCCTAATTTCCCCCCAGCAAGTTTTCTGTATATAATAGTCACCTGCCTTCTCAGTCAGTGGCCAGGTGTCCTAACCAAACATTTGTTCTCCCTGCCTTAAGCGGTCACAAGAGCATATCTACATTGACTGTTCAGTCTTTGCTAACTGAATTTTCACTTTATAAGGAATTAATTTTTTAATAAAGTAATAACATTTGAATTGATGTGCAAGCAATTTTTATCTCCCTTTACTTGTAACCCCCTGTCATGTTGACCATGTAAATGATGTTGTTGTTGTGGGGTTTAACGCCATTTTTCAGCACGATAGGCTATACATGGCGGCCAGTATTAATGGTGGAGGAAGAACCCGGAAAACCCCGGAAAGAACCACCGACCCACGAAAAGCTACTGGCAAGCTTTCTCACATGCCCACATTGGCTGAATCTTAGACTCGAACCGCCGCAGACAGAGGTGAGATGGCAGTGATCCGTAACGAAGAGCGCTTTAGACCACTCGGCCACTCGGGGCCCCTCCGTGTAAATGAAAGATGTTAATATGTGAATTTCAAAAGTGGGTGATTTTTATCGTTAGTATAGAGGGTTGAAGCAATTCATTTGCTGGATGGTGGGAAAAGTAGTTATGTTATTATTGCAAAAACTGAAGTCACCTTTTGAGCTAGTGGGACAGGTATATTTTGATATCTTCATCTATCTTACTGAGTTAAAGCTATCTGTGAAGAAAAATCATTTTTGTCCGTTTTTATTAGGGTCAGGGTCATTCAGTATTGAAAATGTGTCTGTGAAGGCAGGTGAAGTTTTGGTTGATGGGTCACAACTTATACCCATATATGACTTCTTTTGATTTTTTGTTTATCACAGGCTTCTCACATAAGTTGACTGTCTTTTGATTTTTTTGTTTATCACAGGCTTCTCACATAAGTTGACTGTCTTTTGATTTTTTTGTTTATCACAGGCTTCTCACATAAGTTGACTGTCTTTTGATTTTTTTGTTTATCACAGGCTTCTCACATAAGTTGACTGTCTTTTGATTTTTTGTTTATCACAGGCTTCTCACATAAGTTGACTGTCTTGGCATGTTGAGCAACTGACTAATCCAGATGTTTTTTTTATAGCGTGAACAAACAAAGCTGGTGATGAACTTATTTATAGAATGGTTTATAGCAAGCAGGATACAGTAATCTTGTGTGGAAAATAAATTTGAGAGAGAACAGCATATACCAATCATAATGATTTTGTATAATAATGCAAATAAAAAGTCATAATAATAATAATAATAATAATAATAATACTGTAGTAATAAGTCATAATATAATAATAATAATAACAATAATAATAATACTGTAGTAATAATATTAATATTAATAATAATAATCATAACCATCATTATCATCTTAATAATGACAACAATATTCAATGCATGGTATTGGTTAAAAAATCAAACATCAATTTTAAAATATGAACCTCTGTACAACAGTCACCTGTGTGCAACTGCCAGGTTTGCCTTTTCCCATGAGTGCCCATAATTGACTGGTCTGACTGTGTATGTGTATGGCCAAAGCTCTTCATGCATAGATAAACATTTCCTGCTTGTGGATCGATATTTGATCTGTATAGTGTACACAGTTACCTATCCACTTGTCCCCATTCCCATTTTACCCAAACACCACAGTTTTGTCTCTATGTGATCCCATTCCCACTACACCCAAACACCACAGTTGCCTCTCCATGTGTCCCCATTCTCACTACACTCAAACACCACATTTGCTTTTCAGTGTGATCCTATTCCCACTATATCCAAATCCATAGAGGTTAACAATTAATAGAATTGCCTATTGCAACATAAAGAGCTAGTTGTTTGACAACAAACCCACTTCTTGATGGGTTTTTCTAACTTGATTTGTAAAATTGTTAAAATTTAGCAGAAAATAAGAACATTTTTTTCTCGTTTATTCTTTTTTGTTAAAATACAGTTTTAAATTCACAGGTTACAAGTACCAGTTCAAGTAAATCAACAACAGAAAACATCATATAGAATAACTTCTCCTGTGCTTCCACCGCCATCAACTTTAAGTCAACCTACGTACCCACCACCAGTCTTTCCAGTGACATCTGGCCAAACATTCTACCCACCTCAACAGTCACTAACTACCATGCCACCGCAGACTGTGTCACAAACTTACCATACAACAGGCTACTCTGATGTCCCTTATACAAGTGTTGCAGAACCGGTATACCCCCCTGCACCTCCCACTGAAGAGCTGCCACCTATAGATGTTGGAACAACGACAAAATACACTTATGAGACTACACCAAGTGTGAACCGTCTACATATTGAATCATCTCCCCCAGCTACACCAAAAGCTGTTGGACCTATTTCACGTGCAAAGTCAGCTCCAGGTTAGGAAGAAATGTCATCGTTTTACATGCACATATATAAATAATATAGGTTATCTCCCTTTATTGATTTCAAGAGGTTGATGACTTTAGAGCATTATATGGAGTATTGAGGGTTAATAATTATTTAAAATTTTGCTTGAGTTAAGAAATATTAATATACTGAAAAATGAAATTATGACATTAGTTAAGTACAGCTGTCCCTTGTTATAATGTCTTCATTATAATATGATTTGAAATATATAATAGTATTGCTGTGAACACCATGATCAGTATTAAACCATTGTAATTCAATGTGTATTAAATATATGACAAAATTATTTGAAATATATAATATTGCTATGAACTCCATGACCAGTATTAAACCATTGTAATTCAATGTGTATTAAATATGACAAAATTATTTGAAATATATAATATTGCTATGAACTCCATGACCAGTATTAAACCATTTTAATTCAATGTGTATTAAATATATGACAAAATTATTTGAAATATATAATAATATTGCTATGAACTCCATGACCAATATTAAATCATTGTAATTCAATGTGTATTAAATATATGACAAAATGATTTGAATTAATTAATGGTATTGCTATGAACTCCATGACCAGTATTAAACCACTGTAATTCAGTGTGTATTAAATATATGACAAAATGATTTGAAATATATAATAGTATTGCTATGAACTCCATGACCAGAATTAAACCATTTTACTAGAATGTTTTCAGTATTATAACTATATGTCTGATTGGCATTCTCACCATACCAGTTTAGTACTTACTAATACAGTTGGCAGTTATGAAGTCGAACTACTTTGTTATCTACTATTAATTTCACTAGTACAACTGTATTATCTATATTCTTTTTTATTTCATCCTGAAACACATAACATCATCAAATTTTCACCATGCCTTGGTCAGCAGTTATGTAGCACAGTTACTATGCTATTACTATTACTGTCACTGACATTTTGTCTTTTATTTGTCTAGTTTACTGCAACACACATTGACATCACTGAATTTTCAGTCAGTTTCAACAAGTTACAGTTCAGCACATAATTCAGTCAGCATTTATGGTCATCAAGTACCACATTGTCAGTTATTAAGTATTGCAACCTCATCTGTCCCCAAAATATGGAAAACTGCAAAAGTAACTCCTATTCACAAATCTGGTTCTAAGGATGATGCTGATAACTACCGACCAATTTCAATACTACCAAACTTGTCAAAATTGATTGAAAAACATGTCCATGACTCATTCATGTCATATTTAACCAAACACTTGCTGTTACACCCTAATCAATCAGGCTTTAGACAGAACCATTCCTGTGAGACTGCCTTGATCTCCCTAACTGATAAATGGCTTCAAGCACTTGACCAAGGTAGAATAATAGGAACTGTATTTGTAGATTTCAGGAAAGCTTTTGACATGGTGGATCATGAAATCCTTTTGAAGAAACTGAAAATCTACCAGTGTGATGAAAGAACAATTAGATGGTTTACTTCCTACTTAAATGAGAGAACACAACATGTTTACATAAATAACGTTCTGTCTGAACCTGAAACAATTAGATATGGAGTACCACAAGGCTCAATTCTAGGTCCACTACTATTCATTTTATTTATTAATGACCTACCACTTTTACTAAGAGACTCAATAACATCTACAGATCTCTATGCAGATGACACAACATTGTCAGACATCCAAAACACAAAGCATGAGCTCGAAATTTCTTTACAGAATGCCCTAAACAAACTGGAAAACTGGTGCACATGTAATGGCATGGTGGTAAATACTGGTAAAACTAAAATATTACTTATCTCAACACGGCAAAGAAGGACAAATCTTGATAGTGATGAACTATGTCTGACATGGAAGGATACAAATCTGCAAATAGTCTGTCATGATAGGCTACTTGGTGTTCTGGTAGATAATAACCTATCATGGACTGAACATATCAAACATACCAGTAAAAAAGTCAATTCAAGTTTATGGCTTCTCAGTAGGATAAGACATTTTCTCCCTGAAAGGCACAGGAAACTATTTTATAACAGTTACATACAACACTATTTGGACTACTGTAGTACAGTATGGGGTAATTCAAATGATAAAAACATAGCAAAGCTGGCACATCTTCAAAAAAGAGCATTTGGGCTAATATCAATCCAGAAAGAAAGCAAGGAAAGTTTAGCTGGTAGGTTAAAAATATTACCTATTAAAGACCGAATCTGTTTGAGAAAAGCCAAATTAATGTACAGGATATCTCAGAATAGTGCTCCTGAATATTTACAATCACTATTCCAGTATAGGCTACCTGGTAATACTCCCCACCTGCGATCCATGTCAACCAAACAGTATAAAATTCCCAAACCAAATAAGGAGTTATTTAAAAAAAGTTTCCAATACTCTGGAACTCTGCTCTGGAATAGTATTCCAGCTGAGATTAGAAATGCCCACTCTATTTCCTTCTTCCAAACCCAATATATCCAGTGGCTTCAGAGATGCAGCTTAAATAAATGAATTCCTTTGTATGAGGGCCTCAAGGTAGATTAGTTTTTAGCTAATTGTGTTACCCTCTTTAAATAAGGTCATTATTATTATTATTATTATTATTATGAAGCCTCCCTTCCTCCTTCCCCTTCCAGGAACCATAGTTGCTCACTTGGTAGAGTGTCATACTTGTAATCCAAGAGTTGTAGGTTCAACATCTATGCTGAACAGTATGGGAGACCTAACTCAGTGTTTCCATGGGAAAGACATTTAGCTCCCAATTCCATTACATGCTATAGTCTACAAAGTGATTAAAGTGCCATTAACTCACAACAAAAC
The DNA here is from genome assembly GCA_028554795.2 of Sinohyriopsis cumingii. Classification (NCBI taxonomy): domain Eukaryota; kingdom Metazoa; phylum Mollusca; class Bivalvia; order Unionida; family Unionidae; genus Sinohyriopsis; species Sinohyriopsis cumingii. The sequence continues at coordinate 40,009,894 of CM068836.1, forward strand.
AACCAACTTGCCCTCCCCCTCCACACACACAGTAATGTGATATTTTTTTTGTTCTTGCTTTACCACATTTTGATGCATAATGTGGTTCATGGTTACGTGCCCCAATTGCCATGTTCCAGTGGGAAATTTCTGCTCCATTTGTAGGGTTAAAAGTTGACTTTTGACAAGTTTGGCAATGGAATTTTATGTGGAATTTGCCTATGTGATTTTCACCAGATATGCTAAAATTTGCAAACCTGCAAAAAATACATACAACACTGAAATTTTTTCTCTTTCTTTTTGCTAATTTTAATGAGAAATTAGACTTACTGTATCAAATATTTATTGTTTAGCTGGATCACCTAGAAATGTTCATCTAATTCCATCTTCACTTGGGCAAGGTAAGGACTATTTTGACGAGATGTTTAAGGATCTGACTCGAGAGACATTACAGTCTCCTGCCAGAGCAAAGAGTGCTGGGTCATACAGCCCTGCTGACCGCCCACCATCTGAGAGTCCAAGGCAAACTGATCGAATGTCCCCAGACCGACCAACCAGCTCTGTCTACCATGACTACACAACATCAACATCAAGGTACAAATTTTATTTGTTGTTGTGATGATGTTATTCTTTATTATGGTTCCATAGAGTGTCAGTTTTGTTAATGCTGATCATCCAGACTTTTTGCACTCTCAAACCGCTGAATATGATTTTACCTCATTCCTGGGTGACCAGTACATTAAAATATGATTTTACCTCATTTCTGGATGACCAACCGGTACATTAAAATATGATTTTACCTCATTTCTGGACGACCAACCAGTACATTAAAATATGATTTTACCTCATTTCTGGACGATCAACCAGTACATTAAAATATGATTTTACCTCATTTATGGATGACCACCAGTACATTAAGTGAACTTCATGTTCTTGATTAAAGGAGATTATCAGTATTTTACTTTCTTTAGTTATGGTTATTCTAGCTGATCATTATTGTGACTGGTTTCCTTCCTCTAATTACTAAGTCAGTTTTGTAAGCAAATAAACTTAATGGTTGAGGTATAGTCTCATTTTAATTGGATATTTATTGACTTAAATATATTTATGATGGATTTCATTTCTTTATAAAAATAATGGGAAAGTTTAGCAATTTTGAGATAGGTATGACTTGTGTTTGTGATGCTGGATAGTAACATTATCAAAGGGCTGTAAGTTGACCAGGCAAAGGTCACTAGAGATGACATTGGACACACAGCCATGGTTATTTTCCTGCATATAGCATGAATTAGTCACAAAGATAGTTTCTCAGAAATATTACCTATTCTGTCACCAAAATTCTAAAGTTATCTTACCTTTAAGCTCATCACCAAAAATTATTCTACTGTTGTCTTACATTTAAGCTTGTCACTAAAATTTATTCTACTGTTATCTTACTTTAAGCTTGTCATCAAAAATTATTCTAATGTTATCTTACATTTAAGCTGTCACCAAAATGTCCCGTGGACTCACCAAAGGTCTCTTTAGATTTACTGGCTGTGTCTATGCATATGACTCATTTGAAATATGTCTTTATTTGCAGATTATTACACATCTTTGTCTCAAGTATTTAGATAGAGTTTTCACTTCAGAAACTTTTCGTAATACCTCACGTGTTAATCATTTCAGGTATTTCATTTTAGCCGTTTTAATCATTATATTGGAAAAACATGCTAAAGACGCTTATAGGTCAAGTCCAGCTGCAAACTGCACAGACAAAGATCTGCTGAAGCATAATGCATTGGCAGGTCTGGCTGTTTGCAGTTTGTTACGAGTAAACAGTAGAACAAACAACATAGATCCTAAGCTGACTGCACATTATGCAGCACCTTATCAGGGTCTATTTTGTTTGCAATTAAACTTGACTTTTAAGTATATACTGTAAGGCTTAAGAATCACATTTTGGCATTGATGATATCAGTGTTACCATCATGGCAGCAAATATTATATTTTTATTCAAACGACTGTCTTAAGCTGAGCATTATCTGTGCATCTGTTCTTTTAAGCATCCTTTAACATTTTTCTTGTGGCCTATAACTTTGTAATGGTTTGAGAAATTTGCATGAAACTTTGTTAAGTCTATATTATGATAAGGTGGTATGTTGTATACCTAGCTGCACCCACTGCCTGAAGGTCAAGGTCATGGCAAGGGAAAGTATAAATTATTTGACTTGTGTCTTTGTTCAATGCATAAGTTTTGAACCACTGAAGTTATTTTAATTAAATGTTTGCAATTGTATATATAATGTATAGACCTAGTGTTGATACCTTGGCCACGCTAGTTCCCAGTGCCACAATGTCAAGGTCCCAGTGAAAGAAAACATAACTTGAATCCTTGCCTGGAGAATAACTTTCTAGCCACTAAAGTTATTTAAAGTAATCTTTGACCATTTATACATCATATCAAGACAGTGTGTTAAATACCATAGCCATACATCCTGTCCTTGAGGCGATCTTGCATCTTGTTGGCTGAGCTTATTACCATTCTGAAGGCCATACTTCTGATCTGATTCTGATAAAACTTAGAATGTAGGCTTCTATGATCAAGATATCACATAAATTCAGTAGTGAGCAAGATCTAAACATATTCATAAGTTGATCTTGCACATGATTGACTGAAATTGTTACCACTATAGAGATGGTATTTTTAAATCACATGGATGCCTAGTACATTTAATATGAGCAAAATAAGTAAATTGTATTGAAATTCAGCACAGTTAGAAATAGCTTATAAGTAATATAAAATTTAATAAATTTCCATCTTCTTTTAAGGACTTCTTTCTAAACTAAGGCAAAACAAGGGGAGTAAACCATGGTATTAACTATTGAGAATCACAAGTTTGGAGTTACATAGTTCTTCCTGTTGAAGAACTAAATTTGAGAATACAACATGCAAAACGTTTAATAGACATACTGATTTTATGCTGGCTTTCCACCCATACATCCTGTTGTGCAGAGGTTGTAAAACACCATTTTCTTTGGTGAAAAATGGTATCAGCTGTTAGAAATTTCAAATAGCCATGTATTTTCCAGTTTTCAACATAATATTTACATTTACAGTTTCCTAACATAGCTCTAATTTCTTAATTCCTTTCAAACTTTGCAGAGCGATGGGCAGGTTTGTCTCTTGTATTATTAGCTAGTAATTACTAAGGCTTCACCAAACTCACATTGTCCAATATATAATTTCATAGCTTCACTTTAATAATTTCTCTAATTACTTATGTGTGTAATGTAATTTATAAATAGAAAATTAGAAAAGAAATTTTGACAGGCAAGAAACCAAAACTTGCTTTATAACAGAGAATTATATGATTATTTTCATGAAAAATACCGATTTTTTTTTTTAGATCAGTGCCTTTATACTGAGAATGAAGTAATCTGACTATTTGGATAATTTAATTTTTTAAGTTCAGTTTGAAAACTAATATATAATTATCAGAACATTTGAAAAAGGCCCAAAAGTTTCTAGAATTTTGCCATATCATCACCATTGTTAAAGGCTTATTTTTAATCAGTACTTGATATTTCTGGCCTAACATTCATAAAATGTATGTGAGACTGGGAATAGCTTGATTGCTTTTGAGATGAATACAATTCAGTAATCCCTCATTATAAAACCCTCATGATATCACTACCTACTTGATAATGCAGTTGGGGCCCCATGTCTCTGAGTAGTCCAAGGTGCTCAAATTTACAGATCACTTGCACATCACACCTCAGTCCATGTGAATTAAAATCTTGGGTTGACTAATGTGGGTATATCAGAAAGCTTGCCAGTAGCTTCCCATGGATCAATGATTATTCTTGGATTCTTCATCCACCAAATAGCCTGGCTGCCATGTTACTATGGTCCATCATGAGGCTTAAAAATGGTGTTAAATCCCACAAACCCCATGGTGTTAAAAACCAAACAAAAACCTTATAATGTAACAAGAATAATCACATGTGACACATTGAGGCAGTTCAGTAGAACGCTGTAAAAAGAATAATCACACTGACACTTTGAGGCAATTTAGTAGAAAGCTATAAAAAGAATAATCACACGGACACATTGAGGCAATTCAGTAGAAAGCTGTAAAAAAGAATAATCACACGGACACATTGAGGCAATTCATTAGAAAGCTGTAAAAAGAATAATCACACTGACACATTGAGGCAATTCATTAGAAAGCTGTAAAAAGATTGCTCACATTTTAATGCTAAAGACAAGATTTAAATCACATTTCATGAAAAAGAACACATTTGTATATTTCGCTGATCATGATACTGATAATTTTCACTTCCCAAGATCACATTATAATAAAAGGCATTATAAAAACAGAAAGTGGTTTGAATCATTTTCACCACCCCAAAATCAGGTTATAGCAGAGAGAATTAAGACATGAGAAACCTATATTAATTATTTTCACTGTCCTACTAAGGCATTCATTCTTTAAAAGGCGCAAGCTTTATTAAACATTTTCAGAAATTTTGGCAAGTTTACTTTTTGCATGTTACTCATTCAGTTTCTACTGCAGATATTGGGCTGAAAAATGTCTAAAGTGTAGCACTTAATAACAATTATGAATTTAAGATTTCACAATTTATTAATAACTCAAGACACCTGCCTGGGTACGTTAATATAAGCAAGTTTGACAATGTGAAAAATAATGATTAATGAACAAAATATTGTAAGATATACCTAACATATACTAATAACAATAGCTGCAAGAGCTAAAAAAGGGAACTAACTTTGCAGGGAATAGACAGTGTTATGTACAGACTGAAATATGCCTCATTTTGTTATTTACTACAGGACAGTTTTACATCTAGGTATTCTGAGGCAATCAGTATTATTTCGCTGTGGTGAAAACTTGGTCCTTATCCTGGTGTCATGAAATCAACAAGTGTGGGATCATATTTTGAAGCATTGGCCTTGTATGTTCTTAATTAATGAAACTGAAAACTGAGTCGAGTGAGGCAGTCTTTTTAATGGAGATGTTATACAATGGCTGATTATGTCACAAAAAAAGATTACCTGTAGCTATTGATGAAATGACAATCATGAAATATAAATAGGCTATTGTTTTATTCTCAGCCATAAGAAATCGGATGCATGAGTTGACTGTCAGTTAGTATATTGTCAAGCTGTATACAATTAAATCATCAGTGAAGTTTGCATCAGATCCCTCAGTGTTGTACCACTTTTTAATATTTATCAGCCATTAATTGCTATAGTGTTAACAGTCAATACAGATTCAAGAAACATGTTCATGAAAAAATAATTAATAAACAGGAATAGATACCTTTCACTTGTAAACTAAATCATGGCTCGTTAGCTTTTGACCTTATCACAAGGCCTTCATCAGAGGAATGATATCAGGACTGAAGTAACTTAGCTTTCAATCTTATCACAAGGCCTTTATCAGAGGAATGATATCAGGACTGGAGTCACTTAGCTTTTGACCTTGTCACAAGGCCTTCATCAGAGGAATGATATCAGGACTGGAGTCACATAGCTTTTGACATTGTCACAAGGTCTTCGGCAGAGGAATGATATCAGGACTAGAGTCACTTAGATTTTGACCTTGTCACAAGGCCTTCATCAGAGGAATGATGTCAGGACTGGAATCACTTGATCAACTAAATGTTGATCATGTGACAAAATCCTTCTGCATAAAGGTGGATGACATATTTGAAGTTAAAAAAAGATCCCACTAGTAAATACAAAAGTAGTAAGTTCATTGCCATTCTAAAGACTTGGGAAAAAGATAATAAGATTGATAAAGCTTTGTACAATCATATTTATTCCACTAGTGAGAAAGTACCTGCATTGGTAAACATTTAGATCAGTGACTCTACTTCTACATCTCCACAAACTGTGGAATGTATTTTCCAAACAGGCTGAATCTTTGTATATTGTTAGGCAACTGATTTATTATTATTATTATTGATGAATTATTTTTGAAAATTGTAACGAAAGTAATAACAATTTCTCTCTGCTGACTCTGATATGCATGTTAGTAATATTGATTGTAAGTCTAATATTTCATGAATATATTTTCCTGATATGCTTGTTAGTAATATTGATTGTAAGTCTAATTTTTCATGAATATATTTTCCTGATATGCTTGTTAGTAATATTGATTGTAAGTCTAATATTTCATGAATATATTTTCCTGATATGCTTGTTAGTAATATTGATTGTAAGTCTAATTTTTCATGAATATATTTTCCTGATATGCTTGTTAGTAATATTGATTGTAAGTCTAATATTTCATGAATATATTTTCCTGATATGCTTGTTAGTAATATTGATTGTAAGTCTAATATTTCATGAATATATTTTCCTGATATGCTTGTTAGTAATATTGATTGTAAGTCTAATTTTTCATGAATATATTTTCCTGATATGCTTGTTAGTAATATTGATTGTAAGTCTAATATTTCATGAATATGTTTTCCTGGTCTCAGTAAGACTCTTTACACTTTCAAACTGCTGCATATATTAGCACACACAAATAATGATATCTGGGGATATCTGTTGTTGAAATTCTTTGAAACTTTGATTCCATTACCACAAATCCACATGCTTCATTAGAAGAATTACATATGAATGATAGGTATTTTCTTTAAATGTCTGACATCATAAATATTTTATAAAAATTGCACCATATAATTTTTTTTGGTCTTATTTTCAGCATTTTCTTTCATTCCATTTTTCATTCCCTCATATCATCACTTGGCATTGCTTAATTTCAATATTAAAAGCTTTACGCAGTGTAGTATAAACTAAAGCAAATGCTTGATTTGTACTAATGCAGTTTCTTACAAAATGCAACTTCATCGTATTTGACTCCTTAAAAGTCATCGCATGTTCATTACATATCTGAATCTCATAGCCTTGAACAAGTATGGCTCCAACACCATGGATAATTTTGATTACGGATGCAAGCTACTGCCTACTGATCTTTCAAAATGATTACTGTTTTGTGCCATGCAATTGGAAGTTAAATGTCCTGCCCAGAAACACATCATAGCAGGGCTGTTGTAGGCAATAAGAAACACATCATAGCAGGGCTGTTGTGGGCAATAAGAAACACATCATAGCGGGGCTGTTATAGGCAATAAGAAACAAATCATAGCAGGGCTGTTGTGGGCAATATTTAAGCCCATAATCTATTGAATGTGTGTCCAGTACACAAACTACCTTGAGCTATCAAGATTTTACAATAATTTGTCCCCTTTCAAAAATTATGTTGACTGCACCCCAAAAATATTTTGTTTGGTACAAATTAAAAGAATATTCTAGTCCAGTTTAAAATACAGAGGCCATTTTTCACAGCTTTAACAAAATAAAGTTCCTTGTTTCAGCTCAACACATTGGAAGCTTTAATGTCCATGTACTTTTTAGAATGGCTTATCATTATTACTAAGGTATTTTGTAAAATTGTTCTTATTATTTGTTTTCTTATTTATAGTATTCTTATATTAATAGTCAGAATGAAAATGAAATTAGCAGTCTTACCGATTTACTACAGCTCGGTATGACTAACACTTCAAAACGGGAAGATCTGTTTAAAGTAGAATCTAGAAATCATGGTAGCTTGGCTGGTAGAGCATTGGATGTGTAATCCAAGGGTTGCAGGGTCAATACCTGCCCAGGCCAGCCCAGGTTGTCTGTGTCAGTGTTTCATTGGGAAAGGTACTTGGCTTCCTATAACCTCAGCATAAAGTAGCCAGCAAGGTGTTAAAAGTGCCATTTACACCAGCAAAATAACATCATAGTAAAAAATCTGTTTATTGTTTGTTGCAGAAAATGTAAAAATGTGACTTTTTATCAAATACATACTGTCTACTCTGGCATAATTTAACTTATTATAATTTGTTTTTGTTTTTGCATAAAGTGTGACAAATTTTTGCAGATTTATTATATTTATGCATGATATTATGCACAGTATAAAGAAGTACCATATATTCTGACTTTTTAAGTCAAGTCAGTCAGGAATGAACATAGACCCTGATCTGGCATTGCATAATGCCAGTGCTTTATGCCATGGCAGATATGGGTCTTGGCAGTTTTCAGTTGAACTTGACTTATTAGTGTGTATATACGGTATGTTTAATTTTTTCATCAAGCTACAGAAAATAAACAATTGACTTTGACAATATTATGGTCTCCACTTTCTCTCCATCAGTCAGATGACATTCATTTTTATTCATGAAAATCAAATCTGAAATTTTTTTTTTAATTTTCCTGATGGTATATTTTTCTAGGTATAGGACATAGAACTTGAAAGATCAAAAACTGTATATAGCAGTTCTATTTTATTGTCTTCTAGACCCCTTAGTTATTCTACATTTGTTCCAATATTTGCATTTACTCTAATTTACCTGCAGTAGTGTTGCTACAACATCTTACATTATCAACGCAAGGCAGTCATCTAAACATCTAAGCACTTACACTAATTAATAGCATCTTTTTAATGCAAATTTTTTAAAAGTTACAATATCTCTATTAATATTATAATAATAATAATCTTAATGATAATAATAATGTGTTTGTATCATCTACATCAATATTCTCAAAATAATAATAAGTTTTACAGTATCTATATCAATACTATCATAATAATTATTACAGTGTGTGTGTATGTGTATGTGTGTGTATATATATATATATATATATATATATATATATATATATACACTACCATCATTTTTTTTATAGTATCTATATCAATACTATCATAATAATTATTACAATGTGTGTGTATGTGTATGTGTGTGTATATATATATATATATATATATATATATATATATATATATATATATATATATATATATATATATATACACTACCATCATTTTTTTTACAGTGTCTATATTAATATTATTATAATATAAGATGTAGCAACTAATTTTGATGAAAGGTTGTTAAAAAAATTGTAAAAAAAGAGAATGTATATTATCCATTTTATTTGCCCTCAAACTGTATATTAAGATAGCACCTTTCTGTTAACAAAATAGTCTGTTATGATTGGCAGTCTCACAATAGAGGTCGCCACTATAACAATGTAGTAAATCACATGATCAGTTCTTCAGTTCTAATTGGCTGGTTGTAGGGATTTATTTTACATCATTACACCTTTTCCCTTGACTAAATGATTCCCTACTTTACTGAGTGTTCCAGCAGGCATTGTTGCTATGCAACAACATTATACAATGTCATGTGATGCACAAAATTATTGGCTTCACTCTGGAAACCGAGACTCCTCCTACAATGTTTTATGGTGGAGTGAAGAGTCTCAGTCACCTTTTACACCTCCAAGCTACACTATAGTAGAACATTCCCTCACTTTCACCCCATCAAGCAACACTATAGTAAAACATTCCCTCACATTCACCCCACCAAACAACACTATAATAAAACATTCCCTCACATTTGCCCCACCAAACAACACTATTTGAGAACATTATCCTTGGGAGAAACCATTAATAGAATAATAGATATGTGCTTGAAGAATATGGTATGAAATTACAAGTGGTCTTCCCAGAAAAGTGGTCTTTCAAGTCAGGTTTTATTGTATACACAAAAAAGGTTAGTGTATAATTTGTGTATTCCCCCTTGGGTAGGGCCTTTGATTTAGTGTATCAAATACATACAAATCTTCTACATAAAGTACATTTGCATGGTAACAATGGATTAATCTGCCTTAAGTCATGAGCACCTAGTTCATATAAACAGATTAAAACCAGCACAGTCGAATAAGCTGGGATTATTTATCATGCCAGATCTTAGATATTGCTAGATACCTAACTGTATGAATCAAAATTAGCCATGATAAACTGTGGCACACTTATGCAGCAAAATATCAATGTGGATTTTGAATTGTCCGAATCAAAATTAGCCATGATAAACTGTGGCACACTTATGCAGGAAAATATCAATGTGGATTTTGAATTGTCCGAATCAAAATTAGCCATGATAAACTGTGGCACACTTATGCAGCAAAATATCAATGTGGATTTTGAATTGTCCGAATCAAAATTAGCCATGATAAATTGTGGCACACTTATGCAGGAAAATATCAGTGTGGATTTTGAATTGTCCGAATCAAAATTAGCCATGATAAACTGTGGCACACTTATGCAGGAAAATATCAATGTGGATTTTGAATTGTCCGAATCAAAATTAGCCATGATAAACTGTGGCACACTTATGCAGGAAAATATCAATGTGGATTTTGAATTGTCCGAATCAAAATTAGCCATGATAAACTGTGGCACACTTATGCAGGAAAATATCAATGTGGATTTTGAATTGTCCGAATCAAAATTAGCCATGATAAACTGTGGCACACTTATGCAGGAAAATATCAGTGTGGATTTTGAAGATGAATGGAGGACAAAACTACTTGTTTTGCATTCATGTCTGTTTCTTTATTCAATTCAGATTTGCAAACAGTTTTAAGAACAAAAACATACAAATTTATATTTCTTTGCTTTTTTGAGAATTTATTAGTTTTACCTTGAGAATTAAATTTATCAGTTTTACCTAGGGGAATTAAATTCATCAGTTTTACCATGAGAGTTAAATTCATCAGTTTTACCTTGAGAGTTTCCATGTTACATAAATTTGTAATGTCATTAGTGACTTTTCTTACAAATTTTGGTGTCCCATTTTTAATATCAAAAACAAGTACAGATTCTGATTGCTATAAGTATCCTTTCTCTTTGTTGGTGGTTGAACAGATGTTAGTTATCAGTAAGGGGTCAGACTAAGTTGTATTTATTCTAACTCAATCATTAAATTATTTTGATTTCTCTGGTCTTACACAGAATAAACAGAAGCTAAGATTTTATTTATATTGTTGTAAATATTAATACGATTTATATTGTTGTAAATATTATTGATATAAAAAATTATTAATCTTTGTATATCCATCATACCTACACTGCATTATCTGTCCTTGCCAAAAGTATAGTTGTTTTTTTTAATAAAATATGTCTAAATAGCATCAATAAATTCCAATGAACTTGATGATTACAGAATTTATTGATTTTATTTTTTAAAAACTGAAATGAACAAAGTCAACAGCATTGAGAAGGAAGCCATTTGGGCTCAGTGAAGTTATTTCTGCTGCCTGGGCCCACACCAGAGCACAATATAATCAAAAGATGTTGTTAACTATCTTGGTTACTATCCTGTACATTGACACTGCAAGAGGACAGTTTTTCAAATAGAGAGTTTGGAGTTTGATCAATAACCTATAAAAAAAACATGGCCTCTTATCTCCATAACTCCAAGATAAGAACTGACATCGACCAATATAAACTATTGATACCATCAATACTCACTTATAAGTCAGGTCCAATGGCAAGGACCCAGATCTGCTGTCACATAATGCACTGATAGATCTAGATACATGCAGTTTGCTTAGAGTAATCAGTAGGACAAACAATGGAAGCAATGATCTGCCAGCACATGCGATGGCAGATTAGGGTCTATGTTCTTTGCAGTTGGACTCAACTTATAAGTGAGTATATATGGTAACTGATACAATTAACTTTGAGATTTCTTGTTTTCATGTACATCAAAAGAAATAGATCAATCCCTACCTTTAAAGCTGCTGCAGGTATACCTTACTTGCCCAAACAACACAAAATACCATATGGGGGAATTCTGTGTGGTGGAGAAATTTTAGCAATTTGGCAGTCTCAGATTGGGATGCAGAAGGAAATGCACTATCTTAAATATTATAACTGGTCTAGATTTATATTCACTTAAATATTACTAGTTACATTGAAAATCCCCTTTTTGGAACAGAATTACTCATTTTTTTTTATCTTTTTAAAATACCTGCAGTATGGTAAACATTGACTTACTGATTGTCATATGAATTTAAAGTGTTAGATTCCAACCTCCAAATCTTTTCTTCAATTTTTCAATTAAAGAAATTATATTAATGTATACCTTGATGCCATTATAGATAAATTTGACCAGCTCAACAATATAAAGCTAGTGTGAATTGATTATGTTTGAGCCACTTTTGATAACGTTATACTCACTTATATGTCGCAGACAACTGCAAACTGCACACTCATATCAGCCATCACATAATGTGCCAGCCGATCTGAATCAATGCATATTGTTAGTAGTAATCAGTAGAACAAGCAAGGTAGACCCTTCTCTGCCAGCGCATTCTGTGAAAGCAGATCTGGGTCTATATTGTTTACAATTGGACCAGTCTTATAAGTGAGTATATATGGTACACTCTCAGTTATCAGACAAGAGTGAATGCAAATTGTATGCTGATTTTCATTTGAATTTTATGTATTAAGTTTCTACCTTCTATTTTTGTTTCAATTTTTTTCTTGACATTCATCATACCTACAGGTTCAGAGTATTATATTACCTGTGGTCGATTACATATCTATACCATAGAATAGGTATTTATGGGGTAGGCAGTTTAATCAATACCTATATTGTATTGGCCCATAGAAACCATTGTTCCTTTTGAATTGCCATGCTTCTTTGCAGCAGACTGTGAAATATTGCCTGTGTTTTGAATAAATGGTGTATTTAAAGTCAGTAGATGACCCTTGATTGAAACAAGAACATTTTTGCCACTTTGCAATGCTAGTTTAATGTGTTCATATCGTTAGATTTTTTAGTTTGAATCTGTTGTGCTGTCATTAACATGGGTGAATTTGTTGGCAGTGCTATTGGGGATACAAAGATTCTGGAAGTGAACCAAGAGGGGAAGTACATTCGTCTTGTCAATGAGGGGAAACAGGTATGTACATTCTGAAATTTGCATATACTGATAAGAGAAAGGATTTCAGCATATTTGAAAAAGTTGATTCCAGATATTATTGTAGTGTTGAAATATTCCCATACCTTAAGCACTTAATATTTGCAAAAGCTTATTACACACTTTTAGGAATAGAAAAGAAAAACAACTCGGCATTGTCAGGAAAAAAACTGGAATGCAGAAGGGTTCATATCAAGTTAGTTAGATAACTTTTTCACATTTATGACATGGTATTCAGTTTTATGCAAACTCGTCTTTGGATTTGGAAATTAATGCCAGTTCTCTTTTTCTTCACTGATAAATAAACATGGTCAAAGAAGACAATAGTGTCATTGAGAGGACTATTATATAATAAAGAATTTTGTCAGATAATCTGAGTTTTTATGAAGATAATTTCATACACCCAGCTATGTCAAAAACATACAGGGAATTTTGGAATAATATATCATTAGCTGTAATAAAGAAACCTGTCAGTTTTGGTCTGGATATCAGAATTCATGGTCACAGAAAGTGTAACATGAAAATAATGATTTCTGCACAGTAACTTTAGTTCAAGACTGCATACCTTAACCAAATCGCTGTGATCCACTGGTTAACAGTTTCCAGAGTGAATCATGCACTCCTCGATCATACGACAATTAAACAATGAATAGATGTATAATGTAGTATTCATGGTACTCTTCTCTTGCCTGCTTTAGTGAATAACGAATTATAAATATCTCTTTTCCATTGGCAACAGCATCAACTATGGCAGTGGCATCAACAATAAAATTACACGTCACCTTTGTATTTAAGTTTTTGTAGGTCAGTTCCTTGAGGGTTTATAAAAACAATATTATATTATGGATTGTGAACAAGACAACATTCTGAGTAACCATGAAAATTAGAGTTTCTAGCAACATATTCTGACTTTCTTCACTACCACTGAAGCAGACAGGTTCCATGAATACCATGGGTCCCTATTAGGTAAGACCAGTAAATATGATTTCTTTCCTTGACACATTTTTATTGGTCTTTATAGTTTATAGTGTCTGTACTGTTTAATATTTTTGGTGAGACCAAAGTACAGGAGAGAGAGAATCTCATGTATTTCAGGCTAAACCACAGTATCTAAAAGTATAAATAGTAAAATTTGTACATACTCCTATTTTTTTAAAGAATACATTGTTTTGAATTGCTTTCCATGAAATTTAAGTGTTCGAAGATAAATATTTTTCTAATTATTTATATCACTGAAATATGTATAGTATATTATGACATGAATCTTTGTACTGTCGCATCATGTCATGATAGACTTGTTGTGATGCCATGTTATGCAGGAACAAACATATTGCGCCATGCATTAGCTTAACAACACAAAACAAGTGCTTGACAGCATCAAATCAGTGAAAAATTTGCTGGATCATCCCAAACAATGCATCAGCATAGGAAGTAACACACTATGTAATAAATGAATTTCTTTTCTTGGCACATTTATAGCAGTAATAAATTATAACCGTTTATGTAAGCTATAGATATGTTCTCACAAAATATATCAAGGACTCTTAAGAACTCAGTTGTTTATATGGAGTATTTTATGAGGCGGAGGTATCCCAACAATCTGGGAAAAACATGTTACCTTTGATGAACAGCATTTTAAATGTCAGAACTTGGTATCAAACACAGAAGTGCAGAGCAAAGCTGTAAGGGTGTAATCACTTCATAGTCTGGGTCCCTGGGGTATTAGTATTAGGGATTGCATCCTTATTTGTCTCTGGTATCTGTCCTGCCATTCAAGCATGTGGGTCAATTTGTCATACAGTATAATATTTATAAACACTACAACAGGCAGGTGAGGTTTCCTTAGAATAACTCATTTCTGCAAGTGGTCATTATGGACACCAATATCTTGAAAAAGTGGCATATTTATGATCTAAACAGAGTTTATAAAGGATCTTTGCAGATTATTTTAGACAATTTTAATGTTGAAATGTTAATTTACAACTGTACTTCTTCAAAGTCTCCCTGAAGTTGGGATGGTGAAATTGAAAACATAGATACCTGTGTTTCCTTGTACCATATATACTCATGTAAAACACTGAATCAATTGCAAACCACATAGATCCTGATCTGTCATTACATAATGTGTCCCAAGGTCAGAGTCTGTTCCATTTGTTCAGCTGATTAGTCCTAACAGCTAAGACCCAGATTTGCTTACACATTATGCAGTGGAAGATCTGGGTCTGTGTTGTTTTGCACTTGAATCCAGCTTATATGCAGATATATATACGGTATTCAGTGATAAGCCTACCCACAATATTACAGAATTCTGGCACTAAATATCTGTCTGATAATAAGCCCACTCTCAACTTTTTGAAAATTGTATTAGGCTTACCTTTGGTCTTACTTTGAGAGAAATACAGTAAATAAGAATAGTAATAATAATGACTTTATTTAGAGAGTAATACATTTAGTTGCTTAGAACTATTCCTCCTTGTGGTGCTCTAATTGATGCATATTTATATACAGTACATAGTCTTATGTTACGTGTTTAGGCTCAAATAAACAGTAACACAAGAAAGAGTAAAAACAACAAGCTTTGAAAAATTTAACAATTATTTCCCTGGAAAAATACTGTAAAAATGTAAAAATAAGAACTTACGGATTTAAGAATCAAATCCCAAAATAATCCAATAATAATCATTGAATAAAGTTTTAGAAGTCCTAATAATGAAATGTTCTAATGAATTCAAGTTCGAGGCCTGACAAAGAATCCAAGAGGGAAGGCAATGATGTATGATGTATGCTATGTAGTGTGGTTGTCTCCAGTTCCTTGTAAAAACACAAGAAATAACACTCTGGTTTTGGAAATCTGAATAAAAATTTTAAGAAATGTCTTTGTTTAAGAATTCTGTATGAGCACTCAAAGATATTTCCAGAGAAATTAATTAATCTTTTAGAATCCAAATAATCTGAAGAAAAATTAACATATAACATGAAAACTGGCTACAACAGAACAAAACGACTTGACATCAAGTGTTTAATGCCTAGACTGAGAGATTTCACTATTAAAACTAAGTAATGCTCTATTTTGGAAATGCCTAATTGTGAAATAGAGGATCATATGATCATGTTTACATATAAAAAAATCACATATCCCCAGTATGACCTTGATAAAAACCAATCATTTTACTCCAAGAAAAAAAGTTGTTTACTTCACTAAAAACTATTTACAAGTCGAGGGTCACGTAACCAACAAAGCCTCGATCTCAGCTTTATTATTCCCACAATAAAAATAAATTTTAAAAACTTCATGTGACTGTTACTAATTTTGATTTAAGGTCGGGAACTAGGTCAGCTTTAAGTGTTTACAAAATGAACAGTCATGGTCAAACTATTTGCTGGAAAAGTGTCGAGTTCCTAGTAAACAAAACTACATTAATTTGACATATAATGAAATTTTAAAAAATTAAAAAGATTTTTAAAACTTACAAACAATTAAATCAGATATAAATTAAATCAAAAATACATAACATTAGTTACACACATAATAAAGAAAGGCTACACAACCCTTAAATCTTTCCGTATAAAAAAACAAAAAGATCAGACATTAATAAATAAGCTATATTTACATATGGACTCTAGGTCAGTGTCTTGGCTGTCCAGGGTTATCAAAGATGCAAATTTACCACCTATCATTGCTTGGTAGACTTCTGTGACTTTTAGATCTTCAATTTGTTAAGGTCAAATATGATTCTTGGTTGGTTAGGCTTTTTGATCAAGAAATCCAATGCCATGATTGTGTTTGTCCCCTCTTCCCCTGAAGTAGAGCTTATGCCCTTTGTCTGTTTTTATTTCACCAAAGTTTTTCCAGCGCGCTTTGCAGAGACCAATAATGTTCCATTTGTACCTCTCCAGCTCGAGTTGTACCTCTCCAACTTGTGTGTACATTTTTTCAACTTTCCCATAGCCCTCAGTGTTCTAGCATTCCATGTACTGATGATGATGGATCTTGGTAGTGTGGGCACCAGTAACAAACTTGTCACCTCCATTGTTAACCCGGGGCTGCAACCAATCCAGTATGGAAGAATTATTAGTTGTCTTCATGTGGTGTGTCAGGGGCAAGATACAGCCTGGCAGAGCCCATCCCTCTCCAGACTGGATGACCACAGCTGAAATCCACTGATATAATGTGGCATGCCCTAGTCCTGAGCACATGGTCATTGGGTTCATCTTGGAGCCATTCCACCCTGACAATTGGTTTCATCTTATTCCATACCATATAGATCTAATGGACCTGTACCACTGTCCAGTGACACCAACCTAGAGTCCTTAACAACCACATTCAACACAGCTGTGACTAGCACAGCTAGTGAGATCATTGGCATATATCGTTGAACAAAGAAACCTTGGGTCACAACAGATGTCCTTGAGCTATGTGACAAAAGAAGAGAACTGAAAAAGGGAAGAAGAGATCATGAAGGAGCTAGAGAATACAGAGAGATAAACAGCATGATCAGGAGAAGCATGAAAAAGGCAAAGGAAACCTGGATAGAAAGACCGTGATGCAAAATTGAAGACAGTCTGAGTAGAAATGACAGCAAAATGGCATATCATCTGGTGGAAGATCTCACAACCCATAAACAAGGAAAAACTACCACCATCCAAGAAAAATCTGGAAAATGCCCCACAGAAGATCAAGAGATCCTCAAACAATGGACAGAAAACTGCTCAGAATTGTACAGTCATAAGACCCAAGGAGATCCAGCTGTACTAAATTGCCCTCAGGTAGAGGAAATTGATGACAACCCCATTCTTTATGAGGAAGTAGAAATTGCAGTTAGGTCACTAAAGAAAGGAAAGTCAGCCAGCATTAACAACATACCAGCTGAGCTCATTCAAGCAGGAGGAGAAGAGATAGTCACAGTCCTAACAACAATATGCAACAAGATATGGCAAACAGGAGAATGGCCCACCACTTGGACTCAGTCCTCGATTATTATGCTCCCCAAGAAAGGAAACCTACAGCTATGCCAAAACTACAGAACCATCAGTGTGATCAGCCACCCAAGCAACGTCATGCTGAAGATAATTCTCAACAGACTAAAACTCAAGCAGAGAAAATTATTGCTGAAGAGCAAGCAGGCTTATGAGCAAGAAGGAACACCACAGAACAAATCTTCAATCTCAGACTTCTTTGAGAGAAATACCTTCAGCATCAGCAGAATCTATACCACGTCTTTATGATTTCAAAAAGGTCTTTGATAGGGTATTGTATGCAGCATTATGGGCAAATATGAGAAACTACAACATCAGCTCAAACCTGGTGCAGGTTGTTGAACACCTCTATGACAAAGCCACCAGTGCTGTCCTCATCAGTGGCAGCAGAGGAGATTGGTTTCGAACAATATTTGGAGTCAGACAGGGATGTATACTGTCACCTACACTCTTCATCATTTTCCTGTAAAGGATCATGGAGGATGCCATGAATGGCCACAAGGACACTGTCAGAATCAGAGGATGAACAATCACCTACCTTTGCTTTGCAGGTGATATTGATGGCTTAGCAGGAGATGAAAAAGAACTGGGTGACTTGGTTGAGCACCTGGACACAACCTCCACAGCATACGGTATGGAGATTAGTACTGAAAAAAACTGATAACAAACACCACCAATGGCATCAGTGCAGAAATAAGGGTCAGTGGACAGAAGCTGGAAGGAGTCACAAGCTTCAAGAACTTGGGATCAATTATCACAGATGAGGGCTCCAAACCAGAACTACTTTGCAGGACTACCCAGACAACAGCAGCAATAAGAAGGTTGAGACCAATATGGAAGGATACCAACATTGCTTTTGTTCCAAAATAAGGCTGATGTACTTGATTGTCATATCCATCTTTCTGTATGCTTTTGAAACATGGATGCTCACATCAGATCTACCAAGAAGGATTCAAACCTTTGAAATGAGATGTTACCACATGATCTTATGCATCTCATACATTGACCA
Source organism: Sinohyriopsis cumingii (assembly GCA_028554795.2). Lineage (NCBI taxonomy): Eukaryota > Metazoa > Mollusca > Bivalvia > Unionida > Unionidae > Sinohyriopsis > Sinohyriopsis cumingii. Next base: position 40,028,700 of record CM068836.1, read on the forward strand.
TGTAGCCAATGAAGTACTCCACAACAGGATCCAACAAGCCATCAGATCCTATGAAAACCTCTTGACCACTGTAAAAAAAAGTGTAAACTGAAGTGGTACGGTCATGTCTCAAGATCATCTGGAGGTGAGAAGACACATTAAGGAGTGGACAGGCATAAGATTTGGAGATTCCCAAAGGGCAGCAGAGAGATAACAGTGAAAGATGGAGAGAATTGGTTGTAAAGTCAACTGTGGTGCCCCAGTGACCTCTTGGGTTAAGGGATTAATGAGGAGGAGGAGGATGATTACATATGGACATAATAAACAGAAATTTCTTTAAGAACATGTTCCAACTAGGTACATTGCTTATATATAAGCAGTACAAAAATAGTGAACAACAAAGCAGAAGGTTTCTAAATTTACTTTTTAAGTAATGTATTTGCAAAATTAAACAGGTTCCTCTTTTCAGCCATTGAATTAGATTATAATAAAATGCATTATTTTATATTTGCACTTTCTGTAATTTCCTTTGGGTTCAGTTCCAAGTTAGTGCCTGCAAATATTGGAAACTTCTCATACGGAGTTCTTTATATTAGATTAGCATGAGGTGTACATAGACAACAAAAGACTATAGAAGGTACTTTGTGTGCTGAGGAGAAATTGTTGTGTAATTTGTTTTCAGGTCATGGTGTAAATGTGTTTAGAAGAATATATTGTGTAATTATGTTCAGATCATGGTATAAATGTGTTGAGGAGAAATTATTGTGTAATTTTTATTTAGGTCAAGGTGTATATGTGTTGAGAAGTTATGGTCCCATTTATATTCATATTATGGTGTCAATTTAAGACAACTTTCTTGCATATTCAACATCTTTAGTCAGTGGTTGCATAAGAATATAAGGGATTCTGTACTATACTTTATTTATAGTTGTTGTTGTTGTTGTTGTAGAGTTTAATGTCATTTTTCAGCATGGCAGCCAGTATTAATGGTGGAGGAAGAACCCGGGAAAACCCCGGAAAGAACCACCAACCCACGAGAAGCTACTGGCAAGCTTTCTCACATACCCACATTAGCCGAATCCGAGACTCGAACCCATGCAGACAGAGGTGAGATGGCAGTGATCCATAACGGAGAGTGCTTTAGACCACTTCGCCACTCGGGGCCCCCTTTTATTTATAGTGAAAATGTTAACTTATATTATTAGAAAACAAAGCCGTATTATTCTCTCATGAGCACAGTTTAACTGCGGGCAAAGTCTTTAATGGAAAACTGTATTGTGATTTTGCCAAATGTGTAAGCAACTTATTTATTTTAGTTATTCAGTTATTTATATCTAAACACACAACTACCTTGATAGTTAAATTTACCATAAGGTAAGTAAATATTGACTTGCCATGTCTATGGAATTCTAAATTCAGGCAGTTGAACCTTTAAAATAAATTATCTTTTCTTTTCATTAACAGTGGGGAATTGTTACTGTCTAAATAAGCACTCGTACATAAAAGTCAAATGTGTACCAATTAAATGAGTAAACATGGCCCTTAGTAAAAGGTTAAACTTTCTCTACAAATATGAAACTCTAAGCTAAAATGATCACATGCTCACTTTATAAATGCCAGTGTAACTTACTTACATGGTGAAAGAGGTGTAATATTATTGAAAATAAACTTGATTTAAAAGATTGTGTAAAATTATGGTGTAAATGTGAATTTTAGTTTATTATTTTATAAAGAGTAAAAGTTAACCTTTCTATACTAGGCCAATTTCCATCAGTCATATTTATCCATGTGTAACATGCACCCCACTGCTAACATCCTTGACCTTGATAGTTTACATTGTGCTGGTAGATCAGTTGGTACAGTGGGTTAGTAGAGCTGATGGTGTACATTGTGCTTCTAGATCTGATGGTACACAGTGTGCTGGTAAATATGATGCTGTATAGTTATCTGGTAAATCTAATGGTTCACAGTGTGCTGGTAGATCTGATGGTACACAGTGTGCTTGTAAATCTAATGGTACACAGTGGGCTGGTAAATCTAATGGTACAGTGTGCTGGTAAATCTAATGGTACACAGTGTACTGGTAAATCGGATAGTACACAGTGTGCTGATAAATGTAATGGTACACAGTGTGCTGGTAGATCTAATGGTTCACAACGTGCTTGTAAATCTGATAGTACACAGTGTGCTGTTAAGTCTGATGGTACACAGTGTGCTGGTAAATCTGATCGTACACAGTGTACTGGTAAATCTGATGGTACACAGTGTGCTGGTAAATTTGATGATACACAGTGTATTGGTAAATCTGATGGTACACAGTGTACTGGTAAATCAGATGGTACACCGTGTATTGGTAAATTTGATGATACACAGTGTACTGGTAAATTTGATGATACACGTGTATTGGTAGATCTGATGATACACGTGTATTGGTAGATCTGATGATATATAATATGCTGCTAGATCATGGTCATCACTCTTCACTTGAAGTTGTATTTCAAATCAACAGCTAATTGCCAATTGGTTGGTGCATAATGCAGGTAGATCAGGTGATGGAGGTCAGTGTCTCTGGCCTTCATTTGAAGGTACAATTAAAACAACAACTTAGATCTAATGGCATATTATGTAATGGCAGATCTGAGTTTGCATGGATTGTGGTAGAGTGCATGTCATGCACAGGTAGTTATGGTGTTTTTAGGCTGTATATTGCTGGAATGTTTGTTCTTAAACAGAGATAAAAATTATTGTGTTGTATCTCCATTTTGTTATAGTGTTTAAATTTTCAATGTAGAATGTATACCTTTTTCAGTGCTATATGAGAATATGTACACTGTATTTGTCTCTTTTGAACTGGAGGCCATATAAAAAAGCACTGCAAATGCTGAATATGAAACGAAAACAAATTTTACAAACCTTGAAAAAAGGAACTTAAAATGGAAATAAGGTGATATTTGAGTTTTGGACACTAGATGGAAAATTTAAAATACCTTTTATAATATTGCACATATGTGGGAGTACAAAATTTACATGAGATCATAATGATGTACAGGTCATAAGAAAGTGTAAACTCATTTTTTTCATAGTGCTGGTATGTATTGTCAGTCTTTTCAAAGGATGGTATTCAGAGTGACATTTAAATATTACATATTGGTGTGAAATATGTACTAACACATTCAAATAATAGTTTCTGGAATCTTCCAGTATCCTATTAAATTAACATATATACCATATCATATTGAAAACCTCTAAGTACAGAGAACACCCAGTCTGCTCCCATAGTTATAAATCTATTATACTTTACATCATGATAAATGTACTTGGTCAATTTTCACAGCCGTAACTTTGGGCAAATTTTATCCAAATCTGTCAGTTTGATTTGTAGCTGGTTATAATTTAGTAATATCTAGAGGGGTTACATTTTTGAAGTGGTAAATTTTGAAGGGATATATTTTTCAGTCTGACTCTAAGATCATAAAATTAATAAAGTTTCTCAATTGCTAAAACTTTCCTCTTTTTACCCAAGTATACTGAAATCAGCAAAGTCCCTGATCTGCCTTTGCAAAGGATTTCAACAGATTGTGTTTAGTGCTGTTCAATTTTAAATTTTATGTTGGACAAACCACATAGACACTGATCTGCTGGCACATTAAGTGTATGTGATGACATATTCTAGTCTGGTCTGTTCACTCAAAGGTGTGCACAAGCACACAAAAGAGCAGTAACTTGGACTTCACAATTAGTTACTAATTTTAAGCTCCTATATTATTTGCACATAGAGCAAACAACAATAATTCTTAAGTTTGAGTAATTCCACCATACTATTGTAAATTGTTGTTAAATATTTGTAATTCTTAGAGTATTTTCATCTTTAAGACATTTTGTGATTTCAATGGAATCTGATTTTGACACACACAAATCATAATGAGACTAATTATTTTGATCCTAAAGATACCATATATGCTAGCTTATAACTCAAGTCAACTGCATAATGCACAGACCCAGATCTGCTGTTGCCAAATGTTCTGGCAGATCTAGGTCTATGCAGTTTGTTAGGAGTAATCTGTAAAGAAAGTACATAAACCCTGATTTGAAATGGCAGATCAGGGTCTATTTTGTTTGCAGTTGGACTGGACTAATACATACACATATATACATATGGTACTCTTAATTACCAGGGAGCTCTTATATGTCATATTAGTGACTTTGACTATAATAAAGGCAAAGCCTATCAGATAAGCTGATTATGGAGGGTAGATACAGGTATCTTCTGAGTCATTGTTTCCTTCTCAGCCAATATAACCATTTTATAATGTTCTTTACAATTGGTTGAGCTGGAATTCCCATGCTTAAACTTGAAGTAAAACATACTCGCAGACATTTAAATATGACATACTGTATGTGTTCAGATATGACATACTGTATGTACTTGCATATGAGTTTGTCCAACTGCAAACACTTACCCTGATTAGGGTTTATATGTTGTTTATTCAACTGATTAATCCTAAGAAAATACTCAGACCCAGACCTGCCAGTGTATCATGGAATAAAAGATCAGGGTCTACATTGTTTGTAGTTTGATCCAACTTGCACATGATTATGTGTAGTAAAACCATTATGGTTCATTATTACCAAGTGTAAATATAACGCATAGTATTAAGGACTAATCAGTTAATTTTAAGTGAGGGAATGGGGGTTGGATGAGATTTTCTTTAAAACTTTAAACTTTCTTTCTTTAGCTCAGAATAATTTTTCTTTTCAAATAATATAATGGATACAATAGGTTCTTTTATATCTATAAAATCAGAGCAAGATTTTTTTTCAAACTATCTGAGAGCTAGAAAAAAATCCCCAGGATCCCCATAGATGATTGGTCCCTTACATTTCCAGAATGCAGAGTTTGGTGGTGATATGTTTTCAGGGTGTAGAGCTTGGAGATTATTAGTTTTGAAAATGTAGAACTTTGTGGTTATATGTTTCCAGGGTATAGAGTTTTTGTCCTTTTATGTTTCCAGGGTATAGAGTTTTTGTCCTTTTAAGTTTCCAGGGTGTAGAGTTTTTGTCCTTTTATGTTTCCAGGATGTAGAGTTTTTGACCTTTTATGTTTCCAGGATGTAGAGTTTTTGTCCTTTTATGTTTCCGGGATGTAGAGTTTTTGTCATTTTATGTTTCCAGGGTGTAGAGTTTTTGTCCTTTTATGTTTCCAGGATGTTGAGTTAGTATTATTTTTCCAGGATGCTGAGTTAAGTTTTGTATATATATATATATATATATATATATATATATATATATATATATATATATATATATATATATATATATATATATATATATATATATATATATATATATCTTTCCAGGATGTAGAGTTTGGTGGTTATATGATTCAGCAAAATGTGGGTGGACACCCTGTTGCCGTTTATCGCTTCCCTCCCCGTACCAAGTTTGCCAAAAACACCACTATTACTGTGTGGTCAGGAAGTAATGACCCTCTTCTCCATGACCCACCAGGAGACTTTGTGTGGAAGGAGCAGCAGAAATGGGGAACAGGACCTGAGTGTACCACAATCCTATGTAAACCTAATGGACAGGTCAGTTTAAGAATATATATGCCATTCATTTTATCAAATTGAAACCTGTTATAACAAACTCAGAAAATTTAAGTGTGAAATATATTACATTGGTACTCTCTGATTTTTTTCTTCAAATAAAATGTATTTTTAGTGAAAAGATTTAATTATTTTGTGGTGTTTCATTTGTGATTAGTTGTGTGGTGTTTCATTTGTGATTAGTTGTGTGGTGTTTTCTTTGTGTTAACATCCTTTTGCAGCTTTAAAAAAAAGGTCTTAGAAATTAGCTTTTTCCCCACTGTATTTTGTAATTCAAGTAGAAAGTCTACATTATTTGGTATCATTGTAGAGATGCATCTGTCTACTTTTCTGTAATACCACCCACTTTGGTGTATTCTAAATGATGTTGTCCATACAGAGTTCAGAAAGAGGGTGCAACCTCAAGACAAGTAAACATGGCCTGCAAGACACGTAAACATGGCCTGCAGGACACATAAACATGGCCTGCAAGACATATAAACATAGCCTCCAAGACACGTAAACACAAAATCAATGAAAGTTGCACCCATGAAAAAGGTTGCTGGTACTAAAATTGCAATTGTTGTTACACACACACATGCACAGCTGAAAAACATATAGAAAGCTTTTCATTTCTCAAATGGAGACGAATTCAAACCTCAGAGTGAATGGAGTTTAGAGTTTGATTTTGTGCATTGCGGTATCAGGTCAAATCATTACAGGTCAAAGTCATTTGAGGTAAAATTATGGTAATTTTACATGTTTCATAGTTACAGGTTGTTGGTGGGTTTTGTTGGAAGATTGTTATTTTCTTAGAGGACTATTTTTCTGTCTTTTTGTTAACAGTTTTATAGTATCTGTGTTGGATATGACATTGGTGTGAGTGCTGGAAATAGACCAGAACAGAATACATGTAGCCAGGTAGATTCACTGAGAAAGATTCCACTACTTTATTTACAGGCAATTGCATGGACAACTGCAGCACACAGATTTGCAAAGAATGCTTATGAAGACACAGCTATGCATGTTTCCTCTGGAGCCGACTTTGGTATGTTTAGAGTTGTTTCCCTTCATGTAGGTTTTGTTCAATAGAACTTGAAAATAATCAGAGGTGAAGCAAATGTTTCAAAGAGTTTTAGTTTTAAAGTAAATGGCTAGTTCTTTCAAAACTAATCATTATCTTGTGCCTGCAATGATAGATTTAAATTCATAAATAATCATTGAATGTGTACTGGCTTAGTTTTCCAAATGACTTATTTGTATGGAAGCCTATTGTTATAGTCACAGCGCATTCAGTCATATTAGCCAATAAATATAAATGAATAAAAATATCATATGGAATAATGGTTTTATTTTACACTAAAATAAAAGATTGAATTTTACCTGCACCAGGTTGGTAATTGGTAAGTGTACTTGGGCCAGGCACTTTACTGCAATTGCCATGTCACTAAATAACCTATTTGTATTGTTGTGCCATAAAACACCAAATAAAAAATATTTAATATAATTTGCATATGAAATTGTGCATGTAAGTAATTATGTGTTTTATACTTGTTTAAAATTATTTCAAATAAGCAGCTTCTGCAAAAAAAAATTTTTACACACAAATTTCTTTAACAGTTGTACTCAACTTGTAACTTAAACCAATTTGTCTTGATTTCCTTCATAAAAGGCCGCACTCAAGAGATGCCTTCCATTATTTGAGGCCACTTAATTGCGCAGAAAAAAATTATATTTCTTTAAGCACTTAGTCCCTCTAATAATAATCTGCTCCTTTGAGACCTGTAAACTAATCATTGCAGAAGGGGATTTTCTTAAGGGGGAGATAACTATATATATATGGCATGTATTGTCCTTCTCATCTTAGTCCACTCGATTGAGACCACCTAATCATCGCAGAAGGGGTGTTTCATAAGGGGGAGATAACTATGTAATGTTAACAGTCAGATGTATCACTTGGCTCCCATTTCCAGGGCATGATATGCAATAGTGTGCTAAAAGTGCTTTTTTGAGACCAAAACAATTTTTTTAAAAATAGATCCCATGTGACATGTGCAGTTTAAAGTAATGGGCTGTCCATTTAGTATGTACACATGGAGGGTGGAGGGGGGTTAACCCAGATGCTTATGCTTGCATAAGGGTGGGTCTACTGATAATGTACATACATGCACATAGGAAATGGGGTGGGGTGAAACCTTGATAATAATTTGTCTAATACGTAACCTGTTCAACTGGGTTCAGTCGGTGTTTGAATTTTGGCAGACACTAGACAAACTTTTTAAAGTTACGCAGCTTATTTCTTTGATGCAGCCAGACATTCAATGTTGGTGGACAGTGTGTTTTATTAAACACATTAATATTATTAATCCTTGATCGTTTCTGCATGGTTTAAATATAGGCCATTCTATATGATTTGGGGGGGCATCAAGCATATGTACGCCAGCAGAGGGTGTAAAAAAGTATGCATGTGTACGGGGGAGGGGTCAAGCTTTCCAAATTTTTGCATACATACTAACTGGATGGTGCTTAAAAGGATGCATGTTACCATGAATTCCATATTTTTCTTGGGCTTATAATTTTTGTGGCTTTTATGGTTGCTGTTATGGTTGTTTCAATCCACAGATTTAAGATCCAATGAACAGTGATCTTCCTTTGTAAATGAAAAATTGGACTTCTTCCCCAATCAATGAATTTAAGTAGGAATGAAAATATTTTTGTTTACTAAAACACGAAAATTGATACCAGTTAAAATAAATGAATTCACAAATGAAAGGTAAATTATTGTTTTATTCAGTATCTATAACTGGAAAAAGATACAGCAATCTAACATACATACTTAACACTTTCAGAAATAAAGGAGGAGAATACTGGGACCCTGAGGGAGGAAGATGTACTAACAGAGGTCAATGTCAACATTAATGAACCCAAACCTGAACAGGTGTACCTCAGAAGGTAGGTGTGACTAACCCAGTCATCTCTTCCAGCTACTTTGTAGTGGCTCTAACTTTGTGACACCAGTTATCCCTGTAACCAGGCAGATAATGTGTAACCTGGCATCAGTTCCTTTTTAGCTCACCTGCCCATGAGGTGAAGTAAGTTTATGGAATGTTCAGTTGTGGGTCATCCTTGGTCTGTTGACATTTTAATATCTTAAACTTTCTACCAAAAATCCACTAGACAAGTTGCAACTAAATTTGGCAGTGAGCATCTGAGTATTAAAAGCTTTCAGGTTTTTGCAAATCTGCCATAAAATATGGGCACCATTACCAAAAATAGAAAAATAACTTTAAATTACTTGTCTCAAAAACTTTGCAAAAAAGTTCACTAAATCTGAAAGAAAACATTCTGGCATAAAGACCGTTAAAGTTTGTACTGTCATTGAAAATGACAACCATTACTAAACATAGAATTTTTAAAAAATGACTGCTTCTCAAAAGTTGTCTAATAGAATTTAATCTAATTTGACAGAAATCATCCTAGCTTATAGGGATTTCAGATTTTTTTTTACAATGATACTAATCTGCTATCCAATATGGTCACCATTACTAAAAATAGAAAAACATTTAAACTATTCTTCTGAAAAACTTTCTTCACAACTTGACCAAACATTGACAGAAAATATTCTGATTGTAACAAATAAATGGTTTTCGATTTTATGCAAATTATACCAAATCACCATCAGCTATGACAAACAACACTAAAAATAGAAAAACAGTGAAACGACTTGTTCTCAAAAGCCATTCAATCCAATTTGAACCAATTTAATCCTTATATTAAGGGCTTTCACTGTAAAAGTGATGCCAATTCACCATCCAATATGGCCACCATTACTATACAAAATATTTTAAATGATTTCTTCTCAAATACAGCTTTTCAGAAATTGACCAAGTTTAACAGTTTAACATAAGACATCCTAGCACACAAAGCTTTCAGATTTAAACATATGTTTGAGCATATTTGGCAGAAAGCTTTCTGGCATAAAAGGATTTCAGTTTGATATAAAATGATACCAATTTATTATAAAAAAACCTTTGAAAAAACACAGGACATATTTTAACCATATTTGGCAGAAACCATCCTGGCATAAAGAGCTTTTGGGTTGATATAAAATAAATGATACCAATCTATGATAAAAAATACCAATCTATGATAAAAAGCTTGAAGAAAAATACCTGACATATTTTAACCATATTTGGCAGAGATACTCCTGCCATGAAGAGCTTTTTAAATACTTGCTTAAATGATGCTGATCTGCCATCAAACCTTAAAATGACTTTTTCACATCAAAAGCTGAACTAATTTGACCAAATCAGATGAAAAGCATCATGACATAAAGTCCCTTCAGGTTTATTTTGCAAATGATGCCAGTCACCCAGCAAATATGGCTGCTGTTACTCAAAATACAAATTTTTAAACAACTTTTTCTCAAAACTGCTCAACAAAATTTGACCATGTTGACTGAGAGCATCTTGACATAAAGTTTGTAAATTTATATAAATGATACTGATTTGCAAACAAATATAGTTACCATTATAAAAAAATAGAAAGGCCTTTTTAAAAAATGTGTCTCAAAAATGACAACTAAGTTTTGCCAAATTTTGACTGAAAACATCTTGATATAAAAAATTTCCAGCTTGTACAGATTCTGTCAATAACTACAAAAGAGAATTTGACCCAACTCAGCAGAAACGGTCCTAGTTTAAAGGCCTTTTAGTGTTATACAAATAATGGACAAAGATAGAAAATATAGAGAAAGCTTGTAACAAATGTTTTCAAAACATGTGCAATCAACAGCAATTGGAAAACATTTCTAGGGAAAGGTTCCTACTGACCCAGTTTTCTTGATCTTGCATTTGGTTACTAGGCAGCTGTCAATCAGGTGAACAATATCAGTGTATTTGGGCCTCTTGTTTGTAAAAAAAAATTCTCCATTATTTCAAAATATGTGCAAACTTTTTTATCTGTATTGATTCAGCATGACAACAAAGTTTTCTGATACTCCAGAATGATGCCCATATTGATACCAGATCGATAATTATTAAAGGGCATATTCCATTGACCTCTCCAAAAATAGACTATACTCTGTCTACTAATTAGCTTAATTTTTCATTAGAACATATTCTATGTGATTGATGAAAGACATTTTTAAGTATTGAAGTTGTGTACATGATATTTGGTTGAACCTCATTGGTGTCTGAGTGAGTTCCTGTTTGCTACACGCCCGAATCCTAAATCTAAAGAAAGGAATCATCTCTGCATGACTTTTCATCTCAGGCTTGGCCAATTTGGGCATGTAATAAATCTTGTCAATAGCTTCTCGTTGGCCAGTGGTTCTTACTGGGGTTTCCCAGTTTCTTCCTCCACCAGTTATATTGGCCTCCATGTATAGCCTGTCATGCATTGAAAAATGGTGTTAAACCCAAACAACAACAGAAAGGAGTTGAGCATATCCTTGTAAAATAATTTGGAGCTAGTGATAGTAATATTTTGATAGACTATAGTGTTTGAACTCTAGGCCCCAGTGATACATGTCAAAATTTCTACCTTAAATTGAACTTTTATAATATCTTTCTTATTTTTTGATTAGTCAGTCCTAAAATCCTTGGTCAGTCATAGAATTCTTAATTTTCCTTAAAGGAGTCTTGCCTTATCTCTTAAGAAATTTTTGAGGATTTTTTTCAAATTGAAGGAGTTGATCACCTTTTTTAAGAGTAAAAGGTTTCTATATTGTTATGACTCTATGGTCTTAAACTGAGTAACAAAAAGAAGTGAAAACCAAAACGTTTTGTAAAATTCAACAGATAATTTATTTCCCTATAATACAGAGTGAAAATTTAAAAAGAACTTACAGTAATGTGAATTAAATCCTAAATACTCCATAAAGATATATCACAAGTCCAAATGTATACAGTTTGTACTGAATTCCAGTGGTATTCCAGATAAATTCCAATATTGAATGTGTTGATGTGCCTGTAGTCTTGAATGTGGTAATGTGCCAATTGCCTGAATTATGATGATGTGCTAACTGTGTTTTGATATATCACAATAATATAATCCAAATATGTTTGTGTCTGAAATCAGTCTAATTCCAGATTAATGTTCCAGTCCAAGAATATTATTGATTAACACTATATTTCCATGAAATAATAATTTGAATAAATAATCCCACCCAAATGAAATACTGAACTCAACAATAAGACTGATTCAATCTCAGATGTTAAATGCAAGAATGAGTAAATTCTCAAGTAAACATTATATTAAAAGCTAGGACACAAAAGTAGAGCCAGGATGAAGGTAAAAAGTTCATTTCTTGAAAATTTTAAGTTGTCAACAAGATATAATCTGTTACTAAAATTATAACAAAAACATGGCAAACAGCAGGTACATCCAGTTCTTTCATGGAGGAATTCCAGTGTGCTAGATCCAGACCCAAATAAACATGTTTACTTCCATTGATAATGATCCTAATATTGAACCCACACTCATAGAGAAATATTAACTACGTATTATTTATTCACAAAACAAAAGTTACTGGTCAGGTAAACAATGAATTTGATTTTGGACAAGGTCAAGTCCGAACTTCAATTATACAAAACATAATCATGGAGAAAGAAAAGAAGAAAAAATAACAAATACAAATTGAATATACAAAACAATATGCTTAATTTTACAGCTACAAAAAGATTTCGCTTCCCTTTCAAAAATTCTTCTTGAAGCAAAAATATCATATTATCTGAAGTATCTTAAGCAAGATAATTTAAAATCTCAGTTTGAGGTGAAATATTGAGAATTTTGATGAAATCTGGCCAGATGATTGGATGCCAGTCGCCTACCAGAGCATCTATCTTATGACTGCATCAGACATTTATTATTACACTTTATACAGTTAAGGATTATCAGTCATATTTATGTAATTGCAGCAATATTTCGTTGTTTTACTGTAACATAACTCATTCTACTATGATGCTTGAGATTCTTTACATTTGGCATATGTAAATATTCTTACATGCAATCTCTCCAACAACAAATTGGATTACAATCTATCTGTCAACAAATTGGATTACTAGGATAAAATAATGAGGGAGAAAGAAAGACAAGAGAAGGATAATCTTGTTGATTCATCAGCAGTCTCACCTGCTATACGTACATCCAATCTTTTAATCCATAAATTGAATCACAATGATAAAAAATTGGAGAGAAAGAAGAGAGATAATCTGATTCCTGATTAATCAATGGTCACACCTGCTGGGGTGGTTTACCTCTTGAATTAGCCATCTGCAGTAGTGGTCAGGTATATTGTAATGGTATAAGTTCAATTAAAACACGTTTGTACATAATAGTTACTGTACCTGTAAACAAATAATGTATCTCCTGCTTGGAAAGACCAGGTTCTCTTGGTTCATATGTGTGACTATCTTAATCTGTATAGTCATCATCACCCGATATACAGGTTCAAAATACTTTCTAAGGATGCCCCAAAATCATGCCTCAGATGTTAGAACCTGTTTAAAGATGAGAATAGAAGGTTATATATGTTCTGTTTTTTTCCTTTGTGTCTGTTTTCTTGTTTTGATATATTTTTTAATGAGTTTTTGCTTTTTCAAATTAATTATGTTAATTTCTGGTTTTCTTAGCCAGTTACCACTTTACACACATGTGCTCAAGCCAGAACCAGTTTTCATCTACAGGTATAACAAGAGAAACATCATACAGCTTCCCTCATTATTTTACAGTATTTTTCCTGGATTAAGCAAACTGATTGTACAAGTTGTTTTTAATTTGCTGTTTTGCAATTTTTAATTAAAAATATGTTATCAGACATGGTCTTTCATGGGAGAATTTGATGCTCTCTGCAAACTGATAAATTCTGGCAATTTCATAAATCAGATGTATTGTAACTCTTTCATTCTGTAAAAATTAGAGCATATCTGAAATAATGTCCTTAGTTACCATATATACTGGCTTCTATATTAGGTCCAGTGCAGATAACATAGACCCTGATCTGCATTTGCATAATGTGCTGGTAGATCAGGGTATATTTTATTTGTTCTAACAAACTGCATGGACCCAGATTTACTGGTGCATTATGCAGATCTGGGTTTGTGCAGTTGGATCTTACTTGTATGTGAATATATACAGTATGACACCACTCACAGTTTTAACATAGTTTACCAGTATATCGAAATTCTATGTAATAATTATGAAAATTATTTTCTGCATCAAAATAATCAAACTTTAATCCAATCAAAAAAAATAGAAGAAAATATTGGAATAATTTGTTGTGAAAATATTCATAGCAAACTCAGGATTTGCTAATGTCATGTGCCACTGTAGAATAACTGGCCCATCCAATTTATATCAGATTTGTTAATGTCATGTGTCACTGTAGAGTAACTGGCCCATCCAGTTTATATCAGATTTGTTATTGTCATGTGTCACTGTAGAGTAACTGGCCCATCCAGTTTATATCAGATTTGTTGATATCATGTGTCACTGTAGAGTAACTGGCCCATCCAGTTTATATCAGATTTGTTATTGTCATGTGTCACTGTAGAGTAACTGGCCCATCCAGTTTATATCAGATTTGTTTAGTATGTAAATTAGATTATTCTAATAGAATTACTCTTATATAGGTATGAAAGAAGCTAAAAATTAGAGACTTATTATGTATGAATTTAATAACATGTCAGTTTGGTGAAAATCCTAAAGATCTCTATCAAATATGCAGCTTTATTGTGCAGAAAAATTAACTGTTTCATGATAAGGGAGGCTGTTACCCTTTTACAAACTGTCTATATCTCTGACAACTGCTTTTTAAAGAGAAACTGAATAAAAACTTTTTACCAAATTATTGTTTTTTCATTGCCACTATTTCTAGCAAATTTAGAATATTCTGTAGTTACTTTTGCACTTTGAAAGAACCCATAGAACATTCTCTCACCCTAGACAGTCCATGTCTCTCTAAAATTTAACAAATCCTGTATCATGATAACTATATGGGGACAGATGTACATAAAACGTACCCCTGTCATGAGTTAAAGTTCATCATCATAAGTGCACACCCCCAGTGTCATAAACAATATCCTTAATTTAGAAGAGTTAGTTCCCTTTGTGTTGAGAGCTCTCATTTTGGAGGTTCACTCTCTCTTCCAAAATGCTCTTGTCTAACAAACATTTGTAAAATCCACTTTTGGGATTGATTTAACCACAATGTTAAGTGGTAATGAGACAACAGACGTTTGTGGTAGTGGTAGTAAACAAAATCATAATGTTCTAAGTGGATATTAGATGCTGCTTCCCTCCCATGAATCATGATAGGATTGAGATACGCACTTACAAATGGATTATTTTTTTGTGAGTTTGAGTGCTTATTAAGGCAAGTGAAGGTATGACATCAAATGTAAATGAAGTAGACATAATTCTACATACAGTATTATTTAACTCGAACTGACAATGGGTGCATATTATATTTTCTTGAGCAGAAAAATATATATTGGTTTACATCTGTGTAGGAAGCAGTCATATGGAAAAAAGAAATCAGATGCAAGTCATGGTGCCTCTTCTCTTACCAAAAATTCAAAATTGTTCGAAATTTTCTCATTCTTTTGCATTAAAATGAGTGTAAATAGACTGAAATCCATTATCAGAAAGAAAGAAGGCAAGGGCTTGGAAATTATTAAGAATTTATTTGCAATGTTTTGAGTATGCCTGTCTGTCAAACTGACTGGAGCTTGTTCATGTGCTGTCTTGACTTGCTTATAAGTATTGCTGAGACATAAACAAGATAGAGCCTGATCTACCATTGGATATTATGCTTTTAGATCAGGTTTATGTTGTTTGTTCTACCTATCATTCCTGACAAATTGCATAGACTTAGCTATGCCAGATCATTATGCAATGGCAGATCTGGGTCTACACAGTTCACAGTTGAATTCGACTTATAAGTCAGTATAAATGGTATTAATGAATTTATTACAAATGTTTTGGAAGAGTTTTACAATTATATTCCAGATTTTCAGGTCTTTGAATAAACACTTATGACTTTGGAAAAATCATACATCGCTGCCTCAAACAGAGCTTAATGCAAATACCCTTGGTCAGTTTTCTTTCCTTCTTCAGGATTTATTTCTTAAAAATTTCCTAATGCAATCAAATGTTATAATCTGTAACAATAGCCTTATTCCAGCTTTAGAAAACTGTATTATGTTATTGTCTACAACAGTGGCTTTATTCCAGCTTAAGAAAACTTGTTTCTGTTATTATCTACAACAGTGGCTTTATTTCAGCTTAAGAAAACTTGTTTCTGTTATTGTCTACAACATTGGCCTTATTCCAGCTTAAGAAAACTTGTTTCTGTTATTATATACAACAGTGGCCTGAATTTAAAGATCATTTTCTATTGCAAAGAATACTGTCATAATTTGAATACCAATAATTTGTTTCTTGGAAATTCTTTTGTATGTAGCAAAGCACTTATAAAGAATGATGTCTGAGTTTGTAATACCTAGTTTATATGTCAATCAGAGTATTAAAATTTATAAATTGTAAATTTAGAAAATAGAATAAAGGGTGCTTTAGAACTACTCAATATTGGTCTTATAACTAAATGCATGAAAAGATTTAGACTTGCTGTCATCCTTGTGAGATTGTATCTATTAAAGTAAAACTCTTTCTATTGGACAAATTTTCCTGTACTGTATATCAACTTTCCATACTCCTCTACCTGCCATAAGGACTTGTAAAGATTGTGCCACTTTCATTGTGTATGAGAATGGTCAGAAGATGGCAGAGTAGCTCAAACATGTATAGAAGTTGACCAGGTAAGTTATGTTTCATATGCCATTACTGATTGCTGAGGGTACATGGTTACACTTTCAGATGCACGGATCATGATAAATCTTTTCAAATAGTAATGAGAAAATTTTACTTCTTTTCCAGTGGATCTTTTTCTTCCTTACATAAAATTAAATATTATAATCTGTCTTTAATTCCATGTTATTGTTTTTGAAATGATGAAAATGGTTACTTAATGCAACCAAGGAATAATGCAAAGCAAAACTGCATCTTATGTGGAACCAAAGTCAAGAAAATAAAATAAATTGGTTGTTTGGAGTAGCAGAAGATAAGAAATACTTTTCTTGAGAAAGAACAACCAGATTCATTCCTCGACAGTATTGTATGTTTTTAATATTTTAAAGATCTGTGTGAAAAATGAAAAGATAAATATCACATTAATAGAAAATGCAGTGGTTGCTTATCATTTGCATTTTGTTCTTCCTACATTATCAGTTGTAACTGAAATTGTATAGAATATATGCAAAACATCACACAACGATTCATTTTTCAGGTCAGTTTGGGGTGACAAATGCTTACTGTATAACATATAATAAAAACTTGAAAGGTAAATTTACCCAAAAATATACTTTATTTTATTAAAGAGAGATAAAACATAGAAATTAAATTCAATGAATTGTCTCCTCAGTGCAGAATGTAAAATATACATCATTTATTCTGCAATATCATGCCTTTAATTAAAAAAATGGGTATAAATGCATATATTTTACTACATGCTTCCCAAACACCCCAGAAGTCACACAATCTTAATTTTCTGGCTGTATATCTGAACAGTTTTGAGAGATTTTCATGAAACTTTGCCCAGATATATATCATGACTTGATGGCATGCTACATACCATTAGCATGCCCCCGGTTGTAATGTCAAGGTCAGACCATGAAAATTTATAATTCTGTTACTTGTATCTTTGTCCAGAGTATGACATTTGAACCACTGAAGATTTTTTAATGAAACTTTGCCCAGATACACTGTATAAAGAATAACTAGGCGGTGTGTCTGTACTGTTGTCACACCCCATGCCTAAATGTCAAATTCATGGCAAGGGAAGTATAATTTTTAGACTTGTATTCATGTCAGAATATAGCTTCTGAATCACTGAAGATATTTTCATGAACTTTACCTAGACATTTAACATGACCAAGCAGTGTGTCATCTACCATAACCATAACCCAGCATCAAGATCAGGCCAAAACAAATATGTTTCTGGTCAGCCAAATGACCCTGTTTCTCATTGCTGACTAGCACCTTTTTCTCCCAAGGTAAAAAAATCAAATATATTTTTAGGAAAAAAAACCTGCCTATCCGAATTTTAAAACCAGTGCAATAGAAACATGCATATTTTTGGGGCCTCAAAGTCACAGCAGTGGAAAATGTTTTTCTGTGACTTGTATCGAGTACAATTTTTGAACCACTGAAGATATTTTAATGTAACTTTAGCTCATTATGTAGCATTCATAGTTGGTGTGTCACATACTATGACCATGCTATCTGCCTCAAGGTGAAAGCCCAGCAAGGGAAAATGTATCTCCAACTTGTATCTTTGACTGAAGAATAACTTTTGAACCACATGAAGTATTTTATTGTAACTTCAACTAGTTGTATATCATGACTGTACAGTGTGTCACATGACACATCCTTGCCAATCGCTTAAAAGTCATGGTTACAGCTAGGAAAAATATGTCAGTGACCCCTGTCCGTGCAGTGTTAACTTTTGAACCAATGAAGACATTTCTGTGATACTTAAGTCATTTGATATATCTTGACTTGATTGTGTTCTGAATATTCAGTCATACACCCTACATCAAGGTCAAGCTCACAACAAGGGATAATACAAGCCAGCATGCTGTTTCCTTATTCAGGTTCTCTTTTTAACCCCTACAGATATTTTCAAGAAATTCTGTCTCAGTCAACACTTTATCAAACAATGACATTCATTGTTTTTTTGGTAAGAATTTGTAGCTTTTGATTGCCCCTCCTCCTGATTTTACTAAGGATTATTAGATTTTAACCCAATCTGGCACACAGCTTTTTATTGATGAAACCTTGAATGAGTGTAATTTCCAGCATTCCACATTGTTGGTTAGAGGAGTTATGGCCCCTTATTGTTTGTCTTTCTCACTTTGGTTACTTAACCAAGAATGATTGGATTTCAACCAAATTTGGTGTACAGCATTATATTAATGAGACCTTAAATATGTTTAAAAATTCCAGCATGCCATGATTTCAGTTAGAGGAGTTATGGCCCCTGTAAATCCATGTTCTCCTAACTTATGATTGCCAATAAAAGGGAGTGAAAAGTGAGTGGGGGCCCTTAGGTTTAGTTGTAAAAAATGTCATAAATTACATTTACACAGATATTTAGAAAGATTTAGACTGCAGGAATGGTGTATTGGATGACACCGTAACAGTCTAGATATTTATTCAGTTAATTTAAAGAACTTTGCTTGTTTTTAAAAAAACTTTAGCCTTCGGGCTTATGATACATCATATATGGTAAATCTATATCACTTTACTATTTTTCTGTTCAATTTTCATTGAAAATATTGCAGTATTACATATTGTTATTATAAGGTTTCTTCAGTATAATTGAAGAGAACATGTGACATCATAAACTGGGAAAATTGTACTTTGTAATGTAGTAAACAAGAGAAAAACAAAGCAGGAAGAAAAATGTTGCATGTCACAATACCCCATGTCTTTTCTTTCTAAATGTAGTAATGTTATTAATGGTAATAATGACATTTGTATGGTAGCAGTGGTATTTGTATGGTAGTACCAGTAATGGCGTTTGTATGGTAGCAGTGGTATTTGTACATTAGTAATGGTATTTGTATGTTATAATGACATTTGTATGGTAGTAATGGCATTTGCATGGTAGTAATAGCATTTGTATGGTAGTAATGGTATTTATATGGCAGCAATGGTATTTGTATGTTATAATGTCATTTGTATGGTAGTAATGGCATTTGCATGGTAGTAATAGCATTTGTATGGTAGTAATGGTATTTATATGGCAACAATGGTATTTGTATGTTATAATGTCATTTGTATGGTAGTAATGGTATTTGCATGGTAGTAATAGCATTTGTATGATAGTAATGGCATTTGCATGGTAGTAATAGCATTTGTATGGTAGTAATGGTATTTGTATGTTATAATGTCATTTGTATGGTAGTAATGGTATTTGCATGGTAGTAATAGCATTTGTATGGTAGTAATGGCATTTGCATGGTAGTAATAGCATTTGTATGGTAGTAATGGTATTTGTATGTTATAATGTCATTTGTATGGTAGTAATGGTATTTGCATGGTAGTAATAGCATTTGTATGGTAGTAATGGCATTTGCATGGTAGTAATAGCATTTGTATGGTAGTAATGGCATTTGCATGGTAGTAATAGCATTTGTATGGTAGTAATGGTATTTGTATGTTATAATGTCATTTGTATGGTAGTAATGGTATTTGCATGGTAGTAATAGCATTTGTATGGTAGTAATGGCATTTGCATGGTAGTAATAGCATTTGTATGGTAGTAATGGTATTTGTATGTTATAATGTCATTTGTATGGTAGTAATGGTATTTGTATGTTATAATGACATTTGTATGGTAGTAATGGCATTTGTATGTTATAATGACATTTGTATGGTAGTAATGGCATTTGCATGGTAGTAATAGCATTTGTATGGTAGTAATGGTATTTATATGGCAGCAATGGTATTTGTATGTTATAATGTCATTTGTATGGTAGTAATGGTATTTGCATGGTAGTAATAGCATTTGTATGATAGTAATGGCATTTGCATGGTAGTAATAGCATTTGTATGGTAGTAATGGTATTTGTATGTTATAATGACATTTGTATGGTAGTAATGGCATTTGTATGTTATAATGACATTTGTATGGTAGTAATGGCATTTGCATGGTAGTAATAGCATTTGTATGGTAGTAATGGTATTTATATGGCAGCAATGGTATTTGTATGTTATAATGGCATTTGCATGGTAGTAATAGCATTTGTATGATAGTAATGGCATTTGTATGGTTGTAATGGCATTTGTATGCTTGTAATGGCATTTGAATGGTAGTAGTGATATTTGTATGTTAGTAATGGCATTTATATGGTTGAAATGGCATTTCAATGGTACTAGTGATATTTGCATGGTAGTAATGGCATTTATATGGTTGAAATAGGATTTGTATGGTAGTAATGGCATTTGTATGGTTGTAATGGTATTTGTATGGCAGTAATGGCATTTGTATGGTTGTAATGGCATTTATATGGTTGAAATAGGATTTGTATGGTAGTAATGGCATTTGTATGGTTGTAATGGTATTTGTATGGCAGTAATGGCATTTGTATGGTTGTAATGGCATTTGTATGATAGTAATGGCATTTGTATGGCAGTAATGGCATTTGTATGGTTGTAATGGTATTTGTATGATAGTAATGGTATTTGTATGGCAGTAATGGCATTTGTATAGTTGTAATGGTATTTGTATGGCAGTAATGGCATTTGTATGGTTGTAATGGCATTTGTATGGTTGTAATGGCATTTGTATGGTTGTAATGGCATTTGTATGGTTGTAATGGTATTTGTATGGCAGTAATGGCATTTGTATGGTTGTAATGGCATTTATATGGTTGAAATAGGATTTGTATGGTAGTAATGGCATTTGTATGGTTGTAATGGGATTTGTATGGCAGTAATGGCATTTGTATGGTTGTAATGGCATTTGTATGGTAGTAATGGCATTTGTATGGTTGTAATGGTATTTGTATGGTAGTAATGGTATTTGTATGGTAGTAATGGCATTTGTATGGTTGTAATGGCATTTGTATGGTTGTAATGGTATTTGTATGGCAGTAATGGTATTTGTATGGTTGTAATGGTATTTGTATGGCAGTAATGGCATTTGTATGGCAGTAATGGCATTTGTATGGCAGTAATGGCATTTGTATGGCAGTAATGGCATTTGTATGGTTGTAATGGCATTTTCCCAACAGTGTACTGATTGTGATACCTTGTCCTTATGTATACTTTTATAAAGATCATGGAATTTAAAAGCTTCAGTACTAATGATTGCAGTATTTTGGATATTTTCAAAAAAGGTGTCAGAAAGACTGAAGGAGATGTTTGTAAATGACATCTTTTATTATGTATTTTATAATGAGATATTGAAATGTATCAGTGGGAGAAAATAATATTGCCACAGTGGCAATACCGCTTTATCAGCACAATGGCAGTCTCACCTTTGTAACTAATTTCTTTTCCCATTTAGGAAATATATCTGCCCCTTTATGTACATTATTCAAACCTGTAGTTTTATATAGAGGCCTATATCATTTTTCTTTTCAACTCCTCTCTCTCTCTCTCTCTCTCAGGATGAACATATTTTAAACTGCATAAAGATTGCAAACCCTATAGCATACATTAATGTAATGAGTGCATAGACATGATCAAGAAATGCCTAAAAATGAATTCCAAAGAACGTTATTATTAAGTAGGCTTCTAGTATTAACATTTGTCTAATTAGTTTTCCACAGGAAGCCTGCAAATTGTCAGTGAACTTAACGACTTGGCGCTATTCAGTATTCTCCATCACCCATAAAGCAACATATACCATTTCCACTCTACAACAAATTGGTCCACATTTTTATGAAAAACTGTTGATTAAATATGATCAGAAAATTATATGAGTAGAATGTTTAACTGTCATCATAGACATAATCATGTTTGAAAATGATGGAGAAATTGGACATTGATGAGTGTTATGATGAACCAAACTAAAGTGATAATCAAAATTTGGGTGTGCCATATGTTACTTCACTGGACTGCAAGTTTGCCAAGGTCATTAAAAAAATTATGATTAAATGTAGAAATAAACAAATTGTATTAAAAAAAAGGTTACTTACATGTAAATTCACTATTTTTAAAATCGTTTCTTCAAAGCAGATTAACACTGAAGTCTCTCAGATATAACCTTTTCTTGATATATTTCTACAGTACCTCCATCCCCACAGTATTCACTGTATCAATCTGCACAAGAAATGTGTTTTAGGAAAAAAGATCTCTTCATTTTCTTTTGAAAACTAATTAATTTGACAAATTAGACAATTTGAAGCATTATAGGACAAGATAAATTATTAACAAGTCACTTTCCTAAAATTATTGTAAAATTTGGAATGTTTATATTGATGTCTTAATGCAGCCAATAGTCACATTGGCACAGAATGGAGGAAAACATCCATGCCACTCGATGCCTTTTGCCTTAAAACTATAGAAAGAAAATCTACATTTTTAGTAGATATAAGGAAATATTTCACTTGTGAGATGGAAACATTTTTGAGTAGCTTTGCCATTCATGACAATACAATTTTTCCACTTCACAGATGAAATATTTCCTTATATATTCTCCATATTACTTCTATTTATACATGGAATATAGGATTCTTAGCAAAGATTCCTAATAAATTTTAAATTCTACCAATGTTGGCTTTCATTAATTGAGAGTACTAGATAGCATTTTTTAATTTTGTTTACATACTTACAGGGAGAAGCAGCAGCCTCCCTCCCTGTCTTCACAGAAACACCCACATGGGAGCCACCCGCTCAATGAGACACACCCTCACACTGGTCAGCCCCGCCCATTTACTTATGGCAATGATAACAGCAGTGTTAACAGACAGTCACGTGTACAGACAACAAGGCCTGATCCAATATATGGTATGTAGTTGATGTAAGAATGATAGCACATGTCAGTAGTCCCTTGCCATAATACAGTAGTCCCTCACCATAATACAGTAGTCCCTTGACATAATTCTGTATTCCCTTACTATATTATAATAGTCACTTGCCATAATACAGTAGTCTCCTTCCATAACACAGTTGTCCCTTGCCATAATACCGTAGCCCCTTGCCTTAATACAGTAATCCTCTTCCATAATACAGTCATCCCTTGCCATAATACAGTAGTCCTCTGCCATGATACAGTAGTCCCTTGCATTGTTACAATAGTCCCTTGCCATAATACAGTAGTCTCCTTCCATAATACAGTACTCCCTTGCCATAAGGAAATATTTTAAGTCTATATGAATTTGCAATGTTGTACCTTAGGCATGGGTTCATGAATTTCCCACAGCTTGTTGTCATATGCACCAACAAATTTTGTCTCCATTGCACCCACTGGGTCAGGAAAAAATCCAAGCATCTGCCTACTGTTTTTATTTACTGCATGTCATTTCATATTTGTCAGCTCCAGTAATGGCCGAAGTTGCTAAATTTAGATGGCAGTTCATTTCCATTTTAAAACAACATTATTGGACATCAAAACATTAAAGATTTTTTGTAGTCTGCTGAGCTACAATGCGAATTCAGAGATAGTGTAGCATATTTTCAAGGTTGATTTATTAACATAAAGGACAAAGCAGCAGCATCAAATTTTAAAAATTTCATCAGAGTTATTGTGTTAAATCACAAATACGAATTTTCATCAGAGTTATGGGTTAAAGTTTTTCATGTCAGTTACAGTGGTGTTACATCATCACATCGGATACAGCAGTGTTACATCATAGCAGGAGGAAAAGGGGGGAGGAAAGCGATCATGTTCTGTGGAATGCATGTTTATTGTGTTCATTTTCATGCAAACACTGCTTTGGTACCATCTATACTTGCATACAAGTCAGGTGTAACTGCTAAACTGCATAGACCCAGATCTGCTATTGCATAATGCACTGGCAGATCTTTGTGCAGTTTGTTAGGAGTAATCAGTAGAACAAACAGTATAGACCTGGATCTATGGGCATATTATGTGATGGTAGATCAGGTTCTGCATTGTTTGCAGTTGGACTAGACTTATAGGCATGTATATATGGTAGTAACAATGAGTTATTCATTTTATTATAGTAGATTGAACACTTGAGTTATTTCAGTATATCAGACAAGTAGTTCAATATTTGTTGGCAGATCTTAAGTTTTACAATACAGAAAAAGTTGGCATATCATAGGCTTTTTAATACAGGAAGAGATGGCATATCGTAGGCTTTTTAATACAGGAAGAGTTGGCAGATCATAGGCTATTTAATACAAGAAGAGTTGGCAGGTCAGAGACCTTTTTATACAGAAAGAGTTGGCAGATCACATGCTTTTTAATACAGGAAGAAATGGCTGATCATTGGCTTTTTAATGCAGGAAGAGTTGGCAGGTCATAGGCTATTTAATACAGGAAGAATTGGCAGATCATAGGTTTTTTAATGCAGGAAGAATTGGCAGATCACATGCTTTTTAATACAGGAACAATTGGCAGATCATAAGTTTTTTGATACAGGAAGAGTTGGCAGATCATATGTTTTTTAATGCAGGAAGAGTTGGCAGATTACATGCAATTTAATACAGGAAGACTTGGCAGATCATAGGTTTTTGTAATACAGGAAGAGTTGGCAGATCATAGGTTTTTTTAATACAGGAAGAGTTGGCAGATCACATGCTTTTTAATGCAGAAAGAGTTGGCAGATCACATGCTTTGTAATATAGGAAGAGTTGGCAGATGTTATTTGCAATTGATGACCATTTTAGGATGTCTGAGAATTTTATACTAAGATAGCCAAACAGTATCACTGAAGTAATTTGGTTCAAACCACAGTACTGATATAATTCTGGGTTAAAGTGACACCAATTGTCCTTTTATAAAAGCCCCATCACCCCTTATGTTAAAGTATAGTGGATGTAGCTATCACTATACCCATATGTCTGTCTATTATCCCTCTTTCCATCTTTAAACATTATCACTTCTGTGACATAACTCTCAAACAGTCCAGTTTAGCTGTTTGAAACTTGGTTCTGTTGTAGATATGCCTTTTACTGTTCACATTTCTTCAGTTTCAGTATTTGTAATGTCTTTGTCCATTTATTCATCCATTGATCCAACCATCTATAACACTTTAATTTCTGGACGAATTCCAGAACCATTCAAGATATCTCTAAGGAACGTGGTGCACATATGAGACTGGTGGTCTAGATGTGCCATTTGCTGCTTTGAGAAAACACTGCATAAACTGTCTATTGAAAGTGAATTTTATACTTTTCTGAATTAAAATTTTGTAATGTAATTTTTTTTTTACTGGATATAGTTTATGCCTGTATGCCCCCTATCTGGAGCATGGGATTTAAATAATATTTTTTAATTTATATTTGAGATTTACAAAGGTATTTAGAACATGATTAAAAAGCAAACAAATTACAGTGACCTACTTTTTGGTTCAAATTTCAGGGCAACCCTATGCAGGAGCATCTGCTAACAGACTGGGCAGTGCTCCACTGAGACAGATGCACTCAAGCAATGCAGCCGGTGTCATCCGAGGAAACGGTACCCTTGCAAATAAAAGTGTATGTATATAACCATAATACTGTATAAGAGTGTAACTCTAAGTCAGTCATTTTGATCCACTACCCCATTTGTGCCTTCTTCATTATTTGCCCTCATGTTCAGTCCTCCACCCTGCGTGTGTCTGCTTCATTAGTTGCCACTTATTCAGTCAATTACTTTGATCCTACACCCTGTCTGTGTTGGTTTCACAACCTGCCACCTTATTCAGTCTTCTTTTTTTCTTGGTTTTAGATTTTGGTAAAAATTTTATAAAATGACACCAATGTATGAATGAAGTATGAGGAGTCTATATGGATGTATAACAGGAGGAAAAAAAAAGCTGTCATTGTATACAAAAAATTCTATTTTTATCTACTATTATATTAGACCATGTCTGTATGAATAGTTATTACTGTTTCTATTACTGACACATAAGTATATACTTGTATTGCTCAGTGCATATTTAATTTTGCTGACACATATCCACATTAATTGCTTGATGCCTATGTAATTTTACTGACATGTATGTACATAATTTAATCACTCAGTGCATATATGTAATTGTACTAACACATATTCACATACTTGCATATGCATATACTTGTATCATTCAAACCATATTTAGTTTTACTGACACGTATGCACATATTTATATCACTCAATACATATGCAGTTTTATTTGTATCACCTAATGCATATGTAATTGTACTGACACATGCACATACTGTATCACTCAATGCATGTGATTTTACTGACATGTATGCACATACTGTATCACTCAATGCATATGTGATTTTACTGACATGTATGCACATACTGTATCACTCAATGCATATGTGATTTTACTGACATGTATGCACATACTGTATCACTCAATGCATGTGTGATTTTACTGACACATATGCACATACTGTATCACTCAATGCATAATTTTACTGACGTGTATGCACATACTGTATCACTCAGTGTATAATTTTGCTGACACATATGCACATACTGTATCACTCAATGCATATGTGATTTTACTGACACATATGCACCTACTGTATCACTCAATGCATATATGATTTTACTGACACTTATGCACATACTGTATCACTCAATGCATATGTGATTTTACTGACATGTATGCACATACTGTATCACTCAATGCATATGTGATTTTACTGACATGTATGCACATACTGTATCACTCAATGCATGTGTGATTTTACTGACACATATGCACATACTGTATCACTCAATGCATAATTTTACTGACGTGTATGCACATACTGTATCACTCAGTGTATAATTTTGCTGACACATATGCACATACTGTATCACTCAATGCATATGTGATTTTACTGACACATATGCACCTACTGTATCACTCAATGCATATATGATTTTACTGACACTTATGCACATACTGTATCACTCAATGCATATGTGATTTTACTGACATGTATGCACATACTGTATCACTCAATGCATATATGATTTTACTGACATGTATGCACACACTGTATCAGTCAATGCATATGTAATTTTACTGACACATTTAGACATACTTAGTTAAATTGATGCATCTAAATTATGACTTGTTCACAGTATGCATTCCCCCATCTTAAGACAGAATTTGTTCAAAAGTTATTTATACCTTATATTCCAATCCTGTATCTGTGTACCATTGCTTCAGAAAACCTTAAACTGCACAGAGCAAGAGTTCCAAACACATGGGTGAATATACCATGCATTAAAGTTGTTAAAAATCCTGTACATTTTGTATGCATCACAAGCCCATATGCATTGAAATTACCCTAATTCTGTAAAAATCATAAGCCCATATCCCTTGAAATCACCCTAATTTTGTATACATCACAAGCCCCTGTACCTTGAAATCACCATAATTCTGTGATGTAGACCAGTACAAAATTTTCCCTATGGACTGGATATGGAATCCATACGTACTTTTACAGAAATATCCATATGGACATTTTTATTCTATAGCTGAACCACTCTTATGGATTTCAGTGTATCCATATGGAAATGTTATGGATTCCTTATGTACTTCTTATGGAAAATCCCATAGAATATGCAAATTAGTCCATGAGATTTGTAGATTGTCCATATGGAATAAAATTAAAATTCCATATGGAATAAAATTAAAATTCCATATGGAATGTGGCAATAATCCTTATGGAATTAATGAATAATCCATATGGAATTTGGCAATAGTCCATATGGAATTTGTGAATAGTCCATAAGGAATTTGGAAATATACCATATGGAATTTGTAAATGGTCCATATGGAATTTGTAAGTGGTTCATATGGGATTTGGTAATAGTCCATCCTGTACGAACTTTTCCACATGGATTTCTGATGGGTTTTTTAAGCGCTTTCACCCTAAACCATAAAAAAGTCTGCTTCAGATTTCTATTAAACTGCCTAATAATTCTTAGACACTTAGACATTATTGGGAATCAATGATAAATATTTACAATCATTTTTAAAATGGATCATAAATTTTATTTGACAGACATTATCAAATAAGATTTAGGTTTTACTTGTCCTCATTTTCTTTCTTGCATACAAAACCTAAGCCATTATGGCATCACTTAAGTCTTTTTCATTTCACTGAAAGTTTGGTGAGATTTCACAGATATTTTGACCAAAACTTTCATTGAAATTGTGGTGAGATCTCACTAAAATTTCACTGAAATATTTGTGAGGTTTCACAAAAATTATGACCAGAACTTTCACTTAAGTTTTGGCAAGATCTAGAGTTTACTAAAACTTTCATGAGATTTCACTAAAATTTTGATCATTATATAGTATTTTACTGAAGTTTCAGTAGTTTTTTAGACATTTCAAAAGTTTTCAAATAAATAATGGATATGAATTAAACAGGACTTTATTAACCAAGGTGATATTTCAGTGTGCATGAAAAAAATTATACAGATGTTGTAATTATATGACATCCAAGGCAAGAGATATGGGAGTTAATAATAATAATAATAATAATAATAATAATAATAATAATAATAATAATATTATAGACTTTATTTAGAGAAGGTAACTCAAGTAGTTACAGAACTAATCTACCTTGAGGCCTTCTGTCTGTCATGTACAATATATACAGTATATACAACATAAAAATCAAAGTATCAAGCCTGGAACATATGCACAGGCATCTGTGAACACATAAACATATATAAAATATAAAATATTATCCCGCATTGAAAAATTTAACTGGAAATGATGCAAAATTACAGAAAACCAATATTGGCTTGTCAGAATTACTGTCAGACTCCTACATCTTTTTTTGGGGGGAAAGCAACTCTCCATGACCCAGATCACTATAATTTATTAGACTCTTCTAAATTTTAGACTGCTTTTCCTCTCTAATTTAAAAAATGTAACAAGTCATGTTGATTAGTACTGTCTGCCAACGACTGTCCTTTTGGACATGGCACTGATCATTGGACCAGTCTAAAATCTTTGCTCACTTTGATCCATTTGGATTATTGAGGTTACCATATTTCTCCTATGATAAGGCCAATTTTGCCAGCCTTGTAAAAATTTTGAAAATAGAGGGGTTCAAAATTTGAAGAAAAAATTGGCAAAATTTCATTAAAGTATGAGATGGTCTTGTCATCAAATGTGGGCTGTTTATGGCAGAATTCAGTATTCTTGATTTGCTTTTTATTTTGCATGCTTTTGGAAACATGGCTCATGTTGAATATGATAACAAAGCAAGAGGGTCATAATGTTTCCTGAGTGTTCCAGCCATTACTTGTACTCTGCAGACCACCTATAATTGTTATTGCCACAACCATCAGAGCAATAAATTGGCAAATTAACAAGATACCAAAAAATAAATACTGTAAAAACAAAATATTTGAAGTCACCTCAGTATTTGTGTTAGATTTTTCTGCATGATACAATTTTGATTTTTTTCTTCTTCCAAATGATTATTTGTCCAATCCAGCTGTATGTCTCCCATCCTTCAGTAAATTCTAAATATGCATTTCTTATTTACTGAAACCTTGGGTTTCCAAAATGTTTTCATTTTCACATGATTGGTATATAACCCTGGCTTGACAGTATTTGTAAACATTTCCAGATGTTAGATTCCTGTGCTAATTTACATAAATCCTTCAACCCAGCTATTACCAAATAAAATGCGTGGGTTTGAGTCTCAGATTCGGCCAATGGGGGTATGTGAGAAAGCCTGCCAGTAGCTTCTCGTGGGTCGGTGGTTCTTTCCGGGGGTTTTCCTGGGTTCTTCCTCCACCATTAAAACTGGCCGCCATGTATAGCCTATCGTGTGCTGAAAAATGGCATTAAACCCAACAACAACAACAACCAAATAAAATGTCTACTTCACACATTAACCCCTGGAGCTTTCTGTCATTTTCGCTGGAAAATCGAATAGGAAACACATTTTGAAAGCTATTTCTGAATAGATCCGAAAACACCAAATTCCCGGTGATCTTTCAATAACATACTGCCTAGTTGTGTTAGAAACATCATTTTACGTTGCTATTTGACTCGCGCATGAGCAGAAGGGTAAAAGTTGGATTTTTTTTATAAATATTTTTTTTGCTAAACAGAGCCATTATTTTTGTATGGAGACCACTCTTTATTCCAAATGCCCATCTTATCCTACTTTTTGCAAAGGCTCATCTGTCTGTTTGCAGTTCATACTGGTTTGCCTTAGATCTGAGACCAAAAAGTCTAAAATCCATACACAAAATCAGATTCCGACTACGGGCGAATTGTGGGTAGAAAAAAGTTGGGTCCAAAAAATGAGGTTTTTTTATCTGTATTTTGTAGTGCAACTAGATATTCCAGATTATTTGGTATCATTGTAGAGCTTCATCTGTCTACCTTTCTATTATACCACCCACTTTAGTGTATCATGCATGACCATGATGCTACAGAGCTCGGCACTAGTAGGCTACTACCCCCTGCCCCATTAAGTCGTCACTAGGGGTTAATGTGTTAATGAAAATCTCAACTTTTCAGGGTTTATTTGTCTTGTTTGGTTGATTCAGCCAGTTTCACTCCTACAGTTGATTGATTTGAACACCCTAATGTGGCAAACATCTGCCATTTTCATTCCAAGAGTTGGCATGTTTCAATGATTAATTAATTGATTGATTGATTGGTGTTTAGTGGCTTATCAGGACATGAAAGGATATATTGTACTAAGGCAATTGGAGTAAAGTGTCTTTCCCCGAGAGGCACAATCCATTGTCACAAAAATAACATTACTTATATTGAACTACTCTTTTATCATTTATGATTGCTGATCAGATTTTAGAATTCATTAGTGATAGAGACTTTTGTCGATTCAATTCCAATCAACCAAAACATGTATGTGTTATGCATTCACAAGCTTTCTTTAAACAAATTTCAGTAAAATTTAGATTTACAGTTGAATTTATTATTTTTAATGGATTTTCTTTTATGCCTAATATCATTAGTATGTGAAACAGTTATGGAGGGAATATAACAATGCAGGGTTCAGTCTAGGATTCTGGGATATGGAACTTTAATGGGCCAAATATTTCACATGGTTTCTCATATTTTAAAATAGAAAAATAGGAGTTTTGTTTACTTAGTAATTTCACACAATGAAATTTATAATACTAAATGTAAATGAATTAACATTTAGAAAAACTCTTTAATTGAATCAAATCATTCTGTGGTATTGTCTGCACTCTTTCCACATTCAGTTAAATGGACTATCTGCCATTTTATTACAGCAACATCAAATGTTAATGATGGCCTTCCCATGAAAGTTAGTCAGGCCTAATTTAGAAAAATCAAAAGTTTCTCTTCACTTGGTGCTTTACTCTTTTGCCAGTCAGTTAATACTGTGGTTTTGATTAGCTGTCCAAATTATTTTACAGATCAAAACATATAATGATAAATGAGAATCACTTCATGTGTATATGTTTACGGTTTAATAGTTTTCAAATTAGCACTACTTCATTACACTGTCTTTATCCTTTGAGAGACAGAGATACAAATTTTGATCTAAAAATGTTCATTGTTGTAGCAAGTAATAGTACCTACATTGCTGACTTCATTGTTGTAGCAAGTAATGGTGCCTACATTGCTGATTTCATTTTTGTAGCAAGTAATGGTGCTTATATTGCTAACTTCATTGTTGTAGCAAGCATTGGTGCCTACATTGCTGACTTCATTGTTGTAGCAAGCAGTGGTGCCTCCATTGCTGACTTCATTGTTGTAGCAAGCATTGGTGCCTACATTGCTGACTTCATTGTTGTAGCAAGCAGTGGTGCCTCCATTGCTGACTTCATTGTTGTAGCAAGCAATTGTGCCTATATTGCTGACTTCATTGTTGTAGCAAGCAATGGTGTCTACATTGCTGACTTCATTGTTGTAGCAAGCAATGGTGCTTATATTGCTGATTTCATTGTTGTAGCAAGCAATGGTGCCTACATTGCTGACTTCATTGTTGTAGCAAGTAATGGTGCTTACATTGCTGACTTCATGGCAGTAGCAAGCAATGGTGCTTATATTGCTGACTTCATTGTTGTAGCATACAATGATGCCTACATTGCTGACTTTATTGCCAGTCTAAATTTCTTTCCAAAAGTTCATTTAATTTGGCTCCAGTGATGGACTGGATGAAGCGAAAGGAAAGCTTCTTAAGACAATTTCTGTTGGATAGTATCAAGTTTCTTTTATTTTTGGGGCATTTTGGGGGGCAAAATAAGTCCTGAACACATTTGCAACCACCCCTTATGAAGATGTTGGTTTACATATGATGTGACTGGTATATTGCTTATTGGTGTGTTAATATGAGGTCAGTAGCATCAAGCAGCTAGTGTAACCAGTCTTGCTCAACCATCAGTCTCCATCAGTCAAATGCTCAGTCTGTACACATCACTGGTAAGCAGAATTCAGAACCAGCAATGTAAAAGCTGCAGAAATGTGAGAAAAGTTAGCAACTACTCTTTTCTCTCACCATGCCATATATATGTGTCTTTCATATTTGATTGGCCATCAATAATTATTGTGCCATTGGCATAAAAATGCAGCCTAGATTGAACACTGCAATGACAGTGAATTTATATTTTTTTTAAATGTCAAGCTTTTGGCTGATTTCCTACTGTGGTACTTATTTACTCATAAGAAATCTTAGCACTTTTGGATTCCCTACTTGAGATGGAGAAAGTGATTGCAAATATGTTGCATCATGAAAATGAGCACATGCTAAAAACCATGGAGTGATATTATTATCATAAGGCTCTTCGACTTTCCAACTGTCCCTTTAAATCAAACAGGAAAAAACATTGCCCAAGTACATGCATTTCTGTTGCTTAGAATTAATATTTGTGTATGTCAATCAACATACAATTATAAAAGAAATCAAGGTTAGTGTAGTGCTTCAAATATTCTCATTTATATAATGTTTTATTTACACAAGTGTTTTCGAAAGATTGGCAATTTTAGAACTTGATATTGTATTTCTTTATATTTATCACTCAACCCATGATTATTGTATCTTTCATAATTCAACTAACAGTTAATGATGTAGCCACAAATATTTACTGAACTCAACTCTAGTATCCTCCAAAAAAATTTTTATTTGGAAACAACTGCCATTAAAATTCAGCAGTATAAAATCTGTGCTAGAACAAAATATAAAACTATTGTTATACTCAAAGGAGTTTTGTAGACAACTCTATAATTACTCTATAATTAAGTTCTCTTCTATATTAAAAACTTAATTTTAAATCTTTATCCAGTGTGGCCATTAGTTTTATATCAAAATGATGTAATATTTCATAGAAATATTTGGTTTAGAAAATTTAATTTGTGATGACTTTATTATTATTTTTTTTTAAAATACATAATAGAATAGAATTTATTACAAGCCTAATAGAAACTGAAAGTGTATGTTTGGCTGTCATGTCCATCCTTTTTCGTTGCCCAAAACATTTTAATAATGATCTTTTCCTTACAGAAAATTCCTTTCAGATCAATACTGAAGAGATTTTCCTAAATAATAAAATATATACAGTATATATGTAGGTATAACTTTGTACATATGAAGTGAGATGTGTTACTTGATGTCCGTACCACAGTTGGAAGGGGAGCACTTCATGTCATGTAGTCTCCAACATATTTTTAATTCCTTGTACAAGCAGGCTAAACATGCATAGTAATTTACCACATGTATAGTTTTCATTTTACTCCAAAATGTTGAATAAGTCTTTCTGTTCTGTGTACATAATGTCACTTTCTAGAAATAGATGTTAGTTACTAGCTTGCGAAATAATGTACTTGTGCAATTTGTTCCATAGATTTATATATTTTTTAAAATCCTGGAACCACAGTCATGACATTCCTAGACTTTAATGAGCACTCAAGCTATTTTCATGACATTCCTAGACTTTAATAAGCTCTCAAATCATATTCATGATATTCCTAGACTTTGATTAGCACTAAAACCCTTTTTATGACATTCTTAGACTTTAATTAGCACTCAAACCATATTCATGACATTCCTAGGCTTTAGTGAACACTGAAACCATATTCATAACATTCCTAGATTTTAATGAGCAATCAAACCATATTCATAACATTCCTAGACTTTAATGAGCGCACAAACCATATTCATAACATTCCTAGATTTTAATGAGCACTCAAACCATATTCATAACATTCCTAGATTTTAATGAGTACTCAAACCATATTCATAACATTCCTAGACTTTAATGAGCAATCAGACCATATTCTTCCTGAAATGAACATTAGGTTTATACACTTTTAGTTGACCAAGACTAAAAGCACTCTTTAAAATGAATAAATAATCAGTTTCTAACTATTTTTAACTTAAATTGATTTTTACATTTTCATTTTATTATCCCTTTGTTTTTTTTTTGTTTTTCTTAAAAAGCATCAGGATATTATTATATCATCTGTCTGTCTGTCTATCCATCTGTCAATCAATATATCCATTAATATATCTCCTTCTAACTTCCATAACTGCTGGGTGGGGTGGGGGTGAATTTAGAAATATTTGCATTTATGTTGCCAGAGATGCAACCTCTTCAAGATAGTGTCACCATTTCTTCATGCCCTTTTGTTCATTGTTGAGGGTCAGAGGTCAAATATGCAAAAATTTCAATTAGAACATTTTCAAATATTTCTTGATCAAATTTTTCAGATATGTACTCATAGCAGGAAGGTGCATAATGTGTCAGATATTGTACTTTGACCCCAGTGGGTTTTTTTTGTGGTTGGGGTGAGTGTGATGGAGTAGAGTTTGGAATATGCAGTAAAAATCATGGGGATTTGTGAAGTATTACAGTCGTTCTGTATAAAGGTTAAAGGCACTTATGATGAAGCTTATCATGAATACATCATACTAACATTCGGCTTCGTTTTTTATTGGCTTGTTGTTGTAACGTCTGAAAAAGCCATATACATTTTGATGTAGAGTACCTGTAGCAGAGAAGAATCTGTTCTTCACAAAAAGTCTAAATGTCTTTTTTAGCCCGGCTTGTTTTGGTGAATGATTCACTTTTTTTGGGGGGGGGCAACTTTTCATAGATGCACTATTTCTTATGTTGTTTAATTATAATTCAATTTCATTTTTAATTACTGAATTATTCATTTATTCAGATGTAGTGTTATTTTAATAACATAGCATTTTTTGAGGGAATGGATTTGTTGTTGATATAGAGCAGGTGAAATAAATTAATCAGATCAGTGATACTGTATATGCTCCTGTATAAGTTGTGTCCAACTGCAAACTGCATAGGCCTAGATCTACCATTGTATAATGCACATAAGATCTGGGTCTATGCAGTTTGTTAGTTTGTTTGTGGCCATGATAAGCTACATGCCTTGTTTGTGTCTCCCTCAGTTTGTTAGGAGTAACCATTATCACAAAGACCCTGATGTGCCAATGCTTTATGTGATAGCAAATCAGGGTCTATGTTGTTTGCAGTTGGACTCAATTTATTCACAGGTTTATACATTATTAAAACTGTAATACTGTGGTGTATTTGGTTTGTATTTTACACTTGTATAATGTAGAATTGATCTAATTTTTATGCTTGGAGGGGCCATTTTGTGTTGTTATTCAGCCCAAATCTTATCCTTTCTTTTTCAATTCAGTAAATTCTGAGAGACAAAAAATGGAACCAAATTTGGGGAAAAGCTTTTGATTGAGAAGGCCAATATCAAGTTTGATTTCATCATCTGAAAACATTTTAGGGAGTTACGGTCCTTGTTTGACTTAGCTCTTGAACTTTTGGGTGTATTATACATGTATCTAGCAGGGGCATCTGTCTCATATGGACACATTTGTTGTTTCTTGATATTTTTTAATATAAATTTTGGGTGGGTTTTTTCCCTTTTTTCCCCTTCATTTTAACGTGCACATGTATTAGCTTCATAT
This sequence comes from Sinohyriopsis cumingii, assembly GCA_028554795.2. Classification (NCBI taxonomy): domain Eukaryota; kingdom Metazoa; phylum Mollusca; class Bivalvia; order Unionida; family Unionidae; genus Sinohyriopsis; species Sinohyriopsis cumingii. Next base: position 40,064,918 of record CM068836.1, read on the forward strand.
TTAGCATGGTCTGGACAGTTTCCTTACTCGATATGGGAATAATAATTCTTATATTGTGATCTTTCAACAAAGAATTCTTTTTATTTGTAAAGAAGTTTTCTGTTTAAAAATGGACAAATTTATTATCATCTAAATGGACAGTCTTGCAATAAATTTTATTTTGCTTAAACTTTGAGAAATAAATTGCATAACTACATTTGTATACAGCTCTGGTTGTGATATATATATTTTAAAGATTTTTTATGTATTACATCTGTCTATTATTTTGTAGACATTTTACAGAATTTTAACATTTTTAGTTTTATATTATGTCTTACTGTACTTCATTTTTACATTTATTTGGAAGGTTTATCTTCCTAAAGTTTTTTTCTAACTTTACCTTTAGTAGTAAGTACCATATAACCAGTACTGTGCTGATGTGCCATAAAATGCTGCTAATCTTACATGTACATCTGTCTGTGGTGAAAGGGTCATTCAAGTAATAGATCTAGGAATATGTATTCAGTGGAAAAGAGTTATTTCTTCTGTATTTATGCTTTAAACAGATGTCTGCTTTTTTTAAAATAATAAACGATGATAGAATATGGGTATTAAAGGAAAATTCTACCCAACAGTTCAAATTTAGCTATAGACATGGTCTTGGAAGAATGTCCAAGACCAAGTTATCATCTCAGTAATGATGATTATATCCTATCCAATACCAGTCTATAATTAAGGCTGATTATTTCTCACATTAATTGGTAAATTTAGGTTTTAACTTAAAAATGCATATTTTAAGTTGGGAAACAATAAAATATATTCATTAATGCATATAATTTAAAACTGCTTTACCAACATAAAGAAAGCAAAAAGTTAGGTTGATTAACAGGAACTTGACTTCAGTCACTGATGGAGTTAGAATCCTGTTTTTTTTGCATGTCTCTTTTTATATATATCAGTGATTGGTAATGTACATTCATCCTGACATCAACATGCTGTAATGTTGATGATAATGATGGGATCCAAGGGTATCTTTCAGTTTGTGTGTGCCGTGATCCACATATTGGTCAGGTGATCGAAGAGAAGAGTCACATGATGCAAGATAGACAATGCTCAGTTATTTTTGGCAATTCTAGAAAAATGATCATACATGCATAGGAATATGAGAAATTGTGGGTTTTAAATCCTGTAAAAATATCTACTCAGGTCATTGGATTTAGATGTTGTTTTAGATTATCTATTTTTAAAAATTAAGTTACAAGATTGCAAGGGGCCCCGAGTGGCCGAGTGGTCTAAAGCACTTACCGTTCCGAATCACTGCCATCTCACTTCTGTCTGCGTATTTTCGAGTCCAAGGCTCAGCTAGTGTGGGTACGTGGGAAAGCCTGCCAGTAGCTTCTCATGGGTCGGTGGTTCTTTCCTGGGTTTTCCAGGGTTCTATCTCCACCAGTTATACTGGCCGCCATATATGGCCTATCTTGTGCTGAAAAATGGCATTAAACCCTAGAACAACAACAACAACAAGATTGCAAACTGCTCTGGTGGCCAAAGACTTTTTAAAAAAATGGTACTAACAGCTGCCTTGCTTGGCACTCAGCATTAAGAGGTTAGTGTTAGGACTGGTTGGCCTGGTGTCAAGATAATGTGACTTGGTGGGACATCATACTACATGTCTGTGGCATGATGCCCCAGTGCTAGACATCACTATAAACTGTCACACTGCAGACATCGTAGCGATATGACTGAAAAATCGTTAAAGCTACATTAAAAATCTAAATCACACACACACAAGATTGCAAATTCACACATTCACTGTAAAATCAGAAATATTTATGGGAACACATTTTTCTTAATTTGAGAGTAAACAGATGATTTCATGACGATACATTTTTCATACGGACAAGAAAAGCTTTATGGATTTAAATTTTGGGATATTCACTACAACAAATGAAACAAAAGGAAATCCTCCAAAAATATTTCAGATTTTACAGTGTCTAATTTGCATCTGTATGGATCTACAATGTATGGAAGTTCAGTCGAGTCCGTTCAATAAAAGTACACTAGAGGACATTGGTCAGCTGTAGTGGTTCAGTGGTTAGCATGCTGGACTTGCATCTTAAAGGGTGTGGGTATGAATCCTATCATTGGATCAGCCCTAATCAGCTACCACTGTGAGTCCTTGGGCAAGGCACTTGACCCAGGTTGCCTTAGCATTAAATAACCTACCTGTGTTGTTGTGTCATGAAACATCAAGCCAAACCGATCCTACTATAGGAATTTAACTTTACCCTTCAAACATGCTATTATGTTGATGCAAAAGAACATAATACACTTTAAGAAAAAGACCTAATAGGTATACAAAATTCCTGTAGAGGAATTAAAGAATTTTTAGCTTCAAAATGTATTCTAGAAAAAAATTAATAGCCACTTAGACTTACAAATTAATATGGACTTGGGAAATAATTATGGGCAAAATATTCAACAGCTTACATTGGCTACATCAGTTGGCACAGGAGTCAAATCAGTCTAAAGTTTTGTTTGTTGTTTTAATGCCCCCAGTGTCTGCAGGAGAGGTATCTTGATTTGGTACTGTCCATCCATGGTCCATCTGACCATTATCCCAAGACCCTATGGCTCCTGTTTGCACAGATAAATTGCCTTACTGATACTGTATGCATCTTTTACAATTACTGATAAATGAATATTTCTCATGATCATGGGTCAAAAAGTCAAAGGTCAGGTTAGTTAGTTAGTCCTCTTTGTCCTGTCTGGGACATAAGGCTGCAACTATCTTTTGCCATCTATGTCTTTCTATGTCAGTCTTGAGCAATGGCTTGTGCCTCACCCCAGGAAAGTCCTATTTGTTTCCAGCTCAGTCATCACTGTGCTTTGTCATGTTATATTTGCCCATCAAAGGTCAAGGCTGTTCATTATTATGAGTCAAAAGGCAGAGGTCAAGGCTGTTCATTATCATAAATCAAAATGTCAGAGGTCAAGACTGCTAGTCTAAACATTTATTTGCAGATAAGAAAATTCATTCCTATTTTTGTCTTGAAAGGTTCAGTTCAGACATTAATACTTTTTGTATGTACAACAATTTGTAAGTACCAATGAAATACTAAATTTGAATTTCACCTACAATTTGTCTTTTATCTGCAGCGTTCTAGTTTCCTGTCCTACCTCTTAACGACCACCCCTTGATACCTGTTAACTGATACAGCCACTGTCACAACCAATTACCATGTAAAGCAAATTTGTGTTTGTCTGTCTGTCTGCATGGAGATATTGTATATACTGTATCTATATACTTACCAATTGTGAAAATTAATCACATCTCAACAGTAACACAATTAACAGCTTTAAAATCAGATACAAGTATTTTTTTAAAGCAAATTCACCTGTTACCTTCACATCATAAATAATTTCTTTCAATTATTTAACATTTAAACTGGAATGGCACTAAATCTTAATTGTGGGCAAATACCTAGGATAATTATTATTGTAGATAATTGTATTGTTTTTTTTATACTTATTTTGTCAAGTCCAGCAAAATAAAAAATTCAGCTTTTGTTGTGGCCTTGATGGCATGATAAATAATGTTGAGATACTGTGTTAATATTTTTTATCCAAACATTGAAAGAAAATGTTCAGATTAGATTTTAAAGACATTCAAGAGAATTTTCTTCCATTTTTCTAAACATATTTTAACTTTTTTGGGGATTCGGACAGTTTTTAGAAGAAAAACTACTTCAGATACACTGACAAAATTGTATGGACATATTTGATTTCATATGTAGATGACCTGTTTGTATTTTCAGATTACTACAGCAATTTTTTCATTTTCTGCACGTTTTTGGGACTTTTATTTTACCATAATCATTGCTAGCACTTGACACTGAGAAATAAAATTTTGTAGTCATGTTTGCATTGATATGTAGATGACATGACTGGATTTTCAGGCCATTACAGCAACATTATTTGCTCCTTTTTAAAAAATTTGGACTTTTGATTTTAAAAAAAACTTGTTAACACAGTTAAAAACCACTTCAGATAGACAAAATAAATTTCTTAAGCTTGCATGCTTATGTAGATATTTGATTAAATTTTTTGCACTTATCGCTGTATTTCAACTTGTTCTTTCTTTTTTTTAATTTTTGTTTTAGAATGTTTTGACCTGCATGTCTGCAGTTGGGGCATGCATGTTTTACCAACACAAATCTCTAGTTTTTGTTATTAAGCAATCTTGGGATGTAAAATGTTTGTCATAATATTTGCATGCAAAGAGATGACTTGCTTTCCCATCACAAGTTTGTGAAAATGACCAAATCATTTGTTACAGTCAAAACACACATTGTGATGTACGAAAATATTTGACCGCTTTATTCATATTTTGATTTCTTATAAAAATGTAAGAGTTTTGACATCTGGATTTTATAATCTCTGCAGATCAATATAGACTATTCAATTTATTTACAATATATATATATATATTCCCCAACTGCTTACAGTGGGAGCATCTTGATTTGATCTGCACATCCTTCTTTCCCCAGAAACTTCTTAGCATGATCACACAAAAACCACTCAACACAGACAAGTGAAGTTTTAACAGCTTATTTTTACCCACATGTAGATGGATGATCTGATTAGATTTTCTGGGACTGAGTAATTTTTCCATTTTTTTACAAATATTTTAAACTTTATATAATTATAATTTTTGGGGTTTAAAAATACAAGCAAAAAGCCACTTAAGGTAGATAAATTAATTTGATCAGCATATTTATATTCTTATGTACCATATATACTCGCTTATAAGACAGGTGCAACTGCAAAGAGCATATATCCTGCTCTTTTGTTGCATAATATGCCAGCAATTTTTTACATTTTTATACATTTTTGAACTTTTTGGGACTTTTTGGGACTTAGACCATTTGATCTTAAGCAGTGACATGCATGTTTTGCAAATACAAATCAATTTCAGGCGTAAAATAATTTGAATGATTTTACTGGATATCTTGAAATATTTAAAAAGCTTCATATGCAAAAGATTCATTGACAAGTTTGAAATTAATTTAGTTATTTTTTTAAGATTGTTTTATAAGAGAGAATATGGCCTTGTGATGGACTTACCTCATTTTAACAGTGTGAATATTTGTTTTTCTGTTCTGCATGTGTTATTTGTTGGTGGATATGTGATTGACACCATGGTATTGTTTTTCTTCTGTTTGTAGGCAGGTACCATCCGATACGGTCCACCATCGCCATTTTTATCCCCTCTGCAACAAGAGTATTCCCAGGCTCTTCTCAACAACAAAGCTACTTCCCTTGTTTGCTTCTCTTCCTAACTAGGTGTGTTACCAGGAATCACCTTGGCAACCAATTACAAACCTTGTCAGTTACATGTAACTGGTTGCCAGTGGTTATAATTCAAATGATTACTTGCTGGAAACCATTGTTTTCATTTGTGTTGAAATTTTGATCACCTTAAGAAATAAAAAGACCAGATCACACGGTTTTACTTTAATATTTTGTCCCTTATTTTCATTTTTTTTATTTCCTTTTGAAATTATGTTCTTTAATGCTATATCAATTGAAAATTAAGTATTACTATTACATAAAAATTAGTTTGCTTTAGAAAAGTCAGTAAAATATTCTTCCATGTTTTCCAGCTGGTGTTAGTTTTACCATCAGTAAAGTTAATAAACTATTGCCGTTCAGTCGCATTGAAGAAAAGCAATATTCTAATTATTTGCATACGTGTGTCTTGAAAATTAACATGCTAATATTGTGTAATGTACACTTTTTTTCATTTTGGACTGATTTGAGTGATACATAACATTGGTTTGAAAGTTTCAATATGAGGTTTTATAATTTCAAAGATATTTTAATAAGTAGAATTCTATTGTTCATTGGTATACTTTAGATTGCACAGAGAGACTAGACTTTGTATGTAGGTCATATTTACACATGATTCTGTAGATCTTGATCCGCCATTACCTAATGCACTGTCATATCTGGGTCCTCTGTGTTTGCTGGAAATCATTAGTTGAATGACTAGGGTAAACCTCGATCTGCCATCACATAATGTGCCATCAGATTTGTGTCTTTGATATTTGATTGAAATCGTTAGTAGAATGACAAGCTTAGATTTTGATCTGTCATCACAGAATGTGCCATCAGATCTGGATGTATATTGTTTATATTGTTTGCTTGAAATCATCTTGAATGACTTATGTGGACTTTGATCTGCTGGCACATTATACAACAGCAGATCTGGGTCTGTATTATTCATAGTTGCATGACCATTACACAAGCATTATGGTCATAAGATAATACAAGGATAGGAGGCAATGAGCATATTATCTGCAGTGCCGAGTGGTCTAAAGCGCTCTCCATTACGGATCACTGCCATCTCACCTCTGTCTGCGTGGGTTCGAGTCTCAGATTCGGCCAGTGTGGGTATGTGAAAAAGCTTGCCGGTAACTTCTCGAGGGTCGGTGGTTCTTTCCAGGGATTTCCCGGGTTCTTCCTCCACCATTAATACTGGCCGCCATGTATAGCCTATCGTGTGCTGAAAAATGGCATGAAACCCTACAACAACAAAACAAATCTGCAGTGCCATAAATCTTTTCCTTTAACCAACAGCGCATAATTGTTCAATTGCTGAACCTTACATTTTTCTACAGCAAAGCTTTTGCAGTAAAACCATATCAACCTCATTTTCCTGCTAGAATATTCAGTGTTGCAGATTTATGTTTAATTTATACATTTATAGGTTAAAAAATACATACCAGTGCTAAAGTATGTATAGATTTTTTCACTTGCTTTGAAAGGAATTAAGTGTCATTTTTTATAATAAAACTTAAAAAGTCAAAATCGTAATGATGCAAACTTTATACACTAACAAGCAAAGTTTTGAACATTCCCAAAATTCAACGTTCATATCAGATCAACTTCTTTCTCTTACAAATATTTAAACATTCATTTTTACATTACCAACTCCTAGAGATATAGTAAAAAAAATAATATTGTTTGCATCATTTATTGGGGTAAAAACTCCGTAATTTCAGCATGTTTTGCAACATAAATGTCAGGATGTGTTTATTTGCACTGTATATATTCCACAACAAATGTTATCAACTTGAATAAAATATTTACCACATATACTCACTTACACGTCCAACTGCAAACAACATAGACCTTGATCTGCTGTCACATGATGTGCTGGTAGATCAGGGTATATGTAGTTTGTTTCAATGATTAGTCCTAACAAAATGCACAAACCCTGCTCTGCCAGTGCATTATGATTGGAGATCTGGGTCTGTGCAGTTTGCAGATGGACTAGACTTACAAGCAAGTATATCTGGTATCCAGTTTTTAAATATTTTGATTTAGATATGCTTACACTAGTAATTAAAAATAGATTGTACTTTCATATAAATTTTGCTAAAAAATGTTCTATATTTCAGGAACCTGGAGTAACATCTACAGCCCCTAGCCCCTTTATGCCACCCCACAGTCGATTCAAGACCGGTCTTGAGCAGTTGCAATCACAGCATCACACTGACTACCTGCCACCAATGCCCAGACCCCCACTCTTTTCTGCCTGGTAACCGTGTCAGCATTATGTACCAATGGATCAAGATGGAAAATAACAAATAAAATGCCCTCAGGATTTGTTGCATTATTTGTGATGTTTTACAGATCAATTAACAAAAATTAAATGAAAGGAATTTAGTGTTTATCATACCTTGTCTTAGAAAATGCGTGCATTTTTACCTTCAGATCTTTATAGGAACAAATAGGATACGAACAAGTGTTAAAAATATTTGTTCAACTTTGTAGTCCTTCCTTTTTTAAACTTTTCATCTAGACTACATAGGAAACAAACAAATCAAGCTCTTCCGTCAGGAATCTTTTAAAAAAATTATATAAAATTCCTGTCAATGAAAGAGTATTGTTTTTATATATATGCATTTCATATTGTTTTTGTACTGTAGTAACACTAAGTTATCTGTTTATGATTTAAGTAGTTTTTTTATTTCAAGGCTTTATTTGGTATGGCAGGATGAATGACCAGAAACTCTTTTTGATGTTAAGGAGTCTTTTGCTGTATGATATTATTAATACAGTAATTGATTCCTGCAGTGAACATTTATCAGAAGGTATTAGTCTTCATTTGAAATATTAGCTTTTCAAAACCATCAAAAGAGAGAGAAATTAATGTGTGTGTGTGTGTTTGTGTATATATTATTGACGTCTAATCAAACTTCAGATTGCATAGATTGAGATCTGATGTCCATAATGTTCTGGCAGATCTTGAGCTATGCAGTTTACTAGGGTTAATAAGTATGACCAAATACAGACCCGAATATGTCAATGCATTATCCGACAACAGATCAGGATCTGTGTCATTTGCAGTTGAGTGGACATACAGGCATGTATATAAGACGCATATTATTTTTGGAGTAATACAGTATAATGGGTTATTTTTTTTTTACAAAATCAGGATGTATATGGTTTATTTCATTTTCTTATTTTATTGTGTTTTACAAGTTAAGGGATCAAGTGAAATTGTATTCCGACATTTAAATACGTTTATTTTTACAGAAGGACTAATCATACACAGATTAGTAAAGATTAGCAGTTCACAGATTAGTAACAATAAGCAGTGTATACATAACAATTCACGTTATATGCTTATTATTCCATGTTTAAAAGATGGGGATGATGTTTTTACAATAAGAAGGGGAATTTGAAGAATTCTTTCTTTAACATGCTTTGATACGTGAATAATACTTTATAAATTCACTTTTTTTTTCTGTAACCTTTAGTGTTTGGTAGATATTTCTCTTTACAGACTTTGAAGGTCTGATTTGAATTGTAATTCTATAATTTCTTGACTTTTGTAATTTTGTAATTTTGGTACTTTATTGATGCAGTCAAATGTTGATTATGTGTACAACCTGAAAGATGCATATTTTGCCCTGTAGATGATCATTCAAAGAACAAACTGTAGGTCTACACAACAGTCTGTTGGTGCAGATGATTCAAAACTCTGAATATTTGGGCCTTTTATAATCATCAGTTTACTGTATGTAGTATACGTAGTTCTGAAAGTACTCTGTGTGGGTGGGTGGGTGTGCATAGTCAAGTAATCTTTAGTATTGTTAATTAATTGCTGTTGAATGCATATAAAGCTGTGATAAATTTATTTTTAATTTTTTTGTTTTAAAATTTACATATATATTGAATACTTTAATTAAACTTTAGGATTCTGGTGAATATTTTTATCAGAAGAATGAAGAAAATATCAGTGATTGTTTTGTTTTTTTTGTCAAACATTATTTAATAAAATAGTGCAGCAAAAATGTCAGTGATTGTTGTTTGTAGCTCTACAGGTCACAGACCTAAAGAGCTTGTGAGCATGTGATGGCATGTAAACCAGTGTTCATTGTCCGTTGTCTAGTACTAGTCCTCCTAAACTAGTGGAAGGATTGTCAATAAAATTTATAAACACATTCATCCCAATGTCTAGTTGGTCCTAAATACAACTGGAATTACTTAGGCATCAAGTAAGGACAGCTTGGCAGCCATCTTAATTTTGTTATTACTACAACTCCTGAACTCGTATCAACATGGGGTTTTCATTAAATGATTTCTTCTGATGTCTAGATGGTCTTGAATACAAACTGGTGAGAATGTTTCTGATATGACACAGTATGGCTGCTACATTTGCCATCTTTAACATATTGCTGTCACTTCTCATCTGGAACAGAAACGGGTTTTCATGAAAGATTTCTTATGATGTCAATTAAGTCCTCAATGAAAATGGTTTCCCACAGACATGTGGCCTGCTTGAGAGCTTTGTTACTGTTACTCCTTCTGATCGGACTGTCACATTAACATGGAGTTTTCTCAGAAAGTTTTATTATTATGTCTAGTTAGTCCTAAATGAACATGATGTCAAACAAACATCCAATATGACCCAGCCTGAAAACCTTGTTGTCGGAATGGATGGACATATCAACATGGTGGTTTTCACTTCTTATAATGCCCTGTTGAACCTGAATGAATATCTAACATCCAATATGGCCACCATGACATCCATCTTGAAAATCTCATTATCACTAAATACTCCTGAATTACAAGGCTTTATATGCTGTCAACTTGGTCCTAAATAAAATGGTGCCTGTTGGACATCTTGAAAATCTTGTTATCACTACTCATCCTGAACAGAGATGATCATATTGACATACATTTTTCGGTACAGCACTTCATATTATGTCTAATTGGTCCCAATAATGGAAGGAGCAATGATCTGACATCAAATATGCCTATCATGGGAAACTCTTGTTATTACTATTCAACCAATCTAGATGGTCATATTGACTCAAGATTTTTTAATATGCCTAGATGGTCATATATGAAAATAGTGCCCTTCAACAAATAAATATGGCCTCCATGTAAAAGTATTGTTATTGCTACTCTTCTTGAATGGACGGTCATATCTTCATATGGATTTCATTAAAAGTCTCAGGATCCTTCTTGGTACTAGATGAAAAAGGTGTTTATCGACCTTCAAAAGGTCACCATATCTTGCAGTCACTATTTCTAAAAAGATGGCTATAGCTGCATTGAGTTGACAACAAAACACTTCTAATCTTGTCTGGTTGGTCACAAATGAAAATGATTCTGATCTGACATGCAATACAGCCTGGCCATATGCAACATGGGGATTTTGCACTAAACATTTTCTTGTGATATTGGTCCTAAATAAAAAATGTGCCATTAGACTGCCAATATAGTCACCATGGAAGCCATCTTGAAAATTGTGGTATAGCTTCTTCTCTTTAACAGATGATCATATTGACAGATTCTTTACATTACTCCCAACGATATCTAGCAGGTCATAAATAAAAATCATACCTCCAATATGGTGTCCATCTTGAAAATCTCATAATGAACAGACCTCTTTAAGGGATAGTTGACATGTGGTTTTCACTACAACACCTTTAAATATATTTAATTGGTCCTTCGAAATGAAAACGATAAAATGACCTCATAGATTTTATAAATCTTGCAAAAGCTACTTCTCCAGAACAGATGGCCCAATTAACACTTTTATTTTAACTCCTTTTTCCCTGCATGATGCTGATGCCACTTCCCAAGTGGCTGCCTTGACAGCTCTCCTAAAAATTTGTATATGGCTACTCTACTCCTGAATATGCAGTAGTATCAACATGGGTTTTTTCACTAAGACACTATAACAATATGTAGTCAGTTCAGAATGAAAATAGTGTTTGTCTGACCTCCAGTATGTCACAATGGTGTCCTTCAAGAAAATTTATCACTATTTATTTTACATAAACAGTGGCATTAACATAGGGGTTTTCACCAAAACACTTCTTTGGAATATTTAATTGGTTCTGAATGAAATTGGTGCAGATCTTACTACCAATTTATCATATTTTTATGTAGTTTTGACACCAGACCTAACTGACCTTGTGGTCAAGTCAAAGGTCATTGCTTGAATCTTTGCACTTTATTGAACTTTTGAACTTATAAATAAACAAAGTGAATTTCAGCCAGACTCTGTATTTAGTTGCATTCCAATGAATAAGCTGAAAGCACTCTAACATTAATGTTAAGGTCAAAGATCTCAATAAGGTATTAGCATAATGGTCTCTTGACAATGAAAATAAGTATGAATGGGTTTGTATCATTAACTGCACTACACTTACAAGTATCTTGTGAACATGTTAACTCAAACATAAGAAACTAGTTTTATTATTAGCAGTTAAACAGAAGATATGGACTTACCCTGGATTCCTAGAAATTCTGTTTTGACCAGTAGAGCAGCATTCCTGTCAAGGAATTCTTGTTCAGAAATGATTCCTCAAACAGCAGTGAAAATGTCAGTGATTGTTGTGTTTTTCAATACCAATTTATGAAATGTACATTAGCATATGATTGTTACATAACAACTTGCTTGAAATAATAAACAGTGAAGCTATGATTAAACTTCATATAAAATAATTCACATAAAATTTCCAAGGGTGGTGTCCGATACTTTGTAAACATGCATTTAATCAATTATCACTGAGAAGTTTGTTACATACATAAACTTTGATAAATATACAAAAATGGTATGATAATTATAGATCTATCTTTGTTTGTAAATTGGATGAATATACATTTTATTTTTAAATGTAAACTATTATTGAAGCAAACAAGCATCAGCTTAACAATACATGTTAATATATGTCCACAGACTTTGATAATGAAATCCTGATGAAAATTCTGCACTTAATGAATTTTTAATCCATTTTATATACATTGATTAAAAGTGAATATTTTCTCTTTAAGTAGTTCATGAAGTTATTAATTTTTGTGTTAAATATTTTATTCAAAAGAAATTCTTAAATCAGAAACTAGTTTAAATTGACTCTTACATCTGCACTATTGACCTATACACATTTTAAATCGATACAGCTTTCCTGTTAAATATTTAGACAGTCTTGAAAAAATACATCATGATAACATTTCTGTATTATATTTATAATAATAAAAATGTAAAGCTTACATTTTTCTCTGCTTCCTTTATTTTGCATTTAATATTTGAAGGATGATTTGTCATTTAGATGCCTCAAAAATTTGTATAATAATTTAAAGAAGGTAATATTAGTGGGCAGATAAAATGGATTCAGATAGATAAATCAGTTCATCCTGTCCACTTATGTATGTCTTTCAGGAATCAATCTGAATTTAATAAAGAGATTTCAAGAATGCACAGAAGTTTGCAATCTTAGAAGAAATTTCAGCTATCTGTGTGTATGGAATATATTTGTAGAATCAACCACGTGCATTCTGTGAAAGATAATCTTTTCTTTCTTGCACTATATCAAAGATTTTGAAGAATGTAAACTTAGAGGTAAGGTCAGATTTTTGCACATTATCAAAATGAAATGTGGAATACTGTAGACAGGTGTATCAGAAAATCCTTCGAATACATATATATATTTATTTATTTACTATATCAAGAAACTATATTTTTACAGATTTCATTTATGGAGAAATAAATATAAGCTATGACTCGTGTTTTGTTTATAACCCTATCTCTATGTCCAGTAAGCAGTTCAACAAATGGAAATCTTACCTTTTCAACTTGTCTAAATTGTGATAAAATTTTGCACAAAAAACACCAGTACAAGGCATCACGTTTTCAATTTGTTATCCATAGTTTGTTAAACATCAAAATTACTCTCTCTGTCTCTCTCTCTCTCTATTTCTCTCTTTCTCTCCACATTTAGTTGACATGACAATGAATTTTAGAAAACATACTTGTTTAATGTTTATTGTGAAGTAAATGGACTTAAATACAAATCAGGTGAACAGCATTCAAGTTAAATTCACAACATATATTGGCATTTAACATCACTGAAGGTAAGTTAGCCCTGTATTTCAGTTCTTCAAGTTTATGATTAACATATCTCAGTTAGCAAATTCTGTTTGTATAACAAATTTGGGATATGCTGCTTGTAGCAAGCTACCTCTCTTGACAGACAGTTTGTGCCACCTAGCATTATTGACTGGCAGTCTGTACAGTTCGATTGTTAGCCTAGCACTATTGACTGGCAGTCTGTACAGTTGGATTGTTAGCCTAGCACTATTGGCTTGTAGAGTGTACAGTCAGATTGTTAGCCCAGCACTGTTGACTGGCAGTCTGTGTAAGTGGATTGTTAGCCTAGTACTATTGATTGCAGTCTGTAAAGTCAGATTGTTAGCCCAGCACTGTTGACTGGCAGTCTGTGCAGCTTGATTGTTAGCCTAGTACTATTGACTGGCAGTCTGTACAGTCAGATTGTTAGCCCAGCACTGTTGACTAGCAGTCTGTGCAGTTGGATTGTTAGCCCAGCACTGTTGACTGGCAGTCTGTGCAGTTGGATTGTTAGCCTAGTACTATTGACTGGCAGTCTGTACAGTTGGATTGTTAGCCCAGCACTGCTGACTGGCAGCCTGTAGAGTTAAATTGTTAGCCCAGCACTGTTGACTGGCAGTCTGTGCAGTTGTACTATTGACTAGCAGTCTGTACAGTTGGACTGTTAGCCCAGCACTGTTGACTGACAGTCTGTGCAGTTGGATTGTTAGCCTAGTACTATTGACTGGCAGTCTGTACAGTTGGATGGTTAGCCTAGTACTATTCAGTGGCAGTCTGTACAGTCAGATTGTTAGCCCAGCACTGTTGACTAGCAGTCTGTGCAGTTGGATTGTTAGCCCAGCACTGTTGACTAGCAGTCTGTGCAGTTGGATTGTTAGCCTAGCACTATTGGCTGGTAGTGTGTACAGTCAGATTGTTAGCCCACCACTGCTGACTGGCAGTCTGTGCAGGTGGATTGTTAGCCTAATACTATTGATTGCAGTCTGTAAAGTCAGATTGTTAGCCCAGCACTGTTGACTAGCAGTCTGTGCAGTTGCATTGTTAGCCTAGTACTATTGACTGGCAGTCTGTACAGTCAGATTGTTAGCCCAGCACTGTTGACTAGCAGTCTGTGCAGTTGGATTGTTAGCCCAGCACTGCTGACTGGCAGTCTGTGCAGTTGGATTGTTAGCCTAGTACTACTGACTGGCAGTCTGTACAGTTGGATTGTTAGCCCAACACTGTTGACTGACAGTCCGTGCAGTTGGATTGTTAGCCTAGAACTATTGCCTGGCAGTCTGTATAGTTGGATTGTTAGCCTAGTACTATTGACTGGCAGTCTGTACAGTTGGATTGTTTGCCCAGCACTGTTGACTAGTCTGTACAGTTGGATTGTTAGCCCAGCACTGTTGACTGGCAGTCTGTGCAGTTGGATTGTTAGCCTAGTACTACTGACTGGCAGTCTGTACAGTTGGATTGTTAGCCCAGCACTGTTGACTAGCAGTCTGTGCAGTTGGATTGTTAGCCTGGTACTAATGACTGGCAGTCTGTACAGTTGGATTGTTAGCCCAGCACTGTTGACTGCCAGTCTGTGCAGTTGGATTGTTAGCCTAGTACTATTGACTGGCAGTCTGTACAGTCAGATTGTTAGCCCAGCACTGTTGACTGGCAGTCTGTGCAGTTGGTCTGTTAGCCCAGCACTGTTGACTGGCAGTCTGTGCAGTTGCATTGTTAGCCTAGTACTATTGACTGGCAGTCTGTACAGTCAGATTGTTAGCCCAGCACTATTGACTAGTAGTCTGTGTAGTTGGATTGTTAGCCCAGCACTGTTGACTGGCAGTCTGTGCAGTTGGATTGTTAACCTAGTACTATTGACTGGCAGACTGTAGTCAGATTGTTAGCCCAGCACTGTTGACTAGCAGTCTGTGCAGTTGGATTGTTAGCCCAGCACTGTTGACTGGCAGTCTGTGCAGTTGGATTGCTAGTCTAGTACTATTGACTAGCAGTCTGTACAGTCAGATTGTTAGCCCAGCATTGTTGACTAGCAGTCTGTGCAGTTGGATTGTTAGCCCAGCACTGTTGACTGGCAGTCTGTGCAGTTGGATTGTTCGCCTAGTACTATTGACTGGCAGTCTGTACAGTTGGATTGTTAGCCCAGCACTGTTGACTAGCAGTCTGTTTAGTTGGATTGTTAGCCCAGCACTGTTGACTGGCAGTCTGTGCAGGTGGACTGTTAGCCTAGTACTATTGACTGCAGTCTGTAAAGTCAGATTGTTAGCCCAGCACTGTTGACTAGCAGTCTGTGCAGTTTGATTGTTTGCCCAGCACTGTTGACTGGCAGTCTGTGCAGTTGGATTTTTAGCCTAGTACTACTGACTGGCAGTCTGTACAGTTGGATTCTTAGCTTAGTACTATTGACTGGCAGTCTGTACAGTTGGATTCTTAACTTAGTACTATTGACTGGCAGTCTGTACAGTTGGATTGTTAGCCTAACACTACTGACTGGCAGTCTGTACAGTTGGATGGTTAGCCTAGTACTATTGATTGGCAGTCTGTACAGCTGGATTGTTAGCTTAGTACTATTGACTGGCAGTCTGTACAGTTGGATGGTTAGCCTAGTACTACTGACTGGCAGTCTGTACAGCTGGATTGTTAGCTAAGTACTATTCACTGGCAGTCTGTACAGCTGGATGGTTAGCCTAGTACTATTCCCTGGCAGTCTGTACAGTCAGATTGTTAGCTTAGTACTACTGACTGGCAGTCTGTACAGTCAGATTGTTAGCCCAGCACTGTTGACTAGCAGTCTGTACAGTTGGATTGTTAGCCCAACACTGTTGACTAGCAGTCTGAACAGTCAGATTGTTAGCTTATTACTGTTGACTGGCAGTCTGTGCAGTTGGATTGTTAGCCAAGTACTAACATAATGTCACTTAATGCTAGCCTTATTGAATGCAGTCCTGATGCCAGTGAAGGTTGGCCCTTGAGGTGGAAGGAACAAGAAAACCAAAAGGAAACCACCAACCTTGGATGGGTAACCAAAATATCACCTATGCTTTCATGTCTCAGATGCCATGTTACTGCTTCATTAGAAAGACCATATCAAATTTAATTTTGGATTGTTTTGGAGTAAATAAACCCCATTAAGATAAAAGGTTGATATCATTGTAAAAATTTGCTCAGTCTTACATCACTGGACAAGACATACAAGTTAAGATCATGCCCATCCAACAATTGGAGCTGCATTGCTTCAGTAGTTTGTGTATGTGACTTGTAACCAGATCCTACCATCTGATAAGTCCAGATCAGCTACTGTGGTGTGCCTTTGGGCAAGCCAATACTCCAATTGTATCAGCATGAAATAGCTAGATTGTGTTGCTGTGCCATAAAACACCAAACCCAATTAAACCACACCATCCATCCATTAAAATTACCTATTTAAACAAATGTATAGTACATAACAAAGAACCCAATAATAATAATAATAATAATAATAATAATAATAATAAATTTTAAAAAGAGAATTATAAATGCTGATCATCCCTGTGGTCCTCTAATAGTTAACTGAAAGTATACTGAGCTAACTTTAAAGGGTGGACATTCCAACATCTATAGAACTAACTTTAGAGGGTGGCCATTCCAACATCTATTGAGGTAACTTTCAAGAGTGGACATTCCAACATCTATCAAACTAACTTTAAAGGGTGGACATTCCTGCATCTACTGAGCTAATTTTCAAAGGTGAACATTCCAACATATTTGGAACTAACTTTAAACAGTGGACATTCCAACATCTATTGAACTAACTTTAAAGGGTGGACATTCCAACATATACTGAGCTAATTCTAAAGTGTGGACATTCCAGCATCTATTGAGCTAACTTTCAAGGGTGGACATTCCAGCATCTACTAAGCTAATTTTAAAGGGTGGACATTCCAGCATCTACTGAGCTAACTTTAAAGGGTGGACATTCCAGCATCTACTGAGCTAACTTTCAAGGGTGGGCATTCCAGCATCTACTAAGCTAACTTTAAAGGGTGGACATTCCAGCATCTACTGAGCTAACTTTAAAGGGTGGACATTCCAGCATCTACTGAGCCAACTTTCAAGGGTGGACATTCCAACATCTATTTAACTAACTTTAATGGGTAGACATTCCAACATCTATTGAGCTAACTTTAAAGGGTGGACATTCCAGCATCTATTGAGCTAACTTTAAAGGGTGGACATTCCAACATCTTTCAAACTAACTTAAAGGGTGGACATTCCAACATCTACTAAGCTAACTTTAAAGGGTGGACATTCCAACATCTATTGAACTAACTCTGAAGTGTGGACATTCCAACATCTACTGAGCTAACTTTAAATGGTGGACATTCCAACATCTACTGAGCTAACTTTAAAGGGTGGACATTCCAGCATCTACTGAGCAAACTTTCAAAGGTGGACATTCCAACATCTACTGAGCTAACTTTAAAGGGTGGACAATCCAACATCTACCAAGTTAACTTTAAATGGTGGACATTCCAACATCTACTGAGCTAACTTTCAAGGGTGGACATTCCAACATCTACTGAGCTAACTTTAAAGGGTAGACATTCCAACATCTACTGAGCTAACTTTAAAGGGTGGACATTCCAACATCTACTGAGTTAACTTTCAAGGGTGGACATTCCAGCATCTACTAAGCTAACTTTAAAGGGTGGACATTCCAACATCTAATGAGTTAACTTTAAAGAGTGGACATTCCAACATCTACTGAGCTAACTTTCAAGGGTGGACATTCCAACATCTACTGAGCTAACTTTCAAGGGTGGACATTCCAACATCTACTGAGTTAACTTTCAAGGGTGGACATTCCAGCATCTACTAAGCTAACTTTAAAGGGTGGACATTCCAACATCTACTGACCTAACTTTAAAGGGTGGACAATCCAACATCTACTGAGTTAACTTTAAATGGTGGGCATTCCAACATCTATCAAACTAACTTTAAAGGGTGGACATTCCAACATCTACTAAGCTAACTTTAAAGAGTGGACATTCCAACATCTATTGACCTAACTCTGAAGTGTGGACATTCCAACATCTACTGAGCTAACTTTAAAGGGTGGACATTCCAGCATCTACTTAACTAACTTTAAAGGGTGGACATTCCAACATCTACTGACCTAACTTTCAAGGGTGGACATTCCAACATCTACTGAGCTAACTTTCAAAGGTGGACATTCCAACATCTACTGAGCTAACTTTCAAGGGTGGACATTCCAGCATCTACTAAGCTAACTTTAAAGGATGGACATTCCAACATCTACTGAGCTAACTTTAAAGGGTGAAAATTCCTGCATCTATTGAGCTAAGTTTAAAGGGTGAACATTCCAACATCTACTAAGTTAACTTTAAAGGGTGAACATTCCAGCATCTACTGAGCTGATTTTCAAGGGTGAACATTCCAACATCTATTGAGCTAACTTTAAAGGGAGAACATTCCTGCATCTATTGAGCTAACTTTAAAGGGTGAACATTCATGCATCTATTGAGCTAACTTTAAAGGGTGAACATTCCAGCATCTACTGAGCTAACTTTAAAAGGTTGACAATCCAACATCTACTGAGCTAACTTTAAATGGTGGACATTCCAACATCTACTGAGCTAACTTTAAAGGGTGGACATTCCTGAATCAACTGAGCTAACTTTAAAGGGTGAACATTCCACCATATACTGAGCTAACTTTAAAGGGTGGACATTCCTGCATCAACTGAGCTAACTTTAAAGGGTGGACATTCCAACATTTACTGAGCTAACTTTAAAGGGTGGACATTCCAACATCTACTGAGCTAACTTTAAATTGTGGACATTCCAACATCTATCAAACTAACTTTAAAGGGTGGACATTCCAACATATACTGAGCTAACTTTCAAGGGTGGACATTCCAACATCTATGGAGCTAACGTTAAAGAGCAGACATTCCAACATCTATGGAGCTAACTTTAAAGGACAGAAGTTCCAACATGAATATGCAAGACAACCTTTGTATTGTTTAAGTCTTTGTTTTGGTTGGAAGAAATCCAACTGAGAATTTGATATTAAATTATAATATTCATTAAGCTGATCTTCACATAACTGAAATATATCACATACATATCAATGACAGATTCCCAGATAAGTGTAATGGATTATACATACATAACTAGCATAGATTCCCAGATAAGTTTAATGGATTATACATACATAACTAGCATAGATTCCCAGGTAAGTTTAATGGATTGTACATACATAACTAGCATAGATTCCCAGATAAGTTTAATGGATTATATTTCAAGATAAAGACCTAATGAGCTGCTGCAATTGTCAAAGTCTGAAATAAATTGGAAGATGTGTATCAAATTGTACAATGTACCCAAAGCAAGTTCTGAAGTACCAATCCACACAATACAACATTATTCCATGTGTCTGGTTGATTACAACTTTTATAAAGTAATGTACCTTAATCTACACAAAGTACCACAGTACTCCATGTCTGGTTGATTACAACTTTTACAAAGCTACATACCTTAATCTACACACACAGTACCACAGTACTCCATGTCTGGTTGATTACAACTTTTATAAAGCTATGTACCTTATCTACACACAGTACTAAAGTACTCCATATGTCTGGTTAATTACAACTTTTATAAAGCTATGTACCTTATCTACACACAGTACTAAAGTGCTCCACGTCTGGTTGATTACAACTTATAAAATGCTACATACCTTAATCTTCACACACACTACCACAGTACTCCAAGCCTGGTTGATTACAACTTATAAAAAGCTACATACCTTAATCTACACACACACTACCACAGTACTCTAAGCCTGGTTGACTACAACTTATAAAAAGCTACATACCTTAATCTACACACATACTACCAAAGTACTCCAAGCCTGGTTGATTACAACTTTTTAAAAACTATGTACCTTAATCTACATACACTTTATTACAGTACTCCATATGTCAGGTTGATTACAACTTTTATAAAGCTATGTACCTTAATCTACATACACTGTATTACAGTACTCCATATGTCTGGTTGATTACAACTTTTATAAAGCTATGTACCTAAATGTATAGATAATAAACCTTTAATACATGAAAGCAAAGCAATCTGAACAGTCACATGTTTACTGTTGCTGTTAACATTATTGGGATCACACCATGACAGGTTCTTGTATAATTACATACAACACTTTTTAACCCCAGAAATTTTGTCATCACCAGCTAAAATATTTAGTTTGTCTCATGTGTTGACTACACCTCATGTGCCCAGTTGTGATCAACACACATTTACCCTGTGGAGATTCGGTGCTTTATCAGCAGATCTCATGCATACTGATTTAAAGCTGAACAATTTTATAAATGTTTCAATATATACAACAGTGCATACTGTCTGCAATTGGTTTTAGATTATTTAAATCATGGTACTAATACAGTAGTATGTAAAAAGGCGGTTATGAGTGCATTTTCATACCTTTCCATACTGGCAACCTTTATTTCCTTCTGCAAACCCTTCTATGTTGATTTTTAGTAAGCTACTTACAAACCAAGATTGCTTTAAAAAGCTAGTGTCGGTTGTATGTAAAAACACTTATAAAATCAAGTTTTTTTTTTTTGCTACCCACAAAGTGAATTGCTTACTTGTTTCGTATCTAACATCGCTCAGGAAAACCGACTTTTTACATACTACTGAATATAAAAACAAAATGAAAAAAAAAAATATGAACATGTTTTAACGTTATTTGGAATACCATCTATTTTACGTCCATCACATAACTTAATGATATCAAGATGACCATGGGCTGATATGGCTTTTTAAAGCAATCTTGGGTTGTAAGTAACACAGTAAAAAATCAACAGAGAAGGGTCTGCAGAAGGAAATAAAGGTTGCTAGTATGTAAAGGTATGGAAATGTGCTCATAACAGTTTTTATACATACTACTAATACTGAAGTATGAAATACCCAATGGGCTTAAATCCTTCTGTGGAAATAACAGAGCCCATTCCCTGATACGCATTTAAACACCCAATGCACATAAATCCTTCAGTGTAAAATGATTGGCATTTGTGTTGTTTTGTAATCCTAGCTCTGAAAGTTTTTAACAACATAATGGCATCAAATTGTGATCCACTCAGATAAACGACATCTCTGAAACATCAAATACTAAAACTATCAGAAAACAAATGAAAAGCAGCCTTCACAGCAGTTTCTTGAACAAATATGTTGAGGAGGGGATCATTCCATCAGGTTTATGAATGAAACTGAAAATCTACATAGGAAGCAGAAATAAAGAATTCCAAAAATTCAACTGACAGTCTATTACATAAGTCTCACTGAAAACATGTGAAAGAACAACAAAAATGATCACTGAACTTAGGAAAACAGATGGAAAATGTTAGGGCTGAACTGAAGAAGAAACTAGATGGGCATAGCCTTTTCAATTTTGATCAAGAAGTATATCAGAAAGTGTTCGAAACCAAAGAAACTACGGCAAGGAACAGTAATAAAATATAGCACCTCCCAAAACATTGGTAAACCAAACAGTCAACATAAATAGATATTTTGTAAATTCAAACAAGAATCAACATGACGAACAGTGAAAAACTTTACTCCCCTGGGTACAACAAAGAACACATAGCAGAAGCTGTAAAACGGGAGAATCAGAAACAGCGACCATGAGAAAGATATTGACAAACTTGGTAAAGATTTTAAAAGGCCTAATAGAGATGACATCACAAGACAAAAGAATAGGAAGTTCAAAAGATTCAAAAATAAAAAGGAGTGAAAAAAAGAAAAAAAAAGCAAAGAAAACAAATTAAGAGAGGTAAAGAAACCGTGTTAAACTTCTCACATAGAAGGTTAACTAATAATGACTATGCTGTTAGGCAAAAGGCTATAATTTTGTTTCAAACCTAAATATCACAATAAAATTATATTAGCTGAAGAAAGTTTTAATTTTTCTTGACGCATAAAATTAAAAGAATGTTTTTATGATAATGTATAAAACAATTCAGTGGGTAAAACGAATTCTTTTCATTCTAAAAAAATAAAGGGTTATTTCAACACAATTAAATCTTTTACACCATCTAGTGGAAATGATTCCTATTTAGATTTTTATATTGATGCAATCACAAAAGAGATGATACATGCAAATCATCAAAAGCGATATTAAATATTTCTAAGGATGAAATTAAGTCTTTATATAATGAAATAAATGATGACAGTATTGTGATTAAAATGACTGATAAATCATACACTATTATTATTATTATGAATCAAGATTATGTTAAAGAAGTTGTACGTCAATTAAATGATGAAAATACTACAAACATATTAATGAAGACCCGTCAATAGAAATTAAATAAAAAATTTCAACATGCATTAATGAGATCACTAAAAATAATTCCGTATATGAGGAATTTGATACTTTCCCTCTTAACATATGTATACCTCAATTCTATATATTACCCAAAACTCATAAAAATCCTGACCATAATTTACCTTTAAATTATCTAGGACCCATTATATCAGGTTTTAATTCATATACGGAAAACCAATCCAAATTATTGATAGTGTTTTGCAACCTTTAATGAAATCACTTCCTTCATACATTAAACATATTACTGATTTCATTAAAAGTTGAAGTCTATTCCACAGCTATCTGATAACTCAGTCCTGGTATCATTAGATGTAACATCACTATATACCAACATTCCACATACAATGGTATTGAAGCATGTAAATATTTTCTTGATAACAATCTAGTGAAGATATTTGTAAAATAATAAAACTTATCTTGGAAAATAATTATTTTAAGTTTAATAATACAAATTACACCCAAATAATGGGTATGACAATGGGCAGTCCTATGGCTCCTTCATACACTTTCCATTTCATCGGTAAATTAGAAAAAGATTTTCTTCAAAACGAAAAGTTTAATCCGTCTGTTTGATTTAGATTTTTAGATGACATATTTATGATCTGGAACAATTCATCTGAAGAACTGAAAAAATTAACTGATCACCTAAATCATTTTCACCCAACGATTAAATTTACTTATACTGCATCTAGTACGCAGGTTTCATTTTTAGATGTAACTGTAATAAAAAAAATATTGATAACACTATCTTTACAAAATTTCATTTCAAGGAAACTAATATCCACCAATATGTAGAATATTCTTCATGTCATCCCACATCATGCAAAAATGGTATACGATATAGCCAGGCCAAAAGATACCAATGCATTATTTCAGATGATTACCAATTACATAATTTGTTAAATAATTAAAAACATATTTCCAAAAGAGAAATTATCCATCACATATAATTGATTCTGCGCTGAACAAAACCCATAATCTTACTCAACATGAGGCTTTAAACACAGCAAAATGTACAATAGAGAAAAATATAATTCCTTTCACAATACAATATAATCCTTCTTTACCTGATATAGGCCTTATAATTAAATATTGGAGTCTCCCAAATTTATCAAATAAAAACAGCATAAAAAACTTTACAAAAATAAACCAATTTATGCTTATTGAAGACCCAAGAACTTTGAAGATCTTTTAATCAGAACTAAAGAAAATAAAAAAAGATATTTTCGTCACCTAAATGTAACACACATCAATGCTCCCAATGTGCAAACATAAGAGAAAGTATTTTAGTAGCGCCAATACAAAAGAAGTATTTTCTCTACATTGTAACACTAACTGCATATCAACTGATGTGATTTGTTTGATAACCAGTAAAAAATGTAACATGCAATATGTTGGACAAACACTTCAACAAGTTTCTAAGAGAATGAATAATCAACACTTTCATATAAAAAATTAGAGATCCTCAGTTTTCCTCTAATGTTTCAACAAATTTTATTACCAATAATCACTCTCTACTCGATTTTCTTTCATGCCAATAGATACTGTGCATGGAGACATGAACACACTCATAAAAGAAACTTACTGTATTCATAAGTTAGATACTTTGTATCCTAATGGCCTTAATACACTGTACCAATGCACTACATGTATATAAAATTGCATAAAATATTTTTTTATAAATTGATATGTTGTAAACCCTTTATAAAAAAATAATTGTATGTATGACTGTTTGTCTCGATTTTATTATTTTACTGTTTCATGTTTCATTAGAGATCCTGTCATATATATAAATTGTTATGATGATGCATATCATTTATGATGTTACAAAAATGATGTAATTGTTATTTTAAAATATAAAGACGTAATCTTTTTCTTTCAAAACATTTTGTGCCTGAAGAAGCATACAGTAAATGCAAAACTAGTTGCACAGAATTATCGACATTTGTGGGGTTTTTTTTACATCCCAATTCGATTCCTTCAGTGGAAACATAGAATTCATTCCCTGATACACATTTAAACACCCAATGGACATAAATCCTTTTGTGGAAACAATAGAACTCATTCCCTGAAACATATTTAAACACCCAATAAACATAAATCCTTCTGTGGAAACAATAGAACTCATTCCCTGATACATATTTAAACACCCAATAAACTTAAATCCTTCTGTGGAAATAACAGAACTCATTCCCTGATACACATTTAAACACCCAATGGACATAAATCCTTCTGTGAAAACAACAGAACTAATTCAAATTTAAGTAGTAATTCCCTGATATACATTAAAACAAGCAATCCTTCTAAGGAAAGATCAGACCAAATTCCTTGGTTCACAAAATTAAATACTGATGAAATTGTTTTTCTCCAAAGTGACAAAAATACATTAACTCACAGTCAATAATAACTAAAAGAGATCACTGAAGCATTTATCATCATTTTATTTCTGAATTCCATAATTGTTTTACATTATTCAGTTCATTTTGCACATTTACTAAAAACATAATTTATTTCAACATTTAAAAATACGGTATTAAAGAAACAACATAAACAATAAAATGTTAAAACCTGTGGTTTTTAGCCAGCCATAATGCACAAAAAGACATATGATTCACAGTTAAGTCATAACATATAAACATTTTCTTTATGTTCTTCTAGACTATGATAAATATCACAGGGTTATTGCTTAACTACTGTTAACTATGTTTTGAATATTTAAAAATCAAACATATACAAGGTTGCATGTCAATCCCACAATTGAATCAATAATATAAAAAGTGTGACAGTGACCCCAAGGACAAAAAGGTTAAGACTGGATGTTACAGAAAAAATTTCCTTACCTTCATAATAATGCACCCAAAGTATGAATAAAATCCATCAGGGGGTTTACAAAACATATGCAAATGAAATGTTAACTAAAAACTTAATGCAGGTTTTCGATGTGACCTTTACCCAAGGTCGAATGTGAGAACAACACTTTACAGATTGATTTGACATTGCTTCATAATGATTCATGCCAAGTATGATGAGAATCAATCAAGGAGTTTGGGAAATCTGTGCAAATGAAAAACCTGAACCAAAACCTTATCAAACTGTTGATTATGACACTGACAACATTGGTGGAAAAGAAACACCTTGTCTCACTTCTCCACTAATGTGGGCTCAACTAAAATTGAAATATCACAACTGTTCTGAAACAACTCCATGATGCCATCAAATAAAAACTGCGTTTTATGTGCTGGACTCGGTGAGTAGATTGACTAGAAAAGTTTCACAGAGACGCTTATGGTTAGTTGTTTTTTGCTTCATTTTAAAATGTAACTTTCTCTGCTGATATTCAGACTGTGATCATTAAATGATAACAGAAGTTACAGCTAGTATATAGTCTTGCAGTGTTAATTAATAAGGAATGCCCTCATGTACAACAACAACTTCATAAACAAACTGATTGAAAGGGTAACCATTCATAATTGAATGAAGTGAAAGAACAAACTTCATACTGTAGGCTATCTTCATACATGTAAATGACTGAAATAAAAAGGAAACCTTTAAACATGAATTAAGTGAAAAGGTCAATTTACTACATGAATTAGATGAAAAGGTCAATTCACTACATGAATTAAGTGAAAAAGGTCAATTCACTACATGAATTAAGTGAAAAAGGTCAATTCACTACATGAATTAAGTGAAAAAGGTCAATTCACTACATGAATTAGGTGAAAAGGTCAATTCACTACATGAATTAAGTGAAAAAGGTCAATTCACTACATGAATTAAGTGAAAAAGGTCAATTCACTACATGAATTAGGTGAAAAGGCTCATCACTTTCATACATGAATGATGTGAAAAGGAAACCATCATTGATGAATGAAATGAAAAGTGAACTTTCATATGTGAATGAAATGAAAAATGAACTTTCATCTATGAATGATGTGACAATGAAACCTTCATATATGAATGACATGAAAAGAAAACCTTCACAAATGAAACAAAAAAGGAACATTTACAAATTAATGAAAAAAAATGGAAACCTTCATGCATGAAGTGAAAAGGTGTGTGTGTGATTTGGATTTTTAACATAGCTTTAACAATTTTCAGTCATATCGCTACAATGTCTGCAGTGTGGCTGTTTACAGTGATGTCTAGCACTGGGGCATCATACCGCAGACATGTAGCATGATGTCCCACCCAGTCACATTATCCTGACACCAGACTGACCAGTCTTAACACTAATCTCTTAATGCTGAGCGCCAAGCGAGGCACCTGTTAATACCATTTTTGTAAGTTTTTAGTATGACTCGGCCAGGGATCAAACTCATGACCTTCCGCATTCGAGGCTGACACCCTAACCACTAGGTCACCAGAGCGGTTAAGTGAAAAGGTACCATTCATACATATAGTGAAAAGGTAACCTCATGTAAAACGACAACACAGTAGACAAAAATTTAGATCCCTGAAGCCTACACATTCTAGATAAAATTGAAATCTTTCAAAAAATGAATACATATCTAGAATTTTGTCATTATGTGATTAGTCCCCTTCAACCAAAAAGAAAATGCTATCTGACTTTGCTGGCTGATTTACTCCATTGTGCAATCTTTGAAAATGAAGATGGATTTTTTTTTTGGGAAGAGCCACTTTTGTTTTAAACACTAATATTTGTCACATATATCACTCCAACATGGGTTCCCATGATTTATTAAAACTAAATTTGAGAAATTCTTTATTAAATCACTTTAGAAAAAAAACAAGGCTCAAGCAATTACAATTATCAATTTGATCTGTGCTAACCATATTCTAAATATATTTTTAGAAAAAAGTCTTCAATTGTTATGAAAAGAAAGATTTTCATAATGGACAGGATAAATGAATGTACAGAAAACCTAAGCAGACAAACAAATTAAAGATATAACAGCAAGTGCATTAAAGCACACTAAACACATATCTCTGATATAGTTATCATAGCACAAGTTAATGCCTTACTTTAATGAAGGTATTTTAATGCCTTTCTGTTTCTTAAATAAGTAAAAATGTCAGTCAACTCTAAAAACTGCGTATAACCCTTTGTAAAAAACTATAGCAAATGACAGATAGCCACAAAACAAATCAGTAAACAAAATAATATGAATGTAAATGGTACGTTGTAATATTTTAAAGACTACACCACATAATGGTAAAAATGTGTCATATCTAATGGTATCAATTTACATTTATATTCTTACCAACAATCCAAGTACATATTCATTATAATGTTAAAGCATTATAATTCAATTTAAAGATAACATGAAGCATTATAATTCAATTTAAAGATAACATGAAGCATTACAATTCAATTTAAAGATAACATGAAGCATTATAATTCAATTTAAAGATAACATGAAGCATTATAATTCAATTTAAAGATAACATGATGCATACTAAAACCATATGCATTAGAATTTTACAAAGTTCTGCCTTATTATGTCATGTGACAAGGACTTGGTTTGGAACGGCTAAGACTGACTAATTAAGCCAAGACCAACCATAAATGCACAAAGATCATACCTAGGCTCATTTTAAAAGTTAGCTGAAAATTACTTTATTGAGATCCAAGCAGCTGGTCAAGTTCTTTATCCCTAAAACATTTAATGACATGTGAAGCTTAACACCAGGTCAAGCTTTTATGAAACTTCCCAACCTTATTACATACCCAACTCAAAATTGGATTCTGAAATTATATATATATAAAATCTCAGTGCTAATTCTCAATATAATGTGCTTGTCTCAGAGTGTTTAATGCAATGAATCCACTGTAATTTACAAATAAGTGGTATGCAAAGATACATGTTTTAACTCAATGTTGAGATGTTGTATGAAAGCAGGACTGTCAATTAACTGTAGAGAGAAGCTAATTAGCCACTGACTCTGTGCAGTAACAAGATCAACCAGTAGGTTCTTCACACCCTAACTGATACAGGCATCTACCTACTTGGTGAATCAGGAGCCCTGAGTGGCAGAGTGGTCTAAAGCGCTCACGATTATGGATCACTGCCATCTCACCTGTCTGCAAGGGTTCAGGTCTTGGGCTCGGCAAATGTGGTTACGTGAGATAGCTGGCCAGTAGCTTCTTGTGGGTCAGAATCGCTCCAGTGGCTTAGTGGTTAGAGTTTCTGCCTCGGATGCAGGAGGTCGTGGGTTTGATCCCTGGCCGAGTCATACCAAAGACTTACAAAAATGGTACTAACAGCTGCCCTGCATGGCGATCACCATTAAGAGCTTAGTGTTAAAACCGGTCTGCCTGGTGTCAGGATAATGTGACTGGGTGGGACATCATGCTACATGTCTGTGGCATGATGCCCAAGTACTAGAGATCACTATAAACTGCCACATTGCAGACATCGTAGCGATATGACTGAAATTTTTTTAAAAAGCTACGTTTAAAAAAAATTCCAAAAGTCCAAATCTTGTGGGTCAGTGGTTCTTTCCAGGATATTCCCCGGTTCTTCCTCCACCATTTATACTGGCTGCCATGTATAGCCTATCCTATGCTGAAAAATGGTGTTAAACCCTATAACAACAACAATGACTTGGTGAATCAAAACTCATACTATCTGACCCTTCTAGCCCTACCTGTCAGTTCTGAAACATGACCTTTACATCCCACTGACCAATAGAGATTGAGGAACAGCATGAAAAAGTATGTAAATTTTATGCTGGGGGACAAAAAAAATGACTTGTATCAACGCCTAAATTACCAAAATCATGGGTACCATGAATGACAAACTATATGCCCACCACGTATTTTATTGTCCTTTATGCAAATAAACTGAAATTTCTTTGCTGAAAACATTCTGATCTTTCAGTTGCAGTGATCCTTCTGAACTTTCGACATAAAAAATTGACATGCTTCTTTTTTACCCGAAAAGCAAGCTATCCTCAAATCTTGCTGAGTCTATGATGTAGAGCTAATGCAATTGTCAGGAAACCAATTTTTCTTAGTAAAATGTTTCTATGAAAATACATTACCCAATCATAATACCTTAGGAGATCTACCACTACCTCACAAATCCAACCCTCCCAGATACTACTTTTAGCTAAAGGTCTGCCAACATATGTGGCGGTCAGGCAGAGTGATCCCCCCTTACATAAAAGACTTGGCGGCAATGAGTAAGGATATTCCAGTAATTACTGGAGCAGAAGGAACGTTCCCTATGGATGTAACTGCAGGGAGGTTGTATGTGTATTACGATTGGGTCAGTATTTTCAAAGAAACAGTTTTTACAAAGAAAAATTGGTTTCTTCTTTGAATACATTACCCAATTAGAATACCTTAGGAGAATACGTAAGAGGTGAAGGGAGGTACATCCCCTTACCCCGGAATAAAATCCAGTCCCATAAGGTAAGAGAGACAGCTTCTAGGTAACCTGACTCCATCTGTCGGGGTGCAGATTTAAAAGGGAAACAACAACCCCTAAATCCAGTGGAAGTCGTGAAGCCACGTCTTTAAGAAGCTATCGATCGACCTGGATGTGTGACCTGTTTAGCTGAGGAGATAGGTCCTATCAGACTGAAATGGGCCCTTTGAGATGACAGATCTCAGAGATAAAAGTTAGAGAATGTGTACTTTGATCTCCATCCCACAGCCTGATATGATGTTGGTTAGAAAACAGTTTCGTTTGAATGCTTTGCTTGTGGCAACTGCCTTAACCTCATAAGCCAAGATGCATAAAATGTTCATTTGCGCCAGGGTTATTTCCCTGTAAGCTCAGCGAATAACCCACTTGACCCAGGATCAGACAGTCTTAGCTGATATATTGTCTTGTACTGACTTAAGAGATAGAAAAAAGCCCGATCTACCTCGATGCACCGGCTCTGTTCAATTAAGGTACCACCTCAAGGATCTGACTGGGTCTTGCAAGTGGTATTCAGCTGATGTGTCCAGGCGAGATAGAGGTTTCATGATAAAAGTCTGGTTACCCATGGAAGGGAGATGGTTCTGGGCGATGAATGAGGAAGTCTTCATGGGTAAGACTGACCCATTCTGTCAGAACTGTAAGTAACAGGGGTCTGTGGAAGAGGCATGTATTTCACTAATTCTGCCTAATGTTGCTAAGATGAAGAGATGGCAGGTCTTATAGGAAAGGTGCACCAGAGATACAAGTGGTTCAAACGGGGTCTTGTTCAGCCAGGTTAATATCCAAGATAGGTTCCACTTGGGGCAGAAGGTTAATGTTTTAAGTCATGTAAACTTAATTGGACAAGTCTAAGTTTCGTCCGATATCTTCGCATCCATGATGATCAAAGGTGTTAACTCAGAGTCAAGAGTTAATTTTCTTTCTTTGAAGAGCCAGAGGAAGAAATTGGTGGTGAGGACAGTTCAGAATGTCCGTAATTCTCCCTGACTTAGGTAGTAACTTGAATGCAGGCTCCTCCTTCTTTGTCATAAGAACAACAGAAGCTGGGACTCCAGTCCAGTTTGGTTTTGGTGTTGGGGGAGGTGGGCAAAACTCTGGGGCTTAAAGGCGGAATACTTCCTCAGAGGAGGCCTGGAAGGCTGAATCTTCATGTGACATCGTATAGTCCAGAATTGATGACATTCTTTGACAACAAGCATCATCATCCTATGGGGTGTGAGGTGAGTCAAAAGAGTGACAAGAATTGGGAGGGAAGTGACAGCTGTGTGTAAAGCTCTTTCCCTCATCGTTCTACAAGAGAAATAGAGTAAAGTCCGATAAGAATCACTAGTAACAGTGGTTCTGGAGGTGAGATGGGTCCCGGGGCAGTTTCTGTTCTTGTTGATTTCCAGAGCTTCATGTCTGAAGGGAGCGAGGTTGAATTGTGTCCCTTTTCCACCAAAAAATCCTGTACGGATGAAATGTCAGCTTGCAAACTGATGACTCATCATCCTTTGAAGTCCGTTTCTGCGCTAGTGCCCATAGTTGAAACCTGTAAGTATAATAAGCAGAAAATATAAACATGAAGGGCTTAGCCCTATCACCTTGTAGGTACTATCAGTGCAAGCTAAAGCTTAGCATTGGCCCAAAGTGATAACTGGCAGTCTAATGTCAATGATCCGTATATAGTATAATGTTAATAACTACACAATGATATACCTGCACCTGTCTTGTTTGAATATGGAGATGACCAAAAGAAGGTTACCTGGAAAAATGTGCGAAAGCAGACAAATTTAAGCCAGTACTACCTGTCGGAGAGGTCAAGGATGTCATGGACAGTTATAATCACTGAAGTGTGATGTCTGGACGCTAAGACTGTGTAAAATAAAGCAGATAAAGCAATAAGGGTTCCTTATATATATATATATATATATATATATATATATATATATATATATATATATATATATATATATATATATATAAATAATTACAATATACATATAAACCACCTGTAAGAAGGCTCAGAGATGGCCTTTACAAGTATACAATTAGCTCATGGAAGTATAGTGCCAAAGTGCTAAAACTGCCATGTAAAAAACACCCATCTATATATACACAATGACCTTGATCATTATCAATTTTACCCCAAAAGTCAATAGAGTTCTTCCTTACTTGAAGTGCAAGCTATTCAGATAGTTTGGGAACTGCTGATGCTTTAAAATTAGAACTATTGTGCAGAAACCATTTTTCATCTTTTTGACAGACACTTTAACCTATGAAATTTTGACCCCAAAATCAACAGGGTTCTTCCTTACCCCAAATGTAAACCATCCACAAGGTTTGGTAACTGACCAACTGATATCATAATATAATAAGCTCTACCATATGGTATAAAGTCTTGCAAAAAAATCAGGGAGATAACTCAAACTTAGTACTCAGACTTTTTAAAAGCAGATTTGTATTCTACTGACTGTTTCGGCACAAAAACATTAACTGGCATAATTCATTTGGCATATCTATATCTCAAATCATACATTCAAAAATGTGTGCAATTAATATTATTATCCCCAACAGTGAATGAAACACAATACCAGCTGAATGTGATAAAACATGAGAATTTTCATAAATCAAGACATATGCAATAATTCATGTTCATCAGCCATAAATGTTGTGAAATCATTTTGCTGGTAATAATGACATAATGGTATATTGGTCTCACACCATAATATAGAAGTCATACACATGTGCAGCATATTGAGGTTGCTTCAATATCAAAATGACATTCATTCCAAAAACATGATCCATGACCATACCTGTGTTACATGAAACTGTGTGATATTGAGTCACTTTATAGTGAGAAACCATTGTACTATACAAACACAAAATGGTGGCAAGGTTAAAGACAGTGGGAAGAGTATTTTGTACATTTAGGCATGTAAAAGATTTACCAAATTTCAATTTTAAAATAAGATCTTATTTAATCATTTAAATTCCAGAAATATAATGTGGAAAAAAGAGCCAATCATGTTGGGTACTTTCTGTGATTTTCATATGTGAACTCAAACAAGAGTACTGTGAATCGTACATTATGTATGGTCCATGTTTAATAGTCCCTAATGTAGGCACTAGTAGGCCATATGTGAATAAGCCTGGTCAATGTTTTGTAGTCCCCAATGTTGGCACTAGTAGGCCATATGTGAATAAGTCTGGTCAATGTTTTGTAGTTCCTAATGTAGGTACTAGTAGGCCATATGTGAATAAGCCTGGTCAATGTTTTGTAGTCCCCAATGTTGGCACTAGTAGGCCATATGTGAATAAGTCTGGTCAATGTTTTGTAGTTCCTAATGTAGGTACTAGTAGGCCATATGTGAATAAGCCTGGTCAATGTTTTGTAGTCCCCAATGTTGGCACTAGTAGGCCATATGTGAATAAGTCTGGTCAATGTTTTGTAGTTCCTAATGTAGGTACTAGTAGGCCATATGTGAATAAGCCTGGTCAATGTTTTGTAGTCCCTAATGTAGGCACTAGTAGGCCATATGTGAATAAGCCTGGTCAATGTTTTGTAGTCCCCAATGTTGGCACTAGTAGGCCATATGTGAATAAGTCTGGTCAATGTTTTGTAGTTCCTAATGTAGGTACTAGTAGGCCATATGTGAATAAGCCTGGTCAATGTTTTGTAGTCCCTAATGTAGGCACTAGTAGGCCATATGTGAATAAGCCTGGTCAATATTTTGTAGTTCCTAATTTAGGCACTAGTAGGCCATATGTGAATAAGCCTGGTCAATGTTTTGTAGTCCCTAATGTAGGCACTATTAGGCCATATGTGAATAAGCCTGATCAATGTTTTGTAGTCCCCAATATAGGCACTAGTAGGCCATATGTGAATAAGCCTGGATGATGTTTTGTAGTCGTCAATGTAGGTACTAGAAGGGCATGTCTGACTAAGGAGATTTTTGACCAATCGGTCTAAATTACTTTATGCAAGGTATGCAGGTTTTAACTAAACTTACAGTGCAGATACCATTATTTTCTTATTAGATTTAACATGACATGAACTTCTGACAATTAGATCCCTAAATCGATAGCTTTTTAATTATCCAAGTGTAAGCTTCCCACTAGGTTTGTTCAAACAACTTACTCTAGAACAAAAGTTACTGTACAAAACCTATCTTTCTCTTAATTACAATGACCATGATTTTTTTATCTTTGATGCCCTCGAAATAGGTCTTTTTCACTGCCTTAAGTCCAACCCCACCCAAATCTGATTATGATATGTAGTCCTTAACTCATATTATGCAAAATTAAGATTTTTCTTATTTTAGTTAGTAACCTACATTTCAGTGTTTTACCACAACATCAACAGGCTTCTTTCCTACCCAGAGTGTAGAACTCATCATTCTGTACAGAAACCATTTTTTATTTTCCATTCAGTGACCTTGAACTTTGAACTTCTGACTCTACAGCATGATACATTCTGCCCTATGGCAGGCACATAATAAACACAAACATAAATGCATACAACGCAAGTGATGTGGCAATTAATTAAAATAAGATTTGGTAAAGCAACTTAAGGATTACTGAGTACAGTATTCCATAAACAATTATTACCTCTTTCTTTAGATAACATTTATCAATCTTTTAGACAATCATTCACAAGATGCTTTTGATGGTGGTGAATATTTTTTATTATAGTCAAAAAAATGTATGCCTGGTTGGAGGTAGCAAAGCAATAATTTTGAAATTGAAACAAACTGAAAACATTACAATAGACTCTTCCATTTAACCTTTGACCCCACCACCAAATAATGGCCAGATATGAATACAGTATCTATAAATTGCTGGTGAACAATATAAAAAATCTCAATAATGAAAACACCACAAATAATAAAATCAAATAAATAATGAAGTCCATAAACTTTGGAATGCAACAGATGGCTACAGCACAATCTTAAACAAATCCAGAAATATTTCTTAATTCTTATGCAATTCATACAACAAAAAACCCAAACAACAAAACCTAATTCAATGTTTGTAAATATTTGTATCTGCTAATATTCTGGTTTACCATTTATTTATCAGAATAACTATTTGTCCTCAACTTTATGTGCACCATTTATTCACACAAATAATAATTATTTTTGCCCTCATTGTTTTGTACAAAAATTTATTCTTAATAATAATTTTGCTGGTCTTAAATCTTTGCACAAAGAACATCTTTGTACTTAAAAGTGTTCAAATTTTAGCTATCCCAGAAAAGTACAGTTCACATTTTACTTATATTTGTACACCTGAAAAAATTAATACAAAGTGTCTGAAAAATTAAAGGATTGCAATATGAGAATGCAAATTATTTTCATATGCAACATTTGCATTAGGTATAAGGCTGTGGTTTACACACCATAGTGTTAGGACTGGTCGGCCTGGTGTCAGGATAATGTGACTGGGTGGGACATCATGCTACATGTCTGTGGCATGATGCCCCATTACTAGACATCACTATAAACTGTCACACTGCAGACATCGTAGCATATGACAGAAAAATACATATGACTGAAAATGTGTGATTATTAATATGACTATGAAAGTCACATGCTTATTTGCATTCCAAGTCTGGATTTCATACATTTATCTAAAATTGTGGCACTTTTTCTCATGAACCATTTAAGAATCTACCATACTGAACCATTAAATAAAGATCTACTATTTTGAAAAATTTAAATATTTACTAATAACAAAACACAACAGGTGGAATATTTACCATAACTGTAAGATTAGGCTATATTAAAAAAATATTTCTACTTTCTTTTATGGAAGTATTATGTGTGTATTCGTTTTAAACAATTATGGATGTATAATGTGTGTATACTTCTTAAACAATTATGAATGTATTATGTGTGTATACTTTTTAAAAAGTTATGGATGTATTATGTGTGTATACTTTTTAAACAGTTTTTGGAAACTCTAAAGAAACAAGGCAACAACATTCAGAAGTTTCCCTTGTAAAATATTTTCTACATAACAACAAATGAATACACAAATAACATAAAAAGATACTTTTGAAAATGTATCATAATACCTCAGATATATTTATTTTCAAGTACAAATTTAGTATCTCTGAATACTTATTTGATTACGGTTCTTAGAATAACCACCAGTAACAAACAATGGACTGGAAGGTTGTAATTCATTTATACTTAAACTATGTTAAAATTTTACACACACACACACACACTAAAATTGAAAATTTCATGATTATGGTACACAAATTAAATGAACAACCAATCTAGATTGATCATCTCAGTATAATAAATATACTAACAAATATTTTATGAACTTTGAAACATTTCTCCATCAATAACACTTACAGCAGTTCAGTATAAGTAACAGAAGTCAATAATGTTGACAGCTGTACGCAGTTCTAGTGAATGACTTTTCAATATAGTTAAAAATAAATAATGTATAAAAAATTATGTCTAAGTCTGCATATTTATCTCCCTTGAATCATTATTGGTCATCTTTGGAGTTGTCCTCTTATGTAACTTAATGATAGAAGGATGTAGATAAGTTGGATAAGTAGGATTGTAGATTGAGGATCCATCTAAGAGACATTTAATCTACAGTGGTCCCCTTCTTATACGATCATCCCTTCTGCACCGGGAAAGTGGCCTTCTAAGACAGGTGTCCTTTCTAGAGGGGGACAAAGTGAGACATGCATGTACTGTATAAGCACTTGTACATAGTAGGAAAGCTACTTATAACTTAAAGCAGTTAATATCTTCATTTAAAAGTTGCATTAATTATTAAAATGTTCTTCTTGTTTTAAAAACATATTTTTTTTAAGGTAAAATAAACTACTAGTTATACTACATGACATCAGTCCCAACGGGCCACAATTTACATTCACATTTTTCTAGATGCAATGAAAAAGGCCAAGGATGTTCCAATTATGTTGCTAACTTATGTTGCTAAGCAATAAATACTAAATAAAACAAATGATTTCACTGATCAATCAACAAAGAATTTATCACACAAGGACTATGATGTCATAAGAATGCATCACAATGATATCTTCGTTCCAGTTTTTACCATTATTTCTCTCACAAATGAGCATGTATGATGTCAAATTCAAGACTACTTTGTCACAGTTAGAAATAATTGAAAACAGACACGCCTTTTAAATTAATTATAATTACATAATGGCTACCTTTCTGACACTTGGTTTTCAGATTCTTCTGCAAGGAGTGGTTTTGTCTGAGATTACACTATCAGTTATTGTTGCTGTTACTTCTTCACACATTATGATGCTGGTGGTATGTAATTTTAAAAATCTGTAATTTAAATTCCAACACTGTAGTTAACTTGAAATAATTAATACAACCTGAGGAGCTCTAAGCTCTAAGTACAGTAGAACCTGTCTTGAAAGACCACCCATTCTGCCCACAAAAATAACTATCTCTCATGACAGGTTACTACACTATATGATCAATAATTCTGTGCAGGGAAAACCCATTCTCCCAAGACATGTGGTCTCTTGAACCATTGGTCTCTATAGAGAGATTATACTGCACTGCAAAGTAGCTTCCAACTTTTAAGGTTCTAAAAGCTACAACTCGGCAATGACAATGTGAAAACTCCTTTAAACAAAAGTTCTATATTATCACATGCACCTTATGGTTGGAAGCGGAGGGGGGGAATGCTTTTAAATTGAAAAAACCCTCATTGTACGTATTACAAAAACAGACTTTCTCCATATATATCACTACAGAATATTCCTTTGGGCCCAATTTAACATGTCAAGTGCACAAGGCAACCCAATCTACTGGTTCCATTCACAGGGTATGAAAAAAAAAACAATTGCAGACTAATGCATGTCTTTTTCAGAAACAAATCTGAGGAAGAGAACAGAATAACTGGCTGCACCTCTTGATGGTTCCTTTATTTAGACTGTCCTTTTCTGTCAGCGATGCTAACCAGGTAACCTTTAACATCTGTGGCATATTCATCTGTATCTGGCTTCTCCGTCAGAACCCATGTGTCATCCACACTCCTCACATCAGCTCGGCAAATAGGACATTTATTACTAGTGACATTCCTGAGAGAAAACAAATGTCATAAAATATTGACACCTTAACTGAATTTATATCTTCATAATTTTTAAATCCATACTTCGATTAATAATATCAAATGTGTTGATTAAAAGTATTAAAAAAGCCTTCAATACTAAATAAGTATAACTAAATGAAGGATTTTAACATGAATAGCACCATACTCTAAATAATCTAACTATCTAAAGAAACCAACAAATTTCAAATTTACAGTCTCATACTAATGATGCAAATGACTACACTGTAATTGTCAAAAAGTGTTTCTCTTTCTATATTCCGAGTCCACAGTCTCATACTAATGATGTAAATGACTACACTGTAATCATCAAAAAGGGTTTCTCTTGCTATATTCCGAGTCCAGTCTCATACTAATGATGTAAATGACTACACTGTAATCATCAAAAAGGGTTTCTCTTGCTATATTCCGAGTCCACAGTCTCATACTAATGATGTAAATGACTACATTGTAATCATCAGAAAGTGTTTCTCTTGCTATATTCCGAGTCCACAGTCTCATACTAATACTGTCAAATGACTACACTGGAAATCGTCAAACAGTGTTTCTCTTTCAATATTCCATGTCTACTGTCTTGCACTAATATAGTCAATGGCTACACTGTAAATCATCAGACAGTATTTCTCTTGCAATATTCCAAGTCCAGTCTTGTATTAATACTGTCAATGACTACACTGTAAATTGTCTGTGTTTCTCTTGCAATATTCCAAGCACACGGTCTTGTTCTAATACTGTCAATGACTACACTATAAATCATCAAAAAGAGTTTCTCTCTCAATATTCCAAGTCCAGTCTTGTATCAATACTGTCAATGACGACAATGTAAATTGTCAACATTTCTCTTGCAATATTCCAAGTTCACAGTCTTGTACTAATTAATACTGTCAATGACTACATTGTAAATTGTAAATTGTCAAAAAGTGTTTTTCTTGTAATATTCCAAGTCCAATAATGAACTTGTTGCCAAGTGAGAATAAAATCTATATATAAAAATGGGAATTCATCATACAAAAATACAATACTTGCAAGAATGGTGAGCAATTTCCTTGCATAAGATATACCTCAGCCCCTCCTGCACTGCACCCAGGGCTAGAAATTAATGCTAATCTATCCTATCGTTAGTGATTTTGCTGATGGATCAATAGACTCAGCTGCCACCAAACCGCCAAAGCAGTGAAAATTACCGCCTTTTGCCATCATAACAGTTAAAAGTATCACGAGTCATTATTTCCTTTATTGGTTAATTGATTCATTTATTATTTTAATAAAGTACCTACCAACATCCTGAAGTTGGCTAGGTACAATAAATGCTCACAGCATAAATGTACAGTTAAACCACTCATCCCCTCATCATGTAAATCTCTGTGATTATTGTCAAAACAGTCTCTGTACACATGGAACTAGCTTGTTGTCTGCCACCAAATGCTAATTTTATTAATGATAATAACAAAAGGTTTTGGACATCAGGCTAGTACCGACCAATCAGAAAAGGTGTTTGCTGACTCGATGATAAATCCATAATTATACCAAACAATGTTTTAATATTTGTACTGTTTTTGATAAACATTCAATGCATTGTATAGTGACAATTGTAAACATGTTGAAGTATCTGCATGGCGTACAGTCTCTACCACAATGGCAGAAATTATGATGAGAGAGTGATCACAGATATGTCAAGAGAAGAGAATAAGTAATATAGATGTCATTGTGTTGAATTCATGTTAATGAATAAAAATGTTTGAATTAGAGTGTGTGTGTGTGTGATTTGGATTTTTAACGCAGCTTTAACAATTTTTCAGTCATATCGCTACAAATGACTGCAGTGTGACAGTTTATAGTGATGTCTAGCACTGGGGCATCATGCCACAGACATGTATCATGATGTCCCACCAAGTCACATTATCCTGACAAAAGGCCGACCAGTCCTAACACTAATATCTTAATGCTGAGCACCAAGCGGGGCACCTGTTAGTACCATTTTTGTAAGTCTTTGGTATGACTCTGCCGGAGATTGAACCCACGACCTCCCACATCCAAGGTGGACACTCCCACCACTAGGGCACCAGAGTGGTCGTTTGAATTAGAAATAAATAGATCAATGAAAAATTTAGGCAGGATCAGTAAAAATGTTTTTTTCTGATTCTATCAGTATAAAAAAAAACATTCTAATTTTGATCTCTGCCAACCACTAACCCATGATAGAGATTGGTCCATATGCATATCTTCTTCTAATTATTATTTCAACTTGGTTTCACACTGCTATCCAACTGCAAGAGTAGTTGTGTTTGCACCTACTACAGATCCCTGCTATAATAAAATGCACCTTTAATAAAGAAAATCATAGAAAATAATGGATACAAAGAAACAGATAACAACGAAAATCTCATCTAACATTGGACCATATTTGTTGCTGTGCCAAGCTGGAAAAGTAAAACAAAAATTATCAGAATACTATGTTTGACCTAATACTCCACCCAAGTACCATCCAAATGCCTGAAGTAGTCACTAGAGGAAAAAACAAGCAACTCCAGTGAGCCTGAGAAAAGCTCATTTGGCTGACTTGGCAAAAACTCAGGTCCAAAGATACTGCCAGTGGGCAATGCTGATTAAACTAATTTTTCAAAGTTATTGTAGGCTATTTTTATATAATTTTAGTAAGACTGGCCATATAGATATGCAGATCAGCATATATGTCACACATTTCAAAAGATCAAAATATGGCTGATAAGTTGAGCAGTTCATTAGAAATAATTTAAAAGTTAGTGCTTTTTGTTATGTATACTTAATTTGTATTATGTGTTGGCTTTTCTCAGTTGATTATATGTCATGTATATCTACATCGTGTGCTTGACCTTGGTCAGAAATTCAGTTTAGGGCCCACCTGACTAATGTCTTGTTATTTTGTAAACATATTACACAGCTAATATTTGTCTTTATTTTTTATTATATATTAAGATTATTATTATTATTTGGAGGTAAATATGTTTACTAGGTTTGAGTTCTAAATACAGCCTATATTCTGATTTCTTGAAACAAATTGTGTTCACAGTTTGATGGAAAATTCCACTGTAAATAACTTAAGGCTCTGGGCATTTTGTTGTCTCATAGGTCAGTGAAAGTCTGCGTACAAGTCATAAGTAAATAGAATTACTCATTCCATATCTTAATAATAGTCTTAGTGGAATCAATCTTAGTTGTGTTCAGCTGAAAGTATTTATTTATTTAAATTATTCACTGGAATTACAAAATGCTCATTGATTCAGGACTAAATCACTATTTTGGAATTATTATAATTCATTCAAGGACATTTTGGATTATATCATTGTGATACATCAAGACTGTTGGCTCATTAGAACATTCAATACTAATGACACATCAGCAAATTCAATATTGGAATTCATTCAGAACACCACCAGAACTCATTTGGAATACACTAAGGTCTTGGACATGAGATATAATGTTTTGGATTATTTGGGATTTAATTCACAATACTGTAAATTCTTTTAAAATTTTCACTTTGTGTTCATGGGAAATACATTATTTGTTGAATGTTACAAAACTTGTTCATTTTTGCTCTTTTCTGTTACTTAGTATACAGCTGTAACACAATTTTACTGATGGCAGCCATATCTGCAGTAGTGTTTGGATGAATTGTAATGATCTGGATGCCAGCATGTTCTATATCACCTACTAAAGGAATATTCCTACCAAATCTCAAACATGGCTTTGCTGTTTTCAAGAAGAAGTTGAAAACAGTGCTATATATGGAAGTCAATTCTTGGGAAACCACCCTGGATACAATTTTGGTAAAGCTTGTTCAAAGGAAAATTGTTATCATATTTGACTGAAATCAGCTCAGCCATTCCGCTTGATTGTTGTGGAAGCCAAACCAATGCTAGGGAAACCACCCTAGTACACTTTTACCATAACAAATCCGATAAAATATTTCTACTAAATTTGGTCAAAATTGACTTGGTGGTGGGCAGAGTGGGAGTGGAAACAGCTGAGAATAGGTTTCTAACTTGGTTTTCATGCAAGCCACAGTTTTGGCAACACATGTCCCAAGGAACATTTTAACCAAGGTAAATCAATACTGACTCCAACATTCTGGAGAAAAGTCCAAAACGTGTTTTCCATGGTCATACCACTTTTAAAACTACTTCTGACATACTTTTGATGGAGAATATCCTAAAAAACTTTTCTGCCATGTTAAATTGAAAATGGCTAATTTATTCTGGAGAAGCTGAAAATACCAAACGTTAGCATCTGGATGTGGGACAATAAATGCAATTCCATACCTTAAAGTGTGCAAATAGGTCACTATGACCTACTTTTATGGGTTGAGATATTAGTACAAACAAATGCACTTATCATGTGTGATGACTGTATATATAACAGTGTCAGTGAAATGGAGCTAAATGCAACAAATACAAGAGTATGAGAAGTTGTTCCCTTGATTTATTTTATGCTGGCAGAAGGCAGCAAGTACTATTCAAGTTTTGTTAAACCATCAAGTTTCCTAACTGTATATCTAAAATTCAGAAAAATTGGGCATAAATGCAAAAATAGAAACAATGAGAACAAAAATCCACACTTGGCAATAAAGGCTCAAACATTTCATGGACAGTACTGTCAATGCAGAACATTAGTGTTGTTCTTAAAAATCCCATGACAACTCAAGCTTTGTATTGGCAAGGTTGACTGACAGAATCTGCCAATACGATGGCTGAGTAGCCATGTGAAATTTTGGGACAACACAGCATCCCACATTGACAGCATCACCACTGGATTGTTCAAGCCTTTTAGTCATTGGTCTACCTATGTCTCT
Organism: Sinohyriopsis cumingii; assembly: GCA_028554795.2. Taxonomy (NCBI): domain Eukaryota; kingdom Metazoa; phylum Mollusca; class Bivalvia; order Unionida; family Unionidae; genus Sinohyriopsis; species Sinohyriopsis cumingii. Next base: position 40,108,056 of record CM068836.1, read on the forward strand.
ATGATTTTCAAGCAAGAAAAGTTGTACAGATAAACTGATATCTGTATCTGTATTCCTACCATGAGTTCATGCACTGCTCACAAAACTTGTGGACACATGGGAGAATAATCTCTGACTTTTTCTCCATGCAAATGCAGCATTCATCTTCATCTGGACCAGCTTCACTGCTGTTAAACCTGAAAAATTAAATGTTACAAATTTTAAGCAGTCTAATTCATCCAAGTTCACAACTGTACTACCCAACGGTAACAAAGTTTATTTCACTGCTTCTTATATATATAAAAAATAACACAAGTTTTAATATTTTCCAGAACAGGAGTTAAGATTATCAACCCAAGTCAAAACATGTAGATTTAAATTCTTTCCAAAGTATCTTAGAATCTGATACAGTCGCAAGAATACATCTTTTTTTAATGGGTACTAGGTGAACCCATTAAGTTACATGCAAGAGAGAGCACTGTGGTAAGTATTATCAAGTAACAACTGAAATCCAAGGATAGAAAAACTAAGATATGTAAAATGTTATCATACAGAAGTGACTTATGGTGAAAATATGAGGAAGAAAATTGAATGATCCCACCCAAACCTAGAAGTCTGGCAGTACTCTTCTCATTATTTACTAAATCAACAGAGGGTAAAAAGATTTTCAAACCAGAGACAACAGTGGGATGTTATAAACTCAACAACTCAAATAAAACAACTCATTATAATTTTTAAAGAGAATACACAATTCCTACGGGGAAAAATGGTAGTTCATCAATAGTTTCAGTAGTTGATGGTACTTCCCCCCCCCATATGCAAGCGTATGCATTTGGGTTACCCCCCCAACTCCATTAGTACATACTAAATGGACGGCCCTTAACCATTACTTCCCAATACCAAGACATGATAGAGCTCTAGAGAGCATCAACCATTACTTCCCAATACCAAGACATGACAGAGCTCTAGAGAACATTAACCATTACTTCCCAATACCAAGGTATGACAGCTCTAGAGAGTATCATCCAGTACTTCCCAATACCAAGGTATGACAGCTCTAGAGAGCTTCAACCATAAATTTCCAAAAAACAAGGCATAACAAAGCTCCATGGAGCATCAACCATTACTTCCCAACATGAAGGCATAACAGAGCTCTAGAGAGTATCAACCATTATTTCCAAATACCAAAGCATGACAGAGCTCTAAACTGTATCAACCAATACCAAGGCATGACAGAGATCTAAAGAGTATCAACCATTACTTCCCAATATCAAGGCATGACAGAGCTCTAAAGGGTATCAACAATTATTTCTAAATAACAAGGCATAACAGAGCTCCATGGAGCATCAACCATTACTTCCCAAATGTGAAGGCATGATAGAGATCTATAAGGCATCAACAATTACTTCCCAATACCAAGGCATGACAAAGCTCTATAGAGTTACTTTCCAATACCAAGGCATGACAAAGCTCTAGAGTGTATCAACAATTACTTCCCAATACCAAGGCATGACAAAGCTCCATAGAGTTACTTACCAATAGCAAGACATGACAAAGTTCTAGAGCGTATCAATAATTACTTCCCAACAGCAAGGCATGACAGAGTTCTACCGAGTTACTTACCAATACCAAGGCATGACAAAGTTCTAGAGCGTATCAATAATTACTTCCCAACAGCAAGGCATGACAGAGTTCTACCGAGTTACTTACCAATACCAAGGCATGACAAAGTTCTAGAGCGTATCAACAATTACTTCCCAATAGCAAGGCATGACAGAGTTCTACCGAGTTACTTTCCAATACCAAGGCATGACAAAGCTCTAGAGCGTATCAATAATTACTTCCCAATACCAAGGCATGACAAAGCTCTAGAGCGTATCAACAATTACTTCCCAACAGCATGGCATGACAAAGCTCAAGAGCACAGAATTCAAGTGGAGGAAAAAATGTGCCAAAATATCACCCTGGTGTATTCTGCATTATATGCTAGACAAACATCATAAAAATAAAAAAATTCAATATGAAAGAGAATGTTTTCTATTAAAATTTAAAAACTAAATAACTAGAACATTTATTTTTGCCATGAAATAATGTGTTTTACTGTGGTACATGTTAAAAATACGTATTAACACTAAGTCACACTATGGTGCATTGTAACAACAGACCAATTTGTGCCCTTAAAAATCTCTTTCACTGATTGTGTGGCAGTAGTAGAAATGCCACATAATCTAAAATGGATAGTAAGGGTGATTAGAAACTGGAACGTGCTCAATTATCTCCTTTTGAATTTGTGATGCATTTACAAATCTTGATCATAACAAGGTGAATTTTGTTTTTAGCTTTAGAATGTACCTGAGTGGATTAGTTTAGTGTTAAATGTTTTGTAAATGTAACGCACATCTAATCAAATCTGTTTGGCTTTTGCTGATTTCATTCATTTTTCCATTTCGGTTTGGGTGGTAGCATCTTAAATTTTTCATTTGTGGGGATTTTGTTACTGTAATATGCAACATCATTCACACAAAAATGAAAGTCTGACCAGTGCCAACATGAAGGGGGGGGGGGGACCAGAGATATATTCCAGGGGCCCAGGCCAAAAAACACATTTTAATTTTATAAAAGAAAATTTTTGTTTGAACAAGAACTAGTAGAGGACCTCGTGTTTCTTACCCCAGTGCCCATGATTGCTATCATTGGCCCTGAGTCTGACACCAATAGAACATTCCTTTCAATACAAATAAACTTGAAGCAGAAATGACATTCCAACCAATTTCTGATTGACCAGCTTCATGAAAATACAAAATAACAGAATTTATCATTGCTCATGGAAAATGGGGTGAGAGACTGCACACATCTCAATATATTTGGTGAAACATGCTTTAACAACAGGCAATTCTCCCTCACTACTACAGACAGACAGACAGAAACAGAGACAGAGGAAAGCTTCTTACTGGTCCAAAATTATGGAAGCACAAATGTCAATATTGCCGGCAGCACCATTAGGTAAGGTAGATGGGAGGTTGGATACTTGATCTGTGATCTCCTTGTACACCTGTATATATTGGCGCAGATTTAGAAGCCTTGTTGATTCAATTAAGTGAGTAGTTACATTAACCTAAAAGAGAAGGATTTCAAAATATGAACATGTGCTGTGAAAAAAACTGACATGATTGTTTTATATAAGTAAATAAATTGCAATTTTTTATATAAATATTTGCAAAGAAATTATTTATATAGGAATTTCTTTCTAATATTTGATACTTCCATAGAGCAGTGCTGCAGACAGGATCCCAAGGGCAGGGGACACTGTGCACATTGACCTCCAAATCTGAGGGACACACATATCATTTAGAAGGGCAAATGAAAAACTCAGTACACAATACACTAATAGTGCTATAAAAATGAGATAATCTTGGTTGCTTTAACAGTTTTGCCACCATCACTTTGTGGCCTGCATTGTACTATCATATTATCCATCGAGTTTCATACCCAATAACCAAGAGATTCAGTCTCTAATTTGCACATAACATTCTTGCATTACTCAGTGATATTACTATGTAGCATTACTATGTGTTATGCTAGTGTACTAAATGATTTTTGTTATTACCATTATCAGGGGTCACGCTACTAGGCGAAGTGGGTGACTAAGTCACCTAAACAATTCACACTGTGACATTTTAGAGGCACACTGACTGACCATACTTTTTTAGATGCCCCTCACCTTAGCAAGGTTAGTTCTAGTGTTGTGTTGTAGCGAAATGTATTCATGAAGCCATCAGTAGCTAGGCCTAGTTTTGATATCAATTACACCAACAAACAAACTCTTGCATATTCACAGGCATGTGTTTTGATAGCTGATTAACCATTAACCCTTTCCCCAAGTAAGTTGGCAGCTATCAGTGCTCGATTTCCACTGGATATCCCTCGATAATAAAACACACAAACTTGTGTTTCGAAGCTTTAACAATAGTATGTAAATAGCAATTTATGTTTTAAGATCAGAATCAGTGATCTAGATATTTTAACTGCCCCCTGTACACTACTTCATCATAAAATTAGTCTGAAACTGTGCGTGAACCAGCAACAGGGAAATGGGGAGGGGGGCTAATGGCAGACATCACTATGTCTGGGAAGTACCAGTTTATAATATTATCTGTTTTCATAAATCATCAGGCAAATATATTCAGAAAAAATAGGCAATTCATAGAAAGCAAAATCTAGGTATTATGTTATTTAAGATTTAACTTTAAAATGCAATTATGTAGGTCAGAAATGTATGGGTCAATGCTATTTGGAATTTGCGAGAACAGAGAAGGATTGTAAGGTCAAAGTTGTTTTCTGCCTTCACTCGTATCTGTGAAAATGCAGAGAAAAGCAGCAAAGCAGATACTATTTAACCAATGCCTAAAATTACTACAAGTATGTAGACAAAAAAATAAATCATAAATTTACAATCCTATCAATGAACTGTTGTAATGAAGCAAAGTCAGTTATTACACATTATGAAAACCCCTCCTTCTAAAAATAGGTGCAACCACCTCTGTGTTGATTCGGTTGGAAAGAATGGTTAAGTTCATATACCGACTATAAAGGAACCATGTCTGTAATTTTCTGCATTTTAGTGTCTTATGTATAAATAGTTATGGTAATGTTTTATCCACAACAAAGAAATGAGGAAGAACAGTATGTTTTGAAGACACGTATGCATTTGATCTCATGTACATGGTAAAATTTGTTACAATGTAGTTTGTATTATTCTATTGTTAAGTCATATGACCAAAACAACTTGGGTAATTTTAGACTTGAAAAAAAGTATTCCTTAAATCCAATGTTAAATGCAAATATGCATACTGGGAAATAGAGGGCATACTTCAAATAAGAGAATACACACACACATATACTGCATTTCTTGCTTTGCATCCACTTCTCCCTGTTGAGGTCTCACTTCTCCCTGTTCTATCCATAAAGAGAAGTCACTTTTCCCTAAAATTATAGTCTAGCTTGACCCCTGCATTATGATGTTTATCAAAGTAAACATCATGGGACAAAGTTCTTTAACATTTATTTAGAGTTTCTGAGCTATATGTAAACCCTGTCAAACCTGAAAAGACTTCACTCATGCATTCAATATTTCTGCATAAGTCTAACCAATTTATTTGTAAGCTGTAACAAAATATTATGTACTTCTACTGTTGGCTTGGAAAACATACAACTGAAAAGTTTAGAAGTGTGGTCTGACGTTTGACTAAAAAGTTTCTAAAGTATGCTTCAGTTTGAATGACCTCCAGTTCAGTGTCTGAAGCTGCAGTCAAATAAACTAATGGAATTTAAGGATCTCAAGTAATCATTGTCTTTTTCAATTTACATGAGAGCCACATATAATCATCCAAGCTGTTGTGACAATATGCAAGTCAATACAAACACAATGACCAATACATGTAATTATCACTGTTCTTGCTTTTTTCCACAACTGTTTGGATTTTTTTAAGTGGCTAAATGCTACCTTCAATATCAACACATTTTTGTTTGTTAGATCACACTTCCAGATGATGCTATAAAACCCAAATCTTGATTACATGGGTGTTTTGCAGGTAGAGTAGTATAACATCTGATTTTCTTCTGGTAATGTTCTTCTTTTTCCTTGACAACTCCAGGGAGTGTAAGCTGAAACCCTGGATCTGGAACAAGCCCATATCTGTATTTGGATACAAGGATCATATGTATGTTTTGCTAATTGATCTGTACATCTGTAAAATATGGGTTGTTTCAGTATGTCTTACAATAAAATTGTAAGGGTTAGCAGATCTGTATGTAGTTAATAAAGTTTCCACAACATACACACAAACATTAGCAAGCTATATCTTCTTCATCAATATGGTAATATACGCAACGTACATACAGTAGAACTTCAATTACCTGTCAGGGTGCTGGACTGAGACCATGACAGATATGAGAATAGACAAATAATAGAATATGTACACTAAAAATATTATACAATAGACTGGGTCATCAAAAAGTCATAATATCGACATATGTATATGTACCTGTTTTTAAAATTTTGATGTCCAATGACCTGACAGTTAACAGAGACTGATGGTTAATAGGGTGACGGATAATTGAAGTTCTACTGTATATTAATAAAAATGACACATGGTGTGAAATGGAGTTTACAGATTTTTTTAACCATTTGACTAATACCTTCTGGCATTGGATCTTGACAGTGCCTTTCCACAAAACCGTATCATCTGTGCCACTTTTAACTTGGAAATGGAGTTGTTTACCTCGACAGTCAGTGAAGGACGAAGAACTTAAATATTTAAAAATTCAAATTAGTCTAACTGTAATATCAGCTGAAACTCATTCAAGGCAAAGACTTGCAAATGAGAAGGAAAGAAACATCATGTTCAGAGAACCTAAAACTAATACAGTTCCACTCCGGTGGCCTAGTGGTTAGAATGTCCACCTCTGATGTGGGAGGTTGCGGGTTCAAACCCCAGCTGAATCATACCAAAGACTTATAAAAATGGTACTAACAGCTGCCTCGCTAGGTGCTCAGCATTAAGAGGTTAGGGTTAGGATTGGTCGGCCTTGTGTCAGGATAATGTGACTGGGTGTGACATCATGTATTTGTCTGTGGCATGATGCCCCAGTGCTAAACATCACTATAAACTGTCACAATGCATACTTCATAGAAATATGACTGATTTTGTTTAAAGCTACGTTAAAAATCCAAATCACACACACAAAACTAATACAACTATGTTTTCTTTACAAAGGCTCTGATATTTGCAATTACAATTTAAAAAAAGATTTGGCAGTAAGTTTAAAGGATACATGCATTTCATCAACAAAGTCAAGAAAATAAATTCAATCCATCTGAAATATGGTTAAGCATTCACATAAACAATCAAAATAATCAAAATGTATGATAATATGAATAGATACAAGAATGGTTAAAAAAAATGTAAAAATGTCTACATCTGGAACATTCTTCTTTTGCATCGAGTTTTGAATTATATATGACATGCAGTCAACACTTTAAAGGTGCTTTGTTGTGAACAGTTTGAGTTGAATTTTTAATTTTTCTTCAAATTATATGGATTCTAAGAGGTTATCTTTCCCTGGAAATACTTGTGCTTTAAATTAATTCTTGGACAAGGACAGTTAATGAAATTTATACAGAATTCAAACACTGGAATATTATTTTCCGTGATTCAACAAAATGTTGACACATCAGTATGATACTGACTACAGCATACATCATCGCCTTTCATTTTGGATTTCATTGGGATTTGAACTCAGTTTCATTAGGACTTTTGATTACTACGACTTCTATTTTTTAATTCTTGGATTATTCTTGGATGAATGTGTGTGTATGATTTGGATTTTTAACATAGCTTTAACAATGTTTCAGTCATATCGCTATGATGTCTGCAGTGTTGCAGTTTATAGTGATGTCTAGCACTGGGACATCATGCCGCAGAGATGTAGCATGATGTCCCACCCAGTCACATTATCCTGATACCAGACTGACCAGTCCTTACACTAACCTCTTAATGCTGAGTGCCAAGTGAGGCAGCTGTAAGTACCATTTTCGTAAGTCTTTGGTATGTATGACTCGGCCAGAGATTGAACCCACGACCTCCTGCATCCAAGGCAGATGCTCTAAGCGCTAGGTCACCAGAGCAGTCATCTTGGATTATTTTTGGATCTGATTCACAGAACCATAAGTTCTTTATTTTTTATTTTTACATTTTCTAGGGAAATAAATTATTTGTTAAATTTTACAAAGCTTGTTGTCTTCACTCTTTTCTTGTTACATTTTTGTAAGAGCCTAAATGTAACACTACAAGGACTCCAATTGTGCATTACGAATGTTAACTTAGCTTGCCATTATAAAATTAAAAGTTTTTAATTGAACATATAAACCCCACCAAAGTTCCTGATAAAGTGACCTTAATGCAGAATGCAAAACTTAATCAGACATATGCAAAGACAAAGGCAGGCATTAGTAACAATGCATGTCCCAACCAATTTCATGGCAGATAATAAAAGTAATCAAAGATGATAGTATTTAACATCCAATATAAACTTTAAGGAACATTTACATTGTCTTTGTATTCAATCAATGAATATACTTACACCTTATTGAGTTCAATGACCGAGTCAACAAATTCTTTGTAAGAAATATATGCCATTCGTTTGATTACTTCAAGGTGGTGCTCTAGCTTGCCCTGAATCAGCCCTAACTGGGGTGGTGAGTCAAAGGAACTTTTTGTTTGTCCCATTCGGTATGACTTCTGACACAGACTAGAATCTGAAAGCATAAAATGTGAAGTTACTATACAGTCAAGATTGTTACTAGTGGCTAATCATGGGAAAAGGCAAGACTGACCGTTACAAACAGGTGTCCACTGAACATGCATTCACCTTTTAAAATTTGTTTTTGAACAAATACCATGTACCAATTATCATTATCATTATTATCATGTATTATTATTATTAATAAGACTGTCTTGTGTACACTTGTGTACACTGTACAAAATCATTAATATGGGTATATGTTGCTCTCTTCCATAATTATGTTCCATACAAGCTTACTGCAATCTGCTCACTTTAATCCATCCTATAAATGAAATCATCACTGACTTTAAGAAATCTTTGTTTAACTATCAAAACAATATCTGGATTAGCCAGTTCCTCAACAAGCCAAGATCAAATGAGAGTCAACTTATGCGAGAAGCCTGTGATAAACAAAAAATCAAGAGAAGCTAATTCAATGTGACCCATGATGCAAAACTTCAGCTGCCTTTATGGACATACTTTGAATATTGAATGGGCTCTGATCCTAATGAAAAAGAATGTAACTCATATCTCTTCTCAAAGACAAATGTTTTTCTTCAGTGGCAGCTTTAATTCACTAGTCCAATACCTTACAATGGAGCAAATAAATCTTGTCAAAGACGGAAAAATGACCGTAGTTAAAATTTCCTACCTAAGTAGCCTTTGCACTATCAAGATGTTTGGCTAATGATAAAGTTATTAAATGTATAATGGTATATTGGTTAAATATAAATGGAATGATTACAGTAATTGTACCTTGTCCACCATGACAGTTAACATGATATTTTCATTGTAATTTGTTTCCAAAATAAGGCTTGCTATGCCATATCTGGATATTCTATGATACATTATCAATGCATTACATAATTATTATGATCTGGTTACATTTCCAAATAAGGCAGCAATGTCTTTTAATGCAAACAAAAAAATAAGGCTGAAAACACAAGTAGTTATGAGTTGAACTAATACTGAGAGCAGTTCAAAAGAAAATATCAAAGAACTTAAATGATACTTTACATTTATTTCTACAATGTAATCAGAAATACTGTTATTAAATTAGAGGAATATTTAACTTCTTGCAGTGTACGTGAGGAAATGTTCAAAAATTTTAACAGTAGGCTGAAAAAGTGGCGTGTGTGATGCACATGGCTCATGTTACTATTCTGTCCATGAAATAAGGGTTTTAATACTAGTAATAGGACTTGGACTAGTCCTACATGTAAGACCTGGATGCTGATATTTATGTTTTGGGCATCCAGATCTTACTGCCAAAATAACGGTGCTGTGTAGCATGTTTTCATGTCAACTAACATAGTAATGAATAACAGAATAATATTACAGGTTAGAACCCGCATCGCTTGATTCAAGGACGGATACTCCAAATTTTCTTTGTAAAGAGCCCCTGTGGATACATGTCAACAAAAACGATCAACATAATACTATTGTCATGTGTACACGTTTATCTTGCGCACATATCGACAGCGATAAATTTCTATGGTATCATCTGATGTCCTCAGTCACAAAGCGTCACGAAAAGTCGGTCGGTTAGGCACTAGACCAGATCTATAACACCTTTCCTACATATTAAAACTACAGTAGTATATAGACTCAGTACAGAAATGACACACAATACTTCGCATACGTTTGGTTTAGTGTAAAATCTGCATCAATTTAATTTTACTCTTATTGTTTTGCTGTTTGGTACGCTTTATCTTTTATAAAGCAAATGATCCATATACAATTAGAAACAATAATCCGTCGACTTTTCCGTGAACATTATACATCGACAAAATTCTCCTCCAATTTGTGCATGGGTACCGGAAGTGTTCATAATGTGTAAGCATGAGTACTACGTCATTAAACTTTGCGTATATCGAAGAAGGGAGGAAGTGTTGGTTTTCACCTGTTAAAGAAATTAAGGTGCTCAGGTAGGTGGGTTAATTTTTAGACTTTTGAGATATAATTATGTAATATATGTTTAGATATAGTTTCATTCTGACAGCCATTTGCTGTTTCTAGCACTAAAGTACATTTCTTTTCATTCTCCTTTCACTTATCACATTTACTGGCGAAGTTACATAAAGTAGTCATATATGTAAGACGTCGACCCTGAGATTTATGCAAACATAAATATCAGGGTCGATGTCTTAAATTATAGGACTACAGTAACTAGTTGATAGTGTGCGATTAATCCATTTAATCGTTTGTTTCCCTTATTATTAGATCAGTTCTAATTCTGTTGTACGTAATCGAAATAAGTTGCATTACGTAGCGATGATAAGAAACTCACATGAACTATCCTGGTATACCCAGAATTGCATTTTGGAAAACAAATGACTTGCCAGTTAAAACTATTACAACACCTGACTTGTACTGAGTTGAAAGCGTGTCAGTCAAACAGTTTAAGGAATTAACAGGCACCCATTTTAGAACATCAAAGACTAAACAATTACTATCAAACTTTTGACTGCCAGCCTTTTTTAATTTTTTTTTAAATAACATAGACTTACTCAGAAGTATCCATGGCGACTTATCTTTTAGCTATTTTATTTTTTTTGGTACTTAAAGTCATGGACAGCTCACAGTTTCCAAGTGAAATCCACTGTTGCCTGAACTGTCGTTGTTACAAATTTGATCATATCTGTTGGTTTAACATTGGACTGTTAAATAGTTTTAAAGCAAAGATGGCCACATAGACATCAAGTACAGTAACAAGATTTACTGGAATAAACTAAGACAAAAAAATTACCATACAAAAAGAAAAAATTACTGGAACAAAGGAAAATATTCATAATAAGAATTAAAATGTTTTATAAATGTAATTAGAAATATTTGACTTATTACAAAAGATTGTTATATTTTTACTGAAAATGTTACGCTTTTTAATGAACAAACTGAAAGGAAGCTACTCCTTTATTGAAATTCCATAGTTACCAACTTAAGTTGGATTAATACAGTATATTGTAAAGCTATAAGAGTACAGTAGATTAAAAAATTTACATTTATTTATGATATGATTAATCTTTCATTTGGGGGGGATTCACTGTAATACCTAATTTAAACTAAACTACTTAATTAAATAGTGACTGTAGTATTCACTTACCCTCCTAATATTTGTACCTCTCCACCTGATTTTAAAAATGAAAAACATTCAGGATATAACGACTGTAAAAAAACTTAATTTCATTCATCAATTTATAGTTTCTCAACTGATTTTCGCCAGATAGGCCTTAATATTGTCATCTTGTTAATGTTTTAGACAAACAGAAACTGTTGATGTAAATAATAATAGATAGTCCATTTTCAATACAAACTGTGTTATCTGCAACTAATATTTGTAAGGTTAGGTCAGTGCTCAAAGAAAATTGTTTTTAGACACATGCCCAGGGCTGGTGACTTTAAAAACATCCACAAGCCTTGGCTCTAATTTCTTTATGCCCAAATTTTCCCTTTTTTAATATTATTTGTCACATTGTTGCAATTGCTGCAATTCAGATGTAAATTGAATATGGTTCATTAGTTGGGTTTGAGGGTAATGTATGTATCAGTAGCTATACTCACTAGAGAATAGATGATCAAACTTCTCAGCTGGATTCTCTGAGCAAATCCTGGTCAGAACCAAGTTGATGTATGTCAGTATAATTGCAGTATGTGCAAAGAATGAATTTATTCCTCCCCCTTTGTTCTGCTGGCCATATTGGCCTGTACATGGCTGAGCTTATCTTTATGAAATAGATGCCTTGCTCCAAGACCTTATTTAACCAGCATGTATTCTGCTTTGCACTTTTTGGGTGTGTTAACAGAGTGTATATTTTCTTATGATAGCCTGTCCTACAAACAATCCACTGGTTTTGTCTGCCGTTGAGGGCTATCTCTTACATATATCACAAGTTTTATCTGCAGTTGAGGGGAATCTCTTGCACATATTACAAGAGGCAATTGTTCGATCTTCATTGGCCTGAAACTAAGGAAACTCCTTCAGCCAAGAATCATTGAACTCCCTTTTTTATGTTATAATACCTGTCATGGTCAAGGTTAGTTTTAGTCCATTTTGTTGACTTTTCAACTTTTCACCATTTGGCCGTAGCTTTGTAAGAAAACAATCCATCCAGATGCATTCCATGGAAAATTCTCGTAGTCATGAATAATGGTTTCAAGGAGTCAGCAACTAATTTAAAACAACCGATTCCTTGGGGAAGCCCTACCCTCCAGCCAATGAAATTCATTCTGATGTACCGTAACCATCAAAGTTAACCACCAAAACCATGCAGTACCATATGCTACCATTAGAAGCTGTAGATCGTTTATGTACTAATCTATAAATTTCAGCAGACACCTTGTAAATATGCAATGCACCTATATGCTACTCACTTTTAAGTATAAATGACACTTGTGTATACATTGCTCAAGCTAAACTGGAACTACTGCCCTTTCAAATACAGGCAGGAATTTATTTGTCCACCGACAAGTAATCTTGCAAAAGTTGCTATCTGTAAGAACAAATTTCTGATTTGGATAATACAGAGAATAGATTTCTGTACCCCTGTGCATCCAGTTTACAATGGAATTTATGCATTTTTATTGTAAATATATTCAGCAGAACAAATCTATGTACCACGAAGTCATTTGACTCAATTTAACAGCACATATTGTGGTCTTTCAATATAAAATTATCAGCTATACTTATGTCTACGATACATCTTATTTGGAAAAATGTGAAATATTGCCTGGTTCAAGTAATTTCATTTTTGTTTTGATAATTCTGTCTTTCTTTTGGTCTGGTCTGGTAAATCTAGGCATTGCTCCAAGGAGATAAAACATCTGCTGGAATTTTGTATTTATTTTTTATGAATTTTTAAGCGTCCACTAAAACAATATTTTCTTGTCTGTTTTTCAAAGATTTCATCTAAAGTGATTCCTTGCACAAGTTCAGACATTTCTTCGGAAAGACTTTATATTTAACATCATTTTAAATAATGAGTCACACATAAAAAGTAATATTCCAGTCCTGATCTGATGATAGTCTTATATAAAACTTTCTTCATTGTATGATTGTAAAACAACATTTTAAATAATCCAATCGTCTGACATGCTCTCTTGGTGATATTAATATTGATTGATATTTCTAGAATTTATTTTATCTTCCTGTTCGTAGGGAAACTATCATATGTATCTGTTAGAGCTATACCCAGTGTAAATGTGTATGGGTACGTCAGAACAAGCTAGGCATTTTAGTGCCAAAAAGATGAGTCAAACAGGTTAATTTCCCCCCAAAATTCTCTGAATGAGTCGATAGGGTCAGTGGCAGATGCATACTGAATGGTTTCAAATCAAACCAAGCACTAAATTCTTGTCGTGAAATATGTAAAAGTTAACCATTTGAAATGTACACTTGAATTCATGCTTTTCTATTTAGAAATTAACCATGAGACTAAATAGTACATCTGTAGCGTGTCAAGGCAGGAATGTCAGTTCTGTTCATTTAAGTCATACATGACAAAAGTTAGTGAGGTTCAAGCCTTTGTCTGGTTGCATCTTTGTTGCCTAGCTAAATTTGCACTGTAAGCAGGATTCCACAATAACACCTGCAGCCTGCATGGGGAAGGTAGCTTTCCGAAGAATATAACGCTTAAAGGAGATGTAGGGACGTGTTGCAGAAAATGTAGGGAGAAAAATGGTATTACCTTCAGAATCAGAAAGGGACATGGTACTTGTATCTTCCTAGAAGAGTACTTTAAATGCAATACACCTTACTTCATTGTGAATTGTTGTTTTGTCCTTGTTGTTAATAATAGTGTTTATTATTATTATTATTATTATTATTATTATTATTATTATTATTATTATTATTAAGAACATCAACATCAGATCATGAAAAAGAATGTGGCTCTTATAAGACTGATATACATGTTTTAAGCGCACTTTATATTATTATTATTATTATTATTATTATTAATAAATTCTGAAATTATGAGAGTAATTAACATGTAAAGGTAACAATTCCTTGATATGGTCTTACTCATTATCGATTTTTTTTTTTTTTCATCTTTGCTTAGCAAAAGATACATGTGGGAATAATGCTTTGAAGTTTAATGCATGGTTAGTGTGTGTGATTTGGATTTTTAATACCATATCGCTATGATGTCTGCAGTGTGACAGTTTATAGTGATGCCTAGCACTGGTTAGTAACTGGCATAACGTTTAAATCTTACTGTTAATGACAATAGTCATTAATTATAATGACTATAGGTTACATACGAGAAATACCTAAATTTTTACAACACTTTTATATTTCTTTCTTTCTTCTTTCATGCACCCTTGAAATTCTTTGGATACAGTATCATTTAATTTGTTGAAGGGAAGGATCTGCATGTTTACTTGTTCATAGATGTACCTTTAAAAAAAAACAATTTTGCTATAACCTGTATCATTTTGTGTACTTTTTAATTTCGTCTTTTTAAGAATGTAGTCTTATGCTAGAATGACAGTATAAACCTTCTTCATGCATCACCAGATGGTGTTATTCAGTACAGTGTTTAGTCTAAGCTTTGGGCACAGGTATATTTCTGCTTATGATCATGAAAAATATTGAAATGAAATCAAGTACATAAGTGACTATTTATGTTCCCAGGAAATGAAATGGGGCACTGAGTGGATATACTGTTGCGATAAGTGTATCAATAAACAAAGAAATCTTTTATTACTGTTTTGGCTTCATGGTGTGGTGTTAATCATGGACAAATGTAAAAAATGGCCTGGTACAGAAATAAAACATTGTGGCACAACATCACTTTGCCCATCTAGCCCATCCTGTCTGCCTTTTTCCATTTGTCTCACTTATTTTTCTGTTTATTTAATTTAGGATAACATATATAAATGAGCATTTATCTGTTTCAACTTCTGAAATTTAAAAGAAGAAAAGAAATTCGGATGTGTAAGATCCTTGTAATTGCCCAAAAATGCTCAGTTGTTCCAATTTGCTCAAGATATCACTTTTGGTCTCTGCTGTTTTAGGAATTTCCTAACTTGAGCACTTTTCACTCATAACCTGCAGTAAGAATGGTCAGTGGGCAAGTGGTCTTTTAATATATGACAGACATTGCTCATTGTGCACATTCTTCAGGTTTCCATTATTGAATGCATTTAAAATAAGGAGTAGGGCTGAACAAATCTTGTACTTGGAGTATTTTACTTTAAATCATTTGGCAGACCCTGAAGAAGTCTTGGGGCTGTACACCGTATTTTTTCCTACTTTTTTCTCCAAGTTCATAAAATGAGGAACAGGATCATGACATGCAGTGGATTTAATTTGGCTTCATTTGAAACCAAACAAGTCCCCTGTTTTAATTTAGGCTCTATAAACTTGATCATGTTTGTAAACATGAGATACAGCAATTGCACTTCATTGACCTATTGACTTAGAGAAGGTATGTGGGCTTTATGCCTAAGTAGATAGATAAACAAACAGATAAACATTCATGACATTGATATGGAACATGGATGTCAAATATATGTACATATGTCATCAGCTATGCTGGTCGTAAAAAAAAACTTCTATTGATCAGGTTGAAGACACGCAAAACATTTGTGCCATTCATCCTCAATTACAAATAGCGACCAGTCTCAGTTCATCCTCAATGACAAATAGCGACCAGTCTCAGTTCATCCTCAATGACAAATAGTGACCAGTCTCAGTTCATCCTGAGGAGAAAGTTTTCGAGTTGAATATTACATGCAATCCCCAGTTACAGTCAGTGGTTTTCTAACATTGGGAGAAAACGTGTTTTGGCATTGTGATGTTAATTGAACTTAAACTGCCCTTAAATATTCTTTAAAAATATCTTGAACACTGCAAAAACAACTAAACAGTATAAAAATTTAAAACACACAGCAAATGTTTTTTCCAAAATTATTGTTTGGTCAGTCTCTCCTTTTTATCTCTGCCAAAGGTCAGTTATATTTATTAAAGCCCCAATGCCACCATTTATCATGAATCTCATCCTTCTTCCAGTCTAACTAAAGTTTGGAAGGATGGAAATGATTTGCTATAATAGCTATTTGATATAAACCCTTCTTTCAAATAATCAAGAGGTTCAAATGTTCAGTTTAGAATTAAGAGGTGCCACCCGTTAATTTAGTCAATGAAGTCACTCATAATTCCATTCTTCAGATTCGGCCAATGTGGGTATGTGAGAAAGCTTGCCAGTAGCTTCTTGAGGGTCGGTAGTTCTTTCCGGGGTTTTCCCGGGTTCTTCCTCTACCATTAATACTGGCCACCATGTATAGTCTATCATGTGCTGAAAAATGGCATTAAACCCTACAACAACAACAACAATAATTCCATTCTTTCTTGGGAGAGCTCCAAAAATAATGATGTGCTATATATACATACAACAAATTCTGTTAGTGACTAATAACAAGAACATTTGCATGTGGTACACAGATTGATTCATGAGAGAATGAAGTGAGGAAAGACTGCATTTTTTAAGCAGATCTGAGAAGAAAAGGTGTGAATTAGATAAAAATAAGACTTGGGTGAATATTGATGATTAGCTTGGGTGCTGGAATACTTTGATGTGTGAACTTGGGCTGAAGACAATCCGACATAGTGTGGTGTTGACTTCTTATGTTTACTATGGTGACATCATCAAATCATGTGTTCCAGCTTTCAAGTGAAATCAGTTTACCCATAGATGTCTCCAATTAATATCAGATTTAATTAAATCATGTGAAAAGTGATTTGTGTTTCTCAGTTCAGAGGATAAATTACATGGTTCATAATGTGATGAAATGTCTCTTTTCAGGTTTTATTGGAATCCAATGATGTTTAGGACCAATAGCTTTCAAAATTCAGTATTACTCAAATGATTTAGCATATACAACTTTCTGCACTTAACGGTGGCATTGGGGGTTTAATGAAAGTCATGACCACATTTGATCCATGTATTACTTATAACATCATTATAAAACATCGGGCATTTGGCCTTAAACTCTCAGATTACAACAGTAAGGTAACCAATTAACAGCTTGTTGTGTACACATGTTAGCCTTCTTAATCTGATTACTCAGCCTCAAATCATTACGCCAGTACAAGATTTCCAGTCCCAATTAGACTAGTTCCCATTGGCTTCTGTACTGTGTGGATATAACACACAAATATTTCAATCTTTTTGTATTATAAGAAGAAGAAGAATCTTAAATGTTTCAAAGGTAGTAATTTAAATTTCATCTATAAAACAGTATGTGCTCTATGCTGCCTTTAAAGCAGCATTTGTTTCCAACTGCCATTAGAATCTCGTGTGTAGATGGGCAATCAAATCAACAACAGTAGGAACAAAATCCAGTCAAGTCATAATTGATTCTCTCTTCATGATAAAGATGAAAGATGATCTTGCCAAATGCCCCCCTCTCTCCTTACCCACTATGTCTTGGCATAATGTCGTCTATGAAAAAGATGACTTCTGCACATGGTCATGTGAGGTGCATGAGTGGACCATATCAAGAAAGCATCGGGTGAGATCAGTCATCAGTCATTTCAAGAGATTTCAGCTCATGATGAAGATACAACCGGCATATCTCAAATATGGGGCTGAATAAATTTCCAGAATGTCTTCTTGTCCACATGACATTGTGCTCGATTTTTGTTTTCATTCATGTTCTTTATAAAGTTATGGACAATTGAGAGAAAAATTCTTTGCTTAGGAGTAAATTCAAAAATGGAGCATAGTACATGCACTTGACACAAGGGCTTGAAGATGGCAACAAAACATATTGACATGACATAATGGAGTACTTCTTGTTAGCAATATAATTACATCCTTTACTTGTCTTTTTATTTTTTCCATTAACATTTTTACATTTGCTTTTTAATCTTGATTAGAGTAAAATATAATTAACAGAGTACCAATTGATAATGATAAAGTTAAAAGCAGAACTTTTAATCCAGATTGTCCTAATAATTTCTCAGTCACGAAAATTAGCTTCGTTTGTTGGGAATTCTCCTCTTTGGAAATAAATTCTCTTTCCCAGTATGGTTGTGCTGAATTAAAGCACATGCATGATTTTATTTTTTGACTGATTTAAACCACAAGGTTAGGTAGTAATCATGCACTAGATATGTTGTGGTAAGATACAGATAAAGCTTAATGTTTAAGGCGATTTTATAGCCATTTATCCCACAGTGTGATGCCAGAAGGAGATGCATTAATTTGGTAAGGAATATTTTTTATGCATGTTTTGAAGAAGAAGAAAAAAAGATGGCATGTGGGAAAACTATATTAAATTTGGTAATTTTCTAATCTAGCAATAAAATACATTTGATCTTAAAAATGCTTGAACAGGAGTAAACTGTACCTTTATTATGATGAGACCTTTTTATTTTTCGTATCAACCTGAAACCATTTGATTTGTTGAAAGACCACATTAACATTAGTAAATATGTACCAAAAACCTGAGGATCAGATTTTTTTCAATATCCTTGATGGTTGATCTGCAGAATAAAATTGGCTTCACCAAGAGTAATAAAATGTTAAGTTTAGCTTTTCTGATGCATGTATTATCTAGATCTTCAGTTCATCAATAAGTGTGGTCACAATAATCTATTTTCCATTCACAAATGGTTGAGTTTAAAATAAATTCATACAACTTATATCAAATGTTCTCATGGCTTAGTTTACATCATCTGAGTGTTTCTTATGTTGGAGGAAATTGGAATAGCCCTTATGAAACAAATAATGGATGGGCAGCCATTGCACCTTGCTTGTAGTTGGAACATGAACAGAATCACAGGAACAAAGCAGATGTTTTACCACTGTATGAGACATCTACAAACTGTAATATCTACCTTTTCATCAACTTACTCTATGTACTCAGGATATATATTTTCCAGGGATATGTATCTATCCTAGAAAAACAATGATATGGCAAAATCTGGAAATTTATTGGTATTATAGAAATCTGATCATGATTGATCAGTGGTTTCAGCTAATTGATGATCAATAAATAACTGATTAATTTACCATATGTTTTTTGTTATGCCAAAACAGAAGCTGTTGGGGTATTTTTCAGGCAACCTGATATCTGAAACAGTGGGAATGGAACAGAACAGAATTTCAACCAAATTGATAGCAGAGATTGTAATTAGTTAATTGTTCATTTCAATGTTAATGATGCATGTTCAACCAAATCCAAGGAGCCACAGTGGCCCAGTGTTTAGCATGCTGGACTTGCAACTGAAAGGGTGTGGGTTTGAATCCTTCCATTGGGTCAGCTACTGTGGTGTTTCCTTGGGCGAGGCACTTTACTCTGATTGCCTCAGCACTAAATAAACTAATTGTGTTGCTATGCAATAAAGCACCAAACCAAACCTAACCACTAGTCATTGGATATTTTTTTTACTTGCAGAAACCTTGTGTTTATGTTAAGTTCAGTTTTATGCTATCTTATTTATGCCTCAACCATATCTATGAAGGGGCATATATTGTTTACATGTCTATTATGTCACATTCCATCCCATCTGTTGCAAACTGCATTTCCACTAAGTTTTAATAGCAGCATTAACTTACCTATCACTATTGGGCAGCTGTTACTTTTTCATGTTGAAAATATTGTCCATTCAATGTGAATACATCCTCCCACAGTGTGGATACTTGTCACAAAGACAGCCCATTCATGCACCTCACATGACCATGTGCATAAAACAGTCATTTACTTCATAGATGACATTACGCCAGAATGTCAGAATGGGGTGGTAGGAGACATTGGGCAAAAGTGACGGGTAAGTATTGCATAATTAAAATTAGTTATAAACCGACCCACCCACCACAAATAACATGTTGAAGGTTTTAGTGGATTAAAGTCATTCTTGATGGTAGGATTTACACTGAGAAGATTTGTTATATTAAACAGGAAGTATTTTCCATCAGAATTCATCAGGGCTTTGAATATTTACTTAAACTTCGCCATTCAATTAGATCTTATAGTTGGAAGCATCCGTGTTGTATTGAAACATTTCTTTTGCTAAATCTATTCGAATAAATTTGAAAGTCCATTTTTCACGCCAGTATTCAGATTCAAACTGGCCATATTAACTTTCAAAGGACATTTTTCATGGCAGTACTCTAATACAAACAGGTCATATTAGTAACTTTACTGCTAAATGTTCCTCCACTCTGCCGAATAAGTATTTCTAAAAACAAGGTAAGAATGTTGCTTTTCTATGGTTTGAGATTACAGATTTTGTTGTTGTTAATTTATTCCTCACAGCAATCAGAGCACTGCTGTCATTGCACTGATGAAATTTTGAGAGGTAACCTAGTAATTCAGAACCAGCTTGATTGGGACCAAGCACTGGTTTTGAGTACCAGTGATAGAATAATAGTCTGACTGCACAATATATCCATTATATAAAGCATGCTATAAGGGTCTAGAGTTCAAATATCTTCTGTTGATTATTTTTATTGCTGTTCACCTATATGTTTGAGTCTGTTTAGTAATCCTATAACAATGAAGGGGGAGATAACAATATAGACACTTGAATACCTGGATAAAGGGGAGAAATCAGCTAAGACCACTTGAATATCAGTAGGGTGAGTTTGTTTTGGGACCTAACATGATCAGAGTGTTTGTTTTTCTGCACTGATCATATCTGTTGGAGGACTTATTACCTAGATGTTATTCAGCTTTACCTCCTGGTGTAATACCTAAGGACCGAAAGACATTTTATAGAGATTATACATACAGTATATATGCCGTATGTACTTACTTACAAGTCAGGTCAAAGTGCAAACAGCAATGGTCCTGATCTGCAGTAGCATGATGTCCTTGCAGATCAGGGTCAGTGTTGTTTGTTCCACTTATTGTTGCAAACAAATTGTGCAGACAGATCTTCAGTTGCATTATACAATGTCAGATCTGAGTCTGTGCAGCTTGCAGTTGGACTCATCAGCAAGTATAAACAGTAGATATAAAAGTTCATACCAATGTCTAGCTGAAAAGTTGAAAATTGTATAATACATTCATATGCTTCAGGGATATCAGATAGGTGATAAATCAATGAATTTTAGCAGAAAATAAGTTATGTGCTAGGTATATTTTTGCCATTGAGTTTCACTTTCATATTTCAAGCATCAGTAATACTTTACATCTTTCGGTACTTTCAGAGTCTGAGAAGCAGAAACTGTTGAAGATATTTCAACAAAACTTAGTATGCATATCAAACATATAGAGGTGCTTTTACCATTTTTGTGCATTCAGTATCTTTAATGTTACCATGGAAACAAAATATGGCATAAATAATACATAAATTGTGTTGTGAGACCAGAAGGTACTTGGATAAGTAGTATAAAATTTGACAGCTGGGCAGTAGGGTATTTTTCAACATGAGTCTTTACACAACTGTGGGGACTAGAGGGATACGTGAGGGTACTTTCAATGGGGGATCTTGACACAAGTGGGAACTGGAGGGTTATGTGAGGACACTTTCAGTAAGGGATCTTGACACAAGTGGGAACTGGAAGGATATATGTCAGGGTACTTTCAGTAGAAAACTTGATATAAGTGGGGGCTTACAGGATATGTGACAAAACTTCCTGTAGGAGACTTGACATAAAAGTTGGGGATATTTCTGGCTGCTTTCAGGAGTAGAGGAGACTTTACATAAGAGGAGGACTAGAAGGATATGTCTGGTACTTTCATAAGAGACTTGATATAAGTGGGGACTGGAGGAATATGTGAGGATACATTCAGTAAGAGACTTGATATAAGTGGGGACTGGAGGAATATGTGAGGATACTTTCAGTACAGTTCTTGTCATAAGTGGGGACTGGAGGAATATTTGAAGATACTTTAAGTAAGAGACTTGATATAAGTGGGGACTGGAGGAATATGTGAGGATACTTTCAGTAAGAGACTTCCTGTAAGTGGGGACTGGATGAATATGTGAGGATGCTTTCAGTACAAGACTTGATATAAGTGGGGACTGGAAGAATATGTGAGGATACTTTTAGTACAGGTCTGGACATAAGTGGGGACTGGAGGAATATGTGAGGATACGTTCAGTACAGGTTTTGATATAAGTGGGGGTCTGGAGCAATATATCAGGGTACTTTCTGGAGGAGACTTGACATTGGAGAGAGAATGGAGGGATATGTAATCTCTAGAAGACTGTTTTTATTATTAGTTTAACCCCAGCACACCAGCCATTAAATCATTCTGATTGAGTGGCTTGTACTGTGATGCAATTTTTCTCAATAGGTGTATCAGTTAGTTTTAATGGATTGAAAGTTAGTACTTGGTATTTTATCTGGCTGTAGTTTCACAGTGATCTACTGTATTTCAAAGGATAATATCATTTTATCATAAGCCCCTAGATAAGATAGTATTACAGAATTGTTGTTAAACTACACAAGAAGGAATTTGGGCATTGGGAATCCCATTGCTGCTTTCTTTTGTCTGCTTAATGTTATGTGTGCTTATTTCCGAGCACACCCAGTGTTTAACACATCTCAATATTTGTACTGTTTTGTGCAAACACTGCTAAGGTCTGTTCAGTTTAAATTTACTGGGCATGATGTTGCCACTTTTGTTGGAGGCACCTTCAGTAGGGAAGATATAAAATTAAAAAGACGGAATAAAGGAACAAGTTTGATAATTAGGACACTTGGTTTATTCTTGACATACATGTACCGTAAAATGAGAATGTTTTTAGGTATCTAGGCAGTTGTAAATTTGACTATTGTACATATCAGATTATTTATGATTAGAACTTTGCAGTGAAAAAAAAAGTTCTGAACCAAGATAGCCATATATTCATTGATTCTGATCACAATTTGTATGTATGATGATTGACACATACATGTATAACACAAGTATTTACCAAAGGGTTGGTTTGCAAACCACTGTACCCACTAATATATCCATATGCCTAGAGGTCTGCAGGAGGATGAGAGTGAGCAGGCTGATGTAGCCCCCTCACTATCCCCCCTCCCCAATTTTTAAACAAATGACTTTGCAACCCAACCCCCACAGAAAAATGTCTGCAGCTGTCTATGTCCAATATTATGCCCTTAATTTTGACCTTTGCAGTTGCATGTTCCCACTGTGGGAATACAGTTTCCTGGGCATAGCGAAATGTTTCCATGTTTTCACCCCTTGGATGAGCGAGTTGACTATTAACTTCTCCCTGCCATGTTTTCACTCAACACATATATTTCTTCAACACATTACTTATCCTCTTACTTAAGGTCACCTGGGGCCCCGAGTGGTCTAAAGCGCTCTCCGTCACAGATCACTGCCATCTCACCTCAGTCTGCGTGGGTTTGAGTCTCGAGGTCGGCCAATGTGGATATGCGAAAAAGCTTGCTGGTAGCTTCTTGTGGGTCGGTGGTTCTTTCTGGAGTTTTCTTGGGTTCTTCTTCCACCATTAATACTGGCCGCCATATATAGCCTATCTTGTGCTGAAAAATGGTGTTAAACCCTATAACAACAACAACAACAACTAAGGGTCACCCAATGCAAGCTTGATGCTAACATGGTCCAGCTTATAAAAACCCTTCTAATGCATGGCACCTTAGATAAGTATTCAATTAAGGAAAAGGTATGCAGTTTCAAACCAATTTTTTGATTGTATTTGTACTTACAGTGACTCTTTTTAGTATTCTTTGTGGGGACATTTACCTGTATAAAATTACGAACCAGAAAATGTAACATGGTTGCAATTTTGTTTTTCATCAGTGTTAAAGTTGCCACCAGTCACTGCTGTTTTCAAGGCTCTGCAAAAATATTGTAATGCTTAATCAGATGTAACTGATGCTAGGCAAATTAGACAAACTAGGTGGGTGGGTGGGGGTGGCTTTTATTCAGTTTGAAGCCTTCTAGTTCTATATGCTGACTGACACTCTCTCTCTGCTCTGTGGTTGACCCTAGTTAATCAATGATCTTAGCTGGACCTAAGAGAAAGCATTCTATTGATGACCTTTCTAGATTAATGCTGACCTAACTTATGGTCTGATTGTGTCAGTTGAAGACATTTATCAGATGTACAAACTGAACTGCACAAAACCTAAATCCTATAATAAAATTATAACAGTGTATCCACTCTCCTAAATCCTATAATAAAATTATAACAGTGTATCCACTCTCCTAAATCCTATAATAAAATTATAACAGTGTATCCACTCTCCTAAATCCTATTATAAAATTATAACAGTGTATCCACTCTCCTAAATCCTATCATAAAATTATAACAGTGTATCCACTCTCCTAAATCCCATAATAAAATTATCACAGTGTATCCACTTTCCTAAATCCTATAATAAAATTATAACTGTATCCACTCTCCTAAATCCTATAATAAAATTATAACAGTGTATCCACTCTCCTAAATCCCATAATAAAATTATAACAGTGTATCCACTCTCCTAAATCCTATAATAAAATTAAACAGTGTATCCACTCTCCTAAATCCAAATTATAACAGTGTATCCACTCTTCTAAATCCTATAATAAAATTATAACAGTGTATCCACTCTCCATTCACTCTCCAATCACAATCCATTCACTCTCCATTCACACTCCTTTGTAAAATTTAACATATACTAGGTTTTTTAAAAATGATGTATTAAGTGGGAAATTACTTGTAAAATATTTCCTTATAAGGTTATTAATTTAAATTACAGTGCAACTTCTTTGCTCTATTTTAAGCTCTATACATGTACTTAAAAAATTACAAATTTTGCAACAAATGGTCACAAATCTAAATGTTTGGCTATAAAGGGAAACTTGCTGTCATTGATTCATTGAGTTTACAAACACACATTTCAGCCAATAATAGGTTTGGTTGTTTCAATTTGCCTGTCAGCCTAAACTGCTGGATGTAACAACATACCCCACTGGGCTGTTTAATGGCATATTTAATAGGGATTGTTTCTGTTAAATTTAACAGTAAGTACAGATGCAACATAACTAGACAATAATTACTTTTATCAAGAGAATTATATACAAATGTAAGACATAGTTAGTTACAACACCACCTGAAATAATTAAACCTGGCACTTTAATAAAAGCAATCACTTAATTGATGTACACCAGATGTTATGCATCGTTTAACTTGCACTTGTCAAGGGTAGAAAATACACACATTTATTCTTGGAGTAGGAATCAGCAATCTGTTAGACCCAGAGATGAGGAAATATTAGTTCCATTTTAATCTGCACAGCCAATTGTTACCTGGTCAGCACAAGAGGATGAGTGATTTTCCTGATCTTAACTTTAGTAGACAAAATGCATCAAGTATGCAAGCATTGTATTTAATTCAGTATGGTGCGAACATAGTAATGGTAAGTGCAAACTTTATCCTACATACACTGTATGACTCATTAATGTCACACAAGGTACACTGAAAATACCAGGAGATACATCTTGTTCCGCTCTTGTTGCATTTGTTTAACATTAATTTGCATAGCACTGAAGGCCCCATAGATACATGTATTATCTGATAAACTCAGATAGACCTTAGGTATTGCTGGTATACACTATATTTTAGTATCTTGTCAATCAGTGTGCAGTGTATCAGTTTTGATTCAAGGGTATCTTTAGTATGTACTGTTTATTGGCATTATTATCTTTTGTGACAGGCATCATGATTCCTGAAGAATTTAGGTTAAAGTATCCTTTCTGTCCTTAGGGAACTACAGTGTCTCTAAGTGGTTACCATGCTGGACTCATTAATTAGATGCAGGTTGTTAACTTAATTAAACTAGCAAGCTTGGCTGCAACATTGTCTGTTTGCATTACAGTTTACTCGTATGACTCAGCATGAATGTAGTAGTCTTGTATGCACTAATTTGTAATGAAAAATCAATCAATCAATCAATCACAATGAATATAAATTGAAACTATATTCATAATCATCATTAATATCTACATTTCAAAGTCAGGACACTTAATTTAGGGAAGAACAAAATGCCTTTCTTCCCTCAATATTCCTTGATCCACAAGAGTTACATGGCAACTCAGCCCATGTTGGTGATAAAATTCATCCCCACAGAAACAAAATCTTGAGAAGGGACTAGTTCTGATTTCTCCAGGGCTCAGAACGAGTCCAAGCAGGGTAACTGTGGACTAGCTGTTGACATCTTGCTAAGGGACTCTTTGTGGCCATTGAAATACTGGAGGATGGGATTACCCAGTCAAGTGGGTGGCAAAGGCAAGAACTCCATCTCCCATCTCTGTGGCAAAAAATATTGGAGCAAAGGCAAGACCAAATATCATTGCTCAAAATTTGAAAACCTCCTCATCTAGGCAATTCACCATCTTGATGAAATCCTTAAGAAATATGTTTATGGTGGAAAAATTGATAATAAGCTGAAGCTTAATCCACCTTTTATGGAGACCAGGAAAATCCAGGAGTAGAATTCAGGGGCTGATCACGACCTTCTCTTTAGGAGTTTCTCTGAGTGCTTTTATTTTAGGCACTATAAAATTCACAACCATGTAATTTTACTTCCATCTCTCATGGAGTTAGTTCATAGGAAAATGATACACTTAGGTACAAAATGATACACTTCGGTACAAAATGATACACTTAGATACAAAATGATAAACTTTGGTACAGAATGATACTTTGGTACAAAATGATACACTTTGGTACAAAATGGTACACTTAAGTACAGAATGATACAATTTGGTACAAAATGATACACTTTGGTACAAAAAGTGACATATCATAATTTAATAATGATCATGCTATGCCATAAGCATCAATTTGACAAAAGTGGATTGCTTTATGGGATTGTAATCCAGCCAATTACCACCATTAACAGTTTTCTTGTATGAATCCTTTATAAATTGCTAAATGATTTATTCATATATGGGTCTGCCATTGGAGGCTGTCTGGTAATGATATACTGGCCATGCCTGTCTGTTTTATCAAAGTTTAATCAGTTTTAAATGAAGCAGAACCATTGTCTATCTGCCACATCACGTTATGGGGCAATCCAGAGTGGTAGAGGACAATTAGAGGAATTACCTTCAGTGTCCTTTATCAAGAGCAAGGCTCTTTAATGTGATTTATGTCAGGCTTGTGTCTTATTGTATGCAGCTATTCCCAACAAGTGATGGGATTTGGATTTCATCTTGTAGCTAGCTACAGACTTATTGGATGATGGCATATTAGTCGGAAAAAACTAAGAACAAGATTCTTTTGTGTATTTTTGTAAGTATTATTTTTTAATATCAACAAAATTTTCTGTCAACCATATATATTGTAAAAGTTGTATCTAGGTGACATTTGTCTTTTTACATATTATGATAGTTCTTGTTGATGTTGTGATTTTGAAGAGAAAAATGGGTTGGGGCTGGCGTGGGAATTACACATTTCCAATGTGTTTTCATTCCACCCTATGGCTTTAAGTTTCAGTTTGTAATTGGTACAGCAGTTGGTACTCACCCTTCTCATTCCCAAAATTTGGCATTCTTGCAGCTGCAAATGTTGTACAGTGTTTGTTTTATACAGTACCATTATTATAACATACCCCATTATCAGGTGATCATATTTATAAGGTGGGTATTGTCATGGATCACATTTCATTATTAATAGTAATATGCTGTGTAAAATAACTATGGCAGTTGTTTTTATTAGCTCTGCTAGTCACAGACCAGAAGACCTTATGGGATTGTCCGTTGTCTTTCATCTGTCCATTAGGTTACAGTATCACTAATCCTTCTAAACTACTTGGAGGATTGCCTTGAAACTTTGTACACATTTAAATCCCCCGGTCTGGTTGGATCTAAATGCAAATGGTACTGCTTGGACATACAGTACAGTGGTCATCTTGACAATTTTGCTAGTGCTACTACTCATGAATGGATGGTCACATCAACATGGTGTTTAACTAAAAGACTGCTTATTGTGTCTGGTTGGTTCTAAATGAAAATCATCCTGATGACATCGAGTATATCGAGTATGCCACTATGGCAGCAATCTTAACACTAATAGTCACAGCTCTATATTGATGTGGTGTTTTCACCAGGAGACTTCTTATTTTGCCCTGTTTGTCTTGAATGCAATGGTGCTGATGATAAGTGCAATACGGCTGCCACATCAGCCATCTTGAAAATCTTGTTATTGCTACTCCTGAATAGAAAGTTTTATCTTGAAAATATTGTTATCTCTACCCCTGTCTCACCAACAGACTTATTACAAGACCTAGTTGGTTCTAAATGAAAATGGTATGCAACAGGTCTGCCATGATGACTTGTCACTACTCCTCTTGAATGGATGATCATTATGACAGAAGGAGTTTACCAGGTCTTAAATGAAAATGGCACCAGTCAATCATCCAATATGGCCGTTACAAAATCTTATCACTATTTTCCCCTGAATGGATTATCATTATGTCATGGGGTTTTTCACTAAAAGATTTATAATGATTTCTACTTTATTTTAGATGAAAATGGTGTCATGATGACATCCAGTATCTTTACCAGCTAATTTAAAAAAATTCTTATTGCTGAAGAATATTGGTGATGGTTTCAACACTTGACAGTTAAAAGGAAGAAATGATCAATTCTTAAATTCTTTGGAATTCTTTATGCCCAGTAGAGCATCATTCCCTTCAAGAGACTCTTGTTTATTTGCTCATATTTCCTGGTGGATGGATTTTCTTGTATCATCATAAAGCTGTTCATTTGGTAACATGCATGCCTACTCCTATGACCCTAGGGTCAAGGACATAGTAATAGAACAATTTTATTATAGTTTTGGTGACAGTTTTTTATTTTTTATTTTTCCTAACCCCATGTGGATTTTGTTCAGACATTGAAGTTCTTGGCATCTGTCCGTCTATGGGAGACGATGGTGTAGCTCCAAAGTAAGCTTTTGTCTATCCTTCTTTCTAGCTCTCTTTTCAGCTTGTTTGGACTTGACATGCAGGCTTTGGCTTATTTGTGAATGTTGTGTTATTATTAAAAGTAGAAAAATATTATCCCATATATTTCTTCATTAAATTAACAATGTAAGTAACATGGACTATTAAAAACCAGTAATACAGATGAACTATAGATCAAAGAGTAAAGGTGAGTTTTGAGCATGATCCTGTTGAATAATTTTAAACACCTTTGTTTCAGTTCTAGGTGGGTGGTTGACAGTTAAAGGTGTGGGCTTTGGCTGTACTGTATATTTTTGCCATGAATGAATTGACATGAGATTGAAATATTTTTTACTGTGTGATATATTGCTACTGATGTGGAGGTCAGAAAGTCAAAGGTTAAGGTCATTGGTCAGTTTCTTATATTTTAGGAGAAAAACTTGTATTACTTGTCCATGGATAGACTTGAGACTTGAACTAGATTCACCAGTGTACATGGCACACCATGGGAATGATGGATTCCAGCATTAACAGTTAAGGTTTACTAAATTTTCACTACATGTGTTAAGGGATCATGTAAGTTGGAACAGGTTAAATTAGCAATTGGATAATGCATATGCCCTTTTCTCAATATTTCTTGTAGTATTAAGAAGCCAGTGACAGTTTTAGACCCAGCCTATTACATTCAGTTTATGTCAATAATGTCATAAGCCTATCCCTTGCCAGTCAGTAGACATTTTGGCATGGAATTTGAGCTGCTGGTGCTTCTCTCATGAGTCATTTTCTTACACTGCATTATTTACCAGCCTGCTGTAAGGACTTGTTTTGTGTAATAACATCTCATGATAAAATGTCAAAATTTCACTTGCTTCAATGAACAAAGGTCCTAAACAGAGATTTTGCAAAAAAAATGTTATACATTTAATCATATAGGATATAACTTAAATTTTTGCAGTGTAATTGCATTTCTTTTGAAGACTGTGTCATGATAACTGGAACTTCCTTTTGTAGGATGTTACTTGTGCTTGGACTATTTTTTTTAGTGGTTCATGTAAGTACAGAAACTTTCTTGTTTTCTGAATGTTATATACCCAGATATTAGTATTCAGTATAAATTTGGAATGCATGGTCAAATATTCCTTTCATATATGTAAGAGCCCAGGCAGCAGAGTGGTCTGGACCACTCACACATCTCACCTCTGTCCATGTGGGTCCAAGTCTTGGCTCTTTAAGAAAGTTAGCCAGCAGCTTCCTGGTGGTTGGTAGTTCTTCCCAGGGTCTTTCTCCATCTAATATACTGACTGCCATACATAGCCTGCCATGTGCTGAAAAATGGCGTTAAACCCATAAAACACCATAAACATTTATATTCTATGTTGGATTGACCACATCTTAAAAGGCTTACAAGGATGCATGCATGTTCCATTTTGAATTTTCAGATTATTGAGCAGAAACTGACCTAGTTAGCAGAGACAATTCAAGGAAATAAGAAAATCCTTTTGTGGTCACATGTCCTTGTATACAGACAGTTCATTAGACAGAGACTTGGTTTGAGTTACCATTGCAACACCTATTGGCACCATGTCCAGCTGGTTTTCAGATAAATCCTCCATTTTTACCATGGAGGTTACAGCCATAATCAAATCATTGAACTGCAGTGAAACCTGTTGAAAAAAATTCATCTTCTTTTGGAATCCGTTTCCACACTGAAAACCTTACAAAACCTTAATTTTACAATCCATTCATATCCCAGATCTTAAAAAATCATTATTTGAAAACACAACCTGATTAAAGTATTTTGTACTGATGGCTGCCTAATCACATTGGTATTAATGTTAAATAAAAGGGCAAATAAAGCTTGCCCTGCAGTCACCCTTTTCTGAATGCATTATCCAATATATTGACTTCATAGATAATATAAGATTTTCAACTTGGCCAGAAATATGGAAAAAAAACTTGACAGACAAGCTTCAAAATATTGAACCCATCACTGGAGAGTGCCATACCTTACCTATAACAAATTGCACAGGTAAGGTGGTATTGTGCTGATTACATACACATACCTGATTCCCGCAGACCACTTAAAGGGTGAACTGTGACCAGTGTGCACACCATGCCAGGGTCCTCTGAACACAGAACACATTTATTTCAAGTGTGACAACTTCCTCCCTTTGAGACAAAGTTTTGTTGTGTGAATTTGATTAAAAAGAACGTTAAGATGTTGTATCCTGAGAAAATCTTTTGACTTTTTGAGGGAATGTAGTTTAGATAACAAACATTAACTGTATGTTTTATTGTATATACCTTTGGCAGATTTTTTTTATTTTATATGCATTTGGCAGATTTTTAACATCTTTACCATTGATTTTATCATGTAATACTTCACATTTACATTTGTTTGGAAGGGCTCATCTGTCAAAAGCATCTGTGCAATTCAGCATTTTTATTTTGTACTGACCATTCTTTTAAGTGCAGCTGTGTGTCCATCATTGTACCTAGGTGCTGTGTCACACGTTAGACTCAGTTTTCAGTAAAGAATAAGTTATCTTTATGCATATATCCAATGGCTGAGTTGACCTATCACAAGAACACTTATAACCACACCCTATTCGTTAGCATAACCATTATATCAAATTGAAGTATTTTATGGTGACACTTGCCCTCTTTGGATTAATGTTAATTGTTTAATGCATACTGAAAATGTCATGAAAATTTTTTGAAAAATGTTATGACAGTTTGAATTTTATATGATATTTAGTTGCAAATAAGGCATGGACATATGTCTTGAATGTACAACAGGTTGCCAGTGTGCCTGCAAATCACGTCATGTGCAAACCTTGGCCAGTGATAGCATTTGTTGGTGGTTCAGTGGTATTGGCACATGTTAGAGCTTGAGAGACTTACAGTGATATGTTAATTCCTTCTGTAATATTAATTTTTTCCCCCATGATACATCCCATCTGTATTGCTGATCATGAGGAGGTTAAAGTACACTAACGCTGTCAGAGTTAACTGGCAGTGGGGGGGGGGGCTGAGTGGCTGAGTGGTCTAAAGCACTCTCCGTTACGGATCACTGCCATCTCACCTCTGTCTGCGTAGGTTTGAGTCTCGGATTCGGCCAATGTGGGTATGTGAGAAAGCTTGCCAGTAGCTTCTCGAGGGTCGGTGGTTCTTTCTGGGGATTTCCTGGGTTCTTCCTCCACCATTAATACTGGCTGCCATGTATAGCCTATCTTGTGCTGAAAAATGGCTACAATAACAACAACAACAACAACTGGCAATGGGGGTGGGGGTGGAGCTTCAAAATCTGGAAATTAGAATATGATTTTTAAGCTCTGCTTCTCAAGTTATTTAAGCTTTGGAGATTTAATGTGGTTCATCATCAGACAAAATGTAACTGTCCGGTAATATTCATCATCAGACAAAATGTAACTGTCCCGTAATACAAATTATGTCACCATAAACATGTTTTGTTTTCAGATTTTTTTTTACATATTAACAGAGGAATGGACAGGTTATAAAGGTCAACAGCCAAGGCCACAGGAGTTGTTCAGTCATGTATTATTAGGATTGCAGCAAATAATGCAGGCAAGATGATAAATTTAACAGATCTGGTTTTAAGTGCTTAAATTATTATCATTAATTTTCAAACCAGAAAAAGTAATACAGATCTGGTACACTGACCAGTTACTGATGAGAATTCAGCGTACAGTAAATCCTTGTACTGGCAGGTCAGGATACTAATAGTTGTACCTAATTTAAAAAACAGTTATTTAAGTTTAATTAAAAGTTGTGTGTGTACCACGCTGCCAACTAATGGAGATTCTCAACAGTTTGGTTCACTTCACTGAAAGAAATGAAAAGTTACTCACACAAAATAGTGTTTAAGTTCAGTCCCTTTTAATTGTTGATCAGTTAGATAATTGTAATGTGCAAACATCTTGAAATCAGTTAGTTACTGGCATTTTGTTTCATATTAGTCTGTGACACTGGGTGGCTGAATGGTCTAGGACACTGGGTGGCTCAATGGTCTGGGACATTGGGTGGCAGAATGGTCTGGGACACTGGGTGGCAGAATGGCCTGTGGTGTCTGCTTTTACAGATCACTCACATCTCACCTCTGAGCACATGGTTTGAAATCTCAGTTCAGCCAATGGGTTACATGACTGTAAAAGCTTGCAGGTAGCTTCCCATGGATCAGTGGTTTTTCCCAGGCTCTTCCATCACCAAATATACTGACAGCTATGTATAGCCTATCTTGTGCTGAATAAAAGACATGACACCCACATAACTACACCCACATTCATATGAATACGCATAGACATTTGGGGGGGGTTTAAAAATAGCACAGAAAATTACAGAAAGTATTTTGCATGTCTTCACAGACTTGTGCCTGGAGAATGTTGTCTTCACTCTTGCAATTCATATTTTCTTTCTCATGATCTCATCCTGTCCTTTTTCTTTTTCAAGAGTATAGATTAGTGATTAGCATATCACATATTTGCATAAGCACATGCAGCTGAAGATTTATCCTTAATTCTTTCATTTGTCTCTTAGTTTTTAATATGACTGGTCACAGTGTGTCTGCAACTGGGGGTTTTCCACCCATTCAGGCCCTTTCACAGAGTGTATAAATTTGTAATGAAGTCGCAGTTTTGTGGATTTTTTTCTTTGTTTGTGAAATTTCATTTTAGCTTTGTAGTTTGTGAAGTGGCAAATTTTATGTCGATCTAACAGGAATACATTAGCTGAGACCAGACAACCATTAATTAGATTTATGGAGACAAGCGCGTATCATATCGCCATACTACCGTGTACGGTAATGTCCTTTAGAGGGAGAATTCTGTTCCTGATTAAACATTTGTTTATACAGCAGCCAGACGGACACTTTAGGACAAGGAAAACTTCATTTTCATGGTAAAGTTGTCACAATGGAGAGAATGCAGAAACTCTGTTACTCAAACTACCAGGGTCAAGTTGACCCTGACTTTGGCGCCTCTGGAAAAAGGCGGCAGAGATATTTGATTCTGATTGGTACGTTAAATGAGAGGGCGTGTTCCAACACAAAATTTCATAGGTTTTAATATCGCCCGCATCAAATTTTAATCAGTCTAAGCTTTTCCTGCAAGAGGAGACCCAAAAAGTAGGACTCCGGAAATTTGCAAGAAATTTCTGTAAAATAACTGTTGTCCAAAAAGGGGACGATTGTCGAAAGGAACCGACGAACTAATTTACCGATTAGAGGGAGACACGCTGACAGCAAAGGGAGAAAATAGCTCCAGAGACGCATAGAACAAATGAGGGATGTTATTCTGAGACCTATACGGAGAAGCCTAGAGAAGAGTGCAGTGAGACATATAA
The DNA here is from genome assembly GCA_028554795.2 of Sinohyriopsis cumingii. Taxonomy (NCBI): domain Eukaryota; kingdom Metazoa; phylum Mollusca; class Bivalvia; order Unionida; family Unionidae; genus Sinohyriopsis; species Sinohyriopsis cumingii. The sequence goes on from CM068836.1 coordinate 40,142,606, forward strand.
TCCTGTGACGCAACCCTGTGACATATTAATTTCTGAAGAAGTATTTTGAGAGTGTCCTGAGACGGGTGGTAGAAGGTATCATCCCGAGATCCAAGGGGTCTGAACAGCGACAGAGGAAGCAAAAACAGACTGAGGACGAGCAGGTTATGAAATCATACAAGACGTTGACTTCGATTGTTCACTCGATCCTATGATGAACTAAATCTATCAGTAACAGATCGGCTATCTTATTTAGATCTATTTGCGTTTTCTTTTTATTTCGGTGAAAGTTAAATTTTTAAAAGCAGAGTACATTCCTGATGTAGTGAATTTTCACAGTGTTTGTATGTAATTGATTAAATTGTTTGTTTACATGTACGGGGGCTCGTGTTGGTTTGTTCTATATACCTGCTCAGATCTCTATCTATTCCACCTATAGGTTTCACCACTTAAATTTATATTTACTCGAACCGGGCAATAACATCGAGGGCGGTAAACCCCTAGATAACGAAAACCAAATACAGAGGGACATTCACTCCCCCCCCGTGTAACATAGTTGTTTGTGCTCTCTCTCCATAAACTGAACATGTTAAATTTAAAACAAATTATGTTGATGAGTAGATTGTTGACTGGTTTTTTACATCAGTTTCATAACCTTTGTTTTGACTCTTTTATGCCAAGGAAAGGGAAAAATTTAGTGTGTTTGGCAAGGACACATCAAGGCACCCAACCAGGGTTGGCCTGTGTTATTTGAACTCATGACTGTTAGATTACAAGTCCCATGCTCTAACAAACTGAGTTATTGTTCCCAAATATTGATGAAGCTTAAGTTGATGATAATTATATATTATAGTTTAATTGAGGCAGCATGTATAAATGTGTAAAGACAGGAAAAAAACAACATACATGCAGGTGCTCCTGGATGATAATAAAACAAGTTTTCCATTTATTTATTTTCCATTTATGTTCATTTATGACAGTCATTAGCTGTGATGTAGTGTTGCCATTCAGTTTCATAGTGAAATTTCAATTTGGGTCTAAACCCAAATTTTACAAGTTTATTTTTCTTCTTTTTTTTCTCCAATTAAGTCTTTTAAGAAAAGAAAATAGTGTGCACTCACTAACTAGAAATGTTGTTTTAGTACCTTTGGTATGTTGATTTTTATTTTGAAAATGCCATTGCTTTTTAAAAAAATGCCATCTCACCTTGTACTTTTCATCACCTCATTGACATTTCAGACATTAGTGACTGATTTGCATGTTTGTATTAAATTGTTGGATGTTTTTATTACAAGTATATCAATTTCCATATGTAGGATTACCCAAATGACCTCATTGGCTTGGTGAGATTGTTGCTAGGTAGGTATTAAGGTCTATCCACCAGATAATACCTATAATCATCTGTCCTTTGATTTCCTTTGATTGTGTGATGGTAATGACCACTGTAATGAGTCACTGACTGCCCTCATCCTTGTGAGTGTTTTGATCATGGGTCAGTTGCCCACACCCTTTTGAATGTTTGGATCATGACCAGCTCCAGAATGAATGGAAAGGAATTGTGTGATCTCAAGTTCAAAGGAAACTGAAACACATACCTCCATTAGGTTCTATTTGCATTGTTCTTTATTTACTAAATCTGAAATCTTTATATTATAGTGAAGATGTAAAAAATACCAAGTAATGTGTATGTATGTGCATGTGTGTGTGTGTGTGTGTGTGTGAGTGCATGAAATTCTACAAAACCTGTTTGATAGAAGATACTTAACAAGGCATTTAGAAAAAAATTTGTATGCCTATCATTCAGCTTATGTTTAAAATGTAACCAAATTGCATAGTTGAAACTTCTAATCTTGATTAAACCAATAGACCCCTGTACTAAGTCTGTCTGAATGATTAGATCATCAAAAAAAAATAAAAGATAACAAACATATATCCATTGCCTTTGTTCCCAGTAAAAGATCTGGTGTATGATACGACCATATATACATGGTTGAAAGTTGAGTCCAGATGCAAACAACATAAATACTAATTATCAATTAAATTAATCGCCAACAGATCAGGGTCTATATTGTTTATTATTCTGGTTTCTGTTGCATAGGCCCAGATTTGCAAGCATGTTGTGCAATGGCAAATCTGGTCTGTGCAATTTACAGTTGCACTGAACTTATCAGTGAGTATATATGGTACTTAATGATGTTTTTGAGAGAGAGATGGATTATTGTTTAGCACACTTGATTTATATAAGTGAACTTGATGTACTTAAAACCTGTACCATGTCACCAAAAGGTCATAACCCCAAAGTTGTATTACACATAATGAAAGCAACAGTTCAGTGGACATCTTATAGTATCAGTCACCAATCTCTCTCCAATATTTGATTCTATGAAGTCAGAAGAGGGACCTTTAAATAAAAGTACACAAGAGTGAAACAAGCATGGAGACAATACAATGGGTTGTCCAATTTAAAACAACATAATAACATTTTTAACCAATTTTTAAATCTTACTATGAGATACGTCACTTTTGTTATCTCTAAAATCAAACAGCTAAACGGATTATAGACACTATCTGAAGTACCAGACAAAACATGCAAGAGTGGATAACGTGTGGGTGTAGGCAGTAGACACTCTCTCTGACTGGTGTGTGGATAAGGTGTGGGTGCAGGCAGTAAACACCCTCGCTGACTGGTGTGTGGATAAGGTGTGGGTGTAGGCAGTAAACACCCTTGCTGACTGGTGTGTGGATACGGTGTGGGTGTAGGCAGAAAACACCCGCTTTGACTGGTGTGTGGATAAGGTGTGGGTGTAGGCAGTAAACACCCGCTTTGACTGGTGTAACTAATTTTCTTGCGTGATTTTTTTTTTTGTGGGACCTTTCTTTCGTCAGACTTCACTCCCTGATACAGAACCACCACCATTGCCCCACAAAAAAAAATCACTATGTGCTGTCACTGATAAGTTTATAAGCAGCATCCTCTTGACCTTCCCCACCTCTCCAGTGGCCTAGTGGTTAGAGCATCCACCTCGTATGTGGGAGATCACGGGTTCAAACCCTGGCTGAGTCATACCAAAGACTTATAAAAATGGTACTAACAGCTGCCTCGCTTGGTGCTCAGCATTAAGAGGTTAGTGTTATAACTGGTCAGCCTGGTGTCAGGATAATGTGACTGAGTGGGAAATGTCAGCTGCATGATGCCCCAGTGCTAGACATATCTATAAACTGCCACACTGCAGACATTGTAGCGATATGAATGAAAAATTGTTAAAGCTACTTTAAAAATCCAAATCACACACACTCTCTTGACTTTCCCCACCTTACCCCACCCCACCCCACCATACCCCACCCTACCCCACCCTGTGTGTGAAATATGCCTTACATTTGTATTTGTAATCCCTTGTCTGTCTATAATCACTGCAGCCAAAGAGAGACCAGTTAATCAAGCTTTGCATGTATCAAGCTGTAAGGAGAACTGACTCAATGATTGGTTCAAACTGTGTTCCTTATCAAGCGATATATCATTGTATAGTTTATAAGACTTGATTAAGTGGAGAGAAAAAAAAAGCCCAATTGTTTGTTGACTTAAGTATGTAAGAGGTATATCAATATTACCACTTTAAGTCATCAGAAATTACCACTTTAAGTCATCAAAAATTCTAGGAGATACAGGTAGTTTATGACATTATTTAACATTACAGACCCACTGCCAACAACAATAATAAAACCTTTGAACTAAACTGGATCAACAGACAGTCCTATATCATAGTTTTGTTGAAAGAGTTAATTGTAAAGCAATCCCGGCTGTAGAATGTCCATCATATTCCATGAAAAACAATGGAAAATGCTGGAAAATTCTAGCATTAAAAACGCTGGAGTATTTGGACTAATATTCCAGCCTCTGTCCAAGGTAGGCTGGAAAACCCTGAACAATTCTTGCATGGAAAACGCTGGACAATTCTAGCATGGAAAACGCTGGAGTATTTGGACTATTATTCCAGGCTATGTCCAGGGTAGGCTGGAAAACCATGGACAATTCTAGCATGGAAAACGCTGGAAAATTCTAGCATGGAAAATGCTGGAGTATTTGGACTAATATTCCAGCCTATGTCCAGGGTAGGCTGGAAAACCCTGGACAATTCTAGCATGGAAAATGCTGGAAAATTCTAGCATGGAAAATGCTGGAGTATTTGGACTAATATTCCAGCCTCTGTCCAGGGTAGGCTGGAAAACCCTGGACAATTCTAGCATGGAAAATGATGGAAAATTCTAGCATGGAAAATGCTGGAGTATTTGGACTATATTCCAGGCTATGTCTAGGGTATGCTGGAAAATTCTAGCATAGAAAACGATGGAAAACCCTGGACGATTCTAGCATGGAAAATGCTGGAGCATTTGGACTTAAATATTCCAGTCTTTATCCAGGGTAGGCTGGAAAACCCTGGACAACACTAAAATTTAGCTGAAAATTGTTGAAATATTTTATGAAAATGAGATTTTCAACAGTGATGCAACTTTTATTTGATGATAATTTCAAGAAGAACATGATCCAAATTACCCCAACCAACTCCTTGTATTGACTGTGATGTTTAGTAACTTTTAAACAAGGAAACAAAAATTAAAAACTATACTTGGCACTGGTAGCTTAATAGGTTGTGCACTAGTATTCAGTAGACAACATGGCTTAAGTTGTCATAAATGTTGCTACTCTTCTACTGGTGTGTCATAAAATCCAGATTTCTGGCTCCTTAACATCATCTGAGTTTCTAAAAATATGTTCTTTTACTCTAGTTATAGTTTGAATTTATTCTGAAGCAATCTTAACAAAAAGATAACAGAAATTCACGTTAATTTCTATCTCAATTTTAATTAAAAAAAATTAAAATATTTTTTTACACGTGTTGTTTCATAGTTCATTCACCACATTTCTTATTTGTCTCATGTCACCACTGGAGTCTGTGGAAGTGATGGTACTCTTGATGGTTTAACCAAGTCACAAAGCTTCTGCCTCGCCATCATCTCCCCAATGTTATACTTCTCCTTGATGATTTCTGAAATACAAATCATTGTATATTAATGAATAGAATCAAGCAAGATTTCAAATTTATTTCAATCCCATATATATATATATATATATATATATATATATATATATATATATATAGAGAGAGAGAGAGAGAGAGAGAGAGAGAGAGAGAGAGAGAGAGAGAGAGAGACAGTGAGAGTTACGCCTGAAACATTTCATGCAATTACAGTACTTTTACAATCCCTGAGGTTGGTAATTGTACTGAGGCACTTGGCTTGATGACTAACTTAATAGGCTTAAAAACTTGTGGTTTCCAGGGTTTTCCATGCTGAAAAAAATCAAAGTCCAAAATGTCCATCGTTTTCCAGGCATGTCCAGCATTTTCCATGCACAATGTCCAGGGTTTCCATGCTAAATTCTGCAGAATATTTCATTTTTCCATCGTTTTCCAGGGTTTTCCATGTTTTTCCATCGTATTCCATCCTTTTCCAGAGTATATGATGGAAAAAGTACAGCCGGGATTGCATGAAATAAACAAACAAATAAGATAAAACTAATATATCTGTTTAAGTAAAGTACATTTGTTTCCAGCAGTGTATTACATCTGAGAGTTCAAAGTTCAAATTATTTTATGTGCAGGCTGCAGAAAACTCACATACTTTGCAAATTTGTACATCGTATGAACACCCATCATCAAGATCTGTTTGATAGTTATATAGACAATATCAGCAGGAAACCTTTAAGAAACCCTATTTTTATTTACCATTATATTTGTGTGTATGTGTGTGTGTGTGTGTGTATATATATATATATATATATATATATATATATATATATATATATATATATATATATCCATTTCTTATCCTTTATGGACTGCTGCTTTGGTGGTTTAAGCAGTTGGAGCATCTGCCTCGGATGTAGGAGGTCACAGGTTCAAACCCCATTGGAGTCATGCCAAATACTTACAAAAATGGTACTAGCAGCTGCCTCACTTGGTGTTCAGTATTAATAGGTTAGTCTTAAGACTGGTTGGCCTGGTGTCAGGATAATGTGACTGGGTGAGACATCATGCTACATGTCTGTGGCATGATGCCTCACTGCTAGACATCACAATAAAATGCCACACTGCAGACATCATAGCGATATGGCTGAAATTGTTTTAAAGCTATGTTTAAAAAAATCCATTCCTTTAAGTGCCTATCAGTAACTTCAGACTAAGGACCGAGGGGAGGAGTATTCTGTTTCAGTAGAAGGAATAAATTATAACCATACCATTTGCATGATTAAGGTGGTGGCATTAGAAGGTCACAGACATGCACAAAGACATTTATATATGCTTGGTTGTGGTGTTTAATAGTATATCAACGCATGAAATGTCATATTGAGAAGTAGCGAGTGGTATAAAATGACATAGCCAGAGACACCATTGAGGCTAACAGTCCACTGTACATGTCATGGTTATTTTAGTTGACAAGGACATTGTACAAAAAAAAAATGCTGTAGACTTGACTGATTTAAAGTATGCAATGCTGGAAAAGTAAATATTGATTGTAGAATTCAAATAATCCATGACTTAAGAATCTGTAATCATCATCAGCCTCTCCAGTCTCCAGTACTGGGATTTGACTTCCCGCAAGTGACTATTTCCATCTAAAAGGAATGTATTTTGAACATTTGTGTCTACATTTTTTTCTGCCAGTTCTCTACTTTGGTAATAAACCCAGCTGTGTTTTTGATGAAGATTTCATCAGCAATCTTGGATCATGTGCTTGATTGGCAACTAAACAAAGTTAGTAAAAAAAATTCTGTTAGCCAATAAAACTGATCATCTTTCTTAAGCTTCTTATGCAATGAGTGCACTCTATTCAGTAAAGTTGGGATGCACCCAGTTCAGTGTATAATCAACCGTAATGGTCTCTGATCTTTATTCTGCTGGGTTGTTTTTATGTGCATTTTGGGCACCATGGAGGGAACAACGTTGGCTAAAAGAGAGGTCATTGGTGCAAAGGCACAACCTAAAATGCGCCCAACTTTTACATAAAAAAAATTCATAATGTAACTTAAATTTTCTGAATTATTATATAATTAACTGTCCCATAAATCAACATGGATGAGGAATTAAAATGTTAATATTAGGTTCAGATTCTGAATTCAGCCATGGGGAGGGGATAAGTGACACAAGGCAAGAAGGGGCAACAAAAATGTATTTAAAAATGGAATATTGTTCAAGCCAACAATCTGTAATTTTAATTTATTTTTATGAAAAGTTCACAGTCACTTACAGCATTCTCTCAAAGTCTGAATGTGAGGCAAACCCACTGTTGCAATAGTCCAGTTTGATAACATAATCTACCTCCCGTAAAGAGTAGCTGCAGAGTTATCTTTCTTGCAACATGCATACATCAGCAACTTCCAGGAAGCATAGTATCTCAACTCTTAAATCCAACAAAGTTCATAACAGTATACCCAGAAAAATGCTTGCAAAACCATCATGATATTAGCAAAAAAGACCTTGTAATGATTTATATCCTTTTATTTACATCAAAACTGTCAACGTATCACACACATGTAAATAGTTATTGAAATGGATGTTCGTTTAGTGGTCTTAAACATTCCTGGTTGCTAGGACATAGGATAATAACATTTTTTCCTGACAACGTTACTACTAACAAAAACCTCCTTAATTATGCAGATTAACCAAATCCTGATTTATTTATCTAAGTGTCACTGACGTTAAAGTAGACGACTCGGTTAAGTACCTGAAAAAAATTTCAATTTTACGATGTCATGTTAGAATGCTGAAACCTTATAATCGCTAGGTTGAAGACAATAAATAGGTTTTTTTTAATCATTGACAAATCTAATAGTTGGCTTCCTTCGGGTTGATTTTCTAGTGATAATATGAGTACTTCTTACCAAGGTGGACTTTTACAATTTAAAATGTGATTTTCAATATTCATTAGCAAAATACATCATCTTTCTGAAATTCTTTAAGTTGCATATTTCATGTTGGAGACAACTGTCATGGAAATTTGAACAAATGGAGCCTTAATGTTTCTTTTTCGCTTAAAGTTGGTACACTAGCCATTGATGGGAATTGTGCCCCAGAAGTGGTGGTTTATACTTGTATTATTTTTGGCAATGGAGAGGACATACACAGATGTAATTTCAAGATGCACTTAATGAACTGTGCTAAAAATGGTTTTAAAAAACTTCAACTTAGCATACTGAAGTTTTAAAAATAATAACTAAATTGACGTGTATAGAAGTTTCTCAAGTTTCTAAGTAACTGAACCATCCTTTAAAGTGATTGGTTGATAATTTTTTATTGATCCATGTCTGTGTAGTTGTTAGTCCCCACCATGAATGTGTTAAGGGGAATATACTAGTTCTCTCTCTCTCCCTCCCCCTCTCCCTCCACTACCGTATTAAACAAGCAAATCATTTAAAAAAGTTAATGGGTGGTGGGGACAGGGATTTTCTTGAAAACAAATATTCATTCCTCATTCAGCTTGAAACAATATTCTTGCTCTGATTTGTTGAAAAAGAAATGACCTGCTATATTCATTTTATTAGTCAGAACAGCAGTATTCTAGATGTGGCATCATTTAGGCATTATAGAATATCATTTCTGTTCTTGAGGGAGATAAGATTTTTATTCTGTTTAAGAGGTAAAGCAGTGAGTTTACTTTTTTAATGACCTTTTTCAGCCTGCATTTTCCAGCTCAAGATATTGTCAACCATGATGCCAAGTATTTTTATTTTTAGACTGTTCTATATCTGTTCCTTTTGGCATTACATGTATTTGGAATTATTTCTTTGGCTTGTATATCTCTGATCATGTCTTTTGACTTAACTGCATTTACCATTGTGCTGACAGCATTTATTTACATTAACAAAGCCCTGATTTAATTTAGTACTAAGCTCTTGGACAGTTCATCCATGTTGTATAATGTCTTATATAATATTGTGTCATCTACAAACATGTTGATTGTTGAGTGTGATTTGGTAAAACACTGATGTACAACAGAAAGATTAATGGTCTGGCAACTGATCTTTGTGGAAAACCTGAATTTATTAGTTTCTCATCTCTGAAAAAATAATCTTGTTTTAAAGAGAAAATTGTTGTTTTCTGCCTTTAAGATACAGCTGGATTTAATTACAGTTGGATGTATGAAATGATGGAAAGAAAATGGACAAACTAAGTGTTTCTCAATATTGCAGAAGCATGGGGATAAGAAAGTCAGAGGAGATTAAATTCAATGGAGAGTAGAGATAATGATATACACAATCACGCCCCTCAGCAAAACTTATTTATTCCTACCTTGTTAACATCCCATTTGATACATTTGAATAGCATGACTAGTATAGTTTTTATCTCAGGGAACAGATGCAATACACTCGGATTCAGACACAATCAGATGCTTATAATTCAAACTCTCTCAGTCATGAAGACAACGATATTATTCTAAACTCTTGTCTCTTTTCAGAAAGTCACACACGGATTTTAAACATTGAAGAGACTTTAGTCACAGTGTGTGAACATGAATTGTGTTGTGATACGCTCTTTAGTAAAGTGAGTCAATTCATGTATGTATGAAAATTTAGATTGTGTATTAGCTTGCTTATTTAGGCTATCTACACTTACTGTACTATAGATACAACTCTGTTCTACCTGACAGTTGCACAGGTAAAGCAGGAGATATGTTTGTAGATGTTTTAAGGGAATGTTTTTCTTTTATCTGTGGATATTCCTATACAGTTATACAGGTGTTTGTCATCACAATTCATTGTTATATATTGTGGTATAGAAGAGTGCAGAAACCATCAAGGTAAGTGAGGAAATGTTCTTATTGCATGAGTATATAATGTAGCAATATGAAATAGACTTGTGCATTTGAGAATCTAAATGTACACCATATTTATATTCTGCATTGATATAAGGTGGTACAAGAAACATTTTAGAGTTTTATAAAGACACATTAAAAAGTCATTTTGCTACCAGAAGAAATATATCATCAGATTGATGGCAATTTTATGTCTCATGACCTGGAAGTTAGAAAATATTTTATGTTCACAACATGAGAGTTGTGGCAGACAGCAGTCTGCTTCCTGTTTTGCTGTATCAAAATAAGATTTGTACAAATTTGCCAGGTATCTCTCAGTACAGTTTGGATAAAGTGAAAGCCAGGTACATTATGATTATTAAGTGCTGTGTTCTTGTTCAAATAACCTGTTTATATTTGTACATTATCCAATGATACCTCAATACAAAGCAACCCAGTATGATACTTAGATGATTCTCCTCAGTATAACACAGTCCTGCATACAACACAGGATCCAGTGGATCCCATTTGTAGGATGACTATACTCAAACCGACCTCAATGGCTAAAAGATTCCTCTCCTGCTTGTATTTATGAAAGGTAGCTTAGGAAAGGCAAGTCATGCTTTCAAGATGCATGTGTTACAACTCTATGGACCTAAACCAAGTAACAGAAAAGAGCAAAAATGAGTGTGTTACAGCTCTATGGAACTAAACTATGTAACAGAAAAGAGCGAAAATGAGTGTGTTACAACTCTATGGACCTAAACTAAGTAACAGAAAAGAGCGAAAATGAGTGTGTTACAACTCTATGGAACTAAACTATGTAACAGAAAAGAGCGAAAATGAGTGTGTTACAACTCTATGGAACTAAACTATGTAACAGAAAAGAGCGAAAATGAGTGTGTTACAACTCTATGGACCTAAACTAAGTAACAGAAAAGAGCGAAAATGAGTGTGTTACAACTCTATGGAACTAAACTATGTAACAGAAAAGAGCGAAAATGAGTGTGTTACAACTCTATGGACCTAAACTAAGTAACAGAAAAGAGCGAAGATGAGTGTGTTACAACTCTATGGACCTAAACTAAATAACAGAAAAGAGTGAGAACCAACAAGGTTTGAACAATTTAACAAATAATTTATTTCCCAAGAGTACAGAGTAAAAAGTTTAAGAAAGTGCTTAACAGTACATGTATTGTGAATTAAATCCCAAATAGTCTTAAAAGTTTTATCACATGTCTAAATGTATGAAGTTCCAGTTCAGTTCCAGTAGTAATACTAGTATTCCAAATAAAATCTGATATTAAATGTTCATGTGCAGATAGTCTTGAACATGCTAATGTGCCAGTGGCATGGAGTTTGAAGGTGTGCTAACAGTCTTTTAATGTGTCACAATAATATAATCCAAAATGTTCTTGTCTGAATTCACTACATGTATAACTACAAATAAAGTTCCAGTCTAATAATATTAATTCCAGTGTATAATAATCTGAATAAATAAATCCACCCAAATTAAAAGCTGAACACAACAATAAGACCAATTCTGCTTCAGATGTTAAGGCAAATTGAGTAATTTTTCAAGTAATCAACATTATATAAAAGATGTGTTGAAGGTACAATTTATTGGTCATGTAGGATGAATTAAAGGTACAGGTTACTCAACAAGCATTTTAAACTTTTAAACATATTTGATATTATGTGCAGTTTAGGATAATATATTCTATCCCTGAGTGCCATAGTCAAGGATCAGTTTATATTTTCTACCTCTCAGTGTTATAGTCAGGGGGGTCAGTTTATATTTTTACTATACAATGCATACCAGTGATTTTTTTGTTACTGTTTTTTTCATGAAGCAAATAACTTCACAAAATTTTTTGAACTGCGTATATGTTGTTAAATCGACAGCAGCAGTAGCTACCCATATAGGAGATAAAAGGCATAAACTTTGATTGCCCTTTTTTGTGCTGTTACCTTCCAATGAAAGTTGACACTTTCAAAATAACCTTTTGGTTACAATTTAAAATTCTCACAAATAAGTTGCAAAAATGGTATTAAAAAATATAGCATTCTGCCCTGTGTCCTTTGCTTTGTCAGAAATAAGGTCTTTGTTGAGTGTTTAGAACCTTTTTATTTGATACCTTTTGAAAAATCAATTTCGTACTATCAATTAGAAAAACTTGAAGCTGTTTTTCCAAAAGCTACAATAAGTCAGTTCAAATACACTTATTTTGTTGTTGTTTTCAAATATCATTATATTGCTTTATAGGATCATCACACATATAATATGTTACCTCTGACAAGTTTTTATTTTAGTTTATTCTATTTATTTTTTCCTCTTTGACTAAATTGAAGTATTTGTTCAGTTTCTGTTCACATGAATGCAAGAGAGATCTTACTGTATTTGCCTACATTATAAGCATTCAGGTCTAAAATTTTGCCTGGTTTTGATGGGTTTTTTTCTTTCTAAAATAGACACCAGACATAATGTCAAATAAGAATTAAATAAAGGCCACATGGTTAAGTGAGCTTATAGCTCAGTCTGCTTTGTCCAGTCATCATACATCTGCTCATCAGCAGTTGCATGCTATCACTCTTATGGCCAAATCTCAGATCTGATTTTGATCAAGCTTGGAATGTAAGCTTATATCATCAAGATCTCAGTCGAGTTTGATGATGAACAAGATTCACAAATAATAATAACGTGATCTTGCATCAGTTTGGTTGAGCATGTCAGCACTCTAGTGACTGTTTGTGGTCAGACTTTAATCATTGTTGTTAAATAGTCAATACCTTTAGGCTCTTGGATGAGTTTGATTATAAGCTGGATCTGTACCACTTTATGGGATAATCTAGTATCTGATTGGCTGAGTTTGTTGAATGAAATTGTGTTGAATGTTTCTTAAACTTGTAAAATAAGCTTATATGATTTTGGTGTTAGATAAGTTCTGCAAAAACTGTACTTCGATATAATTTGATAAACACGTTTACATTATCAGGATCTTGGATGGGTTTGATTATGATTTAAAGCTATGTACATTAATTATGCTTTTATGTTTGGAAATATTTTTTTCAGACTGGTAAAGTTGGTAAATGTGAATGATATAAAAGACTTGGAAATAGTTTTTATTGGTTTAATTTCTTACAATATGAGACAAGCTTGCTTTAGTGAAATGGTCAACTGTTACATTATGTAAGCAGTGCTCAACAATATCAGATCCTCTTGTCTCTCATATTTTGACTGGGTTGTGGCTAGCTGATTTCTTATAACGGATACACTTTCCAAGTTTGTACAAACAAAAAGGCAGTATTCACTTACAAGGGTAACTCAATATTTCCCTATGCAATCAAGTTTCATTTTGAACATTAAACTTTTTACAGTTTGCCAGGTTTCACACTCCTGGATCAGATAAATGTAGGAGATAGGGCTAAAACTGAGAATACAAAATAATTCCCATTTTTCATATGGATCCAATTGTCACCACTAAAAAGCTTTTAGTCATAATGTAAGACAAGTTTCTGTAAAGAAATGGGAAACCTTCTTTTTAGAAAGTGCAGAGATCATCAAGGTCACGCTTTTGTTATTTAAGAGAGTTACACACAGATTACTTTTGATATATTCACCCTTCAGAAATGTAATTGAATTACTGTACATAGGTGACATAACACATGTATTGATTTTACCTGTATGGAAGAAAAAATATAATGGGGCAATACTGTGAACTATTTATACCATGATAATGCTAAATCCTTTGTCAGTCGTACCTTAACGGTTTGTCTTTTTAAGAAAACTAACCAAGCTGATGTCATCATGACTGTGGCTCATATCACCTCACAATTTTGGGACCCAATTAATCTATTTTTAAGTTAATGCAAATTGTAATAATGTATTTAAAAATGTTGCTCCTTTACTAAGATATGATACTTTCAGAATGAACATCAACAGTGTTAATCTAAGCTGTTAATTGAATTCAAGTATTTATTTTGGAGATAAAAAAATTTAAAGCACAACCAAGATGAAAGACAGCTAGGTCACAATCCTGATACATTCAGCTGTTACTATAACATTCCTATGTATCACATTCAGTTTCAGGGGTCCACTGTAAGCATGCTTATCTGGAATTCATACTAGTCAAGTTCCACAGTGTAGACTGCCCATGTTTAAAGACTGTCAGATTTATTTCAGCATTTCAAGTAAATGTATGAACATCAAAATGAATGATTGAGTTGTACTGTTTGTTACTTTATTTTTCCGTACACGGTGATATCTAAACTTTTAAATACAGGAACTTTAAGCTTGGCTGTCTTATTTATACACTGACCCAGACCTTCGCTATAAAACGTATTTACATTTGGAATGCTCATATTTCGCATAATTTATGTAAACATGTACCCAGTCACAGATAAAATATGCAGGTACCGCTTTCGTTGATTTCGTGCTTATCCGAACAACAGAGCTGTCTATCATCTTGTTGGCAAAGAATGTACATGATGTATGGTCTGTTCTTTTTGGACAATTGTTAGTTTTTAGTTCCACAGGTCATAGACCTGAAGATTGAGTGGGATAGATGGTTGCCTGTCTTCCATCTGCAGGACATGTTTGTGATCTCTACTCTTGCTAAACTACTTGGAGGAATGCCATGAAACTTGACACAGACAGCATCTCAAATCTAGTTATTCCTAAATGAAAGTGGTGCCACTTGGACCACTAACATCCAGTATGGCATCCACAGTGGCCATCTTGAAAACTTTATATTGCTACCTCTCCTAAATGGATTGTCATATGACATGGAGTTTTCACAACAAGATATTTTATGTGCTGTCTGGTTGGTCCTCCATGAAATCTTGACATTCAGTATTTTAATCACATCAGTCATCTTGATAATCTTGTTAGCATAGCTCTTCCAAAACAAAAGGTCACGTGAGCATTGGGTTTTCATGCATCTTACGATGTATAGTTGGTCCTAAATTAAAGTGTATGTGATCTGATCTCCAGTTTGGTCACCATGATGGTCATCTTAAAAATCATATTGCTGCTCATCCAGAGCTAATGTTCTTATTATGCCAAGTTAGTCCTAAATGAAAATGGTGCTGGTCTGACCACTATTATGTCTGCCTTGATGGCCAGCTTGAAGATCTTAATCAGGCTATTTCTGCATTGATGGTCATATTTTGACCAAAATAATTATTGTCCTGAATGAAAATATGACATCAAACCATGGCAGCCATTTTGAAAATTGTGTTACTAATTGTGTTTCTGTTCTAAACAGAAAGTTATATTAACATGGGACTTTCAACAAAATACCCCGAGTGGCCAAGTGATCTAAAGTTCTAGCCATTACGGATCACTGCCATCTCACCTCTGTCTACGTGGGTTCGAGTCTCAGGCTTGGCTAATGTGGGTATGTGAGAAAGCTTGTCAGTCAGGTTTTCCAGGGTACTTCCTGCACCACTTATACTGGCTGCCATGTATAGCCTATCTTGTATTGAAAAATGGTGTTAAACCCTACAACAACAACATCAACAAAATACTTGTTATGGTGTCTGTTTGGTCCTAAATGAAATGATGATAATCTGGCATCCAGAATGGCAACCATCTTGATAATCTTGTTATTGTTACTCTTCCAAAATGTAAAGTTATATCAATATGGGGTGTAAAGGTTATTGTGACATCTAGTTGGTCCAAATGAATGTGGTAGAGATCTGATCTTCAGTATGGTCACCATGGCTGTCAACTTGAAAGTCATACTGTTGCTCAACAATGATTAGTGGCTTTATAATGCAGGGTTAGTCCTTAATGAAAATGGTGACAATCTAACCTCCATTATGGCCAGTTTGAAAATCTTATTCTGGTTATTCCTGCATGGAAGGTTATATCAACATGGAGTTTTTACCAAAAACATCCCATATGGCCACCAGGAGGCCATGTTGAATATCTTAACTCTGTTTCTGAATGGATAGCCATATTGTCATTGGATTTTTCACTGCAAGACTTAAATGAAAATGGTGCTGATCTTACATCCAGTATGGCTAACATGTTGGCCAGCTTGAAAATCTTGTTATTTGTCCAAGAATGTCAGAGATGGTTTCAACACTAAGCAGTTAAAAAGATAAAAACAGTCTTATCAAGTACATGATTTAGTTCCATAGTCTACTGCATAGGTCTCAAACTCAAACCACATTGAGGGCTGTATGAGGGTATTTTTTATGGCCCAAGGGCTGCATATTTGAGACCCCTGGTCTACTGGGTGTTTTGCCATTAAGCCTCACGTCAGATTTTATTAGGAGTGAACAATATACTGGTTTTTTATTAAATTAAACAAACTTCATTTTGAAATCTAAAATGTTCTGATTTTAGGCATACATATTTGAAACAATTTTCATTTCATGTAATTCAAGTTAAAGTAAGTTATGGTCTTTAATGGTATACAGTATAAAGTCTAAGGAATGTATTAAGTAAATTGTATGTAAATGCCTAGGTTGACTTGGACCACAATGTTTCTGAACCACTTCTTTATCTGAATTGTTACAATTGTCCGCAGTTTTAGACAGATACTGTACTTCAGATCAAGTCAAAAATTTCTCATTGGGACAAAATTTTATGGATTTAAGCATGATCACTTGTCTTAAAACAGTAATATAAAGTTTCCTGCAGGTTTTATTTGTTGGAATGATAGATAAAAGTCTATGAAGTAAATTTTATTTTATTTGAAAAAGTTCAGTTCTACAGTACACCAGTATGATTTAACAATATTTTTTAACAATTAATATTTTTTTTAAAAAGGCAGTAAAAACTGACTTTCGGTCATCTATAATTAGTCTTAGATGCCTTATGTTAACTATTTTTTTTTGCACCAGAATTTGTCAGGGATGAAAAGTTATCTCCCTTAGCTGTATCATTTGATCATTTGGTGACACAAGGATTAAGGTATGACCAGTGACATTTGTCTGTTGGCATGTATAGTTTTGATGATGTTGATGTTTGCAATTCTTTTCACAATCAACATTTTTTAAATTTGGATCATGTGCACAAAATGAATGAAACATGTGACTTGAATTAATGCCCTACAACTTTTTTTAAATATCCCTTTGTGGTCAGTGTTTGTACTAGACTGAATATTAATTAAGTGATATTTAAGTTTAAGAATTTCTACTCTCAAGGTCTTGCTTTGAAAAAGTTGTCCATATTTTCAATACTTGAATTGTAAAACTCCAAACAAACCAAATGACTTTTTTTTCATTAAAGCTTGAATAGTACAGCAGAGTATGATGCACATTGCTGAGTCCCTCCATTTGGTTCCTCAGTAGACTGTAAATGTTTTCTGGAAATGAGAGTAGTTATCTAAAAGAAACCTGTGTTTTTCAAGATGACAGTTGGTGGGGTTTTCTTTCAATTTTCATTTAATCATCATTTCAAAGTTAGAAATGATGTATCCAATTGTATGAAGCTTTTGTTTATGTGAATAAACAACAAAAGTGAAATTGCTTGCACAGTCATCAATAATTTGATATGATTTTTTAAAACAAAAAAAAATGTATTCAGCTGCTGTGGTCACCAAAATGGATTTTCCATAGTTTCTGTTCTTGTTGTTCAAAAGGTTCACCTGGACCCTACACTGAATTATGCTTACTCATCTCCATCATTAGTGTCACGAGAGTTCAGTGAATTGCAAATCAGAAACCCATACGATATGTGAACCAAATTTTATATAATCGATGAATATGATGGCTTTCATTACAAGTGTTTAGTGGTTTTAACAGCACTTATAACATTATTGGATATATCATGCAGACAGGTAAGCGCCATTCTCAGGAACATTATACTGAAGCAATCAACTTGGCCCGCACTGAGTGGGCATCAAACCTATAACCCTCATATTACAAGTTCAGCACTCTACCACCTGAATTTCCATAGCTCCTCTTACAAGGGAAGTACAAATTTAAATGTTGTTTTTATAAATAGAGTGGAAATGTTTGGTGTTTCATGACACAGCAACACTTTTAAGGTTATATGATCCCAAAGCAAGTAAAATACCTTTCTTTCTCCATGGACATGCCACAGTAGCTAATCTGGGCCAGTCCAGTGGTGATGGTTGTTGTATTAATGGTGGAGGAAGAACCCGGTATTTCCCCAAAAAGAACCACCAACCCATGAGAAGCTACTGGCAAGCTTTCTCACATACCCACATTGGCTGAATCTGAGACTCAAACCCATGCTGACAGAGGTGAGATGGCAGTGATCCGTAACAGAGAGTGCTTTAGACCACTCGGCCACTCGGGGCCCCCATCCAGTGGTGGTAATCGAACATCTACTCTTCTTGTCAAGTCCAGCAGTATGAGCCACTGTAGTTCTGAGTTGAAAAGCATATCCATTAAATACCTGTCAATTCCTATTCTCACCTGTAATTAATCACCCATGTGAGCTATTCATAGACATGTCTGACAGAAAAATCTAATTTCATGTTTTGTAAAAGAACCAAACAGGACCGTAACAAGTTTATATGACTTTGCTGAGTAAACTGATATCTTTTGTATTCAGAAGGCTTTTGTAAGGCAGACAGACACCACATTCCAGACAATGGAGAGTTTAAAATGAGGTGACAGCAAACATGATTGGAGCAATTTGTATGTTGAAAGTTATATCACAGCTGTATTCCTCAACAACCTGCTCTATATTTGGAGTTACACCACAGCAATATTCCTCAACAACCTGCTCTATATTTGGAGTTACACCACAGCAATATTCCTCCACAACTTGCTCAAGATTATAATGGTTGTCTGTTCCATGGTAAGAGAATATACCAGTTATAAAGAAGGTTCCACAGTGGAGATCCACATTACAGTATTTGTGTATATCATGCAATGAGAATAGTGGTGGGGAAAACATACAAATATTGTTTTGTTGTGTATTCAACTTAATGTAGCATTCCCTCACTATAAGGCACTTTATTTTAATGCAGTTCCTGTTAAATGGTATAGTCATGGATCCCATTTCATTAAGTGATAAAGTCATATGTATCATCTCAGTAAAAGGTGGTAGTTTGTTGATTTCCAGGCATGGCTTGATAATGAGAAAGTACTATATTAAGGTGCGCACTTATTTTAAGGAGTATGAAAATCTTAGATTTTATTGTGGGTGTGAATAACGAATTGTAGAAACATTTCATTTATTGCATGAATTTTTGAATGAATCTATTAAAATAAAGCTTAGCCAGAGTATGTTTGTTCCCAGACTTTTGTACATACCAGTTGCAATAACACACCAATATGACAGTTATATTTAAGTCATTGTTCCCAGACTTTTGTACATACCAGTTGCAATAACACACCAATATGACAGTTATATTTAAGTCATTGTTCCCAGACTTTTGTACATACCAGTTGCAATAACACACCAATATAACAGCTATATTTAAGTCATTGTTCCCAGACTTTTGTACATACCAGTTGCAATAACACATCAATATAACAGTTATATTTAAGTCATTGTTCCCAGACTTTTGTACATACCAGTTGCAATAACACACCAATATAACAGTTATATTTAAGTCATTGTTCCCTGACTTTTGTACATACCAGTTGCAATATCACACCAATATAACAGTTATATTTAAGTCATTGTTCAAACTTTTTTAATTCAGGATTAAGCAGCTGCTGCAAGATTTTAATAACGGCCATTTTGAAAATAAAATTGCTTATGCTGTGTAAGTATTGTCGTATGTTTTAGCTGCTGCTTATTGGCAAGAAACATCTTGAGAGTTTTATATCCTGACTGCCAGTAGAATTTGCCTCAGAACTGGTTTACATGTTGCCCTTGTAAAAATTGATTCTTACTGCACAGTTCAAATGATGTAAACATTAAATTATGACATCATCAAAATGATGTCACTTTTTTCGTTTAAATAAGACCACTCAGGTGGCCTAGTGGTTAGAGCATCTGCCACAGATGTGGGAGGTTGCAGCTTTGAATCCCGGCCAAGTCATACCAAAGACGTCTAAACATTGTGCTAGCAGCTGCCTCACTTGGTGCTCAGCATTAAGTGGTTAGTGTTAGGACTGGAAAATGTGACTGGGTGGAACATGATGCTACATGTCTGCAGCATGATGCCTCAGTACTAGACATCATTATAAACTCTCAAACTGTAGACATCGTAGCAATATGACTGAATTTCTTTTAAAGCTACGTTAAAAATCCAAAACACACACACCATTAAATAACACTTTGCTATGAACTAAGGAACAGATTGGACATAGATGGCATGATTCCATGCTTCTGTCTCTTATTGAATAATGAAAAAGAAATTTTTGTATACAATTTTAATAATCACAATAACAGTCATATGAAGGAAATTATGAAGTGAATTTAAAGTATATGAGAACTTTTGAAATTTTTAGCAGTGTATTTGCCTGCTGTAAATCTGTTGCTAAGGCAAATTATGAAGTGAATGGAAAGTATGAGAACTTTGGAAATCTGTAGCAGTGTATTGCCTGCTGTAAATCTGTGCTTGTGTTTTGTTTATCTTGTTGAAAACTTATGTAATTTCAGTAAATATGTGAAGCTGAACAAATTCAATCCTCCAAAATGACCATTTCGTATTCGATAAGAAGAGTCCCTAATCCATTTGATTAAATTTTTTTATAGTCAGTTATTATTTTTTGGGCAGCTAGTGACTTTTCCGCGCGTGTGTGTGTGTGTGTGTGTGTCTGTGTGTCTGTGTCTGTGTGTGTGTGTGTCTGTGTGTGTGTCTGTGTGTGTGTCTGTCTGTGTACAAGTGCATGCACCAGAGGACTGTACTTTGCAAGTGTTTTCATAAGATGAAGTGTATTGGAGTAAAACTGTAGATGGTGTATTAAGTAACGTGTCAGTCATGATTGTGTGCAATTCCACACAATGTGGTGGTAAATTACACACATGGTAAAAATGACGGTCAACTTTCATTGGCATTTTGCAGATGGAAGACCTTAAGAAAAAATATCAGGCCTTACAGAATTTAGTCAAATCTAGGAATATTTTGTCAAATCTCATTCTGGTACTTGGAAAGTGTCACAAGTTTGCAGGGGGAGGGAATTTACTTTGCACTTGCCAGAGTCAATTAATGCTCAGAGAACAATTTTTCATTGAATTAGAAAGTGAAGTAACATTTGTAAATTTTACTGCATTAGCAAGGCATGTAATTTTGTATGATATTGTTTTCATTTAAAATGTTATGACAGAGAACCCAAACAGTGCTGAATTGCTTAAAATTTCATTGCAAGGCATGTGATTTTGTACAATATTGCTGTCATTTTGAAAGCACCTTGTGAGATGGAAAGCCCAAAAAGTGCTGCGTTGCTTCAAATTACATTGCAAGGCATGTAATTCTGCATGATTTTGCTGTCATTTTGAATGACTGTTGTGACAAGGAACCCAAACATTGCTGAGTTGCATCAACGTGGCAATGTATGTTCAGTCAGATTAAAATCAGATCTATGCTGTCCTACATGAAGATCTGAGAGCAACCACTTATAGGCCATGTTCTGGTGATCTATGCTATTACTATAATTGCTGATTTTATCAGCCAATCAGATGAAGTCTTATATTTTGTCATTTGGGAGACTGAACAGTATGGCTGAAGAACATAAATTTAAGCCAAAGTTGCATTCCCATTGACTAATTCAGAGGTAGACAGAATATGACCTCTAAATGTTCACTTCCAGATCTTCACTAGAGCAGTGAGATCTGATTTTAATTAGATTGAGGGCATGTAATTCTGTATGATTTTGCTGTAATTTTGAATACATCCATGTGACATGGAACACAATCAGTGCTGAGTTGCATCAAGATTTAATTATCTACAGCTCAAACTTAAAATAGCAATTAATAGCAGGAATATTGAGTCCTAGTCACAGTCTAGTTGTCAGTATAGAAGTCAGTTTGGATTTAATTCCTCCACAGTATGACAGAATGGGTTTCAGGACATATAAAGGCATTAACAAACCCAGTGGCAGTAGAATTAATATGGAAAAAGGCAAGGTAAATGTTGGCCATCTCCGCAAGTTCTGGTTTTCATTTTTTAGCTTGCCTGGATACAGCCCTACTATGCTTCTGGAATGGTCCTTCATCCATCATCCAACATGCATCATCTGTTCACAGTTGCTAATACATATTCTTCTCAAATATAGCATGACCAGTTTGCACATGATTCCACAGGAGTATTTTGGCATCGTAGTCTTTCAGATCTGTTCAGTGAGTGACAGATCTTTATCCAATATGGCCACCATTACCAAGAATAGAAGAATCTTAGTAGAACATACTCTCAAAAACTTCTCAACAGAATGAAACAAAATTTGAGAGAAAACATATGGGTATGAAGGTTATCTTCCATCAAATATGGCCACCATTGCATAAAATGGATAAAGTTTCAAATGAGGTTTTTTTTTACAAATTGCTTAAAATTTAACCAAATTTAATAGCATCCTGGCATAGATGGCTTTCACTTTTTGTACATATGATGCAGATCTGCTGAAAATGGAAAGACATAGAAATAACTTGTTCATAAAAGTTGCACATCAAAATTTGACATTGCCCCAGCTAGCTCAGCAATGTTAAATAAGTCTTATGCCCCTTCCAGCATCTTGCAAGAGGCATCTTTTTGAACTGTAGGTTGGGTAAAGTGGGCTAAATCTATTCATTAGTTGCAGTGGAGCTCTAAGTTAGTGTGTGCTTCATGCACACACAAACACACACAGAGTATTCTGGTCACACTGGTCATACAGGGTGTCACTCCAGGTTACATGGAACCTGTGACTTTTCACTCAGTAAATTCTGATTAAGGCATAAAACATAAAATAATAATAGCTTTTGAAGCAGATTTAAGAACAATTCTTTTTTTCTTTAAAAAAGCAAAACATTCATTTTTTTTTTAAAGCTTACTATAATGCCACTAATTTGGTATCATTTACAAAATATTCATTTTTATTTTTCTATGTCATTTATGCCCTTTCCAGGGGGCTTAACATATCATGTTAAAGATCACTTTAGTCTGAATTTATTTATTGCATGATAATTAATGTTTATTGTGGCTAGTGGAGGCTACAATAAACTTCAAGGAGGGGATCTATCTTATCGCTGATTACGCTTTTGTTTGCCTTATCTTTACTTTGTCTTTTTTGGGATGCTTAAACTTAGCAAGGATTGTTCTGTTTTACCATTAAGACCTAAACCTATCTACCTACCTACCCGTTTTGCACAATTGATGCCAATCTGCCAATTTACTTAAAATAGAAAACCTGTAAATGACTTCTTAAAAACTGTTGAGCAGAATTTAAGCAAAGATAAAAGGCATCATAGCGTGAATGGTTTTAAGTGGATTTTATTTTTACAAATGATAACAATCAGTCGTCAAATATGGTTGCCATAACTAACAAAAGGAGTAAGATATTTAAGTGTCTTCTCAGAAATTGATCAGATTTGACAGCATTGTAGTGGAGAGGGCTTTCAGTTCTTAATGAATAATTCTGATCTACAATCAGATATGGCCACCATTTCTAAAGCTAGAAAAATCTTTAAATGAATTCTTTAAAAGAAATTAACGGTGCTTGGCAAAATTTACTGAAAGTAATCTGACATCAAGACCTTTCAGACTTGTACAGATAATGCTTATCTGCCACCATTACTGTAAATAGAAGGGAAAAAAATTTCTTTCAGAAACTGCTCAGCTTAATTTTATAAAATTTGATGGAAAACATTCAGGCATTAAGGGCTCTCAATTTTTTTTAAAGTAATGCTGATTCATTATAGAGTATGGTCCCTGTTATCAAAAATAGAACATCTTTTAAATGACATCCTCTCAAAAACCACTCCTCGGAATTTTACCAAATTTTGATAGAAAGCATCCAGGCATGAAGGACTTTTAAATCTATACCAGTGATGCAAATATGGCTGCTGTTATTCAAAAAAGAAAAACTTTTACCCACCTTTTTGTAACAAAACTACATGTACTTAACATAATTTTACCAACTTTGACAGAAAGCATACTGGCATAGTGGTCTTTCATTATTGGACAAATATTGTTGATGTGCCATCAGATATGGATAAAGGTATGAAAACTTTAGAAAAATCTTGAAGTTGTTATTTTCATAACTTATGTAGTCAACAGTATTGAGAAAAAAAATTCTTCAGAATGCATGCTACTAAGATTTCTTAACCAACTGCTTTGCATTTCACTATTAGGCAGATGTTATCCAGTTGAATATCAGGCCATCTGCTTCATTGTTGATTTTTTATCAAACATTCCTCAAAGGTTCACAGAATCATGTTTGAAATCTCTAATAATTTATGTATTCAAATGTCTAATGTCAGGGTCATTAAAATGTAGGTAATTGATTTTTCAAGTTGAAAATTTTAATTGCAGGCCACATATATTCTTCTTTTTATGAAATGATAGTAATAATTGGTCTGACCAAATTGCCCTATGATCAAATAAATGCATGCAGTTAGTAATTGGTGTCACCAAATTACCATGTGGTCAAATTAATACATACAGTAATATACACTAGAATCTATATGGACTACCGTATGTACTTGCTTATAAGATTGGTCCAGCTGCAAACTGCACAGACCAAGCTCTGCTGTCACATAATGCACCAGCAGATCCAGGTATGTGCATTTTGTTAGGAGTGTAGAACAAACAGTATAAACCCTGAACAGATGCTTTATGCTCTGGCAGGTCACAATCTTTGTTGTTTGCAGATTGACTTGATTTATGAGCAAGTATATATGATAAGTTACAGCCAATGGCACCATAGCTAACATGAATAATAAGTATTGTGTATGCTTGCCTGAACGTTGGATATAACTGCAAACAGCAAAGACCCATATCTACCATCCCATAATGTGCCTGCAGCTAGGAGTCTGTGCAGTTGTTCAGGGCTAATCAGTGAAACAAAATGACTTGAACTCTGATCTGCCCTTGCATAATACAGCAGTAGATCAGGGTCTAGTTGTTTGCATTTGGACCCAACTTTTATGTGAGTACATATGCTATGTGAAAATTTGCATTACGCTAATAAGTGCATGCAGAGCTGTTATTTTGATTTTTTTTAAATGTGTGTAGATGATAAACATATTTGCAGACATGAACTGTGCCCCTATGGCACTAATTTTATTCTAATTAGGTGAGCGGTATAAACATTAATCAATTTACCTCATTTTTATTCTGCCTTCCTGCCATCAGTCTTTTTAAATCAGCCATATTCATATAGTATGTTGCTACATTTTATTTCTAAACCTAAATTTCATAACTTTTGAAATCATTGTATCAAAATAAACTTCACTAACAATAAGCACATATTGAAAACAATTGCATGTGACTGTTACTAATTTAAATAGAAAGTGCCTTCACCAATTTCCACATTGTACATGGCATTTCCTATGATTTTAAGGTAGGTGAAATTATTTCCGTAACTTGAATTTGCAAGGCATTTGATTCAATGTGACATGGCTGCCATGTTGAATACCCATGGTGACAAGGGAACCAGACAAAACTGGATTGCAGTAGACATTTATCTTCTGCCCAACCTTAAAATAGCAATTAAGAGACTGGTATACAGTTTCAGTTCTATGATTGTCCCCTTGTTAGAGTGATAATTACAGTCTAGTTATCACTCTAGGAGTTGTTGAGATGTTCTTCATAGTGGTTAGAAGACTGGATATTATTCTTGAAGACATGAAGCTGTGAGTAAGTTATAGCAAGTTATAAATGTATAAGTTTATTTTGTAAGTATCTGACTTTATTATTGTGCCTTATTGAATAAGTCTCATTGCAGGATGCTGTTTAGAGTTGAATCAAAGCCTGAGACAGCAAAAGATGGTACTTTAAGATGCTGACACTGATTCTCTGTGAATATAGATACATGTGTATATGACAATGATACTAAAGGTGGGTGGGTGCCTTTTATATTCATTTTGCTTAAAATATAGTTTGGAATTTTATCTAAGCCCAAAACATATGCAAAACAATAGTATTTAATTGCAAAATCCATGAAGGTTACCACTATTTAAAAAAAGTATTTTTTATCTTGTATTGAAATTAAAGTACCATTTTGTAGAGCAGTAATCCTCAAAGTAACATCATCTGTTACATATGGTAACATCCTCAGCTTGCTGTGTCCAGTGATGATAGAGGCTTTCTGTATCCACTGATGAGAGAAGCTTGCGGTGTCCAGTGATGATAGAGGCTTGTTTTGTCCAGTGATGATATAAGTTAAGCTGTGTCCAGTAATGATAGAAGCTTGTTGTGTCCAGTGATGATAGAAGCTTGATGTGTCCAGCAATGATAGAAGCTTGCTGTGTTCAGTGATGATAGAAGCTTGTTTTGTCCAGTGATGATAGAAGCTATGCTGTGTCCAGTAATGATTGAAGCTTGCTGTGTCCAGTGATGATAGAAGCTTGATGTGTCCAGCAATGATAGAAGCTTGCTGTGTTCAGTGATGATAGAAGCTTGTTGTGTTCAGTGATGATAGAAGCTATGCTGTGTCCAGTAATGATTGAAGCTTGCTGTGTCCAGTGATGATAGAAGCTTGTTGTGTCCAGCGATGATATAAGCTTGCTGTGTCAAGTGATGATATATGCTTGTTGTGTCCAGTGATGATAGAAGCTTGATGTGCCCAGCGATGATATAAGCTTGCTGTGTTCAGTGATGATAGAGGCTTGTTGTGTCCAGTAATGATAGAAGCTTGCTGTGTCCAGTAATGATAGAAGCTTGCTGTGTTCAGTGATGATAGAAGCTTGTTTTGTCCAGTGATGATAGAAGCTATGCTGTGTCCAGTAATGATAGAAGCTTGCTGTGTCCAGTGATGATAGAAGCTTGATGTGTCCAGCGATGATAGAGGCTTGTTGTGTCCAGTGATGATAGAAGCTTGCTGTGTCCAATAATGATAGAAGCTTGCTGTGTCCAGTGATGATAGAAGCTTGATGTGTCCAGCGATGATATAAGCTTGCTGTGTTCAGTGATGATAGAGGCTTGTTGTGTCCAGTAATGATAGAAGCTTGCTGTGTCCAGTAATGATAGAAGCTTGCTGTGTTCAGTGATGATAGAAGCTTGTTTTGTCCAGTGATGATAGAAGCTATGCTGTGTCCAGTAATGATAGAAGCTTGCTGTGTCCAGTGATGATAGAAGCTTGATGTGTCCAGCGATGATAGAGGCTTGTTGTGTCCAGTGATGATAGAAGCTTGCTGTGTCCAATAATGATAGAAGCTTGCTGTATCCAGTGATGATAGAATGTGTCCAGGAGAATATTAGGAAATCAGGAGGACAGCTGTATTTGATAGCTGATCTAACATAACCTTTTAATAATGAAATAGTTTCAACTCATTGCTGTTAGTACATTGATCATACATACATCTATACATCTCATCATCTCTCTGGTGGATTGGAGTAGAGATCTGTATCTATTCTCATCTCTCTGGTGGATTCCAATAGAGATCTGTATCTATACATCTTATCATCTCTCTGGTGGATTCCGATAGAGATCTGCATCATAAATCTTGTCATCTCTCTGTTGGATTCCAGCAGAGATCTGTATCTATACATCTTATCATCTTTCTGGTGGATTCCAATATAGATCTGTATCATACATCTTATCATCTCTCTGGTGGAGTCCGATATAGATCTGCATCCATAAATCTCATAATCTCTCTGGTGGATTTAGATTGATCTCTGTATCATACATCTCATCTTCTCTCTGGTGGTTCCAAAAGAGATCTGAATTTCAAAGAACTGTATCATCCTCAAAGAAATATTTTTATTTTTAATCCTTTGGGTAAGATACTGCTCTTTGCTCCCCAGTTTGAACATTATATGTTTTCTTTTTCAGAGTCACATCTACATTTTAACTTCCCTGGTTTTGTGATACCTTTTTTTTTTAATTCATCTGTTCATAACTCTGTCCACTCTTAGATCACTGGATGGATATTCAGTACACTACATAAGCAGCATATGTGATAAGCATCTATGGTTGGGGTATACTCTTCAAACCTTAATCCTGGTGTCCCAGTAACGAGTCAAAGGTCAAATACAGGTGTAGAAATATTGGAATTTTTACTTTTATCAGTATTTCTTTTACCAGACTCTTAGGTCACAGCAGAAGTACACATTCTATATGTAATGGATTTGGATTTATGTCCATTGTTTCAAAGGTAGGGGGGTGGGAGAAATGTGTATTTAAATAAATAGGGGGATTTGCCATATCAAACTGTGGAAGAGGTATATTTTAGGAGTCTTTTCTAATTTATGTCAGACATTTTTATAGGATCAGAAATGTCAGCACCATGACAAAAGTGTGTTTTAATGAAAAGATAAAACAAAAAACTGTTTTTTTTTATGGACTTTAAGGTAATGTGAGCAGGGGCGTATTAACCATTAAGCAGACTAAGCACATGCTTAGGGCACCAGGGCCAAAGGGGGCACCACAAAGTTGAGAAAAGGGTGAAAAGAAAAAAAACGAATGAAGATTTGTAAAAAAAATTGATAAAACTAGTGCAAATTGATCATAATGTTCTGTTTCTTGATCATGGTGCACCCTAGGGTTATCTTCCCAGGTGTATGTGGAAAGGAGGGGGGCACCAAGATTTGTCAGTGCTTAGGGCACCAGTGAGCCTTAATCCGCCCCTGAATGTGAGCTATCCTTGTGTATTGCATCTACATTTATTGATGTATCAGATGACTTTCATGGTCAGATGACCTTTATGTATGCCCTTCTTTCACCTTTGAGATACATGTACACTTGCATATTATTGACAGAAAAGTTTCAAGAACTATTTGTTGAAGCAGAGGTAAATTCCCCCCACCCCCATTTTCTAGAACTTTTAATGGATATTAACCTTAGAGGGTATGAATCAAATTCTGATTAATAAAAACACCCATGGCTTCATTTTTTATTTCTTCAATTCCTGTAAACCATAGCTTTGTGTCAACAACAGCTGTAATCAAAGCTTTTAAATAACTGTCTTCTCAGTGCATCAGTTTTTCAGTAAGATGTTAATTTATTCATTTTTTTTCTTCCCAAGTAATGATGTTTTATTTTGATGCAGTATGGTAGACCAACACGTTGTTCTTCATCTTAGTTTTTTTTCCCTGATATTGTCCCCCAAAAATGGAAAGAGAACAACTTGTTGATTCTGGCATAGTTGCATGTCAGCTCTCCCCTAGATGTCTAATTATACTGACCTGACACTTAATACATGTATTGTTCTGGTGTAGAGTACATAATTTCCAGTCTTAGGTCATGATAAAAGACTTTGTCTCTCAGATTTTTGGTCTTATCATTAGTTCTGACAAGCTGTAGAGGAAGGGTTACTTATTTTACCACTAGATGTAGTAATAAAATCTTGGGATTTAATAGTACATTCCATTTAAACAATGATAACAAGAACTAAATAGGGTATCATATTTGCATTAAGATGTTTGTAATTGAATGCGAATTTATGACTGTAGAGCCAAGGCACAAGTTGAATATGTATGTATAGGGTTTAATGTCACATCAGCACAATTCTGGCTATATATTGCCGAGAAAGCTTAAAGATATAAAAATGCCATATAAAAAAAAAATAAAGGCAAATAAAGGGGTAAAGTCTTTAAAATACACACTAGAATCTTTTATATAAACCCCATTCTGTTGAAAAGTCCAAGCCCTTTCTCATCTGGAACATCATCATAGAATGCATCCCAGGACAAAATGGTTTCCTCTGTTAGTCGTCTCTTACAGTGTACAGCAGGGTACATTGTAGTGTGGAATCAGTCAAGAATAATCTCTAGTATGACATTTTACTTGCTTCTGTTTGCATGTATTACAATTATTTTTCACAGTTTTGTGGTATTTTGGACCAAGACTAGTTTATTCTTGGTCCCAGCTGGTTTACATTTTTTAATATTGCTGACATTCTTAAGCTGTCAATATGTAAGATTTTTTTTCTCCCCCCCCCGTAAGTGTCTTGCACTCACAGTTTGTAAAATGTCAGTCTTTCATGTGATCTTTAACAAACAGTGATATGAAAGCTTTGAATGTGTTCATAATTACCGATCTCACCATGTAGATGCCAAAATACATATGCCTCGTTCATGACCCATATTTCAGATACATGTGATGGTCTTATGGGTTACTTTTGTATATTTAGGCTTTGATTTGCTGGATCATACATTGATGAATTCTGTGTGCTATGAAATTCTCAGTTGTACATTTATTTGCCTTGAAACTCCAATTCACAACAACTTGTTAGCTTTACAATAGCTGAACAGTGTAAATTTGACAGCTGTCTGCCATTGTAAATATTATGCCCTTGTTTGTAAATGTTTCACTTCACTGTAATTATTTGCTCACTTTATGGGTTTGAGTAGGTCTTGACTTTTTTCATTTGGTTGGTATGTTTCAACATTTGAAATACATATTCCTTTGTATGATATTGTATGCCAGCATGTGGAATACATATTTTTGTATAATACTGTAAAATCGGGATGGTAAGCAATTATATAATTATTTCTTAAATTAGTGAAGATCAGGCCTGGCACTAGAATGTACGGGGCCCAAGGCAGCAAGTGATGAGCATCCAATCTCACCATAGTAAAAAAATGTATAGCCAGCAGCACAGAGCCCAAAGCGGTTGCCTTGTTCACCTTGTCCCTAAGGGCCGGGCCTGGTGAAAATCATATGCACTTTGTTTTTTTATGTATTTGTGGACAATGAAATTTGATATGGTGTTTGTCACAGTGTTTCTGAACCCAATTTTACAGCATCATAATATGTGATGACAGGCCCGGGTCTGTGCAGTTTGCAATTAGACATGATGAGTACAAACAGTGTTTGAAAGGAAAACTAATGTTTTGTCTTTGTTGAACATTACTGATTGTTGGCAGTGATGTGTGTTAACATAAGGTCTGATAATAGCTTGTCAGAATAAAATTAAATTTCTTTTCATCAGTGTTAACAGTTCATGTTGCTTAGCATGCAGACATACATAATTTTTCATCATGTAGCATAGCTTGCAGTCATATATCACTTTTCATCATGTAGCATAGCATGCAGTCATACCTCACTTTTCATCATGTAGCATAGCATGCAGTCATACCTCACTTTTCATTATGTAGCATAGTATGCAGACATACCTCACTTTTCATTATGTAGTGTAGCATGCAGTCATACCTCACTTTTCATCATGTAGTTAGCATGCAGTCATACCTCACTTTTCATTATGTAGCATAGTATGCAGACATACATAACTTTTCTATGTGTAGCATAACATGCAGTCATACCTCGCTTTTCATCATGTAGCATAGCATGCAGTCATACCTCACTTTTCATTATGTAGCATAGCATGCAAACATATGTAATTTTCAATGTGTAGCATAGCATGCAGACATGCATAAATTTTCATTGTGTAGCATAGCATGCAGTCATACCTTACTTTTTGTTGTGTAGCATAGCATGCAATCATACATAACATTTCATCATGTAGCATAGCATGCAGTCATACATAACATTTCATGTAGCATAGCATGCAGTCATAACTTACTTTTCATTGTGTAGCATAGCATGCATTCATACATAACATTTCATCATGTAGCATAGAATGCAGTTATACCTTACTTTTCATGATGTAGCGTAGCATGCAGTTATATATAACATTTCATCATGAAGCATAGCATGCAATCATACCTTTTCATTGTGTAGCATAGCATGCAGACATACATAACATTTCATCATGTAGCATAGCATGCAGTCATACCTCACTTTTCATCATGTAGTATAGCATGCAGTCATACCTCACTTTTCATCATGTAGTTAGCATGCAGTCATACCTCACTTTTCATTATGTAGCATAGTATGCAGACATACATAACTTTTCTATGTGTAGCATAACATGCAGTCATACCTCGCTTTTCATCATGTAGCATAGCATGCAGTCATACCTCACTTTTCATTATGTAGCATAGCATGCAAACATATGTAATTTTCAATGTGTAGCATAGCATGCAGACATGCATAAATTTTCATTGTGTAGCATAGCATGCAGTCATACCTTACTTTTCGTTGTGTAGCATAGCATGCAATCAGACATAACATTTCATCATGTAGCATAAGCATGCAGTCATACATAACATTTCATGTAGCATAGCATGCAGTCATAACTTACTTTTCATTGTGTAGCATAGCATGCATTCATACATAACATTTCATCATGTAGCATAGAATGCAGTTATACCTTACTTTTCATGATGTAGCGTAGCATGCAGTTATATATAACATTTCATCATGAAGCATAGCATGCAATCATACCTTACTTTTCATTGTGTAGCATAGCATGCAGACATACATAACATTTCATCGTGTAGCATAGCATGCAATCATACCTTACTTTTCATTGTGTAGCATAGCATGCAGTCATACCTTACTTTTCATTGTGTAGCATAGCATACAATCATAAATAACATTTCATCGTGTAGCATAGCATGAAAATCTTGCATAACATTTCATTGTGTAGCATAGCATGCAGTCATACCTTACTTTTTATTGTGTAGCATAGCATGCAGTCATAAATAACATTTCATCGTGTAGCATAGCATGCAGGCATACCTTACTTTTCATTGTGTAGCATAGCATGCAGGCATACCTTACTTTTTTCATTGTGTAGCATAGCATGCAGGCATACCTTACTTTTCAATGTGTAGCATAGCATGCAGTCATACCTTACTTTTGATTGTGTAGCATAGCATGTGGACATAACATCTCTTTTCATCATGTAGGGTAAAACTAACACCAAAACATAATTTGGATTTTTGATAAAATGTAAGAATGTTCACAATTTTATTATTTATGACGATTCTTTTGAGTGTCATCTTTATGAGAGAAATAAGATTCTACACATTTTTAGAAAAATAATACATCTGATGTGATGAACTGTTTTGTTATTATTACCAAAGAGGGGAGATATTGTTGTCCCCATATGTTAGTCCATCTGTCTGTCTGTGGCAACACTTGTCATCACTTCTCTTCCCACTCTACTTAGAGGATTTTGTTAAAACTATAATATTGGCAAGCTTTGTGGTTGTTGCAGGTAGAAAACAGTTTTTTACTTTTGACTGGCCTCTTTTAGAATAATGTCTTAAAAAATTTTAATATTTTTATTTTCATGTGAAATTAATTCATATCTGGTTCTCCTCACATGCTACTTTGAAGAATTTATTTAAATTGAGGATGGATTGTATTGGTGTAGATGCACAAAAAGGTTTTACTTTTTTCAGTTGGACAAAAAGGGGTACATTACTGCTGGACATTTGCAGATGTGCAGGAAATATTCTGAGATTTCATTGCTTCAGAGGTCACAGGGAATGGGGGAGGGGGCATATTTTCTTTGCATTGTACGCAAAATATGTTAGACCGCTCCAGTGGCCTAGTCTTTAGGATCCAGGAGGTTGCAGGTTCAAACCCTGGCCAAGTCATACCAAAGACTTATAAAAATGGTGCTAACAGCTACCTTGCTAGGCACTCATCATTGAGAGGTTAGCGTTAGGGCTGATCGGCCTGGTGTCAGGATAATGCGACTGGGTGGGGACATCATGCTACATGTCTGCAGCATGATTCCCCAGTGCTAGACATCACTATAAACTGCGATGCTGCAGACATCATAGCGATATGACTTAAAAACTTTTAAGGCTGTGTTAAAAATCCAAATTGCATGCACACACACACACTTACACACACATGCACACACACAAAACATGTTAAACAGAGTACGCCTGAATTATGTGGATAATCATGTCTCTACATGTACATCTAGATATCTGATGCAGTGACACAGAGGCGGCAGTAATATTATCACATTTGTACCCGACATTGCCAGTTGGCCAATTATTTTTACATTATTGTCATTCCACCCCCAGGGCCAATCACTGGAACAGTTAGTATCATTTTGTCACAGAAAAACTTGAGTTTTAGCACAGAATTCATAACTGCTTGTGTGCACATTTTGCCATTAATCCCAAAATAATCTCTCAAATTACAGGGCTTTTCCCAGCAAAATCAGCTTGATACAAGGAAATGAAGTTAGGACTTTTCTTGTAATATTTGCAGTTACTTTATAGACTGTTGAATCATAATTAGCAGCTTTCTGTTCAAAAGCACTTTATGCACCAACTAGATCATATGTCCTGTTCTGTGAGGTCCACTTCACAGGTAATGGCGTAAAATCTAATTAAGTTTGTAAAATAATTAATCAATTAAGAGGAATTTTGTGCAAGCCAATAGACCCTGACTTTTGATATGAAACTTGTCTGACCTTCGTATGACCTCTCCTTCTTAGCTAGGTAATTGGGTTAACTGACTATTATAGACCCAGACAGTGCAGTCAGTACAGCCAGGAACATGCACCAAAAAGATATAGAATAGTAGACAAAGATATTGAAACACTACAGGATTGGGTCAACAGCATATTGTACACTTTTATAGTTTCCTGTTGCATCTGTTTATGAGATTGAATGTAAATTTGTAGCCACTTCCTTCATTCTGCAGGAAAATTAAGAACTTCCTTAAAGGTATAAACTGAAGTGTTATAGATAATAATAATTTTTTCATAAAAATGTACATTTACTGTTAAAATTAAGTAGTTTCCTAACTGAAAGATACAGGTGAATACATGTCCCGTAAAATCTGTTGAAGTCATAGACACTGTTTCAGATCGGTTTTTATGACATTCATTTATTCAGGACATTAGTGATCTAATTAATTGGAAAAAGATGGTGAATGTGGGTTTGATTTGTCAGATTTCTATATTATGGCATATACAATAAGAATTTGTTTGATTTCCTTATTATCCAAGATAAGAATCTGTTCACTTTACTGAAGTTTCATGCAAGATTTTAAGAAACAATGCACAAAAGAGATACTGATATGGTGGTAAAAGCTAGTTTGTGGTTGAACTTTGAGTCATTCAGTACCCTTAACATTTAAGATTTTGATAAACTTATAATAAGTTAATCTGTCAGAACATGACATAAACTATCCATTAAACTGCAAGCAGTGCCTTGCATAATACTAGTAGAGAGCAATAAAAAGACATTTTTAGTTCTACTGGTCATAGACCAGAAGGGCATATAGGATGGTTTTTCATCTCTCATCCATCCATCAATTAGCACAAGTTTGTTATCACTATTCTTCTTAGGGGCCCCGAGTGGCCGAGTGGTCTGAAGCGCTCACCATTCCAGATCACTGCCATCTCACCTCTGTCTGCGTGGATTCGAATCCAAGGATCGCTAGCGTGGGTATGTGGGAAAGCCTGCCAGTAGCTTCTCGTGGGCCGGTGGTTCTTCCCTGGGTTTTCCAGGGTTCTTCCTCCACCAGTTATACTGGCCACCATGTATAGCCTATCTTGTGCTGAAAAATGGTGTTAAACCCTAGAACAACAAAAATAACAACTTCTCTTAAACTACTTTGAGGATTGCCTTGAAACTTTATACACACATTTATCCCTTGGTCTAGTTGGTCCTTGATGAAAATGATGCTGCTTGCACATACAATATGGACACCACAGCATCACTTAGCAATGCTGGACCTCCTGAATTGATGGTCTCAAAGACTTCTAATGATGATGTCCAATATGGCCACTACAGCAGTCATCTTGAAAGTCTTGCTATTGCTACTTAGGTGGTGCTCTACAGTTTCATATTTTGCATAGGGTTAGAATTTTAAGGAAAAAGAATTTCCCATGATTTCTTCACTGGTTATACTGGCTATATAATAAAGACTTTATATATCTTAGGTGCTGTTAAAAGCACTTTTAATTCCCTTTATTTTGATATATGATTGATGGGTGTAATTTAGGTTCTAGAGTATACAGCTTGGGCTCACTTAAGATGTGATCGTATAAAAAAACTGCTAGCTCCGCATGGTCATTTTCACTTCCTGGACTTCAGAGGTAAATTGTAGAAAAAAGAGTCGATAACTTTTTTTACTTTTCAGATATTTTGTAATTGGTTCATTGCACTTTCAATAAATGCTATTGTCTACTTCAGCAAAATTTGTTTTCCCTATTTTAATAACTGCTAAAGTTAGTGTACTTTTGATTAATTCTGGTTAATTTGTCAAGCACAGGGGAGCATCCATTTTGTTGTACTGTGTGCTTAGATCATGTACAATTTCCACAAGTACAGTATCCAAAGAAATGTCAGCCACATTACATAAAAGTAACGTAGAGGTATGCCAACATTATCTCCATTGTGCATGTTACAAATGCAAACAACTTCACCTTACCTACGTCACTCTCTCAAAAGTACAAAATAACTGGTGAGCGCCCCCTTATGAATGGATGGTAGTATAAAATTAGATTTTCACTAAGAGACTTTTTACAATATCTGGTTGGTCATAAATGAAAATGGTGCTGATATGGGATCTAATAGCGCTTCCACAGTGGTTAGCCTGAAAATCTTGTTATTACTACTTTTCCAGAACGAATGGTCATATCATAACAAGGTTTTCATTGAAAGACCTCTTACAATGTTATGTTGAAATTAAAATGGTGCTGATCAGAAACCCAATATATGGCCATCTTGAAAATCCTATTTTAGCTACTCCTCTTAAAGGGATTGTATTTTGGCATGGGGTTTTCATCAGAAGTGTTTTTAATGAGTATACTTGGTCCTTAATGAAAATGACTAACCTTCAGCATGGCCATCATGGTGGCTATCTTGAAAATTTTGTGACCTCTACCTCCAAAAAGATGTTATATCAACATTTAGTTTTCACCAATAGACTTCTTATGATAACTAGTTGGTCCTAAATGAAACTGGTGCAAGTAATACATCCAGGATGGCTGACATGATGTTGTGAAAAACATTACACACCTGACAACATGTTTTCACCTAGAGATTCTTAATTATGTCTGCTTTGAATATCAGAGATAGTTTCAAGACTCATCAGTTAAAAGGAAGAACTTGTCTTATTTTGATTTCCTAGATATTCTTTTCACCTTTTAGAATGGTAGTTCCTTCAAGGAACCCTTGTTATTTATGTGTTGCCAGCTCCATTGCATTTTTTCCCATTTTTCTTTTTTTTTCAAAGACAGGAGAACTTTATGTGGACCCCTTAATTACTATTGGGACAAATCAGTTTCATATTTTATGCTCGTTCTTTTTCCTTTTGAAAACTCATTCAGTTTATGATTCCACATTGTTATTAATACAAACAAGTTGAGATTCTGATCTCAAGACATGCCATTTTTATGACAGTGGGAAAGAAATTCTCACATGCAGACTATGTTATTATGCTTTTTGAATATTATCTGAACTTGTTTGCCATGTCTATATCAGCTTATTTATCCAGCCTTCATGTGACAAAAAATTCCTAAATAATAGAAAAACTGGACCATATAAAATTTTGATAGTATTTCACAGTAAAATCAGGTTCTTTCCATGCTATCTTAACTTGGAAAATTATTTCTTCTTAAACTGGTGTTTAAAATGCATTTGTAAAGACTTTTTGAAGTTGTGTTTAATAGTTTCATACTGTATATACTCATTCAAGCCCAACTGCAAACTACCCAGACCCAGATTTGCAATCGCGGTCAGTGCTGGCAGATCTGAGACTGTGCATTTTTGTAGAAGTAATCAGTAGAACAAACATCATAGACCTAAATCTGCAGGCACAGGATCTGCAGGCAGATCAGGATCTTTGTTGATTGCAGTATGACTTACCTTATAAGTGAATATATATGGTAATTCTTTGGCCCTTTTTAAGTTGGGTTATCAGTAGCCCAAGTTCAGCTATAAAGAATTTGTATATCGCAAGAGTCACGGAGACATTATGATTCAGAATTCAAAAGTAAAGGGTACTGACAAGTAAGTGGCTAATATAACTTTCACACAATGTTTTTGTTGCAGTTTTTCTAGCAGCCATATATTGAAGTCTCCTAACTCCTATCAGAAAGAAACCTTTGTCTCACCTGCAGCCATGCAGGGCCATGAGGATGTGGGGTGGTTCTTCTTAGGGCTCAATATTTGAAAGTTGGTTACATTAGAGTGGTCCCTTGCTCTAAGTACCTTATTATAACACAGTCACTTTTATAAGATGGGTATGGTCATGAGTCCCATTACATTTTTGTAATGGTAATACTGCATATTATGTAATCCATTATAAATCGACCTCACTTATAACAGTACACTTTTATGTCTCCCACGAGCAACGTAATATTGAGGGTTCACTGTATAATGTATCCCATTATGAGGTGATATTATTTATAATACAATACACTTGTATGACTCCCTTAAATAACATTTTATTAAGGTTTGACTGTATAATGTATCCCATAATAAATGAACTTTACATATAACAATACATGTTTGCCTCCCTTGATCAACATTATATTGAGGACTCACTTTACAGTGTTTCCCAGTTTTAGGTGACATTACTTAAAACAATACACTTTTATGTCTCCCCTGAACAAATTAATGAGGGTTCTCTGTACAATGTATCCCACTTTAAGGTGACATTACATATAATACAGTACACTACTATGGCTCTCTTAAATAAAACTGTACAATGTATCCCAGTTTAAAGTGACTACTTATAATACAGTACATTTTTATATTTCCACTGAACAACATTATATTGAGGGTTCACTGTACAGTGTATCTTAATTTAAGGTGGCATTACTTACAATACAGTGCACTTTTATGTTTCCATTGAACAATATTATATTGAGAATTCACTGTAATATGTAGTCTATTATAAGGCAACATTATTTATAACAGTATATTTTCAAGTCTCCTTTGAATAGCATTATATTGAGAGTTCACTGTACAAAATATCCCATTACAGGATGACATGACTTACAACAATCCACTTTCATGGCTCCTTTGAACAACATTATATTGAGGGTTGACTGTATGATGCAGCCCATTATAAGGCAGCATTAATTATTTATAACAGTACTCTTTTTATGGCTCCATTGAACATTATTATATTGTGGGTTCATTTTATAATGGCTTCCTTGAACAGTGCTATAGTGAGGGATCATTGTAATGATGTAGCCTATTATAAAGTGAAATAACAGTATCCTTTTATGTCTCTACTGAACAGTGTTATAGTGAGGGATCACATTTGTATGTATCTTGATATATGGCAACTTCAGAAATAACTGTGCACTTTTTTATGGCTCCCTTGAACATTGTTATAGTGAGAGTGTATGATGTAGTCCATTATAAGGCAAAATAGCAGTACACTTTTATGACTCCCTTGAACAGCGTTGTAATGAAAGATGATGACTGTACTCTATGTAATGAAACTCATAATAAGGCAACCTCAGATACAAGATGGTACACTTTTTTAAGTACCATTGAACTGTTTTAGTGAGGGATCACTGCAGTTACTCAGACGTATTTTTTTAATAAAAATTTGGAAGCTTGCTCTGTGCTACCACGAGTTAGAGCATTTGCCTGTGATTCTACAGCTTTAGTCCTTTTTAAAAAACAGGTTGTACTTGTTCTACTGTGTGTGTGTTTGTGTGTGTATGCATGTGTATCAAATCATATCAGTGGGTGCAGAGTAAATCCAAACATTTCAGGAAGTGCATTGTTCACATTAATGTATATGTCACCTGTTTACCTGTATCATTAAAGCTATGTTGACCTACTTAGTCAGATTGATGAATAGGACCTTAACATTTTGGTTTCTAAATCCAGTGATATTTATTTCTGTGTTGAGATAGTTAAAGTGGAATTTTTCAAGCCCATGGGGCATGCCATTTTTTCTCTGTTTATTTACCTTGAATTTACAAAAACAAGTAGTCCTCATTATATTTGGTATTTTATTATTACAACAAGTCATAAACTACAATAATTAATATATTATTATCAAGTCTTAACATATTACAAGTCATATATTATTACAAGTTGTATACTAAAATAATTAATATATTATTATCAAGTCTTATCTTATTACAAGTCATATATTATTACAAGTTGTATACTACAATAATTTGGGGCTCCGAGTGGCCGAGTGGTCTAAAGTGTTCTCTGTCACGGATCACTGCCATCTCACCTCTGTCTGCGTGGGTTCGAGTCTCGGGCTCGGCCAATGTGGATATGTGAGAAAGCTTGCTGGTAGCTTCTCATGGGTTGGTGGTTCTTTCCGGGGTTTTCCCAGGTTCTTCCTCCGCCATTAATACCTGCCGCCATGTATAGCCTATCTTGTGCTGAAAAATGGCGTTAAACCCCATAACAACAACAATAACAACAACAACAATACTACAATAATTAATATATTATTATCAAGTCTTATCTTATTACAAGTCATATATTATTACAAGTCATATACTACAGTAATTAATATATTATTATCAAGTCATGTCATATATTATTACAGCAAGTCATATATTACATATACAAGAATATTAACTTGACTACATTGATAGCAGAGATCCAGGAAATAAATAAGTAATTGATAAGAAGTCATGGAAAAGAGTCACAGGACAGAAAGTCACAAGAGAAAAAGTCACAGTTACTAAGTATACAATCATGTTAGTTTTTCTTTAATGTAAGTCAAGTTAAAATCAACTGTTCTTTTAATTTATTATCATTATTATGAAACAGTTATTTTTCAGACAATAACAACTTTCCAAACTTGCTTTATCATTAACCAGCATGATTCAGTTTATATGATAATTTACAATAAAAAGAAATAAAACAAAACGTTCATTTGTCAACAATGGGGCAATTGCTTGTTCAGTTATAGCTCATCGAATAATGGTTATGTTTGTGCTAATATTACAGTCTAAACAAGAGCATTTTGGAATTCGGAATGTCTACCATGGAGTTACTGAAAATGTGTCCACGATACGGCTTCAATTGTTATTTGCTTGTTTTACTGTAAAGCTTAATCGCCTCAATCTTTACACAAGTACTATTTCTGTTCAGCTAATTGTATTTAGTATTGTAGTTTTTATCTGTAAATAGACAAGTTCTTTGTAACAAGACAAACAAAGGTTGTTTACATGGTATTGGTTAGAATAATCATCAGTAATGAGTGTGACATTTGATGTACCACACATTTAGACCTTTGTATTTGTGTTCAGAATGATTGGTACATTACAGTTTTCTTATACAGTGTATGATATGATATGTTTTAATGCAGTATTTTTTATTGACATTTCTATAAATGAAATAATACAATTATTTTACTTTTAAATTCTGTACAGTTTTACTTTTTCTTGTCCAAACTTGACTGTGACTCTTTTTTCTTATGTCTCTTTTATTCTGTGGCTTATTTCCCCATATAAATGTGTGACTTTTTACTTATGATTTTGCTTTCCATTACTTTTTTTCTGTTTCCTGATAGCAGGCAATAATAATTTGTAAATTGGTTTCATTGTGTGTGTGTGTGTGTGTGTGTGTATATATATATATATATATATATATATATATATATATATATATTCACAGGTAGTTTACATGCAATATTTTTACTATTATTCCTTGTTTAAAAATAGACATTGCTAAAAAATAGAATATAGATCATCCGTCAAACATACATAACTTCCTAACAAAACATGCATTAGAACTAAACATTAAAGTGACACATTGGGTTTCTTCTTCAACCTGGAGCCAGTGATTGTCTCTCCACATACACACATTTGTGACATACTGTATTTAATTTGTACTAGAATTCCCCAACAGTTTACTTTTTGTGACAAACTGCTTGTAAAATATTTTCTTTATGAGCTAAATAACTAAAGATTACATCCATAACTATTCTATTTTAAGTACTTAACATCTAATGAAAGAGCTACACATTTTGCAACAAATGTTCACAATACTAAATGTTTGCCTTTAATGGGAAACTTTTTGACAGTAATTTATTGGTAATCCATCCCACAAATAACAAGTTTCTTTAATTCAGTGGTATTTAGCAGTAAATTGTAATATACCACTGGATAACACCACATTTAACAGGAATCACAAGTATTAAAATCAACACTAAATACAAATGTACTTATATATCATAGCCAGGTGCCAGACAACAAAAAATAATTCATCAAGAGAATTTTGCAGAATTAAAATGCCATTCAGCATCTGGACTAAGATTTTCGCACATGGATTAGTTGATCTGTGCACATAATTAGCACATGAGATTATTTGATGTACGCACAGGATTAGCACATGGAGTAATTGATGTGTGCACATAATTAGCACATGGAGTAATTGATGTGTGCACATAATTAGCACATGAGATTATTTGATGTATGCACAGGATTAGCACATGGAGTAATTGATGTGTGCACATAATTAGCACATGGAGTAATTGATGTGTGCACATAATTAGCACATGAGATTATTTGATGTATGCACAGGATTAGCACATGGAGTAATTGATGTGTGCACATAATTAGCACATGGAGTAATTGATGTGTGCACATAATTAGCACATGAGATTATTTGATGTATGCACAGGATTAGCACATGGAGTAATTGATGTGTGCACAGGATTAGCACATGGATTAGTTGATCTTCTATACCACTGTATACAGGGAGAAGTAGCAGGGTAATGTAATCACTGATTTTTTTTTTAAAAACCCACACAAAATACATGTGTAATTTACATCCTTAAAATCACAGCTTATCCTCTCCATTTAAGTTGGAGATAATTTAAGGTAGCTAGCTATTTGGTTGGCAAATGTTAATCCACTTTCCTTTCAACTTAATGATTTAGTTCCAATAATAATAATAACCTGTAGGAGAATTATACAGACAAATATGATGGTAATGTCAGTGAATTTCCACATAGCTAAAGCCTCCAGAATGGATGTTTGCAACATGTGCAATGGCAGCAAATCTGCAGCTTGGAGCATTGATTTAAAAGATAGGGAATTTTATTGGATGCACACGTTACATTTTCTACAGCCAGTAGCAATTAAAATATAAATGGGAGGCCAGGCATTTCTAACCTAGCACCTGATTTTCACCTGGACATCAAATAGGATTGATTGTTTAGGTCAGTCATAAGTTGCTGCATATTTGACATTATGTATCTGTCTTTTTATTTTTGACTTTCTTTTTCTTGAATATGAGCACAAATACTTAACTTCTTCAGCTACATTTTTTTGTGTTGGTTCACGCTATTGAACAAGAAAAAGCCAAGGAAACATCATTTGATTTATTGTTAACAAATTCCCACAATTTAACCAGTTTCTATTGAAGTTATGCCAATACATATTTGATATTTTATATTTTATGATTCCTTTTGTCTCCAACCAATTTTTTTGGTCACTCAGGCATGATATGCATCATTTAGTAATTGCAAATTAGGGCAGTTATATATGTTTAAGAGATTGTGTTACTTTTGATTTGTGACACATTTATTTGAGTTTTATGGATATGTCAATATTGGATATTTTGTTGTCCTTGTTTGCTGTCAATACAAGTTAAATAATGTTGATAATTCATATAGCTCCATATTCAGGACAATACATATCAATTCCATTACCTACCATATGTGCTGACTTAGAAGTCCAATCCAGTTGCTAACTTCATAGACTGAGATCAGCTGTTGAATAACATAGAGGTAGATTTGGGTCTATGCAGTTTGTTAGCACTAATCAGTAGAACAATCAACATAGACCCTGATCTGCATTGTGCAAGAGCAGATCTGGTCTGTATTGTTGACAGTTAGACCAGACCAAGAAGCAAGATCATACAGTGCTAAAGAATTAGTGGGGGTGGTATTGCTGGACTACTTACACTGTCATAAATTTCAGACTTATGACAACACATGGAGTCTAACTTAAGAGATCAGCTATTGTGTCAAAATCTGTACCCAAAACAATAGGAATTTATTGTTTTTACTACT
Source organism: Sinohyriopsis cumingii (assembly GCA_028554795.2). Taxonomy (NCBI): domain Eukaryota; kingdom Metazoa; phylum Mollusca; class Bivalvia; order Unionida; family Unionidae; genus Sinohyriopsis; species Sinohyriopsis cumingii. Next base: position 40,186,298 of record CM068836.1, read on the forward strand.
TCTACAGTGTCATCCTTTTGAAACCTGACAGCCTCTAACCTTTTTGGACAAGCAATCGCAGTCTTCACTTTCTGTGACCCATGGTAAATTTTTCTTAGTCATAAGATGGTAAAATTGCTAATGCCATACTTTTGATGTACAATGTACAACTATTGCATTTCTTGCTTTACTTATTTTAAATCCATCCTTTTAAACCGTAAAACCTACCGTCTGCCCATTGTGAGTACCTTTTTTAGTAAACTTAATGCTTTGCATCAACATTCTCTTGTTGAATGCTGAGTGAGATGGAATAAAGTGCCTTGCTAACTCCACTATGGTAGCCAGCCTGGGCTGATCCAATGTTTGGATTCAAATCCCTAACCTTTTGGGAATTTGTTTAAGCATATTTTTTTATTGCTACAGGTTGACTCTTCCCCTGCTGTCAATAATAAATTGAAATGAATAGCAACACAGAATTCATGTGGTTTCAGTATGTAGACATACATCATTCATCTTGTATGGAATCTGGAAGTGAATTCCAGACCTAAATAAATGAGTTAGAATAAATTGTTACCTATTCTAAGACCAGTATTAATTCGAATACAATTATTTCTTTGTCAAAAAATATGCATCTTTGTCTCACCAACCAGGGGTAGTGCTTGTTGTGGGTTTAACATTAGTTTCCAGCATATGATAGGCATTACATGATGGCCAGAATAGCTGATGAAGGTAGAAACTGAGGAAAACCCAGGGAAGAACCACTGACCTGCCTGAAGCTACTGGCAAGCTTTCCCACATACCTACAGTGGCCAAGCCCAAGACTCAAACCCAAACAGGTGAGATGACAGTGAATGGTAAATGCAAGACCACTCAGCCACCTGGGTAGTGTTAGAAGGTCAGGCAGATAAAAAGGATAGAACACCATTTTCAGTATAATGACAGTAATACAATTTATGAAACTTTCTTCTATCTGTTAAGGTAGGCCAATGAGTTTTTTTAAATATAAATTATACAACATGATACATTTCTAGTAAGACCAGTCACCATTCTCCCTGCTTTTAATTGTGGTTTTCAACCCAGCTGGTTGTAGACCAGCAGTGCTTATGGGATGGTATGTTGTCCATCCTGTCTGTCTGTTAGCACAAGTTTGTTTTTATTGCTATGTTTTCATTGTTACTTCTCTGAAACTACTTGTAGGATTGCCTTGAAACTTTATATATACATGTATATATGCACACACACACACACATTGAAAATGGTGCTGCTTGGACATCCACTATATCTGCCACAGTGGCCATCTTGAACATTTTGTTATTGTTGCTTCTCCAGAACAAATGGTGAAATCAGCATAAGGCTTTCACTAAGAGACTTCTTATGATGTCTATCTAGTTTGTCCTAAATGAAATGGTGCTGATCTGATGTCCAATATGGCCACCACATTGGCAATCGTTAATGCTACTCCTACAGAATGGATGGTCATATTGACATGTGGTTTTGACTAAAGACTTTTTATGATGTTCAGTTGGTCTCAGGAGTGTAGTACTGTGGGAACACTTGAGAATGGCATTCCCTTACTTTTTTGCATGTTCCCTTACCTTTTTTGTGCCATTATCCCGCTACATCTGAGTAACATGTGTTTCCTCACTTTATTGAGCACTAAACCACTGGTTTGTCCAAAACTAAAATGGTGCCAATATGGCCGCCATGTAACCATTTTGAAAATCTTGTTATTCTACTTTGTGTGAAAGGATGGTCATATCAAAATGGGGTTTTCACTAAAAGACTTTTTATGATGTCTGGTTGGTTGCACTCTGTTATCTTGCATATGGCTTGATGTTTAAATAAAAGACTTCACTTTTTTTGCTGGTCATGCTGGCTTTAAAAAAAAGACCTTGTATATTTTAGGTATTGTGAAAGAAACTTTAAACCCCTTAATTTTGTTGCATGATTGTTGGGTGTAATATGTGTTCAACCTCTAGTCATGTCCAGTTGGTGCTAAACAAAAATGGAGTCAATCTGACGTTCAGAATGGTTGCAATAGCAGCCATCTTGGAAATCTTGTTATTGCTACTTGTCATGAATGGATGGTCATACCAGCATGGGGTTTTCACTGGAAGGCTGCTTATGATGTCTAGCTTGTCACCAATAAAAAAATTGCCAATCTGACCTCTAAAATGGCAGCCATCTTAAAAATCTTATCAGAACTCTGATTGAACAAAAGCTATATTGATGTGGGTTTCTCACCAAAGACTAGTGTTACAGTTTAAGAGTATTCAACCAAATAGCCATCCTATACAGCAGTGGTTCCTAACCTATTTTGTCTGCTACCCTAAAAATATTTTGCTGATCCTAATGATCCCTTTCCCATATTTTGATAACTTTTGCCACCCTAAAAAAAATCCTGGTGACCTGCCAGAAATTCCTCACCAACCACTGCTATACAACATAGCATATTCTAGTATGGACAAGATGTATGTACAATATATCCTTTCATCTTAACAATATATATAAGTATTTTCAAGGCAGTTGTCATTTTTGAGGCTGATAGAACTATGTTATAAGTATATTTGGTTTAGTTGCCTACACTACCAAAAGTTGCTCCAAGATACGTATGGTAGTAAACAAAAAGAGAATTTCAATTTTGAATTTTAGTTCATGAAAACTGAACTCTGGCTTTCACAAGACTAACATTAACTCCGTGTTAGTTGGAATGAAGTCATCCAATCACTGCCTTGACCAATCATTAATCATTTGTAAAATTGTACATGTATTAGGTACATATTCAATTTTGCAAGTATTATTTGATGAATATGTTAGACATTTATGATTAGTGAGTCTCACTACATTCAAGAGGTCATCACCAATATTATATCTGGTTATGAACCCGTCATGCTTACCACTGTACCACCATGGTAAATTTTCACACATCTTTCATCAGATTACCAAAAAAGGATGTTTTAGATTTATTTCAGCCAGTTAGAGAATTTTAGAATATATCTATTTTGCTAAATCTAAACAAATATCCCCATGTCCACACAAAGTCTCTGTATTTCTGCCACCCCCAACGTTTTTCTGGATAACCAGTCATCTAGCCATTTTATGTAAGCATGAAGGACCTAGTATACTAAATTTAGCACTGTGGTGTCATTGCCTTACCTTTGTCTAGCATCAGATGAAAGTGAGGCCTTGTCTAGATTTCTCTGCTGAACAAATAAATGCTAAAATGTTTGTTTGACTGACATAATCATGTACATGTGCCTTGATATTTTGGAAGCTGATTATTGATGGTTAGAAATGTGTAAGATTGATATGCAGTTTTATTATGGATAGGTAAGATCAGGGCATTTCTCTTTAATATAATGGAACACTAATATTACATAAATATTTTACCAAATTTTGTTGGCAATATTACCTTTTTGCTATTTAATCATGAAAAATTATGAAGTTCTTTAATTTGATCCTTTGTAACTCTAATGTCAAAGTGCTATTGTCAAAAGCCAAACAATTTTATATTAGCAGCTGTCACTTTGAAGTGGCTTATTTGTTATGTACCTCACAAATGCAACATGCTATGGTTAAAAGGTTTATGTGAAGTTTTGCAGCTCAGTTATATTTGATGCCCTTTATGGAGATGGTGATACAAATTTCTGCCACTTGATTTAGACAGAAAAGTATCCAGGTATTATATTTGAAATATTGGTCTTAGATAGCATCTGTCAGTCACCTGTTGAATAACAGAGATTCCAATGGATCTAACAAATTTGATTACCAAACAGGTGTGAATCATTACATAATTTAGTGGCCAGTGAAAAGCTTGCCCAAGAGAGTATGGCAACCAGTAAATTTGCTTTGTAGCATGTATGAATTCATTTTGTAATGACTTTAACATTTTTCATCCAACATTTATGAAATTTTCAGAAAGTACTTACCAATCTTGTTGCAATAACTGGAAAAGTTTTCAAAACCAAAAATGCTAGTCTGAAAGAATTAGATATGCCAATAAGAATTAAGTAGGTGGAGCATTTTACATCTGTCAGATGACTCAATTAGATAATCTATTAGAATCTCATACATTGCTTGGTGCACATTTCAACTAATAATAGATATTTTCACAGTAGATGTTTCATCAGATGATGTTAGTAAATACTGTTAAACCAGTCTGAAGTTGCAGTTGTACTGTTACATATATTAAGTAATGCTGGTAGTATAAGCAGTGATGTGAGAGGCAAGGGAAGTACACAGTGATATTTGTGGCAAGGGCAAAATTGCTAACAGTGATGTGAGAGGCAAGGGCAATACACAGTGATATTTGAGGCAAGGGCAATATTGCTAACAGTGATATGAGAGGCAAGGGCAATCCACAGTGATATTTGAGGCAAGGCAATAATGTTAACAGTGATGTAAGAGGCAAGGGCAGTACACAGTGATATTTGAGGCAAGAGCAATATTGCTAACAGTGATGTAAGAGGCAAAGGCAATACACTGATATTTGAGGCAAGGGCAATATTGCTAACAATGATGTTAGAGGCAAAGGCAATACCTCTAGTAGTGGTGTTAGAGACATTTTTAAAGCCCTACTCTAATAGATCACACACACATACATCATAAAACTGTCAGCCCACTAGTCTTGCTGTCACAGGTGGTAGTGACTTGGTCATAAATCTAGCCAGCATGTCTGGTTAATTAACATCTACCAGGTCAAAACAGGTATTTTACAGTATTTCTAGTGGAAGGCATAACTTGGAATTTGGAATTGTACATTCTGGGATTTTGATCTGTTAAGGTAAGTTAACGCCACATAGATATGCATGCATGTAACAATGGTCCCACATGCAAACAATACACTTGCAAACTATACACATTCAAACAATACACATGCAAGCTATGTAACAGCAAAATTGAACTTAAATATAAAAAAATTGTAACTGCTTCATACTAGGATTGAACCACAAAAATAAATAGGTTAGCTTCACAAATGGGCCAAATTTCAAAGATCTTAAAAGATTTGGTATGTGTTTAAATTTAGGAGTTTGGAGTCTGAATTCATTTTTAGCCTCAACAAAACTGTTTAAACACAAAAATTAAACCAATTGCTCAGGTTAATCTAGTGTTACTTAATTCCAATTGAGGTTTGAATTAAGAAGTTGTTGGCATGGTCTTTTTTATTTGAATCCCAAAATAGATGCCAGTAGATGTTATTGAATTAATATAAGATGGTATTTCATTTTGGTTGTTTTGAATCTGAGTTAAGTTTTTGTATGCTAAGATTATTTAGTGAATATGGGGTCAGATGTTAGATCAAGGTTTGTGCCATTTGATGGAATCATGTGCAGAAACAAAATGATAAATCCACATTACATATTCAAAAAATTGCCTAAGCACATGATTCAATATGTGCTTAAATTAGAAACTGTATCCTATTGTATCATGTGGTGTCACTCAGTTTCAGACTGAATCAGTTAACTGCCTTATTAGCCATGTATTATTCTGAGGCTACCTAATTTTGTCTGGTATATGCTTTCATCATGATCTCAGCAAGGTATTGATGTGACAGTTCATAAACCCATCTTATGTTTTTAGTATTACATGTTCTAGCAAGTCATTGCATCTCACAAGTTTTTAATGTTAGGTGCCTGCATTAACATAGCCCTACCTGAATGTTTTATAACAGTTTGCGGTAGACATTTTATCATCGAGCTTTATAAGAAATCAGAATTTGTACATTGAGCAGGTAGGTCCATCCACCAATCCACTTAAGTTTTTAGTTTTAAGGTAATTTTTCCAAGTGAGAACATTTGTGAGGTGTCCCCTTAATGTATGGTGCTCTTATTATGTAACCCATATCACTGCACTGCACTGGATGACATCTGATACTTGCCAGGTCTTTGATCATTAAATTCCAGTTTAAAATTCCTGTCTAATAGCTAATTCTTGTTTCTGGGTTGACTGTATGCACCTGAGCAATGTTCAAATCATTATTTTGTCATATTGTTGCATGCACTGCCTGCATTTTAGTCATTAATTATAGTTTATAGTTTTTGCCCTCATTTATCTAGAAATATATTTACATTAAATTGTTTGGATTTGACTATGGCAGCCTAGTAGTTAATGTGATGGACTTGTGACCAGAAGGGTGTGGGTTCAAATCCATACTAATGGATCACCCCTGGAGAGCTACTTTTTTTCATTCCTGGCCACGAACTTTGCTCAGATTGCCTTGGTACTGAATAACCTACTTGTATCGTGGTGTCATAAAACACCTTACCAACCAAACTGTTTCTTTCTGTCTGCCCCTACATCCATCTGTCCATCACATTTAATTTCTGCACCATAACATACTTAATTATCATTGGATTTCAACCATTATATCTGTTGTACTGCTTTATATTGACTGGGTCTTTGATTAGTTTAGTTGTCAGCATTCTTCCTTATCATTTAGTGGAATTCTAGCCTCGGATTATCACCCCCCACCCCAACTTAATGTTTCCACATTTAACAGAGTCATAACCCCCATCCCAACTTGTTTCCACATTTAACAGTCATTACACCAGCTAATCAGTCACCTCTGTCTGCGTGGGTTCGAGTCTCGGATTTGGCCAATGTGGGTATGTGAGAAAGCCAGCCAGTAGCTTATCATGGGTCGGTGGTTCTATCCAGGATTTTCCCCAGGTTCTTCCTCCACCATTAATACTGGCTGCCATGTATAGCCTATGTGTGCTGAAAAATGGTGTTAAACCCCACAACCACACACCACCAGCTAATCAGACTACATACTTTCAATTTGACACAATAACATATTATTGGATTGCAGCCAAATTTGTTATACAGCTTGAGTTTCACCTTTGCCAGGTTTGTCAACATTCAGCATGCTTTAGCAGAGGTTTGACCCAATAATTGTTTGACCCACTGACTTTTTTCTGCAAAATAACTCCCTTAAACTAAATTTATACACAGTTTGATAGGTCTCATGTCTGGGTTGTATTGTCAGTAGTCTACATCACCGTCTTTTAGTTTATTTAATGCCCCTAATAGACAGAGCCATTTTTGATTTTCAGCAAAGTTTGGGAGACAGATAGATACTAATAGGGTCTTTACTAAAGTTGATATCTGTATTCGGAATCACTATGTAATGGATTAAAGCCCCTAATTTGTCAAACTCATTCATTTTCATCTCAAAACAATACCTCAATTAATCATAATCCAGTTTCAATCAAATTTGATATGCAGACTCCTGTCAGTTTAAATAAATAAATTTCCTTTGTATGAAGGCCAGAGCAGATTAGTTCTTCAGCTAATTGGGTTACTCTCTATAAATAGAGTCATTATTATTATTATTATTATTATTATTATTGTTATCATCATTATTGATGAAAGCTTTCAGTTGTCAGCATCCTATGTTATTTAGCCAAGTTATAGATAGTGTCAGACTAACCAACTTTCTTTTCTGATCCATAACCACCTTGGTATGCAGTTTTATGTTGAAGTCATCTTGCTCAGCTATTCCCTAGTTACATGTGAATACTATACTTTCTCAATTTTCTTAGCACGCATCCGAGCAACTTTGTAGGTCACAATCTGCTTTCTCATATACTTCATACTTTCAGTTTTCCATATTAATTTTTTGGGAATATAGTGCAGGTCACTTAAAAATCTGTTCCATTTATTTTACTGTCTAGTTGACTCTGTATATGCATATAAAGATTGTCATGGTTGATATTAGATAATACTGAGCAAAACTGGGAGCGTACTTATAATTAGATAAATTTAGTAAAAGACAGGAATCAGAATAGATAGCATATTTCTTATCTTCTGAATTCTTGATTTTCCCCCCAAAAATTTAATGTCCACTAATCATCTGGACCACTCCAATGGCGTAAGTGGTCATAGCATCCACCTCGGATTCGGAAGGTCAGGGGTTTTAACCCCATTTGAGTCATACCAAAGACTTATACAAATGGTACTAACATCTGCCTCGCTGGGCACTCTGCATTGAGAGGTTAGTGTTAGGACTGGTCGGCCTGGTGTCATGATAATGTGACTGGGTGGGACATCATGCTACAGGTTTGCGGCATGATGCCCCAGTGCTAGACATCACTATAAACTGCCACACTGCAGACATTGTAGCAATATGACTGAAAACTTGTTAAAGCTACATTAAAAATCCAAATGACATGCACACCAAAAAACATGTGACTTATCTGTCCTGTTGTATAGATATGACATCACTTTTCAAATTGTTTTTCTAGTGTAAATTTTCTAAATTGATCTAGGGTCAGATTCAGTTTACAAAGTACATGTTTATCATAAGATAAATTGTACACTTATTTACAAATTGTTTGACTAATCTATGTACTGTGAAAAATATCCTTCTCAGGGTAAAAAAGTTGGTAGGAATTTCAGTTCTTTTGCCAGACTGATACAGTACATTGCTGTATCAATGAGACAACATTGTCCGTTAATAATATTAATACATTTGAATGCGATTGATTTGGACAGATTCATAGAGGTAGGAGGGTGACATGTTGAAAGCATTAAAGAATGCTTGCCAAAATTTATGCTCCAAGTTCTTTAAGGTACATGTTGAGTCACAATGCTGACCATTTTGTTTTGGGGTTTGTTTTGCTTTATATTTTTTGTTGTTTTTGTTTTAACTGCACTTTTTAACATACAGTATCATGTAGAGAAAATGAGAAAATGTTTATCAACTTTGGCTTCAGATGGTCACAAAACTTGTATCTTTTGTACCATATATATCTGCTTATAAGTAGAGTCTAGCTGCAAATAAAAAAGATCCCAATCTGCGGCGGCAAAATGCACCTGCAGATCAGGGTCTGTGTTGTTTATTCTACTTGCTCCTAACAAACTACACAGACCCAGATCTGTTGGCACATTATGTGATGGCAGATCTGAGTCTGTGCAATTTGCAGTTGGACTCTTGTAAGCAAATATATACAGTAAATCTACCAACTTAAACATCAGTGTAATCTAAGAAGGTGAGTGACCTGTTGTTTAACAAAAGGATTATGATTGACAATCATTTGGATCAATTTTTCTTCCATAAAACTTTTGCATTTGTGCACAGATGAATAAAAAATCAATTAAAGCAATAATCCTGTACCTTCTCATTTATGTATTATCAACTTTATCAGAAGGCTGATGTCAGGTGAACAGTCTGCTAAATTATTACACATATGTTTCTAACCAATATATCAAGTGTGATTTACCTAGTTGTCAAGCTCATGAAATGTTTCTCACCCAAAAGCCAATGGTCACCTTGACATGAAGCCAAAAAAGTCGAGGTATGCTTTCATATTCAGGTGGAATAGACATAGACTGGTATACATCTGTACATAGCTGCTTAATGTTTCCAAAGTCATGGTACCAGTATTTCTTGTAAATATGAAATTCATAGTACAGTACTAGAATGGACTAATATGGATACAGTGAGGAAGACTGGTATAAGTGTTGTCGCCACTAGAGTTTGTTGATAACAATACAATGTGGAAGACTAGTTGAGTGTTTTTGTCACCTTTGGTGGGTAGTTTTTCAGTTAGGTTTGTTAATAAAGCTTTTCTAGTGCATTGACTTGTCAAGAATTGCTTAGTCTCAGTTTAACTGGATCTTCTTTGTAAACAAAACCTTCACTACAATAACTCAAGTTTGTGGTTCACTGTGCGCAAGGAGAACTGAGAGGACTAGCAAAATACCCTTGATCATGTTCAACAGTTAACACTCAGAAGTGTCCAAGTTTTGTGGAGATTCCATGGATATAACTTCTGAATGGATTTTCTCTCAAATGGTTAATTATCACTTGATTTTATTGCTACTTTCTGATGGTTTCTTTGTTTGATTGATTGATCAACTTGAATTGTACTATTAATACGGTGTGCACGTTAGTGTATGTGTAATTGGAGCATACAAAAAGAGCAGGTTGTATTCAAGTAGGTTTTTTTTAATGGCTATTTTATTACATTATTTATCCAATGATAAAGCTTAGAGAAAAAGTGGGAAAGGGATTATCATCAAGCATGGGAGCATCCTGTATGATGCCATATATACTCGCTTGTCATCAAGCACTGGAGTATCCTGTATGATACCATATATACTTGCTTGTCATCAAGCACTGGAGTATCCTGTATGATACCATATATACTTGCTTGTCATCAAGCATGGGAGTATCCTGTATGATACCATATATACTCGCTTGTCATCAAGCATGGGAGTATCCTGTATGATACCATATATACTTGCTTGTCATCAAGCATGGGAGTATCCTCTATGTTACCATATATGCTCGCTTGTCATCAAGCATGGGAGTATCCTGTATGATACCATATATACTTGCTTGTCATCAAGCATGAGAGTATCCTGTATGATACCATATACACTCACTTGTCATCAAGCATGGGATTATCCTGTATGATACCATATATACTTGCTTGTCATCAAGCACTGGAGTATCCTGTATGATACCATATATACTTGCTTGTCATCAAGCATGAGAGTATCCTGTATGATACCATATATACTCACTTGTCATCAAGCATGGGACTATCCTGTATGATACCATATATACTTGCTTGTCATCAAGCACTGGAGTATCCTGTATGATACCATATATACTTGCTTGTCATCAAGCATGAGAGTATCCTGTATGATACCATATATACTCGCTTGTCATCAAGCACTGGAGTATCCTGTATGATACCATATATACTCGCTTGTCATCAAGCATGGGAGTATCCTGTATGATACCATATATACTCGCTTGTCATCAAGCATGGGAGTATCCTGTATGTTACCATATATACTCGCTTGTCATCAAGCATGAGAGTATCCTGTATGATACCATATATACTCGCTTGTCATCAAGCATGGGAGTATCCTGTATGTTACCATATATACTCGCTTGTCATCAAGCATGGGAGTATCCTGTATGTTACCATATATACTTGCTTGTCATCAAGCATGAGAGTATCCTGTATGTTACCATATATACTTGCTTGTCATCAAGCATGGGAGTATCCTGTATGATACCATATATACTCGCTTGTCATCAAGCATGGGAGTATCCTATATGTCTTTTATTATGTAAAATTTACCAGCCATAGCCATTTTAAGATTAAGTTAGTTGCTAATCATGGTTGAACCAAAAGATTTCATTCTATTTGGCGTGAGCATATGTCGAGCCTGCCAGAGTATGTGTAAAGAGTAAAACTTGGGTAGCATGACGTGCATTATTTATCCAGATTTTTTTCTCTGTAAACCAGGGAATGTATTCAAAGATAAAATTATGGGGTCATTATTATATAGTTCCTTCCTTCAAAAAGTAACACTTTCACATTTCACACAGAAGATAAAGATAATGATGGAGTATTATGGGTATAGACTATTATGGGTATTAGTAGGTGTTAATGATATATATCTCTGGGATCTCCCAGGGCTGGAATTCCTAATTAGCTAGGTTCTTAACTTTTGCTAAGGAGCAGATGTTACTTTAAGTAAAAGCTAAATTCTTGGTAGAAAGCAGAATGTTACTTTTGTTATTTACCATGTTAATTTTAACCATTGGCACTCAATATGAATGCTTAGCATTTTTTTAAAATCACTTTTGAAATCTCCATGAGCAATAAAAAAAAAAAAAATGGTGGAAAGCAACAAAAATATTAAAAGAAAGCATGGTCTGTCTTCGAACCTTTATGTCTGGTAACAAAAATAAGAGGAAACTTAAAATTATTCGAAAACTTTATTTATTTAATAGTTTAATTTTTTTATGTATATTCCAAAGGTATTTGTAGTGCAGAAAAACATAGAAGTAGTGAGTCTTTTTCCAGAGCTATAATAATTTGAGTATACAGCAGACTGTTAATACGATGCTTTTCTTCCCACCCAATGTTTGTACAGATAAAATAATCAGAATGAGTAATCACGTGATGCCCAAGTGCTAGACATCACTGTAAACTGCCACACTGCAGACATCGTAGCGATATGACTGAAAAGTTGTTAATGCTACGTTAAAAATCCAAATCACACACACACCCTATATGCTTATACATGTACATCATACACCAGCTGCAAATGGTATAGATTTCAATATGCCATCATATTCTGTGCAGGCAGAGCAAGGTTAATGATTTCACATAAACAGCATAGACTCTGAATGGCTGCTGCATTATGTGATATGGCAGATCTAGGTTTGTGCAGTTTTGTTGTGGGCCTTGGACATGACTCGATACACTATTAGTGAACACCATTAGCAAACTTTCATATAGGTACATACAAAAATTAAACAAAGAAGACCCCTGGGGGCTAATATGCTTGAGCATAATACCCTCAAATACTCACACAAAAAAAACTTTCCAAACTCTGAAGTACATATCATAGTACAAAATGCCAGACCACTGGTGGCTATGGGACATAATATACAACAGTTGTTTGCATTAAATTACCCACTCATCAGAAATCTAGGTTACAAATCTATTATACAGCAGTCAAGGCATAATTTTCATACAGTACCTGTAATTAACACCTATGATTTATGCCTCTATTATGGTTTCAGGTTTCAAGAAGATTCCACATGGACACTAAACATTCACTTGACCATGGCTTGAAAGTAGATCACTGGTGAGTTGTGTATGTAAAATGTTAAAGTGGCTGGTAAATGAAATACATGGATATATAGATTACTGAAAATATTGAAGATGGGGAAACTGGCTGGACATGCAAGGTGACCATTGATAGCTGACTGTTACAGTGAAGGGGAATATAATGTAAATGAGCAGTACCTAAGGTAATCATATCAGAACACTGGCAGGCAGTTGACAGTCATTCTTGCAGCAGTTGTTCTGAATTTGATTATTTAGTAGAAAAAAAGAAACAAAAATTGGTCATTATTTTTTATTCGTAATCACAGTAGTTAGTGTTACATGATGGATTATATCAGACGTACACAGGGTGGTTGAATGTTTCTGACAGCCAACATCTCAATACTTTTATTGCATTATTCATTTCTTTTTTGCAGTAAATTACCATTCACTGCACTATTCATTTCTTGTTTGCAGTAAATTACCATTCACTGCATTATTCATTTCTTGTTTGCAGTAAATTGCCATTCAGTGCATTATTAATTTCTTGTTTGCAGTAAATTACCATTCACTGCATTATTCATTTCTTGTTTGCATTAAAATACCATTCACTGAGATCAGAGATTGGACTTTTTATTAATCTTATTTTTATCAGTAAGTGAATATCCTTTCTGACCTCATTATTTTGCATTTTTGAAGAATCTTTCTTTTGAAAGACTTAATTTATTTTAAAAATCCGCAGTGCCATCCATATAGGTGCTAATCCTGGTAGTATTTTAATAGGTTGGTTTAGAAGCATACATCTGAATGTCATAAATATATACCATCATATACCTCACATGAGACTGCAAAAAGAATAGACTTGTTCTGCTGGAAGAGCACCGCTCCGGTGGCCTAGTGGTTAGAGCGTCTGCCTTGGACGCAGGAAGTCATGGGTTCAATCCCTGGCCGAGTCATACCAAAGACTTACAAAAACGGTACTAACAGCTGCCTCGCTTGGCGCTCAGCATTAAGAGGTTAGTGTTAGGACTGGTCGGCCCGGTGTCAGGATAATGTGACTGGGTGGGACATCATGCTACATGTCTGCAGCATGATGCCCCAGTGCTAGACATCACTATAAACTGCCACATTGCAGACATGGTAGCGATATGACTGAAAAATTGTTAAAGCTATGTTAAAAATCCAAATCACATCACATCACATCTGCTGGAAGATCACCATCTTTGATGTTCACCTGATGGTTTGCTTTGTCAGCTTTTTTAAAGGCACTTCAAACAGGTTATTGACTATATCAAGGCAAGAAAATGGGACTTGGGTGCCTTTCCCAAAGACACAAAGAGATAGCCTGTCTGTGCTTTCCTGGGTGGGTATTGATCGCACTACCCTTGCATTGCAAGTCAGCTACTCTAACACTTAGCTAATGCAGCTCCCTTTCACTTGAAACCATCAAATGATCAACAGTACAGACCCAGACCTGCAAGTACATGAAGTGATATTTAATTTAGGTCTACATTGTGTGTAGTTGGGTACATATTACATACCAACTATTTATGTCACTAATGCTTGAATAGATCAGATCCTGAAACTTTATTTTCTGTTATTGGTCCGTATAATCAATTCTTGGTCATTCTATGTTCTTGGTCACTCTGATATGTTCTTGGTCACCCAGATATGTTCTTGGTCACTCTGATATGTTCTTGGTTACTCCGATATGTTCCTGGTTACTCTGATATGTTCTTTGTCACTGATACATTCTTGGTCATTATGATATGTTCTTGCTGACTCTAATATGTTCTTGGAAATTCTGATATGTTCATGGTAACTCTGACATGTTCTTGGTCACCTTGATATGTTCTTGGTTACTCAGAAATGTTCTTTGTCATTCTAATGTTCTTTGTCACTCTGATTTGTTCTTGGTCACTTTGACATGTTCTTAGTCATTCTGATATTTTCTTGGTGACTCAGATATGTTATTGGTCACTCTGTTTTGTTTGTGGTCACTCAGATATGTTCTTGGTCACTCTGATATGTTTTTGGTCATTCAGATATGATCTTGGTCACTCTAGCATGATCTTGGTTACTCTGATATGTTCTTTGTCACTTTGATATGTTCTTGATCACTTTGATATTTTCTTGGTCACTGATATGTTCCTGGTCACTGATACCGGTATGTTCTTGGTCACTTTGATATGTTCCTGGTCACTGATACCGGTATCTTCTTGATTACACTGCTATGATCTTGGTCACTCTGTTATGTTCTTGGTCACTCTGATATTTTCCTGCTCACTCTAATATGATCTTGGTCACTCTGATTTAATCTTGGTCACTCTGATATGTTCTTGGTCACTTTGATATGTTCTTGATCACTCTAATATGATCTTGATTACACTGATATGATCTTGGTCAGTCTGTTATGTTCTTGGTCACTCTGATATGTTCCTGCTCACTCTAATATGATCTTGGTCACTCTGATTTAATCTTGGCCACTCTGATTTGATCTTGGTCACTCATATGTTCTTGCTCACTCTGCTATGATCTTGGTCACTCTAATATGATCTTGGTCACTCTGATATGTTCTTGGTCACTTTGACATGTTCTTGGTCATTCTGATATTTTCTTGGTGACTGAAATATGTTATTGGTCACTCTGTTTTGTTTGTGATCACTCAAATATGTTCTTGGTCACTCTGATATATTTTGGTCACTCTAATATGATCTTGGTCACTAACATGATCTTGGTTACTCTGATACGTTCTTTGTCATTCTTATGTTCTTGGTCACTCTGGTTTGTTATTGGTCACTTTGATATGTTCTCGGTCATTTTGATATGTTCTTGATCACTCTGCTATGATCTTGGTCACTCTGATATGTTCTTGGTCACTCTGTTATGATCTTGGTTACTCTGATATGTTTATGTTCACTTTGATATTTTCTTGGTCACTCTGATATGATCTTGGTCACTTTGATATGCTCTTGATCACTCTAATATGATCTTGATTACAATGATATGATCTTGCTCACTCTAATATGATCTTGATTACAATGATATGATCTTGCTCACTCTAATATGATCTTGATTACAATGATATGATCTTGCTCACTCTAATATGATCTTGGTCACTCTGATATGTTCTTGGTCACTCTTTTATGATCTTGGTTACTCTGATATGTTTATGTTCACTTTGATATTTTCTTGGTCACTCTAATATGATCTTGGTCACTTTGATATGCTCTTGATCACTCTAATACGATCTTGATTACAATGATATGATCTTGGTCACTCTAATATGGTCTTGGTCACTTTGATATGTTCTTGCTCACTCTAATATGATCTTGGTCACTCTGTTATGATCTTGGTCACTCTGATATGTTCTTGGTCACTCTGATACGTTCTTGGTCACTTTGAAATGTGCTTGATCATTCTAATATGATCTCGGTCACTCTAAATGAAAAGGTATGGAGACAGTATTTCAAAATTTGTGGTCAAGTCAGTAATGAAATTTGATCTTAATGGACATTATGTTGTCTTTTTATTCTTATCTTTATTATTCTTTACCTTTAAATTACTGGGGCCCTGTTTTTCTTTAGTGTCATGCACCAGCATTTGTGACTACTTTTTTATGATCTGTGACATAGAGAGTTGCCTTTTTGATGCTTCTGTTGGCCATAACACCTTTGTTAAGTTTGTCAATAAATGCCAAGTTTTCATTCACTCTTTGTGGCAGGTTCAAACAGTTGTGTGGCACACTTTTACACCAGAAAAAAGGTTAGTGTGGTATATATTTCACTCATTAGTGATTTGGCTTTATTTTAAGTAAACTTCCCATGCACTGTTAGCTATTAGCAGTATGCTAATTAACCTGTATGTTAATGTGGATATATATATATATATATATATATATATATATATATATATATATATATATATATATATATATATATATATATATATATATATATTGGTGAGTCCAACAATTTCCTCTCAAAAGTTGGTCATGTTGACTTTGGTATTTACTTAAATTGGTTTTTAAGGAAATTCATTGATTCCAAGGGCATATTTGTTCTTGGAACACTTTTTCTTTTCATCCTTAGATATAACTCAATATCATATCCTTATTTTCAAGTATTCCTTAAAATACCTTTATCCTCATATAATTGTTGAATCCCCACCCCCACATTTACTATATTCCTTCAAATTGCATTATGTCCATTTTATTTCTGTACCTAATTATTTCCTGCTTTCTGTCACAAGATTATTTTTTATCATGCTGTCTAGTACATCCTGAGGTTTACATCCTGGCTTACTCATCACACACAGCCATTATCTTAGCACATGTTATTTATGGAAGAAATTGACCATGCCTCTAACTGGTTCTAAATGAAATATTCTTTGCAGAGAGATTGAAATTAATCTTTAAAATGGGTGGCAGCATTTGGAAGCAGGAGAATTTTGTAAATAACTTGGGCAATGGACAGTCTATATATTCATTACATATTGATAATTTGTGATGAAAGCAACAATAGCCACTAGCCTTCCCATTTCTGATACTGTTACTTTGCCTGAAAAATCTTCAAAATGTTACCTGGATTAGTTGTATTGGTGCCCCGGGTAGCTGAGTGGTCTAAAGCACACGCCTTTACCAATCATTACCATGTCACCTCTGTTGGCGTGGGTTCAAGTCTCAGGCTCAACCATTGTGGGTATGGGAGAAAACTTGCCAATAGCTTCCCATGGTTTGGTGGTTCTTACCTGGGTTTTCTTGGGTTCTTCCTCCACCAGTTATACTGTCCACCATGCTGAAAAATGGTTTAACCCACAACAACAACAAGAAGTTTCGTCTATCATGAGAGAGAGATACTGTTAATTTTTTAACATATCGTGGGTTTTAAAAAGAGGTTTGCAGCCATAAATTCTTTAGAATTTTTTAAAATACAAAATACGACAAACTTCATACTTTTAGCCTCCATTCCCAGGAAGTGTTTTTTTGTTTGAAAAAATAAAAAAAATATGTTTTCATGAAAAATTGCCAGTTGAAATATTTTCTTGCATAAATTTACAGGCCTAAAATTTAACATAAATTTCTTGTTAACCAGAAGGACATATAGATTGAGAAATTTAATATTTCTGCCGACTCTTCACTATTCCTTCACACAAAACACCGATGACAACATAAACTTCTGTTAACCATCAGATTGCTGAAATTTGGAAAAGTACTAGTCCAACTGGAAATTTACTAGCCTTGGGCTAGCCAACAACTGCTAATTTTAATCCAGATTTTCTTTGTGTCATACTTGCCTAGAAATATTGTTATTATTTAATTCTGTCCCTTTTAAGCAAGACTTTTGGCTCACATGGTCATAACCCCAGTGGAGCTTGTGGTATAGTTCTGCATTCTTTGTGCATTGTGCATCATCATTTGCTGATTTAATGTTCTGAAGAAAATACTTGAGCAGTTGCAACCTAATTGTGCACAGAGCATCCTGGCTTGAAGGTTTTTGAAATTTATACAGATGATGTTGATAAGCCATCAGTTATGGCCACTGTTACGAATCATAGAGAAACCTTGAAATGACTTTGAAAAATCCACTGAATTTTTATAAAAAATTTAAAGAAAGCGTCCTGACAATTTCAGTTTCATGTAAAGAACAGTGATAAGATATTAAATGTGGCCTCCATTACTAATAATAAAAAATCTTGTGACAAAACTCAGAACCTGCTGAACAGTTTGACCAAATTTTACATGGCGAATCATGGCACGAAGAGCTTTCATGCTTGTACAAATGATGCCAGTCTACTGTCAAATATGGCTGCCGTTATTAAAAATTGAAAAACAAATTTTTCACAAATAACTGCAGAACAGAATTTGAATAACATTTTACAAAAAGAATCGTGAGACAATGGACAATCAAAATAAACTGCTGGAATAAAGAACTTTCAGATTTTTTCAAATCATGATGCTAATTTGGTGTCAAATATGACTGCAACAGACTGTTGCAAAAAGTAAAATGTCAAAAGTCTTTTTTCTTCCAAAAGGTTCAACCAAATGTGACCAAATTTGACAGATAACATCCTGTTGGAAGTTCTTTTGAGGTTTTTTGCAAATTTCTGTCATACAGCTGCCATTACTAAAATAGAAAAACTTTTTTGAGACCAATTATTCTCAAAAAACTGTTGGGACAAAATTTGACATAATTTGATGGTATCCTGTAATAAAGGGCTTTAAAATATTTATAAATTTTGCTGATATGTTATCAGACATGGCCACCATTGCTAAAAATAACTTTTTAAAAATACTGCTCATCAAAATTTGACCAAATTTTGCAGAAATCATCCTTGCAGGAAGGATATTTGAATGTATAAAAATAAAAACATAATTTTGCCCAATTAGACCAAAAGCACCTTGGCATGAAGGATTTCAAGTTAGTACAAATTATGCCAAGCTATCATTATACATAGCCAATACAACTAAAATTAGAAAAAACTTAAATGCCTACCAACTCAAAAAAAAAACAACATCCTGGCAACAGTGGTTTACTAATTTGTACAAATGTTGCCAGTCTGCCACTCTATATTGGCATAATAGTCTTTCAGTATCCAGTATGTTGCAAATGTGCCATCAGATATGGATGACAATGCAAAATGAATTCAGAAACCCTGGAAGATTTTTATTTAGAACATATGCAATAAACAACATTTGAAGAAATTTCTACAGATAGGATCCTAATGACCTAGATGTGTTTGTCATCTGCTCATGCATTTGGCATTTAGGCAGTGATCAGCCGGGTGTATATCAGGCCCACTTGGGCCTCATGTTTTATAATAAGCAAGTACTAACTTTTATAGATATCTGAACTAAACCAGGAAATGAACCTGATAACCATGTTCTCAAGAAGCTAAATTTAGCACTACATGTGTTTTGACTTCTGAGCCTTTAATCAAATCACATAATTTAAGGAAATTAATGTCTTAAAAGGGGACACAAATGGTATAAAGTCAAGTCTTCTATCTCAAATTTAAAATAGATGCTTACAGGTTTTATCTCAGTCAAAAGTACAACCACTTCTGAATGCTGAGCAGTTTGGGCAGAATTTCATAAAATAGAATAGTGTCATAGAAAGTAAGTTAAGTTTTTATTTTATTACAATGTCAGGATGAAATCTGAGCCATGGTTTAACACGAGTTGAAAACCTCCTTTGTTATTCTGTGATACACTTAGAAGTTATTGACATTAAAAAATATAGTTTCAGATATGTGAAAGTATTTAACTGTGCTTAGGTTTCAGTAAGAGATAATTAATATGCTTTTTGCTTTTCTGTTTCAGGTAATACTCCACCAGAAATCCTTGTCAACTGGTCCACCAGAAACCACTTTCAGAATTAGGGTATCCAAATCTCAGCAAGAATATAGTTTGTCATTTTGATCATAAATTCATTAACATAGTTTGCTCCTGGATGATCTTGATTGCTTTCAATACACCTGGATGATCTTGATTGCTTTCAATGCTCCTGGATGATCTTGATTGCTTTCAATACACCTGGATGATCTTGATTGCTTTCAATACACCTGGATGATCTTGATTGCTTTCAATACACCTGGATGATCTTGATTGCTTTCAATACACCTGCAAGAATCTATACAACACTAATGTTTTCAATGAGAAACAAAAAGGATGGCGCTTTCACCTGTCGGAAACATCTTGAGGTTTTGTTCATTACAGCTTCATTACATCATATGAGAGGTGGATAACATGATACTGTGAGAATCAGATAATAGGATACTAGTGTGAAAAGAGTTTTTATTCTATCTATTGATTCACTGAAATATTAGTGCTGTTAAATGAAACAACGTATATTTAGCCATCTACATGATAATATGGAAAATGCCGTAAATAAATGTAATCTCTGCCACAGTTTTCATCAGATAAAAGAGACAACTCCGGTTTCAGTTGTGCGATGGACTTCATTTGGACATCTGTGTCCTTTTCAACTGTTTATGATATTGTAAGGATATTAATAGGTGTAAGGAAGCCTCACAATGGAACTAAAAGTATGGGTTGATGGTATAAAGAGGGTGGTGTGTGGTGTTACGGATAATACAACTTGTCAAGATATTGTTATTGCCCTTGCCCATGCCATGGGGCAAACAGGGCGATTTACCCTCATAGAAAAATGGAGGGACAATGAGAGACCTCTGCCCCCTTCAGAGTGCCCCTTGAAAGTTTTACAGAAATGGGGTGAGTTTGCTAATGAAGTCCAACTAACTTTATTAAGATCAGACACCAAGGAAGTGAAGAAAGATGGTGATGGTTATAAAAACAGAGTCAAAGACAGGTTCACACATAATTTCACCCCACCCCCAAAACAGCCAGAAGCAAGTGTCAAGCGCTCATTAACATTCAGTGGTGCACACACATCAAACATTCCTAACCATCACTACAATGTTATACCAACTCAGGGACCAAGTAAGAAAATATTAACCGTTACTCATAACCAAGAAAGGTTGACACAAAATGGAGAATATTTGCATGATTCATCATCTGTTCCATCTCAGAATTCATCTTTATCAGGAATATTGCCAAAAACTAGCTCAAATTCTCTTAATCCCATTCTAACACAAAGAACTGGAGTAGGCTCCAAACTCCCATCACTTCAACCTTCTCATATCAATAGCCAGAATTTGACACAACTGACATCTTTGTCGTCAAACATTCCGAGTTCAGTAAACAAAATGGAGCCAAATGGTGCTGTTTTGTCTGTTGTGCAAAGAAGGACTTCAGCATTTCAAGCTGTAAAACAAAGGATGCACAATACAAACAATTATCACGAACTAGCAAGACCACCTGCTGTGGACAATGATATCAGTGTACCAGTGTACAGTGTGACCCCTGTGCCAGGTCCAGGTTCAGGAATAGAGATACCCAAACCAGAGGTGGAGGAATACGATTTGGATAGTAATTTTCCGGATGTAGTAAAGGACTCGAATCGTGATGTTGTGATCGAGGAGTACAAAATTCCTGGTAGACATGTCCTCAAAAGGAGACAGGAGGAGGAAGAATTATTGAGGACAAAGGAACATCAGGAGAAAGCAAAACTCTGCCATCTGGTCACTTGTCAGCAGGAGCGGATCAAGCTACAAAGTGCACAACTGGAGATTTTAGAAACAGGTAAATAACTGTCTTGCAGTGTCTGTCCACTTTTTTGTCTGACTTTTGCTGTTTTGTCTCATTCAGCAATACTTTGTACTTGCCCACATTTTGGGGAGGGAAAAATCCAGGGTTGATCAAGTTTTACAGGAACAGCAGGGAAAGGATTATTGCTGAATTTATTTGAATATTAAAGTGTAAACTGTACTAGAAGCTTAAGTTTGTTTACCGAGCTTGGTTACTCACCTTCCTCGGAAGGACTACTTTGATATTTAAAAAGTCATTTAGAACATTTTCCATGACTATTTTGATATTTGAAAAGCCATTTAGAACATTTTTCAGGACAACTTCAATATTTGAAAAGCCATTTAAACATTTTCGATAACAACTTCAATATTTGAAATTCATTTAAAACATTTTTCAGGACAACTTCAATATTTGAAATTCATTTAAAATATTTTTCAGTACTAATTTGATATTGAAAAGCCATTTAGAATATTTTCCAGTACTACTTAAACACACACAAACACACACACACACACACAGAGTTTCTTATGATTTTGGTTAATGTTTTCATTTCCTTATATTTCCTAAACCTATCAATAGATCCTCATCATACTTGGCATGAATTATTATGAAGCTTAAGACAGTTCATTCAGTAACAAATTTGCCTGCCCTTTTTACCTTGTGGTCAAGGACTTAGCCATCAAAATTTTGTTTTATGATTTGGTTAAAGTTCTTTTCATTTGAACCGCTCCAGTGGCCTAGTGGTTAGAGCGTCCGCCTCGGATGCGGGAGGTCATGGGTTCGATCCTCGGCCGAGTCATACCAAAACTTACAAAAATGGTACTAACAGCTGCTTCGCTTGGTGCTCAGCATTAAGAGGTTAGTGTTAGGACTGGTCAGCCTGGTGTCAGGATAATGTGACTGGGTGGGACATAATGCTACATGTCTGCAGCATGATGCCCCAGTGCTAGACATCACTATAAACTGCCACATTGCAGACATCGTAGCGATGTGACTGGAAAATTGTTAAAGCTACGTTAAAAATCCAAATCACATCACATCTTTTCATTTGCTTTTATTGATTGGCATGAATCATAATGTTGACATATTTTATTCAGTGACATATTCAATTGCCCCTTTTTGACCTTTGGGTCAAGGTCATAGCCATAGAAAATTTTAATTAATGTTTTGGTTAAACTATTTTTTCAATTACTTTTATTCCCTAAAGCCTTAAATAGTATTTTCTTCATTCTCTGGATATATTAGCTGAATCAGTTCATTCTGCAACATGCTCTCTTCACCTTTGTAGACCCTGACTTTGTTTAGTTTAATCTAAAGTTCAATGCTAAATTAAACACACAAAAAATAATAAAACAAACTAAGTTAGAAACTAAGCTGCAAATACTTTTAAGTACAAATTACAGCAAAATCCGGAAATCTGAGCAAAACTGAAACATTGAATGGCTTGATCAAATGTTTTCAGTTGTCATTATGGTGTACAGGCAAGCTATGCTGTCTTGTTACAGCTCTTGGTTTTACTTAGCTTTTGGTAAGGAGATTCACGTCATTTTGGAAAGTCTCTAAAGTACTGTCCTTACCAGAGAAGTGAACTGTTTACAAACTTTTCTTGTTACTGATCCGGTGGCCTAGTGGTTAGAGCATCCGCCTCTGAAGTGGGAGGTCATGGGTTCAAACCCTGGCTGAGTCATAACAAAGACTTACAAAATTGGTACTAACAGCTGCCTCGCAAGACACTCAGCATTAAGAGATTAGTGTTAGGACTGGTTGGCCTGGTGTCAGGATAATGTGACTCGATGGGACATCATGCTACATGTCTGCAGCATGATGCCCTAGTGCTAGACATCACTATAAACTGCCACACTGCAGACATCATAGCAATATGACTGAAAAATTATTAAAGCTGCGTTAAAAATCCTAATCACACACAAACTGTTTCCTTGTTTACATGTCTCTTTCAGAAATCTCCCGATATGTAAACAGCTAATTAATCTGCACAGATCATCATCATCATCACCATCATCATCATCATCATTATTATTATTATTATTATTATTATTATTATTATTATTATTACATGTGTCAAAGTTTATAACAGTTGGAATGCAAAATTAAAACAAATCATATTTAATTGTGCCTGATGAATTTATCAAAAATGTGTTTGTTCTTTAATGTTAATAATTTGTGCTCCATCATTTTACAATTTCTGTTATGATTTATTATCTTCTTATTCATAACATTAAGCCACTTCGGTGGCCAGTGGTTAGAGTACCCACTTCGGTTGCAGGATGTCACAGGTTCGAACCCTGGCCAAGTCATACCAAAGACTTTTAAAAATGGTACTTAAGTTACCTCGCTTCGCACTTAGCATTAAGAGATTAGTGTTAGGACTGGTCAACCTGGTGTCAGGACAATGTGTCTGGGTGGGACATCATGCTACATGTCTGCGGCATGATGCCACAGCGCTCGACATCACTATAAACTGCCATACTGCAGACATTGTAGCAACTGAAAAATTGTTAAAGCTACATTAAAAATCCAAATCATGCAAACACAACCACACATGCACACACACACACACACACACACACATTCATGTCATTTACAGGGAGAGGGCATAACCTGTTTCCCAATTTCCTTTGGAAATAAATAAATACAGCACTGTATCAAGGGGAAGATCATTGATAATAATATTGTAATCACTTGATTGTTTAACTGACCTATCTGTATAAAATTCTGAATGGTAAATCAGATAGGTGCCATTAAATTTACAAACAAATAGGATGTGTAACCTTTGTCATTTGATAACTTAGTTATGTATTCCTCATTGTAAGGCAGACCTTATCAGCTTAGGTTATCTTTGCCCATCTATATTAACCTAATTTTTCAACCAATCATGTGTCTTTATTTGTCTGATTAAGTACCATACTTAATGATTACAAGGATTCCAATGAATCTTATAGCCTGTTAGCTCTCCACTGGTAACATGGAGTAATAATATTTGCTGCGGAAAAACACAGCTTAGTGTAACTAAGTACCATTGACATCTAGGTCATTGGTTACCAGACTCATACCGTGAGTTGGCAATGAGAAAGAGACAGAGAAATGCTAAATTAAAAAAGAAAGCAATGATTGAACCCTATTTATGCAATGTTTTCGAAATTATACGTTAAAAATAACGATTCTTTTATCACTTTTAATAAGCACAAGTTTCTTAACCACACCGGATATAAGTCCTCTTGAATTAAAATTCTACCCTCAAGAATTGTTGATAACATAGAATTCCTATTTTTTCACACAGACAAAGAACCTGATTGTTCATTTGGCATGTATTTTTTATGAATTCCTTTCTCCTGTTGCACTTTTATTTTACCCGCAGATAGGGGTGATGCAAGTTTGGCTTTGATTTTGTCCAGTATCCTGAAATTCTACTTTTGTTGTTGAGATATTCATATCCTTTGTCCAGCTGGGAATGTTTTGTAAATCAAGATCATTTTTGAGAATCACTGAAATCAAATAAGTATGATGATATTGATCTGACAACTCAGATTTCTCACACACTGTCTTGAAATTCAGAAATTAATGACACCCCTTTTGTGGTGGTTGGAGCTACACTGAAATCTCTAAACTCAAATATTTTTCTTATCTTGTCAGATTCACTTTACACACTGAAAGCCTCACAAAACCATAAATTTGGCAAGCTGTTAATATTGCGGATCTTACAAAAGCATGATTTGTTGATAAAGTCTGGAAAATGTTTTCTCTGCTGTTCATTGCCTAGTCACTTTGCTCTTGAGGGCAATGAAAGCAGCCATAGCTGCCCTGCAGTCACATGTATCAATGAAAAAATCCATAAACTGCCTTTCAAATATTGTACAAGTCAGCATGTTCTATCTAGTCTGGGTCTGCAAATTCCCGTTTCACTGGTCCAGGACCAGTAGGACCATACACTGCCCTGGACCACATAAGCAGAGCATTGGTCCAGTAACTTAGTGTGAAA
Source organism: Sinohyriopsis cumingii (assembly GCA_028554795.2). Classification (NCBI taxonomy): domain Eukaryota; kingdom Metazoa; phylum Mollusca; class Bivalvia; order Unionida; family Unionidae; genus Sinohyriopsis; species Sinohyriopsis cumingii. Next base: position 40,212,027 of record CM068836.1, read on the forward strand.
TTTGGTAAACCCACTGACTGGATGCTTGGGTTTAGATTGGTCTTAGCCAAGGTTATGAAAAGACAAATGTTTGATTGGCAGAGATAATAATAATAATAATAATAATAATAATAATAATAATAATAATAATGACCTTATTTAAAGAGGGTAACACAATTAGCTAAAAACTAATCTATCTGAGGCCCTCATACAAAAGAATTTATTTATTTTAGCTGCATCTCTGAAGCCACTGGATATATTGGGTTTGGAAGAAGGAAATAGAGTGGGCATTTCTAATCTCAACTGGAATACTATTCCAGAGCAGAGTTCCAGAGTATTGGAAACTTTTTTTTAAATAACTCCTTATTTGGTTTGGGAATTTTATACTGTTTGGTAGACATAGATCGCAGGTGGGGAGTATTACCAGGTAGCCTATACTGGAATAGTGATTGTAAATATTCAGGAGCACTATTATGGGATATCCTGTACATTAATTTGGCTTTTCTCAAACAGAGAGATCAAACTTAGCCTAGTGCTCCAAATATAGTCTAGGCCTGCCCAGACATTTTCAGTGTAGAGATATTGCAGCTCTCCATCTTGGGAATATACAGTAAATATTGCACCTCCTTGTTAAATGTTAACAGCAAGATGATACCTGTTTATTTTATCCACTGAGTAAGTATTGACACCATCAAAATAATGATATCATAATGTATTTGATGTAAAAAGTGACACTTGGCAAATAAACAACTAAATTGATCCTTCAGCATTCTTCCTGACTGGAATTCATTTTAGTTTTTTCTACCCTGAAGATGTAAATTGACTTGCATTGTTTTTTATTAACTTCTAAACTTCCTTTGTCAGTTCTCATTGTTGAGGTAGTGTTGAGCCAATTGTATTTAAGATATACATGCCTCACTCTTGCATACTTCCTGAATGGCAAACCTTGAAACACATTTTTGTCAAGTGTATCAACTTTCTTCTACATCAACTTAATTAAGAGACTTTATTATGTACATCCAGAGAAATGGATTTATTGAGGGAATATTGTTTATATATGTATAATAAATTTTGACTCTGTTTTTAAGGATTTTATGTTTTTAGCTCACCTGGCCATATAGGCCAAGTGAGCTTATGGTATGGTCCTGCTTCCATCATGCATTGTGATTTGTGTCTCTCCATCGGCAGTTGCTTGTTACCATTCTGGAGTTCATATTTCTGATACGTAACAATTTCATTCAGACTTGGAATATGGGTTATATCAGACAAATCTCAGACAGGTATGATAATGAGTGAGATTTCTGCCATATTAATGAGGTGATCTTACAATCGATTGGTTAATGTTGTTATCATTCTTATGGTCATTGGTCATATTTCTAATCCAATTATGAACAGGCTTGAAGTACAAGTTTATATGATTCAGATTTGGATAGGTTTGATAATACGTGAGATCTACACATATTAGTGGGGTAATCTCTGACCGAGTTTGTTAGCACTTTGGAGCCCATATTTCTGCTCTGATTTTGATTTTATGTCAAATATATGCTTATATCAAATGTATGCTATATTATTAACATCTTGGACAAATAAGATATTGAGTGATATCCATATTTTTGTTCTGACTTTGATCAAACTTCAAATCTAGGCATTATTAAGGTACATGTACTTGTATCTGACTGGCTGACCTTGTTACCTCTCTAGATCAGAGAACTACATGTATATTAATACTATATTTTTTGTCCATTTTCTTTAAAACTGGGTTAATGGGTTTATATTGTCAAGATCTTGGATGACTCAAATTATGAGCAAGAATCTGTGCATTATTAATTATGCCATTATCTTCATATAAAAAAGTTGTCATAATAAATAGCCATATAGTAAAACAGGTAAAATCAACATGACATAAAGTTTGGGAGATAGTTTACATAGGTTTTGTTTTTACAATACTGCATAAGCATGTTTAATAAAATGGTAAAGTGTTAAGATATGTAAGCCAGGTAAGCAATATCATGCCCACTTGGTCCTCTTGTACATCTTTATCTATTATTCTGTGTATCTTTATAGAATTGTAGGATATCACCTTTTATCTTGTACTATATATTCATGTCTGTTTGCAAGGCTTTATTTTCTTCAAGTTTAAATTGGAATTCTTTATCTTTACATTTTTTTGAGCTTACATTGCCTTTTAATTGGCACCATATATCCAATAATGTGCATACATGCAGTTAAACCACGTACATGCATATATTTTTCTTAAATGTGGAGGAAACAATATGAGGCTAGTTCCAATCATACAGTAATTATATTGTTAATCAAGTGAGTCTTTGCTCTTGAAAAATTGCTAAATTTAAATCTTTTGTTGTGCATCCATCCTACCCTCCCACCTCCAAACCCCCAGACATACTGGTTTTGTTCTCTCCATCGGTCTGTCCCTCCATCATCTGTCCATCCATCCACCACACTTTGTTGTAAGCAAAATACCTGGCTCGAAATCTATAGTGCCAAAAAAGACTAAATTTGATAGATATCTTGAGTGAGTCACAGCATCTGATAAATATTCTGGTGACTGTAGCCTTTTTTGTCAGCTTTGTTTTTAGCACAGTTGGGCTTGGACTTTGAGGTAAACAAATGAAATCCAGTACACTTATTTATCATCATTATGTAGGTGTCCTGGTTAGATTTTCATGTGATTACCTGTAGAGCAATTTTTTTGGGTTTTTTCCCACTGAAGATACATTAAAATAATTGCAAACACAATGAAACAAAATTCACTTGAGATAGTCAAATTAAATTTGATTAGGTTGCTTGTGTTAATATGTAATGCAGAGATGACATGATTTAACTCCCAGCCCATTTTAGTAATTTTTCCATTTATTCATTTTTTTAATAATTTTTTTTTTACAGCTTTAACCTTTTTTCTTAGACTTTCAAGTGTGATTAAACTTAAACACTTGTGATTGACGAATACACATTTGTGGGTCTTTTTTTGTAGGAATATGTACATATTATTTTTTTTACAAATTTAGGTCATTCCAGCAACTTTTATGTGCCCACTATATGACAAATCTATTATGTTATTCATCCATTTGTTACTAATTTCATGTTTTCACAATAATTGAAGTTGTTCATGATCTACACTTACCAAACTTTGTAATGGCTTGTACTTGGGGTAAACGAGAATCCTATCAGTCATAGGGGTCAAAAGGTCAAAGATCAATTTAAGTGTGATTTAAAAAAGAAAAATGGTCTCTGTATAGAATCTTTGGTTTCCACCATAAACAGTTGCCAGACTTAGTGGATATCTTGCATATAGTATAAGAAATAAATATAATAATTCTGTGGTCAAAGGCTTAAAGGTCATGGTCACTTTGACCGCAAAGTAGACAAAATTTTGTCTGTAATAACTTGAGTACCATGACCAAAGTTTGTAGAGGGATTGTACTTAAGGTATTGAAGAAGCCCATCACTTTTGGGATCCAAAGCTCTTAGGTCAAGGTCATTGTGGCTCAAAGTAAAATATGTTCCACTAAATAACTTTTGTTCTAGAGTAAGTTCCTTGATTAAACTTTGGATGGATTGCACTTCGGATAATAAAGAGGCCAGTAGATACTGGAATATGTAGGTCAGTCTCAGAAGTCAAATTGTACTGATCTGACATCCTGTATTTCTATCATGGCAGCCATTTGTATAAAAAAAAATCTTATCACAACTCTGCTTGAACAGAAAGTGATATTTATGTGGGGTTTTCACCAGAACACTTATTATGATGTCCATTTGGTCTTAAATATGGTCACCACAGCAGCCATCATGAAAATCGTGTTATTGCTACTCCTTCTGAATGGAAAGTAAAATAGTGAAAATATTGTCTTTGTTTCTCTCCAAAATGAATGGCTATATCAACATTTGTTTTCACCAGTGACTTTTAATGATATGTAGTTTTTCCTAAATGATAAAAGTGCCAGTCATTTATCCAATATGGGTGCCATGATTAGTAGCTTTAGAACCTTGTTACAATTTTCCCCAAATAGATGATCATTATGATATAGGGTTTTCACAAAAAAAACTTTTAATGATGTCTGCTTTGTCCTAAATGAAAATGGTTCCTCCAAGCTGACATCTGTATATGTACCAGAACAACTGATTTGAAAATCTGATTATCACTTTAGAATATCAAAGATGTTTTTAACACTCGACAGCTAAAAGGAAGAAATGTTCTTATTTTGAATTCCTGGAAATTCTTTTCACCCAGTAGAGTGTCAATCCCTTCAAGCGGCTCTGACTCTTCAATGGACTCTTGTTTGGTTTTTTATATATAACATTTATGAACTATTGTTATTTGTTTGGCAAAAGTCTTGCAAGCATGATTTAACAAAAGCATTTTAAGATAGACATAAGAAAGCTTTTTTTGTGTACTACTTAAATTGGCTAAAAACTTTTGATCATATAAAAGAAAGACTAAATCAGGACCTTAACAAATTAGGAACATTTTCCTGCTTGTTGAAGTATTGGGGGAGAGGTGAATGAATCCTGCCTAGTTTAAATTGTGTGCATGGTTCATTTTGTAACTACAACTTGACTTGGCTGTGCATTTACTTTGGAAGTTAAGAATACAACATTTGACAATGTTGTAACTGGTTTCTATAATAAAGCAAAGAAAAATATATAAAACTGTGTATAATAAACAGAGAAACATGGTGCTATAACTGATTCTGAATTTGAAATGGATTCAGACTGGTTGCCTTAAAGTATATCACTTTTTTATTTTAGAGTTGAAATCAAAAGAGGCAGAGGAGCTGGAACTGGAGAAAGTGATCCAAGAGGCCCAAAAAGAGTTTTCCAGGTTATCTCATTTACAGGAGCAGTATGAAATAGAAATTAAAGAGTTAGACTCAGGACAATTGATTGGCCAATTAGAATTGGAGAAACAGACAGAAAAAGTATTAAAGAATGAATTAACTTCACTTAAGACACGTCTTGAAAAGTGTGAACATGACCTTAAGCAATTTCAAACCAAGGTCAAAGTGTGTAGTGAGGAAATGGACAAGGAGAAAGATGTGATAGAAAAAGACAAGAAACGGAGAAAAGATGAAGAAATAAAAATTCAACAACAAATCTCCGAACTTGAGAAAGAGTTGAAAATAAGGTCAGAAGAAATTAGTAAACTTATTGGAAATCTGAAAATGTCTGAAGAGGATTTGGCATCTGTGGAGAAGATAATCAGCCAGAAGAAAGAAGAGGTCAACGCTTTTGAAAAGGAGCTGCGAGAGTTCAACATAAAAGATCTTAATACCTCAGAAATAAGGAAATCCCAGCAGGAATCAGGAGAGGGTAGGTCTTCAAAAAATATGAGAAAAATGTTCCTTTATTTTTTTATAGAGCTGTCATGTTTACAATTGTAAAATCTCTAAATATTTACACATCTTTTAGAAAGTGAAAATTTCTATTTAAATATGATCTTTCATTGCCATAGTAGACAATAATAAAGTTGATGTGACTGACAAGAATGTCAATGATAATCTTTATCACTATAATTATCAAGTTTATCTGTGAACTACAGCCATTTTGCTTTTGATATTGAACAAAATTAAAGAAATGATAAGATAAATTATATGTGATTCTGGTAACCTGGTCTACCCTTTTTTAATATTCCTGAGCCAGTAACTTCTGATCACACACACAAAATTTGGTACCAGCCTTGCCCAATTTTTCACCTTTAAACCAATAATTTTAGATTGGAAACTGTGACATGAACTAACATGAACTGAATTTTTAAAAAACAGTAATTGATAAAATCCATACAGACCTTCCTACCCTAACTCCTTTTTACACCTTTAGCAGAAATACTCGAACATGTTGGGTGGAGACCTTATTGATAATTTCACTAATTAATACATTCATAATTTGTCTAATTAATACATGGATAATTTCTCTAATTAATACATTCATAATTTATCTAATTAATACATGGATAATTTCTCTAATTAATACATTCATCATTTATCTAATACATGCTTAATCTGACTTGATTCATGTTAGCATAAATCATACTTCACATATTCTATAGGTCAGATATTGACTCTTGAAAAATTCATATGAAAGTATTATCAATTTTAAGTACAAAATTCAGCATTTTGTAGAAATTTCAACACTTATCAACTACTCAGAGCAGGCAGTGGCTTACTGTCCCTTACAGCATGGATAATGTCAATGCCGCCAAAAGTTGACATCTGCTATAAACTTGCAGAATTTTCTGTACTTAACTATGCTGTCAAAAAGAATTTTCCAAAAATAATAAAAAGGATAATTGAATGCTTACATCTGGCATTGAAAAGCAGATTTATCTTCTCACAATGAATTAACTTGCAAAGATAACAGAATTTACAGTGGCATTAAGTTGCGAGTTCAGCTTATGAGCAGTTTGTAACAACTTCACAGCAGGTTTTGTTCATCTGTCTCTTACTTTTCATTGTGGCTGTGCATTATTTGAGATAAAATTTTAACCAGCATGGATTAAGCATGCAGCTTTTTTGTTTCTTTTCACACATTCTGTTATTAGAAAGAATTATTTGAGCTAAAGGTAAACTTCTCATGCAGTAATTTAGTTACATCCCTTGTATTGATTTAGTCTGACAGAATTACCTCCCTTACAGGATTATACCAACAGACTTTTTGTTGGCCACAATAGTCTTTGATATAGCAATAGTGATTTATTTTGTGTCAAGAAAGTGTTAGAAAGGAAGCAACAACTTATATGTGTGATGTGTGTGCGTTAGATGATATGCTTGAATGGGATATCGGATGGAGAGGCTTGGGGTGGGGGGTGGGAGATGAAAAGATTGTTGGTAGAGAAATAAAAGGCATTCTAGCACCCAAGATTTCACTGTCAGTTCCCCACCCTACAATATACCTAGTAGAACATAAAAGAATTTTGTCTAACTGATTCCTTGTATAGTCATGACTTTCTTTACAATTTTTATTTGATCTGTTCTCTTTTGATCCCTGGGACTTGTTTTTTCTCATATGCGCCTCTTTCACACTGATTTTTTTAAATGTTGCATCATCAGTGAGAATGAAGCCAATCATTTTTGATTGCTCACATGATCATACTTGTGTATCCTCTAAACTCCTCAGTGTTGTCATTTGTCATTGGACAATGCTGTCAGTCTTGTACAAGACTAGTTTGCATCATTTTGATACATATTTTGGACCATTTTGAAAGCAGGAGAGGAAGTGAAGACATTATCCATAGTTATGGATTTTATTAAAATTTAAATGCATGCCATCCATATCTATGGAATGATTTTTGGACAGTATGACATTTTTGGGAAATACATGTACCATATGCACTCATATATAAGTCAGGTCCACCTACAAAAACAACATAGAGCCAGATCTGCAGTTGCATAATGTGCCTGCAGATCAGGGTCTGTGTTGTTTGTGTGACTGATTTGTCCTAATAAATGACATAGACCAGATCTGCCAGCACAGTATGTAATGACCATTCTGGATCTGTGCAGTTCGCAATGGAATCCATCTTATCAAGGATTGTTAGAGTTTACAACAGATCCAATTTAATTGAAATGGAAAAGAAATTTAAATTGCAAAACTTACATTCAGTAAAAAAAAACATGAAACTTGATTTGGGTTGATCTTGAGAATTCAGCAGCCTTTCAAATCCCCATTATTAATCTCTATAGAAGCTGATATTGGAAACATTTTGGTAAAATCATGTACCATACATACTCATAAATTGGATCCAACTGTATACTTCATACACCAAAATCAGCTATTGCATTATGCACCAGCAGATGTGGATATATGAGGTTTGTTTTTAGTTTGTACAACAAACAACATAGACCCTGATCTGCAGCATATACAACAGCAGATGAGGGTCCATAACCCCATGTATTAGCAAGTAAATATAGTAGTTAGATGAAGCAAATATTGCAGATGTTTGGAAAGATAATTCATCGATCCATATATACATGTAACTAAAAGACATTGTAATTGACAATTAAGTGTTTATTTCACATTTACTACAATAATCCTAACACTATAGATGATTTCAATTACAGTATTGTTTGTTGTGCAAGTCATTGGCTATAACAGTGTATTACATGTATGTCCTTGATATATCTTTGACTGAGGTCCAAGCAGGATCCAGTGTTCATTATTTCCACTGTTTTATAGCATGGAACTCTGTAGATATCAATAACAAGTTTTTGAATACTGAACCAACAGATAAGAACTATTGGCTTCAGGGACATATAGAATAATAAATGAGAAGAAGCCAAGCATTTCATGTCAGAGTTGCCCTTTCTTCCAGCCATTCAGCTTAACTACAGAGTACTTGATACATCTCAACAGCGTGGACATGTGAGTACACAAGCTATGTGGAACAGGCACTCTGAGGGACTTGGTGCAGTTTTAACCTCAATTAGTACAACCCTTTCAGTGCCAAGAAAAGTTGATTCTGAATGATTGAGTGATCTTCCTAAAGAAGTCACAATGATGGTCATGTTCATAATCTGTACCAGGGCCATAATGGTATCAACAATCAAAATTTTGAATATGGTGTGGGGGTGGGGATTGTTTTAGGCAGTTTTTGACAGCTTTTGAAAAAATTTCCTGAATCTGTGAAGGTTTATGGCAAAAACTTAAAGGCTGAGATCCTAAAATTGGCCAGAACAACTAGAAAAGGGTTGCTACTTGGGGATCACAGTTTTCATTACATAGGAGCTGTGATGGTCAGGTAGGCAGAGATATCCAATATGCCAAGTCGAAGAAGATGTGGAAAACTTAACATATATTTTCTGGTCCCCTGGTGCATGGAGTTGTATTCTAATTAGATGCCATCTTCATGTAGTTAGAATTGATCTGTTATAAATGGGATGTCAAATTGTTAATCACTATCAGGAACAACCATCCTTGACAAAAGTCAAGTTTGGACTGACCCAACTTTATGATTACCTCCCTTTTAGAATGGGGTCTCAGCCTTTGAGGATCTACACTTTACAAAGTTGATTGCCTCACTTTTGTTTATGATTTATGATTGACTCCCTTTTATAATAATGTCTCAGCCTATAAGGATAAATTTATTACAAAGTGAATTTCTGGCTTTAGAAGCTAAAACAAGCATTCTTGCACTTAACTTCCTATACCATAAAGCTATTTGCATTTCATTAACAGAAATTAATTGGCACTAGCATTCAGTCCTGACTCAGTGCTTTTTTTTGTTGCATCAAGCTTCATTACATCAGTTAATATATAATGTTGATACATGTTTCAAAAAGCTGATAAATAGTAACAATGTAACAGGAACCAAGGCACTGAAGAGGTTGACAAGAAACATATATCGAGGGTAATATATTGTACTTCTTGCACATATTCTGCAAATTTGTAATCATACGGTGTAAATTCAATGTACCATTCAATCCCTGATGTCTGTTCAAAAAATGCTCAGTTAACAGCCATCCTTTGAGCTGGATTTGAATTTGTTTTCCCTAATATTTAAATTTGCAGATAAAAAGGTTTCAATTGCTGCTTTAGGAAATATTGTCACTCAGTTGGCTGAGCAGCAGACTTGCAATCCTAACGTTATAGCTTTGGTATTGGGCCTATACTTGACCAGGCCAACCATGGTTGGCTGCTTAGGTATGTCTTTGAGAAAGGTATTTTAAGATGCCATTTCATTGGCTGGCTATAACCAATATGTTGAAAGTGCCTTTAAAGGCCAAACAGCAATGACTGGCCATTAATGATACCCACAAGTTTCATGTTTCCTAATTAATACAGATATTATTAGAGGTTTATGTTGCCCGTGAGCCCTCATCCAGACCATTATTCAAGGGTCGTGACCCAGTATCTGTTAGATATTTTGCAGTCCTAGCAGGATATTTTTGTCAGACAAATTTCTGAAAATAAATTTTAGTACTTGTCTAATGTGACAAATCATCTGGCTACTATGTCGACAAGTAAAATACCAAGTGGTGATTTGTGATGAGATAAGAGTTATGGAATAGCAATGTCTTTGACAGATATTTGTTTTTATTTTTAGGAACCCAGAGAATTTTTACGAAAATATTCAGGTTTTAATTATATTTTCCATTTTGAACAATCCTTAGTCATTGATATTTTTTAAAACCATTTTTCATGTTGTAATTTTGATCTGGGTCTACCTTCTTCAATTGAGATTATGGACAATGCATATACAAAACCACATCCTGTTCCTAATTGGCGGAGAATTAAAATGAGTTTGAGATGAAGCTTATAGTGATAAATTTCAATAATCTGCTAGATTCTTACAAATTTTATTGCTCTCAGACTAAAAAGGTTGGTCGTGTTAAACATTTATAACTATTTACAAATATCAAAGACAAATGATCACATTTGGTTGAAGACTGACACGAATTGATTGTTATAATATTGGCCAGGGATGGTTTGGTACATACATATCAGTGCATACAGTGTATATTTTCTAACATCTTTAATTATTTTACCTTAGAAAGATTGCAGATACACTGTTGTAATAAAAAAAATGAACCACTGAACAAAGTTTAAAGAAAGGGATGGAGATTTAGAAAATTATTATAATAGTGCTTTCTTTGTATCTGCAATTTTCAGGGTACGGTTTGGTTGCATCCATGGGGCAGACTTCAGTTTGCAGTTTTGTTGTTTATGCATCTTTTATTGTTTTGTTTTTTTTTCAGAATTCAAAGTGAATGGGAGTAGGGTGCTTCTTTTCAGGCATATTGGATGCATTTTGAATTTGCCCATCATCATACACATGTGGCTGGTGCTATAAATTATGTTGTACAAAAGGTCCAGGGCTGAAAATTTTCAAACAATCCAATTAGCAATTGGCCAGATTTTAAATGCTTTCATTTTGCTACTTGTTCTCGTTAAATGCTGAACATATAAATTACAAAGAATTTTTAAGAAAAAATTATGAAGGGGATTCCTTACATTTGCAACTGTTTGCAAATTGTGCCTCTTTAGCTGATATCATATATACTCACTTATGAGTCCCAACTGCAAACTGTACAGACCTAGATCTGCTGTCATATAATGTGCTAACAGATCTGGTTCTCAGCAGCTTGTTAGGAGTAATCAGTAGAACAAACAACATAGACCCTAATCTTCAGGAGCATTATATTATGGCATATCAAGGTCTTTGTTGTTTGCAATTTGACTTGACTTATAAGTAAGTACCTGTGGTACTTGCAGCTGTAAGGTAACTGGAAATTGTGTTAGTGCACTGAGTATTTTATATCCTTTGGTTGGGTTTTATGGGGTTTAATGGTTGTATTAATGGAAAAATCTAAATAAAGATTGCAATAAATTAAAATAATAAACAGAAAAAAATATGCATCTAATGCCAGTGTATTTATTCATTTAAAATATTCCTTAAAAAAACTTTCTATGTGCAATACATACAAAGCTATTCAGTACTTTTTATTGTTGATACTTTGCAAAAAGTAAAAAAAAGGTAAATTGTTTTTTTTATAATTGTCTAAATATTTACAGCAGATTTTTCATCAATTATTCTAGACGATGAGTGGTAGCAAAATGTTTTAACAATTTTTAAAAAAAGCAATTTTCAGTCCTGACTTATGTTGCATGAATTATAACAGAAATAAAAAATGGGATATGTCTTAATCACGCTTCTTTCTCATTATTGCATTGCTGTTCATCACAGTTCATCCCAAGGAAGTATACAGGGTAAATTGTTAAAAAGAAGAGAAAAAAAAAAAAATTGGGAAGAAATGTTGGCGCTGTTATCAGTGGATGATGCAGCAACAGCAATTGATGTTGCCATGCTTGTCAACTATTGATATTCAGAGGATGGAAACAGTTTTATGATAAAATAAAATTATCCTCCAAATTTTTTATGTACAGTGGCAGACATAATAGAATCAGAGATTTAAAAAAAACATCTTATTTTTGGCATATTTGTGTTACTGTATATACTTACTTATAAGATGAGTCCAAGTGCAAACTGCACAGACTCAGGTCTGCTATCACACAATGTGCAGGCAGATTTGGGTCTAAGCAGTTCTGTTAGGAGTAATCAGAGCAAACAACATAGACCCTGCTCTGCAGGCAGATTATGCTATGGCAGATCTGGATCTTTGTTTTCTACAGTTTGATTTGACTTACAAGACAGGATATACAGTAAGTAAAGAGAAAGAACTGTGTATCTTTGATTAGATTAGTTTTTAAACATCTGTGGAGCATGCAGTTTTCTTCTTTTATAGATTGCATGGATGACCTGAAGTTTTTTTTTCCACATCTTTTGCACTCTGCCAGCGGCAACCTTTCTCTACTATTTTCTTTCAATATAGGAACTTGATGTGTCATCTCTTTAGAAGACAAAACACTTCTTGAATCTCTTTTTGGATTGCCTGCAACAGATTTTGATTGTTTTTTTTTATGGCATGCCTTGCACATCATCAAGGTTTCTTTTTTTTTATCCTCTGTAATCTCCTATTTGATAAGTATCAGGGAACTTGTACTTGTTTACCATACACACTCATCGTCAAGCCACATCCAGCTGCGAACAACATAGACCCAGATCTATTGCAGTCTTGTCAAAAGAGAAAGCAAATATTTTTGTAGTGACCTAACTGCTTCAAGGGGAATGTCTAATGACGATCATTTACAGCCAGCTTTTTACATCCCTCTCTCCATCCCAAGTGTTTTAGCTGGATTACACAAAAATGACAATGTGAATAAATGAAATTTAGATGGCATATATTTATTAGATTTTTTAAAACAATTTTTCAGCAGTGTTCTAAATTTTTCAAACATTCTTTACTTTGAGTTGTTTGGTGAAAACTTTGTCAGTACAATCGTGCAAAAATTACTAGACACAGACAAACAAATTTGGTTGGCTTGTTCGTAAGCAATTTTTGATGACCTATTGAGACTTTTCAGTTACTTAAGCAATTGTCTCAGTTTTCATAAATTTTCAAACTTTTGGAGGGGTGGCAACCTTGTTAGCAGGATTGTAAGTTGTTACAGGCATGTTTGTGCATATGTAGATGACCAGGTTACATTTTTATGTTGCTAAGGTAGTTTTGCCCATTCTGTTTCTTAAACTTTGAACTTCTTCAGCGTTGACTTTTGTGGCTGCAGTCATTGCATATGTGCTTTACAAACAGATTTTCAGTTTCTATTGATGTTTGTACATTGTTGAAATTCAATAAAAGTGTGCCATATTTGTAATTTGGTGATTATTATTTTGGATATTCTCTATACATTGCACACACACATATATATGTATTAACCGACTTTTTATTCTCATAAAACTGTTTAATTGTTATCAGAATAGTAACTGTAGAAAATAACTGAACTCTAGTTTTCTCAAGGACACTTTGAAACTAGTACCCCTGTTTCGATCAGAGTAAACGAAAAGCACAAGACTATTAAAAATTGAATGAAAGTTATTCACTTCCTTTAACTGATTCCCTTATTCAGAAATAAAAGCACACAGGGAGTCATGATAATCAACATATGTCTAAATGACCAGGACAAAAATAGTATAAGACTAACATTAGGAGAGATGATCACTTCTGATAGAAGCATAAATGGCAGCATTTGCTGAAAATAAGAAAAATGAAAAATATTTATAATATACTTTATTTTGTGGTGGTAACTTTGAGGACTCCAAAAATGTTGTGAATATAAAATATTTGATAAAGCATGATGAAATATATTAGGTAAAAGTTGTGTTATGCATTCACAGAAAATATTAGAGTTCATATGTTTCAGCAGTTTGTTATGACACTATAGTTTTAAACTAAGTAACAGAAAAGAGTGAAACCAGACAGGTTTTGTAGAATAAAAAAAATAATGTATTTCCCAAGAAAACAAAGTAAACTTTTAGAAAGAATTTGCATTATTGTGAATTAAATCCCAAATGGACCTAAAAATTCTGTCACAAGTCCAAAAGTATTAAGTTCCAATTGAATTCCAGTGGTATTCAAAATAACTTCCAATATTGAATTTGTTGATGTGCCTATAGTCTTGCATGTGTTAATGTGCCAATGGCCTGGAATGTGGCAATGTGTTAACAGTCTTTTGATGTATCACGATCATATAATCCAAAATGTCCTTGACTGAATTCACTATAATTCCAAACTATTATTTTCATCCAAGAATATTAGTAATTCCAGTGGATAATAATTTGAAAAAATAAATCCACCCAGATTAAAAACAGAACATAGCAATAAAACTGATTCTGCTTCAGATTTTAAGGCAGGAGTGAATAATCCTGTAGCCCAGTTCGGTAAGTGCATCTTGAAATTACATCCCTTGACACGCTCTCCATTGCCGACAATAAGAAAACTATAAACCGCCACTTCCAGGGAACACTTTCCAAGAATGGCTAGGATACTTATTGAATAGATTGCCATTTCTTTTATGTGCTTTGTGGATAGACGGACACACAGGAACACATGGCATACATCACTATTTAAAGAGGGGGGAGCAATATGAGTTGCATGCTTTCTCAGCCGCAACCATGGGTAATAATTATCAATCTCCTGAGCACAAAACTCCAAATCAAGACTAAAATTTTCAGATTGTATAAATTTGATATAAATGGATGCTTACATAAAATATATCAATACTGACTGGTATGAACTTTATGTCAGGTTATTGTGGAAATAATCATGAAAAATTAGAAAAGATATTCACATAACTTTGATTTAATTTGTACATAAAATGTAGTATTATGACTACCCCTCTTTAAATTTACTCAAAAAAAAGATGTATTGAAGTAGTACTTAGTTCTTAACACATTAACCCCTGGTGACGAGTTTACATGGCAGGAGGTAGTAGCCTACTGCCGAGCTCTGTAGCCTCAAGGTCATATATGATACACTAAAGTGGGTGGTAGACAGATGTAGCTCTACGATGATACCAGATAATCTGGAATTTCTAGTTGCCCTACAAAATACAGAGGGAAAAACCTCATTTTTTGGACCCAATTTTTTTCCACCCAAAATTTGCCCATGGTCAGAATCTGATTTTGTGTCTGGATTTTAAACCTTTTGGTCTCAGATCTAAGGCAGACTGGTATGAACTGCAAACAGACAGAATGAACCTTTGCAAAAAGTAGGATAAGATGGGCATTTGGAATAAAGAGTGGTCTCGATATGAAAATAATGGGTCCATTAAGCAAAAAAAAAGAAAGAAGAACTCCGACTTTTACCCTTCTGTCTAGATTTTGATCCACATAAGCTACCAAATATTTGTCAATACTTTCAGTGAGAGTATTTTCTAAGTATATCTCCAAATTTGGATTTCTGTTCACCGATTCACTGATAAAACTTTTACCTAGTTCAAGGTAGCATTGTTTTATGATTTCTTATAAGGGGCATAAGATAAACATGTTATTTAGTGAGCACTAATGTTCAGCCTGACATAAATTTTCACTCAGTTGATTGCTCAAACTTTTAACATTAGAATCAGACTTATTGAGAATAGTATCATCTGCATAATGATTGGTTTTTGAATGTTTTGCTTGTAGGGAGAAGTCATTTATAAACTGTATAAATAAAAGTGGTCATAAAATATATCCCTGTTTAACTCCTTTGTTTATGAGTTCTGATTTAATGTTACCATTAACAATTTGTTGGCTTCTGTCCCAGAGGCATGATTTGAACATGAGAGTGGTAAATGAGACCATTTGCATATTTGAGGTTTCCATTCATGTATATTATGGTCAAATAAAAATCAAAAGACCTCTTAAATTCAAGGTATAAAGTTCCAAATAGTTCTCCATTGTTCATAGAGAGCAACCATTCATCATCAAATTTTGTGAGTGAACCATCTGGTTGCAGTGTTAAAAGAAGTGTATCTCTTTTTAAAAATGATGTGCTTTTCTTTAGTCCAGTGTTTCCCAACCTTTTTTGGTCACAATCGTAAAAATATTTTTTCTTAATCTCATGACCCCGTTTCCACATTTTGATCAGTTTTGAAACCCTAAAAAAAAAATTCCTGGTGACCCTCCACAACCCTTGAGAACATCCTTGCAATCCTGATTTGGGTTGCAACCTGAGGGTTATGAACCACTGCTTTAGCCAATACAAATTGCAGAGGGTCCAGGAGAAAACTATATTGGTCTTGTTCTACTGTAGGCAATATGGCCCCTAGGTTCAATTTTGTACAGGTATGTACAAAGCCTAAGTTAGCAATTATATTTGATGCTTTTTCTTTTATCTGTTGCCAGTGGTCCTCAAGGTCTTGGAGGGGCGACTTTCACCACACCTAGGTGGGAAAAATACAAAACTGCCAGCATCTCTCAGCATCATTGCCATTCCAACCAAGAACCCAAATGGTGTCTGGGTCTAATTACTTCCAACACCACCGCAATGCACAAGACTATGCACTGTAGGAAGTTCAGTGCTGTTATGGTGAAGATACACTATCCTTGCCACCATTTACTGCAGTATCACCCACTGATGGGATCTGTCTAAATACAAGCCAAGAGCACCACCAAGTGCAATAGCGTTTGCATCACCACCCACAACCACCCTAATAAAAGTATCGTCTGTGGCCAGAACAAGAAGCTGTACAGGATGCTGATACACCCATAGCTACTGTCTTTGCCATGGATGCCATGCATGTCATCATCATCTGGAACAAAAATATTGCTGTATGGATAAAGCCAGTGTTTATAATGTTCATCATCAGTATTGAGGCTGTTAATATGGTGGTAGGAGCACCCAACCAGCAGAGTCACCACAGTATTTTTGTAGTTAAGTCAATATTACTGTTTATGTGTAATATAATTGACAACCTATGTCAGGATGCAAAATGGCATGTATAGTAAATGCTTGCTCTGACCTGGGTCTATACAGTAAGGAGTAATCAGTGAAACAAAACACAAATTCTGATCTGCCAGTACATTCTGCAATGGCAGATCAAGGTCTGTATTGTTTGCAGTTGGACTTGTAAGTATATACAATAGGTTTATAGCTATTACCACCACTACTTCCATCTACATCATCACAGCTAGAACTTAAATGCATCTGGTGTCAGATACAATCAGCTTCACTTTCAACGCTAAAGAGCCAAATGGTATGTTGGTCAACACAATGTTGTGCTATTCTGAAAATTAGCTGATATTCACAAATACACTGACACATGTCTAAACCACTACACGCTGCATCCAATGTGAAATATTGGTGTGGTAAAGTTACTGTTTTATCAATGTTTCTCCAATGTTATCTCCATCTGTTAAGCAGATGTTAATAACCAATCTGTACAAAAAGTATTATCTTAATAAAATGATTTAATCTTTGATTTTCAGTTGTTTAATAATAACTTTTTAAAATAATTTTGAATATTCATGATTGTTACGCTGTTATTGCAAATAAAATGTACACTGTACATGTACTTTTTTACAGTTTAATGAACATAACCATATATGAGATTATTACGGATGATAGTAATGTTCACAATAAAGTGAAACTAAGAAACAATAATGTCATGTTATTTTCTGTATTTTTAGACAACTTCTTAATTACTATTTTGATTAAATTTCCTAATGAATGGGTACCATGTTTGTAAACAGTGAGGTGATTGTGTAATGCTAGGTGTGTTCAGTAGGCTGGACACAGCTGAAATGTTTCACAAGGACAGTATATCAGAGAGCATCAAGCAAGACACTCTTTATTTACGCTTTACAACAAAAATCTGAAAGGACTAATTATCTCATAATTTCATTTTTCCTGTTTGAACAATGCTAATTACTCCCAAATGTGCAAATTGAGATGTGTTGTGAATACAGATTAACACAGTCGACAGTGTTCCAGTATGCAAAGATATGTACTCAATTGCTTTAAGAACAAATAGATTCCAGACAATATTACACAGTAATATAAAAAATTTTGCAATTTTTTTAGGCACTCATCAAGTTGCATTGTATAGTAATAATATTATATAGTATTGTATCAAGAACATAAATGTGTAGAGAAGAAAAACAGTTGCTGTTTAAAACTAGTGAATTTCAGTTTTATAACAGAATTTCATTTTTGAAAGAAAAAAATAGCATTTGAGCTTAAATTAGCAATTTCCTATATTGGAAAATTGACTCAGTCTGCTGAGCATATTACAAATAGTTTACAGTATATATATGAATGGTGGATCCATGATATTTTTCCCGAGAGGATTCAATGCTGAGATTAGTGGTGGATCCAGGACTTTTTCTCTCTAGAGGATTCATTTTTGAGATCAGTGGTGGATCCAAGATCTTGTCTCTTGATGATTAAATTCCGAGATATTGGTGGATCCATGACTTTTTTCTTGAGAGGATCCAATGCTGAGATTAGTGGTGGATCCAGGATTTTTTCTCTTGATGATTCAATCCTGAGATAGTGGTGGATCCAGGAATTTTTTCTCTTGAGAGGATTCATTCCTGAGATCAGTGGTGGATCCAGGATTTTTTCTCTTGAGGATTAAATTCTGAGATATTGGTGGATCCAGGACTTTTTTCTCGAGAGGATCCAATGCTGAGATTAGTGGTGGATCCAGGATTTTTTTCTCTCAAGAGGATTCATTCCTGAGATCAGTGGTGGATCCAGGATTTTTTCTCTTGAGGATTCAATCCTGAGATGATAGTGGATCCAGGAATTTTTTCTCTCGAGAGGATTAATTCCTGAGATCAGTGGTGGATCCAAGATTTTTGCTCTTGAGGATTTATATTGAGATATTGGTGGATCCAGGATTTTTTCTTTCAAGAGGATTCAGTTCTTTGATTAGTGGTGGATTCAGTATTTTTTTCTCAAGAGGATTCAATCCTGATAAGGGGTTTGCATTGGGAATCGGTTTCAGTTTAAACATTCAGGACCAACAGTTTATGATAACCAATCAGTCATTGAATTGAGTTGGTTGGAGATTTTTTCTTTATATTTCTTTGTGGAAAATGCAGTTTTTTCATGCTTTGAAATGTTTGTGTGACCCAGAAATCAGTCTTATCATTGTATGCAGGGTGTCGTACAAAATCTACAGATGTCTGATACTGGTTACCGATGACCTACTTGTCTGAAATGTTTGATCTTGGATATGATGAACATGAAGGGTTGTGATGCAGTGAAAACATTAAATTTAAGGTGCAAAATATAACATTCCCAAGAAAAAGACTTTAGTTATTTATAATAGTTGATTGAAAACCATCATCAAATGATTGGTCATATGGCTTTTCTATCAGTCTTTGATCATCACAGCACAAGAAGGGGTGATTCATTTCGATTAACTTTGTTTTTCACTGAAAAGTGGACTGCTGCAACTTGCAATGATGCCTTCAACTGGTCTCAACCCCATCCACCACCCAACACTGCTCATATAATAGAATTAGAAAAAGAACTATCCACTAAAAATGACAACGCTAAATTTTGCTCATGTTTTTGATTATTCTTCAGTTCTTACAATCTGTGTATTTAAAACTTTCTAAGTTCATCATGCACTTTAGCAGTCAGGAGACACTTATCTGGGAATAAACTTTGAATAAGCTTCTGCAAGATAGAAGAATACACATGTAACAAGTAATTGAATTTTAACCCAATAAAATATTCTGCTTTTATATTCTGTTACACTGATATATATATATATATATATATATATATATATATATATATATATATATATATATATATATATATATATATATATATATATATATATATATATATAAATTGCCCTACACAATGTAACTTTGTGAACATTTTCAGATAATACTCAGCTTCATATATTCAGTCCACTGAAATTATTTACACTCACCTCATCATAATGCCTGGTATGCTTATGGTATGGTCCTATGTCCTGTCTACATCACGAGTCATCTCGCAACAATCGGTATTTTCACCTCTTTCTCAAAAGCCACTGGATGAGCATTAAGTTTATAGCACTAGTGCTGATCTGCCACCTGCTATGGACACCATTAACAAAACCTTCAACTAACTTTTTCTCCAAAGTCACAGAATAGAAATTAACCACATCTGAAACAAAGCATCCTGTCATTGGGCCTTTTTATGATTATGCAAATAATGTCATTTTATCGTCCAATATGGCCAGCATTACTGAAATAGAAAAACCTTGAAATGTTAGCAAGCATCATATTAACCAAGATTTTTTTAGCCAGCCATCCATGCACTTGGTATTTAAATTGATGTCGGAAAGGAGAGCAATCTCAGACCCACTTGGCCCTCTTATTTTAATCATTATACGGATCATATATGCATAGGTAATTTATTACCACCATTTTCAGAAATAATGTGAGATACAGCAAGCATAATGTTGTCGTCTAAAGCGCTCTCCATTACTGATCACTGCCATCTCATCTCTGTCTGCGCCGGTTCGAGTCTCAGATTCAGCCAATGTGGGTATGTGAGAAAGCTTGCCAGTAGCTTCTCATGGGTCGGTGGTTCTTTTCGGGTCTTCCCAGGTTCTTCCTCCACCAATAATGCTGGCCGCCATGTATAGCCTATCATGTGCTGAAAAATGGCGTTAAACCCCACAACAACAACAACAACATAATGTTGTCAGTGACATAAGTGGTGTTGGCAAGGTATTTTGCAGGTCAATAACGCTATATAAAAAAAAAAAGAGACAAAGCAGTCAAACCAATTTAACAGTGATATTACATTACCATATTTATTCAAATATTACATGCTTCTTTTTTTAACATTACCATATTTATTCAAATATTACATGCTTCTTTTTTTAACATAATAACCCTAGATCTGGTGTCACAATGCACTAGCTGATTAGGGAAATTTATGAAGAACAAACAGGGTAGACCCTAAACAAACAGGGTAAACCCTAAACAAACAGGGTAGACCCTAAACAAGCAGTGCTTTATGTGACAGAAGATCTGTTTTTATCCTTTGGTGTTTTTGTTTTAATTAGAAAGTCATGTCTTTTCTGTCACATGCCAGAAAAAGACCTCGGATGTAAAATGGTGGTCTTTTGAACTGCCTTCATCATATTGTTATATCATAATTGATGTTATTAGAACTTCTTCACATGCCATCACTAATAGCAGTTTGAATGATTATTCATTGTTGGATTGCAGGAATAATGTAAAAATTAAAAATTAAAACTGGAGATCTTTAACTGATGGTTGAAATGTCACAAAATGTTATTATTAATTCTGATCTTTATATGAAAATCTGGGCTTGCCAAATATTCATCCACTAAAAACTAACCAATTTGGCAAGAAGCTATCTGATTCACTCCGAGTTTCTTTCAAAGAGTCAAAGTTATATGACTCTCAGAAAGAAATCAGCATGTTCCAGTTGTTGTTGTAGGGCAGGGTGCAATTTGTGGTTGAAGGCACTTTTGCATGGCAAATACAACTGTTTCATGTCATCTCATTACACAGATTTTCTCTCAAATATTTTGCAAGATATTTGATGCCGATGTTGATTTTTTTAAGACTTGTCATTTAAGGGGGGGTTCTCGGGAATATTTTCAAAATTAAAGAATGAATATATAAATTATTGCTGTCTACATTATCATGGAAATGAAACAGTTCTGTCCAGAATATGTAGATCTGTTTACTATAAAGTTGAAATGAAACGTGCACCTTTAGTTTGGTGCTGTTTTGGAACCAAGATAATTTATTAGTACAAAATGCGATATGGAGAATGTTTCTTTTCTGGTTATTTTTAGCTCTTATCATTATAGACCAGAAGAGCTTATGGGATTCTTTCTTCTGTCCATCTGTTTTTTTTCTCACTACTCCTCCTAAACTACTTGGTGGATTGTGATGAAACATTACACAGACATTCGCCACTGGCCTAGTTATCCTAAATGAAAATGGTACTACTTAGACAGCCAATATGACCACCACAGTGACCTTATTAAAAATCTTGTTATCACAACTCTACCTGAATGGATGGCATTAGTATTATGGGGTTTTCACTTAAAGATTTAATTTGATGTCGAGTTGGTCCTAAATGATAAATGGTACCAATCTAATATCTAATAGTTGGTCCTGAATGAAAAATCTGGTATGGTTCCATCAGGAAAATCTTGTTATTGCTTACTCCAACACAGATGGTCTTATCAATATGTGGTTCTACTAAAAGACAGCTTTTGATGTCTAGTTGGTTCTAAGTAAATATGGTACCTGTCTGATGGCCACCATAGGAACCATCTTGAAAATCTTGTTATTACAACTTCTTCTGAACAGAAAGTCATACTGACAAGTGGTTTTCTCTGAAAGACTTATTTTCATGCCCAGTTGCTCTCGAGTGAAAATGGTGACAATCTGACATCCATTATGACTACCACATAGTGACCAACTGGAAAACATTGTTATTGCTACTTTTTCTGAGTGGAATGTCATATCAACATGAAGTTTTCACAAAAAGACTTATTATGTCTTGTAGGTCATCATTGAAAATGGCGCCAGTCTGATATTAAATATGACCACCACATCAGCCATCTTTAAAATCATTATTGTTACTGCTTTTTCTTTTGAATGGATGGTCAAATTAACACGAGGTTTCACTTCAAGGCATCTTTTGATTGATTGATCTAGTTGATCCTAAATAAAATGATGCCAATCCAAGGTCCAGTTTGGCCACCACAGCAGCCATCTTGAAAATCTTGCTATTACTCCTTCTCCCAAAATGGGGTTTCAACCAGTAGACCTGTTATGATGCCTAGTTGATCCTGAATGTGGCTGCCACAGTGGTGGTCTTGAAAATCTCACTACTCCCCATGAGTGGATTATCATGATAACATCGGTTTTCATCAAAAGGATTCTACTGATGTCTACTCTGTTTTAAATGAAAATGATGCCAATCCATCATCCAACATGTCCACCACAGAAGCTAATTTGAAAATGTTGCTATCACTAACGAATATCAGCAAAAGTTCAACACTTGGCAGTTGAAAGGAAGAAATGGTCTCATCTTGAATTCCTGGAAATTCTTTTCACCCAGTAGAGTATCAGTCCTTTGTGATTGACTCTTGTTATTTTCCAAAAAGTCATAAACATATGGGTTTAGAATAATATTTTTCCTGTCAGTTGAATTTTTATTAAGTCAGTTTACTGATTTGTATTGATACCAGCATAACAAAAATCAGAAATAACAAGAAGCCTACTTTTAACCTTTCAGACATGATATTTTGCAAGATTTATTTATGTTTTGTTTTACAAGTATATCTTAAAGTTCAAAGGAGTTCCACAGGGATCTGTTTTAGGGTCCTTGTTATTTATATTGTTACATATGTGCTTTATACTGTGTTATTTCATTAATCATTCAAAATCATTGTAATTTTTTAGAAGTTTCTTTACTTACTGATTATAGTAAACAGGTTAATCATACCTTTTGAGACACATGGAAGAGAGAATAATTTCATCTGAATTAAATATAGTAACAAAGTTTTGCTGTGTGTTCATTATTTCTGTGATTGTACAAAAATAGTTTCTATTATGTGTAATCTTTTTAATTTTTACTTACTCTGGGCCATTTTCATGGCATATTCAAGGATACAATTTCATAATGTTTAAATGTTCTTAATTTTATTTGTTTTTACTGAAGTTTTTTTTTTTTCCTTGTGTTTTGTTTTTCTCAAGGCATAGTTTATATTGTGAAAAATTCCCTCTCATCCAAATGTTCAGTATGGGTTGGTACCTCTTTTTTTGTATTACTTATTTTGTTTTCATAAATGTAGATGGTGATGCTTGTTGACTGGAATTTTTCTGAAGATTATTTTTTACTATTAATAATATTTCTATTTCAAAGATATTCAAAATTCTTTGAAAATTTTTTATCTTTTGGAAAATTGTGATAGAAAGGGTGAGGCACAAATTGATATCAACTCATAAGATTTCTCTTTTTACATGCGTGCCAAAAGGCAAAGCATATAATGTTAGGACATCTGTCCATATGTCCATCTGCACATCTGTTGCCTTTTTCCGTCTGCATAATAACATTAGTCTTACACAATCAGCCTTTACCAAACGTTGTGGATGTCATGCATTTGGGGTAGGGAAGAAGCCTGTTGAGTTTTAGAAACAAAAGTTTAAAGGTCAGGTTTATTGTAACTGAAGAAGGAAAATGGTTTCAACACAATGGTTATAGATCAAATACCTGGGTCAGCCTTTCTGGATGGCTTGCACTTTAGGTAAGAGGAGAACCAATTAAGTTTGAAACTAAAGGATCATCTTTAAATATCTCAAAATCTATTCCCTAATTTGAGTTGTTTAAATATTATTCTTATTAATTGTTTGGTAACAATTGTTTTTCACAGAACATTCAACATGCATCAGGGATTAAAATGCAGTTATAAAATATTGAATTTTCCTTTCAGAATCTTGCCTTATCTCAGAAATGTTTTATTGATATTGGCTGAAGTGTAATATGCACAGTAATGAAGGATTTCAATTTGATGAGAAACTTTTACAATGTTAGTGTGAAATTTTGACCTGGATCTATACTTTTCACTGTTTGATGACAGTTGTATATGAACTATGGCCCGGATATACACTTTTCACTGTTTGATGACAGTTGTATATGAACTATGGCCAGGATTAACTCTTTTCACTGTTTGATGACATTTGTACATGCACTATGGCCTGGATCTAGGCTTTTCACAGTTTGATGACAGTTGTACATGCACTATGGCCTGGATCTATGCTTTTCACAGTTTGATGACATTTGTACATGCACTATGGCCTGGATCTATGCTTTTCACAGTTTGATGACAGTTGTACATGCACTATGGCCTGGATCTATGCTTTTCACAGTTTGATGACAGTTGTACATGCACTATGGCCTGGATCTATGCTTTTCACTGTTTGATGACAGTTGTACATGCACTATGGCCTGGATCTATGCTTTTCACAGTTTGATGACAGTTGTACATGCACTATGGCCTGGCTCTAGGCATTTCACTGTTTGATGACATTTGTACATGAGCTAATTTAGTATTAGTGCCAGGATTGCCATCACTTCTTGACATAATTTCAGTGATGGTGGCTCTAAACTTCTCATTTTCATTTGGTGAATTTTCATTAGGAATTCAGTTTTGTTACATCAATGACAATTTTAATTTCTGAAGGCAAATTGACCAGTTATCCTCAATGTGGCAATGATCTGATCATCTCTCTTTAGACAGTTTAAATTGTTGTCATTATTCTGAAATTCAGATTTCATGTCCATTTGAACAGTTCTACTTCATGGGATAAAAGAATACCCTATAGCAAAATGTCTGCATGAATTTTCAGATGTTAAAAGTTGACTTCTCAGACTTGTAAGAAATAGCTGGGAAATTATTGATCAACACCCAGTAGATTTAAACACCTGCTAAATTTTAACAACCATTCCTTTTTTCATCAACAGGGCCATGGTACCGATGAATTGTGTTTATTGCTCTAATAAATAGATTAATAATAAGAGTCACCTATAGATGACATATTTCACCCACCCCACCCATGGTCTCTTAAGTCAACACTAATACCAAATGTACACTATGGTCTGTCATCATCAATCTTTGCCATGCATAACACTAATACTGTATGGTCCTGCACTCTCAATGTACATACTACTTATGCTACATTTTGTTTCCATGGTAATATGCAAATTATTAAATGCAGAAAATTCTTAGCATCAAAGACACATCAACACAAATTGCTTGATAGGTGTACCACATTTGATTTGAATATTTTGAGACTTATGCTAAAGAAATTAAAATGCTTATGGACAGACAGTCAGATGGACATTGCTGTAACTTTTTTCCCCATATAGCACATGGGAATAATAACTAGCATACACAAATACACATGCACGCATGTATCAGTGATATTACATTCCATGTTTATTCTGTACTTTTGATGTATGTCAACCCAATTAACCATTTCTTTTGATGTCTAGCATGAGAATCTGTCCATCTTTTTAAAAGAAGGCAAACTTGTTTTTAATTTGTAGATACATGCACAGCAAAACTTAATTCTTATCATTTCTCATAAACATCTCAAGATCTTTCCATACATGTGATTTCTGTATTTTGTTTCCTTGAAAATGTTTGCATGAGAGAGTATGGAACATGTATATTGTTACTTTTTTATGCTTTGCTGAAGTTCTGCATTTAGGCCATTTTGGGCACTGTTGTTGGGCATCCATTTTCAATGAACACATTTCTAGTCATCTGTGTGTGTAATGTGTACCCAACTGCAAACAGCTCTGACTAGATAAACTTCAGGGAATGTGCTGAGAGGTCAAGGTCACATTCATTCTACTTAAAAATCTGGAGACCTTGACCCCAATTTACCTGAGAGTCTATGCTGTTCATATTTAGGTGAGCATTATACAGAACTAATGATATATTGTTTAATATTCTAATGTCACATCATGGTATATACTTTCCCTCCTCCACTCCAGCCTCAAGTGGAAAGGTAGGTTACTCATCCAAGTAAAAGATTGATTTTTTTTAATTCAGAAATGTTATATTTGTAAATAATATGAACTATTAGGAAAAGGAGATCAATAAATGTTTATTGACTTATTTGATCAGATTGTATGAATATACACAAATATTTTAATTTTTTATTAGCTCCAGATCAATTGGCACAGTCAGGTCCTCATTTTTAACAAGTAAATTCCATGGTCATTAGCATATGTTCTTCTGCATTTTTATATTTTCAGTATGTGCTGTTTTTACTGTAAAATTTTAAATTGATATATTCATGCATGTTAATCCTCCATTTTGTAAATATTATCCCCTTGTTTTGTTCTAATGAGGACATTATCTGAGTCTATTGAATATGCCTTACCCTAGGGGCAGTTGTGCAATGACAGGGTCCGATGAAATAAATTCTTTTTAAAAGCTATAGAAATTTCTGTCCAGTTATTCATTTGTATGTGCAACAATACTGCTTTATGTCCTTAATTTGAAATGTCAGTTCAATTTGAATTTTAAGTGGAATTTTCTCTTCATCCTTATATAACTGGCAATATTTATGCAGTACACATATGAAATCTGCAGTTGTATTTGTGATTAGGAATGCATGTAAGTAAAGTCCTTGGATTTCACCAACAAGCTTGTTGTTAGCCTTACATACATATGAATACCAGTTTTCAAACGGATGCTAAAAAAGTTGGAGAAAGACTTTTAAGCTCATGAAGAAACACGTTTTTCGTATATATAAAAAAAGGAGAATTTTCTAAAGCGAATTCAAGTCGACATTGTTTGTGATATTGAACAAGATACACTTTGAAGGTTTATTGCAGATCCAGCATTTGAATCCCAAAAGTTTGATGGTTGACTTATTGTCCTACATAGGAAAAATCAACTGAAGCTATAAACTTGTTTAGCTCCACATCGAACACAAGTTCCTTTGATGGTGGCTCTGTTATTACATGTTTGAACGTGAGTTGGATTTGCAGTACGTATCTTCATGCAGGATCACATGCATATGAAGACATGATTATGTTACATACAACAACCATGCTGACATTTTCGAAAAAGAAATTTCTCTGAAGCTTTAAAAAGAAAATTCTGCTTTCACCGTCATTGACTTTTCCGTGCAAGAAAGGTCTAAACCATTCAGACACCCAGGCATTTTTCCAAACTCGTTCCCTCATTGATCCTTCATTGATCATTGGTATGGTTGGATCAGGAAAAACTTGTTGGATGTGATTTTGAGATGGCTAACATGGAATCGGTTGTACGTGATTGCACCATTAGCTGATCATCAACTGTGTTATGATATACTCAGGGATTTTACAGTAGCGCTTCAGTCATCACCAAGAAGTAAATCATAGACGGCTGATTTTTTTTCTCCACAATCGATAAAGCTTCTACCACTGACAATCTTGATTCAAATTAGAATAATCCTGTCATATATGACGAGGTAATGCTTGAACACCAAATTATTCCTGTGAGAATAATTCCCCGACACAAAAACGTTGATTTGATCTATTTAGCACAATGATACGCACACATGCCTGAAGTGATCTGAGACATTTGTAACATGTTGATGACATTAATGACATTGGTCATGGTCTTGCAAACATGCAGTAGACATAGTGTGCAGCCACCACCCATGGGATGTGTTTCATGATATGATTGCTGAGGTCACTAAAGACCCATATAGTTTCTCACTATTGAATTGACTAGAGGACCCCTACAAAAGTATCAAACCGGTTGGGATAAAACAACTTGACAACCTTGACAAACAAAATATGCCAGAAACTGTCAACGATGTCAGCAGAGTATGGTGTGCGACGTATCTTATGTTCAGCTGCTCTCAAACACTTGGAACTTCTTCAAAGTTTATATATATATATATATATATATATATATATATATATATATATATATATATATATATATATATATATATATATATATATATATATATAGTAGAGGTGCTTGTGGGTGATGTTGATTGGTGGATTGTACCTTTTTACCAGCTGTCCGCTTTGTTCGGTTCTCATTATCTAGGAGATGATCGCCCTCGGTGTTATTGCACAGAGCGAGTAATATTAATATAATGTGTGAATCTTATAGGTGGAATAAATAGATATCTGAGCAGATATATAACAGATTGACATGAAGAAAAAAGAACAATTTATCAGTTACATAAACAACTGTGATAATACATTCCATTAGGAAGATACACTCTTTTTTAAATAAATCTTTCACCTAATTTCAAACACAAATATATTTGTATAAATAGCCGATCTGTTTTAAATAATATAATTAGTTCATCATATAATCGAGTGAACAATCGAAGTCACTGCCTCGTATAACTTCACAACCTGCTTATTCCAGTCCACTCCAAATTCACTGTGGTTTTTCCTCTATGTTCTTTTGTTTTTTCCCTACTCAAACCTCTCTACTGTTTCGCCTCTTTTTGGCCCTCAAACTTTGTGTGGGTAGGTGGATACGTAAGTACGTAGATACTTGGGTAAGTAGGTACATGGATACATCAGTCGAGCTATTTCCCTTTCTGCTTTCAAGCTTTGTATGCTTTTACCACTGAATTGTGTCCGTTGACTTTTCAGACATCTGGTCCCTGGATAAATGTTTTACAAGAGAATTTCTCGTAAATTCAATCTCATCGGAGTCCCTTATATTTTCACTCTTCCAGGAAAAATGCAGAGTGTTCGATGAGGACAATTTTAAAGCTAGGAAATTTTGTGTGGGAAACACGCCCCTTATTTAGTGTAACCAATCAGAATTAAATATATCTACCGCCTTTTATATCTTGGTGCCAAAATTGCGGTCAGTCTGACTTCTAGATTTTCAAATAACTGATTTTGGTCAATTTCAAATCTGACATTTTCGATACAAAGATAGAAGTTAACCTCTTCTTTCCAGTTTGTCTGGACAGTTAAATAAATGAAGACTTAATTAAGAATCACTTCTCCCAAAACAGACATTAGAAATCATTACACTATAGCGATTTAATAAGCACCTGTCCCCATAAATCTAATTAAGTATTCTCTGACTCCAAGTTAATGTGCTCTTCTTAGATCAACAGAAATTTGCATCCTTAAATAATGTATGCAATAAACTGACAATGAACAGTGCAAAACTAGTATCTAACTAGCATGAGTGCTTTCGACATTTAATGAGTCTTTCTCAAAGGCAAATACAAAACATTGACAAGACAAACAAATAAAACACAAAAGCATTGTGTTTGCAAAACTTTACATGGCTGTTCCTACAGGAATTAAACCTTTAAATTGTGTTTCAACTAGTTTTATATATATATATATATATATATATATATATATATATATATATATATATATATATATATATATATATATAGAAAGTTGTAGGAACAGAATAAAACTGGGTCCGCTTCTCGGGACAGTCAGATCTTTGATGGCTTGTCAATTATGCTTTTTTATACTGTAACAGACCTCTGCAGATAGACTTAAAAATTATCCACATAAACAACCACAAAAATGATCCACATAAACTAACCACCGGGGGACAAGTCAGAAAAGAAAAGAGACCTTATTTTAATTTTAAAAAGTATGCAGTTGGTATTGCGCAGTCATTGATAAGAGCAGTTCTTGGTTGGTCTACAGATATTATTGATATTTCCCCAAACAAACAAATCCTTCTCTGACTATATGAGTTACAATTTCGCACCTTATATTTTCAGGACTACCTTGACAACTCTGATTAACCTAACCTGTGATGCACATTAGTGGTAGTTATGAAGCCTCAGCTTCAACAATATGAGCGTCGTATGGATTTATGTTGTTTTGTTTGCTCCTACTGAGGTCCCAGGTGATTTGATATCAATTACTCCCATGTCGGTATATTTTCCATGCCACAATCCCCGATTGACAAACCTTTGTTTAATTGATCCAGATGGGTACATGTTAGACATGTGCGTGGAAACCTTGGCTATACAAATGTACATTGGAGATCGACCTGGCGTTTAAATTTTAATGACAATTGCACATGGAGGTGTAATACCAGTGCGTGTTGTTAACACGAGCAAACTCGTTTACGGACATATAATGGAACTGTCCTTGGCGATGCTGTGCAAGGATTGTTTGCAGGTGCAAAAGAAAAAAGGTGCTTGCGGAATTATCATCGTGCACTGAACCGTTTACTTAAAAAGTCGCAAAATGATTCGTTCGTAGCATACAAAAATCTGCAATTGCAAGCAGTTCAATAAATTCGAGATCTAGGGACTCGACAACCAAAGGCGATTCCAGATACATAACCTTCACCAGAAATAATGCCCGTTCCGGTTAGTAAAATCATCAATGTAGCTGTTCAACAAAGGTTTTCAAAATAATTATAGCAAATCTGACATTGGGAAGTCGATTACAGGTGTCCCCTAAAAGGTATTAATCGAAGCTTTGCTTTATAAAAAAGGTCTATTTAAAAGATGCATCTGATCTCGCGTTTAAGAATGGAAGCACTTCCTGTGATGGAAGATAGAAGCCAGCAACATCATCAGCACTACTCATATGAGGCTAGGGATCCAAACAAGCAAAGGCCAGTAGACACAACAACAAAGTCGGATTTCTCAACAGTGGCATAATGGTACTGTTAAAGAGCGCACATTATCTCATCTTCAGAAAGGAAATCGAAACGATTCTTGATAATATGGACGTTGCTACAACAATTATCAGACTCGCCCGTTATTATGAAGTCTGCTGGCCCGGTCATAATGTTCATCAAAGACACAAGCAGTCTTGTACAGTGCGTAAGGAGACACCCTCAAAATCAGGCAGTAGAGTTTTCCTACAAAAATCCACTCTCACACATATTTCGGTTTTTTGGAGATGTTCGTAAAGTTTTATTTTAGGGCCGAAGGACACAATAGTGTTAAAACGTAAGGGCAACGCAAACGAGGCAGTTTGGCGTGATAATGTTTCCACTGATGGTAAAGTTGTGATATCTAAATTGACATTTTGGATGCCATCAATGAATCCATCAGTGGACACAGGCACAAGTTGAACATCATGTATTATGTCTGATGGAACATCTATAATTTAATTTCTCGCGATGACCATAGATTCTGCACAAAGTGAAGTCAGATGAGAATTATATTGGCAAATGAGCACTTAACACTGTATCAGCATACAACGGCACATGTTTATAGCATTTCAAATGTTGGATAATCTAAGCACCCAGCTTTAAAATAGACTGATACATATTCATGCTCATAATCCACACTGCTCAGTCTCCAAACGTAGATGAAGAGCATGAATATGTACCGAACGATTTGATTCACTTTCAGATTTTGAAAGCTGCATTTCCATTGGCTTAATTCAAAGGTCAACAGAACATGACCCTTAAGCCGTCGTCGTCCGATCTTCACGTAGGACAGCGGCGATCTGATTTCAATCAGATTGACGATAACCCTGAACTCCAGTTAAATAATCTGGGTTAAATTCGTGATGGCTAAAGGCTGATATATGTAAGTTAGTACTTCCATTTTGAGTGTCCGTGTTGACACGAATACATCCTTTTCCTCAAGTACACCTGTAATCGTTTCTTTCTGGTATGTAGTCCTACTTTCGATATTAAACTTGCAAAGTATCTTTTTTCATGTCTATTGCCTCCACCATTTCCCGCCTCTGCTGTTACACGTTATTGGTTGGTTGGCATTGCATGCTAAGGGAGGAAACTTGTGAAATCAATAGATATCGCTAGTGCAAAGCACTTAAATATCTGATCGATCCGCCAATGTTTAGATAGTCTAACATATTAGAAACTTGGCTTGTGAAGATGCGTCACCGTTTTAATTTCAATACCACTACAACAAAAAATGGCATCGTTTACTTTCCGAGCCATTGCAGTTATTTATATACACACTCACTAAACATCGGTCTCTTTGAAGTCATGTCAGAGTATTCTGTAGAGGGGCAGTTCTTTTCGCAAGATGATTACAATAAGGAATAACTGTTAATTAATGATACTGGCTTCGTGTCTTTTACTTTTGTCTAGCCTTTAGCTATTCTGCAGGTACTCCGAGTTTGCTCTGACCCTTCCCACCCCATATTTATATATTTGGACTTTTAAATCTCCAAATATCAAAAATGGGGCGGGAAGGGTTAGAGGAAACTCGGATTCTTCTACAGGTTGGCCATGGCAGACCAACTTATAAAAAGAGGAAGGAGTCCTGGGAGGAAATTAATCGCTTCACAGGATGTGTTGGGAAGAATAATGGTGCGTTTTTCGAATGTGACGCGTATTTGACCTAGAAGCTCGGGTCCCAGAGAGCCCTGAAGGACATGTAATGAACTTTGAAGAAAATACAAAGTTAACTTTCACCTTGGTCGAACTTCTGTCCCAAGTTAAATAAGGATTCATTATTCAAGCCGTTTATACAATGTCATATATAACTTCTAACATTTACAATGAATTTTCCAAACAAATCATTTCATCGTTGTATCCCACTTTCTTCTGGCGTAAAGAGATTGATTGTTGATAATACAATCCCTTCCGTTTGCGTATTCTTGCATTGGTATATTTCTGATATTGAAATACAAAATAAACGATCATAAATACAAGTATCAGACGAAGGATTGAGGGGAAAACTCCCTAGGTCAAAAAGGTGATAGAATGGGCATTTTAACATTTTTTGGGGCTGCGACAGGCGACCAGTCTCAACAGCAATCATGTAACCGGGGAAAAAACATAACACCAAAGAGTACGACTGTAATGAATTTTAATATATTTAAAGGAAATCTAATGAGCATTCCATAAATAAAACTGCACATGAAAACAAACATGAAATGATATTTCTTCACGCCAAAAGTAATTAAGGTTTACCAATTCATATTGTCATAGAATTTCTGAATTTAAACCTCATAAAATTCTGAAAAAAGCAAATAAACAATAAAACCCAATTAAGTAAAATATATTTGATAATTAATTGAAACATTTTGAGTCTTATGCCTTGAATATATATATATATATATATATATATATATATATATATATATATATATATATATACTTTTTCTCTAAATGATTATTGTAAAACATATAATTGGTAGAGATCTTTAATGATAACAAAACTAATACAATAATATCAAACGTAATATGGACAAAAATAATTAAAATTTCATTTGTATTAACACTCTATTCTTTTTACTACAAGATATTTCATCAAGATAAACATTTCTGACACAAATAAAACAATAGACAACACCTTAAAACGGAAACTCGATGAGCGAAATCGACCCAAACCAGGAGTCTCCAGTGAATGCGATTGATCATGCGTGTCATGTTCATGATGTCGCGTATACAAGTCCAGATTTACAACAAAGACATGTCGCAGACGTGAAGTTGAAACACAAGCTAAAGTCAGTAAAAAAAACTAAAAGTCTGCAAGAATCACTAGCTAAATGGCTGAAATGATCTTGGATGAAAGGTAAATTAGTGTTATGGGCTAGGTAATCAATCGGCCGATAATTATTATAATAATGGAGTCAATTTATTAGAGCCCAAAGGGATAATGGAGGGGTGGGGATGCTATTATTAAACTTGCTGCCGTTGCAGGTAATACACGTGCTCTTGCTGCAGATTGGTTAGCACGACAGGCAATATGACAAATTTACCTACCACCCCCTAAACAAATTCAATATGGACATTTTGATGTCAGTACCCCCAATGAAGTTCATCAGGTAGATATTTTGTTTTTACCGCACGATACTATTAAAACATAGATGTCATCGATCCGCAAGCGGATCACGCACATACAAATATGCATTAACTGTTGTTGACGTTGCAAGTATATACAAAGAAGCAGAACCGTTATCCGCTAAAATAGAAACCGAAGTTGCGTATGCGTTTGAACGAATTTATCGACGAGGGCCCTTGCAATGGCTACAGTTACTACAGGTTGATCCTGGCAAAGAATTGGAGTAACGCCGATGATGAAACAACATAACGTCAAAATCAGACGAAGACACACTGCGTTACATCGTGATCAAGCGATTATTTGGATATCAACACGCTCAACAAATTTCCACAAACACAAGATTTCGTGGATGGGCTACAAGACTTCCAAGTGTGATTGCCGAATTAAATAATGAAATTACACGCGGAATTTCCATGAGACTCATTAATGCAATCAAGTACAACGACATGAATCTTTCTCAAAACAACTGTTACTAGGTAATGTGACTGTCAGATAATTATATGAAGCTGGGGAGCCTGAAGGTGGCGGCAAACAAATGAGCAACTGATCCACTCCGGAGTGTAACCACACATAAAATTTTCACGTGGTAAATTGTTTTCCTTATTATTATATCATCTCCATTGCCCGAAGTTTGATCTTTGTCCACAATGGTACAGTTATCGTTGGATTTATCCTGAATAAATTTAGGAATAACCATCCGTAGCTGAGACATTTTCGTCACTCTTGCTACATCTAGATGAACTAAATTTGACCATTCGATACGGTCATCTATGATACAAATCGTAGTATCAGAAATAGTTAATCCTTGGAATGAATGAATAGTTAAAGCATATGCTAGGGTCCAGCACGATGCTGCAGCCGCCAGTGCTTTCTCAACCACATCCACATCGACGACAATAATATCATTCAATACAAGTTTTTGTTTCCCATGGGTCCCAGGCATCGATAGATCAATATTTTATTTACGTGTATCTGCTAGGCAATAATACAATGGGACACGTATACCTGGATATTTCTCTCGATGCAGCAGAAATAGTTTCTGCTGAAGCGAATCACGGACATATTTCCTTGATGCAACTATCAGGTCACTGGGATGCCATAAAAAAAATCCTTGTTCGTTGTTTCTGAAATGACTTTACGCATTATCGTGCAGTGGACGCTATTTGGATGTAGTCGTATTAACGTTTTAAATTCTTTCAACGACTCATCGATTGCCCTGTGGTCTTCGAGCATTTCCTCATAATAATCGATAGATTCTTTTAACCAGCGATGTGGAGATTCGCCGACAAAGGGCGGGGTTGGGGTTGGCCGTGATCGCCGCATTTAATAACTGCGGTATTTTTCGTTAACAACCATTGCAGAAACATTTTTAACACATCTACGGATCTTGTGCAAATCCCATCCCAGATAATAATCTTAGGGATATATTTCTCACCCATTCGTTCTGGGGTCCATGCGTCTCCCTTCCATTGAAAGAAACTGTGATAGGTATATGACTTAACACCTCGTTGTTTCATCTCTCTGGCGAGCCGGTGAGTCCGAGTCAGCACAACCATATCATTGTTCAGGAGCAGATTTATTACGCGTGCCGTTTTACCGGAACGGCCATTCTAGCAACAAGATCATGTACAGATGGCGCTGATGACGGTTGTGACAACTGTGAGTTCCTGTATTATTCAGGTAGCGGCTTATAATCTGCAGATTCTGAATAATCAGAATAATAATAGTCTCATTCTTGACTCGCCAACTACCCCAGGGCGTCAACGCCCCAGGAACGCTAGCGTTCTCATGAGCATCTCCTGCACTTATATCACATTCATCTAACAATCCAATGTTTGTTTTATCGATATAAAATGAATCTGTGGAGACTCTTACCGCTGTACCATGAAATCTGTTGATCATTGATATTAGATTTTTGGAAATATATGCTAGCATCGAAAGTCTTAAATGAGTATATTGCATCGAATTCACATCATAATAACACAAAATAGTACCCAGCCTGGTTCCATCGTTCAAGAATACACTCTCTGTATACGAGAACGTGATTAGATGAGGCTCCTTGTGTAAATTTACCAATGATTTTTCTATCCAAATCCTTTGCCAGAGATAACTCAATGCCGCTGACACTTTCGGGTTCTGGCATCCAAACTTGTTTTTGTGGTCGATAATACATCATTGCTTCATTCACTGTCAGCAATAACAATATCGCCGCAGCTAGTATATATCGTAATAATACTATATTGAACCCAGACACGTTCATTTTTTGCATAGTAATCGTTGGAATTTATCTCTGGTTCGGGTTTATTAAAACGTAGGAAAAACCAAGCAACAATAAAAGGAGGAATCCCCTTAGCAAGTTCAAATGACTCAACGAATGCAAATCCTGTCAGGTCGAAATCTTGTAGGGATCCATTTATCGATACCCTAGGCATCTCACGGGTAGGATGCCAAAATCACTTAAAATACGGTGCACATTCACCCATCCCAAGACAACTTCCAGGGTAACATGCAACCATATCAACGGAGATAATTTCTTTGAAAACATATTGGCATTCCATAACCCTCCATGACGATACTCGACACACGATCGCTGAATATCCTCGATGCATTTTTTTTTTTGCCTTGGTCTCCATGAAATTTCGTCTGAGCAAGATGAGCGACCACAGACGGAACAGTAAAATAATTACTCGGTAATCGTTCTATCTCTTCGTTGTCGTTGTTATATTTTCCTGCGACTTTAGTCATCGTTGCATGAAGAGATTCAGCACGATAAACATCACCGCACGGTCGCACAAATTGGTCAAATCGTCGTTGTTCATCATCACTCTGAAACAACCACCCAGGCACTATTACTATATTACTATGCAATTTCAAATGACCCCCAGCTGCTAGTATGCTACGGTCCACACCTGGACCCGCAGTTGGGGGTGTCGTCGTCAATCTGTCAAGATCGAATCGCCCACTCCGAGGGCCAAGGGCCCTGGGCCGATCGCAGATACACGTGTTAATTCCTCTATTATATAATTAAGAAACATATTATATTTTTAAATTAAACTTCGATTTAATTGATGCACAAATGTCTCGAGCAAAGAATATTTGCAAATGGTTACCGATTGGATCCACCACCCTGTGTGCAAAGGCGTGTTAGGGCACCTATTGTGCCTATCATATGCGAAGTGTGTGAAAGAGGAGTCTTGGACTAAAACAGTGTTTGAAATGTAACATGGGATTCCGGGGGCGACGATGTTGTGCGTGGCGTGTGGAGGTAGAAAATACGGAGCGCTAAAATTGTATTATGATTTTTTAAAAATGGCTCCTCCAACTAAAAACACTCCAGTCGTAGAATGTCCGCGACTATCTCGCTAGATTTTTGGGATCGTCCATTGCAACCTGCACTGATATTAATATCGTGGATACCAGCATCAACAACCGTAAGTAAAGTCGGTGGTCCGCTTAGCGGATCCAGTGCGATAATATTGCTGGTTTGTTTGTTTTTGTCTTCTTAGAGCGATCATAAAATTTATCATACAAATGGAGCAAGGAAACAACGACGATAAAGTTGGATCACAAACTTTCCGAGTACATCCTGTCATCAGAAATAATGAAGCATCGCGGGAGGGTGTGATTCAAAATTGTCAAATAAAACAACAGTCGGTTTTCCTATGTAAACTAGTTATTCTATGTTCAGTGTTAGGGGAAGAAAAACTTATCTCTGCTAGATTTGTGTACGAATGTTACCAAGGTGTGATCGCCGATGGCTTTGTGGTGGATCATATTGATTCGAATAAACTCGATAATTGTCTTGGGAATATTCAGGCTATTACACAGCCCGAAATTATTTGTAAGCGAGGAAACGTTGGGGAAAAATGCCATAAAACTCCCACGGTGTGTAGTGTCTGTAAATCCACAAACAGACGACAAAATAATATTTCCATCAAATATTTCGGTATCTTCCCAGTTTCACTACAGCCTGTGACAGAGGGGATGCTAAATTCGACATTGTCAAAGAAATATAATCAGGAAATAAAATTTCAATATTTATTTGTGTCCATAAATAACAACAACAATCTTCACAGTGCGAACTTGTGAAGGGGATGTAACTCTGAGACTCAAAGCGCCCTAACATTTACTGTGTAAGACGTGATAAAAACTTGAATGTATATTTTTTGTAAATGTTTGTAAAATAGCACCCTTAATATATTTTTATTTCAACTAAAAACATGTCCACGCACAGAAGCGATAATTATAAATGATATATAGTCGTCAGCATGTAAAACAATTATTGAGTTATCGTCGGCAGATATTTAGGTATGCATTATAAAATTCAGAAGGTTTCGTTGGAAGCGCCGAGAGTCGAGAGGTAAATGTCTTTGGGAGAAATCTAACGCTGTTTAGCTCTGTACTAACATCGGTTCGACCCCCGGACGCGCCATATTGCTGGCCGGTTTTAAACTGAAGTTATTTATTGGTAGGAGGCCGCAGGCAAAGCGGTCGAAAGTCAACCGGAAAACGTAGTGATAGCTGATAATTTGCGCACACCTACCACGTTCAAAACTGAAACTGATGGTGATGCGATTTTTTTTCAGCACCTCAGGGGTTTGCCTGGAGGTAGAAGTGCAAAAGACTGTCAGAAAGTGCGCGCCCTGTTGATTGTAGAGCCTATGAGAGTGCGCGAGAAATTTTTGGACAACCTTCTGAATTTCTAGCATTTCGGTTTCGTATCTATGAATTCCCCGGGGGGGGGGGCCTCTCCTTATGACCATAAATGGAAAGCAAATTTTTCCCCACTCCATTTATGGAAAACAAAACAGACGGTACCCCGAAATTATAAGCCTACGATAGATAAAAGATGTGACCAGAAATACAATGGAAGAAAAATCGAAAAGTAAAAACTTAGCTCCCCTGGCTGTATATTTAAGCGACAACAGTCCGGACGCTCAGCAATTGAGAAAAACTAATTGAAGGGGGCTCCGTGAATTGGCACAAACAAAAATGCATCGAAAGGGACCCCCCATGAATTGGTATATGATCTGGCAATACAGCTGGCAATACGCTAAACTGGCTCAGCAAAAAACTCAGCTCGTGCTGTATATTTTAATTCATATAATAATAATACCATCTTTTTGAAACAATACAAGAACTAAAACCCGAGGAGAAGTATACGCTCCCCAGGGAATATCGGCTTATTAAGTTAATTCAACACGCGATGATGTTATCTCTTGCACGTGTGAATGATTCACAAATCCTTTTTTTTTTTTTTTGCCTCCCCCCCCCCCCGCAAATGCAACTGAGAAAATCCGGTCGGCGTTATCTGCTGAATATGAAGTATATAAAAAAACAAACAGATTAATTTTAAATTAAGACATTTAAATAAATGAATGCTTGATCGTGAAACGATTCACTGGAAACAATCCGAACGCACAGTGCCAAAGACTCCTCCAACGTTCCATATTTACAGCAAAGCCGAATCACTGTGAGGGCTGGTGAAAATCGCCAGCGTGGATAAGTTGTGACACAGAATACCTGAGACTGGATTTTTGTGTGACCTACTGAGCGGCACCGCAATAAACAAACAATAGAGTGCGTTGTAGTATTATTTTGTATCAGTAGTAGTCCCAGTTGT
Organism: Sinohyriopsis cumingii; assembly: GCA_028554795.2. NCBI lineage: Eukaryota > Metazoa > Mollusca > Bivalvia > Unionida > Unionidae > Sinohyriopsis > Sinohyriopsis cumingii. The sequence continues at coordinate 40,251,788 of CM068836.1, forward strand.
TAACACTGGGGGGAGCAGTGGTTGTTTGATTTTATAGTTATCCTCGAAGTATAAACAATCAAGTTCACCCTTTTTTTCGGCGGACAAGCGTTCAGACCAGGAAGAGGATGGTGGGATAGTAAAAACAGAAAAAATAATAATAATAAATATGTTTTTTTATCCCCCCCCCCTTTTTTTTGGGGGGGGGGCCGTTGTCCAAGGACAAGGATAAGACAAGTATCATTAGACGAACTTATCTTGCACATAAAGACTAATCAATAGTATTTCATTTCTCGTGTCAAAAAGATGATTATTTTGGAATGTGAGACGAAAGTGTTTAAGGGACAATGATGGGCTATGCGTTCGCAAATACACTGGATTTACGGAAACTAGATTAATCAGGTGGCGGGGGGGGGGGAGGCTCTGTAGTAAAGAAATGCAGAATATACCCTTGTACTGCTTGTTTAGATTATTCAGGATCTGCATGATAGCTTCCATCGACAACATCAGCGACTAAGTTGACAGAAATCGTGGAAGTGATCATGACAACACCACGGGATATATGTCGTCCACCCCCATCGGGGTCGTTATTGTGTTTGAGTATCTTTGGTGTGTCCGAAATTGTATGCGATGCAGTGACGATAGCAGAAAACTGTTCGTCGATGATATCTGTGGCAGATTTTTTCATTCCATCAATGTCAAGTCCGGGTAACTTAAAAGTCGGTAGCGCGGCTTCGGGGACCTTACAATAGTTGAGAAACTTTTTCTTGTACCCGCCCCCGTAAAATGCGTCCGAACGCTTTAGCGTATCATTGGATACCTGCACTTGTTTGACTGGCTGCGCTACTGTATCTAACACTGACCGCTGCAACATATCAGCGTCAGCGACCACGGCGTTTAGATGTTGTATCGTAGTAATGGTTTGTTGTCGAAAGCCATCGTTGTTATATTCAAGCGCATTCTGCGCTAACATCTTTCGTAATTGTTGCTGCATGTGTTTCTGTTCGAGCGAGATTTCATCAGTGAGTCGTCATCGATTTTATAATCTCCGTCGACGTCGTCCCAAATGCTAAATATTTTTTTTATCCACATACACACATGGATTGCTCGCAGTACTACCTGTGATACTAGCGCGGAAAATCCAAGGATTTTCTTTTTTACCTAGTTCCCACGCGAGAAAGTTTGAAATTCATCATTGATTTGTTCGATTTGAAACTGCCTGTAGGGGTACTAACAATATTCCAGTCGGGGCTTCCATCCGATTTATTTTTATACGCAAATACAATTGAAGTATTGGCTGATAGTCCACCAAACGAGTTTGATCTAATATTGGGTCAACTATTATACACTCACAATTATGCCAGTGGTATTTCAAGAGACCTTATCGTTCGGTGCTCGAATCGGTGTAGGGAAACTAATATCAAATTCTGGTTGCGTTGACGCCCCTGATATCATTGTTGTTATGGACGGTGCTGTATTAGCAGCTATTTGTTCTAGTAATATTCGAATTGCGTGGTTTGCCATCGCCATTTATTTTATACACTTGATTTTAACTGAGGTCTTCCCGAGGCTAGTGGTGAAGGCACTGACCCTCTCCAATTGCGTCATAGTCAATTTTAGTCATCGTATCTAATTCGCAGTTGGTAATTATACCATCATTTAACGACGACGATACGAGCGATGATAATCTAGTGTACGCATGTGATGCCGTTGAAAGCAACTCTGTATACTAGAGTAATGTATCAGTCGCACATGTCGATAATTTCTTGGCTATGATATTAGCCATACCAACTCCCACCACTGGGGCTATCACGTACGTGGCCGTCAATGTGCCGATTACCGTCATCGTTACAGCAACTATAATGCAACATAGACAACAACGTCAATAACCACAATACGTCGTCGGTAATTTTTGTTTTTGTTTTGCCGATAATATCGCTCAGCAATCGTTGCCAATAACGGGCTTGATCGAATCTGTAAGTGGAATAGTAATTCATTGAATGGTGCGAGGAGTGGAGATTATAGGAGTAATTAATACTCTAAGCGATCAATTGAGGCACTGATGCTACAAATTCCAGACACCACCAGTAAGTGTCCGTGGTAATTTTTGATTTTTCGGGGTCCAGTACAGATGCCTTCATTTAATACGATTGACACAGTTTCAGAAAATCCATCGGTTGAATGGTGCCATGGATACAGGGTAATTATTCTAAGTTTTCCAGCATTAAACACGAACAGCCTGTACACACTAGTGACCTCAACGGTATGTTTGAGGGAGTTATTATCCTGTGACCATGTTGCGAGTCCTGATGCTACAGTGTACACAACGATGATGGGCGTCGTCGTATGCGGCACATTTAATCGTCTTTGTTTTTTCTTCGATTTCTGCAAGTTTATTGTTGGCCAACATTGGATTTCAAAAGAACTCACCGGCGGCTCTATTTATGGTTCTGTGAATTTTGTAAACGCGGTCACATGAGTAGCATAATCTGATCTAAAATCAGATAATACGTCATTAAGTGCCATTAACTTAGTCCTCGTCGACGTATAATTTTGTTGCAGCATCGTCGTTCGAGTCTGGTTCTCTCATATTAACAATTTTATTCCCACTCATGTTGAGTTCGCCGGCCATCGTATCACCAGTTGATCGCAAGCGATTAGCAAGACTTTTCGTAATGTCATTAGTAGTGAATAGGGGCACCCTAGCCTCAATGGGAATTAGCATTACAGACCCCCCTTGGGCAAACCTAGCCTCAATGGAAATTTAACATGGGAAAAAATCATGGGCAAACCTAGCCTCAAGGGAAATTGAACATGGGAAAAAATCATGGGCAACTCTAGCCTCAAGGGGAATTGAAAATGGAACAGGGTCGGGACCCTATTTTAATAGGGTCCCGACCTGATGAGTCTATGGAAAGGGAACAGGCGAAAATTGAAACAGGGAGGGTCTCTATTTTTTGTTTTTAAAAAAAAAAAAATAAAATAAAAAAATAAAAAAAGGGTAGGCAATTGGAAGTCGATCTCTTTTCGAGACCTATGAGTGGCCCTGAAAAGGGCCTTTGGGTTTCTTCTTCTTCTTCTTCTTCTTCTTCTTTTATTTCCTCCACTTCTTCATCCATCCCCTTATCTTTTCTAATAATCCTTTCTTCTTCTTTATATCTGACTCCGGTAACCAGTCAGGATGGCCCAACTCTCTAAACTTCGTCTGTATCTTCATCCAATTGTTGTTAAGCCTCTCAAACTCTTCCTTTTTCTTTTTGTTTTCCTCATCTTTTCTTTCTTCCCTCCATCTCTCTTTAATCTTCTATACTTCTTCCTCCATTACTTTTCTCATCAGATCTTCCCCTTTCTTCATCTTGTCCAACCCCCATTTTACATTCCTCCACTCTGTCCAGTACAATATCTTTTCTAGGAAGCACCGGACTTGGATGACATGATCCAGTGCTTCCTTCAAACTTCCCACTCTAAAGTAAGGTGGGTTAATGAAGCCTCTTGACTTTTGACTTCTTCTTCTATCATCCCTGCTATGATATATCTTGCTGTCTTTAGGCCTTGAACTTGACTGGTTACCAAGTCTTTCATATCTCCATGCCTCCATTCCTCTTCTATTCTTCCTACAACATATTCTACATCCATTATCCAAAAATAGATGTCTCTCAATAGATTAAATAAAACTGATACTCGAGTCATTTTGTCTCAGTTATTCCTTAGAATGGTTCCAACATCAAACTTTGTGGGTTCTTATAGTTAAAGCGCGGACGTGAAGGAAAACATCCCCAAGACAAAATTGATATTACCTAGATTATCACTTAAAACGCGCGGACGTGAAGGAAAACATCCCTACTTTTCTCATTTCATATGATCTACTATCCACATACGTGAATCATCAATAAACAAACCCCTAATCTACTATTTACACACGCAAAGCATTAAAATTAAACCCAAATCTACTATCCACACTAACCTACGTGAGCTCTTACAAACTCACACACACACACACACACACATGAAAAACACACACTCACACAAATAAAAAGAGTCAGTGTTTATATTCACACTACTCTACATACACACACATTGGCAAATTGATTACTATTTCTTTTCGAAAGGTTTTGGTAGCCCTGAAAAGGGCTGTTTGTTTTTGAACTCCAGATGCACCTATCTAATGCTGGCACCTTCCTGGCCTGGCACCACACACACATCTTCTACTCCAATCTTTCCAGCTGACTCGTTTGACTGGGAGCGCAGAGGGAGGATGATTAGCTTCATCACCCCAATCCTCTGTCTCTGGTATCTTGTAAGCCATCCTCTCTCCTATTTTCTTTTCCTCCTCTTCCTTTTGTCTTCTCTCCTCCTCTTCTTTCTTTATCCTTGCCTCTTCTACTATGGCCTCCGCGGCCATTTCATTTACTATGCGCCTGGCATATTCCAGGTGCATCTGGAGTTCTAGCAGTTTCACAATTCTGGTATTCATTGTCTTGTCAACGAATGAACAGGGTAGCTAGACTGCCCAGCGAGTTTCAATTTATAGTGAAAGCGCGGACGTGAAGGAAAACATCCCCCTAAAACAAAATTGAGTTAGTTAGTTAGTTGGATTATAGTGGTTTTCGTTCTTTTGAACATGTACCACTTTTTTATTCACGCACTGCGTGATTTTTAATTACTCCTGGGGGAAGGAAAAGGAGCCTCATCCCCCAGGCTTTTATGTACTCAAAGAGTACTTTTTAATTTAGCCACTCAGGTGTAGGACTAACTAGTCCTTAACAACCTGACTGAAAGGCTAATAGACATGAGTGGGAATAGTCACACCACACACTCGTGTTTCTTAGTTGGATTGAAATGCCCCAGGTGTCAAACCAAGCAGTATGTGACTCCCGCCACGATTGGTCGGCAGCGATGAGGTCACATTAGGACACCCGGTCTTGTGGCATTGACGAAGTGGCCCGCTTTTTTGATATCATCAATTGCCTTTCCCAGTCCGATATTCCGGTAGACAGAGCCTTCCTTTTTTCCACTCTGTTTAGGTGGTGCAGGTTCATCAGCTTCATCGCCGCTGGATGATGATACTTCGAGGGCCGCTGCCAGCGTGGAAGTTTCAAATTCTTCAGTGTCGTCTGCCAACATTGCCTGGATTTGGCTGAGTATGTTAGTAGAAATAGCTGTGGAAGCTTGATTTAAAAGTTCAGCCAGATGTTGTTTAAGAGACAAGGAGACGGTTAGGAGTATTTTTTTTTTTTTTTTTTTTTTTTTTTTATTCATCAATTCCTTATTTATTTTGATTCCCTATCTTATTGGTTTGGAATGAAAACTTGTTTTTATGGTTGTTTGTATGTTATTATGGAGTCCTGTTTTAATTAATTCCTATTTTCCTATTTTAATTTTTTGTGGCCTTAATTGGTTTTTATTATTCGGGGTATGAACGGCTGTGTCAGTTTGTGAACCTACGAGACCTAGCAGGCCGTCATAATTCCCAAACAGTGATTTTGTAATATTCGTCCTTAACTGGTTTTTATTATTCGGGCTATGAACGACTGTGTCAGTCTGTGAACCCACGAGACCGAGCCGGCCGTCATAATTCCCAAACAGTGATTTGTTATATTTTTAACTGGTCTTTGATTTACTTTCTTAGATTTTTTTGAGTAGATTGGATTCGTGTATAAAACTTATGATATTTTTGAATGTTAGATTAATATTGGGGTTTGTGTTCATCAAGAATTCTGGGTATGTTGTAGGGGATCCAATTTTATGCTGTTTAACTTTAAACTTAGCCCTTTCTTTTTCAAGTGTATGGCAGTTGTTAAAAATATGCTCTATGTCTTCTGGGACCCTGCAGTGGTAGCAGTTAGGGTTATGTGGTTGTGGTCCTATGTACAGTCCGAAGCTGTTAGCCAGCTTGGTTTTGCCCGTGAGTATTCTATTTATGAATTTTTGTTCACTGCCTTTTGTTTTGGGTGGTTTCCTATTTCTACATACTTCTTTAATGATGGTTTTTAGTTTCCTGCCTTAAGTGCTTGTGTTCCATAATTCCTGCCATTTATTATCAATGAGGGTTTTAGATATGCTATTGAGTTCGCATATGCTATAATCTAGGTTGATGTGAGTGGTTTCGTTTAGTTTTTGTTTAGCTGTTATATCTGCCATATCGTTACCTGGTATGTTAATATGGGATGGTATCCACATAAATTCTACTTGTAAGTTATTATTGTTCAGTATTTTTAACAATAAATTGGTTTGCCTAAGATAGTTTTCTCTTGATTTGGTGTTGTTATTAAGTATTGAGTTTATGACGCTTAGCGAGTCACTTATTATTACCGCTTGGGGTATTTTGTTCTCTTTGATCCATTTGAGTGCTTCAAGTATGGCCCAGAATTCAGCTGTGTATATAGAGCAGAGGTTAGGTAGTCTTCTTCCTACTTTAATGTTAAGTTCGGGGATTACGTAAGCTGCTGCTGTTCTGGGTGGTTCTGTAATTTTGGATCCATCAGTGTAAATCTTAATGTAGTTGCAATATTTTGAGTTGATTTCTTCTGTACAGATTGTGTTTAGTTTGAGTTCCTGTTCGTTTTTATTGCCATATTTCGTAATGAGGGTGTTAACTGTGGGGTTGATATTTATCCATGGTTCTTTGTCATAGTGATTTGCAATTTCTGCTTGGAGTTTGTCTATAGGAAGTTGTTCAACTAATTGATGGACTAATTTCCCTGCTGGTATGTTTTGTGATAATTTAGTTCTAAAAGGTATGTTGCATTTATTTATAGCTAGCCGGGTGGGGTGTGTGTCGGGGTGTGTTGTTAGCCTGGCTGCATATCTGAGGGTGAGTTCTTGTCTTCTAAGGTGGAGCGGCAGTTCTCCAGTTAAGATTTGAAGTTCCACTAGTGATGTGGATGGTAGTGCACCAGTGCAAATAATTAGGGCCTTTCTTTGTATGCTATCTAGTTTTTTGAGGTTATTTTGCGGTGCCGAGTTGTAAATTTGGCATCCGTAATCTAGTTTAGATCTAATTAACGATTTATATAAGCTAGTAAGGTTTCTTGATTGGATCCCCAGGTGGTTCCTTTAAGGGTTGTAAGGAGGTTAAGGTCTTTATTACACCTTTTGACTAGTTCGTTTATGTGGTGTCCCCAGTTTAGCTTGGAGTCATAATGCATTCCTAAAAATCGTGCTACATTTACGAATTTAATTTCTTGATTTTGGATGGTGAGTTTGGGAAACTGATTTTGTAATTTACGTTTGGTGGTGAATAATACTGCTATGGTTTTTTCATGGGATATTTTGAAACCCCATTTATCAGCCCATTTCCCTATTTTGTTTAAACTTGTTTGAATATCGCTGATTACTTTGTGGTTGGAAGGGTTTCCTGCTCTCCATAATCCACTATCATCAGCAAATTGTGAGAGTTCAATTAGTTTTGATGTTAAGTTGGTGTCCAAGTCATTAATCATGATGTTGAAAAGGGTTGGGCTGAGTACGCTCCCTTAAGGTGTACCGTTTTCAAGTGTGTGTGGTTCAGAGTAGGTGTCGCCGACTCTGGTTGATATTTTACGGTCAGCGAGGAAGTTTTCAATGAATTTAAACATTCGACCTGTGATGGCGTAGTGGTTGAGTTTGGCTAATAAGCCTTTGGTCCATACAAGGTCGAATGCCTTTTCGAGGTCAATAAATACTGCAATTAAATTCCTATCAGCTTTGCGTTTGGAGTTGAACGCCAATTTAATTGCGGTTTCTAATCGTATTAGTTGATCCGTGGTGGATCTTTTGTTTCTAAATCCGCATTGATTATCGGAGATTAAATTATTGCTCTCTAGGTGGTGTTTGAGTCGGTTGGTGACTATGGTTTCCATGATCTTACAAATGTTGTTTGTTAGGGAAATGGGTCTGTAGGAGCTAATATCGTTAGGGTCTTTTCCTTGCTTGGGTATTGGAATTACTATTGCGTGTTTCCATTTATCGGGTAGTTTGCCTGAGGTCCATATTTGGTTTAGTAATTTAATAATTGTTTGTTTAATGTTATTTGGGATATTTTTGTATATTGTGTATCCTATTTGATCTTCCCCTGGGCTAGTTTCGTTTTTGGTTTTCAATGCTAGGTCCCATTCGTAAGTTGTAATGTCTTTATTTAGGTTCGAGACTTTGGGACCGAGGTCTTTAAAGAGATTACTATGGGTTCTTTCTACTTTGTCCCTATGTAATTGAAATGCTGGGGTGTGGTTGGTGTTGCTACTCATATCTGAGAAATGCTGAGCTAGTCGGTCAGCCTTTTCTTTATTAGTAATGGCTCCAGCTATTTTTGGAGTGGTGTTAGTTGTCTTTCCTCTAATTGATCTAATCTTATCCCAGACTTGTTTGGTACTAGTTGTGATATTGATATTCGTGCAGTAATTATGCCAAGTTGATTCCTTTGCCTGTTTAATTATGTTTTTAAGGTTTTTCTTCTTTTGTTTATATATAGTGAAATCAATAGAGTTTTTAGTGCGTTTGAATTTATTGAGGGCTTTTTTCTTATCAGTGATGGCTTGTTTGCATTCATCATTCCACCATGGGACTCCTTGTTTATGTGGGTTACCACTGGTTTTGGGTATGTTAGTGGTGGCTGCCTTTAGTATGGTATCAATCAGGTCTTCGTAATATTTATTAATATTATCATTTTCTATGTTTTTGGTGTCTATTTTGCTTAGTGTTTCATTAAATGAGGTCCAATCTGCTTTTGAATATATCCATCTAGGGGTTCTTTTTAGCGAGTTGTATTGGACCGTCATCTGCAGGGTGACTATTACTGGAAAGTGGTCACTGCCCAAGGGGTCAGTTTGATCCACTCTCCAGTCCGCCACCTGGGTTATTGATGGCGAGCAAATGGCGAGGTCGATGGCGGACATGAGACCGTTTTCTGGGTTAAGGCGTGTTTTTGTACCGTCATTTAAAATGGCTAAGTTAGATTCTGCGGTCCATTCTTCAATCAATTTGCCTCTTTTGTCCGTCACACCGCCCCCCCCCCCCATAGCTCGTTATGGGCATTGAAATCTCCACAGATGACGATCTGATTTACTCGTTTGTGATCATTTATTTGTTTGTAAGTAATTAAGTTAGCTGTGCCTGATGTTCCCCCTGGGTCATAAATATTGAATATTTGTATTTGACCCTTGCCTGTATGAATTATGAGGGACTGAATTTCGAATGCTTCGTTGCTACCTGGGGTTGGTGTTATGGTTATTGTTGTTACATTCGGGATGTTATCTGCTATATAGATGGCTAAACCCCCACCTCCTTGTCCCGTGGTTCGATTTTTGAAGTGACCTGGGGCATATCCTGGGAGTTTGGGTATTTGTTTGGTTCTACTTGTTATTTTTGTTTCTTGAATGCATATAATATCTGGTTTGTGTTCTAAGCTTTGTAATTTGGCTTTGAGTTCACTGATATTACTTATTAAGCCTCTAGCATTCCATTGCCATATTATAATGATCTTACCTAGATCATAACCTAACAAACGCGCGGACCTAAAAGAAACACTCACTTTTTTATACTGCCCATCACTATTCTAAAAAATTTTCATTAATCACTTCAATATATTATTCACATACGCAAAGCAATCCAATCAAACCCCAAATCTACTCTCCCAACACCTCAAACAGCCATAAACATGATCTTAATCTACTATCCACACCAACGTACGTGAGCACTTACAAACACACAATCCTATACACAAACACATACACTCACATCACAAAAGAGTCAGTGTTTATATTCACACTACTCTACATACACACATTGGCAAATCAATTGTTATTTCTTTTCTAGAGTATTGGGTAGCCCTGAAAAGGGCTGTTTTTTTGTTTGCTATGGCAATCTTTTAGATTCTAAGAATGCGACGTCCTCTGAGGATAGACTTTCTGACGATAGGTCTGCTTCTTCGGAAAGAGAAGAAGAACTCTTTGGTATCGATACGACAATCGACAAAGCCTCTGTCAGGTTCAGGTTCCTGGTGCTGCTGTTGTTGCTGCTGCTGCTGTCTCTGAAGTCTGTACTTCTCTGTCCATTCTTCTTTCTCCCTGTTCACTTTGTAACAAGATAACCGGGTGGGATATTTCGGATTAACAACAGAACACGTTTTGACGACACAGATATATGGTTTAATGTGGCGATTTATATGAGTAGTGGATTATGAAGATGTGTGCGTATTTATAATCCAAATATTGGATCTATTTTTAAAAAAAACGCACAGTTTCAAAGATGGAAAAAATATACAAATAAATTTAGTTCAGTAACCCTAAAATACAGGATAAATGATTTCACAAATGATTCAATAATGGAAAGATGAATATAGTTCACTCAAATAGTAAACAATGTAAGCGTTTACACATAGTAAAAAAAATGTATTCGCTCAGGTAGCGAAATTATGTCACTAAACAAGAACGGATATACAATCTATCCTTCCAGTCCTGAATAATACACTGGGTCTTACTAACCCAAAATTAGCATACAGCTAAAAGTACATGTGTGGAGATGCACTTCGTCACCCGTGCACCATATCCGCTCCACAGCTCCTCCGAATCAATTTCACAACCAATATAGACTCCGGACCCTCGGAATACTATGATCACTTGAAATATTAGACCCTCCGGACCCCCTGTCCTTTGACGGCTCTACAGCTGGGTCACCTTAGTCACTCTTGACATTCCGGACGCTAGACATTAGACGCTCCGGCACCTTAAACGCTCCGGACACACGGACGTTTCTACCCTCTGACAACACCGGACACCCCGGATATTCCTACCATCAAAACCTCAGCTGAAAATATACCCGATACAGTGTACTAAACTTGTTACAGACATAACGTAAGGACGTTATACATGGTAAGTTAAAAAGATTATATTATAATGGCAATTACAAAACAGAGGTTCAATAGTAAACCTAACCCTGCTTGATAAGACAATAGTAAACAATTCTTTTAAAAAATGTAGCTTTACATTACCAATATGAGTCCTGCACTACGTCGCAACAAGAATAAAAAATGCACGCATTATGGTATGTAAAGAAAACTATAACAAACATGCAAAGGCAAATATGGTAATACACTAGTTATCACTTAAAACCCAAAACATTACCTACCCCTACAGCTGGAGTTGTGCGAATCCTTTTAGCAGGCCGCTTGCTGACAAAACCATTAGTATTGTAAAGGTCCTTTACACGTAGTAACGTATTTATACCTTTAGAATTTTCGTTATTCTTTATCAAAGGCACCTTGCACGTGTGGCACAGGACGAATCGTACTCACGATTTCGAAATACATAGACCATATTATAATCACCCTCGGGTATCGTTGTACAGAGAAAAAGAAACGAAACCCGAGTACATGTATTTAATTAACAACATTTACACCATTCCGTGACACACTTCTTCTCTGAAGAGCTCTTCTATCAGGTCTTCAGTGACTTTTAACATTCTCACATTCTCTATCTCTTCAGCTTTCGGTATCAGACTGTGTCTGACCCTATGCAAATTCACGTAGACTTCGTTTAGCTTAGCTAGTTTGGAGCACATCTTCGTAGGAGGATGAGTCGACAATGGATGGTTAGACTGGAAACTACCCCGGTTCTTAAAGTCAAAGCGCGGACGTAAAGGAAAACATCCCTCTACGGTTTTCGAGCCGCAACGTTCAATGAGTGTCACGAGAGGGATAGTAAGAAGTCAAAGAGCATGAATCAACATTCTTATAGCCAAACAAAAGACAAAGGCATTTTTTTTCAAAACACAACATTTTTTTTATTCCAAATCACTTAACACTAACCAACAACTCTAACATTTTTTTAACAATAATCCAACAATATAACATCAAACATTTTTTTCAAATGACAAACATTTTTTCAATTAACACTCTACTTTAAACAGGGCTGACAACGTTGTGAATGAAATTGTGATTTCCACTGTTAGAAGTCATTAGGCCATTGATGGACACTACGTTTCCTAGCTTGAGACAAAAGATAAGCATAATGGTCACAAAACCATCGATCTACTTTCACATCATTTCTAGAAGACGAACGAGGATCAAAATGAGTCACTAAATGTTCTAACGAATAGCCCAGGCTGCGATGATGCAGAAAATACACACAATATTGTCCACACACCAAGGACTCTGTGCCTTGTAATTTCACATTATTGAATCGGATGGTCTGAGCATTTCTTCTCATAAAGTCAATGATATCGTCTTCGAAAGGGGGCAATCCGTACGAATCGAAATATTCCACACATCCTTCTTGAGAAAAGTAAACGGCTACCCAGTGGGTTCCTGGGAGATGACTGTCGTCCGTGTTGATGACATAAGCTAGATGGTCTTGAGGTTTGCGATGAGGGAGTTCATCTTTTGCACACACGACTGGATTCCAAGAAGCCGTATACAAACTGTGGTTCAAAAGGTAATAAAGTTCCCAGGTATCCATGTTTTGTTTTTTTTCTTCTTCACAGGTAATAATAAGTCATCAATTCGATCCTGACTTTTTGCTTGAAAATGTCTGACAAATAACCGTTTCTTCGTTTCGTCTCCTCACTTTGATTCAGGAGAGCTTCGATACGATCGATCTCTTGAGTGGTTAATGGTGGACAAGAATGTTCACGCAAGTCTTTATACCACTGGTGCAACACGACTTCGTCCGAGATGAGACTCCAAGCTTCGTCCAGATACTCGTCCAATTTTACTTCTTGACTCAGCATCAGGCATTTATCGTGTTGAATTTGACTGGGATGATCGTTTTGACATCCATAGCAATCTTTCTTGATCAATTCCGTCATTTTTTCGACCAAGTGTTTGGCAAAGCAGGAGACTAAATGAGCTTCTTGTTCTGGCCATCTCGACTTCATCATGAAACTTCTTCGTCTTTGTCTTGGGATTCTCCTTCCACGGTCTCCTCACATTCCATGTCCAAAGTTTCTCCACTAGGTAAAGAGGGATAACAGTCTTCCATAGCTTCTAATTGTCTAGAATGACTTCTCTCAAACTGTTGATTTCTATCGTATTATCGAATTCTGCATACAGGATGACGTTCACTGTCTCTTTCACTTCTTCTGCAAACAGAAGTTCCACACGAATCTGGCTGGATTTTATAGGGTGGAAATGTCCCTCGTCACTGCCTTGGTCTGGAGTGAAATCGAAAGCCGACAAAGCATAGCCTCCAGCGTAATCTTCGTACGTAATGCCGTGACTGGTGTTGGTCCCTAACTGGCCGGTGGCTTCGTACAGGGACAAGTACGATCTCAAGTAATTCATCTTCGTGTCACTAAAGTCAGGTTCGAAAGGTCTGGTACACAAGGTCTTGCCATCGCGACTGACTTCGATTTTCTTCACCTTAAAGTGTTTAAACTTAAAAGGATTTTTAGTGAAGTCTCCGTTGAAGGCTGAATTCGTGACCATACCAAGGATTAAACGTTTGGGTAACTGTCCTTGAAACAGATGATCTTCGATCATGGAATGATGTCCAGTGGGAATGGTGAAGGTTTTCACTTCTACGCGTCGTATGGGATATTTGGCGGTCGTTCTGCTCAATGTCTGACTAATGTCGTTTCCCACTTTGGGTAACACTTCCACGCGTCGTACGTAGAATTTGACCTCCTCGATTTTGCTTTTAGGATTGCCACCAGTAGTAGCATCAGCATCAGCCAACAAATGGAAAGCAGTACTGCTACGATTCAGTCTCAAGCGAACATTTACCCCGTTCAGCAAATATTTCTCTTGCAACCACATGTCCAAATGCAAACGATCCATAAGTTCTAAGCTCTTTCCATCTTTGATTTTATTTCGTCTTTCCTCAAAGCCGTCATTGCTTTTTTCTATTATGTCAAACTTGGTCGCTTCGTCAGGTTCCCATAGCACACAAGCATTGAGATGAGTATTCTTGGCATCTATTCCGTACGTCAAGAGATTTTCCAGGTAGGACGGTAAGGGTAAGTATCCATGATGCTGCTGACCAGTTTGTTATTCAAGTACAAGTCCACTGAGCTGAACAAGGAATGCATGAAATTGTTGACGGGAGCTATTTTCTCGTCACCGTCTATACCACCTCCATTCTTATCTAGAACTTTGACTTTCAAGTACAAGTAACTGCTATTCAGATCGATGTAATCTTCGGGCTGTCCCTTGATTTCAAACTCGATGGGAGCGGAATCCGTCAGTGAGGAGAAGGGATGAAATTCCACCCACTGGGATTCTTGCATCGTCATCATGGTGGGGGGCATGGCAAACAGATCCAGTTCCGACTTGGAACAGGCGCAAGACTCTCGGTGCATCATTTTTTTCTCTTTCTCAATAATCGAAAACGTCTAAGTCTCGAACGGTTCTTCTTTTCTTTGCCTTTCTATCTTTAGACGTGTGAAGTCTGGTGAAAGGGTGTTTTCTTCGTCGTCTCTTTCTGCCTTGTCCTTGCTGAATGCTTGACTCGGTAGCGTGCAGGGCATTTATAGGTGTGTCTCGTCGGTCCAAAAGGTCTTTGCCCGTTTGCAGCAAGACATTTTTGCCTGCCCTCATGAAGGCTTCTTTAGGATTTTGTTTGTCGATGATGACATTTTGGAGAAATTCTTTGCCTTGTGTCAGTGCCGCATCTTTCAAGGCGTGCAATCCGCGTGTCACCATCGGTTTCAACACCGGGGCCACCGAACGAAAGGCCGATTTTAACATATCTCCTAAACCGTGTCCTCGCTGTCGAGCAACCCCTCGGTACACTGGATACATGACTTACGAATCGTGAGAGAACCGTTTTCGAAAATGGAGTTTCACCGTGACTTTTCCTTTGGTGAATGGAATATTTTGTCCCAAATCTCCTTTTATAGCAATGTTGACCGTGTCCAAATACGACTTGCTGACAGGCAAATAATGAGGATGTACAAATTCGCGGTGGACGTGGTAAGTGTTTCCACCTTCCTGGTCATTGGTTGTGGCACTATCCACTTTGAAAGGAATGACACGCAGTAACGGCACGGAGGTGTGTCCCACCAAGTTGTACTCCACCACATCGGAGTACACGAACATCAAATTCTGTCCCTGGTTCAGTTCTACCGGGAAACGAAAATACCTCGAAAAATGCCCGTTGTTGTCAATCTCTGCTCTCTCAATCTTTTTGGAGTGCTTATCCGTGACCAAATTGAGGTCTCCACCCAAAATGTCATACAATTCAGGGCAAAATTTAATACGTATACTTTTTTCCTCACTTTCAAATTTGACGAGTAGACGGTGAGACAGTTTGTGGTACTCAATGGTGACACGTTTTTTTAGTCCGGTCAGAACTTTGTCAAATGCTGCATAAAATTTGTCAGCGATGGCCTCCACCAGATGTTGACCACTAAAATAATGGCCTGAGTTAATTTCAAAGTGATAAACGTAAAAAGGAGGAGAAGGGTCACTGCTGCTGCGGGGTATTGGGGTCTTGGGAAGTGATTGATGTTGAGAAGTGGTCGTCATGGTTTGCTGCACTATTGGGTCTAGAATTTCGACGTCAAAAGTGTTTTGAGTTTCAGTGATGTTTTTGATTTGTGTTGGATAAATCATTTCTACCAAAGCCACTTCCCAATGGGCTTCGTGATCTAATGGGATGGCCTGAGGTAATTTGGCCGTGTAACAGCACAACGTGTTGTGGGGAAACACCTCCATGGAACTGTCACTGGGTAAGGTTAAGTAAAATTGGTTTTGGTGACTCATAATTCCAGAGTTCTGTGGCTGTCTGAGGGGTTACTGTACGTCAGAGGCGTGTCTCTGTCTAAAATGGGGTTCTGATTGTGGTTGAAGTGGTGACTGGCACTGGCACTGGACACAAGGTTCCCGGGGTTCCCGTTCGAGGAGAATTTCAGGGAGGGATTAGGAAGCAGGTAACCGATGCAACTGCTATATAAAATGGTCCACAATTGTTTGTCTCCTTGTTGCAAACTCAAATTGGCGATGGCTGCCCCGATGACACAATACACCACGAAGATTTGGCAGAAAAAGACGATTTGCGTTTTAGGCACACGTTCTCCACACCACACCCACAAGGGTTGTTTTTGTAAATCTTGCACAGAAGAACTAGGTGAAGAAGGAGTGGTCGACGTAGCTGCGTCTGCTGTGTGAAAGGGCATGATGGTCACTTCTTTTTATAGTCGATGACTTGCGAAACGTCGATCCAAGAATCAAAACTGGGTGGATATCCTTTCCAACGTACTTTGACTTCTCTGACACGTCGTTTGCCCACTTTACGGGTTCTGCGTTCCAGAATGCTTTCGATGTCGTACACGTCGTCTTCTTTTTTGGTGACACGTTGTAACTCGGGCAAATAAAACGTTCCTTTGAGCACTTCTCCGTTCATGTCTTCCAATTTATAGACGGCAGGATGACGGCCATGCACTCGTCCAGTGACGCGAAACAATTCGGTCGTCCAGTTAGGTAAGTAACCTTTGTCGAAAGTGCGTTTGGTTTTGCCAATGCGCACCCAATCTCCTACGGCCAACTCTCCACTTTTCTTGGGGAAAGCCCTCGTCTGGGACGTACCAAACAGGCGCTCAAACACCAACACTTCGTTGTCGGGAGTCACTTCTTGCGGGGCACGTCCGATGCTTCGATGGTAAGATTGGTTGTACGCTTGCACCAGGTGCGGTAAGATGTCGATGTACTTCAGAGTGTGGTGATGCGTAAAATATTTCCACATGCGTTCTTTCAAAGTGCGTTGAAAACGTTCCACGATGCTGGCTTTGGTTTCAGGATTCTCGGTGGTAAAAAAATGAATGTCACATTTCTTTAATTCTTTTTGGAAAGCTTGGTTCAGAAATTCGGTACCTTTGTCCGTTTGCCATCGAAGAGGGTGACGACCGCTTTGTTTCAACACCCGTTGCAGGGCTCGCACTAACTCGCTGCTCGATTTGGAAGTCAAGGGTACGACCCAGGCAAATTTGGAAAAGACGTCGATGACACAAAACAAATATTTGTAGCCACGATTGTACTGGCCAAATGAGAGACATCGGCTAAGTTGGCTTGCCATTGATGATCGATGCCTTCCACTTGGGTGCGACTTCTGGCAAACTTGCGTCGAATGGGTTTGTGTAAAGTGTAAGTAGCTTGTTCTTGTAACCATCGTTGCACTTGAGGTAAACGGAGACTTTTCAGTCGCGTTTTGGCAGCACGATACAATTCTTGAACTCCTGCGTAACCTGCAGGATGGGAGGGATCGTAGTAAATGCTGGCTAAGACTTTTTCCATTTCTTTTGGCTTGTGTGTTAATAAGGCACCCACTCTTCGAAGATGCTACTCTTTTTCTCTTGGGGTATTTTTTGGGATTGTAATGCTTTGCGTGTGCGACCGGCAATAGGTGTCGAGGAGGAGGAGGAGAATGTCTGAACAGGGGATATTTTTTCTTGTTTCACTTCTGTCTTCACCTTCTTTTTCTGTTCTGATGAAGAAGGGGTTTTCATCATCTTTTTAATTCATCCAATTCTGGAGGTAGGTGGTGTTGTTAACTTGCGTACTTTTTCTGGTGGAGTTTGAAACCCTTCCTCTTCTTCTTCTCTTTTTTCTGTCTTGGGCACTGGCAGTAGTAGTGGTGGTGGTGGTGGTGGTGGCAGTGATGGTGCTGGACTTTTCATCAAGGTCTTAAAATCTTTCAGAGTGGGTAGAGCTGTTTCGTCTAAAGCTTTCTGGTGAAAGAGTTGCAGTCGTTGCAAGAGTTGACCGTACTTTTGCGATTTTTCTGTTTCGGACAAATCTTGGCGATCCATCAAGGACTGCAATTCGTGTTGTGACTGGGACATCTCGCTCAAATTGGGATTGGGAGGTAAATGCGGGGTGCGTTGTTCTTGCCAACGATGGTATTCCATCCATCGTTTGTAAGGCACTAAAGCTAGTTTTCGTCCTTCCATGGGGTTGTCAGGGGTCGATTCTGAGATCTTGGGACTTCAGAGGGCCTTTTTATCTTGCTCCCACCAGTCCTCCCAACATGGTTCCCAAGACTCCTTTTAGTAAGGGGCCTAACAAGAGGGGTAAAATGCCTCCACGTTGGACCAACATCTTCTTCTTTTGACGAATGGGAATTTTCTTTTGAACCATTTGGCGAAGAACGTGACGATGTTTGCCTAAGCATTGTTTCTGGTGTTTGGACAAAGGGATCGTGCCATTCAAGACGTTCAAACAACATTCGCACACGGTATCGATGACCTCTTTGGAGGCTGATTGAATGAGTTTTTTTCGTAGGGGTGGAGAAGCTTTGGACAGGACAGATAACATGTCCCCATGTTTGACTAAACGAGGAGGCAGTCCTTTCCTTTTCTTTCCTTGGGGTTGTTTAGAAGAAGGATGTTTTCTGGAGGGTGACATCTTCAGGAGCACCAAAACACTGATACCCTACTTGGTCACACACCTTTTTTTATACTGGAACGCGTCGCCACTGATTGCCTTTACGTCGTATCAACTTCAGGACAGGCATGACACGTCGTGCAGGGGTACGCAACGGACTAAATCGAGCCAGTTCTTGCTTGGACAAATCCAGTAAACTTTGTAACATGCCCGATCTTTCTTGAACTTTGATTTTGGGAGCAGGTACTTTGTGAGCAACAGCCACTGTCACTAAATTGGAGGGTCCTGCTACTGGGGAAGTTCTTGGGGTCATCAACGGAGAAGTTCTTGGTGTGATCAACGTCTCCAAGTACTCTTCAATTCTTGGTGTCATCAACGGGGAAGTGGATGAACGTGAGGCTGCCGGAGACGCGGTCACCGCCGTGGCAGGTCGTGGTTTACGAGTGCAAGGTTGCGTCCTAGCCGAAGTGCCTCTCTTGCGACTAGTTTTCTTTTGTGGATTTTTCTTTCTCTGGGGACTTTTTCTCTGTTTCTTTTTCTGGGGGCTTCTTTTCTTTTTCCGGGGTGGTGTCTGGTCAGAGGAGGGTCCCGCCACTGGAGAAGTTCTCCTTGGGGACCTGGTCTTTTTCTTCTTCTTGGGGCTTCGTTTGACTTTTTTGCTTGGGGAGAAGTTTGGGGGCATTAGGATCCCATCTTAAGAGAGAGCGAATGATGACCCCTCCTAGAGTACCGCTCCGTCCAGGTTTCAAAATGATTTGTTTTTTGGTTTGAGTGTCGATGCGCGGATCGGCCAGTTGGGTCAAAGCGACTTTGTTTCGATCAAAAAAGCGTTTGGTTTGATGAGGAATCTGAATGATTCCTTGGAGTAATTGACGTGCCGTCACCGTGAACCATCGTAAGACTTCTTTGAGACTAGCTTCTAAGACACGAGCTCGTATTTGTGGATTTGACGGGAAGATGCGACTGAAGGGACGTCATGTTCAAAGTGTGTGTGAGACAGACGAAAAGGGTCCGAGGTTTTTATAGATTTTTTGTGGAGTGAAATTAAGTCGAGGACGGAGACGTGTACAGGACAGGCCCTCCGTCTTGGCACCAGTGGTGAAACAAGTGGGTACGAAATCGCAAATCATCGGGGGTCGCAGGTTTCAAATCGACGAGTAAATAGGCGTGTGGAGTTTGAGTGGCATCGTCGTACACCTGAGTCAGCCAAGGCGTTCCTAACTGTTTGGCTAAGACTTGCACTTGCGATTTATCTCGAGGGCTTTTAAACAAGACCACGTAATGCGCATTGAGACTTTGTTGAAACAAATTTTGGGTGATGTAAACGACACTGGCATTACGGTGATGCCCTTTGCGCGTGAACCACAGTTTAATTTCTTCTTCGTCTTCTCCTAACATGTCGTCGAAAATGACCAAATGGGTTTGACGGGAGTCAGAGACGATGCCGTCGTCTTCTTTAGGAATGCCTTCCACAAACACGATGGAATCGCCTTGACTTTCTCGCAAGATGCTGTACGCCGATTGCCACTCTTTGTAACACCACACGATCCGCTGAGGTGGTCGATCGATCAAATGATGTTTATGTTCGATCAAACGTTTGACGAATTCGGTTTTGCCTGAACCGCTAGGTCCAGCAATGAGCATGTTAAAGGGATGGCGAAGATACAAAGCCTCCCAGCTGGCACGATCTAAGTGTTCGTCGATGACTTTGACAGTGGAGGAAGAGGGAGCAGAGACAGCAGAAGTAGCCATAGTGTCAGGAATGTCACTTGTGACACGAAAACAAACAAGACGAGAGTTTATATACTTTTTTTCAGAACACGTTTATTGAATGTTTTAAACATGAATACGGAAGACAAAAATACATAAAAGCCAAAGGCTTAAGTACAACGATAAAAGGCACATGAAAATCATTAACGTGGAATAAAAACAAGTGTCTGTACAACATGTTTTGGGGAAAGTTCTGACCAGTTCTATAGGGGGTAAGGTCACACAAGTGTTCTCCCGAAAGGGTCTTTCAGGCATGTCCACGACAGTCCTGTCCTGGGTGACGGGTTCTTCTGGCACCGTCACTAACACTGGTTGAAAAGTAACTTTTTTCTTTGGACGTTGAAAGGAAGGATCACAACTCTCGAGCATACTGGGCCACTTCTTGGGTCCAAGCCTCAAAACCCCTCTTTTTCCAGTCACGGACATCTGTCCAATGGGGGTGTAAGTCACAAGCTACACACACATCGTCATACACGTCTTGGGTAGCTAAAAGTTGACGAATCTTTTTTTTCCCGTAGAAGTCGAGAAGTATCCAGATGAAACCGCAAGGCTTTGAGCAAAAGGAGTCTTTCGTGACCATTTAAGGCCATGGGGTTGTGGTAAGTACTGATCGTAAAGAGTCCACAAGGAATCGGCTGGTAAACGAAATCCTAGAAAACAAGTCACTAAGACACACACCACTTGTCGACCCAAATTGAATGGATACAGTTCTTGTAATAATCGATGGTAATGATCCACGGTTTGAATATGGTCATTGAGTTCCTTCCACGGAATCTGTTGGATTACGTGTGATAAAAGTCGTGGCATGGCAGCCTGTTTTTATAGTCTCTTTGTTTCGAAAAGAATACACGTACTTTCTAGCCAGAGATCTTCGTTTTCCAGTGGGGAATTTAAATGTTGCATACTGTAACCGAAACGTCAGAGATCGTTTAGAAGTTTCCTCTTCCACTAAGTAGATTCCACGTAAAATATGTCGGTAATCCTTTACCTTGTCTTCCTCAATGTATTGCTGTAGGTGAATCTCGAAGTAACCAAAATAATCAACACGTGGATCATCGGGGTCATGGAAGTATTGAACAAGGTCTGACCACTGAAACAATTTCTGACGAATCAGTTCTCTTATACCATTCAGGTACCAGTGGTTAAAGATCTGGTGACGTAACGGATGCAACTGTTCTTTACGTTTGACTTGTATTTTGACCAGCTCTCGGTAAATCCTTTCTCTCAACTCCACAGGCAAAGCACGAATGTCCTCTTGTAAAGTATCCATAAACAGGTCATACTAAATCCTCTTTTGTCTGACAGAAGAAATGTACCGTTTGCACAGACATGGTTTTACTTCAGTGCCAAATTTAAATCGTTTAGTCACTAATTTACACATTACAATTCGTTCAGAAGATTCCTCTTTCACTAAGTTGACATTGTGTAAAAGATGTCGGTAATTCGATAACTCTTCCTCTGGAATTCGATGCAGTACGTTTACATTGTAGTAGATAGAATCGTCAATAACAAACCAATCCTTTTTAAAACCAGGGGGTTGTTGATCAATGTCTGTCCAATGGAACACTTTCAACTGAATCAGTCCTTTTATAGCATTCAGGTACCAGTGATTAAACATCTGGTGACGTAACGGATGCAATTGTTCTTTACGTTTGACTTGTATTTTGACCAGCTCTCGGTAAATGCGTTCTCTCAACTCCACAGGGAAAGCACGAATGTTCTCGTGTAAAGTATCCATGAACAGATTATGGTAAGTTACTTCAATGTCTCGGTCCCACTAAGGGTAAGTAATGACAATTCGGTGACCATCGAGCATGTTCTACGTAGGCCGAATCTTGCGGTTCCCAGTGGTGAAGTGACACACCGCAACTGAAGCACTTGACTTTATCTCCTTCGCCCAAGTAGAAAAATCCGGCTCTGGCTAATTCTTCGGGGGTCGGGCCTCCCAGATACTTAGGCCATTTTCCTTTGAACGATTGAAGACGATTTTCAAAGTCGCAGTATTCCGACAAACGCACAGGAAACGAATATTCGTCTTTCACAGGTTCGTTTCGATGAGGGTTGAGTGACATGGGCAGGAGTTTGCTCAGGGCTGGATGACATCCGTAGAGGGGTAGACGTGAAGGTGAACATCCACCTTTTAAACGAAACCCAGTAAAATGTCCAAGAGGACGAGTAGCATCGCTTTCGCATCCCTCAGGTTTGACACGCACAGCATCACTTTCCATGATAGGGGTAGTGAGAACAAAGTTCCCATGATGCTTTACGGCATCGCTAAGGTCACAACGTACAGCATCGTACCCGTCGCAAGGCTCACAATCGCATTCCACTTCCGAAGCCCCACACTTGATATGTGCCTGTCTAAACTTGTTTTGTGTTTCTCTGAAAGTATTCATCTTGTTCGCTCAGTCTTGGTAGTCCCAATGAACTATCGATCTTGACCATAGCCCCTTTTTATACTAGTCGCAATGCAGTCTCAAGCTTGTACATCGTTCCTTTTTTATGTTTTTTATGTCTTGTTTTGGAAGGTACCGTCTCTAAGGTACCGTCATCATTGTACCGTAATGTCATGGGTGGAAAGGCCATAGAAAGGTAAGGGCAGTGCGGAGACCATCGAGTATGTTCCAGAATAGCTGAATCTTTATAGATACATAGATCCATTCGTAACTTCAGGCCACAAGCGAAACACTGTACTTCATATCCCAATTCTGACTCAGGTCCCAAGTAGACAAATCCTGTTCTAGCTAAAACATGCGAAGAAGGTAATCCTTCCCTAACCGTAGGCCATTTTTGAAACGTGTCCAATCGACGGGCACAATCACAATAGTCAGGTAAGAAGACTGGAAAATGGTAGGGTTTGAACTTGGAGTTCTCATCGGGTTTCTCACTGGATTCTTGCTGTGGCGAAGTCATCCTTCTGGTGGGTGGCTATCCTCTTACAACCAATGTTTTATACCAACGTGTCCATACGGCAAAGTAAAGTGGTTGGGTAGTCGCACTCGCTTCTGGTACACGATTTGATAGACTTTTTCCAAGGGTCGACTGACGATGTGGTGAGTGGGTAAACGTACAATCTTGTTCAGTTGATAGGTGGTCACCTTAAAGTGTTGATCTTTTCCAGACTGCAAGGCTTCTTTCAGTACCCCAAAGTTCACCACTCGACTGGTACGATAATTCAGAGTCAATCCTTTCACTTTGCACGTCGTGTGCACTTCTTGTTTGTCCCGGTATTCGTAGCCGTAATTTTTTGGACCGCCACTGACGAAACTTAGAATCTTGTCGTCGGGATCCTCGTCTGTCCAGGCCCCTAAACGGTCTCCTTCGATGTCAGGGTGGTGTTGACTCGGGTGATGGATGTAAATGCAACTGTCCGTGTCAAAGTACAGGACGCGTTCCCCTAACAGTTCTAAAGCTTCGTACAATTTTAAGCGAGCATGGGCTGTCACGTAAGCTGCAATGATGACATTTCCAAAGGGGTCGTCTTGTACAAAGTCCAGATCTTCTTCGTAATTGACCAAGATCAAATCCTCTCGAACGACGTCCACGTGTTTCATGAATTTGGTTTTGTCGTGAATCATCTGGAAGTAGCGGGAAGGTTCTGTCAAATATTCCGTCTTGGGTAAACACGGTCGTTGTGCCATTTTACCCCACAAGCAATTTAACATCACTTTGGCAAACGATCGCCTGCCTTCGTTTTTCTCGATGTGGTCTAAAGTGATGCCTTCTTGTTCATAGTATTTCTCTTTGAATTTTATTTGGTCTTCGGGAGTGTGACACCAGGAAGGATAGTCGCTGGCTTCTTGCTTCAGTTTCAAAAAGGTATCCACGTAGTCGGCGAAAATGCCTTTCTGAGTGGGGTCACCCTTGTGATATTGTTGTGTCTTGGGAAAGTGACAAATTTCGTACACTTCTAACAGTTGGTATCCCATGTCCAGAGCTTTGAACAATTCTACGCTGACCCAGGTTCCCGTCAAAGCCCGTTCTTCCTGGGTGTGCTGACAAGGCTGTTTCGGCACAAGTACGGCACAAAGGAAACAGTTTGCCTTGGCAATGGTGAGGTAAGACGGGGTGGTACAAGTCCGTGGGAGGCAAAACTTTGCACTTGATCAAGCCTTCGTATTGTCGAATGTTTTTCAGGTCGATGTGTTCCGTCAGCAATTGTGGGTGCCCTGCAGGAAAGCGACAATATTTGCACACGTAGGGATACAGCGAACACACGTCCAAGTATTTGATTTCTTCTCCTTTCTCTTCGTCGGCTTGGTACAGCAAACAGGTGGCATTGGTCCTTCCTCCGTACAAACTATCCCTCGGGTTCAGGGGGTCCATGAACTGGTAACTTTCCACGAGGTGTTTAAATTCGGGATCGGTTTTCAAACGGTGATCGTATTCGTGTTCCCACATTTCCACCACTTGGTATCCTTCCTGTTCTAACTTTAGGCGTCGCTGCCAAGTGGCCTGGTACAAGTCTTCCATGGTTCGTTGTAAAAACTGATTTTTAGTGCCACGGTCAGGATAACAGACGGGACATCCGTGAAATAAGCAACCGTTAAACTCGTACACGATCTTAGGGTTTTCTAAGTTCCAGCCATCGACCGAATGCGTTCCGATGGTCTTTTCGCCCGCTCCGTTGCGGGCATGCTGAATCCACTTGTCTTCCTTGTCGCACAAGTAATGTAACCAGCGTAGGGCTTTGACCGAGTATTGACGTTTGACATAGTTGGTCGTTTGAGGACTGATGACAGCCACGGTGTTTTCAGGCATGAATCGTTGCCGGTACACTAAGGAACACGCTTTGGCAATGGTGCAAGCTTCTTTCAAAGGATCGACCCCTCCGTGTTCCATGAACAGTTCTCGAAATTTTCCACAGCAACGCCGTAAAATGTCCACGTCGGAACGACAATACTTTAACATTTCTTTCTGAAAGTCCAAAGGGTCGGAGGCGTGAGCCTGGTACCAAGTGTAGAAAACTTCTCGTTGTTCGGTACGCATGTTGTCGGGGTCGTAATAATGAGCCTCAGGTAAATGGGGTAGAACGGCGTGTTTATTGGCTTCCGTATTGAAAAAGTGCGGAAAGTACCCTTTAGCCATTTCTGTCATTCCAAACGTTTTAGGCATTCGGCTCAAAGGCATGGCCAAGTAACTCATCGAATCTTTAAACTGTACTTGTCCCACTTGCATGAAAATGATTTTGGCTCCGTTCAAAGTCACTTTAGGACGCTCGGTGCCTTGTTCCGTATAGTATCTGAAAAGAAACTGTCCATCGTATCCGGAGAAATTGTGAGCCATCACCGTGGCATGACGATGACAATCTCCGTAACGTTCGATGTCCTCTTGGCTCCACGTCTTGTCGATGGGGTCTAAGACCCATTTGGCAAAATCGGCTAACGTGTTCGGTCCTCGAAAGATTTTTTCACGCCCTCCGGGAATCTTACTGCAGTGAGGGCAATGACTGAAGATAAGTTCCTGAATACACTTCTCGCACGCTCGATGAGCTACGCAGAAATTAGGAATGTGAATGCCGGTCTCTTGCATGCATTCGAAATCGAAAAAGATGAAATTGCCTTTCTTCTTGTGTTCATCCTCTTTCTCTGGTGGGGGTTGGTATTTTTGCACGTAGCATTCGTGTTCCAAGTCCACGATGTGGTGACAAATGTGACATTTTTTCTTTCCTGAACATACGTGTCCCTTGGCACTATTGGTACATAGGCCTTGTCCACACGTGGGGCACAATCTCAGCAGTTGACAAGCGCATTTCTTCTGTGAACCTTCCGTCTTCAAATGCTGTTGGTAACAGACAGGGCTGACAAACGTGCGCAGACAAGTGAAACAATGCACTGGTTTTTGTCCTTCGCTCTGACAGGGTGGAGAGGCCAAACATCCTGAGCATTTCGATCCACAATGCTTGTGTTGCTCTCGATTGTTATAGCCATAGTCACATTTCTCACAGTAATAACTGTATCACAGGAATCCAGTGATAGTGGTAATGGTATCGAAATGGTCATCGTGATGATAGACGTGAATGTATTTTCCATCCTTAAAGTCTTTCCCTCGAGACAACAGAGGCCCACGCATTTCTTGAGGATACACTTTCAAGGTGTAGCGTGGAGCTAGGGCATCTTGCAATTTTTGCATTTCAGGAATGCTACAGGGTTTGTCTTTGGGCAAGCCAGCTTGTCGTAACAGGAGTTCTGCTTCGTTTCGTTGTTTGGCTCGGTCCGATTGACGAATAGTTTTCCAGGCTCTTTTCCATTCTACCGTGTCGTTCTTGTTGACATAGGTTCGTCCCACCACGATGGCCCTGGCTAAACACATCTGGTCTTGAGGGTTGTGAATTCGGACGAGACTTGTTTTGGTGCTGCGAAGCTCGTCCACCAATAACATCTTTTTGCGTCCAGTCCCTTGAGGAGGAGAGACGTGGGTCATGTCCAGTGTGGCTTTTCCATCGGTGATGTCAAACTGGTCATTGGATTGTTGTACGTGTTGAATCTTGTCCATGACTTTGGAAGCGGTCAATTCTGCAGGGGTGCTAAACTCAATCCAAACAGGGGATTTCAAACCGTCGTGTTGTATAGAAATTCTCAAGCGATCATCTTCTTTGGGTTGACATTGTCGCTTGAGTGCAGTGAGCAAAGAATCCCACACCCCGGTGATGAACCCTTCTGCTTTCTCTAACGGTACTTCAGCCTTGAAATCTTTAAACTTCACCGTGTATTTGTAAGCCGTGGTTCTAAATTTTCTACAGGAGCGCTTTTCCGTCTCTCGAATGGAATAGTACTTTTCAGGGTTGACTAAGGGTGGTGAACTTCGTTTAGAGGGTTTGGATTCTGGTTCACTCATGTCCTCTTCAAAATCACTGGCATGAATTTGTGCCAAGACTTCAGCCCTGGTACGAGGCGATAGATCACGTTTCTGCCTCTTACTTTCTTCTTCTTCTTTCTTCTCGAATGAATTGGATCGTTTCATCTTGAGTGCAAAACGTCAAATGACTAAAGTTTAAACACCATAGACTAATTTATAGTCATGGCAGACCAGCTTATATAAAAAGGTGTGTGTCTTGTCCTTTCACTATTCATTTCACTCTCAACCCGAGCACAAGAATGGAAGAGACTAGACAGATCGAACATTTCATCAGAGCTTTGCGAGGGGTCATTAGAAAATTCTCTTCAGACCAGCCGACGGACTACTCTCCTTCCTTTCGAGATGAAAGTCAAGATACTTGCTATATCTGTCAGAAGAAAGGGCATTGGTCTTCAGAGTGTCCAGACCGTCAAAAAAGAAAAAAAGGGGCTAGAAAAGACAAAAGTCAAGATACCTGTTATTATTGTCAAGAAAAAGGACATTGGTCTCCAGATTGCCCAAAAAAGAAACAAGAGCAGTCAGAAGAAAAGAGGGATTCTTCAGAAGAAGAGAGGGATTCTTCAGAGGAAGAAAGCAGCCAGGTAAAGAAAAAGAAACAGGAGAAGAAAAGAAGAAGGGAAGAAAGTGAGGAGGAAGAGGAGGAAAAGACTGTGACGGTGAAGAAATTCAAAAAACAGAGAGACTAAACAATGAGACAGAAGAAGTGTATGAACTTTTTTAAAGTGATTTGTTGAGAATTGTGAATTGGATTGTAAATATTTATAAAAGAATAAATTAGGTATAAAAAGGTAAGTGTCTTTGGGTTTTGATTTTAAAATAAGAACGTACACTCACGCACTCATACACAGACACGTACTATAGGGGTAAAATGGTTTTTTTTTTTAGTTATTGGCAATTGAAAGTCGATCTCTTTTCGAGAAATTGGAGTGGCCCTCAAAAGGGCCTTTTTTTTGGTGTAGGGGTGAGTTTAAGCAATCAACTGTAACTGTCTTAAGCCTTTGCCACGGCCAAGGCCTACTTCTGGACTGCGTACTGTTGATGATGATAATTTGGTTGAAATCACTAAGGGTGGCACGGTAGGCTTAGTCACGGGGTTGGCGTGTTTAGCTCGGGAAGGTCGTATTCTCTTCGGTCGTAATAAAGAAGTCTGATACATTTGTTTCAGACTTCTTAACTCCGCTAAAATGTCTAACAGTACCGTGACCGTTTGATTTTCACCCTCTTGTTTCTTTGCTGATACTTCTTCTTGTTGCTGTTTTTTTCTTACCTCTTCTTCTTGCTGCTGTTGCTGTAGGAGAAAAGCTTGTTCCGCTTCCTTTTGTCGTTGTACAAATTTCTCCAATTCTTCTTTCTGTCTCTGTCTAAAATTCTCCACGTGCGGTAATGAAGAAGGTGACGAAGGTTCCGGAACAAACTCTTGCGAGGTAAGAAAATCCACAAAATCCCAATTCACCTCTTCTGAAAGTAAGTCCGGGTTCCCTTGGGTGGTCTCCACGGCTGGTGCACCCAAATGAATCGTTTTCTGAGTTTCCGTCATGTTGAATCACTGTCGCATGGATTGACACCGCATAGGCGCTAGCGAATCTATATAGACCACGTGACGTCACAGACTGCTCTCTTCGGATTGGATGCGGACTGACTGAATTTTGTAACGCGTGTTTGGATTGGTCAATGAACTCAATCCGTTTCAATCCTTCCTCTACCTATAAATAAGCGCAGTTCACTGCATTGATTCACCTGTTCTCGGCGCCTCAAGATGTGGACCACAGTCGAATCATCCACCCTTGTGTCTTCAATGATGTTTAGGACGGACATGCTAATGTATGTCCGATCCAAGTGGACAGTTGTCCACAAGTCAGACACCAGTCTGTGGATACGAAGAGTGTATGTGGAAAGACAAGGATGCCTCAAGAGGACTCTGATTTATGGCCCTACACTAAGACGCAGCTTGAGGACAAGAAGATGCCGCAGATGCCCTTTATGTTAAGGGCATATTAACATAAATCCAAAGGCCCTTTTCAGGGCCACCCACATCTCTCGAAAAGAGATCGACTTTCAATTGCCTACCCTTTTTTTATTTTTTTATTTTATTTTTTATTTTTTTAAAAACAAAAAATAGAGACCCTCCCTGTTTCAATTTTCGCCTGTTCCCTTTCCATAGACTCATCAGGTCGGGACCCTATTAAAATAGGGTCCCGACCCTGTTCCATTTTCAATTCCCCTTGAGGCTAGAGTTGCCCATGATTTTTTCCCATGTTCAATTTCCCTTGAGGCTAGGTTTGCCCATGATTTTTTCCCATGTTAAATTTCCATTGAGGCTAGGTTTGCCCAAGGGGGGTCTGTAATGCTAATTCCCATTGAGGCTAGGGTGCCCCTATTCACTACTGTCATTTCTGGTAGCTGCGATTGATACAATAGAGTCTCGGATTTTTCCATCATCAGTAAATACTGGAATATTATCGGATAGGGCACCCGAGAACTCGTTGAATAATACAAAGAGTGTAACATTGGATGGCATTAGCCTGCCGTACTGGTCCTGAACAATAAGAGCTTAATCTCGATCAACCCCAGCAAGACTCGTACGATAGAAAGCTCATCCTTAGTTGCAAATTTTAATGACAAATCAGCGTCTCTGAGACTAGGGTTTTTAACCCTACCTCTAGCGCTAGAACAAGATCTCCCATAAATATCTACCATATTATAAACGTTTAACTTGTTTAAAACGACCACTTGTATACTCGTGCAGAGCTTTATGGGGTAGCAGTTGGGGCGATCTTGATACAGCATCAAGTACAGCAAGTAGTTTTAGATCACATACCGTCAGATCTGTTATTGATTGTGTTGGCAACGTGGACTACCAGAAAGGTGAAACGTTCTGCATTCTACTTCTATAGTTTTAGCGACTGGATGAGCCCATACGAATCAAAATAAACATCACCACGTGGGTCAACATCATATGCAACCCAGTGAGTGCCCGGACAGGACTGCCAGTCAAATGATACCAGTTTCGTCACGATTTGTTTTGTCAGGCAATTGATCGCGCATAAAAACTCCTCGAAAGTTTTTAATGTTTAATCGACAAGCAGCTTCAATTAAATCAAAATTAGACATAGGAAGCTTTACTTGTTAAAGTTTCAGCGAAATGTTCTCAGTCTTATACCCGACCGTACCACGAAGTTGGAGTTCCGGGAAATCTCAAACCTCGCCCGGTTTTTTCGCCACCCCACCCCATTCTCTTTGGAAGAAAAAGTTTTTAATTAGTATCATGTAGCTTTTTTACTGCCATTCCAGCAGCAGTGCCAACTGCAACAAGTGCAGCTGCTTTTGCAACAGCAGGTCCTACAGCGGTTACAGCGACTGTTAATGTTGATATCTTGCCAGACCTAATAAGGGCGTGGCAACGTCGACGTTTTCCAGTCATTATTAAATGCTTCTTCCGTCGATGTAATACGTGGCACTGTTAAACAACGCCATTATGACATTATTAACAAAACCAACCCATATTCAGTATCATCGGTTTTTTAAAGTTCGCCTTCGACTTCAATAAATGCTTCAGCCGGTAAGAAATATCTACTTGTATCCCGCACTTGCAGCTCAATTCGTCCACGCTAATTTGGTTCTCGTGCATCATACGAATAATATTAATAATCATGTATCGATTCATCTTTAAGGACTGGTGCGTCCATGTCAAATGCGGGATCAGATACCCACTTGAACATTTTATTATTAATTCATTATCGTCTAACACGAAGACCACGGCGGGTCAACCTACTTCCCTCTACTAGACTTGCAGCTATATGTATCTCTCTTTTCGATTCTGACAGTGGTAGGGGTACACTAGCCGCGCATTTGCAGCTTGATTTATTACTTTACTGACGTTTGTGGGCATCACCTCTGTGCTTGGAAGTGTAACTGGCTGTGGTTTTCTTCTGCGTATTAATCGTGCTAGTCGTACCTTCATCGTAGAAAATGCTTTACTAGCAACAGCCCTCACAGTACTAATACCTTTATCAAGAACACCATCAATAGCTTTCATGCCTAGTTGCTTTCCAATCGGTATCGCTTTTGGGGCCATCCTTCTAAATAAGCATTGAATAACATCACCGAGTCATTCTCCGTAGATCGCTTTGTATACAGGCAATCGGGAATTTATCATTCTGACCATAGTAGGTCGACGTTGAGTATTGCGTATAATCATGTTATGTTCCTGTCACTGATCTAATTGTGATCAATCTCTGTAATAATCGTCGATAAATTTATCGGTATGTGATGGATAATCTTTAATATCCGTGGCACCACCAGTAAATAATCGCTGACAAATAGCAGCTGCTTCGTTGATAATTTCAGGGGAATTATTACCAGCCCATCGCCCACCAATTCATATCTCTAGTCAACGTTACTGGGACAAAGTTTATCATGATTTGCTAGCAAATCATTCACTGGAGTGTTGCTGATGACAAACCACTGCCTAGGGTTGGTGGTGATGGTTGTCTCTTTCGTCGAGATTGCCGCTTTGGGGGGTGGTGGAATTGATGTTTAAGCAATCTCTCGCATTTCATTAACTTCTTCAATAAAATATTTATAATCTACTTTATATTTCCACTGATTGCTGAAATTTCTTTGTGCTCACGAAATACCATAGCAACCCACTCTTGTTCTGGAGTGTTATGAAATTCTGGTTTTGGAAGCTGAAACCTCATCGGATATCCCGTCGCAGGAACTGCAACTGGATCACCCATAACTTGTAAATAGCCTTCCCGAGTAAAATATCTAGTTTTTATTTTTGACTTAGATATATCCTTGACAGTATATTTGACACCCTGATTTTCAGTACGTTTTTGTTCCGCAGAATCTATAGCTTCTCTAATCTGTTCTGGTAATGCTTTGATAAATTCTCTTGATGCTGCTGTCGCCCCAACGATTATTTTAATTGGTTTGACACTTGGTTTAAATAATTCTGCTGAACATTCCGCAAATCCCTTTCTTGCTTCCTGTCTCGCCTGTAATTGTTGTTTGACAGAATCGCGGACAGGAAGATATTTATTAATCTCATCTAATCGCTGTTGGACTAGTTTGGTTGTATGGGATTCCATAGTCAGTGCAGACTCGCTCATTGCTATTATCGAATACTGATTTAATTACAGACCATTTTCACCCCCCGCCCCCAACTCACTCATTCGTCGTCGCTACGGGAGGACCGACAAAATCCCAAAATCACACTTTAAGGTCGGTGGATTTACAACAACAACAAACGCGGACGACTGCACTAACTAAAAGTGTTCAATGAACTCACTCACTCAACGCGATCGATGGAAATATTTATTTATAACTATATACAATGTAGGGTCCGCAGGTAGGGAACCGCTCGCTTTTTGCTTGCTGTACAAGCATTTGATTTCACTACGGTTGGAGGATCAGCAAGGAGGGTGGAGTGACGAAACTGTATCGAGACCAATAAACAAATAGTCTATAGAAATGTATATACCCAGCAGCACTGCACAACAGCGGACATATTAACGTAGAAGGAGTGATTTTACAAAATAAATATCAAAACGAGACCGTAGGGTCCGCCCTCCCTGCGGGTAGGGTAGGTTAAGAACTGGATCGATGTGACTCCAGGAGTAATGACCGCATGCCCAAAAATAAAGCATCACAATTTGTACACTCCAGTTTTGTTCTGTTTATCCTTAAGCAGAGTCCGTCAGGCCTTGCAGGTATATTATATTTATAGCAACAAGGCAAATTCGTAGCATGCTCTATTGCAGGGGTGTACAACCCACGGCCCGTAGTCTCGATCCGGTCAGCTAACGTGTTCTGTCTGGCCCTCTGGGCAAATTAAAAGAACAGAGAAATCTGGCCCGTGGACAGTAATTATATTACAGAAATTAGTGTTTGCTGCCTTCGAATGGTCTTAGAAACTGCAATCTGGCCCTTGGCAGAAAAAGTGTTTGCACCCCCGCTCTATTGGTTTAAACATTTATTTGTATAGTCCAAGCGATCTGTATATTATCTCCATTACCAGATAGTGAAGATGTGCAACACAATGCATATATGTGGTTCAATAGCGAACAAAATCAAGTCACATCGAGATAATACAATCTCTTCATTTTGTTCTGATTACAGGTAAATGCTAAAATGGTTTGTGCTAATGATACACGTATTGGTTTGTCTATTTCCTTTCAATTGCACGCGAATTCACCGCATACACCAGCGTTTACATCCGGCTTAAATCGGGACAAATGTATAATATATTTGTTTTATGTTCTTAACGCTTAAACTCTGGTACAGTTTACTTCACAACTGTGTCATGAAAATAAAGTTCATAACTATTGTGATGTAGAACTGGTGGTCGTTGTATATCCGTTTATAATTGTCAAAATAGTACATAACAATCTTGAAGGAACTTCTAGATTTAAAAAGTTAAGATTAGATACTAAGGTTATCAATTATTTTATGTTATTTCCTCAAGCAAACAAATGCACATAGGATTAGTGAATTATGTTGATAAAACAGCAAAGGCTCACAAAATGAATCAACTACGATACCCGTGTTTAAAAATAATAGACGGAATGAAAAAATAAAGATTCTTTACTGACTCAATAAAATCCATTTCTCCTGCAGAATTAGTATCAGATTAAATGCAATATATTTTAAATTCTAAGTTTAACATTTTAAATGCTGTTTTGAACGATCAACAATATGTTCGAGCTTGTTTCAAAATTTCATTTAGGAAGTACAGCACTATGACACAGCAATACAAACATAATTATTGTTTATTGTATTGTTTTTTTCGTGTAGTGGTCAACGTTTGTATTTAATACTAAAAACATTAAAAAATATGTTACAGTTATGCATTTTCTGTCCATAATACCTTTTAACAAATATTTTTCTTATTACATGTAAAGAGCGAACAATATCCAAATTTACTCACCGGTATTTTCAATCGACATTGCCATGTTGTATCCTGCAATCATTGAATAATTATTCAACAGATGTACAGTAGGCTAAAATAGAAATATGACTAGCATGCAGTCTGACAGTTCTAAACTATAGTGGCATTTGTTATCATCAATTTTTATTTCTTCTTTCCGAAACCAAAGGATACAAGAAACGAAAAAGAATAGAATAATAATTTATAAATATACATTTAAAAGAAGTGTGCAAAAGATGAATCTCTTAGAAGAGCAGCTTCATTTTCGAGGATTCTCACATCAGGATACCTTATTTATTAAAAAGTAAGGCGCACTTATGCACAACCCTCAGGTACTTAATTATTTTAAACATTATAATTTTTTATTTTAGAAAGTAAATAATATTTTATATGCAATGTCCAAAATAGCAAGGAAGAGCAGAAATTCTTACGATTTGAACCATCACTTGTTTTCCAAATAAGGATAATTTGAAAATCAGTCTTATTACTTTGAAAATAATCCATGCATTACAGATGGAGAGAACACTGAAACAGACGTAACATTTCTTACTATTTCGGGCTCATCTAAACCGACAACGTTGGGAAATTCCGTAGCCAGAAGATGTTGAATACATTCCGCATCTGATACATTGTGAAGAAACACATCAAGATGACTGTAAAATTTAATTCTAATATGTGTTATGTAAATTTGATTTAATTTATATTTGATTTAATTTAATTGTTTATTTGTTAGTTTTAATTTTTTTAAATTATTCCATTACATACCATTGTAATGTAATTTTATTTAATGGAATTTGACATTTCCAGATATTAGTTTGACCTGACTGTTTTTTCGTAAACACACAATAATGGAAGTTTGTATCTTAATGCTGACATAGTTCCTGACTTTGATGCAGAATCAGTAAACAACTTCTTTTTTATTCTTTCTCAGCTGTAAGCTTCTATCTTGTCCTAGAAAGTGATCACGTGACCTTCATACGGGAGTCTGTTTTTCGCAGTAGCCAGATTTAATAGTGATGTTTTGAGAAATAATTTTAGTCGGGCTTTTAAACACTTAGACGTCAATGTGGCTGTTTTGTTGTGACCAGTTTGAGTTTTATGAAATTAATAATTCCTTTTCCTGGAATATTTAAGTGTTCATACAGAATTCTTGGACAAAGACATTTCTTGAAATATTATTCGGAATTCAAACACCAGAATATTATTTTATGTGGTTCAACAAAGAACTGTTGACACTTGAGTACTATATTGACTACAGTATACGTCATCGCCTTCCATTTTGGAGTTTCGTCGGGACTCGAACTCAAATTCATTAGAACATTTTATTACTAGGACTTCTAATTGTTAATTCTCAGATTATTCTTGGATTATCTTTGAATTTTATTCTTAAAATCGTACGTTCTTTTCCTCATTTTTACCTTATTTTTCCTGGGAAATAAATTATTTGTTAAATTTTACAAACCTGTTGTCTTCACTTTTTTCTTGTTACTATTTATGAGAACCTAAACACGTAACATATGTGACCAACATATTTCATTGCCGCACAGTGCCTTGACATCAAACAAATGCATGTATTATTACGTGTGAGAATAACTGAAGTCTTTACATGCTTGTATGGTATTATTTGATACTGTTATCAAAACTTTGTACACTAAATTCCAACTTTATAAATTAATCAATTTCAATTTGTTTTACTTAATTGATTTGAATAATTACACAGGTGGCTTACACATAATTTGTATTTTTATTGTCCATTAAAATAGCTGGACTAGATTTGGTTAAGTACAGGCTGGCGTTTTAGGGCCCTGTGTGTTTGCGCCTGCTGCCGGGTACCTCTCCTCCCTTGCCTCTCCCGGACTTCCTGTACCGTGACGGAGATGTGGAACCATTTCCACCCGTCCAAATTCAGGTGATCCGATGTGACGTCATAGTGGCGACCAATCGCTACTGGCGTTACATACCGCTTTGGTAGATACCTGACTCAGTTGATAAGTGGCTGTCCATTTAGTACGTACGCATGGAGGTGTGAGGGGGGTAGCCCAAATGCATACGCTTGCGTGTGTGTGTGTGTGTTTGTTTGTGTGTGTTTGTGGGTCTACTGATAATGTACGTACGTAATAATAAGGGGGGGGGGGACATGGATAATAATTGGCCTAATACGTAACCTGTTCGATTGGGCTAAGTCTGCGTTTGAATTTTAGAGGACACTAGACAAACTGTTTAAAGTTATGCAGCTTATTTATTTGATGCAGCCAGACATTCAATGTTGGTGGACTATCTGTTTTATTAAACACGTTAATATTATTAATCCTTTATGGTTTCTGCATGGATTAAATATAGGTCGTTCTATAGAATTGGGGGTGGGGTACGTCAAGCGTGCGTACGCAGGTGGGGTGGGGGTATAAAAAAGTACGCACGCACGTGCACGGGGTGGGGGGAGGGGTCAAGCTTTGCCAGATGTTTGCGTACGTACTAAATGGATGGCCCTTAACAGACTGAAATAACATCTTTAAACAAGAGTGCGTGTTGGGTCCATTCCCACTCGTGAAAGCCCTTCATTCAGGTCATTAGGGACATTTAGTCCCACGACCTGAGGCTGAATTAACAGTGCTCCTTGAACACATTAACGCCGGGGGATGTTGCACTAATTCCTTCCACCAGGAGTAATTATCAGTCCGCGGTGCGGACATTGAACATAGGCACATGAACGATCGTACGAACGCCTCTATAATTTAAAAAATCAGTCAGTCAATCAGTTATCAGAATGCTTGTAAGGGATGTAATTAGCCGTTACTCTCTTGTTGTTTTTGGAATCTTTTGCACAATTTATGGTTTTTATGGAATTATGAACATTTTTTAATCTTTTGTAGAATATGTCAGCATGGCACAAGTTTGTAAAGATCCCGTCCTCATACTTTTGAGTAAATGTTTTATAAATTGTCCCCATGGGAGAGTCTCTAACAAAAATATCAATAAATTCATAAATATTGCATTTTTGCACAATGCTACACATATTAATAAAACGTTTCTGTTTTGGAACATCTTGTCGAAAAAAGATGGCGGTATAACCTGAATAAAAATATTCTTTTAGATGTTACATTTTCTGTAGATGGCATAATTTACCATTTTCCTTTCACCAGTTTAAGATACAATTGCTTTTATACCCAGGACACATTTTGTGTATTACTGACCGAGTGGTGTGAAGAAAGCCTTGCAGAAATTTGGTTCAGTGATTTCGAAACATAACTAACTTTTTTTACACTGATATTCAACCAAATTGCACAACACAAAGGGATGATGGTGTCGCTTTGTTTTTCTTGCAGAAACTGATGAGTAGGAAGATTGGCTCTAGTTTAATTTGTGCCAGTCCATACACGGGAATAAAATGATTGTGGACCTTTGGTACAAGTTTTATTTACTTTTGACAGATAGTGTTTATAGACACATACAGGAATTCGATTTATGTTCGGTTACATTTGAAAAAAGTGTGGTATGACTGCTATTTTCCAATCAAACTTCTCGCATGGTGTTATACTACTTTAAGACTAATACATAGTTTTTATTAACGATGAAGGTGAAGTTCCATGACAGGTGGTATCTTTTACATATATTATGCATCAGAGTTATATCGTCTGCTAAAACTGGATTTCCAGATGGAGTCAACTCGAGGAGCACTTATTTGGACTCAAGTTATTCATGCGAAAGGCCATATATATATATGTGTGTGTGTGTGTGTGTGTGTGTGTTCATAAAACACCTCCTTGCTAAAGTATTGGAAAAGGTATGGATTATGATCCCTTCACCAGGACAATGCTTTGACTGTTTCAGAATGGTTCCTTTATTGCATACAATAATCTTTCCTATTAATCTCTGATTCAAGTCTTTGCTCAGTTTTCATTTTGAGGTCTCTAGTGCTTCTCTGTCGTTATTCGAAGACTCATATTGTATCTAATTAATTCTTCTTCAGCTTAATTAAGATCAAATAACTGTAAAGGCTGATTGTTTCCTGTCCCGTGAATTCGAACTCGCGACCTTCAGCAAATGCTCTAATCACTTAGGTTCCCAGAGCAGTCATATGAGGTCAGATTCTACAAAATACCGTTCTATTTATAAGGAAAAAATCACATCTCTGGGAGACTTGAGTCTAAAGTAAAGTTTGAACATAAAAATACAAAACAAAGTATAAAAAGTTGGGATTCTGCTGCGAGTTTCGAACTCGGGACCTCTTGCTTGGCAAGCGGGACATACAGAAAGAAATACAACAAGACAAATGTGGGTGTTTATATATAAGGTGTTGAGCACCATATTACAATAAAATGAAACAGAAAGGATGAAATATCCACCAAACACAATAGAAATATGTAATAAGATGCAATAACATCAAAATAACTGATATTGCATAATGGCTAAATAAATATGGTATGTATATTATTCCTTATTTGATTTATGTTTGCAGTGTAGTTACATATCCATAAACTCTCCTCTATTGAATACTGAATAAACACTTTGCACAAGCTGAGATATTGTGACTGGATTATAAGACCTCATCAAGAAATACAACTCACATAAGTGGTGCGGGGTTTGCGAACAATTTCTGGTATGGATCTATTTCAGAGATCTGCATAAGCTGGGCATTGTAAAGTAATGTAATATGTGATATTAATATTATATTTGGTTTTTATCATATAACATGCAAAAACGTTAATTAGGAAAATGGCATTATGCTCTCCTTTCACTGTAGCTAAATTTTGGGCGGAACATCTGTTTCTGGCTAATGCATTCAGCAGATGAATTGGTAAATCAATGACTATGCTTAAAAAAATGCTAAACAAAATATAAGTATGTCTTTACGTTTCGTAACTCATGTAATTTAACCTGTCATCCATTTGTATTTAGCATAATATGGCATTGCCATGGTTATCTGTTATCATCCATAATAAACAACCTAATCCAGTAGATAATACACAGAAGTTATCTTCCACATTCTCCTCGTGGTAAGAGGAAGAAGGTTTGTCTTAAAAGGTGCAGAAATCTAGTGCAAAACCAATAATGTACCCTTTGAAATGTATTGAGTGACTGAGCGGCTGATCACAAAAACTAAACCAGTAAGTGACGTCATGGTCATCTTCAAAGTCGAAGGACGAACAAGAACAATTGTATTTGAATGTTCATACCCCTCAATTGCAGCGGTTTCAGTTAATATGGATGTGATGATAATAAGAAATAGTTTTAAATCTTGTGTCACAGAAAATTTGCTAAACTTATTTTCAACAATAATCAATGTGTTAATAGACTTGTTTTCTTGAGAGTTCTTGTTTTACATTTATCCATATGAGTTTAGGAATGAAGTATAATCCTATGTATTTCTAACCAGATACCGTTTGGTTTGTTTACCCAAAAGGATACCACTTTTGTTTACCACTAAATAATCCGCCGTTTCTAAATACGATAAATTCAAAATAATTTTAGTTTTATCTAATAATCACACATTCCACTTTTTTTTTTACGGAATGTCTCCACAGTATCAACCTGTATAAGAAGAGAGCCGACTGTATCAGCGCAAATTCAAATGTCATCAGCAATAACGTCACATTTATTGTATAATAAAGATACCATTGGCGAGTCTTTGTCAGAGGTCTGATAACAAATCATTTATTAATAAAAAGAACAGAAGAGGTCTTACTACGCAGCCTTGTCTGGTAGCAGCATTACAGATGAAAAATGTCAGTATATTGCTTTTCATGTGTATCTTAACGCAGATTCTTGTACATCGATTACACTGGTCAACAGTGAAATCATTACTGACTTGAAAAGGCCCTAATCTGTAGTATTTTGGTGTGCCGAACACGAATATAACCGTGAAAAATTTGTATTGGCTCTCGTTTTGAAGATATTCATATACCTCATTTTCTATGTTTCACTGTGTAAATTTCTCCTGTAGGACTGCAGCAACATCCGGAATAATGATGTAACATTGCATAATACCATCATGCTCACATCATCCACAGTTGATTGCATCATTTTCTGATGCAATGCAATACTAATGCCATGCGGCTGCTGAAGTAAGTTGACGTCAGCAGTGTACTATACATGTGTAGGCCTATTATACTAATGCCAGGCGGCTGCTGAAGCTGACGTAAGCAGTGTACTATATAAAGCCCAATCAGATAGGTTCAGCATTTAAAATATTTTAGACGTTGTGCGAGACAGTTCAAGCTACTGTTACATAAAACTTATTATTTTATCCATTTACGTACAATAAAGAACAGTAATGCCTCGAAAGTGTGTTAATACCGCGGACAATTTTTGCTATATTTGTGGGGAAGTGACATTTGCCAACCAGAAGAAAAGTATCAATTCTTAAGTGAAGAAGGCATATCATCTTTACTTCGGATGCAAGGTTGGTGACCAAGACAAGCCTTGGGCTCCGCATATATGCTGTGCTACATGTACAACACAGCTTTCACAGTGGTTGAATTGCAAAAGGTCATCAATGCCGTTTGCAGTCCCAATGGTGTGGAGAGAGCCAAGCAACCACCTAAATGACTGTTACTTCTGCTTGGTTCCTCCTCTTTCCGGCGGAATAACGAAGCGAAAGAAGTCGAGAATAGTCTACCCAAACATTCCGTCTGCATTGAGACCAGTTCCACATGGTGAGGGACTTCCTATTCCAGAACCTCCAGCAGAATATTCTCTTGATTCATCTGACGAAGACAAAGGTGAGTCGACCTGTTCTTCTCCTGGTCCATCAGCATGCAGTGATCCAGATTTTCACTGTGGTGCATCATCAACCCCACACAGAATAACACAGGAAGAACTAAATGACCTGATTCGTGATTTGGACTTATCAAAGAACAAGGCAGAATTGCTAGGATCAAGACTCCAACAATGGAATCTTCTAGAAGAAGATGTCACAATTACTGCATATCGAAAGCGCCACCAGCAATTGGAGCCTTTCTTCAGAAAGGAAAGTAATCTGATATTCTGTTCCGATATTGAGGGCCTCATGAATGCTTTAAAAATCACTCATGACCCACAAGAATGGAGACTAT
Organism: Sinohyriopsis cumingii; assembly: GCA_028554795.2. NCBI lineage: Eukaryota > Metazoa > Mollusca > Bivalvia > Unionida > Unionidae > Sinohyriopsis > Sinohyriopsis cumingii. The sequence continues at coordinate 40,292,670 of CM068836.1, forward strand.
TTGTGGACTCTTCGAAACTGAGTCTCAAGGCTGTGCTTTTGCACAATGGAAACATTCTTCCATCTATTCCAGTAGCGTATGCTGTCCACATGAAAGAGACATACGATAACTTAAGGCAGCTACTGAATTCCATTGAGTATAACAAGTACAGCTGGCACCTCTGTGGTGATTTGAAGGTAGTTGCCCTTTTAATGGGACTGCAGCAAGGATATACAAAATACATGTGTTTCTTATGCGAGTGGGATAGCCGAGCAAGGGAAATGCACTACATGAGGAAGGAATGGACTCACAGGCAGAATGTAGCCATTGGAGAGAAGAATATCCAACACCCAGCTCTGGTTGAGGCTCAGAAAATCTTGCTACCACCCCTTCACATCAAACTAGGTTTGATGAAGAACTTCGTGAAAGCCATTGACCGGACTTTGCCAGCATTCCGATACCTGCATGAAAAATTCCCTCGACTCAGCGAAGCAAAGATTAAAGAGGGAGTTTTTGTGGGTCCTCAGATTCGAGAGCTTTTCAAAGATGACCGGTTCAACAACTTGCTGGAAGGTGACGCGAAACAAGCATGGAATGCTTTTCGCCTAGTTTCTACAAACTTCCTCGGAAATGTTAGGGCAGAAAACTATAAGGAACTAGTAGAAGACATGATGATGAAGTATAAGAAACTTGGCTGCAATATGTCTCTAAAGATTCACTTCCTTCATTCCCATTTGGATTTCTTTCCTAGCAACTGTGGTATTGTTAGTGATGAACACGGCGAACGTTTTCATCAAGATATCGCAACAATGGAACAAAGATACCAGGGAAAATGGTCCACTACAATGCTGGCTGACTACTGCTGGACACTCCTCAGAGATGCTCCCGAACAGCTGTACAAGAGACAGGCGAAGAAATCTAAGATGTAGTCAATGACTTGATTTTTTATAGGTAGGCTATTACAGTTGACCTTTTACTATTGGAATGCATTTCGTTATGTAAACATTAATTTCTTGCAGATTACAAAAAAACTAGAGCCAATTTTGCAATTTGACTGTCATATTCGTGTTCAGCACATAAAAATTGATAAGAATTGACTAATTTTATTTCAGTAACATGACTTTTGTAAAAATTTGTTGTCCAGTGTTATAGATCTTTAAACAACTTCCCATCAAACCATTGTTAAGTAAGCTAATCAGTAACTGTACATGATGGACAGAGTAAAAAAAAAATTGGAAAAGTCTATAAAGCAGGGGTGCACAACATTTTTCGGCCAAGGGCCAGATTACATTTTCTAAGACCATTCAAGGGCCGCAAACACTAATTTCTTTAATATGATTACTGTTCACGGGTCAGATTTCTGTGTTGTTTTAATTTGCCATGAGGGCCGGACAGATCACTTTTGCGGGCTGGATCCGGCCCGCGGGCCGGGGTTTGTGCAACCCTGCTATAGATAGACAATACAAAACATATTTATTCAGATATTTCTAACACATTGCCTTAAGTTTAAAAAAATATTATCTATTGCTGAGAAATCTTTGCGGAAACCCGCATGAGCTCCTGATATGTATTCGCTTCGCATCACTGATGTGGTGTTGATTCAAAATGTTGGTATAAATGTATTTCAGATATCATGAGAGATACCTCTTTAACTATGAGGGTCATCGTAAGAGCCTTTTTGTGTAAGGGGCAGATAAAACCATTTGCTCTATTCTTTAGTGAAATGTCCGATATAAACGTTTCGTTCAGTCATCTGACATTGAAATGTAACTCTTTGTTGATTTCCGTCTGTAAGGGGACGTCCATTAATTATGTCAACAATTTTTAGGCAATGTTTTACCCCCCCCCCTTCCTTGTCAACAACTGTCAAACTTTCAGTGACCCCCCTAATAAAATTTTACCTCCCCTACAAACTAACAATATTTTATACGGCTGGCTTTTATGCTAAAAATAGAATTATGGAAATTAAAAGGTCTACAAATAAATTTTAATACATTATTTTTACTTGTTTAACAGATTTCTTGGAGGGATAGCTCATGGACTTCAATATATATAGCATCTATACATATAACATGGATGCTATTTAATAGAAGTCCATGGACAGCTATACTATTTAGATGTCTATGGCTCAGTGCAGTCTTTGAATTAAGTAACAGCTTCCCTTAAAAACCTGTCTACAATCTACACTGAATAAAAACAAAATATGATGATGAAAGACTATGACTTCCTTGGCAAGAGCTCAACCGGTTTAGGATTAAACTGGTGGGCTGTTGACGGGCGAGCGAGTGTGTGCCATACCAACGCACCGACTAATTTCCTATTTTTTGATTTATTAAATTTATTGTAAAAAAATAACATTGTTGACGTCAATTTATCTTGAACTCCCCCCTCCCCCATGTCAACAATTGTCAAACTTCTTCAAACCCCCTCCCCCCATTTTGTTGACTTAATTAATGGACGACCGCTAATCTGTTTTTCGATGTCTGGTAGTATAGCATTGTTTTTTTTCAGCACTAGAACTGATTGTGTCATTCTTTTCAGTCTTTTTTTTTGTTTAATCTCTGCTACGTGTCACTTCCCAATATGTGTGTATATATATATATATATATATATATATATATATATATATATATATATATATATATATATATATATGTACATACACATTGCTATAGGTTTATTGGATTTGACTTCCTCCATGTGATGTAAAAACTCTTCCTATATCAAATGATTTTGACTACTGTAGTGGTAATACTTTGCAACAGAAGGCTTTATAAATGTGTGCCAACTGTACATGACAAAAAACGTATCCAGAAAAGTATAGCATAGTAACGGGTGTGGTTGACATGATTGCCTATCTTCTTTTCGTGCAATCGAAGGAAACTCAAACAACATTTCTCAATTTTTTCATTAGCCTTTATTTTGTAAATAATCTGACAGACAAGTATGTAGTCCTTGCCATTCGATTCGTTTTTTCAGGTTCAGCGTCTATCTTGTTCAACACCACATTACGGTGGTGCAGCACAAGGGTGTACAAATAATCACCTTTTCCCACGTACATGCATTGCAGGCGGACCATGCAAGCGAGCTCTGCGTACTGGTATTAGTGCTCTGGATCACTTTGGCTTAGTTGTTAAACTTCAACTCAAAGGTGATGCTTTGTAATGGGCCTGAGTGATAGTATGGCATGAGGTTATTTAGCTGCTCGAACTGGCAAAGAAGAGGCAGCGCGAAAGACGCATTGGACTGAGGAAAGTCGTTACGTATTATAGCGTCCGTGCTTGCGTGTTATGGATGTCCCGGTACACCGCATAGTCCGTTAGCTAATGATCCTTACTGGTGCCCGAACTGTTGCGTGATCGCTGCTTGGCAATTCACGATCGAAGTTTTTTTTTTTTTTCTAGGAATTTACGGTTGTCTTGAACCACCACTGTTTATGAAAGGACTCAAAAACAGATTCGTAAATCTGAAAGCTTTTGGTGACGTGACTACGCAACTCTCGCAACCTATATGTCAATGACATCAGAGGTCGTACAGTCACGTGATATCAACAATAAACCATTTCTAGTGTTCTTGTACTTGTAGGAAACAAATCGAACATATAAATGAAAGTCACGTAATTTTTTATAGAAAATTTTAAAAAACCCCACATAAACATCTCAAAATATTTATTTTGAGAACAACGACTGAAAATTTGTAAATGTTGCAGCCATTTGAAGAGAACCAGATTCACTACGCGGAGAACACATGGCAATGTGGTAGTCACGTGACGCCAACAACTACATAGCTGACACATGCTCGGTACATCTTGAAAATGGTTTTCTCCACCCTGCTGTGACATCAACAAGTTTCTGGTCGTTGTTCTCAGAATAAATATGTTGAGAATTAAGTGTGCATTATATTTATTTACAAACATTAAGTGACTTCTATATAATATGTTCAAAATCTATGTACAACAACTTTGGAAATTTGTTTATTGTCGATATCACGTGGCTATATGACCTCTGATGTCATTGACATGTAGGTTGCGAGATTTGTCATGTGACTTGGGATGCAAATGGCCAGATCCAGGTCAAATTTCAGCAACGGAGTACTTTTGTCTCTTCCATCAGCGCACTAAAAGCATGACGAATGCTATGCTCACGATTTTTGAGAAAATAAATAATATTCCTATCGATTTCATGCAGGTATATCTCGATGAAAGGTCTTCAAGTTTGCTGGTCCTGCTAGTAAGCGGCTACCCCATGCCGACACCAAAAGGTGTCGGCGACTGCCAACTTTTCGATAGGGAATGGACTCTGACCCTACATCCCAACATAAATGTCCAAATATCAAAAATGGGGTGACAAGGGTCCGAGGAAACTCGGACTAGTATACTATGCCTGCTGTCTTTGAAAGTGATTTATTTTGTTTGTAAAATAATGTATTAAGCCATAAGTATATGTCAATGTAAATGTTATTCATTGAAAGGTGTCCTACCTTGTGTCCTGACTTCTGTTGGTACTGATAATAAAATAACGTGATAGAGTGAAGTTGGAAAAGTAATAGATAATTTTTGGCGCTAGAAAATGACTATGGAACAGTCCGTGTAAAGACTGTCTTTAGTCTAGTTTGTTGTTTGGGGGTTCTTGTGGGGCTAAGAGAAGGTTGTAAGAGGGTGAGGGAGGAGGTGTGAATGTGGTGAGGGTGGTTGGAGAGAAATGCCAAGAGAGGATGGATCAATTAGTTTTGTGGATTGTGTCCCAGGTACAGTAATATGATATTGTGTAAAATTACACAGAAAGTTATAAATTATAAAAATAAATTGACGCATTCGTGAACGTGGTGAAGAGCCCCTCAGTTTGCATCTGTATTCTGTTAAATCGGAAAATGATGAGTGTTTCAGGGGGAATTGGAGCTGTGTTCTATTCTAATAATGGAGTAGTGGATTAAAACATGTTTTTATATGTTACATATGTGTAAATATTATAACTGTTGTCCAGCATTTTACAGAAAAGTGTTAGAGGCCCTAAAGTAGACTTCTGGCACACGTGCCGTGTGTTCCCGACCCAAGCCCTAAAGCTGGGTTAACAACCTTTTTCGACCAAGAGCTAGGTTGCATTTTCTAAGACCACTCGAGGGCCGCAAAACATATTTCTTTAATATAATTACTGTTCACGGGCCAGATTTCTGTGTTGTTTTAATTTGCCCTAGGGGCCTAACAGAACACATTCGCGGGCCTGATTTGGACCGCGGGTTACGCACCCCTGCCCTAAAGTAATGGAAAGTAGGATTGTAGAAAACATAAATCCAACTTGCATTCACGTATTGGCGTGATTTTGCTGTTATATTTGATAATGCAGTGAAACCACCTTTTCCACGATCGTCAGTTTAGTATTTTACTTTATTTTCAGAACTATGTACTGGTGCCATCACGTCTAAAACATGCATGGTTTCAGTATCGACATGTATACTGACCAGCCGATCCCAACATCTGTAACAGTGAAGCCATAATAATTCCATCAAAATATGCACAGAGAAGTGTAATATTAAGTCATTTTGTCATAGATCATTAGGTGTCGCAATTTAATGCAAACTAACCCTAAATTTATGTGTAGAAAAAGAAGATTTATATTTCAGCATATATGTACATGAAGGTAACAACAGGGCCGACAAGAGGGGAGGGCGCAACGAACCCAGGCCCGTAAAGGGGCTAGGGCTGAACAACACTTGTTCAATTTTATGAAAGAAAAAAAATTTTGAACAAAAACTAGGAGAGGTCCTGGTGTTTCTTACCCCTATGCCCTTGATCGCTCTCTACGGCTCTGCGTAATACGGTCATTAAGATTTTATGCCACTAAAAAATGTTCTACGTTGTTCTACGTTTTTTGGGGGGGATGGGGAAATCAATAGATTTTTAGTCGCTTCCTCCTACTGTCACGTTTGCTTTTACCCTTGGATCGCTTCTATGGCTATTGGTGGCTGATCTTTAGGTGTGGCGACCTCACTATCATTACCATCAGCAGCATCATCACTGGTTTTATTTTACCGTAACATTTTTAATAATTTCCACATTATAAACACTGGCTACAATTGGACATTTTATCATAAGTGAGTCACTCACGCACACCTCACTGCACGAAAGGCCCAAAATGTCCTCCAGGCCTCGGGGACACGTCCTTCTCCGAAAGTGTCTAGTATTATATGTTGTCCCCAGTTTTTTCTGTCAAAATTTCTCAGCTGAACTAGGTAGGTATAATGGCATCCAACGATTTGCCTCTGAGGTATATGACCTTTTTCAAATTTAGACCTCGTGGGGTCTTCTCAAGTGAAGTTTCATCAGAAACATGTTTTCTTTTTTTTTTACAAGGTTACTTCGATAGTTCTTTTGAATATTGAAATTATGCCCCCACCCAACGCTGAATCCTGAAAGTGGCATTCTTCGGAAAGAATCTGACTTTATCTTCACATTCCTACTAACCAGGGTATGCAGGCAAGACAGCTGTCCTGCAAAAGCAATGTTTTTGGTTCCATCTTAACAATTCCTAGCGAGATAGAACTGTCTGTACAAATTCATTTTGAAACTAGGTTTCAAACAAGGCGTTTATTTTTCATTTAATATAGATGGAAGTGACTTTATATTTGTATGATGAAAGCAATTCTGCGACTTCAAGTTTTCTGATACATAATGGTTTCAGTTTGTGAGTTCCTGTTTTATTCACACAAAATAGCGACGTCACTCTTTCATTTGCTTAAACCCTTCATGGTTGTGCTCGTCTCTTTTCACAGCCAGGATGGTGCTGGGCATCATTTTGTAACAAAATCTGTTTTTATCACAGCTATAAATCTGTTGTGCGGAATATCCACTTTTCTCTATTACTTCATTCCGTTATGTCAGATAGGTTGTACCAGGACCGTCATGAGTTTGCGCTGGACGGAAAGGCAATCTGGGAGAATGTCTCCTTCGGCTCATCCCCCACCCCCACCCCCGAAAAATTAACACAAACTCCGCAAAATAGCTCCCACTTCAGGGCTTGGTGCCCAGGACGGTCGCCCGTTTCACTCGCCCCTTATGACTCATCTCTCTGTAGCGGCTTCAGAATACGAAGAACGAATTTGCCTTGAAACAGTCTATTGAATAATCCTATGTCACTTTTATACTCTACCCATCCAATGTTAGCTCTCACACTTGAATCTTGCCCATGTAAGTTTTTTTAATGAAATTTGTCCGCGTGTACTTTTACAGAATGTCCCGATATATGGATTCCTTCATATCTAGTTTGAAGAAGAAAAAAATGATACAGGGCTGCATAGAGTTGTGTGTCTATAGCTAGTCTGGCTTTCTTTCTCTTCAGTCCCTCATTTTTATGCGTATCCATCACTATCGTTGTTTGGCTTCTTCCCTCTTCCATCCTCTGACGCTTAACACTTGAACACCCTAAATCTTTAGGTGATTGTTTGTTTTTATGTATCTTTATTTTGTATTGTGTGATTGTCCTTTGTCCATAATTGAGAATGCGAGTTATTGCCTACCTGACTAATGTCATTTTTTAAAACATATTTACTAGGATTTGAGTTCAGGACATTGGTTTTCCCCTCGAAAGAAAGTGGTTTAACTGACTTTTGTCGGGTAGAGTACTAAAATTTAAGTAAAAGACCTGACCTTGTTTGCAATTTAGAATGTTCTAGAAATGAATTCTTGATCCACATCCTGGTCCTCTTATTGTGACTTAAGTTTTGATATAAGGGTTGTTTACATTATAATTTCATTCCTATCTTAACATCTGTAGTGAAATCAGTCTTTTACTTGTGCTCAGTGATAATTTAAGAGGATTTATTTATTTAATTATTCATTGGAATTACAAGGTGCTAACTGATACTTTTGGACTAAATCACTATTTGGGGTTTACTGTGAATTCATTTAAATACATTCTGGATTATATCAATGTGGTACGTCAAAACTGCTAGCACATCGGTACATTCCAGGCCATTGGTACATCAGCACATACAAGATTGGAAATCATTATTCATTCGTAACACTACTGGAACTCATTCAGAACATTCTATAATTTTGGAGTTGTGATGGAACTTTTAAGACTATGTGGGATGTAACTCACAATACATTAAGTTCCTTTCTTAGTTTAAGACCATACAGTGGTAACATTGTTTAATCCTATCCGGGGCTTCAGGCTTCATTTTAACAGAAAAAGCTTTACGATTCCGTGTACCGCTATCTGTTGGAAATACCCACAAATGAACACTCTGACACTTATTTGTTTGAATAATTACAGCAAGAATAATTTTAAATGAACAATGGTGGCATTTTTATAGGGAATAGATGATATTATTCTTCGTTCTACTGACTGTGACGATGGTCTTACACCACCGCCAAACCACATGAATGAATAGATGGCTTTCTTTTATTTTATGTTTGTTTGTTTCTTGGTGTCTTATGTTGTTATAAATCAGTGCTGCATAAGTCAACAATCTTTAGCTGCGAAATTAGCTTTGATGATTAGCAATTATTTAAATAAATTGATTTAAAATTCAGGTGAGAATCATTTTTTATTGAACACAGCATTGTTAAGTCCGATCAATCAACCCCAAAATATGCTTTGATACTAATGGACAATATGTCGGTCTGGTAACACCTGTTTATTAAAAATGTGCAATTTTACTGCATGCAAATCTTTTCTGAACACACCTGTGTACAGTTTGGAAACTTACCGAACTTTGGTAATATCCATATCCAGCGCGAAATTTAAGATGGCCACAGGACAGAGGTTGTACTATTCACGTGGATTTACAAGTGGCAAACATAGTATTTGATCCAGAAATATTATGTACATATCACCAAAAGAACCATTTAGCCGACGTTAGCTCAGCTACCGCGAGAAATACCGGTACGTGTATAAAATGTGCACCGATGTGTGTAGATAAGATTACCTGCCGAGTTTTGCAGGTTTTAATGAATAGGCGATATCAATCCATAAATTGCCAGTCAATGTCATTACAGGTGTGGGGCTGATTTATCAGCCTAAGCATTGCTTGGTGCTTGAGAATGAGCAACATAGGTTGGCTATTGTTTGAACAACGATTGTGCACAGAATGCAGTGAAGACAGACACAAAAAAGGTTATCACGATTTTATTATTTACAGTTAATTAACAACAAGATTGATGCTTATCGTCTTTCGAAAGAGCTGACATTTTCAAAAGTAAATTAAGATCAAATTGTAGCAATTGACTATTGACGCAATTAAAATGAACATTCACAAATATAAATTTTTAACATCTTTGTTCATATAGAGATGCAATGATGCGACATAACACATCTCGCCAAATTATTAAACCAGATTCTTGGTTATCTGGGCATGAAATATTGCAGTATATTAAGAAATTGTAGAAATTATCGTAAAATGTCGGGAGCCATGCCAGGATCATGGTATATCCGAATTTGTGTTGTAGCGATGTGTGTATTCATTTTGATGTTTCAATCACTCAGTTGCTGCCATTAGCCTTACTTAAAATTATATCTTGGTTGATGCATTTATTTTAAGAAATCGATCAAACTACATAATTTAGTAATCTCATCACAACTATTTCAATAATCTTTATACTTCGTCGTTTCATTCATTAGGTGAGGATGTCAATAGCTTTTTTCATTCTGTACCATATAGATGGTAACTTTATTGTGTTTCTAGATAGAAAAGCTTTTGTATGCTTCCCATTACAAAGTCATCTTTATATTCTTGTGAAAATACTGGTACTTAACAGATGAAAGAGAGCTATAGCTGTACTTAATATATTGAAGAAAGCTGTAGCTATACGTAACAGATTGAAAGAGAGATGTAGCTGTAATTAACAGAGTGAAAGAGAGCTGTAGCTGTACTTAACAGATTGAAGAGAGCTGGAGCTATACTAACAGACTGAAAGAGAGATGTAGCTATACTTAACAGACTGAGAGTTATAGCTATACTTAACAGATTCAAAGAGAGCTGTAGCTGTACTTAACAAATTGTAAGAGAGCTGGAGCTATGCTAACAGAATGAAATAGAGATGTAGCTGTACTTATGAGACTGAGAGCTGTGGCTATACCAAACATATTCAAAGAGAGCTGTAGCTGTACTTAACAGATTGAAAGAGAGCAGTAGCTATACCAAACATAGTGAAAGAGACCTGTAGCTGTACTTAAAAGACCGAACAAGAGCTGTTGCTATGCTTAAGGTATTGACACAGAGCTGTAGCTATCCGTAAGATTGAAGGAGAGCTGTACCTATACATAACATATCGAAAGAGAGCTGTAGCTGTACTTAACAGATTGAAAGAGAGCTGTAGCAATTTTTATCACATCGAATGAGAGCTCCGTCTATACTTACAAGATTGAAAGAGAAATGTCGCAATACCTAACAGACTGAAAGAGCGCTATATTTATAACTAATACGGCAGATTGAAAGATAGCTCTTGCTATATTAAACAGATTCAAAGAGGGCTGTAGCTAAGAGAGCTGTAGCTATCCGAAAAATTGAGAGCTTTAGCTACAATCAACAGAAAAAAGGATAGCTGTACCCAACAGACTGAACAAGAGCTGTAGCTATACTTTACAGATTGAAAGAGAGCTTTAGCTAACTTTTTGCAAGTCATCAGATAGATGAATAACAATTTTAAATTGAGCTTGACAATTGTACATTAAATTTGTCATGTACCAGCAAATGAGTTTACTGTATTTCCAGTATAAATTCCCTCACATCAAAATATTCACCTTCCAACTTGATAATCATGTTTTTATAGTAACAAAAGTGCATATTTGCTTGCAAGATTCTGTTCAACGACACTGCCCATATGTGATCATCGACTAACATATGGAGCTACCACTCATGAGTTTCTGATGTGCTTGATGGTACAAATCTGTTCTTTTTAGGGTTAGTTATAACAACAAAGACAATTCACATTTAAACTGAAAGCAGTGGTCTGACTCTTTCTTACAATTTGTCTATCGTGGTATGAAAACAAACTTATATGTAAGGTAGATCTTGTAATTAAGTTTAATATTTAAATGTAGCTGATTTGTTGTTACAAATCTGCCCTAAATAATTTGGTTCCTATAATGTCAGCCAACTGTTTGTTTTGTGGGTTTTAATTGCATTTTTGCTGGCTATATCTTGCACAGAAAATGGGAACTAAGTGCCTTTCCCAATTTCAAAATGAGGCAGCAGACCCCATGCTGGCTAGGCTGGGTGACGAGCCTGCAACCTTTGGATTACAAGGCCGACACTCTATCATCTGATTAACTGCAATTCCCGAGAGATGACTGGTTTATATATACTTGGAAAAACCTGGATGCCAAATCACATGGTCATTTGCAGTAAGGTAAGCTAGATGCTTGATATCAGGCAGATCTTCAGGCCAATTTTTATATTGGAAGTTTGTTATCGATAATTTTATTATGTAAAACCATAATGGGGATGATAAAGAAGTTATTAGTGTCTCGCTCAACAGCCCTTGCATCATCCAGTTTTGGAGTTCCTCTGTTTATAGGATAATTTTACAGGCCTAGAGATTAAAAGAAATTTCTTTGTAGTCAGAGGGACTAGTTGACTAAAAAATGTTTTAGTCCAGCTGACTTGTTACAAGTCCTTCGCACAAAGACTGACTAGTTATATATGAAACCTTACCATTCTGACATGTAATTTACTAACCTAGGGTTCACGGACTACTGCCAATTTCAAGCCCTGTTATAGAGTATTCAACTGCAGATTGTCTCAGATGGAAGGACAAAATGTGTGTACTCATTGCGGAATGATTTCTTGTATATTATGATTTGTCAACTGGGAGATTTCATGCTCCAATGTATTTATTACAGATACATATGGCTTGACAAAAATTATTTGTACGTTGGATCTTTGATTCATTAGTTTCCAGACGACTTACAAAATAAGTACATGTATTCATTAAGACAAAGATGTTTGCTTGGTTAATTGGAATCCATCATATCCATCTAGCATACACAATGCATACAAACTACTATACTATTTTTCTTCGCTGGATATGGCCCTAATGTCTGTTCTACTGAAAATTAAAATGGACAAACCTTTTTTGGACTAGGCTACAATGACATTGTAACCAACACAGGGAAACCTGTCAATATGCTAACAGAATGTTTTATTTCAATGCATATGTTTTATTATTAGGGCTCTAGACATGAGGAATCTAATGTTTTTTTAATAGGTGGTCGTTCAAGTAAGGTTACATGATAATAGATCCTATATATGCAATCGTCTACTGTACAAAATGAAACATAAAAATACGTTAAGTTATACATTAAATGGAAATATTTTAAAATTTGATTTTACTCTTTAAGCGATTTAATTAAAAGTTTTATATTATTGATATTTTAAATACCCCAGTGTTATTTCCAAGCATGCTGAAACATGGCCACATCTTATTCAATTATTGATCCTGATCTGTGAATATTTTGTGGAGATATACCCCATTAAAAGTGTCATGTGTGTGTGTGTGTGTGTGTGTGTGTGTGTTGACATATATAACAGTTTAAGTGATTATTGTACAGATACGCTGATTAGGATGATGTTGATCTTCTGAGAATGGCATATTCATTGGATGAAATCTCTACTGTACCTTGAGTCTGATGCCAGGACAATGGTTTACACTTCCATTGCCCTTCAAGCATATGGCATATCATTGGATGCCCAGATGAAATCTCTACTATACCTTGAGTCTGATGCCAAGACAGTGGTTTACACTTCCATGGCCCTTCAAGCATATGGCATATTCACTGGATGCCCAGATGAAATCTCTACTGTACCTTGAGTCTGATGCCAGGACAGTGGTTTACACTTCCATGGCCCTTCAAGCATATGGCATATTCATTGGATGTCCAGATGAAATCTCTACTGTACCTTGAGTCTGATGCCAGGACAGTGGTTTACACTTCCATGGCCCTTCAAGCATATGGTATATTCACTGGATGCCCAGATGAAATCTCTACTGTACCTTGAGTCTGATGCCAGGACAGTGGTTTACACTTCCATGGCCCTTCAAGCATATGGCATATTTACTGGATGCCCAGATGAAATATCTACTGTACCTTGAGACTGATGCCAGGACAGTGGCTTACACTTCCATGGCCCTTCAAGCATATGGCATATTTACTGGATGCCCAGATGAAATATCTACTGTACCTTGAGTCTGATGCCAGGACAGTGGCTTACACTTCCATTGCCCTTCAAGCATATGGCAAATTTACTGGATGCCCAGATGAAATATCTACTGTACCTTGAGACTGATGCCAGGACAGTGGCTTACACTTCCATTGCCCTTCAAGCATATGGCAAATTTACTGGATGCCCAGATGAAATATCTACTGTACCTTGCGTCTGATGTCAGGACAGTGGCTTACACTTCCATTGCCCTTCAAGCATATGGCATATTCATTGGATGCCCAGATGAAATCTCTACTGTACCTTGAGTCTGATGTCAGGACAGTGGCTTACACTTCCATGGCCCTTCAAGCATATGGCATATTCATTGGATGCCCAGATGAAATCTCTACTGTACCTTGAGTCTGATGTCAGGACAGTGGTTTACACTTCCATTGCCCTTCAAGCATCCAAACTGCAGTAATTAGGCCATTAAATCTCACATGTGATAATTTTAGCTACCATCTTCCAGTAAAGTAACAAATGAAAAATAACAAAATAACTTTAAAACAACATAGATTTCTTCATAATAATAAATTAAATCAAGATGCGCTTTTTCTCAAAACATGTCAAACATATTTGTACGAAAATCTAATGTACAATATCACAGTTAATGAAAGTTAAATATGTGAATACTATTTTTAACAAAACAAGTTTGTTTTTTTTTTTAAAATTACAAACAAATTGGATCTATAATTTTTGCTTTTGTTCATTTTAAATCCGTAAGTATTCTATATGCCAGAAATACTTATCACATGATGGCAGTAAATACTCTTCAGACTTTATTATGAATTTTGGATTTAATATAGTTTTTAACTTGTTCACAGCTGATAATGAATCACACAAGAAGAAGGCAAACTTAAATTCCTGACAAAGCAGATTTCCCTGTACTACACAATTTTTAAGGTTAACATGTACATAGCAGAAGGGATGGAATAGGCAGATTAGGGTACCATTTTCTTCAGATCAGGAAATGTGTTATGGAACTTTTGTTTATGAAACTTTTCAACATGGCTGTCATCTTCTTATTTCTTACCTCACAAGGAGTAACATTTATTGCAAATAAGCTGGCAAATAAATTATCAGTGGTATCTATTTTCCAGCAGGACATTAATAAATGTATGTAATGGTAAATATCACTAAACAGATTGCATTACTACACAAGTATTGTGATACATATTGTATCGCAATCTAGCTGGTCATACACACTACTAGCAAGTTCAATACCAAACAAGGCCACCTCGAGTCAGCTAATAATGTTTTATGTAAACAATGTCATTTCCAAACGAGACATTCAGAAAATCAGTTTGTATTTAGACACTGTCTTTTCTAGCAAAGTCTGGTATCCGGAACGCCATGCATAAAAGAAAATGTGAAATATAGATTTATGTTTGTAAAATAATAAATGCCTTCATTGCAAAAGGTCTGATTCTAAAAAGTTAAATAATTCAATATAAATAATGTTTTACATTGTCCGAATGGCCAGTAAGTCTAATCGGGTAAATGTAGATGTATTCAAAAATACACATTGACATTCGTTTGTCTATGTAGAACAGTTTTTGTATGCAATCTTGTACATAAGGTTTTCATTTAAAAAAGTTCAAAGTTCAAATATGATCAAAATAAATGAAAAAATTTAAAAGATCGCTGGAAATGCCTGAAAAGTTTGTCAGGTCATTTACATACGCATATCAATGACTACATGATTTAATTACATACAAAATGGCTACATAATTTTGCTACATATGCATATAAAGGGACTTCATAATATAATTACATATCAATTGACTGCATAATTTAATTACATATAAATTGACTACATAATTGAATTATGTATAAAATGGCTTCATAATTTAACTGTATATGCATATAAAATGACTACACAATTACACATGCATACAAAATGACATAATTTAATTACATATTCATAGAAAATGACTGCATAATTTAATTACATATGCAAACAAAATGACTATGTAATTGAATTACATATGCATATAAATTGACTACATATTTTAATTACGTATAATATGACTACATAATATAATTACATATAAAATGAGTATATAATTTAATTGCATATGCATATAAAGTGACTACATAATTTAATTACATATAAAATGACTACATAAATTAATTACATATAAAATGTCTACATAAGTTAATTAAAGATAAAATGGCTACGAAATATAATTACAAATACAATGACTACATAATTGAATTCTTATATGTAGAATGCTTGTTCATTGTGTTCACAAGGTTCTCCCCAAAAAGTATTAGTTCAAAAATATTTAAAAACATAAAAAATATAGAAATGGATAAATTTTATTGAAATACTAATGAGCATTTATATCTCTACAAAATTGCATTTATCTACATTGTATATAAGCAATCATGTGCACAAACTTTCTGGAATGGACGTTCGGATAGACACACACATCAAGTTGTCCCCATTACTATTACTGTATGCAGTACTCTGTGAGGACATATATATATTATATAATATAACCTTTCACCTGATGGATATGTTATTATTGATGGATATATTATTATTATATACATGAAAGATCCAATTATTAAAGAGGCTCTTCTGCACACTTTGAACAAAAATTATTTGCTTACATTTTCCTGTTTATTTGAAATGCCTGAACTTTTCAACTGATATCATGTTCAATTTAATAAGGCTGAAAATCGTATTTAAAGACTCCCAAACTTTAACATTCTCAGGGATTTCCTCGTTTAAAAATAGAGCTTGAGCACGATATTTTGATCACGTGAGAAACCTAAATAGCAATCATGCGTAAACAGCATGGGGGTGGATGTTGATGCTTTCAGATTAATATATGTGATAATCAAAGACTATGTATTGCTGTCGCCGATGATGAAATAGTTTTAATACATAGCAATGTATTCACCTTGAAGTAAAGCAGTTTTTATGTGCAGTTTCAGAGCAGTGGATAAAGTAATTTGTTTTGTAATGTGATCATGGGGGGAGGGGTACAGATTGAAAGTTTAATTATCTATCACAGCTCTCTCTCTCTCTCTCTCTCTCTCTCTCTCTCTCTCTCTCTCAAGAATAAAAGGATGAGCCCTCAGTCTGTACACACACCTACTCATCCCAAATTCACCCATAGTGCAAGTTTAATGTTAATAAATACAGCTGTAAGGAGTTTTAGCACAAACAAGTAAGATATACAGATGTATCACAGACATAGATGGACAAAATAAATTCCATATACCGCCAGCGTAATGGCATGATATTATAAACGGAAATATGCTACAAAATGGTTCTGGATTGTACTTTAACAATAACATAACAGTCCTCTGAACTAAGCAGTATTAATGACATAGGACTAGTTTATGGTTGTGTAGATAACATACACTGCAGTCATGCACTAAAGTAAAGGCCAAAATTTAATAGGATGAGAGCATATATTTGCTCCTTAACTCTCCACTTTAATTTTCCGTAATGAGAACCGTATCCATTTTATTAAATACATATCCGTTTGTCAATCATTAATGTAAGTGTGGTTCTGGACTGACTGACTGATCCTATTATTCCTGCTGACCCTATATTTTCTTTTTGGGGGTGGATAATTGGAACAATGAAAAGAAATTCGGGAGAAAAAAGTCAACACTGGGATGTGATGACTAGCCAAGTTAACTTCAGGATGCCACTGATGCTTATTTTCTAGTTTATCCTTCATTTAAATCCATCTGGACCAAAAAGACAAGTGTGTACAGACCAATCTGATTAAAATCAGATATCCACTGTCCGACCTGAAGATCTGACAGCGAACGCTTAGGGATTTTGTTCTAGTGAACTTTGAATTAGCCAATAGAGATGCAGCTTTCAGAATCCTGAAAGCGATTCAAATCAGTGGCACACATTGATGCTCTGCAGCCATACTACCCAATCTTCCAACTCAAAGATATAAAACTTCATCGGATTGGCTGATAAAATTAGCAATTATGGTAATAACATAGGTCACCAAAACAAGACCCATAAGTAGTCGCTATCAGGTCTTCACATAGGACAGTGGAAATCTGATTTTAGTCAGACTTGTACCAACCCACCTACTCCTAATTTTTTTCTTCAGGGTAACCAGAACCACAAAAGTTTTGTATTTGGCCTAATTAAAATATAGGCCTACACCTTCAAATTCTCCATAAGCTCCTGATATTATCCACATCTATATTCTGTATGTTTTGATACTGAAATGGAACAGAACAGAATTCATCGTGTAATAAATCAAAAGACAGGTACAAATAGCAATGAAACCAATTAAAAATATTATCCATCATATATACTCGCTTATAAGTTGAATCGAGCTACAAACAGCACACAAATGGATCTACAATTGCATATTGTGACAGTAGATCTGGATCAATGCAGTTTGGTAGGTGTAATCAGTAGATCAAACAACATATACCCATATATGTCGGCGCATTTTTGTAACGACAGATCAGGGTCTATGTTTGTAGTCGGACTTATCGACAAATATATACAGTAACAAAACCATAAGTTATATTAAATGATGTTCAGTACGTAATACTGGTCTTAAGATACGAACCAATTGGCATGTATCAAGTGTCCGTATGTAAGGTATTGAACAAAACAGTCTCCATGCGTAAGACTATACCTGAATTAATATGGCAACTTTTGACATTTCTGAAATTAATTAAAAAAAATTTATGAAGGAAAATTATCGGAAGCAACTAAGTATCTAAGACTTTTCACAATTTAAAGAATGACAAAAGACTTTTCACAAACGAAAGAATGACAAACGTAACATTGCTTCTCTTACAAAGAGTGAAATTGATAGACCTTTGCTTACCTAATTAATCTTCATACTTTGATCTTTGCAGTCATGTTGATAGAAAGTTCTTTAACCAGTCTGATATTTCTGTATTTGGATAAATTTTACATATAATCTTATATAGTAAGTTTAGAATATAATTCCCGTAGGATAGCCTTAATTGCCATTTGTTCCTCTTCTCTGGACCATAATGCAATCATAAAGAGAATGAATCTTTTAGTCCTAAACCAATAGCAAGGAAAAGGTGTTTGTCTACAAAAAGGTACATAGTCCCAAATTTAACAAACAATACTTTAACTAAAGCCCACACACATACATTAGCTTACTGGTTTTACTGCAAGAAATATTGACTTACAAAAAATTGTAAAAAGTTGTATAGATACTGGTGTGTTCGAATTTCATATTGTATATATATATATATATATATATATATATATATATATATATATATATATATATATATATATATATATATATATATATATATATATATATATATATATATATATATATACATACTATATATACATACACCCAGTGAATAGTTGTGCATCGAAAGCTTCATATTGTCAAAGCACATATTTGATTGGCTCTACACTGGTGAAATGCTTAGAATAAATGATTATTGTGAAGAACACTCATCCAGCTTAAACTCTGATTAAGAACAACAATAAGGTTTTGAATTAATTTCTGAGTTGGTGTTGTTCACTGGGTAAATCACTTTCACTATTTAAGTTGAGTGAGCCTAAAACCCCAACCAAACTGTGCAAAGGGACATAGCTCAAATACTAATTATATAAAAATCAGTGAGATCAAGGGTTACTTCCCTTGATTTTGTTGAGCCGGTTATTATTTAGTGCTTTATACCAAATTATTTCAATCGCCAATGCCTATCAAATATAAATATAAATATCAGTATAAAGGATGATTACAAGATGGGACAAGAAGTCAAACAAGTAGTCCGAGTCTTTAAAATAATGAAGTTATCAACCATTGCAACATTTCTAAATAGCCTTCTTTTTTAACCTTAGTCCAATGAATGCAGTTCCATGTGTGGCATGTCAGCCAGGAGTTTGCATGGAATTGCTGTCGACATGACAGTTCACGCTTGCAAGACCATCATAAATGTTGAACCAACAAACTTCAACTAACGATAAAATGGTGAAAAATGACTGTAAGGTCCTGATAATTTAATGGTGAAAAATGACTGTAAGGTCCTGATAATTTAATGGTGAAAAATGACTGTGATAATTTAATGGTAAAAAATGACTGTAAGGTCCTGATAATTTAATGGTGAAAAATGACTGTAAGGTCCTGATAATTTAATGGTGAAAATGACAGTAAGGTCCTGATAATTTAATGGTGAAAAATGACTGTAAGGTCCTGATAATTTAATGGTAAAAATGACTGTAAGGTCCTGATAATTTAATGGTGAAAAATGAATGTGATAATTTAATGGTAAAAAATGACTGTAAGGTCCTGATAATTTAATGGTGAAAAATGACTGTAAGGTCCTGATAATTTAATGGTGAAAAATGACTGTAAGGTCCTGATAATTTAATGGTGAAAATGACAGTAAGGTCCTGATAATTTAATGGTGAAAAATGACTGTAAGGTCCTGATAATTTAATGGTAAAAAATGACTGTAAGGTCCTGATAATTTAATGGTGAAAAATGACTGATAATTTAATTAAGTCAGCAACATATGCCTTAAAAAAAGTTTAATTCCCTTATTCATTGGTTTTGGCTTAATCATGCTAACAGCCTTAATTGATGGCATTATTTTCTAGCACTGCACTCTGTTTCCATACAAACATTCCTACTGAATTTCACTTGTCAGCATAAAGGGATTTTTGTACAGCTGTGCTAGCATGATTTTGGGATGGACATAGAGACCAAAACCAAGGTGCATACTGTGCAGTAACAGTAGGACAAAACCTTATCAAAGTGCTCATTAAATAATGGCTCCATTTTGAATTACAATTTTACATTGGTTACAAACTTGTGAAATACTTGTATGACTATGATCATATGTCTGGACTGGACACCAGGAAGTCTTCTTCCTTTAGACTTCATCATTCTTGGGGTCCATCATCACCAATAAGCTGTTGCTGACGGATATGCTTGGAAAGTCCAGGTCCATCGCTAAACTGCAGCTTCTGGGTTTGATGGGGTCCAGAATCATCACTGAATTGCTGGTGTTTTGGTGTGGTCCGACATTCCACCAAGCTCTTACTGATGGTATTGATGGAGTTCAACAGTTCCACCAAGCTCCTGTTGTTGTTAGTTTTGCTGGGGTCATTACCACAAAGAAATAGCTGCTGCTGGTTTCAGGTAAGCTCAACATTACAACCAAGCCACTGCTGCTGCCGATTTTGGGATGGACATAGACATTACCACCAAGTTACTTCTAGTCCAGGTTTTGGTGGGGTCCATCAAGCTTTCTAGGGTACAAAATTACCATCTAGTTCTGTCTGTTGGTGTTTCTAGGGTCCAAAATTACCACCAAGCTCATGCTACTGGTTCTGGCATGGTCGAGCCTTACCCACAAGCTCATGCTGCTGTTTTTTTTTATGGTTTTCATTGGTGGGAATAAAATCCATGTAGCATCTATCGGCATCAACATTATCATCAGTTTCTTGTGACTTAAACTTGAACCTAAAGGTATAAATGGACCAAACATAACCTGTAAAATATTCTATTAAAATAATGTTTCCTACTAAAAGGTAGCAAATAACATGTGATATCTTTACATACAGATTATTTAACTACAGAGTCCCTGGGAGTAGGAAATGAATGGAGGTATGGGACTGGAGTAGAAGGTCCAAGTGCAGCAAAACAGGACTTTGTGCATGCTAATTTATGACTCTCCATTAGCAGCAGGGAGGGTGAACATACCACTTTTTAGACAAGTCCATTCACGACAATAAAGCTTCCTACGAAAAAATAAAAATACAAAGTCAATAATGCCAAACCGAAGCCTCTAACCAACCGAATTTTTCTCTAATTGGGTTAGCTCATTTTGTTACTTTATTTTTGACGTTTGTGTTTTCAATTTTTTTATGTGTGTTCGTTTACCCACCTGGACACTCACTGTTGGTCGTTCACCCTCCCAGCTGCTGTGGTGTAATTAAATCATTAATAACATAAAACAATAATGAGTGACCCTACGACAACCATGGAATCTTGCGCAGCTAGACTAGCTTGAGAGCGACTAGAGGCAATTAAAATATATTCTGTCAATCAAAAATTACAAGAGCGATCAGGAGTCTCAGATGGAGTTTACAGAAGGTGCAGAACAATTATTTAAACCAGATAAGAAGGCTACCGAAGGAGTTACAAAGGCTACCGAAGGTCCTCTTTCCACGTTAGGGCAAACCGCTGAAGCAACTGGAAAAATAGCAGAAAGATCTATATTTAAAAAAAGATTTTACGAGATCTTCCATGTGAACTAGCTGCTACTCAACCGAAGCGAGAAATACTTGAAGGTATTGAACAAGCTTGTGCTGAAATAGGTGATATAAAGGATCGTATACTAGAACTAGAATTAGAACCAAAACAAGTACGAGTCAGAACTGAAGTGAATGATAAATTTACCGAAAAGAATATTTCCTACATAGAAAATATTGACGTGGTAAGATTACCTGCGCTTGCGTGCATAGCTTTGATCAGAGAGAAGAATTTCCAAAACCGGAATACGCTGATGATAATGTAAATCGTGAAACCAGGTACAAATGGATATTTCGAATACAACACGGAGTTGATCATGCCCGAAATGATGATATAAGATACATTAAATTTATTAATGGAATAGATGACTCTCTTGCACAGTTACAACAATCACAGCTTGTACTAGAACAATCACAGCCTGTACTACAACAACCACAGCCAGTATGGCAACAACCAGGTGAAAAAATCCGGGGAAGGTCTTGCCACTGGCAGTGTAAAATCCCTTCTGTTGCCCGATAAACTTTGTCCCAATAACATCATTGCTGATATGGACAGACTATAAATCCTCATTGGAGGAAAATGAGCCAGTAATAATTGCCCAGAAACCATGAATGAAGCAGCCGCTATTTGTCAGAGATTATTTACAGGTGGTATCATGGACATTAATGCTTATCGGTCCCTCATTGATAAAATCGTTGATGATTGCCACAGTAATTGAGGTATGCAATTATATACAATGACTAAAATAAGATGATTATACATAATGCTCAACGTGGACCGATCATGGTCAGGGTGATAAATTCGCGGTTACCTACGTATAAAACAATCTACGGAGAGGGACTAAAGTACGTTATTCAGGGTCGATTCAGAGGGATAGCCCCAAAAGCAATACCGAATGCAAAACAACTGGGAATGAAGGCTATTGACATTGTTCGTTATAAATGTCCTGGTGTTGCTGGCAATATTGCTAGTAAAGCATTCTCGGCAATTAAAGATAGACTAGCACGATTAATACGACGAACACAACAGCCAGTAAAATTATCCAGCACCGATGTGATGCTTGCAAATGTTAGTAAAATAATAGATCAAACTGCAAATCAAAAACTAGCAGAGTTGGCTGTTGAAGCAGAAAAAATATAAATGCAAGTCTGATAGCAGGAAGTAGTATTCGAAAGGTGTATCCAATCCAGCATTTGACATGGACGCACCAGTACTCAAAGATGAGTCTGCGTAATTGTTAGTATTATTCTTATGAAGCACAACAGCCAAATCAACATAGTCGAATTGAGCAACAAGTTCAGGATACAAGTATGTATTTTTTGCCCGCTGAGGCATTTATTGAAGTACACCATACGGAGCTAATATCAGAGTTGGTTTTGTTAATAATGACATCATGGCGTTATTCAGAAGTGCATACATGACTGATGGAAAAGAGATTGAATCAATTCAAGATAATGTTGACGTTGCCACAACGATATTTGGTCTAGCAAGATATTCATATGATTATACAATATCAGCTGGTCCGTCAATGATGTTTGCCAAGGATAATTTTGACCAGCCTGATGGCAGAACGCATCTTTCTGTACAAATAACACGGGATAGTGCGACTGATCCACAACCAGCTGGAATGATAGACAGACCCACCGCCGATTTTCCGATATTATATGGAGCCAACCCAAATTTCAACTTAGGGTTCAGAACATGTGAATTAATGTTACTGGATGAACGTAAAAGCTTTTCGTGTGTTATTCCATTGTCACATATCTTTGGATTTTGCAGAAAGGTCATTTTCGGAGCCAAGCATACAGCTGCACTTGTGAGAAAGTGTAATGCTAATGATGCTATCTGGCGCGATGGTGGCGCTGCTGCTGGTAAAGTAAAATTATCAAAAATTTTCATTGTGGATGCCGGTAATGACTCCGTCGATTAATTAAAAACAACGGTTGCTGTCTTTTATGAACCAAGGTGGTAAATCAACGTTGTCGTGGTTGACGATGATCACAGACAGTACTCAAAGCGTAGTTAATGGTTTATTCACATGGCAAATAGCATCACAGCAAGGTTTTTCTGCAACAAGACATATATTTATTGCTTTTCAAGATACTGCACGATTAAACTCTCAAGAACACAATCCAGTGGTATTTGTCACACTTGGAGTTAGTGAAATTTCCTTAAGGATAAACGGACATCAAGAGCCATCTGAAGAACTGTTGTTAAATTTTGAGAATAATCATGTTGCGCGTGCATATCGTCGTTTTTTATGCCATTCCTGGGGCATGATCAAAATGTTGATTCTGGTTTGCAGATATCTCAATTGGATTTCACAATGCTGTATCCGATCTATTACTTTTCGTTGGAACATATAGATTTGTTCAGACAGTCAGTCGTTGATATACATTTTCGAGCTCGTGTGACAAGAGGAGCTATTGGTGAGTACAGAGAAATTGCTGTTATTCTCTCAGACAAAACAATGTTACCTGAAGGTTTTTTCTTGGACAAATGAAAGTTAGTGATGCTTCAGTAGAAAACATGTTATGATATTATAATGTCATATCATCATGTTAGTGTCAATATCACTCCTGGTCAGATTAAAAAGCTACATTCAGTATCAAAAAAAAAAAACTGTGGAATAAAAATATTACTAAAAAGGAACAAATCTAAGTTGATCCGAATAAACTATCATTGTCAGAACGTACGACTTAATCTTTCTGCGGACGCCATTAAAGACATCGCTAAGACGAGTGTTATATTTCCACTTCTTGCATCTATAGCAGTGTTGATAACCACTGCAGCCCCAGCTGTTGCAAAAGCAGATGCACTTGGTGCTGTTTTAACTGCTGCTGAGATGGCATTAAAGAAAGCAACAGGTCACGGAATCAAGACTTCCACAAAAAAAGGGAAAGGTCTGAGGCT
Source organism: Sinohyriopsis cumingii (assembly GCA_028554795.2). NCBI lineage: Eukaryota > Metazoa > Mollusca > Bivalvia > Unionida > Unionidae > Sinohyriopsis > Sinohyriopsis cumingii. The sequence continues at coordinate 40,317,029 of CM068836.1, forward strand.
GCCAGGAACTCCCCAGGACACTTCGCTGATTCTTCATATGTCCAATTTTGATTTACTTAATGCAGCTAAAAATTAAACATCAAAAACTTCAGAGGTGTTTTTATACGTGATCAATTACCAAATCAACCAAATATCCAGGAAACCGGTATCATTACTCGAGATAAAAACTCTGGAAAAGGTACTCATTGGGTTGCATACGTGATTGATCCATGTGGAGTTGTTTATTTCGATTCATATCGGTTGGCACCAACAAAAGAATTTTTAAAATATACCAGTGGGTTTCAAACTCCCGTCTGGTATTCAGTGTTACCAACACAGATATAACCGATCCGCCAATGTGTGTCCGTGAAGTAATTGCTGTACTCGACTCTGTGTCAAGATCGCTGACACCATCTCATAAAGTCGTGCACGAATATACCACCAGAAAACATAGCCGTCCACCGTAATTTTAAACAGATCTTAAAGTATAATGGTAGATAGTTACGGAAGATCTTTTCGCCTGAGTAAAACTCAGCAAGGCGACTTATCCAAATATGCAACCCTTGACGAGGTAAAGAATGAACTCGCTGATATTCTGAGTCTCGCAAAATTAGACCAAAATGAAGTCGTTGTTTTTCAGGATCAGCAAAGACGGTTAAAGACGAACAATATCCCGTTGACAGATATTATTCTGCGGGTTCCAGTGCAACAGAAGATAACTTAGTGGTGTTTCTAAAAACGGTAAAATTAAAAAATCAGAGGAATCAGTCTTAACACTCATGGGAGAAATTACTGGACGTATCAGAAAAATAAGGGATATTATATATGGCGATCTCAACATGAGTAACAATCCAATTATTAATGTGAGAGAACCAAAATCAGACGATGATGTGGCAACAAAACGATACGTAGACAGCAATAACACCACGATCAGAACTGAGATTAATGATCGTTTACTAACCGCAGGTTATACAATGACTGGTTCTCTCAATATGACTAAAAATAAAATTACTGGTGTTGCAGAAACAGAATCAAACGATGACGCTGCAACGAACGAAGAAATACGTCGATGATTGCAACATTCCGATGATGAACTCGTTAATGACAATCACTAATGGAATGACCACATTTAGATCTAAATATTCTAATCATAAACCGTGTTTAAAAATTTTCGTGGAAATACAAATAGAACCATTCATGGATTGTTTGGCAATCATTCAGTCAACGACATTAAGCTCTCCGAAATAAAACAAAGATCACCGACAATGTAATATATACAGTAGCGTCTGGATCAGCATTATGGATACCACTCAATAAATCCATAAAACATCGCGCTGAAGTTAGCGGTATATACAGGTTCTAAGTAATCGGAGATACAATATTTACGGCATTTACCTCAATTTTGCGCCGTCTTCAACAATCTGGACCTTCTTTATTGTTAGTATTGCTAGATCAAAACGACGAAGTAACATCTGTAGTGGAATCCAAAGAAAAAGACCCGCCGTGTTGTACTATTGATGTCTTGAATTAGTCGCTAAACTACCACCTTCTTAAAAAATAATGAATCCAAACCCAATCGACGTTCAACGTTTTAGATACCATCAAGTATGCGAGTGTCAGCGTCAACTGAAAAATATCATTGATGTGTATACAGTAAAACAAACAAAAATTACAGCAGACGTCTCGTTATTACTGACATAATTGTATACTCTGCATCTTTATTTATTGCTGCAACAGTAACGGTCATCGGTGCATTGTCAACTACATATGTAATAGCACCAGTGATAGGAATCGTCGTCGCAGTTGTAACAGGAATTGCTGATATTTTTAATATTATTGAGAAAAAGAATATCAACGTGCAGTGAAAATAAACTACACGAATATACAATAACATTACATACCGCGACGCTAGCATACTCCAAATTATGTTCGATGATATTATTAGGTCTCAGCGATGGAATAATATCAGATACTGAGTTCACAGAAATGATTAAAATTTACCACGAAGGTATACATGTATCTTTGGGAATGACTGTGTCAGAATCTACGAATGATTTAGAATCAGGATTTTAAAATTAATAATAATGTCAACGTCGAACGAATTACTTCAACAGATCGTCCGTAATACAACCCCGTCAAAATCCACGATGATATCAGCAAGCTCAACCAATCCTAAGTTCAGCGTTAAATTTCCAACTGCAATTGCAGCAAAAGAAATAACGCAAGCGCAGTTACGAGTATATCATAGTTGGCTAAATATTGGATGAAATATGTACAATGTCGCTGTAGACATTAAAAATATTTCGTGATTGCTTGTTGACAAAAAATACTGCTGTGATAATGTGTGGTGATCAAGGTCAACCGCCACCTTTTGTTGGATTGTCTCCACATGAATATCTAAAAAAAAGTATTTGGATTATTATAAGGAAATAACTGATGATCATAGAGCGCTTTATCCAGAATTAAGAGAGATTAAGAAACTAATCAGACTACAACCAAATAAAATTCAGTGTGAAATAATGCGCGAGATATTTTAGAAACTCATATGAACAATTTTAGAAATATGTGGAGATCAGATGATTTAATAGTGGCAGGTAGAAAGATAGTTCATGATACACGTCAACAACAATTATTTCTACATAAAGTAAAGTTTTAAAATTTACCCGTACCATTATGTTATCGTCCAGCAGATATTCGACGGCAAAATATCGACGTTGAGATTCCACGTTGTGGTAGTAAATAAAATCTTGTGTTAAATGATACTCTTTTAGTTCCTGTAATTGGTTTTCAGAGCGCGTTAACAATGGGCAAAACTCCATGGACGCTAGGATATACTATAACGATTCCTTCGTCGCAAGGAATAACTATTTCGAATACTAATATTTGGATTGTTGATGATCGTATCGAATGGTCAAATTTAGTTTATCTCGCAGTGTCTCGAGTCAGAAGAATATCTCAGCTGCGGAGGATTATCGTAGACTTCACAGAAAATAATCAAACTGAGGAAATCAACGATGATGTAGTAAAAAGAAAAAAATAGTTATAAAAAGTGTGACAAAAAAAAGAGCGACTTTGATCTCGATGCTAAATTTATCATGATATTGAAACAACGACAGAATAATCATTATGCAAACTGTAACACAGTAATGTTGTAGCAGCATTCAAATAATAATCCAAGACAGTTACCGTAGATAGAATTAATAGTAGTCTTGGTCACACGAGAAAATATGATGCTGATCTGTCTTGAATGTAATGGGCGCCAGTTCACAAAAGTGAACGCGGTGGTAATTATTTGTCTTCAGGTATTACTTATAATTGTTGACGCACAATTCCACGCTGAGGAGCAGCTGAATCTTGTCTGTATATTGCAGGTCTACCCGCGAATCTTACCACGCTGGAAATTGTATGTGTCGTCACACTCCAGATAGGATCATTGCTCTTTTTTTTACCCCCTTCAAGTTCACCAGATTCAGATAAATATCTTACAGTCACATTGCCGAGTGCTGGTTGTTTTGAGGAGTCATGTCGTTGTATTGGTGTATGTTATTTTTGTGATCGCATTGTAGGTTTCATAGAAATTGCACAAGTAATTTCACTATTTAACGCAGCTATTATACTTGGTAGTCTTCCAACCCAGCCCCGAGATCTCTTGTTTTTCTGAATTATTTCCTTCGCATACTGATATCCGAATAGCCGCTTAGCAAGTGTTCAGTTAAATCGTTCAACAATTGCCTGATCGCGATGAATTGCAGTATGACCTCGTCTGATTTGACGTTATGTTTTTTCATCAGAGATGATACTGCACCAAGAAATTCCTTGCCAGGATCAACCTGTAGTAGATGTGGTCATCGTAGACCACCACACTAATAAATTCGTTGAAACGCAGATGCAACTTCAGCTGCTGTTTTAATTAATAGTGGTTCTGCTTCTTTATGCATACTTGCAGCGTCAACGACAGTTAACTCGTATTTGTATGTGAATGATTGACGTCTACCAGTTTTAACGGTATCGTGTGGTAAAAACGAAATATCTCCTTCACGAACTTCATTGAGAGGGCTGGCATCAAAATGTGCGTACTGAATTGTTTAAGGTGGTGGTAGTTACATTTGCCATATTGCCTGTCGTGCTAACCAATTTTCAGCAACAGAACGTGTGACATTTGCTGCATAAGCAAGTTTACTTTTCGCTGCTCTACTCCTCCACTATCCTCTGGGGCTATAATAAATCGATTCCATTATAATAATAATCGGTTGATTAATTACTGGCCCCCAATACTAGTTTACCTTTCATCGCAGATTTTACTAGGAAGCTAGCAAGTTTTACTCTGAGAGACTTGTTTTTTTTTATGGAATTTAACGAGTGAATCAACTTACATCTGCAATATGTCGTCGTTGTAAATTCTTATTTTATTTTGCGCTACATCATGAACGTGACATGCTTGATCAATAGCATTGACTCTCCAGGTCTTGGTTGATCTCGCTTGTCAAGCTGGATATTACGTCGGGTTCCAGGATCACAATAATTATATCCAGGAAGATGTTCTTCTCCTGGGTATATAGCACATGGAGCTCCTGGTAATTTTCCCAGTGAAGCAGCGATATTACCATCTGTTGTCCTTGACTTGTCAATGGAGATAAATTTGTATTTTTGTACCACAATTCACACACTTGCCTGTAAGTGAGCGCTTTTTATTTTTTGTTATTATTGTTGTTAATCCACTGGTGGGGGGAAGCTCTGCATCGAACAAATATAAATCCATGTTATTTATTATATTTGTACAACATGTATGTCATTGATTTCTCAGCGACGTGAAAGCAAAAGCCAGTCAAACATCATCCAGCGCTACCAAATTCTGTCAGAACAGTTATCATAGGTCCATCTAGGTCTGGAAAGATGCAATTATTACTTAATCTAATAATGAGATGGCGTAAGTTGGATAAGTTCTATTTAGTGGCACCATCCGTAGATGATCAGCGATGCTACGATGTCCTTAAAGATTTTAATAAACACGCGAAATTATTGGACGAAGATGGTAATGATATTATTGATTTTATCACCGATATTGATGAAGCCCTATCTGTGGATGACCGCGATGGATTTATTAATAATCTCGTATTATACGATGATGTGATGCTGGACAAATAATCAAATCTAGCTCAGATGTTTTCTCGAGGCAGACACAAAAACACAGACGTAATTTATGTTACTCGGCGATATAAACAAATACCTAAAGGGGTCAGAGATAACTGTAACATTTTAGTTGTGTTTAATGGAGTTGACACACATACTCTGCGAAATATTCATCAGAATTGCTGTTCATGGGATATGGATGTGATTAAGTTTAAAAACTTATTCTCACGTGCGCAAGCTACCCCACACGGATTTTTCACGAAAAATTGACATGATCCTCGGTCTCGATATCGTGTAGGTCTTGACAAAAAATGTTGGTTAAGAAACAGCAGCAACAATGAGTGCCCAACGGGTAAACGAACACACATACAAATATGAAAACACGAGTGACAAAGATAAAGTAACAAAATGAGCTAACCCAATAAAAGAAAATCTCGGCCGGTTAGAGGCTTCGGTTTGAGGTTATTGACCTTGTATTTTTATTTTTCGTAGGAAGCTTTATTTTCAAAAATAGACACTCCTAAAAATGGTCTGTTCACCCTCCCTGTCACTCCATTGGCACTATATTCATGAAAGTTTGGAAAGTTATCATAAAGACATTTGTCTGAAAATATGGAACACTTTTACATATCGAAATTCATTACTGAGAATAGCGGCACACTTAAGCACTTGTAATGTTTAATAGATAATAAACCCACCCTATCATGAACTCAAAGGTGGAAATTTTGTGTGATTGCCCCAACTGAAGAATCAGCACGAATTTGAGCTCAAGTCCTGAGAGACCTTTAAGAGGGAGAGAGGGAAAAGAAGAGGAAGTAAAAGGCAAGTAGCAAGAAACATGGGAAGAAGAAGAAGAGGATGGGGTACCATAACTATGGAAGACAAAAGAGATAAGGATATTTGAGACAAGGCAGATAAGAATGAGGATAATTGAGGACAGATGACGATAGTTGATACAGGGCAGACAAAAATGAGGATAATTGAAGGCAGGTGAGGAGAGCTGAGATCAGGCAGATAAGAATGAGGAAAACTGAAGACTGCTGAGAATAGTTGAGATAAGGCAGATAAGAATGATAATAATTGAGGACAGTTGAGGATAGCTGAGACAAGGCAGATAAGAATAAGGATAAATGAAGACAGATGAGGATAGCTGAGACAAGGCAGATAAAATGAGGACAGATGAGGACAGTTGAGACAAGGCAGACAGGAGTGAGGATAACTGAGGACAGCTGAGGATAGTTGAGACAAAGCATAGTAGGTAAGAATGAGGATAACTGTTTATTTTCTGCACAACAATGATTGATACATAATAAAAATATTCACTTATTATCCCAGATTCATATCTGTTCATGTCACTAGTTAATTGCACAAGCAAAAATAATTCTATGCAAGGACTATGCACTTTACCAATGAGTGTATACTTACACTGCCTTAATTTCTTTAGTCAACCCACGCATACACATCCCCTTCCCATCATTAAGTCCATGCATACAGATCCTGTAGAAAAGTAATACAGTGACCCCTCTTGAGAAGCCACCTTTTTATATGACACCTGTTCCAACACGAAAAATTATATATATATATATATATATATATATATATATATATATATATATATATATATATATATATATATATATATAGTTTTAAATGCCCAGAAAGTGGAAATATGAAATGATCCTGGTACATTACGTAGGTAACCTCAGCCAGATATATGTGAAAAGCAGTCCTTGATCAGATATGCTAGTTTCCAGACATCTGAAACATACAAATCCGTAATTTGCAATTTATGTGAAATCATTCCCACTCCCCAGCACCACCAACAAGGGCATGATAAAATTCACAAAGTCTTAGCGCATTCTACTACGATAGAACCTATCAATGAGCTAAGTTTTGTTTCTAGCACTGATAGACTGTATCACAATAACTCTGCACTTGAAAGAATGTGTTTAGATAAGCTGAATGACCGATACCATAAATTAGTAGGGAAGGGTAGGGGAGGGATGAATGACAAGGGAAAATTGGAGTACAAACCATATTTGTAACTCGGGACCTCCCTGTTGATATATGCGTGCTGTCCCACGCCATTTTGTTGCAGAACAAAAGTTCTGGTCACTTCAAAATAATAATATATACCTGTCAATTATTTTTGTTGTTGTTGTTTTTAACCATTATCAGTATCAAATTTGTTCTGAGGGCTCTTCCAGAGAGAAAAGTAAAATGGTTATGGTGAGGTTGACAAGGAATTGGTTGATGATACCACCATCTAGAAAATGAGCAGGAAGGCATCCACTTTGTTTTCCCTTCCAAAGCATGGGATTAACATTGAAGAATTTGTATGTACCCTGAGTAATGTTTTATTTTCAACTACTGACTATGAGAATCCAATATAAAAGAGCCATCGTGTCTAAAATATCTTATTCAAGGAAACTGGTACACAAAGGTTTGTGAATAATTATGATACTTTATTTCCACTAAAGAAAACTTGCTGTATATAAATGTTCTGTAATTTTATCTGATTTAAGAAATTAGCTTTGCATATAGGATTTTCTTACTTTTTTACCCCAACATATCAAGTTTAAGGCATTAATCCAATAATTATCACATAATAGTTGTTATCACTCCGGTGACCTAAGCGAGCGCCGGCCTCGGATGGAGGTTCGATCCCCGGCCAAGTCATACCAAAGTCTTATTTAAAATGTACTAACAACTGCCTCGCTTGGCGGTCAACATTAAGAAGTTAGTGTCAGGCCTGGTAGGCCTGGTGTTAGGATAATATGACTTGGTGGGACATGATGCTATATGTCTTCGGTATGATGCCCCAATGCATCACATCACTGTAACCTGCCACACTGCGGACATCATATTGATAACACTGAAAAATTGTTAAACCTACGTTAAAAATCCAAATCACACACACACACACACACACACACACACACACACACACACAAACACCAGCTATTATGGTGGTAACAAAATCTATACTATCAAAAGTAATGTTTAAGATGCTGAACATTGGACCTGTACTTGTAAAACTAATTATAGTCTAATTATAGTCTGAATATACCTCCCCATTTGTTTGTATCCCGTACCGATTTAAATGATGAAAAGCACAAATGAGATAAAAGATGCACAGAACTTAGTACATGTACTGATTTATAATTTCAAATCTGGTTATGCCCAGAGAGGCCCTAACGCCTTATCGTCTTCGCGTTTCACTTCAAAATGAAAGTTTTCAGTGTAAAAGACGACCCTGCTCTTCAGTCATTACCAGTTCCTGGGCATATCCATTTTCAGCAAAGGGGTGTGTACAGGACTGCACATGCATGTATATAGAAGGAAAATACTATGTCGTCTGCTTCCGATATTTACAATGTCAAATCAAGCAAAGGAAAAGAATAACTACAAACTTGCCTTTCACGTGGATTTAACAAGCGGTGTAATTTCTGTGTGCACGTGTGTACAAAGGGATTTAACTTTAGTTACTGAATAGTGTGAATTACGTCACTGCTGTCTGAGATAAATATACTCGCCCATAGGGAACGCAATATGGCTCCGTATTAGTATGGAAAGTCCGTTAGGCATGAAAGGCATAGACAAGTCTAGTGTTAGGGCCACTCTGGTCACAGTCAGTTAGAATTATAAATCAATGAATGAATTGACTAAGTTCTGTGCACCTTTTATCACATTAAAGATTTCCGTTATTAAAATCGATAGGGGATGCCAACACAAGAAGAGTGTATAAAACGGGGGAATGTAAAATCAGACTATAGCAATGAAATTGACTCACTTTAGTTGTCAACATTGATCTTCTAATGTAACACCTGAGTTAAATTATGTGACATCACACGGAATTTTCATTGGGCATTCTGTGTTGAAAAAATGTGTTGCTTGTTTCAAATGTTTTAATGATTCCGAATGACAGTTGCTCTTTTAAATTATAACTGGTAACACGTCCAGTTTTAAATGTTACTGGTTACAGAACTGTACATTGTTAATTCGACTTGCGTATGGGGCTATTTTTATTTTTATTTGTATCTTCTCGCTGTTATTACGAAATTAAGACTAAAAACCTCCCTACTGTTAGCTGCGGGATGTGTGAAAGTTTGATTTACGAGGCAGCGGATGAACGTAAACATTTTAATCCAGTGCGAATCTGTTTCATGCTGGTATCGTGTCCAATAGCAATTTTTAAGACAAAATTGACTACAGAATGAGTTTATGCTATTTTCTGAATATATCCCTTTGTACTTTGAGATAAATGACGCTGATGGATCAAATTTACACGCGTTAGCATATAGTCACTCAAACTAGAAGGAAGTACATACACAGTGAATAATTCATTAAATATGGCACTCTTCTGTAAAGAAAACAAAATTATATGTGTCACAATGAATAATAAACTCATTTCACTCAAGAGAAGCAACAACATTTTCCATTTCCTATTTCTAATGCCAAGATGAGCCTGAGTGAATGGTATGTATAAAATCAACAATAACACACAAAAAATAATAAAAATTTAAAAAAAAAAACAGCAAATGATGTCCTTTAATTTTTTATGCTTCCACGTGGCACAAGATTCCGGGGTAGTTAATTAAACTTGAGGTCTTTTATTTTCGAGTACTGACTAGCGAGCAGTGCGCAACCCAACTCAGAGGGAGAAGGGGGTGGGGTGGCATGTGTGTAATCTGATGGGGAGATTCGATTAAGAAAATGGCAGCGACAAGTTGACAGCGTAAAGAATTTGAACAGCTGAGACTGGAAACTTTTTAATGAACTCAAAGCAATATTTTCCCTAGACGGGGATATGATAATAGGACACATGTTGATGCAAACAGATTTCTGAAATGCATAATTGACCCCAGTTTCAGACTTTGCTTCCAAACGGTCCACAATTATTTCGGATACTAAAATGGACTGAGCCAAATGCTTCAAGGATATTTTCCAAGAACATGAAATGGGGGAGGATATAAAAGCTGTCATATCGGCTGCAAGAACTGACAACGATGAGTATGATCAATCTGATTAAAATCAGATCTTCCCTGTCCTACGTGAAGATCTGACGACGACCGCTTCAGGGTCATGTTTTGATGACCTTTGAAGAAGCCAATGGAAATGCAGCTTTCAAAAATCTGAAAGTGAATCAAATCGTTCGGGACGATTTTCATGCTTTTCATCCACATTGCTCAATCTCCAAACGCGAACATATAAGACTTCATCTGATTGGTTGATAAATTAGCGATTATGATAGTAACATAAGTTACCAGAATTTGACCCATATGTGGTCGCTGTCAGATCTTCATGTATAACAGTGGAGATCTGATTTTAATCTGATAGAGTATGATAAGGTTTTCGTTGAGGCCATGGAATTGAGAGAAACATCAAACTTGCCTTTTCTGGAACTATCAAGACATTGTGTCCACTACCTTCAAAGAAGTAATTCCTTTATCCTCATCAAATTAGTACTTTAAATGTGATATTTACCTTCTAGTCTTTGATTCGTTTGTCATCCAAGTTAGTACGAGGTTCAGATATTTGTCTAGAGAGGTTGTGCAGACCCTTTGCGTCATGCCATCTAATCTTGGGTCGATAGATGACAAGTCTTGAATAATACTGGAAGATTTGACCTTTCCAGCAACATTCCGACAAGACTTTACTTTATGAATCCACCAGTGGAGTGGCCTAGATGACAAACTATCAAATATCGAAGCTACTGTGTATGATGGCAAAACGTGTAGAATGACGTATCCAAATGTGTACGAAATACTTCATCTGTTGTTGCTAACATCAGTATCATCCAGCAGCGTTGAACGAGCCAATACCTCTGTGAAGTACATCAAAAATAATCTACTAAGTACAGTGGGAGAAGATGCGGCGTGTAGTGTTGTGGAAACGGCGTTCCCATACTTTTCTGCGCTCGCCATCTGAGTAACATGCGCTCTCAAACTTCTTTGTTGCGTTCCCTCACTTCTGCTATTATAGCACTACACCACTGGAGAAGACCGTTTTAACGCCTTCATAGAAACATAGCCATTGACGTTGATCAAGTAGTTGAGATGTATGCAAGAAAGCATCCTAGAAAATTGCAGCTACTGAATCCACTGGCCGAGTGGAAATATGATACGGTATTTTTTTTTCAATTTACAGCGCTTGCCAAAAACGTAATAATTTAGTATTATACTTAAGGTATAGCTGATGCGTCCGTTTTGTTGACAAAATTTCAGCGACTGCATTGAGCATCATTGTGTACAAATGATTTAAGGCTATTGAATGACAAATTTTCTTTGGAGTAGTAGTTTAATGACCTATTAATATTAGTATTTTGAAGAAGGAAGAGTGTTGAATGGTTATATACTTATTTTGTACAGAGAACACAAAATGACCACTCCAACTCTATACATGTAGGTTAAATTAAAAAAAAAAAAAAAAAAAAAAAAAAAAAAAAACACATGCCTAACGTTGTTCTTAAAAATGCGCAGGTAAGACGTCTGTGGGTTGAAACTCCTACAAGGACCACAGTGGGCGAAGTCCCCGGAAGATACTGCATTTTAATGTAAGCGTTTCCAGGACATAATTTTCCCATCAAGCTGTAATTAAAACTTTATATAGAAAACGTTTCGGTTGCTCCGCGCTCATTTCAGAGGTGGGGTCAGGTTGGCGCCTCCCATTCCATCTCTGTACTTTCTGAAGTTCAAAAAGTGAAAGGTGAAAATAGACATGCGGAGCTAGAAATCTTCAGTGAGATACACAGTAGGAATTCGACCTGTCTGTGTACTCTAAAAATCAAATCAACAAAATACAAGAAACTTTGTTTCTTTAAACATTCTGAGTCCTATTGGATATACGCGTTTCTGAGAATAACTTTTCTTTACATTTTGAACCCTGTGCAATATACCGCTCCAGTGGCCTAGTGGTTATAGCGTCCGTCTGGGAAGCGGGAGGTTGTGGGTTCGATCCCCGGCCGAGTCATACCAAACACTTATAAAAATGATACTAACAGCTCCCTCGCTTGGCGCTCAGCATGGTCGGCCTGATGTCAGGATAATGTGACTGGGTGGGACATCATGCTACATGTCTGCGGCATGATGCCTCAGTGCTAAGCATCAGTATAAACTGCCACACTGCAGACATTGTAGTGATATGACTGAAAATTTTTTAAAGCTACGTTAACAGTCTTAATCATACCCGTTTCTGAGAATAACTTTTCTTTACATTTTGAACCCTGTGCAGAAATGCGAAACTTTTAAGCGGGATTGTTAAAGTTTTAATTCTGTTATATTAATTTAATGAAATGACATATTATGAAGTCTTGAAGAGTTTTAAGCAGATTTAAATCAGGTAATCATTTAGGTTTCATTTTCCCCGTGTACTGTTAAACTTAGTGACAGTAACAGTGCTCGGATGCGGGAGGTCGTGGGTTCGATCCCGGCCGAATCATACCAAAGACTTACAAAAATGGTACTAACCGCTGCCTCGCTTGGCGTTCAGCATTAAGAGGTTAGTGTTAGGACTGGTCGGCCTGGTGTCAGGATAAAGTGACTGGGTGGGACATGATGCTACATATATGCGGCATGATGCCCCAGTGCTAGACATCAATATAAACTGTTACACTGCAGACATGGTAGCGATATGCCTGAAAAATTGTTAAAGCTAAGTTTTAAAAAAAATCCAAATCACACACACACACACACACTCACACACACAATGGGCAGTAAATCTAGAATGCTTTTTAAATGCAGGGATTGTCTCAAATGCTGTGTAGGTAATAATGTGTTCACTTTGAAAATCGCACAGACTTAATTTAATTGAATTTGTATACGTTAGTCAATGGTTCCCAACCTCTTCAAGAATGAAGACCCTTTTTTAACTTCAACAAATTTGGCGGACTCTCACATGCTAACAGATGTACTTTCAGACTTTGGTAATTGAGATAGTACATATTGACAAAAAACAACTATGAACTCAGTAACAGTTGTGCATTTTATTCAAAACAGCAACAAATACATTTGTGCGAAACGTATTTAGTCAGTCAGTCGCGGACCCCATGGAATAACCCCGCGGGGGTCCACGTCCAACAGGTCGGGAACCACTGCGTTAATTGATATGTAAAGGCTTTGTTGATTTTGTTATGACCCCTGTTCTATATCTTGAAGTAAAATGCCTTGCTCCAAAGCACACCACGGTAGCTAGGCCGATAAATCAGCCCTTTACCCAGCATCAATATCATCACGGGTGAAGGGCTGATTTATCAGCCTACACGGTAGCCGACCCGGCTGATCCGATGGTGGGATTCGAACCTGCACCTTTTCATCACCAGTCCTGCACGCTTACCACCGAGTCAAGCGGCTCGCTGCTGCCTCTATTAACAGACATGCAACAGGGGGCTTCTGGCTTATCCTATACCTGTAATGGTGTAACTTTGTGAGTGGAAGTTTGAATTTCAGTTAATTTAGCTGGTTTGAAGTTGTTTCTTTTTTTTAACTATTTCAACGATGCATCGTTTGAACTTCGATTTTCTTTCTTTCTTTAACAAAATGCTGCAAAACTCGCTAGACAAATAAATGAATATTCAAATACCGATCTTCTATTCGAATAATCGCGAAAAATGTATTCCGAATTGAATGCTCGGTAATTCGTTTCAACTTTAATTTAAGTTTCGTGAAAGCTGTGTAATTACTTTATACTATTATCTATATTTAATTTCTATTTGTTAATGGGGGGTTTGCTCCATCATTATAAGTTATGCATAATTGTATTTTGGATTTACTTATCCAAAATCAAGTTCACTGTGTCCCTGACTAGAAACAAATAATACATGGTTAATATTTTTTCTACGAGTGTGGATTAAATATTAGGGTCATTATCTTGGTTTGATACAATGGTATTGTGTTTACCATGTTCTTTATTATAATTTTAGTAACAGATTGTTCTAGAGAGGAATTTTTGCCCTACATCCTGGCTCTTCTTCTGTGACTGTTTTATATTTATATGATCTTGTTTATCTGAGAAATTACTCATTCCTGCAATAACATCTGAAGCAGAAATCAGTCTTATTGTTGTGTTCAGTATTTCATTTTGGATGGAAATGATTCATTTAAATTATATACTCACTGGAAATACAAAGTGTTCTTAAATAATATTCCTGGACAGAAACATTAATTTAAATTATAATGAATTCTGACAAGTACATATTGGACTGTATTATTGAGATTAATTGGAAAACTGCTAGTACATCATAACACTTCGGGCTACTGGTACATTAGTACATTCGAGACTACAGACACATCAACGTCTTCAGCGGTGGATCTTATTTCGAACACCTGTGGAATTTAATTAGAGCTTTATCCATTAGGACTGGTGATATAACTTTGTGGACTATTTGTGATTTAATTCGAAATACTTTAAGTTACTTTATGTTTTAGGGAAATAAATTATTTGTTGAATTTACAAAACTTGTTGCTTTTCGTTCTTTTTAGTACATGGTTTAAGACCAAGGATTTGTAATAGTAATTTAACAAACATTGTTTTAAGGACATCCAATTTTTGCAATTCTGTGTACACTAGTTTTTGTAAATTAAAAGAAAAATCTTTTTTTAAAATTTAACGTGCGTAAATGTAGAAATTGGTACAAATATATGTTCTTTTTTGCATATGTTTTCTTATTTACATCACTCTCGTTATTGTAATTGACTGATTTTCAAGACCGATTTTGCTGTTATTGATAGCGTGTACAAATACTATTTAAAATGAATCTTCCTGCTGTGAATTTAAAAGGCATAATAAATTTATTCCTCGAAAATTAAGAAAAATATTGCTAGATTACATAGTTTTTCTCATCATAAATCTTGTAAACGTTTTATACCTACCAAGACTATCACTGCCCCGAATACCTGAACTCACAATTTTGTTGTTGTTTTTTTTTTTTGGGGGGGGTGTAGGGCTGTGGTGTGGCATTGGCTTACGGAAGCCTTCCAACAGTGGGGTGGGGTGGGGGAAGACTAGTGGGGCCCAAAATTCGTTTCAAAAGAAGGCGGAATGCTATTGGGATGGGACCAAAATAAAGTTTTGGCCGGGGTGAAGGGCGCAGCATTTCGTGCTAATCAACTAGTCGCGAGGTGTTGCCATGGCAGCTCATTTATGAAAAAAATGAAATACAGATACTACCTTTAAGTACAATAAACATGAATGATGCAAATATATTTGGGGCACATATTTTTGTGTGATTTCATTCTGCCATTTACCTGATTCCCTTATCAGTCTAATTTTTGGATGCGATACATATTTGGCACATAATGTACAAAAGCGACCAAAGTATTTTTTGGCACTCTTGTGACAAACAATTATATTTTTCTGTCAACAAAGTTTGCCTGACAAGTATACCGCTACTGGAATACTCCTGTTCACTTTGGTCACAAGGAATTTGTGCGTCGAAACTCTGTTTACTCGTTGTGATTTTTCTTCATGTTTATATTTTAATATTACATTGGAAAAAAGTTACAAGTTGCCTAACATTTTGAGGACAGGTAATCAAATGTGCATGCTCCCGCTGCATGCAGTAGAGGAATCTTGATGTATTGACTTCTGGAAGTACTTTCATTTGTCCGTCGATCTGTATGCCCCCAAATTCCTCTATAGCCATTTGCATACAACTTCCGCAATATGCGTGCCATGCGTATCGGATTATATTTTGAGGACATTACAGCACTTCTTCCATGTTTTAATTTTTAATTTGCTTTTAGTTTCGGAATTATACTTGTTGATGAAGCTTTAGCACAATTAAAATGTGTGTGTGTGTGTGTGTGTGTGCGCGCGCGCGCGCGCGCGAGGCCGTCTTAACAACATTGTAGGCTCTGGGCAAAGCGATGCACTGGGGCCCTCTACCGGCCCTACCCACCCACAGGAATTCCGCTAGATGTCACAATTTTTTAAAATTGGGAAACGTGCTTCCCACTGCACTTTTAAAGCAAATTAAATTGCCAAAAGATCTTTCAATATTCATTAACAATATGGGCAGCATGATGCCCCAGCCAACTGCCCAGTGTGACCATGCCTTAAGACGGCACTGTGTGTGTGTGTGTGTGTGTGTGGAGAGAGAGAGAGAGAGAGGCACTTTCGAAAAGAAAAAAAGACAATTCAGCGTTCAAATTTTAATTTTATAGACAACCGTTAAACACCAAGAACAGCATGGATTGTCCCTATCATGCATGTTTAATTAGATAATTTAAAACCGTGCTTCCAAGCCACTCTTCTGCTTAATTCTGGAATACCCATGACAAATTATTCAGGGTGGACAAATGAAAGTGTGTGTGTGTGTGTGTTCTTGCAGATGTAATTTCTTTTAAAGTTGATACACCCATAAAGAGTTGTGGGTGTAGTTTCTTTTAAAAGTTGATGTAGCCATAAAGAGTTGCAGATGTAATTTGTTTTAAACGTTAGTACAGCCATAAAGTTGCCGGGGTACTGAGAATTTTCGTTTTCTTTCAATTTTTCCAAGGACTTCAGAATATTGTTGAAAAACGTCTTGTATATTTTGTTATGTGGAAAGGTAAATCATAAATGTGATGACATTAAATGGGTTCAAAATAACGAGATTTGATAAAACCATACATCTAGCTCATCGGTTCTCTTTTTAGTTATTATCCAACAGTTACAAAAGATCGAAAATTCGCAGGATACTGCAGTTTGAACAAGTGTTCCGGAGTTAAGTAAGCATACTGAAATTAGTGTAGAATATGCACGACAAACGTGAATTAGAAAAATGTTGGTTTTGTTTTTTGTTTGTTTTAAGCGGGTGGGAAGATTAAAGTTAATTATGTACTATTTGCCTGACATTTTTGCGTTGTTATGTTTCATGGCACTAGTCCCCAATCCAATGATATCATTCCCTCCTCCAGATAGAAATGAGACGTAGAATAAATAAACAACATAATCAAAGTCTGATACTTTAGTCCACTTCCGGCAATCGGAATATCATGCATGGTGGAAAGAACCGGGCAGTAACAACAGGTAAGTATTACTTAATTTAAACTAGCTCACCCCCACCAGCAACCTTCCGCCCAAAAAGTAACACATTTAAATAGAAGTAATAATTACCTCCATTTTATAGCGTTGCTGAATTTGTGACATTCCGGTGCCTGAATCGGAAATCTAACCAGAAAACTGTCCTGATTTTTCTGCCAACTTAGATGGAATATAGTTTGGATTGTAATTGGATCTGAGCAAACAGGGGATCCTTGTGAGTTCACCAATTTTCAAAAAGCAAGAACTGGAAAGGTCAAATATGAGGCCTTCCTAGGGGAACGAAGTCCGCAGCCGCGTACAAAGTCCCTAAGAGAGAAAGAGAGGCAGAAGAAAGCATTCAAAGAAGTTTTCTCGGCCATTCTTGCTATGAGAGCACGTATTTGTGAGATTTTGTCGGGAAGAACAAAAGCTGTTCCTTGCAGGGTGAGAAAATTCATCCACGAAATTCTGAGAAGGATTCAGTTTGGACTTCTGAATGATGACTATATCTAGATGAGACACTGTCTCCCAACAGAGATAGAGATCCTTCAAAAGAGCACGTCTGATGACGTTGTGCATCAACCAGTGGTCGAAATACTATAGGAGTGGAACCCATAAAAGTCTTAAATGAGCCGTTCTGGGAAACGAAGCTCCATTGAAAGGACGAGTCCGAATTGGAATGCCTCCTGTCCAAGATAAAACTGCAGGAATCTCATATTAGCTGGGAAAATAGGGCTGTGAAAATAAGCCCTTCTAGAAAATTCCATTTTATTAAATCTAGGAAGATCACGGAATAAAATCCTTTGAATGATCATTACCATTTATTTTTACTGCGCCTTTTCTTAGAAGGCTGTGCACCACCTGTAGCATAGACACAAGTCAGAACTGGTGGAACAAAATATGGGGGAGGGGCTGTGAAAAATTTGGTGGGTTCCGGAAGCGAAGCTGATAACTCTTCCTCATTGTGCACATGGTCTATGCAACGTCCATGAGGTCCGACCAAGCTACTGAAAGTCTCCATCCACTTACGGGAACGTTGAGAAGAGAAAACCTTAGCAAGAGAAGTTACAACTACAAAGGGACGACTTTCTTCTTCATGAATGGAAGGGGAAGGGGTCCGGAGCCTTTCTGCAATAGCCCTTCCAGCCACCTGTTTGTAAGAAAGACGGATGGAAAGGAAATTTAAGCTGATTTTCCAGTTTCAATTGGTTTCCCTGCTTAAAACTTTCGGAGGAGAGTCGTGCACCTTCCAGGAGGTTGACGTTTCTTCACCGGATTATCCGGGTGCAGCACCGCGACTAGGGACCATTCTTGCTGATCCTTCAAGTCTTGCGAGGACACTGTAAGGATTAATTTCCTGAACAGCTTCATTGCATGGGGGGGGGGGGGGAAGACGCCAAAGGCTTATATATGGACATCAAGAGCGCGTATCTAAATATCTGTGTAATAGCATTCAACAATCTCTGCAACGCTTCCTTAGTTAATAATTTCTTCTTTTGCAGACTGAAATAAAAGACCCGCACGTGAGGCTATGACAACTAGCGTCCGAGCCTTTAATTGTTAAACCTGGGGTTACGGACCCAGGCCCCTGTCAGCATTCCCACCTGGGATGCACCCCAGTCAAGGTGATGGTACGTAAAGTGCCAAGTGGTCGAAATGACTATGTATCGAGAGACTTAAACCAGGGGCCAAAGTGTAGAAGAGGAAACAGACTACGCCTACTGCTGTCCAGCCGCCTCTTGGCCTCGGGACAACATATGGGTCAGCTCGCTCACCATCGCCGAATGAGAGAGCAACAGCACGCTCGATCTGAGTTACAGCCTGGACAGCATTTCCAAACTTGCGAGGATCATAGCATCCGACGATCCCAAGGGTTTTGGACATAGATCAGGGGCAGATTGCGACCCTAAAAGAAGAAAGGATCGAACATGACTGGTTCGTCTCATAACTCATCCGTGTCCGCCATCACTGGCAGTTCGTCGCCTTTTTTCACTCTCGGGGCAAGATAGGAACTTGTATTATCATCTTCCTTCAAGACAAATGGGACTTTATTAGTACTCACGGAGGTGAGGCCTGAACTAACCCGTTCTTCCTCTCTCTCTCTCTCTCTCTCTCTGGAGAAAGCTACTGACGATTTCCTTTCGACGCTGATGGGACTAATGGCTGTCCCCATCCCATTCCCTCAGCCTAGAGGCTGGAGTAAACGGGGATGATCATAGGTGCGTTAGGTCCACCGATCCATGGAACCACGGCTAAATTATCCAAGGGGCCATGATATGAAAAAAATACGGTTGTCATATCATGAAATGCAGTAAGGGTTGAACGGGAAAATAGAGAAAGTATGGGTGTGTACCCTATCCCTTCCCTCTTTGGGACTGAATGAATCATTGAGAAATGTGAGTCATCGAACAGAATTCTTCCCCATAAATGGTAGTCAAATAATGGTGTCCGGTCCGAAGACCGGTGGCCAGTGTCCGTCACTGGGTGCTCAATACTGGCGTTCGGTGACCAGAGACCGAGAACAGAAAATCGGCATCAATCACTATACCCGATGATCGGTACCCGCTGCCAAATACAAGGTACCCGGTGCCGTGTACCCAGCAGCAGAATTTCGGTGTCTGTCACTTGGGACATCACCCGGTGACCTGAACCTGTTTCCCCGTATCCAGTGGTGCAAGCAAGCTGGTATGGTCAAGGTACACAGTACCATTAGGATATTTATTTCCCATATGACCGTGCCGGAAAGGCAGGGTCTGAGAGTCCGTACCGTATGGCTTAGAGTTAAAATCTACTTGCACCACTGACTAAATCATGTGACCAGTGGAACCCAACTGCAACTAACGATACCTCATCGATTAAAAAAATTAAGATATGGCGAAGTAGTCTTAAGTACCAGACCAGGACCATGGTGTTTTTTTTTTTTTAATGTTCTAAGCCTTCATAATCTAGTTGCAGCAGGGAATACTCTCTTGGACTCGGGACTAGTGCCCGAACACAAAATGAAGTAACGCAATAATACCGGATAATGTATTATTTATATTCAATATGGTAGATGGTCGGGAACGCAAAATTATTTTGGTGGGTGATTCTCGAGTTAAGGCTTTTAGGTAATACAGCTCATGTGTGTATAGTCATTCTAAACTTTTTAAAATGAGTTTACATATCTATTACACTTACAAGGTGGTTTCGTTGCTCAAGAAAACTCTAATAAAATATTCGTAAATGAATGCATGAGGCTGTGTCTACAGTCTACTATCAGATGCTAATGTTTGTTGAAAAGAGGTCGTGAAAAGCATTTCAGACTTTAATTGCTCAAAAATATTACTTATTATATATGTTCATTTGTTACTGTGGTTATAAAGACAGTTTTAACATAAAGCGTGTTTGTTAGTTATATTTCCTGTGTCATATCCGAAAACATTACATTCCAGACAGACAAAAATGGGACATTCATCTACATTAAAAAAAGTTACAATAGCTTTTTTTTTATCATGCATAAAACTATGTATGGTTCGTACAAACTTGTGTATTCCTTCTAACTTGTGAAAAATGTCCTCCTGGTTGAAAATATGTTTAAAAACGTTTCATTTTTATCACCTCACTCTTACATTTGATGCTTCTGTCTGACCGGTTACGTGATGATCGACTTACCCTGGCATAATACTTTCAGTAAATTAAATAGTAGTATAGTCATTGTTGGATCATTTTATATTGTGTTTGAATAATAATAAAAACTGAAATACTCATATATTCAACATTTGACAATTTTACCAATGTATAGAAAAACTGTCAGTGTCTGTCCGCATTTACCGTTATGTGAGTAAAATTTAGGGCTCAATTTTTACCGAAACCCCAAACAGATGCACACGACATTCAGTTTGCACACGGAACACTGGCTATCCTGTTGTGAAAAACCATCACGGAATCGATCAGAGGTTGCTTACAGTTGATCAGGGTGCTTGCTATGGATGTCCGTAAGGATGTTTTGTGGCTGTTACGTGAACTGGTGAGTTCAGTGATATGTGACCAAATAAGATAACTATTTAAACATGTAGCAAATATACTTAAATTGCAGGGTCACACTACCAGGAGAATTTCGCTTTCTTCTTTTAGGAAAGTGAAAACGACTTCGCCCTGCTATTGTTCTGACGTAAAATGACAGTAGTTTAAGACATTTGGAATGCTCTCTCTCTGTGGCCAGGACTTTCTGACGGTGTTGTGTTGTAGCCGAAGGCGAAATCTATTGTATGCGGTGTTCATACGAATTAAGTCGACAACCAATCTCTTGCAGGTTCACATAGCTAACTGACCGTGAACCCTTTCCCGAGCAAGATATCACAGCTTGATTCCTTAAGTTAGGACTGATGTACTATTTGATGATGAAAATGTACCAACTTCTGTTTCAAAATTTAAACATCATTATGTAAATAGTAACTTTTTAAAGAATATAATCAGTAAAAAGTATTTATTTAATTTTTTTTAAAATGACGATTGTAACTGCTTTGTTTGCGTTATTTTCTGTATATAACCAGTTTGAAACCATAAGTGAACATATATAATCGCCGTGTCCATGAAATATCACATCATTAGAGTGTCTGTTTTCGTAAATAATTGGGCAAAATGATTAAGGAAAATATATTATTCAGTGAAAAGAAAGTCTAAATGGTATGTGATAGCAGATTTAAACATTTAATCACGAAGATCAGAAATATATGGAACAACGCTATATTGCCGAATTCGAAAAACCGCTGTTAAGATCAAGGTTGTTTTCTGACGTCATTACTTTTTGTGAAAATAGGAAAACGACAGTGAAACAGATACTATTTAACCGATGCATGTCATTACTACAACTATGTAGACAAATAATAAAACCATACATCTGCAGTCTTATCAATGGATTGTTGTAACGAAGCTAGAAAGGGAGTGGTTATTATATTAAGAAAATCTCTTTCTAAAAACAGATGCGCTCATACGGTGCAATGTGTTCTTAGTTGTGTCGATTCGGTTGGAAAGAATGCTTTAGTTCAGTCATATATCGACTTCACTGCTTCTGTGTGTTGTCTATGAGTAGTTACAGCAATATTTTATCGGAAACTTTGAAATTATTACGAACAGTATGGTATAAAGTCACGTGTGCATATACGCATATGGTGCATGTTACATGGGTTGGTTCAAACTCTTTTAAAAATCTTTCTGATTGCAATTTTATATAAAACTTCCAGACAATAAAATAAAAAATTAAGAGACTTCATAGCAACAGCAGAATCAGATAAACAATAAGGACCAATATGTTTCCTTTGACATCAAGCGCTTAGTTCAGAAGTCACCATAAGCAAGTTGGCATGCCACTGAGCATACAAAAAGCCAGGAGATGCATTTAAAAAAAAAATTATTTATTGCAAATGAAATTAAGGCAACAAAATATTAATCTAGGATTATATCAATATTTTAAAGTACGTGTACTAATACATTACAGATTCAATATATTAAATACATTGTACGTAAATATTTATATTTTTAGATTACACCATAATTACCATTGGCAGCCAAATTTGTCAAGTTGCCAAATTATGGGGCAATGAAGCTAATACAAATATTTTAACAGATGTGGTGTAGCTACTTCCAGCACCAAACCTGTCGATCGCTAGCTGCCAAATATTTAATGAATTTTAAATATAGAAATAAAATTTTGTTTGTCCGTCCTTGCAACATGAGTTGCATTTCCTATCGTAATGAAATTTGAAACCAATTTAATGGAACAGGAAATAATGATGTATCTTTTATTGTTTTGTGCTAACTGCATACGGTCACTAACATCTTACAAACCATTAAGAAAATGTTTCACATGAGAATAATTGTAAATTCCTAATGTAATGTTTTAAGTTGTTTCTTGATGGATTACGAATAAATGATAAATGGACACATTTTATACACATCTTAACTACAAAGATGCTGCTGATGCTGCTTTTATTCATTATTTAGTTGTAATTGATTATGTTAATTATTATCCAAATAATAAAAGAAATCATCAGTTAAATATCTAATTTGTCCGTCCTGTGACGCGAGTTACAGGTAAATGACGGCAATGCTCTGACAAGCAATATACGGAAAGGAAAACTAACAGTTATCTTTTATTTTATAGATGGGATACTAGACTTTTGATCCATAACAAATTTTAAGTGAAAATGGAGCATTCAAATTTCGGGTGTTTGTCCCACAGGATTGGCTGAAGATCATATTGTTAGTCATGTCTTCGTTCAGTTGTTTTAAATAATGATGGAATGCTAATGTATGTTTGCACTGTTTCTTCCTCTTTTTCGCCTCGTGTTATTTTCCTTAAGATTGCCTTATTGCCTTCTTTAGTATTATCGAAGATAATGTTCTCCCCTCTGGTATATGTTATTACTCAATCAGAAATTAACTTTTCTAATATTATACAATTTACTACACAAAATCTTACCGAAAATATTCATGCCTTTCTAACAATGAACCATTTTATTGGAGATGTATTTTAAGCAGATGGTGAGAATTTTACGAAAATCTGATAAAAGATAGTAAGGATATAGCAATTTTAAACTGCGCACGTTATAAAATGAAAATACACAAGCATCAGACCATCACTGAAGAGTACAATCTACAAAAAGGGCACGCTTGGCAATACTGGTGTGTCGGGTCCATTGAAAAGTTGAATAAACTGCAACTGAATGACGGATAACGGTAAAACTAGAAGTTTACAATTCGTCAGTCAGTACCTCGACCCATCCTGTTACCACTGAAATATTGCCATAATATACATTTACAAATTTGTGCAACAAAATACTCCTTCTAACTGTTCATGACATGACTGATTTTGCCATCTTCAGTCTATCGCCGTCCACTATCATTCGCATTGTGATATGGGAATTTCTTCTGATGCCATGGCAACTCAAAAATGTTAGCGTCACACGCACAAGATGCCCATCTCTCTTGTGCTTTGTAACGCCAACAGTTGGGATTTGCTTGTCTTAGAATAGATACTTTCTCTGAATCCTCCAGAAGACTTTGTCCAGCTAACGACATCCGCTCTGTAACATTTTGGCAGCCGAAATTGACGTCATGCAACATTTCTTTCAAAGTGCAATACTAATAACGTAACATAATGGCCGATTCATTGTGTCAGTACTCTTCTTCAAGGTTCCTAACTACCCTTCTAGTGAAGCCTATATAAGTACTGGTGTAAGATTACCTTCGATGACAATCGCAGGAACATACCCGGCTGTAAACAAGAAAACATAATTCTGTGTCAAACATGTTAAAACTCATATATATATATATATATATATATATATATATATATATATATATATATATATATATATATATATATATATAAAAGCATCCAACCAAAAGGTGTTAACGCCATATGTTCTGTCATCTGAATGTTAACAGTACTTTTCCGTTTAAATCATGTTCATAATCCGCCAAATATGTTTACGATGTAAATTGCTTTTAGGAAAGCAATTTGTATCATAAGTGGCCGGAATTGGATGGAATATAAACGTGATAATTGTATCATGTTTTAAGTTTATCCCGAGGTCATGCCATGTTTTTCTTAGTATACTGTCCACGGTCGGGTGTCTTGCTAAATCAGAAATAGGGTTGATTGGTTGTAAAGGGGAGGAAAACGTGATTTATATAATTTTGTTTTTACTGTATTGCGACATTTTATGACCAAAAAAAAGCTAGACAGAACGATGCCTTTTGCGTCCATGTACGTGGCTGTTCCTTACGTCATCACCTTTGATTATGGTCAGTGCGTTGCTTTTTATTTGTATTAAACTCAATCTGAGAGGTTTTTACCATTTAGATAAATAAAAGGAAGACTTATTTATATAAAAATAAAAGTCTAGTTTAGTCTTTCACGCCAGATTCTTACTTTGTTTTAGTGAAAATATATTGTTAATTTGAACTTTTTTCATTTTTATTAAACAGACTTCTTGTCTTATATATATATATATATATATATATATATATATATATATATATATATATATATATATATATGGACGCTATAAAATAAAATAAAAACAAGCAAGCAAAACCCGAACAATGAACATTTTCTTTGCTCAATTTATCCTGAATAATGTGTTCTTCCCTCTTGCATACAATGATTTACTAAGTAAAGTTTTACTTTAACAATCATATTCCAACAAGCATGTTGATAAGTATCTACAAGATGAAATTCAACCTATCATTCTTATAACAAATTCATCAAAGTTTTAACTTGTACAATAATTTACAATCAATCTCGGAAAGCGTCTTCGTTGCCGACATTATTTTTTTTTTTTTTTTACTAGTTTATGCCTTTAACCACTCCCTCGATATTAAGAATACGCGTGGATCCGTAAATGTGTTCATTATAACAACGTGTTCTTTGTTGATATCTACGGGACCTGATACACCGTTTGTCATAATGGTGAAATTAAAATAGTGAAATTCTACAGCGAGAGACCATTGTATATGTGTATTTACCAAATCACCTACATGCTTAACTACCCACCGACCAATCCTGTTTACCTGCGATCAGACATCTCTAAATGTATGTCTGTCTGTCTGTCGGTTGGGGGACATTTAGGCAGCTAGTATGGTACTTAGGTAGGTTAAATTTGTGTAGTAGTTAATCAGTTACGAGTCAAGTATGTACGAAACAAAGAAGTGACTTGCAGTACAGGTAATCTGATTCTTGTTTGCACAGCCATATACAAAGACAGACATATTTTAAATTGATGAATCATTCCTAAATAAACAATGCATAAATATAACTCCCCGCACTTAAAATGAATAACAAGTAGATGTTATTTCGTGTGCATATGCACGTGTGTCTGTTGGTAATGGTACCAAATAAGTGATGGACAGGCGCAATTATCGACGGACAGACAAAATGATCGACAAGCCCCTTATCTGTCTACGCGAAAAATGATTGCCACAAAGGAGCTATACTTTTAAAAAAAATGGATCGACGGCCTAGCACCATGCCAGAAAAACACATAAACCACCACAGTTACAGTGTTAATTTTGGTGTCATTTTTTTTGCTAGATTGTTTGGTTGGTTGATTGATTACTACTGTTTTCAATAAAGGACCTATGAGGTTTATATATATATTGCTTTCCAAAATATACCCATAACTGCTATTTTTTCCAATAAACATGACATTAAAGGCTCGACACAATCTTTTGTCGTCTTATTCTTTGTTGTATCGATCTTTTTAATCGTGCTTTGTCACTACTTGTCTCGTATGTTTGTCTGTCAATCTCATGGCGTACATCTGTCTTAAATTCACAGTGTTATTTGCCTATATCGCTGTAGCTACAAGTTTAAGCTCTGGGATAGGATTAATTATAATGTGTTAATCAATCCTTTTGGCTGGAGTTGGTGTGCGGACGAATGGTTTAATGGAGCATGGCGGAGACTTACTGATGTTTATGCTTTTAATGAAAAAGGGAGATACTGGTAACTTTGTTTTGATTTGGTTGTGCTCATTTCGATCAGAGGTGGGTTGGGGTCCATTGCAGTAATGTTCACTGAACGGATCAACCCAAACGGAACACAACACATCAAACAAAACAGTCATAAAACTCAAAATGAAACACGAGGAACGTTGATTTATCATGTGGAACCTGAAGTAACAAAGTTAAATCCAGTTACCTTGACACCTGTACCAAAGATTCATCAGGAAAGTGTCTCTCTGCTCAAGTGTAGACTACCTATTAAGTTCGACGATAACTGGATCGGCACCAATGACCTTGACCTTTAACCCCAGCCTCAGATTCAAACGGGAGCTACCCTGTCCAAGTATGTTTAACCTCTCAAATCTGACGAACACGAGGCCTTGGAAATTTGATTTCTACCGAAAGGAAAATCACATTTATCAGCTTCAAATGACACAGAGCTTGAACCTCTATCAACCCGAAAATAGATCAAAGGTTTGTGCCCATGAGTAAGGAATATATGGTGCTTGAAGATACTACATCCAATTCAAACTATGTTGCAGAAACCACACTGGCCGCGGTGGGTGGGGTGGATAAAAAAAAAAACGAACTGAAATGGAAGTTATAAACTAAATTACTATAATTAATATTTACCAAATATATGGTGTTGAAAATGATCTTTACGATAAATCAAACTTGTCCCTTAAAAATGCATGTATCGCCAAGCGCGTTATTGTTAATGTGGTCTATCAAATAAACGTCTCTGGATACTGTACAATATTGTCATAGTAACTTCTTACCTTTTTTTTTTTACTTACTGACAACGTATTTTACAAATGCACTAAAACTATCAGTAAGTGCACTGGAGCGAAATCTTTGACACGGAAATTTGTACATTATTTTCCTCACGTCAGTCTTTCTTCAAGTGATGCTATATCCGATAGATTGTTATTACACAGCTTCCTTTATCTGCTACTTCGTCGTGGGTTTTTTGTGAGTTTTTTTTGTTCTGTTTTTTTTTTTACACTCGGTTTGTTGAATCTGGCATGTCTGTTTATCCCATGTATATATCATAACCACCTCCACAACCTACTAATACCCATTTAAATTATTATTTCATCTTCACTTAAACTGTAAAATTTGGGGGGGGGGTATCATAAGTTACTGATATACCTATTCAACTTTCTATTTGATCTTCGTTTAGACCAGACAAGGGCAAATTCCTCGAGGGCAAGGAACGGATAAGTGATTTTTTTTTAAGCCACACCGTATTATATAATCTAACGGATAAAAGAAAACCCTGCCGGAGCCGTACTTTACTCACCCCTGCTTTGCAGAGTATAATACATACGGTTTTAATTATTTTCGTGAATGACATCACAAAGAATATTCTTCGGATTGTTTCGTTAATTTTACTGACATTTGAATGTTCTTTTGTTTCGTTTTGGTTATTCGCTGTAACCTCTGTTGGAGGGGTGAGGCGGGGGCCAAAGATTTAATCAAGATTTTGGTGGGGTTTGGGTTGATTTTTAAGTGTCCTCCGACGGGTAGACCACTCATAATGTACTCAGGCCGTCGGAATGGCCATTCATTTATCTGAAAAAGATAAATTAATTGTGTAATTAGAAGGATCTGCTTTCCTAGGTGAGTGATAATTTACTGGACTTTCTACAGAAATGGTGATAACACGTGATACACAACTGCTTAAATTTAAAACACGGGCGCCCTAACAATGGGATAAGAGGAGTGCACTCCCCACCCCTCCCCCGATTTCACCTCTAAACATGTTTCGGCATTGATCCGTAAGACTTAATAGCCCAGGCTTCAAAAGAATATTTCGCGTAACCTAATAAAATTTTTTACAATATGTATACTATTCAATACTTTATTGAAATCAAATTTTTTAAATGATAAACAACAATCTGTGTTATAAAATATATATGTATACTATTCAATCTGTGTTATAAAATATATATGTATACTATTCAAACTGTGTTATAAAATATTATCGCATGGATCTGAAAGATTAATATCACTCGAAAGCTATTGAACACAATCTTGATTAACATGTCATCTTTAGATAAAGTGGCATTATGCCACACACGCATTATGTATGCCGACTGTGGTGCGAACTTAGACGATAAAGAAAGCTTGAAAATTATTTTCAACACGATAAATATATCGTGTGTACTCAATGTTGCCAATTAGAGCTTCATTTGTACCGATGAACAAGAAATTTGTGGAACAGACCATGCTGGCAAAAAAGAAAAAAAAAGAAGAAACATTGAATAAATACACATTTAGGTATGACATACCGTCTTAGAACTGTGTGATCCATACAAGTTCACTTGGAAAACTTTTCCCCCGATATATTTATCCTAAATCCAGTAAAATCCTTTGAAAAATGCAAAAATGTCCGTGGCAGATCTGCTTCTTACTGCGGGTGTACACGAATTTTTTTTATCCCAATGACAAAGTGTCATAAAAGATGGTACTTGCGCAGTCCAAATAATGCCCTTAATGAATATTCAGTTGGAAACGAAAAAAAAAAAAGAAAAAAAAAAAAGAACGAAAATCGTCTGTGGCAAGTCTTTTCCTGTGAGTACCAGAACATTCTTCAACGCAACGTCATATGGTACCTTTACAATTCAACGATTTCTCCAGTTCAAGAACATATTGACCTGAATAATTACTTAGCACAATTTCCATTTTAAAAAATGTCGAAATAGCACTTATCTAATACAGCACCGATGGACTTGCCGTGCCCCTATCACGCGTGACTATCAACTTCCCTCCGCAGAGCGATAAAAGTACATGCATATGTACTTGTACGTTACTAATTCGTCTCTATACACCAATGACCCTCCCTCTCATTGATACTACGTTTGGCCTGGTTATAGGACCAGTCAATGAATTGAATACCTCAAAGCTACTGCAAGCGTAGAGTGGTTTAAACCGCCTGAGAGAAGATCTGTTTACGTGTAGAGCATGTGTTCATGACATTGGGATACCTAATATAAATTTTCCCCGACACAAATATTCGTGGAAGAAAATGTTCTTAAAACACTTTTCTTTCTTTCCGTCGTTCACAGTTGTTTGATTTAAAAAATAAAAATTAGTGAAACAAATAAAAACAAGCATAAAGGTGAAAATATATCCGTATAGTTAGTTACTCGAGGCATGGTCTGAAACAAATGGAGATGATTATTCATTGCGGGGGCGGAAAACATAACTCTATAAAAAGAAGTACCCCCTTCTCTCTGTCATTACTACTCACTGAGTGGTGTTTACATGCGCTGCTTTTAAAGTTTGATTTATGTAGAGGTTGGTAAAGGTACGTTGCCAGTACATTCGGCTTCTCATCCCTCTTGCTTGCTAGGTCAGGGCAGGTCAGGTGAGTCGCAGACTTTCGAGGTACCGGGAAAATGGTTGTACGGGAAAGTTGCCCAGAAGAAATTATATTTGTGGTATACTATATAGGGTTTAATATCACTTCAGCACAGTCGCAGCTATAAAATACCAAATAAATGAAGGTATCGCCCCACCGCATCCCACCCCAAGAAACAATGATAAAGGCAAAAAGAAAGCATTATGTGTATGTGTGTGTGTGTACGCGCATATATATATATATATATATATATAGAGAGAGAGAGAGAGAGAGAGAGAGAGAGAGAGAGAGAGGGGGGGGGCTGCATAGACGTAGGTATGTCTGTTTTATTTTTCACTCTAATTTTACGATTTTTCTTGATTTCTACCTATCAGGGAAGGTGGTGGGTGGGGTTTTTAGTGGTGGATCCAGAAGTATCTAGCGTGGTGTGCGTGTGTGCGCGCGATTATAAAAATAGAAGTCATGTGGAGCTCCTACTTGATTAGCGCTCGTTGGTGGGTGGGTGGCTGAGTTCCTCTATCAACCTGTGTTGTGTGTTATTTGTCGAGTTTTTTTTTTTTTTTATCCCAATGACTGGTGCCAATAATCTTTATTCCCTTTCTTGGTTCACTCCTTCCACCCAAACGCCATCAAGTTTTCTGAGGAAATGTTAAACTTACCTATTAAAGAAAATGAATACGTTTAGGCTATACAGGCACAAGTTAACGCGTTTTATTCCCAGTCGAAAAGAACGAGTTGGATATGGTGCAGAGGTGTACGTCGAAACCGGCAGGACCCGACGTATTCACAAGCCATTATCAAATGTGTTCTGTCCCGAAACTAGGAACAAAACACAAATGCTGTTTTGTATTTAAATTACATCACCCTCTTGAACTCTTTTCACGTATGTTAGTTGTATTGTCGGAATGAAATTAAGAATGAGTCAGGATTTTATAAAGTTTCAGTTCGGTGTATCTAAGAATATCGACGAAAGACAATTCACGGAAAATACCTAAATAAGAAGTATAGGGGCCATTATGGGGACAAAACTGACACCCTGGGAACAAACGGAATACAAACGGAATTTGACATTACTTCGCAATTTAAACAAGATACATGGCGGTCATGGGAATCGAATGCTACAAGTATCCATACGATACGTCCATGGTGGGCCAGGCTGGGGACGGGTGAAATTTAAACCATCGCCGCCATTTTAATAATATGGCCTTCTGGGGACAATGATAATTTATTATTAAAAACATCCATAAGATTGACACTGAGTGACGCTCTGGACAGAGGGGGAATTTAATGTAAAAAAAACCCCAAACTTGTAAAGGATTAACAATGTGGGCTACTCTGGGCCCAAGAGCTATCTCAACATGGATTATGGCACAATGTGCACAAGGGGAAGTTAACATTACGCTGACATTTAAATATTACCCAATGGATACATACAGAAATTTACGTTCATATATTTACTATTATGGGTCAGTTTTGTGCTCTATGCAAATTTAACAAGGACTGTCATTTTGAGGAATAAATAGTTCAGTGCAAGAGTTGTGTTTTATTAAAATAAATCCAATAGCATTTTTAGTTTGCTTAAATAAGATCACAGTCTGGTGAACACTTATAATGTTTATTGTGGAGGACCTTAGGCAGTCGAAATCTTGGGTCCCCCTCGCAAATTATCTCCTAATACGTTTTATCAATATTATTTTGATCCAATGTCGCGGGGCCCCTAAGCGGGTTCTTACTCTGCCTATTTGGTAATCCGGCACTGTCCCGATAGTTATCTGGTCAAGATTTCCCTTTGAACCACTTTGTATTTGGCGAAGAATGGAGAATATCCTCTCTGTATCAGCATTATAATGTCGCAATGATGGGACAACCACGCTCAGTCTTCAAAGAAGTTCGAACTTCAGTTCCTGTTCCTTCGTTTGTAAGGTTGCCGACTGCTCTCCGATATTACTTCAAGTTACGCAATCTGATTAAAATCAGATATCCACCGTACTGCGTGAATATCTGACATCGACCGATTAGGGGTCATGTTCTGGTGACCTTTAAATTAGCCAATGGAAGTGCAGCTTTTAAAAATATGAAAGTGAATAAAATCTTTTGGCACAAAATGATGCTTTTAAACTAGACTGTTCAGTCTCCCAAACAAGAAGATATAAGATTTTATCAGATTGGCTGATAAAATTAGCGATTATGGTAATAATATAGGTCACCAGAACATGACCCCTAAGCGGTCGCTGTCAGATCTTCACTGTGTAAATCTGATTTTAATCAGAATGCCATCCTATGTACACCCACAGGAGGAAGTTCCTTACTTGGACTGGGATTTTTATCCCCAGCCTCATCCTCATGGGCTTCTATATCTTTGTGGCTCAGAGAAAAAAATATGTTGAGAAGTTTCACCACTGTCAACACACAAAAACATAATGATTTGAAATAAACAACAAAAACTATATGATGTGTTTATGCTTTGATGAATAATTGATCCCAACTTTAAAATTAATTATCTAATAATATACTTTTCACTTATTTATTTTATCTAGGGCTACTTGCCTGCACACATTAAACTCTGATATCCAAGCATTGTTGAGCTTGGACTATTTCTTAGCTGGTGGGTTCTTAGCATTAGCACACATTTCGTCATGTTGGCATGAAATGAAGAAAATCTAAAAATACCTCCTTTACGGAGCACTGACAACTCACCTCCCTCGCGTGGGTTCGTGTCTCAGCTCGGTCAACGTGTGTATGTATGAAAGATTGTCATTAGCTTCATGTGGGTCGGTTGGTCTTCTAAGGGTTTTCACCTGATTCTTTCTGCGCCAAATACACTGGCACCCATGTATCATATGGACTCAGGTCACAATTATTACTTCCGACTCTGTACCCATGAATGTAGTCCCTGTCTATTTTAGAGCACATTTTCATCTCTCATTTCGGTGGTGATACAAGAGTTAGATTTAGGTATTTTTGTTAGTGATTTAAAGGTATTTTCCTATTACTTAGAAAATTAGCATTATGGTGTGGTTGTCTGTTTATTTCAGTGAGAGTACACAGTGTGCAATACCTACCTACTTACTTACCTACCTACCTACTTACTTACCTACCTGCCAAGATAAGACAAGACAAGACAAGAATTTATTACACTCAGGATGTAAAGGTTACAACGGATGAGGTGTATATATGAAAAAGAACATGACACAATAGAGTTTGATGATATTACATGATGCTTAAAGGATTACAAGATCTGGAAAACGCAATCTAAGAACATGTAGTCGTAAATTACATGTATTCATTAATCGATTTTATTTGCAAGCGTTTATCCTGGAAGTGTAAAAATGAGGTATAGATTTTTGTCTTTCATCATGAAAGTAAGAACATGACATATAAGATATTGATATTCATCCCCTATTTCATGAGACTGACGGAGTGTGCAATATTTATTGAGACTGACAGAGCGTGCAATATTTCTTGAGACTGACAGAGTGTGCAATATCTTTCGTTATACGGAACGTTAGCCCTCCTACCAGTTTCTGCAGTTCTAAACTTAAGTTGCTAGATATACTTTATGGTAATGATACATAGATCTTTTCTAAATCCAAACTAGTTTCAAATAACCTGTAATTAAACCTTTAGATGATGTATTGATGTTAATTGCCCAAGCTTGTATGTATTGTTATTTTACTTGTTGTTCTACCGAATTGTTAACCATTTAACTGATATAAATCTTTGATTTCTCCATACGTAACTTAAGCCAACATCATCTAATTAAATTTTACTTAAGTAACCATTTATTGGCATATGAATTATCACCAACGTGTTTGTGTAAGAGAGAATACATACGATAAGATAATCTTTCTTCATAACCGCTAACCAACTTAGCCCATTAGTTTATCATGCGACTTTTAATGCCGATAATTAATTAAAGGGAAACGACCAAGTTAGCCGAATATAAAGAGGGGTTCATGGTTTGACATTCAATACACTTCTGAGGATTGAGAGATGAGTTTTTTTTATAACTATATCAGATTTCACAAATCCCCAAGTTTTACAAGCATATGTTAAAATAGGTACAATGGTTTGATCGAACAGTTTCAGCTGACAATCAATAGGCAAATTTACATTGTGCATGCGCTTTTGCAGTAAATGCATACTGTTACTAGCATACTTATACTAGATTATACAGGCCGTTGAAGAACTTTAAAATTTTGTGAAATGCAAGACCTTATTACTTATATTCACCTACAACATCAATATCGGCATTGCTTATCTTAAATTTATATGTATGCTTCTTTTCTGAACCAAATAATATAGTTTTAATTTTCTCTGTGTTGATTTTAAGTTTCCATTTATCGCAATATCTACCAAATATCAAGGGTATGTTGCCTGTCAACATGCTTATCTGCGACAAGCATGGTGTCATCAGCGTATGAAAGCATCATAACATTTAACATATTTACAAGGTCAGTGTGTTTGGAATGTACAGCACGTCCTCTACACTCAGTTACTAATAAAAATTTTTTAAAAAAACATTATAAGTTGTTTAGCAATAAGGAGAACAATAATGGAAATACATTTTCACCTTGTCTTACACCTTTTTTACATGAGAAAAAAAAATTAATTATTTACACAGACACATGAATTGTTATCATTATAAATACGTAATATAACATTAAAACATTTTCCTCTGATGCCTACCGAGTACAGTTTATGCCATAATCCGACTCTCCATACATTATCAATGGCACTTTTAAAACCAACAAACGTGCAAAAATGTTTCAGAAATATTGTCGATTGTGGAATAGACATTCCTTAATCCAGCTTGAGTCTTAGATAATAACTTATTATCGGCAAAGAATTTAGATAATTTTAAATTTAGTATGCAGTAAACACTTGACAAAAGTAGCTTACTAAAGTAATAAGTCTATAATTTGACATATCGGTTCTGTCACCTTTAGTTTTATAAATTGGCAGAATCACATCTTCAGTCCAACTATCTGGTACATAGCCAGTATTGAAGATTATAATGACGAGTTTTACATATACATTTAACATTTCAGTACTTGAACTTCTTATATATTCATTTAACATATTATCGATTGAACCTGCTTCATTATTTTTTGGGGATGTTAACGACTTTTAATATTTCTTCAGCTGTATTGAGTCATTCAAACAAGAATTATCGACAACATCCGCCGCTTGAACCGATTCAGGGACAATACGTCGTCCTTATTGTGTTCACTAAGTTTATTACCTTAAAATATGAAAAAGATTCTCGCATTGCAATACTCTGAACCGGTTTTTTTTCCTTTGCCGATACTATTTATCATATTCCAGTATCTCTTTGGATCTTTTGACTGTAAAGTGTGTAATTTCCTTTGTAATGATTTTTTTTATATATAAAAAACGAGAGTAATGTTTGCAAAAGTTTTCTATAGTGTTTAATAGAAGTTTTAGCTTATGAGCTTTTACTCGCTGCAGGATTTAAAAGATCATCGACTTTTCTATATAAATGGTAATGTTTTCTGGATTGTATACACTCACTGCCATACCACAGCTTATTCAGCTTTTTTCGTGCGTCCATTTGCAAAACTTTCAGCTTTATGTCAGCATACCTTATACTATTATTAATGTCACTGTTGATTTTATTTACATCGTCTCGCGTTATATTATCTTTATTATATATTCTATTGGTCAGTTTACAGTCAATATATTTCAGATTTTCAATAGTTATATTCACCAGGCACTCTTCTTTGTTCTTCTCGCATCCCACAATCTCCTAGGTCTATTTTATATGATAGAGTTTTCTATGATAGAACCATAAAGTATATGTAGCGATTAATTTGAAATTGGTATGGTAAAGCACAGTGAACATCTGAAAGCAAAGGGTTCAAATCGAGCTATTAATTTTTAAAAAAAAAAATAGCAGCTGCTTAAAGTAGTAAGTAGATAATCAATTGTACTCTTGTCATCAGATGTGCGTTTTCCAATTCCTCTGTCTACACCCACCCACCTTTCCGTTCAAAATATACACATTATTTCTACAAAAATTCAATAAATGCATAACTATTTATATTTCTGCCTTGCGAGTGTCGTACCTGGGGTATACCATAGTTGTCTAGACGTTCAGTCCCCTCTGTGTAATTTACTGAGTCATTATGGAGACTGAATATTTCGGCCTGATTTGCATTAAGAATGTTATTACAAATATCCTATACCGTTCCGGTGGCCTAGTGATTAGAGCGTCCGCCTCGGATGCGGAAGTTCGTGGGTTCGATCCCTGGCAGCTGCCTCGCTTGGCGCTCAGCGTTACGATGTTAGTGTTAGGACTGGTCGGTCTGGTGTCAGGATAATGTGACTGGGTGGGACATCATGCTACATGTCTGCGGCATGATTCCCCAGTGCTAGACATCACTATAAATTGTCACACTGCAGACATCGTAGCGAAATGACTGAAAAATTGTTAAAGCTATGTTAAAAATACACACACACACACATCCTATAAGTTAACAGTTCTGGCCTTAACGTCGCCAATGAGAAATAAAATTAGAGCTATTAGAAAGATGTGGCATTATATTTTCTATTTCATTAAATGCTTCATTAGAGCTATACTCCGAACCCTTAGAGAAATATATGTGTGTGTGTGTGTGTGATAAAATATATATTTAGCTGGAGTGGTAATCCGAAGAAGCAAAAACTATATACACTGTATAAAAAAAATCATTCAAATTATGGAGAGTACTTAAAACATTTAATTTCGTCTGGGAAACACACCCTTTCGTTTAGTTTAGCCAACCAGGATTAACTTTCTCTAACTGCCAAAATTTTAACACTCCCACCGAAGTCAGACTAATTCTCTCTTTCCGGTCTTTATTAATAACTATTCCGGAAAATATAATTTTATGAAACCTATTTCAAATGGTCCCAAAATTTACCTAAATTTGTCCCTGGCTTATCTCTACTTTGTCATTTAACCCACGTAACCCTACACTGACATATTTGTCACACCGTCATCCTAGCGGGACCTAATTAAAATCATATCACGCCAAAAACACAGCATATCCCATCTTGGCAGGCAGAAATTTATTGTGAGCCAAGCCCATATTTCAATATTAATGTTTACGTGTCATACAGACCACGTGCGTGTGTGTGTGTGTGTGTGTGTGTGTGTGTGTGTGTGTGTGTGTGTGTGTGATTAGGATTTATAACGTAGCTGTAACAATTTTTCAGTCATATCGCTACGATGTCTGCAGTGTGTCAGTTTATAGTGATGTCTAGCACTGGGGCATCATGCCGCAGACATGTAACATGATGTCCCACCCAGTTACAATATCCTGACACCAGGGCGACCAGTCCCGACACTAACCTCTTAATGCTGAGCGCCTATTGAGGTAGCTGTTAGTACCATGTTTATAAGTCTTTGGTATGACTCGGCCGGGGTTCGAACCCACGACCTCCCGCTTCCAAGGTGGACGCTCTAACCACTAGGCCACCGGAGCGGTGCAGACCACAACAACATGTGCTGCGACAAGCATATACAATAATTCTGCACCATTACAAGTAGGAAGGCTTTTACTGGTCATAAGCAGCAGACAACACAATTCGGAAATAATAAAATAATGACAGAGTTTTTTTTTCCCAAACATATGATGATCACAAAATTAACAAGCTGGAATATTTTCATATTCTGGGCTCACTTGTCTTTCTGTATATGCAGTTCATCTACCTAACTACCTGCCAATATATCCATCCATCCCTCTCTATTCTATTACAGTTGGTAATTCAGTTCTCTATACTTTATTAATTAACGAATCTTACTATAAATCTCTAGCCACTTTCTTGCCATCCTAGTAATGGGTTCAAGGCAAAATATACAAAATGTAAGACTTTGGTCTAATATTTTCTTTTGTGTAGACCACCAACCACATTCAATTGCCTCCTTGCATCCTGCTTTTTGAATCACCCGTATGTTTGCAAATGACCACACTGTACACGATAACAAATTAAAAAAAAAAAAACTAATTTACCCAGTGTTCAAATGTCACTCACAAAACAACATAACCAAACATTTATCACAAATACATAAAAATATCACTCATTTACAACCAATATGTACAGAACTGTACAGATAAGTGTCAACACTTCGACACACTGTAGAACCCACTGTAGAAAAGCACATTGATATATACATGTATACATGACGTGCTCATCGTCACTAAGGATGTTGCGCTATACTTAGGTTGATAGTCACGATTAGTGACAGTCGCAACAACCAATAGAACTGAACAAAGTCCTTTCTTCTAAGACATAAAATTACTCATATATCTGACCTAATCTGTATGTAGGATTCTTAACCCGAATCACACTCTTGTCTTGCGGAACGTGCCTTCTCACACACAAGCGGAAATGTATATCACAACTACAGTAGTTCTTGCATTTACAATCAAATTCAATAAATGAGAAGCAGCTAATGGCAAGTGCTTTCCATTGTCTTTTGACGGTATTAAGAACCAAGGACTGATTATACCCGAAGATATAAACTTTGGCAGATTAATATTTAGAGAACTACATGCGGTGAAAGAAAAAAACAAATGAAATAAAATCTACACTAGTAAATGGCTCGTGTTTTGTATGTATTTCAGGAGTGTTTCGGAATTCTAGTCACTATTATCAGTATTGATCACAACATAGCCAAGGATATGACTGTCAGTCAAAGGACCGGGTTGACTGGAAGAAAACAAATATGGATGCCCCCGTTACTTGGTATCTTGACGCTTGCCACGTGCCTTGCGCCCAATGTATATAAAAATGTAGCGCTCATTGCATCTTGCTTGGTCTTCATGCAAGATTATTACAACGCGATAACTCAGTTCTCTCTCAATGTCGTGATCTATTGCGCGTAAAACACAACAAAAATTGCCAATTTTAGATCATATCAACATTTTGAGCAAAACAGATTGTCCCTGAATATTTAAATGACCTTTCTAAAGTTAATATTTTATAACTGTTCACTTATTGGTACAATACGATATACTTGGCTATACCATACTCACTCACCCACCCTGTTAACCCTATTCGTATTACCAATAACTCTTTAAAGGATATACGTATGCAGAGGTTACCTCTAAAAACTCCATATTTAAAATCCCAACATCCCGCTAGTTTTCCTGCATGAAAAGGACACGTGGACAGTAGACTATTATTTTTTTATATTAAATCTTCATTCTCATTTTCTTTTGCGTACGCACCCTTTACTGGTGAAAACGAAAGGTATGTGGATATGTTAGTTGAGGGCATAAGACTGGTTTGGAAACCAAATATGTGGTAAACAATAGCATAATATGCGTCAGCTGTAATTTAATACGTATAACTCGTGATAAAATATATAAATTAACAGCGACGTAGAAGTTAGAATAGAGTCTAATGGAGAGCACATTAATTATTTTCAAGAAAAGAAAATATACCTTAATATACCAAATATTATTTCATTGTTATACTTTATTATTATTATTATTATCATTATTATTATTATTCGAACTATTTTGTTAATGCGAATGCCTGTTTGTTTCTTTATCAGTAAGGACGTGTGTTTATTTGTTCGTAAGTAGGTATGAGTAATCCTAACCTATCCCTGATTATCATCTATTTTGCTTTTAAGGGTGAGTGCTAGAGAGTAGGTATGTGTCTGTTTTGTTTTAAGGTGAATATTGGATGATGAAGGTGGGTGTTTGGTTGTAATTTTGTGTGTTAGTGACCGTGACACAACTCTTTCTTTCCCATATCCTTTGTTTTTAAATGTAGATGTTTGTCTTTAAGAAAGTGTCTGGCTTTGTAAAAATAATCGTTAATTCTCATCACTTTCCACACACTTCGCATCTTCTTACACGAGCCCATTTTTCTGCAACAAACAATCGGTGTATGTTGGACATAATAGTTCATATGGATAGTTCCTGTATATATCCTTATATTTCCTTAAATTAGGGGCCTTCGTTCAGTCACAATGTTCCATACTCACAGGGCTTCTTTCACTTTGTCTGGGACATTGCCAAGTTTCATGCATTCATCCCTGGGGATCTTGACCCCCAATTTGTGTCAGTACTTAAATGTACTCAACTATTGTGCCCATATAGTTCATACCCGGTTAAAACGGTGCAGTGGACTGTGACGAGATTTTCCCTCGTTATGCTAATGATTATTTTATATGCACAAAAGAGTTTATATTGAACCTGCGTATTGTGTGTTACTTAAAGCAAGATAAGTGTATTGTGTGTCACTTAAAACATATTTTGCATCCCTTTCACATGACTGTGTCTGTAAGTGTGTTGGTAAGCAATGGTGGGTATTGGTCAATAAGGATTTGTCTTGGTCGGCAAAGATGTTTATTGATCAGTAAAACTGTATGTTGGTCAATGAAGTTGTGTTTGTCAGTAAGGATGTGCACTGATCAGAAAGGAATGCTCTTGTTTCTTTATAGCCTTTTAATTTTCTTTTGAAATTTGTTTTTTATTTCTTAACTTTTGTCATTCTTGTGCTCAATTTTTATATTAAGAACAGAATGATTTAAATTTTGTAAAAATTCCTAATTTAATAAAATATTCGGGTTTTTACTCTCCGCTGAATACTGTATTTTAAATAAAGTTGTATTACTTTTAGTCCAAATATTCGGAAATCTTTTGGTTCCTCTAAATTATGTTTATGTTTTATATTTCATTATTGTTTTGTGAAAGATATTAGCCTCAGTTATATTAATAAAAATAAACGCCGTTTTTATTAGTCTCCTCTAAAGTCTGTGTCAGTTTATGAATGTTACTATTACGTTTAATCTAAGCCAT
The DNA here is from genome assembly GCA_028554795.2 of Sinohyriopsis cumingii. Classification (NCBI taxonomy): domain Eukaryota; kingdom Metazoa; phylum Mollusca; class Bivalvia; order Unionida; family Unionidae; genus Sinohyriopsis; species Sinohyriopsis cumingii. The sequence continues at coordinate 40,357,820 of CM068836.1, forward strand.
ATCTTTTGATATCCTATTCCGGTTTTCTTTTAGAATCTGGTATCTTGAACGCATGTTTCGGAATTTTAGCAATACTTTTAATCGTAGCTATTTTGATCGATTACGCCGGGTTTTTATTTAGTCTCTGCTAAATTCTGCTTTAGTTTTGGAATTTTAGTGTGATTTTTAGTCTCTGTCTTATAAAAACCACGTTAGACATAAGAATGCCAACATGTTAAAAAAAACTCATTCTTCACTTATACAATCTCATTACAATCTACATTTTCAATTTCGCATACTCACTTGAATTTTCCATGTTCAGTTTCTCTTACGTTTACGGGGGCGCTTTACAAATATTAGGAACTTCTGAGAAAGTGATAGGTGAAGTTGTTAGCATTTGCAATATGCACAATGGAAAGAATGTCGGCATACCTTTAGTTTAATTTCATGTACTGAAGCTTAATTATTACTTGGTTACTGTACTTGTAGAAATAGTACATGATCTAAGAACAAAGCTAACCAAAATGACTGCTTCCATGTGCGCGAAAAATTAGCCTGGATTAGTCTAAGTACAATATCTTTGGCAGCTAATAAAATCGAGAAAACGAATTTTGTCAGCTTAGACAATACTAGTTTCTGAACGTGCAAAGAATGTAATATCAAATATATAAAATGTATTTTGTTTAAGTTATCGGCTCTTCTTTTTTTAAAATACAATTTACGTCTTAAGTCTAGAAAGTAAACTGAACAAGCTGAACTAGCATTATTTTTATAGATGCACAGATGAAGTAAGGTCAAGACATACGCTGTATAAGCCATATTACGTCCTTCAATCATACTCCAAATAAGGGGAATTAAAAGTTCTTTTAACAATATCTAAGATATACAAAGTCTTTGCTAAATAACCAGTGAGAAAAACTCTGGAAATACATTTTCTTTAAAAATCTAACCATATACAAAACACGAAACTGTAAAGCGCCACCTATATATATATATATATATATATATATATATATATATATATATATATATATATATATATATATATATATATATATATATATATCAGGTCAGTAAGGAAAGGAAATGTGTTGGATTGTCATTAAGTATGTTTGTTCATATAGTGAACCATGATGTTCGATTCCTATTGATCCCCATACAGCCCAGTCTATTCCTAAAATGGAGGCCATGTTAAATTTCCGTTCCCGAGACAGGCTTAATTTAATTTATTCTTTAAAACGGCAGCCGATGTTAAATTCCCACTAGGTCCGAATCTGACCTGGAATGTTACACATATAACGTTTATAACATTAAATTTCCATTTTGACCATAGTGACACAGTGTCAAACATATATACTTACTTTATAACAGCGGCTTTCTCGTCGGTACTTTCACATGCCCTCGTGACGTCAGACGCTGTCTGCTGTATCCAGCCAAATAAATCTGGGCTGTATCACTATCACTATATCACAATGTGTGTGTGTGTGTGTGTGTGTGTGTGTGTGTTTGAGAGAGAGAGAGAGAGAGAGAGAGATTATTTAATAAAAAACATGAAGGGTCGACATTACCAGCTGTTCGTATTTATCGTTCCAAGATGTATACAAATAATGAAAGAAAGCCTTATAATGCACAGGGGACAAACAAATTAATATCAGGAAAAAATCTAGCTGAGAGAGAGAGAGAGAGAGAGAGAGAGAGAGAGAGAGAGAATAAACATGATGAATAGTTTTCCAAATCACTACAAATTCATGGAAATGACGGACATTAATAATGTATTTATTGTGCCATCCTCTAAATAAACATTGACAGAAAACTAAGAACTGCGAAAAAGATAAAGTGAATCGATGCGAGGAAAGAAAAGAAAGAAGAAAATTCACACCAACCATCTTAACAATTGGTCCATAAATTAAACCACCATTTTAACAATTGCTCTATAAATTAAACCAGAGATAAAACGTATATTTATCTTCTGTATGTTCAGTTTGGCATATCTTTGCAATGTTTTGCATGTATAAATTCCGCAAAACTCATTCTAACACAAAATGACAAACTCATTCTAACAAAAAATGACAAAATGAGTATGTTCCAGAAGAAAAGAAAATAATGTAAATTGATGTTGGACTGTTAAAAACATTTGAGCAAATTTTCATTCAGCAGATGAAATAAAGCTCATTCTCAGAATGACAGCACATATACAAATGACGAATGCTGACGATTGAAAAAGTATTTTCACGTCATCAGTCGATAATGAGTTGTGACATGTATACTGGCATATGATACAACTTTAGAACGCAAAACAAAACAACAAAAAGGCAAGAAAAACGGTATACTGGGAATGAGGCATATACGTAATGATGTGACATGGGTGAACATATTTTTTAAAAGAACGCAAAGAAAGCTACCATCATGCAGTAAATCAGTCAGACGATATTGTATATTGTTATACTAGTGATAAAGTAGTGCGTGGGGGGACTCAAAGAGTATCGACGGAGAAAACTCCGGCGATAAAGCTCCCTATATTTATATATCAATACAATCTTCATATCCCCACCATACAATATCTATGGTATTCCACTCGTGCGTATAGTCTCATACGTATTTGAAGTTCCTATTGTGGTAGTACTGACCAATGCCATTATACCTGTTTACATTTTTTCATAAAATTACCATTGTGCCCAGAGTGTCAACCAATATTAATCCCACGGAATTTTTTAACATCAAATTCTCCTTGTCCCTAGAGCGGCGACAATTTTAATCCTTTGGAATTTTTAATACTAAATACACCTTGTTCGCAAAGACGCTCACAGCATGAATCCTATGGATGTTGTTAAGATTAAGTTATCATACGGCCACAGAGTGGCCTATACTATTAATCATATGCATTAACATTATATTCACACAACCGCCATATGGATATTTTTTTTTAAAAAGGAGTAACATTAAATTACCTTTGTTCTAGAGGATCATATTTAAACATCACATCCAGATATGCCCCCTATACTACTTAAATAATTTCCCATATGATGTTCGATGCGAAAATGTGCTTTAAACAGCTCTGTTGCATGCGAGATCTTCCATGGAAGATGCAGTGGGTATATAACAAAATTGCTCAAGCTGTTGAGTCAGTAGCCATTTAAAAATTCAACATTTCGTTCAACGTTTCATCTCCTATTTTCTTTCATATTTTATTTTTCGCGTCAAAAGATAAGTATTATTTCAAGATTTTGTGTTAAACACGTGTTATTTAGTTTAGTATCACAAAGAACATTCGATGGTGTTAAAAATGGTGACATCAAAAACATGCTGTATTGACACAGGAGACTTTCCACGTAAATCTCTTTCAGCAAAATGGACCAGACTCACGCACCCTCGTCCCACCCCGATTACTAATAAATAAATGTCGAGTTTATGTCTCGTTGACACATGATACATATCATGTGAATACTGTAACATTGCAGGTCCAGTAACTACACTAATACATTCATTCATCTGTAAACATTGCTTGGTAATCATCTTGTCAGACAATGTCAGTTCTAAGTATGTGAAAGGGGAGGGGGGGGGGGCAGGACAAGGATTACCACAATTTAATAATAGCAGCGTATCTTTCAAATATTATGAGCAGTGTACAAATATGGGCAGTGTGCATTACAAATATTATGAGCAGTGTACCTTACAAATATTATGAGCAGCGTACCGCTCAAATATTATGAGCAGTGTACATTTCCATTGTTATGAGTAGTGTACATTACAAATAGTATGAGCAGTGTACAAATATGGGCAGTGTGCATTACAAATATTATGAGCAGTGTACCTTACAAATATTATGAGCAGCGTACCGCTCAAACATTATGAGCAGTGTACGTTTCCATTGTTATGAGTAGTGTACATTACAAATAGTATGAGCAGTGTACAAATATGGGCAGTGTGTATTACAGATATTTTCAGCAGTGTACATTAAAAGTATTATGAGCAGTACCTTTCAAATATTATTGGAAAAAAAATTCAGGAGATAGTACAAGGATAACAACAATGGAATTGACTCACAAACGCCCTAACATAAACTTTAAAAAAAGACAACTGAATCAGTCTTGGATATCAGTTAGACCAATGGTTCCCAAACTTTTTCGGGCCACCGCCCCTTTGGTTATCCTCAGCGCACCCTTCTGCCTTACCCCGTACAAAGCATTATTCAGCATTAGCACCCCATTCGGTAATCCCACCGCCCATTTTTGGAACTACTGAGTTAGCCTATACCACTTCTGCAGCGATGGTGGCGTGAACGATGTCAAGACTTGGTGCTAAAAGTTTTTAAAGCCTTAATTATGAGGCGCCGTAGCGGACAAACGCTGGTCCAGTGAGAAAGTTGCAGTTGAAATATCGATGTCGTATGTCGAGAAATCCAATATCACGTGTTGGATCAAATTGCATGTCCTTAAAGTTCCATTTTCTAGATCGAGATTTTATATTTTATATATTGAATTATACAGTGGTGGTTTAAAGTTCAATATCCTATGTCGACCTTTTACAGTGTATATTTTATTAAACAGCAGTAGTTGAAATTTCAATATTATATGTCAAGAATCACTAATTCACACATTGTATATAACTGTTTGTGATGAAAGTTCCATTTCATATGGCGATTATTTAGATTTCATCTGTTGAATTTCACAGCAACGAGAAGCAGCCTCCTTCTTTAAACATCACGCGGTCCGTTCACGAGAGCGACCTCTAGCGAAGAAGTTCAAAGTAATTCTAGACCTGTGAATGTTAACTTTCAACTGAAAGCGAGTGAAATGTAATGGCGCCTCCTAAATGATACACGAATGATCTATCTTAATACTCGATATTATTTTGAACTGTTAAAGTGGACATTGTGTAATGTTACTTTTAACAGCAACACATCATTTCACCAAATAAAAATAAAAATTCTGACAAGCACAATAAAATGCCCAGCCACCGCTGTGTAATTCAACAGATACAGTGTAAAAACTCAACACATGAAATGGAAATTTCAACACAATTAATGTGATTCAACATGTTAAATTGAAATTCTCGACATATGACAATAACATTTCAACAACCGCCGTGTAATTCAGAAGATACAATCTAAAAACTCGACACTGGACATCGAATTTAACATATGAAATGGAGCTTTCAACATAAACTCTTTGAACCAATACGTAAATTAGGAATTCTCGACGTAAGACATTGAAATTTCAACCACCGCAGTGTAATTCAAACGACACAATCTAAAACCTCGACATAGAAAATATTACTTTCAACCACTACTGTTTAATTCAACAGATACAATCTAAAATCTCGACCTAGAAAATAGAACTTTAAGGACAAGCATTTTTCGATATAATACATGAAATTGGAATTCTGAACATATGACATTAAAATTTCAACAGCAACGTTCTGATTGGACCAGCTTTTGTCCGCTACGGCGCCTCATACTTAATACCTTCATAGCGATATTCGTTGGTGAGAAGTTTAGGGATTGTGGAACCATCACTTGATCTTACAAAACGGGCAACTCTCTGGAAAGAAAGCGATTGATATAGATTATTGCGAATTCTCGTCTTGGGAAAAATATACATTTTCTGTTTTCTTTTTTGTTTCCTCTTTTTCTTCTTCATTTTATACATGCGTTACAGATAAAATATGCGTGTTGCTCTATCTTACCTCCTTAAATAGACCGGTCACAATGCCCCTGGCTGCTGACGCTCAGTGACAAGAAATGTTTGAACATTTATCTAGACTGGTATGTTTTAGACATGGAACAAGAATTATAGTCCCATTTTACACTAAAGGAATGTTGTGTGATGTGAGAGCTACAAATACCACCATGTCGGCCAATTCTGCGCGTCGGGTAATTCTGCGCAACGATACGCCCTTTCTGTAGTAAACATTGGATCACGTGATATTTTGGGCCAAAAATCCATTTTGTATCAAGAAAGAACGATCGTACCTTTTGTAAGAGAAGTGATATTCATAAAGTGTACAACAATACCCCACATTTAGACTCGAAATGCACATAACAATGTGATTTCTAAATGACAACGTGAAGACCCACTCCATGTCCTTCTTGTACCTGTAACCCAGAAAATTCTATATACTCTGCATCTTTTAAAATCATACAAATAAATACATTATATAAAAGATGGAAATGTGTACCTTAAAACAAAACTGTATTTTAATCCAAGTTTCCAATTTTTCGAGAAGTTGTCCCACACATACAAAATCGTCTGCTACCCAACTGTCTACTTTCCGCTAGAACAGTCAGCAAATTCCTCGGTGTATAGTCTGTTTCTAAACTCTGAAGTAATTTTTCCCTATCAACAATACGTTGTAATAACATTACATCCTATTCATTGTTGTTTCTCTTCCACGTAACAGCTTATTTTTCATAAAATGTTGAACTTCACTAACATTTTTACAAGATCGGTTTAGTTTGCTTAATATTTCTTGCCATTTATTGGCATTGTTACGTTGAGTTTTGTAAAACTAGCTATAAACCTGACCTAATTACTCGACTGAATTGCTGACCGAAACAGTCCAAAGTAATATATTTCATTCCTGTAGCCCGATGGATAAACATTACATCTTTTCAAAGCTATGCACAGAATAGGCCGACATAGCGCGAGTCAGGAAAACAGGGGGGTGGCATCCTCTGTCCAAAATTAATATTATTTTGAACAGAATATTCTGGTGATAATTGCATCTTTTCAAATGGTAAGCATTGCTGTATTTTATTTTTGTCAATTGCTTGAATTCGGTATGCGTTTTGCTTCAGTATTGGAAACGAAAACCTTAGGTGCGCAGAAATGCCAGACAGCAGTGTACTACTACTAATAATACTAATAAAAATAAAATATTTAATCTGAAGAAGAAAAAAAACCCCACCATGATGGTATATATGATATTTGAGGAAAGCGATTCATTTTTGTTGGGGAAAACCTGTCTTATACACTGAGAAATCTCAGCCTAACCATCTAAGCTCCCACACAATCCCAAAATCGGAACTGCGGTAACTCAGTTGTGCAGTCACTGGGGTTCGTGTAGTCGCTTGCATAGGCCTACATGTTCTTATTGTGTTATATAGTACATGTATATATGTAAATTCTAAGCAACTTTACGAGCCCCTGTGGGTAGAGCGTCAGACTCGTATTGCAAGTATCGCGGGTTCTGTGCTGACCAAAGCCAGCCATGTATCGACTGCTTAAGTGTGTCGTTGGAAGTTACATAGCTTCCTTTTCGTCAGCATGCTACAGTCAATAATGTGCTAAAAGTGCCGTTAAAAAATCAACCACCACCAGTACCACCCATCCCCACCCATCCGTCAGCGAAATACCTGGTCGATATAACTGTTCTTCATAATAGATGCACTTTTTTATGCGACCAGGGACTAAATTTAGTAACATCATAAGTGACGGTAATAAGTCTCTCTCTCTCTCTCTCTCTCTCTGGCGTAATATTGACTCGCTACCTACCTACAACAGATCTAGGTCCGTCCTTATAGCATGCGAGACCCAAGGCGCCACGTTAGCCTAATTTTTTCAATTCCAGTTCGCGATCAAGGCAACCGGTTTGCCCAAATGCCGACCCTGAACAGATACCGCCATGTCGGCCAATTCTGCGCGTCGGGTAATTCTGCGCAACGATACATCATTTCTATAAACATTGGATCACGTGTTATTTTGGGTCAAAAATACATTTTGTATCAACAAAGGACGATCGTACTTTAATTAAGAAAAGTGATGTTCATAAAGAGTACAAAAAATATCCCACATTTTGACTCGAAATGCGTATGAAACAATCAGCATGAAGACCAACTCCATACAGAACATTCATAGGTTTGAATTCATCAGACATACATATCTCTGAATGTTAACGATCACGTCAAGCGAAAACTTGTAATCACTATAAACACGTAGGTATTTAATGGAAAACTGCGTGATTCACAGCAAATTCTATGTTTGAGACATACGAACTTTTTTTTAAAAAAAATGCCCTGTTTAGTAATACTTCTGGCCTAAACATGTATGATCTGGGCATGCACATGTGTACAAATGTGAGATTTGCTTGATCAGTTTGACGGCAAAATAGGTAAGGTTTTTGGGGGTGGGAAGCGGGGGGGAGGGGGCGGGTTTACATGCCGCATTTTCCTGCTGGAAAATTAAAACCGAACTGCAAGAAGAACTCACTAATTTACGGCTGTTTAATAATAGGCACAAACAACACGTGGCTGTGAGACACAGCGGCGCAGTGGTTACGGTTTAAATCTACAACGTTGATGATTAGGCACATTATTTTTAGCATATGACTTCAAATGACTATGGTATATAATATACATTATAATTAATTCTAACTGTAATAATTGCTATTTTACATTTTGGCAATTGCCAAGCGGTAAACATATTGAGCAAACTGCCACTAAACAATTCACTGATTTTCTTGTTTCTAAAACATTCGCATTCATTTTTTACCTATTGAACATGAAGTTGGTAAAGCTCGTGTTACTCATCCATAACATCAGTGTCAACTGCGGTTTGAGTACACGACCACTATTGTGTGATGACATTAGTTCTTGTGCTCATTGATACATGTGCAAAATTTTAGTTGTACGAACTTTTTATTGACTCACAGTGTATTGTTTGTTATAGAAGAGGGTTATTAAATAGTTTTACGTATTAGCAACCATCGTCTTTTACTTAGCAACCATCGTTTTTTACTCAACGTACTACTAAAAAAATAAAATATGTATTTTATTGTCATCTCATTTTAAGTCCTATGGTCCTGCATACACATCAAGGACAACGACACAATTATGGACACACTCACAGAATACACACAAATACGATTCGTGTTAATGCATTGGAAACAAACATATCACAAATAAGGTCAGTTACTAGCAACAAACTTCATACAGGTTGTTGTTATTATAGGGTTTAACGCCATTTTCGAGCACAAGATAGGCTATATACATGGCGGCCAGTATACATGGTGGAGGAAGAACCACCTACCCACGAGAAGCTGCCTACAAGCTTTCTCACATACCAACATATTTATATTTTGATTTTTTTTAACGTAGCTTTAAAAAAAATTCAGTCATATCACTACGATGTCTGCAATGTGACAGTTTATAGTGATGTCTAGCACTAGGGCATCATGCCGCAGACATGTATCATCATGTCCCACCCAGTCACATTATCCTGACACCAGGCCGACCAGTCCTAACACCAACCTCTTAATGCTGGGCGCCAAGCGAGGCAGCTGTAAGTATCATTTTTGTAAGTCTTTGGTATGACTCGGCCGGCGATCAAACCCACTAACCACTAGGCCACCGGAGCGGTATATATATATATATACATATTATATATATATATATATATATATATATATATATATATATATATATATATATATATATATATATATATATATATATATATATATATATAAATAATCAGTGAGCAAGAAAATAATAGTAATAATTCAATTTCAAAGCTACAAACAAAACTGTAGAACAAAAATCTATCAGGGAAAGACAAAAACGAAGAGCACTATACATGCGACCGAGCTGAAATATCTAATGTATACATGTATACAACTATGATGACGAGAAAAACTCTTCGAAAACAAAAATGTAAACAACACAAGTCAAGTTTAGTGTAGCTATAAACAAATATTCAAGACTACAAATTAAAACACTCAGCATGCAGCCAGTTCCGGTAGTTGCTGAAACTTCCTGACTTGTGTCTACAGACGGCGCATTTACACCATACGCTCCCATACCCAGTCTTTATATTATAATGCGTTTAAATATGTTAAAATCTGAGGTCGTCTGCAAGTTATTAAGGAGAGAATTGCAGAGAACTGTATATCTAAACAACTGTATCGCATAGTTGATTTTGACATTAAAAGAATGTGAACTGAATGTGCAGATACAACCTTTGACCTGCGACCAGACAAGTGCAGATTCGATTACCGCCATTGGATACGCCCTGATCGGCTTTCATGGCGTGTCTTTATTTGCCTCGGCACGATATAACTTTAGAAGTGTTGCTGAGTATCACAAGGCAAAGCCAAACCAAAGAGCGTGTGTGTGTGTGATTTAGATTTTTAACGTAGCTTTAACAATTTTGTCAGTCATATCGCTACGATGTCTGCAGTGTGACAGTTTATAGTGATGTCTAGCACTGGGGCATCATGCCACAGACATGTATCATCATGTCCCACCCAGTCACATTATTCTGACACCAGGCCGACCAGTCCTATCACTAACCTGTTAATGCTGAGCGCCTAGCGAGGCAGTTGTTAGTACCTTTCTCGTAAGTCTTTGGTATAACTCGACCGGGAATCGAACCCACAACCTCCCGCATCCGAGGCGGACGCTCTAACTACTAGGCCACCAGAGCGGTCCAAACCAAAGAAACAACTAGCTCCACTGTAGAGTCGACATATGTATAAAGACGGGTAACGTAATCCCGTGTGTGCGTCAATCTGAGTCAAGGTTGATGACATCGTCACATGATTTAGAAACTGTCTAGAATCGTCTATGTGGCACAAATGAGTAAAAATATATACGGAAACATCCCAATTGTAACGCTGTCGCAACCTTTGTATCAAGAAGTTCTCAGTTTTACGTTGAATGTGCTTGGCAATCGCTGAATCACTACTCATTGCACAGCGGTAGGAGAAGTATGGTGGCTGATTTGTATCATTTCCCATACTGGCGTTGTAACCACGAAAATAGCCCAGCGAACACAATAAGACGACAAAAACAGCGCGACAAATGGACCATTGACGTACCACAGCGACAAAATGACAATGTGTGTGTGTGTGTGTGTGTGTGTGTGTGTGTGTGTGATTTAGATTTTCAATGCAGAGTTTTAAAAATTTCAGTCATACCGCTACGATGTCTGCAATGTGGCAGTTTATAGTGATATCTAACACTGGAGCAGACATGTAGCATTATGTCCCACCAAGTCACATTATCCTGACACCAGGCCGACACTAACCTCGTAATGCTGAGAGTAGTGAAGTGGGTCACCCTAGCCTTAATGGAAATTATCATTACAGAGACCCCTGGGTCACTCTAGCCTCAATGGAAAATTAACATGGAGAAAAATCGTGGGTCACTCTAGCCTCAAGGGGAATTAACATGGGAAAAATTCTTGGGTCACTCTAGCCTCAAGGGGAATTGAACATGGAGAAAAAACCCTGGGCCACTCTAGCCTCAAGGGGAATTGAACATGGGGGAATAAAGTGTGGGTCTATCTAGGGACAAGGGGAATTGAACATATGGAAATTGAACATGGTGGGTCTGTATAGCGTCAAGGGGAATTGAACATGGTGGGATTGTCTAGGGACAATGATGGTAGAGGGTCAAACACAACAGAGAAAGAAACATACATACACTAGTACAAGCGTGAGATTTATATATAAAGCATTACCAAGACCTGAAATCTTGCTGGGGTGTTCAAAAATTTGCATAATTGTAATGATGCTATAAATAGCTATAATCAAGGAAATGCTCAACGACAAAATGGATGTGACTAAAAGTAACGCTAAAATGACGAAACTGTCCCAGAATTTAAAGGAAAATAAACATATCCCCGAAAATTAAGTTACAATGGTTTAGACTAAAATGGATAAAATTAGTAACTACTTACAATATCAACTTCTGTGACGATCGTGAATAAATACCTATGTATCTATAATCAGCTGAAATTCCTATGAAATCCCACTATCTATTTATAGCTCCAACTTGTGGGTTTTTCCTTTGGAAAATCCCACTATCTTTTTATAGCCTCAGCTTGAGTGACGTTCCTGTTTATGAATTCTAGTATATATGTATAGCTACAAAATGTGGAAATCCCCAAGTCGATATTTATACTTTCAAAATTTCCAGCGTCAGTGACGTCACTGTACTGAACACTAGGGGATAAATGGCAACAGTGTTGCAAGTGGCTGACCTGAATACGCGCTACTGTAGGTAGGTAGGTAGAGTGTATCTGATAGGGATAAAGTGAGTTTTATAGGGACAAACAGAGACCAATACACACACACACACACACACACAACATACGCGCGCAGACACACTCACACACACACACACACACACACACACACACAGAGGGAAGAGGAAAAAACAAACCCCAAATATACTATCAACACAGAAGGGAGATAATGCAAACCCCAAATAAACTATCCACACAAACGTACGCGAACGCATACAAACCCCAAATATACTATCAACACAGAGTGAAGAAGAAAAAGTTTTTTGAAAGCACCTAAGCCCTCACCTGCAATGACCAACTCTGCCAAACACCTACACCCCACCCCTCCCCACCCCCACTCCCAACACTACAAAACCCATTTAACCCGTTATTTTATGGCATCAGTGTGTGATTTAGGAAACATCAAGACACAAAATGATGGATGAATAGACTGACTATTGTTTACCGACTTGCATGCCTAAAGAGCGTGCGTGAAGGAAAACATCCTTCCATTTCAATTCTAACTAAAACATGATCCAGAGGGATAGAGAGAGGTGAAAGAGCACAATTTCATAAAGTGTGAGTAAAAAACAAAACACGCCATCCTTATTATACAATGTCAAGACCAAGAGACACTTACGTTTTCTTTCTGGTCTATTCTCTTTTAGAAGGTAGTATGAAATTTCACATCAGGGCCAACGCATCGGCTCACATTGTCAATTTTTCCATTTCCATGTCTTTACTGGCACAAGTTCTTCATCATCTTCAATTTCTTCTTCTTCTGAATCCCTCTTCTCTGTTTCGTCTTGTTTTTGTTTCTTCTCTTTTCTCGTAGGGCACTCTGAATTCCAGTGTCCTTTCTCCTGACATTGATATTAGGTATCTTGACTTTTGTCTCTCTTTCTTAGACGAAGCAGGTATTCTGGAGACAAATACCCATTTACCTTTGCAGATATAGCAAACTTCATTAGCACTTACACACTTTCGTTTGACTCTCATCAAATCAACGACCAAAAGAGTAAGTTTTGTTGCCACTTTCGCATGTGAATTATTCTTTCGTATGACTTTTAGCAAATATTTGACCAGCAGGTCGATCTGTGCTGACTCTTCCATCTTCTTGATCGTTTGAGAGCGGAATGAATACTCTGACGCTAAGACACTCTCCTTATATACAGAGACCTGCCGCGTATGTAACCTAGTCAAATGTAATTTTGCAATAAGATGAAACGATTTCATTGATGAAATAAAAGGCAATGATGTACCGTATCGCCTCACACAAAACCTGAAGTGTTAGTTCAAATCCGTGTCAGCGATTTCGAAGACGACATAACTGGGCTTTAATCAATGCTCTCCAATTATGCCACAAAACCACGAGTCCTGATTCACGCCAAAAGAAATTTCGTTCGGTCCATAAAAAATAGTATCACATCTGAGAAACGCAAAAACGAACTTCCAGAAAACTGAGAACGACGGCTTACACCTACAACGTAAATGTATGAGTTCAAGTAGTGCGTAAAACTTAGTCAAATTAAATTGTTATAGTCAAGACGAAACGATCTCTTTTCGAAAAAGAAAGCAGACACCAAACGACAATGGCGATCCGTGTCACACAACACTTTTCAAAATATGTATTATCAGAGGTTTGTTCTAGCGATCTGCACGGTTAAATTAAATGTTGATGTATTTTGCAATAAGACGGACACAATTTCCATGGGATCGCCCATGGTACGATTGTTCGTGCATTAGTTTAATTTTTAAAAATATTTTTTATATAAATCGCCTATAGGATAGACCCAGTAAAGCATGGCCATTCTCGTCACTGTCTGAATAGCTACTCAAGTCAATTCGAAGCGAACGCGGTAAGAAAATAAGTATAGCCAATGAAATGGCTTACAACGGGTGATGCATTGTTTTGTTCTAGGACTGTGTGGCATAATAATCCCTATGTTCTTGCGTTGTTACCATTACAGTGCAGACACTGAAATATGAACTTACAAGCCCTCTTTGTGTGCGTGTATGTGTTGTACCATTTCCTCTTACCACATCAAAATACTGAGCGTCACAGTATTGGTTCGCGTTTTCAAGCTGGCCATTTTTTATATCTCACTTAAACATTTCGACATAAACACTCACACTCACATCGGTAGAGTCAGAACAGACGTGTTACAGTATTGAGGGGCATGTTATCTTTTTTTTTTCAAACTAATAAATTTGGGTTTGTATGAAGTAAAGAACCGAAAGTACAGTGAAACTCAAAGATGATGACCCAATCTGTCTGTCTATTGATGCGTGTATTTACTTAAGAAGAAATATGACCTCTAAAACACAAAGAGATACGGCAAGCATGATTAGATTAAACACAACGATGTTTTTTCCTTCACGCCCGTGTAATTTAGAGTTTCAATCGTCTTTGAAGACAAACTTGGTCTCCTTTTGTAGGGCTTGAAATAATAAAAAAAGCTGAAAAATCTTAAGCACTTTGCTATAGATAATTTCATCAACAGACTAAACAACATAAATACCGTTACAACAATAGAAAGCCTTAAATCTTCTATCAAAAAGAAATGCATGAAAAAAATTAAAGATTAACAATAACTAACCAATGAAACCGAATTTAACAAAGGCAATGACATGTGAAGAAATGCCTCTCACTTTGGAAAGGTAGGCGAATGTACTCTGTCATGCACCATCAACTTGAAAAAAATTATAAACAGAGAGAAACCTGAATTCAAAATTCATTTGTTTTTTTTTTCTTCAAAATTATTTCGTTTCTTTTTTTCTTTTTTTTTTTGGAACAAATCTAAGCACTAATATAGAGTGGAAAAGGGAAAATGCACATACAAGCTTTGATATTTCTGAAAAAATGAGGGGATATTCCTAACGTTCATAACCACCTATATATGCTTGGACTTGTCTGTGACTTATCCACAAAACAAGATGTACATATTTCTGGTCAAGCTGCAAGTGTGTGCGTGTTTTTGAAAATGGTAAAACTTGGATATACAATTTTCTCGTGACACTTATAAAGTGAAGAGTCTGTGCAAGTGTCAAAAGCCAAAGTCATATAAGTTTTGTATTTTGTAGGGCTTGTAAAGATTTCCACTTTAGGAAATGTGAAGTATCACAAGTTATTATCACAAACAGAAGTGGAACATAGGGGCTTGCAAGCAAGAAAATAACCCAGACAGTTGGTGTCATCAAGAGTGCTAGAGACGGTACCCGAACTTGCTTGCTTGCTTACTTGAATTAAAGTGATTTTCGCTCTAATGGAGCATGTATCACTGGTTTAATAACGCACCGCGTGATTTTTAATTACTCCTGGGGAAGGAAAGAGAGCCTCATCCCCAGGCTTTTATGTACTCACAGACTATTTTTAAATTTAGCCACTCAGGTGTAGGACTAACTAGTCCTTAACAACCTGGCTGAAAGGCTTTACACATGAGTGGGAATTGTCTCACCACACACTCATTTTTCTGTCCGAGCGTGGTAAAGAGGAAAAAAGGTGCTCAGTAAGACAGCCATGGATGTTAAGTACTCACCAAAACGCTAGCCCGTACTTATTTCAAATCAAGTCCCGTTTTTTGCTAATCGACAATAATAAGTACCAATAATGTGTTAACCACCTGTGCAATTAGTTCAAATCTAACGAGTCTGTTAAATTTCCTAACATATCTGTCTAATATTAGTACTTAGTGTATATAAAAATAGCCATACTGATCTTTTTTAAATTATTATGTCTAAGCGACATATACCAGTTTGGTCACTGTTAGGTCTAAAAAGTTAAGTTTGTTGCAGTGTTCCAATGGGTCAAGTTTGTTTCGAGAATAGTTTAGTCAAGGAGGGATACCAAGCCAAATATGGTTCCCTATTTAATAAAAAGCAATCTTTTGGAGCCCTAAAAAAGTCTGTTTTTTTCTGTTAGAAGGTAACACGTCTCTCTTTTGCTTTCACGTTCTTTCCCGCACTCCTAGTCTCATGATTCTTGATATCAGGAAATGCGTAGCCATGATGGGCGGTAATGTAAGCAGCGGCTTCTACCAGTTGACTGAGGGGGTATCCAGTGTAGGTTTGTCTGTAGAATTGGGGAAGAACTCTGACCCCTAATCCCCATTGAGAAGGTCTTGGTTTAAAGGTGTCTAGAGATCTGTAGGCAACGTATTGTATGGCTCTAATAAACTGCCCTGCTATGTTGACGTCATACAATGCTTGATCTAGCCCCATTTCGGTGTACTTTTCAACGAGGGTCAGCGTCCCCCTCCTCCTCCTCAACCACCTCAATTTCCTTTTCTGGTTCTGATACTAATTCTTCAGTTGAGGTAGATAGTTTCAAATCCGCTGCTATGGTGTCTGTCGCTGTTATTGTTGTTGTGGTTGTTATTTCAGCTGAGATTGCCTGTAGTATCGGAGTGAGAAAAGAACGTAGTGCCTCCGATAATTACATTTGAGTTTGCCATACCGTTTGTCTAACATAATTGGCCCTTTGTTTTGCCACCACTCTTTCCGGGACGGGTTGTTTGTTAGGTATAGTCGGCTGTTGACTAGATGCTATTTGTGTTCTCGAGGTGGGTGGAGTGCTAACTGGCAGAAACCGTAAAGTGGGCAAACGACGTGTCAAAGAAGTCAAAGTACGTTGGAAAGGATATCCGACCAGTTATCATTCTTGGATCGACGTTTCGCACGTCATCGACTATAAAAAGAAGTGACCATCATTCCCTTTCACACAGATTCAGCTACTGCGATCACTCCTTCACCCAATTCTTCTCTGCAAGATTTACAAAAACAACCCTTGTGGGTGAGGTATAGAGAACGTGTGCCTAAAACACAAATTGTCTTTTTCTGCCAAATCTTCGTGGTGTATTGTGTCATCGGGGCAGCCATCGCCAATTTGAGTTTGCAACAAGGAGACAAACAATTGTGGACCATTGTATTGAGCAGTTACATCGGTTACCTGCTTCCTAATCCCTCCCTGAAATTCTCCTCGAACGAGAACCACGGGAACCTTGTGTCCAGTGTCAGTGCCAGCCACCACTTCAACAACAAATCCATTTTGGGCGGAGACACTCCTCTGACTTCCAGTATCGCCTCGGAGAGCCACAAAACTCTGGAATTATGAGCAATAACAACCAATTTTACTTAACCTTACCCAGTGACAGTTCGATGGAGGTGTTTCCCAACAACACGTTGTGCTGTTACACGGTCAAATTACCTCAGACCATCCAGTTAGATCATGAAGCCCATTGGGAAGTGGCTTTAGTGGAAATCATTCACCCAACACAAATCAAAAACATCACCGAAAAGCAAAACACTTTCGAGGTGGAAATCCTGAATGCCCAATTGGAGGAAGAAATCAACAAAATCGGGTTTTTAGGGGACACAAGAGCAGCCAGCAATCCAGCTTTCATTATCTACACCTTGAAAATTCCTTCAGGTTATTATTTTAGTGGTGAACATTTGGTGGACACTATTGCGGACAGGTTCAACTTAGCCTTTGGCAAAGCACTGAACAGAGCCAAAAAAAGTGTGAAGATTGAGTACCATAAAGTGGCTCATCGTCTCGTGATCAAATTTCAAGATACGGACACATTGTCCCTCAGGTTCAATGGTAGTTTGTTTGAAATTTTGGGTGGACATGCAGAAATGGTCGCAAACAATATGAGCCCCAAGATCAAAAGTAATATGGATTTTTACAGAGCTTTTGGAAACCCGGTAGAACTGAACCAAGGACTTAATTTGATCTTTGTGTATTCCGATGTGGTGGAGTACAACGTGGTGGGACACACCTCTGTGCCGTTACTGCGTGTCATTCCTTTCAAAGTGGATAGTACCACAAACAATGACCAGGAAGGTGCAAACACCTATCACGTACACCGTGAATTTGTACATCCTCACTATTTACCCGTCAGTAAGTCGTATTTAGACACTGTCAACATTGCTATTAAAGGAGATCTGGGACAAAATATTCCCTTCTCCAAAGGGAAAGTTACAGTGAAACTCCATTTTCGAAAACGGTTCTCTAACGAATTGTAAGTCAAGACAGATACGAGTGACATTTTCACCCTATAAAATCCGGCCAGATGCGTGTGGAATTTCAGTTTGCAGAAAATCTACGCGCAGATAATACGATGAACGTCCTCCTGTATGCTGAATTGGACAATACGATATAAACCAACAGTTTGAGAGAAGTCATTCTACACTATTAGAAGTCATGGAAGACTTTTATCAATGTTTATATAGTAGGGATTCTTTGGACATGGAATGTGAAGATCCTGAGGAAGGAGAACCCCAAGACAAAGACGAAGAAGTCATCATGATGAAGTCTAGATGGCCAGAACAAGAATCACATATAGTTTCCTGTTATGCTATAGTCTTGACAGAAAAAAAATTAAGGAATTGATCAAGAAAGATTGCTATGGATGTCATAACGATCATCCCAGTCAAATTCAACACGATAAATGCCTAATGCTGAGTCAAGAAGAAAAATTGGACGAATATCTGGACGAAGCTTGGAGTCTCATCTCGGAAGAAGACGTGTTACAACAGTGGTATAAAGGCTTGCGTGAACATTATTGTCCTCCATTAACAACTCAAGAGATCCATCGCATCGAAGCTCTGTTGGATTAGAGTTGCGAGACAAGGCGAAGAAAACGGTTACTTGTCAGACATTTTCAAGCAGAAAGTCAGGATCGAATTGATGACTTAAGAAAAAAACAAAAAATGGATACCTGAGAACTTTATTATCTTTTGAACCACAGTTCGTACACTGCTTCTTGGAATCCTGTCGTCTGTGCTAAAGATGAACTCCCTCATCGCAAACCTCAAAACCATCAAGCTTATGTCATTAACACGGACGACAGGAACCCACTGGGTAGCCGTTTACATTCCTCAAGAAGGATGTGTGAAATATTTCGATTCGTACGGATTGCCCCCTTTGGAAGACGATAGCATTGACTTTATGAGAAGAAATGCTTAGACCACCCGATTCAATAATGTGAAATTACAAGGCACAGATTCCTTGGTGTGTGAACAGTACTGTGTGTATTTTCTGCATCATCGCAGCCTGGGCTATTCCTTAGAACATTTAGTGACTCATTTTGATCCTCGTTCTTCTTCAAGAAACGATGTGAAAGTAGATCGATGGTTTTGTGACCAGTATGCTTATCTTTTGTCTCTAACTAGGAAACGTAGTGTCCATCAATGGCCTAATGACTTCCAACAGTGGAAATCACAATTTCATTCACAACGTTGTCAGCCCTGTTTAAAGTAGAGTGTGAATTGAAAAAAAATGTTTGGTATTTGAAAAAAATGTTGGATTATTGTTAAAAAAATGTTAGAGTTGTTTGTTAGTATGAATAAAAAATGTTGTGTTTTGAAGAAAAAAAATGCCTTTGTGGTTTGTTTGGCTATAGGAATCTTGATTCATGCTCTTTGACTTCTCTCTATCCCTCCCATAACACTATTTGAACGTTCCGGCTCGAAAACCGTGTAGTAATGTTTTCCTTCACGTCCGCGCTTTGACCATAAAAACGCGGCAGTCTCCAGTCTGCCCATCCATTGTTAACTTATCTTCCTACGAAGATGTGCTCAAGATTAGCCAAGTTGAACGAAGCCTATGTGAATTTGCATAGGGTCATGACAAGTCTGATACCGAGACCTGAAGAGATAGACAATATCATAATGTTGAAAGTCACTGAAGACCTGAAAGAAGATCTCTTCAAGGAGGAATTCAAGAAGGAGAAAGAAGAATGGATGGAGAAGTACAGACTTCATAAACGGCAGAGAAAGCAGCAACAGCAGCAGCATGAACCTGACAGAGGCTTTGTCGATTGTCGTATCGACACCAAAGAGTTCTTCTTCTCTTTTCCGAAGAAGCAGACCTTATCCTGTGAGAAAGCCTGTCATCAGAGGAGGCCGCCATCTTATAACCTAAGCGATCGCCATTGCGTCAAGTTCCCAAAAAAAAATTTCAGGGCTACCCCATACTCTCGAAAAGAAATAACATTCCATTGCCTATGATATGTTAGTCAATTAGAAGAAAAAATACAGAAGTGAGTCTATCAGCACATGATTTCTTTATCTTGGTTAGAAAGTATGACTCTAAGTTGTTCGTTTCCGTCGCTTATCATAATTTTACAAATAGTAATGTTCTGTAAAAAAAAGTGAGTGAGTGTTTCTTTTAGGTCTGTGTGTTTTTGCTTTTTTTGTTGGTGATAATATGGATAATATAAGTTCGGGTACAACGAAATTAAAAGAATTAGGCCCAGAACTCGGTGTGGAGGGAAGAAATATACGCAACAGCAGCGGGAGCAAGAAATGCAGACCTAGCCAGTTAGCATTGAGGCATTCTGCGTTTGACAATGCCTTTGATGTCGTACACGTCGTCTTTTTTTGGTGACACGACTTGATTTGAAATAAGTACGGGCTAGCGTTTTGGTGAGTACTTAACATCCATGGCTGTCTTACTGAGCACCTTTTTTCCTCCTTTACCACGCTCGGACAGAAAAATGAGTGTGTGGTGAGACAATTCCCACTCATGTGTAAAGCCTTTCAGCCAGGTTGTTAAGGACTAGTTAGTCCTACACCTGAGTGGCTAAATTTAAAAATAGTCTGTGAGTACATAAAAGCCTGGGGATGAGGCTCTCTTTCCTTCCCCAGGAGTAATTAAAAATCACGCGGTGCGTTATTAAACCAGTGATACATGCTCCATTAGAGCGAAAATCACTTTAATTCAAGTAAGCAAGCAAGCAAGTTCGGGTACCGTCTCTAGCACTCTTGATGACACCAACTGTCTTGGTTATTTTCTTTCTTGCAAGCCCCTATGTTCCACTTCTGTTTGTGATAATAACTTGTGATACTTCACATTTCCTAAAGTGGAAATCTTTACAAGCCCTACAAAATACAAAACTTATATGACTTTGGCTTTTGACACTTGCACAGACTCTTCACTTTATAAGTGTCACGAGAAAATTGTATATCCAAGTTTTACCATTTTCAAAAACACGCACACACTTGCAGCTTGACCAGAAATATGTACATCTTGTTTTGTGGATAAGTCACAGACAAGTCCAAGCATATATAGGTGGTTATGAACGTTAGGAATATCCCCTCATTTTTTCAGAAATATCAAAGCTTGTATGTGCATTTTCCCTTTTCCACTCTATATTAGTGCTTAGATTTGTTCCAAAAAAAAAAAGAAAAAAAGAAACGAAATAATTTTGAAGAAAAAAAAAACAAATGAATTTTGAATTCAGGTTTCTCTCTGTTTATAATTTTTTTCAAGTTGATGGTGCATGACAGAGTACATTCGCCTACCTTTCCAAAGTGAGAGGCATTTCTTCACATGTCATTGCCTTTGTTAAATTCGGTTTCATTGGTTAGTTATTGTTAATCTTTAATTTTTTTCATGCATTTCTTTTTGATAGAAGATTTAAGGCTTTCTATTGTTGTAACGGTATTTATGTTGTTTAGTCTGTTGATGAAATTATCTATAGCAAAGTGCTTAAGATTTTTCAGCTTTTTTTATTATTTCAAGCCCTACAAAAGGAGACCAAGTTTGTCTTCAAAGACGATTGAAACTCTAAATTACACGGGCGTGAAGGAAAAAACATCGTTGTGTTTAATCTAATCATGCTTGCCGTATCTCTTTGTGTTTTAGAGGTCATATTTCTTCTTAAGTAAATACACGCATCAATAGACAGACAGATTGGGTCATCATCCTTGAGTTTCACTGTACTTTCGGTTCTTTACTTCATACAAACCCCAAATTTATTAGTTTGAAGAAAAAAAAAAGATAACATGCCCCTCAATACTGTAACACGTCTGTTCTGACTCTACCGATGTGAGTGTGAGTGTTTATGTCGAAATGTTTAAGTGAGATATAAAAAATGGCCAGCTTGAAAGCGCGAACCAATACTGTGACGCTCAGTATTTTGATGTGGTAAGAGGAAATGGTACAACACACACACGCACACAAAGAGGGCTTGTAAGTTCATATTTCAGTGTCTGCACTGTAATGGTAACAACGCAAGAACATAGGGATTATTATGCCACACAGTCCTAGAACAAAACAATGCATCACCCGTTGTAAGCCATTTCATTGGCTATACTTATTTTCTTACCGCGTTCGCTTCGAATTGACTTGAGTAGCTATTCAGACAGTGACGAGAATGGCCATGCTTTACTGGGTCTATCCTATAGGCGATTTATATAAAAAATATTTTTAAAAATTAAACTAATGCACGAACAATCGTACCATGGGCGATCCCATGGAAATTGTGTCCGTCTTATTGCAAAATACATCAACATTTAATTTAACCGTGCAGATCGCTAGAACAAACCTCTGATAATACATATTTTGAAAAGTGTTGTGTGACACGGATCGCCATTGTCGTTTGGTGTCTGCTTTCTTTTTCGAAAAGAGATCGTTTCGTCTTGACTATAACAATTTAATTTGACTAAGTTTTACGCACTACTTGAACTCATACATTTACGTTGTAGGTGTAAGCCGTCGTTCTCAGTTTTCTGGAAGTTCGTTTTTGCGTTTCTCAGATGTGATACTATTTTTTATGGACCGAACGAAATTTCTTTTGGCGTGAATCAGGACTCGTGGTTTTGTGGCATAATTGGAGAGCATTGATTAAAGCCCAGTTATGTCGTCTTCGAAATCGCTGACACGGATTTGAACTAACACTTCAGGTTTTGTGTGAGGCGATACGGTACATCATTGCCTTTTATTTCATCAATGAAATCGTTTCATCTTATTGCAAAATTACATTTGACTAGGTTACATACGCGGCAGGTCTCTGTATATAAGGAGAGTGTCTTAGCGTCAGAGTATTCATTCCGCTCTCAAACGATCAAGAAGATGGAAGAGTCAGCACAGATCGACCTGCTGGTCAAATATTTGCTAAAAGTCATACGAAAGAATAATTCACATGCGAAAGTGGCAACAAAACTTACTCTTTTGGTCGTTGATTTGATGAGAGTCAAACGAAAGTGTGTAAGTGCTAATGAAGTTTGCTATATCTGCAAAGGTAAATGGGTATTTGTCTCCAGAATACCTGCTTCGTCTAAGAAAGAGAGACAAAAGTCAAGATACCTAATATCAATGTCAGGAGAAAGGACACTGGAATTCAGAGTGCCCTACGAGAAAAGAGAAGAAACAAAAACAAGACGAAACAGAGAAGAGGGATTCAGAAGAAGAAGAAATTGAAGATGATGAAGAACTTGTGCCAGTAAAGACATGGAAATGGAAAAATTGACAATGTGAGCCGATGCGTTGGCCCTGATGTGAAATTTCATACTACCTTCTAAAAGAGAATAGACCAGAAAGAAAACGTAAGTGTCTCTTGGTCTTGACATTGTATAATAAGGATGGCGTGTTTTGTTTTTTACTCACACTTTATGAAATTGTGCTCTTTCACCTCTCTCTATCCCTCTGGATCATGTTTTAATTAGAATTGAAATGGAAGGATGTTTTCCTTCACGCACGCTCTTTAGGCATGCAAGTCGGTAAACAATAGTCAGTCTATTCATCCATCATTTTGTGTCTTGATGTTTCCTAAATCACACACTGATGCCATAAAATAACGGGTTAAATGGGTTTTGTAGTGTTGGGAGTGGGGGTGGGGAGGGGTGGGGTGTAGGTGTTTGGCAGAGTTGGTCATTGCAGGTGAGGGCTTAGGTGCTTTCAAAAAACTTTTTCTTCTTCACTCTGTGTTGATAGTATATTTGGGGTTTGTATGCGTTCGCGTACGTTTGTGTGGATAGTTTATTTGGGGTTTGCATTATCTCCCTTCTGTGTTGATAGTATATTTGGGGTTTGTTTTTTCCTCTTCCCTCTGTGTGTGTGTGTGTGTGTGTGTGTGTGTGTGTGAGTGTGTCTGCGCGCGTATGTTGTGTGTGTGTGTGTATTGGTCTCTGTTTGTCCCTATAAAACTCACTTTATCCCTATCAGATACACTCTACCTACCTACCTACAGTAGCGCGTATTCAGGTCAGCCACTTGCAACACTGTTGCCATTTATCCCCTAGTGTTCAGTACAGTGACGTCACTGACGCTGGAAATTTTGAGACTATAAATATCGACTTGGGGATTTCCACATTTTGTAGCTATACATATATACTAGAATTCATAAACAGGAACGTCACTCAAGCTGAGGCTATAAAAAGATAGTGGGATTTTCCAAAGGAAAAATCCACAAGTTGGAGCGATAAATAGATAGTGGGATTTCATAGGAATTTCAGCTGATTATAGATACATAGGTATTTATCCACGATCGTCACAGAAGTTGATATTGTAAGTAGTTACTAATTTTATCCATTTTATAGTGTGTGTGTGTGTGTGTATGTTTGTGTGTGTGTGTGTGTGTTCGCGTACGTTGTGTAGATCGTATATTTGGTTGTTTTTTTTCTTCCTCCCGAGTGTGGATAGTATATTTGGGGTTTGTTTTTTCCTCTTCCCTCTGTGTGTGTGTGTGTGTGTGTGTGTGTGTGTGAGTGTGTCTGCGCGCGTATGTTGTGTGTGTGTGTGTGTGTGTGTATTGGTCTCTGTTTGTCCCTATAAAACTCACTTTATCCCTATCAGATACACTCTACCTACCTACCTACAGTAGCGCGTATTCAGGTCAGCCACTTGCAACACTGTTGCCATTTATCCCCTAGTGTTCAGTACAGTGACGTCACTGACGCTGGAAATTTTGAAAGTATAAATATCGACTTGGGGATTTCCACATTTTGTAGCTATACATATATACTAGAATTCATAAACAGGAACGTCACTCAAGCTGAGGCTATAAAAAGATAGTGGGATTTTCCAAAGGAAAAACCCACAAGTTGGAGCTATAAATAGATAGTGGGATTTCATAGGAATTTCAGCTGATTATAGATACATAGGTATTTATTCACGATCGTCACAGAAGTTGATATTGTAAGTAGTTACTAATTTTATCCATTTTAGTCTAAACCATTGTAACTTAATTTTCGGGGATATGTTTATTTTCCTTTAAATTCTGGGACAGTTTCGTCATTTTAGCGTTACTTTTAGTCACATCTATTTTGTCGTTGAGCATTTCCTTGATTATAGCTATTTATAGCATCATTACAATTATGCAAATTTTTGAACACCCCAGCAAGATTTCAGGTCTTGGTAATGCTTTATATATAAATCTCACGCTTGTACTAGTGTATGTATGTTTCTTTCTCTGTTGTGTTTGACCCTCTACCATCATTGTCCCTAGACAATCCCACCATGTTCAATTCCCCTTGACGCTATACAGACCCACCATGTTCAATTTCCATATGTTCAATTCCCCTTGTCCCTAGATAGACCCACACTTTATTCCCCCATGTTCAATTCCCCTTGAGGCTAGAGTGGCCCAGGGTTTTTTCTCCATGTTCAATTCCCCTTGAGGCTAGAGTGACCCAAGACTTTTTCCCATGTTAAATTCCCCTTGAGGCTAGAGCGACCCACGATTTTTCTCCATGTTAATTTTCCATTGAGGCTAGAGTGACCCAGGGGTCTCTGTAATGATAATTTCCATTGAGGCTAGGGTGACCCACTTCACTACTGCTGAGCGCCAAACGAGGCAGCTGCTAGTACCTATTTTTATAAGTCTTTTGTATTACAAAGGGACAAAGAGATAAATGACGCACCATAGCGACAAAACAGCGTAAAGCGTCACTAACCACCTCAAAGATCGTTGGTATTTCGATCACAACATTTGAAAAAATCTGGGTTATCAGTTGCAACTATATATCAATATCGCTGTAAAATTGACCGTGCAATCGATTGCAAATATAATTATTTGGCTGACACATTATTAAATGCGCAATATTTGCAAACCATTCGTTACACTCACCCCCCACCCCCGAAGAAGAAAAGTGAAAATGGTGCTAGCTAAGCACCTCTAAAACTAAAGATATGTCAACGGAAGTGCTCCAACGAGCAGGAGGAATTTACATTTTGCAAACACACATGTTAACACATTTTGCGAAAAGTTTTACCAAGTTTAAGTTGCAATCAAGACATATTTTTGATTAACAGGTCATCACAATAAACAAATAAGGAGATCGTAAAATGCATGCATATGTGTTTTTCAGAGTTGTTCGGAATAATCAAGAAAAGTGTAAAATAAATCGCCAGGTATCAGTGGCACTTTACCAATGGCAGTACTGGGCGATATCCAATGTGCAGGTAGACGCTAAGTAGTATGACAACGTGAATTTTATCCCAGGCTTACTGATACAGCCCTCGCCTCCTATACCTCATGGCTTTTGCATCACTGCAAGTATAGGGCGAGTCTATTATGTACACGTGTGCGTACAAGCGGTGAGCCTCGCACGAGAGCCTCCAACCCCGTCCATGCGGTCGCCTCTAGCTGGAATCTACACTTTTCAACCAGAATACTATATCATATTATGGCATTATAATATCCACATAAACATTCCCCTTATTACGCCGTCGCCGTCGACACATGCCCATATTTGGCTTTGACCTAAGAACTGATACAAAAAGGCCCCAACCCTAGGGCACGACAGGTAAGATTATCGTCTATGTACAATTTTTCATATAGTATAAGGAATTTTAGTGTTATAAGAATTTTTAGTGTTAAGATGTTAATCTAACATCAGTACGTTTAAACATTAGATTATTTTAATATTTCTTTACTATTCTTTAATATAATGTATTGAAAAGTTCAATTGTTTGAAGAATTTATATTTACTTGTAATTATATTGTGATTATAGTAAAAAGCAACGTTCGCTACCAACTTCATATTCAGTAATAGTTAATTTATAAATAAAATACTCTTTAAATAGTAGAGTTTAATATGCTGACATTTTAGAATAAATTCAGTAAAATATATTTCAATTACGGCATTAGTCTGAAATATTGAATTTTATATTCTTTAGCTATCGTGAATTTATTCGATATTTAATTATCTGTATGATATTCTAAAAGGCAGAAATTATACAAAATGTATGACGTTGGTAAGTGAAAGAATATCATAGTTTTATATGTGTCTCTTATATCCGTAATTTAAGCTTATGTAGATTGATATTGAAATATAATTTTATATGTTGAGTATTTCAACAAAAGTTTGCTCGCCAGAAACTCAAACAGGCTTCTGTCTTTACAGCATCCCGTACCTCTCCGCAAACCAATTCCCCAGATGTAGCCACATCTTTATCGTCAAGTGCGCCTCTTTCAAGAGGATTGAACTTCGTATTTCTCTCTCTCTCTCTCTCTCTCTCTCTCTCCGTCGGGTTTTGGAAACAGCTTGACTAAGAGTTTATGAGACAAAACTTCTCATAAAATTTCCACTAACAATAAATTTTGCAGGAATACTTAACACAGACAAGACGGATAGATAATGAATGTCGAATTTGTACCTCGCTGAAGGCGATGCAAAACCACAAATATCGTCGCTTTGTATAATATTATTGAATAATACTTACTGAGTTAACAAGTTATTTCTTTTACTCAGTCGTTATGATGGTTGCAATTAAATTTTAAAAAATTGCAGTTCGAACCTTAATTACGCAGAAATACTTTTATACGTAAATTGATAACCACTTCAATATTGAAAGTATACCCCATACAAATTAACCAGGAGGATACACTCCACGGTCCAAAACATCATCTAAGATATAATTTAAAACAAAGTATTATGATCGTACGGCTACGACACGTGACACAAGATTTAGTTTACGTAAAAATAAACAATGCATAACAAACATACTAGAGGCGTGACAACGGATCTGCGCAGAAGAACGTTGTTGTTGTTGTTGTTGGGTTTAACGCCATTTTTCAGCAAACGATAGACTATACATGGTGGCCAGTATTAATGGTGGAGGAAGAACCCGGGAAAACCCCGGAAAGAACCACCGACCCACGAGAAGCTACCGGCAAGCTTTCTTACATACCCACATTAGCTGAATCCGAGACTCGAACCGGCGCAGACAGAGGTGAGATGGCAGTGATCCGTAACGGAGAGCGCTTTAGACCAAAGATCGATCTCAGCGTATAAATAAAAGATCTGCAATAGGGACATATTCATTCTGGTTGTAAGTGGTCCAGTTCGGACATTAACTACGCCCAGAAGCAGAAGAGAAGGCGGGCATTTTGCAAACATACACGACAACAGTTAATCGCAGTAGTGACTTTTTTTTTTCTTCTCGCATATCTAGCAAGAGATCCGTGAAATTTGTACTGAAAATTAAGAAATTAAAAGTGTGTGTGTGATTAGGATTTTTAACGTAGCTTTAACAATTTTTCAGTCATATTGCTACGATATCTGCAGTGTGGCAAATTATAGTGATGTCTAGTATTGGGGCATCATGCTGCAGACATGTAGCATAATGACCCACCCAGTCACATTATAATGACACCAGGCCGACCAGTCCTAACACTAACCTCTTAATGCTGAGCGTCTAGCGAGGCAGCTGTTAGTACCATTTTTGTAAGTCTTTGGTATGACTCGGCCGGGGTTCGGACGCTCTAACCATTAGGCCACCGGAGCGGTCGAAATTAAAAGTGTAAAAGAACTGGATTATTTCATCGGTAGTATGCAACATGGATCACAATACACCTGTGTTTCAAAACGTTGAAAGATACGAGTATCGTAGCAAAGCTAAATAAACAGAAAGGCGCCGAAATGACATTAACCTTTTGTCTGTATGGAATTAAAGTGTTTCCAGAATGTATAACATATTTTTCTGTACTTCTTTCCATTTCTCATGAAGATTCTACTTTGCAATCACCGTGTTTTGTTTCAAGTTTTGACTTTGATTCTAACTAGTGTTTTATTTCAGTTGTTTTAAAGTTCCCGTTAAAGTCTTCCTCGTTCTAGGCAGCCCAGATTTGTCAAAATCCTCTTCGACTTCATTCTTACTGTCAGTCGAATCAAACGTTCTTCTTTTGTCAGACTTTTAAATTAAATCAGCCAGTTTTCATCTGAACCATCAATTCGTGTTAATGCAGATTGTGTACTTCTTCTGGTGTGTACGTGTATGTATGTATGTATATGTGTGTGTGTGTGTGTGTGTGTGTGTGTGTGTACTTTGTCTATTATTACTAAATGTTCCTATACAACAGTTTTTATTTGAAGTCGTTGAATATTTTATCAATATATTAGCTCATATCTACGAAGTTTCAATACTAGGTCATCATATCCCATATTTTACAAGTCAATGATTAAACTGAATTGTGTTTGAAATTAATTGTCCCGGCACTGTCCATACTAGAATCGCGAAATGTATGATGATATGCATCGTTGTGGATTTAACACCGTCTTTCGGTGGGGTCCCGAGTTGCCAGGTGATCTAATGCGCTCGCCTTAACAGATCACTGCCATCTAAACTAAGCCCGCGTGGGTTAGAGTGGGTATGCGAGAAAGCTTGCCAGTAGCTTCCCGTGGGTTGGTGGTTCTTACTGGGATTTGCCTGGGTTCTTCCTCCACCAGTTATACTGTCCGCCGCATAAAGATAATCTTGCGCTGAGAAATGGCGTTAAACCCAAAACACCCACAACAACCATCTTTCAGCACAAGATAGGCTATACATAGCGGCCAGCATATCTGGTGAATGAAGAATACGGAAAGAACAACCCAAAGACTCGAAGCTACTTTCAAGCTTTCTCACGTACCCGCCTTAGTCGAACCCGAGACACAGGTGGGATGTCAGTGACCGGTAAAGACGAGCGCCTTAGACCATTCGGCCGTCAGGGGCAACTAAAAGGTAAACAAAATGTTACTAAACAGGATGTTCATGGCACAGTTGACATATGTTCAAAGCTGTTCCTGTAAAGGATGTAGTATTTTTGTTCCTTCTGGTATGACATGTCAGCTTTCTCCCTTCATTTTAATGAAATGGTTCTTTAAATCAGAATAAGTAACAGAAAATGCATGCATCTTCATGCCCGAAAAAGTACTTGCAACACCCTGTTAGCAACATTTAGTACACATAAGGATTGAGTTAATAATTAATTGCCTATATAACGTAATGTTAATATATTTAAAAATAAGTATAATAATAATTTCAGCAAGACACTGGCATACACACCAATATACTTTCATCCATTATAAATAGAGCTCAAAAGTATCACTACGGTCTTCAGATCTGTGGTTGTATTTGTTCCCAAAAATATGGGCGATCTAGAAATGTTCTCGTGTAGGGGTGCGATATTTTTCATTTCTTATTTGTTTCAACTTTTTAAAAAATTCATGTATTAATTTATATTGTTTCTTCATGACATCTGTAAGTTTCTCACGTTCCTTTCTATGTTGACAGCAGACGGATTCAAAAAATTAAATATTCTGTACATACATTTTTGCAGAAATGACGAAAGTCATGGACAGCTAAGAACATTTTGAACAAGGCATAGACACATTTAAAGTCGGACCAGTAAATACAAATTATTTTGAAAGAAGGATAACCCTTTGGCAATGCTACATCTTTTGGCAAATTTATTATGAATAATGTTGATTTCGCACATTTAAAATTTGTCATTTTCATAATTTTAATTAGATACAAGTAACTTGTAGAAAATCGTGCATTAGCCAAAGTATTACGAAAAAGGCATGGGTTGTTTAATGTGACGCATTTGTGTAAAATATGGATTTAGAAAACAGGACGATAGATTTCTGGCTTGTGTTAATTTTAATGTGATATTTATTAGAATAGTAATATTTATTATACTTATTCTAGAATTATTACCATATCGAAAACCACAGTTCTACATTCAAATAAATATAAAATTTACGTCTACACAGAGACATCATACCAGGTAGACGATCTGCCGATCCCGGCAGGCTTTTACACACAGGTGTGCAAATTCCTACCTTTCCCTAGACAATGTGTCATTTGATCTCCGTTTATTTCCTTGTTTTTTAATATATGTATGCATTAAGTATTTAGTATCACGTGTTTGTGTATATACTACGTATCTACTGCATTTATTCCAAATACGTTTCTCAAGTTTAAAAAAAACGTACGTATAAGTTTTAAAAAACATTTTAAAGTAAAAGCTCTTGCGCTGTACGTTTTAAGAATATGCACTGACTTGAAATAAACATTACAAGACTTGACTTGACAAGATTAGACATATACTTACCTGGACTTTCTTCTTTCAAAAACGTCATTCGCTGATGAATGGCAGTCACTAGCTTGAACAACAGATATTGCCTAGTTGAAAATCACTATACTATACGTGTCTCTGCACAAACTAATAAAATTCCGCGGCAATATGAACACAGACGACTGAACATACCTGTTCACTATCATAAAGCCAGAGAATGGATAAACCGTGGTCATATGACTCATTGTAAGAAAATAAAAGTAATTTTATCTTGGAATAAAAACGTGTTATTATCAAAACTAGCCATTTGAGAACAACAAATCATAATGGATTAAGATATTTGACACCCAAGTATATAAACTAGTTCACAAGAAAACAGCTAATTACTTATGTGGCCACATGAAAAAAAAAAGCAACTGTAATAAGTTATCTTAAAATTTAATTTGCAGTACCATCATTTCCAGACATCTTAATTATTAACACAACTTTTTTATGCATGCATCTTGCTAACAAAATCGTCAAATTTCTCTGTAACGTTTGGTACATCTCTGTTGCACACCTGATTCGGAACATTAATCTGTCATAGCGGCAGAGTCCTTTACGAGTTATGAAAGTAATTATGTCCCTTGATTCTGGTGAATGTTCTGTTTGATGGTCTGCCCATTTTACATCGACTTTACTTAAAATCCTACTTGGATTAAAATACTAAAGCAGTTCGTCAATGGTGAGTATTGGATAGCGTTCACGGCGTAAGGTTATGTTTACTCATTTCGTATAAATGCATAAGGTGATTTGTTCCCACATCCACCACACCGTGGGTCAATCGGGTTACAAGCATTTCACCTACTTACCAATATTCTTCTTGTCTATCATGCATGCCTACTGACCAAAACCCACACCAGCTAACACCAAAATCCGTTGATACCATCTTACTGACCAACACTCACACCTACTGGTCCATAGTCCTGTTAACCAACACCCACCTGAACTGACCCACACCCATTCTTACTGAACGACACTCACCGCAAAACGTGTATAGGCGATATGTAAAGTATTGGGGTAAATACTGAAGACCAATACCACATTTTAGACCATCACAATCAATCACCAACAACGTTCACCGTTATCCAAACCAAACAGGCCATCTCACAATCCTACCAGACTTGACGCATCTAATATCACAAATTTAAAGACAAAATGCTGCCAAGTGGCTACACACATTATATCCTAGACTTATATAAAAGCATTATCTGAAACTTGAATTATTTTGGCACTATAGATAAATTTGTAATTATTGTACTGATGTTATAAATAGCAGCAATTATGGAACACATAAAAATAAAATTCTGAAACTGACACAGAATGTAGCCAATACTAAAATTAAATTGGAATATTTTATTAAATGGACAAGAATAAAAGTAATTTTCAAATTCGATTAACATATTTATCCAAAACCAAAAATGATGTGAAAAATATTGTTAAAAAATTTGTTAAACTTAAAAAATTAAAAATAACAAATAACGTTAAAAATAAACAATAACAATTTAGTAAATTACAAATTTAAAAATTGCACTAAAAATATTAACATTTTAAGTCTGTTTTAAAAAGTTTAATTTTTTAAAAATGTTCTCTAAGAAAACAGAAATATTAGTAAGTAAAAAATATATAAAAATATATGTTTAACAAGAAATGTTTAAAGTTATTTATTTAATGGAAGACAAACCAATACATACATACCTAAATATAATTTTGATGGTGGCAACAGGGAGCTGTATTTTTGTTTCTAGAAACATGGGTGGTCCTGGAATGAGCCATTAGTTAACCCTAAGAAGGACTTTTACTGGCCACACTTGCCATATTGCCCATACAATTTAGGCTGGGCACCACATGCAGTTTTCAAGTTATAAAAGAAAAAGTCTGCAAAGGGTGA
This sequence comes from Sinohyriopsis cumingii, assembly GCA_028554795.2. Taxonomy (NCBI): domain Eukaryota; kingdom Metazoa; phylum Mollusca; class Bivalvia; order Unionida; family Unionidae; genus Sinohyriopsis; species Sinohyriopsis cumingii. The sequence goes on from CM068836.1 coordinate 40,390,807, forward strand.
AGCCAATAAACACAATAAAGCTTTTAAAAGCTCAACACATCGTGCAAAATTCAGAAGTAGTTCATTTTACAAACCACAATACACAAAAATACTGTATTTAGTCTCCCTGCTATAATGACATTTATAACTTTAAATTCTAGTACTTGAAATGCCAAATGCTAAACCCACTCTACATGTAGGGGCCCCGAGTGGCCTAGTGGTCTAAAGCGCTGTCCTGTAACGGATCACTGCCATCTCATCTCTGTCTGCGTGGGTTCGAGTCTAGGATTCGGCCAATGTGGGTATGTGAGAAAGCTTGCCAGTAGCTTCTCATGGGTCGGTGGTTCTTCCCAGGTTCTTCCTCCCCCATTAATACTGGCCACCATACATAGCCTAGTGTGTGCTGAAAAATGGTTTTAAACCCCAGAACAACAACAACAACAACTCTACATGTATACCATGCTGTTTAGATTCTGTGCCATTTTCTACAGGATGGTGTTGCAAAATTTCTTCAGTTACATAACTGCTGCTGTCTAAATTTACTGTAAAAGAGTTAAAAGCGGTATGTCATTATCAATTACAAAGGCTCTAGACGAACATAATTCAAACTACCTACATACTTAGAATAGAATTGTAAGGTTCAAATGTGGGACATCTGTAGATTTATGAAAGTATTGTCAGATTTTTAATGAATTCTACTGACAACTTGTCTTAATGAAGATAATAATGCCCAAAATTACACTTTAGTTAGGAAAATATCTGTTAGTCATTTTAAAAAAAATATTTATGACATTAAACACACATAATTTAATTATCTCAGTTGGGAATTTTATGAAATTTAGGAAATTCTGTTGTAAATGCTAATGACTCATTTGCTATCACTAGCTATGTTGTACCTATTTTTAAGTTTACCTGCATTGATCTTGCTACTTTCCGGTCCACCTGCATTGATCTTATTTCACGATTCATTTATCAGCTCACTATGCCATATTTATGTGCACTCCATTTCAGAAAATATAAAATATTAACTGGAAGACAATAACTGAATACATTAGTATTCTAGCATTGGTGAAAAACCTAAGGAGTATATGAATGTGCCCTGCTTGCTTACACTCAGGACGCATGGATGTTGGTACAACTTGGGAATTTATGTAATAAGTGTTATAACCTCAGAGTTGGCATTGTCCGTCAATCACGTCTTCTAAATGTTTAGGTTCATTTTAAGCATTTTACAATTCTTTGATAGCTTAGTTTGGACACATAAAATTTAACTGTTGGTTTTTGAAATAATTTTAGAAAAAGACTAGGTAGTGGCTTTAGGCTCATCATTATTAATTCATTTTTTCTCTATATAGGGCTGGTGGTAACGATATTGTTTGATACATGAAAATATTTTTATCGATCTAAAAATGCATATGATCTAAAAAAATGATTGTGTATGGTATTGTATTCACATGTGAGAAATTATTTTTGTCTCAAAAGGGCAACATGTAGGGTGTTGGTGTTTGAAAAATAAAAATAAGGGTACTTGTTAGCATGTCATTTGAGAAAGAAAGTTCTAGCAAAATTTGTTTCTCATGTATGGTAGGCTATTTGTTTTTTACGACAAAGATTTTGCACTGGTCTTGAATATTTCTATCTATGTGGATGGGTGTTGGCTTTGAAATATGAAAACAATGTGATTTGTTGGCATATCATCTGAACTAGGAAAGAAAACTCCTAATCGCATAGATATTTTTCATACTAACCTGTGTGGCCTGATATTTAAATACAAAATAAAGGTTTGCTCTGTTGTGTTCAGTAATAAAAAGATTTTCAAGATTGCTGCCATGATAGTGTCCACACTTAGTCACCATTTTCAATTAGCCTTTGGGATGATTATTTTTCTAAAGTTTAATTGCACTCATTTGAAAAGTTTAGGAACAGAAGCAATAAACAATTCCTAATGAATGCTAGACAGATGATGCATGAGCTCTTGCCGTCTATGACCAATAGAGCTAAATATTCAGCTGGAAGAATAAATGATGTTTGATTTGCTAAAAATGTTGATTATTATTAAGATGATTGTGGTGGTGATACAGAAGGCATGTTCTAAAGAAAGCCTGCCTGGTACAATACATACAGCCAGGCCTTCAGGCGTATTATTTTCAACATGTCTGATGATGTAAAGCTACCTGAGCCTATAGGAAAGTTATGCATGGGCAAAATTGATACTCTGGGGGAAATTTTTTAATTGTAAAGGGCCTTTCCTTATTTAGAGAAAAACTGACAAGTTACTGAAAAAATGTACAAGAATAATGAAATGCTGTATGGTTTGAATGTCTTTAAGCATGCATAGAAATAAGTCAACATTTGTTTGCATTCCATGCATAAGAATGAAGCACTATTACATGAGTATTTCTTGAAGAGTCTAAATCCTAATTGTTAATCATGTGTTGAGCATGACAATAATACAATAATACAAGTCTGCAGCAAATTGGCATTCTCCCCCATCCTCCTGTATTCTTACATATCACTAGTCACCCTAACTCCACATCTGATGGGTGGTTAAAAAAATTAAAAGTTGTTATGAACATCTAAAGTCACCCCAATCAAATCCCACAGAAATCAATTCTCATCGAAAATAGTATAGTAGTAGATTGAGTTGCACCTTACATATGCATCCACACGTTATACAACAATTTGTTCCTTCATTGGCAATTAATAGTTATCAGAAAGAAATTGTTATTTTTACAATGTGAGTTTATCACATGATCTACAGTTTGTACTTGTTTTAGTATATTAGAATTTCAAATAAATTTCATAAACTAGGGGAGATAAGCCATGATGGCTTTACAGTAACTGAGCTGAACAATGCTGTGCTTCTCACTTCTTAGCGTTTGTCATTTCAAGATTATCAGTGGCAATAACAGCCAGTAATTATCATAACAGCCATTAATTATCAAAGTGATAAAACCTGACATCTAAGGAACACACAGTAGTAAGGATAACTGGATCTCTCTGTGTGGGTTAGAGTAATGTACTTTATCAACATGTTAAAACAAATGTCAATGAACTGAAGTTTGAAGAAAGAAAAAAATATTAGTGAGAGTTCTATCTGTAAAACCAATTATGTGGCTGCTTGTGAGAGGTAAACTGAACTTTCTGCACTAATATGCCGGTCACTGGCCATGTTGGATACGTGGATGTTATGAAGGGGTACCTTGTTGGTGCCAAGGGATTCTGGTTGTGTGAAGCAGGTGGCCAGCCAGTCAGGCTGTTCAAGAGGGGTGCAGTGTATAGGTGCCTTCCACCACTCCCTCAAATATGTTTTCACAGAAAGACTCTAAACTGCATACACCTAGATCTAATATTGCATTATGGGATATTAGATCTGGCACTACACTGTTGGAGTTTGATGCGCTCATAACAAAGATAAAAATGATGCTCAATATGGTTAGTTATTTCATTATCAAATTACTAGCCCCTGATGAAACTAATATGTACAATGCAATTCAATTATAAAATCTGAAACATGGCAAAATATACATTAGAGGCCTCCAAAAGCTGTAAGACAAATAAATTAACAAGATTGGTGCTGCTTGGAAAGACAGGTACCAAGATTCCTTTATACCCAACCAAGGTATTAAAAAAAAAAAAAAAATTCAGTCTTGTCAGTCAAACAATCTGCAGAATGATCACAAGAATAAAATGAAAAAGAATATGTGATTAGAAGTATTACTTTCCTTAGAGCAGTGACTGAAAAATTCACTTGACAGAAATTTTAATACATGTATTTCCATGTAAGTACGATATTCTAATTAGTGCTTTAAAAATGAAAGTACATCTTTTCAGCATTTTTTGCAGCTTACAAACAGCATCAACTGCTTCATCACTGCTTACATGACTGAAATTTACATTCCATCCAGACCAGTGGTTCAGATCAACAGACTTATAAAATGGACTTATATAAAATGGACTTATATAACATGTACTCAGTTATAAGTTGGGTCCAACTGCAAACAACATATACCCTTACCTGCTATTGCATAACAGTCTATGCTGTTTGTTCTACTGGTTACGAGCAGCAAATGGCACAGACCCAGATCTACCAGCACAATATGCAACAGTAGATCTGAGTCTATGCAGTTTGCAATTGAATCTGTTGTTTTTGTTGTTGTTGTTGTTGTAGGGTTTAATGCCATTTTTCAGCACAAGATAGGCTATACATGGCGGCCAGTAAAAATGGTGGAGGAAGAACCTGGGAAACTCTTGGAAAAAAACACCGACCCACAAGAAGCTACTGGCAAGCTGTCTCACATAACCACATTAGCCGAATCCAAGACTCAAACTCACGCAGACAGAGGTAAGATGGCAGTGATCCGTAACGGTGAGCGCTTTATACCACTATGACACATGGGGCAAGCTACTGGCAAGCTGTCTCACATAACCACATTAGCCGAATCCAAGACTCAAACTCACGCAGACAGAGGTAAAATGGCAGCAATCCATAACGGTGAGCACTTTATACCACTAGGACACACGGGGCAAGCTACTGGCAAGCTGTCTCACATAACCACATTAGCCGAATCTGAGACTCAAACTCACGCAGACAGAGGTAAGATGGCAGTGATCCGTAACGGTGAGCGCTTTATACCACTAGGACACACGGGGCCCCCCAACTGGATCTGAACGAGTACATACAGTACTGAAACTCACTTCTTTTCTGTGTCTGGAAGAACACTTCGTGGAAAATTTCTGGGACAAATGATGTTTTTATGTTAATATTCATGTCCACAAGAGAATGAAACAAAAAAAAAATAAAGATCATGCAGCAGATAAATCAGGCCCCCACACCCGTACATAATGTAAGCAAAATGTTTTGATTAGGATTTTTATAACTGTTTATTCACAAAGTCTTTTCTTCATACAAAACATGCATTACATTTTATTAAACATAAACTTAAATTGATCAATGAATGATGGACACAGGGTCATACTAATAAGTTCACTTGACTTTACAGCCAGATGAGCTGAAGTAAATAATTTTTCTGAAGAAAAGTAAAACTTGAATCAGATTTTTGAACTGTCCCAACAAGAATATTTCCAATATAAATGTATACAGATAATGAACACAATTGTATGCAGACAGTGGACATTTTATGCAGATAATGAACACAATTGTATGCAGACAGTGGACATTTTATGCAGATAATGAACACAACTGTAGGCAGACAGTGGACATTTTATGCAGATAATGAACACAATTGTATGCAGACAGTGGACATTTTATGCAGATAATGAACACAATTGTATGCAGACAGTGGACATTTTATGCAGATAATGAACACAACTGTATGCAGACAGTGGACATTTTATGCAGATAATGAACACAACTGTATGCAGACAGTGGACATTTTATGCAGATAATGAACACAACTGTATGCAGACAGTGGACATTTTATGCAGATAATGAACACAACTGTATGCAGACAGTGGACATTTTATGCAGAGAATGAACACAATTGTATGCAGACAGTGGACATTTTATGCAGATAATGAACACAGATAATGAACACAATTGTATGCAGACAGTGGACATTTTATGCAGATAATGAACACAATTGTATGCAGACAGTGCACATTTTATGCAGATAATGAACACAGTTGTATGCAGACAGTTGACATTTTATGCAGATAATGAACACAATTGTATGCAGACTGGACATTTTATGCAGATAATGAACACAATTGTATGCAGATAATGAACAGTTTTAAGCAGATAATGGACATTTTATGCATATTTTTTGTGTGCTTATATTTCAAGAAGTCTATGGAGTAAAATGGTCACTGTGGCAATATGGGGTTTCACGGTTAGTATCTCCCCTTGAAAATACCAGAGAGCATCTTGGTGCAATTCACTTCCAGATAGTTCAATCAATTAAGATGGCAGATGTAGGTCAAGAAAATGTGACAGACCGCTTACAATGCAATGTAATATTTCAGAAGTAGAGACTACTTCCAACATGGCCACCATTGCTGAAAACACATGTCTCTATCCAACATAATGACCTCAATCCACTCCATTCAGCGTTCTATCGCTGACGTCAATAATTCCATTACTAACATCAGACTACTTCCAACATGGCCACCATTGCTGAAAACACATGGTCTCTATCCAACATAATGACCTCAATCCACTCCATTCAGCGTTCTATCGCTGACGTCAATAATTCCATTACTAACATCAGACTACTTCCAACATGGCCACCATTGCTGAAAACACATGTCTCTATCCAACATAATGACCTCAATCCACTCCATTCAGCGTTCTATCGCTGACGTCAATAATTCCATTACTAACATCAGACTACTTCCAACATGGCCACCATTGCTGAAAACACATGGTCTCTATCCAACATAATGACCTCAATCCACTCCATTCAGCGTTCTATCGCTGACGTCAATAATTCCATTACTAACATCATGGCATGACAACAGGCGTCTTCTCCCGAGTTATACTTAGGCAGCTCAACACATCTCTCATCAATGACAGTAGCCCAGCCTGTGATGTCACTCGATCAGCTGATGCAGTCCCATGGAGTTTTGGCGGAAATACTACCAGTAATTGACATGGTATCCGAAAGCCAGTGGAAGCAGATACTCGAGGGTAAGCACGTCAATCTTGCCACTCTTTTGCTACCACACTATGAATCGGATCTATCAAATCATGATGACAAGGCTGGGAATAATAATCCTGATCACTTAATCATCTCAGTCTAAGTGAGTTCATAACGGCTTTCAGAAAATTTAAATAAATCATCTGTTCAGTTTATGCTAACAAACACCATGAATTGGACACGTATGAGGCCGACATTATAAAAATTGCCAATGCCTATGGGGACATTTTCTATAACTACCATAATGTCTACTCCAGTCAAGCTGCTATTGCACTGCATGACTACAAACTCAAAGTAAACTGGGCTCTGAGGGATCAGGCAGCTCTTCAGCTAATGATTGGAAGCCGAAAAATGACATGCAACATCTGCAATTCTGTTGCTCACCCAACCGACTTTTGCCCACAAAAAACGTGCACAGCAGCGCCTGTTGTGAACATAGCCAACAGAACAAAAATGGATACTGACAAGTACAGCCAGCATAGACAGATGGATGGAAAAGAACTTTGTAAAAATTTTAACTCCATATGCGGTATCCACCGAACTACTTGCCAGTTCTTACATACCTGCAATCAGTGCAGGGCCAAAACGCATGGGGCAGCTGCCTGCCCAAACAATCCATTAAAAAGTTTTTACAGCACTGGTACACGCAATGTCAATACCCCTCACAAATCAGTGCCAGGTAAGATGCAACAAATCTGACCTACTTTCTCGCCACATGCTTCTACCCCCATTGATATTAACAGATTGCAGTATGAAATCCTTAATCATCCAGATCAGAACTTTGTTCAATATTGCTGTTGTCATCCCAACCTTCGTTGGCCAGTCTAGTTTTTACTGGGCTCCGCTGAAGAAACTTTACCTAAAAGTTATCCATAACATTCTGTCAGGGAGTTCCACAGACCAGCTGTGACCTCTATATAACCACGTTGTGCCATTCAGTAGCCGCTGAATCACTCACTGACAGAATGAACAAAACAGTTTCATAAATAGCAGCAGACAGTCCCCCTTGGCAAACAGTATAATTATTTAAAAAAAACTTAACTGGATCTATGTTTTGTTGTGTATAAAATGCAGATAATGGATATTTTATGCAGATAATGAACATTTTTTTATGCAGATAATGAATATTTTATGCAGACAATGCACAGTTTTATGCAGATAATGGGCATTTTATGCAGATAATGGATATTTTATGCAGATAATGCAGAGGTGGACAAAGTTTCCAGTGCAAGTGCCGCATACACAAATTTACACCTTGTTGCGGGCCGCATAGTTCATTAGTGAAATAATTAATATTTGAAATAGCAAAAAACAAAAGGTTTCTCTAAATAACATCTAATTAATTTTCAGTTGTTAATATTTGAAAACTTAAACTTAAACTTCAAAAGAAGCACATTTATCTGATAAACAAAATAACATAAACAGAGTCAGTGCGAATGATCACTTGTTCCTAGGCCGCATGAAAACCCTTGGCGGGCTGCATACGGCCCGCAGTTTGCCCACCCCTGAGATAATGGATATTTTATGCAGACAATGAACAGTTTTATGCAGATAATGGGCATTTTATGCAGATGATGGATATTTTATGCAGATAATGAACATTTTATGCAGATAATGATAAGTTTCATGCAGATAATGAACATTTTATGTAATGAACACTTTATGCAAATAACGGACAGTTTTATACAGATGAGAACTTTTTATGCAGATAATGAACATTTTATCAGATCATGAACATATATATGAAGACAATAAACAGTTTTATGCAGATAATGGGCATTTTATGCAGATAATGGACATTTTATGCAGATAATGAATAAATTTTATGCAGATAAGGAACATTTTATGCAGATAACGGACATTTTATGCAGATAATGGATATTTTATGCAGATTCTGAATATTTTATGCAGATAATGGACATTTTATGCAGATAATGGATATTTTATGCAAATAATAGACATTTTATGCAGATAATGGATATTTTATGCATATAATGGACATTTTATGCAGATAATGAATATTTTATGCAGATAATGGATATTTTATGCAGATATTGGGCATTTTATGCAGATAATGAATATTTTATGTAGATAAGGAACATTTTATGCAGATGATATTTTATGCAGATAATGGATATTTTATACAGATAATGGGCATTGTGTGCAGATAATGGACCTTTACGCAGATAATGGATATTTTATGCAGATAATGGACATTTTATGCAAATAATGAACATTTTATGCAAATAATGAACATTTTATGCAAATAATGAACAGTTTTATGCAGATAATGAATATTTCATGCAGATAATGGACATTTTATGCAGATAATGAACATTTTATGCAGATAATGATAAATTTCATGCAGATAATGAACATTTTATGCAAATAATGGACAGTTTTATACAGATAATGAACATTTTATCAGATCATGAATATATATATGCAGACAATAAACAGTTTTATGCAGCTGATGAACCAGATAAGGAGCAATTTATGCAGATAATGGATATTTTATGCAGATAATGGATATTTTATGCAGATAATGGACATTTTATGCAGATAATGGATATTTTATGCAGTCAATGAACAATTTATCAGATAATGAACATATATATGCAGACAATAAACAGTTTTATGCAAAAAATGAACATTTCATTCAGATAATGAACATAATTCTATTCAAATCATGAACACATTGTAAATAATTCCTACCCACAGCTGACATTTTTTTAAACTCCCAATGTGAATTTGGGCAAACTAAGACATTCTCTCGATATAAGCACTGTATCCTGCCTCCATGTAAGCCTTAGCTGCTACCACAGGGTCTTCAGCTTTGATAATGCCACGGCCTACAATGATAACATCTGATTTGTGGTTTAGAATGACCTCCCTTGGGGTGACATAATTCTGGCCCATTTGGTCTTGTCCACTGCTAAGCTGGACACCTAAAACAGAAAAGAGATTGTTCTTGCCTGTTTACTTCACAGAAATATTCATTGTTTGTACATTGTTACAAGACCTCATCTTTTTCACAGGGTAAATAACCAGCTTGATTATTTGCTAATAATAGTACAAAGTGTTTACCTGTAAACATGAATTCTTCCCACCAACATGAGCACATTTTGGAGTGGTCCATAACATATGAAGAAAATGCCAGTCACTCAAAACCAGAAGATTACATCACAGTGACCTACTCTGATATTGTTAAGTTACTCTTCTTGAGAATTATCCATATATCTCTCTATCTGCAGAGAAGCTCCCATTATTTTATCATAAGTGGAGATTTTCCCCTTGCCACAAATATTAGAGTGAAGTAGAACAAAAATGAGGTGGAGGAGGAAACCACCACAGTTCAATATTTACAAAACACTGCAATATCCATCTCTCTTTCTTCCTGCTCCACTCTGAATGACCCCAACTGAAATCAAAATCTTCAAAATATATTCCCTCTAGTTGTATAAGCAATAATCTGTTCATTGCTTCTGAGCTTAATCTGTTCTTTATTTGTCTTTGATTATTGTTCTGTACTGAGAACCCCCTTTCACAGCCTGCTGTCTTGAGGGGCATATACATAGCTAGCTTAGCCAGCTGGAACAAGTTTGAAAACTGCTCTTTATGGTTGTTGTGTAGAACTTTCCACAGCTCACAGATATCATCTTTTGGATACTTGTGCTCCAAAATAAGATTTTTCATCAACATAAGCTTTGCCATGGTTTAACTTTCTTGAATTAGTACTCAACTTACTACTATGTCAGATTTATGTTTTCATAATGTTGTATTAGGATTTTAAGTCCATTAGTGCAATAGTCAACTTGCTCAAACAGGTATTTTGACCAAATAATATCTTTACTTCTTAATTTCATTTTTAGATTATTATTTATTAGATTTATTGTAACCTTTATGATATTCTTTTGAAGAAAACGATCCCACTGGGCTAAGCTATGACAAGAAAAGAAACTAAAAGTGCATTCTTTTAAATTGTCTGCATTTTCTACATATAATTCTGAAATGCTGCTGAAACGAGGGGTTGACCATCATGTCTGTTTTTATCCATGCAGCATATACACTGGATTTGTATTTAACACCATTTTCGGGTTCAAAATCATTCACTGGTATCTCCATTAGCACTTTCCCAGCTCCAATAATGTGATATATTTCATAACTTTAAAAGTAAATTGCCAGAATCACTATGATCAGTCAGTATTTGCAAAATGAGATCATCATCAACAGATGAATCACACAGGGAATCAGCCATTTTGGGTCTTCTAGATAGCCTGTATTATAAGCACATATTTTTTGAACTTCCTTGATGCATGGTTCAAACTATGACAGAATGCTTGTTACGGGGTCCAAGAGAATTCTACACTTTAAAATAACAGTGATGCAAACAAGCATTGTTTTAACAATGCCTGCAGATCTGAAGAAAAAAAAAAGATCTTATGTGGCAATGTTTTTAAATTATGACTGGACATTGACCTCAGATGCCGATATAATTTTGACAATGATGGTCATGTTGAGGATAATTCTAATGAATGAGGAGTTAATCTGTTTCACAGATGCATGAAAGCATCAGGCCAACAATGAAAGTGATGAATATGATCATGAGAAATGTATGTTCTGAGCCATAATGCAGTGAAATGACATAACCTTATGTGAATGCTAAGGATGAGTGTTATTTGGCTACAACATAAGAACTGGAGTCATTACCACAAGTCATAGTAGTTAAACAAATATGCAAGAGAAAATATGGACAGTGCTCCCAATACTTGAAATGTGAACAATATGAATTATAATGAGTATTCAAGCATTATGCATTATCATTCATAACTTAAGTGGACTTTTTAATAAAGTTATAAAAGTATCTCATTCCTTAAATGTTTCTTGATATATGGAACTTTTCATTAAATAAAAAAATAAAAACACTTTCTCTTGTTTTTGGCACTTTATATTCAGACAGACGTTCTCTCATAATTACATTCTCCCTCTCTCTTTCAAGTGACATAAGAAAATCAAAATGTTTCACATCATATAAAGACTGTATTTGACAACAGAACACAGCAACAAAATGTCATTCATGGTTCTTGCCTCTGAAAATGTGAAAAATAATCTATATTTTTCTTCAAAAATGTTTCCAGTTACCTTAACACTACAATTCAATTATTTCGATGATTGTTCTAACTATGTAAATGAGCCAAATCACCAGCCTTGTTTCTTTTACCAAAAAATGCTGCCAAATTGTGCCATAGAAAACTATGGTCAGCATTATCCTCTTCCGAGTCTCCTTGTAGGTATCACTACTCACTAAACAAATATCTGAAATTACCCATTGTCTATGGATCTTGATGAGAGGCCCTAATTACAGTAAACAGATCAAAAAATCTGTTGTGGGTTCCTAATGATATATACCTTCAATGAAAAGTTCATATTAAATATGGACACCAGAGAGGTATCAAGTTCAACCAATCAGATGCAAGATCAACTCATTAGTATGCATGTATCTCCCTCATTAACGAACTGATATGAGATCTTAATGATATAATTATATATTCCCAAATAATTTTGTTTCACACTGTGATCAGAAGTATGACCTCCAGAGTAGTAAAAGGGACAGCCAATAAGATCCAAGATCACCTCATTAATATGCATGTATCTCCCTCAATTATGAACTGATATGAGATCTTAATGATATAATTATATATTCCAAAAATATTTTGTTTCAGAACGTGATCAGAAGTATGACCTCCAGAACAGTAAAAGGGACAGCCAATAAGATCCAAGATCACGTCATTAATATAAATGGAACTAAAAAATTATTAAACTCGTTCAAGATTTTAATAACATAAGCCCATTTTCCAGGTTTGATTGAAATTGGATCAAAAATATGAGTGGTAACAAGCAATTGTTGACAAATGAACAAAAGATGACATGACGGATGATGTACAACAGGTGCAGGGCCATCAAAAATAAGCTTACCTGGCTTAATGGTCAGGTGAGCTAAACAGGTGATGTTAATTTGATCTCACATCTACCATTACAAAGTCAATGAAGGAACACAAAACATTTGTGGAAAGAAAAAAAGAAAAGAATCCTATTTCCAATATGAAACACAAGGTAGGAGAAAGTGATCAAACAAGAATGTCTTGTCACAAAACTTGCCTGGTGTGATGTGCAGGAATTCTGGGTCATCTGAAATGGCAGACTGACAAACAAATCCTATTACAAAGTCTTTGTTGCCTTCTGCAATCTTTAGAGTCTCTGAAAATAAACACAATAATTTTTACATCAAAACATGAAGGCCAGGGCCTACATGTTGAGTCAAAACATTGCTGTCCATCTTGTTATCTTGACCAATGGTCAAGAATTAAGACAGGTGTCACATAATGAATTATTTTGCTTTCATAATGAGCCATTTTAAGTCCTGACATAATCCATTACAGGTAAAGATTTATAAAAATAAAAAATGGAACTTTAGCCAAAACCCTAAGGAAAGCTTTTTACAACTGTAACATTATGGTCCAAAGTAAGCCATGTGGGTCACAGAATGAATTGTCTTGCTTTCATAATGAGCCAATCTAACTACTGACAGAATGAATTGTCTTGCTTTCATAATGAGCCAATCTAACTACTGACAGAATGAATTGTCTTGCTTTCATAATGAGCCAATCTAACTACTGACAGAATGAACTGTCTTGCTTTCATAATGAGCCAATCTAACTACTGACAGAATGAACTGTCTTGCTTTCATAATGAGCCAATCTAACTACTGACAGAATGAACTGTCTTGCTTTCATAATGAGCCAATCTAACTACTGACAGAATGAACTGTCTTGCTTTCATAATGAGCCAATCTAACTACTGACAGAATGAACTGTCTTGCTTTTATAATGAGCCAATCTAACTACTGACAGAATGAATTGTCTTGCTTTCATAATGAGCCAATCTAGCTACTGACAGAATGAATTGTCTTGCTTTCATAATGAGCCACTCTAACTACTGACAGAATCCATCAGAAGGTTATGGAAGTATACATGAATGAAAATACTTTAATCAAAACCCTAAGAGTTCATTTGTTGCATAAAAGGGTCTTTGCTTTGAAATGAGGTATCTTGTGTATCAAAAGAATTTGTCATGCCATTATGGGAATGATGCATTTTCATTTCCTTTTGGTTCTATCAGTTTTGTAAGCAAAATAAGTAAATAAAAAAGGATATTTGTATTGATACTTAAAATCATGCATTTCTGCCTCTGTCATAGATGGTATATTTGTAGGCATTATATTTCATGGATTAACTTGTACAAATACCCCAAATAAACAATACAAAAGATCAAAAATATGCCAACAACAAACAGTAGTGGCTTGAACGGTTTAACACTGCCAGTATGAACGCAAGTCAAACACCTATCAAGGTCAATCCTAATATCATGTTTTCGTCCAAATGCTCAACATCAAACGAAGCTGTCTTATCCAAACAACAGTGTTATGAAGATAATGTCACCAATCCATATATGAACCCAACAAGTAACTGCCCCTTGCTCAATGCAGTCAAGGGTTGTGGCAATTTCTGAAAGGAAAGCAGCTCAGGAAAAAAATGTACAAGGAATCAGTCCAAATTTTCTGTGGCTTTGAGAAATCTAGACTTGTATAATTTTGCCATTTCTGAATTATTTATGATAAAACCTTTATATATGCTAGAATACTTGACTGACATGATGTTTATTGACTGAGTTTGTTCTAAAGTCAATGAAGTGTGAGTTCAGTTACGGTAAGCTGAAACACAAAACTAATATGTATCAATGATGATCAGTTAAGTGAATATACTGTATTCTGGTTATGCAGCTTGCATAATTAAAGATGTGTGTCATTTTATATGATCATGTTGTTGGATCACTTATATCTCAGAAAAACGGTAACTCTTGAGAGCGTGGGTCAAAATAAATAAAATATCAATTTTTTAAAAAAAATGTGATTGGGAAGAATGAGATTTGGTAAAAATGATGAATAAAACAAAAATCTGCATCAATTATTATTGGGAATAAACAAGGATATACAATTTGCACTGTGTAAGTACTGGTATGTACACTATATTATAGTATCAGTCGGCCAGTAAACTCTCAGCACCCTGTGAATAATCAAAGTTTTTATTTACTTTAATTTTCTTTCAAGTTGGAAAAATCGGAAAATATGCACATGCAAAATATTATAAATACAATCATAGCAGTTTATAGCTGTTTCTTGATGTAGTAAATGAATGAACAAGAACTGAACATGGCGATCTTGTCAATTTTGTCTAGACTTTTTTTTGTTTACATCAGTAAGTGTTGGGACACTGAAAATACTTTATTTTTTAAATGCAAATAAATCTTGGGACACAAAGAAAAAAAATTTGTGTCCCAAGACTTAGTCATTATGGTACAGCCTAATTAGCATTGTGCAGTAATTAGCATTTATACAAAATGTCTAATTAGCACTGTGCTGTAACTAGCATGTATTCATAGTGTCTAATTAGCATGTATTCATAGTGTCTAATTAGCATGTATTCATAGTGTCTAATTAGCATGCATTTATAGTGTCTAATTAGCATGCATTCATAGTGTCTAATTAGCATGTATTCATAGTGTCTAATTAGCATGCATTCATAGTGTCTAATTAGCATGTATTCATAGTGTCTAATTAGCATGTATTCATAGTGTCTAATTAGCATGTATTCATAGTGTCTAATTAGCATGCATTCACAGTGTCTAATTAGCATGTATTCATAGTGTCTAATTAGCATGCATCATTCAAGAGTTTTAATATTTATCTGAGCTTTAAACACATTATTCATTAAAGTAGATCACCACTGTGGTTAAATGTTAAGTTACAGATAATTATATAAAATAAAGAGCAATTTTGTCATTACTGTCTATGCAGTATTTTTGTTATTTCATTTGAATGAAGAATTGATTTAAATAAATATTAAATCTAACTGTTGCACAGCATTTCATTAATTATTTGGTCAATAATATAATTCTTTAAAATACTTCATACTCTTCTTACTTTCTTTCTATCACTACTGATCTCAACACACATATCGAATTGAATAGACAAGAGAGTTATTGGATACTGTATATATACATGTGCAATGCATTAATATAAACTGAGTTATAATTCTTTTGTTTTGAAAAAAATGGTTCAACTAAAACAACTGCATGTAAAAGATAATATTTTATTACAGTAATAAAGTTGAATTATCAGACAGCTCGGTTTTGCTGACCACTAGGAACGTATCAGTAAGAAAACAGTGGTTAATGGGGTGGCTTTCTGCACCAAACATGACTCAATTTTCATTGTGTCCTATTCTAGACATTTGGAGTAAGCATTACATCCTGGAAAATTGGTACCACATGCAATATGGTAAAACCAGAGTATTTGCAATCAGTACCACATGCAATAGTAAAACCACAGTATAAACAATCAGTACCACATGCAATAGTAAAACCACAGTATAAGCAATCAGTACCATATGGAATATGGTAAAACCACAGTATAAGCAAGCAGTACCACATGCTTTTGTAAAAATGCAGTATAAGCAATCAGTACCATATGCAATATGGTAAAACCAAAGTATAAGCAAGCAGTACCATATGCAATATGGTAAAACCACAATATAAGCAATCAGCACCACATACAATATGGTAAAACCACAGTATAAGCAATCAGTACCACATGCAATAGTAAAACCACAGTATAAGCAATCAGTACCACATGCAATATGGTAAAACCACAGTATAAGCAATCAGTACCACATGCAATATGGTAAAACCACAGAATAAGCAAATCAAATACTTTACCAAAATCTTCATGTGAATTTTCTATATCTGACAGTTCAAGCTCAAAGGGGTGAGAAAATGATCATGTTGGAGAATGAAATGCCTTGTTATGATTCAATCAACACATGAATTGAATCTAGTGAGTGGTTTGGGAAACATAGGTACATGAAGAAACTTGAACTATAACTGTTGAAGAAATATATCCAAGACTGAACTTGACACCAAGTTCCATGGAGCAAGAGATCGTGTCAAAAAACAAATTGTTCTAACCTCTGTTTCATCATCTCAAATATTAACAGAATCAATATTTTTTTAAAAATTGTAAGCAAATGAAAAACTTTGTCCAAAATGTTAACATAAACCTGTTAAGGGCACTGCTGTCAGAAAAACAGCTTCCATGCTTCTCATCTGATACATAATTGTGCCCAAACGTCCTTAGCCCATTATCCTCATGTTGAGAGCAGATTGGAAGTATTTAAGTTATTGTTGCAAAATATCTGGTTAGCTAATTGACCCACAAGCCCCCTTTGCAACAGCAATTTGTCTCAACTCTGGGTACAAACCTTTATTTCTGTAATGATTACTGATGTTTTTAATCAAAGTGATTTCAATTCCATTACTTTGTTACACTTGCCAACAAGAGTCTAAACTGAGCCTTCTATTAAGGTCACACATAAGCTTAGACATGTTCATGTCTGACACAAGCAAACTGATAAATTAATAATATGGAAGATTGAGGTCTGAATAAGGAGTACACTGTCTTTTTAGGTATAAGATGATGGACAATACATTTTACCTTAAAACAGAAAAAAAAAAATCATCAATAAAGGTCACCTTTTCTTCTGAAAAGACCCTGAACTTCTGACTGGATGATAACAGTCTAGCATCAATTTAAATTCGAAGATTCACTGTCCTGTACTGGTTTAACATTAATCCTTTGGAATCTAATTATTTCAATACTGAATTCGTTTTCCTGACTGGCCAAAATATGACCCCAATATTAATGCTGCCTTCCTTTTTGAGTCAGTTAAACTAGTTGATAGGTAAAGATACGAATATGGACTAACTTACCTTTTGTATAGTCTCCAGAACACAGGTTTCCGCTTGAGCTCATCTCTGCTATCAGGAGGCAGCCTCTTTCTTTTGGCAAGCCAATCTAATTACAACAAGAGTTTTATAAATGGCACATGTGACTGTATCTCTATCATTAATCTTGACCTCTGAGTAGTGACTTGACTACTGTATGATAAGGTGTGGACATGGGTAAAGTTTCATGAAAACATATGTAGGAGTTAAAAGCTGGCTTATGATCTCTTGTTGTGACTTTGACCTTAAGACCACAGGACCATGAATATGATAGACAAAGTAGGTGGCATGGCCATAGTGATTAGACCAGCTTGTCATGATACTGGTTCAAGTTTCATAAAACAAAATATCTAAAGAGGTTTAAAAGTTATTCTCCAGACAATGACACATGTCAGTTACAATTTCCTTTCCTGCAACCTTCACTTTGAGTAAAGGGTCCTGTCTATGGTATGATACACATTATTTATACATGATATATTATTGGTTGGTTTTATTATAATGTCTTAAGTGGTTGCCATGACCTTGACACCAAGGCCAGGAGAGAGTGGCTATGGGGAGTGACACACTGTCTATTAACAAGATAAACTTGGGCAGAGTTTCATTACAATAACACAAACTGGTTCAAAAGTTCAAATCATGGAAATACATTTTTCCCTTGAGGTGGGAAGTGTGTCGTCTAGTCATGATATATATCTGGGAAAAGTTTCATCAAAATCCAACTCTTAGAAAGGTATAATCTGAACAAGCAAATGTTAACAGATAAATGGATGGATAATACCGTAACATAATAGGCCCAACTTCAGATGGGCATATAAAATTGTTTTAAAATTCTGGATGATATCACAGTACAATTTACATTACATAATTGCAATCAATATGAATATTTCATGGAATAGGAAATTTCATTAGTCAAAATGTCAGTATGTGACCATGATTAGTTAATATTTCTGAATAAACAGTTCAATAAACTACTTTTTTGCACCAAAGATAAATTAGTATCACCAGGCAACTGGAATCAACATTAAGAAAAACATGTAGTTGGAGATTCTAACATGTTAATTCATTTTTTTGGTAACATATTCTAAATGTAAATAAACAAAGAATCCAAGCATGCTAGCTCCCTTCAATAAGAAATAATATCAAGCCTGAATCAGGAGAATGGACAGATTGAATTATGTTGAATAAGTACACCAGGGAAGTTTAGCAAAATCAAGTGCACTAAGTGCAGATGCTTAAATCTTTCAAATTTACCACACCAACCAAGAGATAATTCTTTCCTGAAAATCTGTACACATTATTCATGTGCATGTGTGGAGAGAGTAAGAGTGACGGGGGGTTGGGTGGAGTTCACTGGGTAAAGAAATAAAAAAAATCCATGTGTAACCTATCTTGTGCTGAGAAATTGCATTAAACCCAAACAACAACATCGTGCTGATAACAATACAAGACTGAACTTCATTCCGTGTTCTGGAAATATTTCCTAATGCAGTAAAAGACAAAAGAAAAGAGTTTTCAAGAAGATGCAACCAATAACTGTCAACACCTACAGGCCTCTTCTTTTTAACTGATCAACAACCAATCCAACAAGTGGTGGTAAGGCTGATATTTGACTTTCAGGGGCCGTACATTTAGTATGCATGTACTGAAGGAGGGGGATTGAAGTTTGCATAATGGGGGAAGAGGGAGTAAGACCAAGTGGTACTTACACACTAATAACACAAACAATATTATGGCTACAACAAGTAAAACCTATCTGCATTTGCCAATAACAAACCACATAGAGTATTCAAACACCTTTCTGTTTGTTTGTACTCCCCTATTGATTTTAAAAATGAAAAGCATCAAGGATATATAGAATGCATACAGTGTGTAATTTAATTCATCAATTTATAATTTGTTGCCAGGGTTCCAATAATACTGACAACTTGTTGGCATTTAAAAGCACAAGTAGCCAACACAAACTTAATGTTGAACAAAGCAATAACCAGAAGGAAAAAAATCATACAGAGTGACAAAATTATCTCAGATTACTCCTTTGACCAGTTCAGAGACAGGGTCCAGTGTCTGAATGGGTCATAGGAGTAATCCAAGATAATTCTGTAACTTAATGATTTTTTTCCCTTCAGGCTACTGCTTTTTTTTTTAACCTTAAGCTTGCATCAGCTACCT
Organism: Sinohyriopsis cumingii; assembly: GCA_028554795.2. NCBI lineage: Eukaryota > Metazoa > Mollusca > Bivalvia > Unionida > Unionidae > Sinohyriopsis > Sinohyriopsis cumingii. The sequence continues at coordinate 40,410,513 of CM068836.1, forward strand.
GTGTTTTAAAGCAAATGGACGCTCTTGATATAAATAAGCATAATGACTGCTCACTGTCCTTTTCTGGTTTTCATAACAGTCCATTGCAGTCAAAACTGTTGTCTGAATCCAATATTTGTAATGAAAACCTAGTGTGAATGTTCTAAAAAAAATTTGAATAAATATAAAGGGGAACTTTTTTGTACACTAATGCCAAAATTTATAGAATAAACAGTAACACAGGAAAGACTGAAAACAACAAGCTTTTAAAAATTTAACGAATACAAAAATTTATATCCCTGGAAAAATTCTGTGACAATGAAAAAAACCCATGAACTTACGGTTTTATAGAATCAAATCCAAAAAGGATCCAAAAATAGAGAATAAAATTTTAGTAGTCCTAATAACAAAATGTTCTAATGATTTCATGTTCAAATCTTGATGAAGAATCCAAGATGGAAGACGATGACGTATGCTATAATCTGTAGTGTTGAAGTCTACAGTTCCTTGTAGAAATAAAAAAATGACACTACTCCAGTGTTGGAAATTTCAATTAAATTTGTAAGCAATGTCTTTCCAAAATTTCTGTGTGAGCACTCCTCAAAATATTTCCAGAGAGAAAAGAATTAATCCTTTTGAAACCCAACTGATCTGAAGAAAATTATAACTCAAAATCTGGCTACAACAAAATAACTTTTCAGTGTAAAAAGCCCAAAACTGAGAAATCTCTCTCTCTACTCATCTCTATTAAAACTAACAGATGCGCAGTAATGGAAAAACTGGAATTGCAAAACGCAGGGCCACGTGACCGTGTTTACCTTAAAAAAATCACGTACACAGAATAGGGCCTTGATACTAATGATTTTACTCTGAGAATAAAAGTTTTAAAAAATTGTTTACATCTTATATCATGACCTAGACAACAACCAATCATTTTAAAATAAAAATAGAACTTATTTATGTGGTTGCTACTAATTTTTAATCAAGGTCAGGATCTAGGTCAACACCTGGTGTTTACGAAAGAATGATTCAGGTCAATTGATTTTCTGGAAAAATATCATCTCCAGTGAATAAATTTACATTATAATAGCATATAATAGAATAAAAAATTTAAAGCTGACAAACAATTAAATTAAAATAAATATGAATTAAATCAGATATACGTAACACAATGTTCATGAAATCAAAACAGCCATAAAACCTAGCATTTTACTATGAGATGCACATCAGAAGTAAGGTCAAGCTGTGTAATCTCAAAATGCACGTCAACTCTTTAATGCCAAAATAAAGATAACTGTAGGTTCTTTAAATCAACCTTAGTATATACATATTTCTCTTTTCATAACATTGACTGCCAGTGGAGAAAATCAAGGGGATACTTTTTCTTTCAATTTTTAATCCTTTGCAAAAAACTGAAAGTGAGGAACAGAACATAATCATTTACCTAATTTTGAGTTGCTTACCTCAGTCTAAAATTGACATGAAAGGCCAGTGGATCTATACTTCTTTACTAATTTTAGTATATTACTATAATTAGCAATTCAAACTATATTTGGCAAAAGAGAATGGACGCTACCACTGGCATGGAGGGACTGACAACCCTCAAAGCCAAAAAAATCAAAAGAATCAAGTACAAGGTTGGTCAAAAATAAAGCTAGGTTACTTCTCCTAGTTAATATAGTCAATGATGTATTTGCTATTGCAGTAACAGGACTAATAATTATACTACTGAACTGAGAAACAGGTGTGATCTGTGATCATAATTGCTGTAGGTCTGGATGCAATAATATATTACTTTTATCTTTATATTCCATATCATGCATATGATTTTTAAAATTTTTATTAGGGATTTATAAACCATATAAATTTTATCATAAAGAATAGAACTTCAAAATAATGATGACAATTTTACCAAAGTGCTGATAAATTTAGCTATATATATATATATATATATATATATGTCTCAATTATATGTAAAGGTATCAAAACAAAATAATTAAAAGAAAATCCCCTGTCTATTTTAAGAGACCATCTGTCTTCAAATATCACATCTGCAAACTTCCAACTGACAGTCTCTTAACAGGTTGGACTGTACAATAATGTTGTTGTTCTTCTGGTTGTTTGAGCTCCTCTGTCACTATTTTTTCTGATACTGCATACAAATGAGTACAACAAAAGTACCATGAATGACAATTATATGCCTGATCTGTGTTTAATGGTATTCAGCATATTTGCATTAGTTGTTTGACTCTGGAAATCATTAATCGCTGAGGCTCAACAGCCCAACCTTTGGCCAAGGTGAATTGTCCCAAACCAAATTTAATGTATATAAACCTTTATATTTTTTATCGACTTGCAATGACTTTGAACTCCAAACTTCAGTCCCTAGAGTCTATAATCTTTATTACAATAAGCGCAAGCCATCTACAAAGACTGGTAAATGAGCTTACTCAAGGACAAATGTCCTTCTTCAAAACTCATTTTTCTTTGAGCTTTAATAACCATGACCTTTAATCTATTTACTCCACAGAGAAAAAAGATTCTTTCAGTCACAATGACCTTGACCTTTGGACCCCCAAATCAACAGGTTTTTCTTTTTTTACTCAGTCATCCACAAACTATGGTGAAGGCACATGATTAGTAAATGAAATATGTGTGCAGAAACCATTTTTCTTCTTTCAGTCAGTGACCTTCACCTTTTGCCTTCTGACCCCAAAGGTGAAAGGCTTCTTCCATTCCCAAAGTGCAAGCAATCAACAAAATTTTATCCAAGACTGGGGGTAAGAATTAATGTTCTTGTGGAGAAAGCATTTCTCTGTTAGCCAGTGAGCTTGACCTTTGACATTTTCAAACCCCTAATCAACAGATTTCATCCCAATCCCAGGCACAAGCCATCCACAAAGTTTGGTCCAGGTATATGATGCAGAAAAATTGATACTATGCATAAACCATGTTTCTGTCTTCAGCCAATGACTTTGGCCTCTGACCCCAAAATTGATAGGTTTCTTATTTGCTCCTAATGCAAGCCATCAATAAGTTTGGTAACTGCAAATACTGGAGAGGCCAAGTTATTTTTGGGAAATCATTTCCTCTTCTTTAGTCACAGTGACCTTGACTTATGACCTTAAAACCCTGAAATCAATAAGGTTCATCCTTACCCCAAGTTATAGATATCCACAAAGTTTGGTAAGTGAAGATGGCAGAGAACTAGTATTTTGTGGAATCCATTTTCCTCTTTCAGTCAGTAACTCTGAACTTCAACCTTTTCACACCCAACATCAACAGGGTTCTTCCCTAACCCAAATGCAAATAAATCCACAAGGTTTGGTAGCTGTAGATGGATGAAAACTGAAGTTATTGTACAGAAACAAAAACTGGTTACATACTGCTGGCTGGATGCAGATCGTCAAATAAACAACATAACATAATTAGCTCTAATTTATTCTGCCTTATGACAGGCCTGTAACAGTTGATCTCTGACGTGAGACTCCATTTTCAGAAAAGCATTTGAAGTCCTTGAACATTTATGAAACTTATGTGCAACAAATAATTTTATCCAAACTGTGAAACTTATTTGTGGTTGCAGGTTCTGGCAGAGTACAGTTGTTAGATATCTACTCCAAGTCTCCCCACCACAATAACGTTGTTTCTGTTGATGATGTATTATTAACCGCTTGACTCAGAATGATCTCAGAACCTGGTAATGCGCATCTCCATTGTGCTATCTTATTTACAGTGTGCTATCTTATTTACACTCCACAATACTCACCATGTTATTATTATTGTTGAAGTTTTACCTGTTTAAGCCCCTGAATGACCCCTGATCCTGGTAGAGCATGGGCATTAGTGATGTTCGCCCAGTCAGCTATCCTGTACATACCGCCACTATACTGCTGCATGACCGTGTGCCCTATGTCTGCAAATTTCCTGCAAACGAATGAATGTCTAGTATGGGGACATCCATTTAGTATGTATGCAAAAATCCGGCTAAGCTTGACCCCTCCTCCCCTGTACACATGCATACTTTAAAAAACCCCAACCAATTCTACAGAATAGTCTATATCTAATCCACACAGAAACGATCAAGGATTAATAATATTAATGTGTTTAATAAACCAAACAGTCCACTGATGCTGAATGTCTGGCTGTATCAAAGAAATAAGCTACGTAACTTTAAAAAGTTTGTCTAGTGTCCGCTAAAATTCAAACGCCAACTGAACCCAGTCAAACAGGTTATGTATTAGACAAATTATTATCGAGGCTTCAACCCCCCAATTTCCTATGCATATGTACATTATCAGTAGACCCCCCCCCATACGCAAGCATATGCATTTGGGTTTTAAAAAACTCCCCCTCCATGTGTACATACTAAATGGATGGCCCCCATACTCTCAAGATTCATGAATATCCAATATACTCTCAAAATTCATGAATATCTAGTATATTCTCAAGATTTGTGAATATCCTGTATACTACACTCTCAAGATTTGTGAATATCCTGTATACTATACTCTCAAGATTTGTGAATATCCTGTATACTATACTCTCAAGATTTGTGAATATCCAGTATATTCTCAAGATTCATGAATATCCAGTATACTCTAAAGATTCATTAATATTCAGTACACTCTCATGATTCATTAATATCCAGTACACTCTCAAGATCATGAATATCCAGTATACTCTCAAGATTCAAGAATATCCAGTATATTCTAAAGATTCATTAATATCCAGTACACTCTCATGATTCATTAATATCAAGTATACTCTAAAGATTTGCGAATATCCAGTATACTCTCAAGATTCATGAATATCCAATATACTCCTAAGATTCATAAATATCCAGTATACTCTAAAAATTCATTAATATCCAGTACACTCACAATTCATGAATATCCAGTACTCTCAAGATTCATGAATATCCAGTATACTCTAAAGATTCATCAATATCAAGTACACTCTCAAGATTCATTAATATCAGTATACTCTCAAGATTCATGAATATCCAGTATACTCTAAAGATTAATTAATATCCAGTACACTCTCATGATTCATTAATATCAAGCATACTCTCAAGATTCGTGAATATCCTGTATACTATACTCTCAAGATTTGTGAATATCCAGTATACTCCTAAGATTCATGAATATCCAGTATATGCTCAAGATTCATGAATATCAAGTATACTCTCAAGATTCATAAATATCAAGAATACTCTCAAGAATCATGAATATACAGTATACTCTCAAGATTCATGAATATCCAGTATACTCTCAAGATTCATGAATATCCAGTACTCTCAAGATTCATTAATATCCAGTATACTCTCAAGATTCATGAATATCCAGTATACTCTCAAGATTCATGAATATCCAGTACTCTCAAGATTCATTAATATCCAGTATACTCTCAAGATTCATGAATATCCAGTATTCTCAAGATTCATTAATATCCAGTACACTCTCAAGATCCATGAGTATCCAGTACTCTCAAGATTCATTAATATCCAGTATACTCTCAAGATTCATGAATATCCAGTACTCTCAAGATTCATATGATCAAAATATTTAAATATTTTATAGTGATAAACTCTATAACCTTGTGAAAGTACAATGAAATAGATTTGATTTTTAAAAAACATATACCCCTACTCTATCCAAAAATGTCGAAACTGGTGAGAGTCAAAACCATGACAAAATGAAAATATAACATGCCATCTAAATATGCATACAAAAATTCTTAATTATAATATTCATGTCATGTGCTTGTTGTGCAATCATGCTAACAAGGTTCTCAACCAAAAAGTACAAGGTCCTCAGCAAAGAAGTACAAAACTTCTGAAATTCATACAATGTAAACAATTGCTTTAGTGGTCAAAAAAGCCCATCATCCTATACCTACCAACATGTCTGTCAAATTTAATTGGACCATGACAAATATTTAAGGATGGTCTTAAAATTTAATCAGATCATCTACATATGAATAAAAATATGCATACTAAATCTCACTTGATTACACCAACTTAGTGTAATCTTACTCACAAACATCTCAGAATGGATGGAATGGCATACAGAAATGTATATGGTCATGACCAAACTACAATGCAGCAGCCTGTGGGGGTATAAATATCTCAAGGTAACCCAGTGACTGCCACTTATATCAGCTTACAAGTAAACTGCACAGACCCAGATCTGCCATCACACAATGCACTGGAAGATCTGGGTTGATGCAATTTGTGGGAGTTAATCAGTAGAACAAACAGCATAGACCTGGAACTGCTAGCATATTATATATGATCATGTCTATGCTGTTTGCAATTGGACTCAATGCATATGCAAGGAAATACAGTATCTATTTGCAGCTGAATACAGAAAAATCATGCAACTGTGATGACTCAAACCCAGTTGACCCCAACATGTCAGTTTGCTGAAACTAGCATGAAAGTCCCTGCAGTGAATGACTTGAAAACCTCTTGCTCTAATTTTTTAACTTCATTACAAAATATTTCTGTTTAAAAGTCACTATTAACACAATCATGATAATCAGGAAATAAAGTGTTATGTAACAGCTATAGTGATTCTTCATTAACCCTCTGAGTTCTTGGGGATACAGGATAGAGCCAATACACTCTCCTGCATGCCATAGGAGGCAACTAATGGAGGTGACTCAGTGATTAGCATGCAGGACTTGTAACCAAAATGGTATGGGTTTGAAACCCATCACATCAGTCTGGGTTTGCCATCATGGTGTGTCCTTGGACAAGGCATTTCGCTCAGTTTGCCTCAGTATTAAAGGAGACTAGAAATCAAAATTTTCCTTTTACATATGTAATTATCTACAGATTTTAATTCGACTGCAATGTTTATAAATTAAATATCGTAAGCGGGTAGTGATTATATTGCGTGGAAGATAACACGATTCCGTAAATTGCCGAGTTTTTCCGAGTTTTGATGAGACGACAGATCACGTGGTACCGTGACGCTATACTAGCCAGTCCTCGAATACAAACATAAACATTGGCGAGCAAGGCAGAGAGGAGACCACATTTGGGTTGCACATTCAAAAGTTGAATCTGCAGTTGATATAATAGTTTATGTACTGTACTGGTAAGTGCTAAAAGAAATTTGTTAGGCACAGGTCCCGGGCTGGTGACTTAAATAAACTAAAAGTCCTGAATGAAATCCCACAAGCCGGGACAGTTCATACCTGTCAACTCTCAAGCCGGGAGAAAAACCTCCCGATTTTGAGGGTATTTCCTCATCTACCTCCCGATCTCGTAATATCTCTCAATTTTGCGCAGCGAAGTCCCGATTATTACATTATGTCTGTCAATTTTCATTTGTCAGAAGAAAAAAACCCAACCCCAAACCATTTATAAATATAACGTATGCAATCCACAGTCTAAACTGCCAGACTGCAGACATATTAGCGATATGACTGAAAAATTGTTAAAGCGACGTTAAAAATTCAAATCACACGCACACACGTCTAAATCCGGCACTGGACGAAAGAATTAATATACAACACTTTTTTTCGTCTTTTTTTCTTCTTCAGATAATAGAACGTGAAGATTAAACATTATTCAAGTAAATTTCAGATATTTTTAAACAACTACAACAGTACTAACGTAAAAAAAAATATAAATGAATAAAATTGTCACCAATTAGCTTAAATGAATGATCACTTTGAAATTTTCTCTGCAAAGAAAATCGCATCTCCATTTCCGCCAAAGAAACTCGGCCAGTTAACACCTGACATTCCTCTACCGTATATGAAAAGTTTAATTACCATGATTAAATTACAAGGAATAAAACAAAATATACCATGCAGTATATGTGGCTCTAAAGAACTAATTCTGAATAAATATTTTATTCAGCAAACAGTGTTACATGCATTAAGACTTAAACCTAAGGAAATAAGGTGGGGCATAAAACTTGAGAAAAACAGTTGCTACATGTACGGTAACTTGTGACTGCAGATTTGAACTGTTAAAATGAAGTCCATGACATCGTAAGTAACAACAAAATAGGCATCGTTTATTTGGTAATCAATTGCTGGTGCTTACACATACACACACTGTCGAACATGGTTTCTTTGAATTATGTCCGAAGGGCAGTCCTTTTCACAAGATCAATGCAAGGATAAGGATTATGTTCATTAGTCACACCGGCTTTATTGTTTGCATCCTTAAATCAAAACTTTAGCTATTTTGCAATTTAACCAGAACTGACCAGAATATGCAAAAGGGGCTTGTCGTGGGGGAATAATAAGGCGTATCACGGGGAGAAAAGGCACGTCAAATGGGCGGTCGCACATTGGGGCAAGGGGGGGGGGAGTCAATAGTCCCCCCCCCCGTTCTATTGTCAGACAGTTAATGTGAAACTTTGACCTCTTTATATAGTCTTATATCAGTTCCAGTTATTACAGATTACCGTTTATGCATACTACATGTATACAATGCATTTTTTTAATTAAATTTTTAATTTTTATAAGATTACTGAAAATTGTGTTTTCTCGAAACACGACAGGTTTAGAATCTTATTTTTAGCAAAGCTTCCATTTGATTAAAATCAAATCTAAATTTCACCTAGGACAGTGGTGATTTGATTTAGATTGTGCCGTGTTAAGGCATGTATGTCAACATCTTGAAAATACATTTACTCATTTCACCAGCGCGATCAAAAGTTTTCTCAGGCAAACAATTTTTGTTTCGACAAGCCTGACGGGCACCTCACTTTGAATACAGGATGGGCCGGAACTAAAACCAGAAGGGGCCCAGGGTGTCGGGCTATCAGATTTGTTTTTAGCACTGCTGGTGTAGATAAAAGATATGTGGATTGATTGTTGCATTTCGTGGTCACTTACTCGTCCTTCTGCCTATTTTCGTAACTCACACGTTTAACACTTTTCCCAGGATTTAAAATGCCCAAAGGTATTTCTGGAACAGCGCCAACTTTTAGTCTAGGCCTAGCATTTGCGTATCTTTGAGCTGCCATTTTTTCATGATCCCTCTCGTAACATTCCTTTGAGAAATGTAACGAGCACATAGTGCTGTATGGTGTTGCTTTGAAATTAACTCGTTTGTAATAATGTACCCATTCTTTCATTATGCCTTTATCTTTCGGAAAAGAAATTTTTTTTATGTCCACAGGCTTTTCTTAATGTTCTATTACACCCGTAAGTAACGCAAAACGGTATTGTCTTTTACTCTGGCAACACCCACTTGGGCTGCTGGAGTCGCTACTATGACGTCACATCCCGAAAGTAACCGAATAGGCGCGGAAATTTTGCATACGAGGTCACGGAAATTCAGCTCCTAGAAGATAGGCCAATATTTAAATATTGGCATTACGGTCGCAGATGATACTTCAGAATAAGGTTTTCTGCTATAGTACTTTTATTATTATTCTATATTTCCATTGGTTTCTGGTCTCCTTTAAATAACTAGCTGTATTGCTATGCTGAAAAACATCCCAAAACAATCCAACCTAATTTTTATTTTAAAAAATTTATTCAGTATTAAGAGTTATGATACATGTAACTTTCCAAAACTGGAATACTAAAACTTAACACTCCTGCCACCACAATCACTACTTGAAATTTTATATGCATGTTTTATTACTGGCTATTACAAGATTAGAAAACATTACTTGAGGAATTGTTGCACTGATTTCATTTTCAACAATAGTTTCAAGTATTACCAACGGTGGAACAAAATCCAATGGAGATAACTACTAGAAGGTCCTTGACTAATAAAATTCACCCAAAAAGGCCAGTGAATCTATATTCAGTAACACCATACAGTTTGTTACTATTATTAGTCTGTATTAATACAAACTATATTTGGTAAACAAAACAATGGAAACTATGCCATAAGCAGGGCAGGATTGAAATCCACTAAAGCCAAAAATACTGCATATCAAATAAAACTGGGCAACTTACCGGTCTTCAAATATAATAAAGTTGTGTTTCACAGCCAAATCTGTTAGCTTGCTTATAAAGTCCTGGCTGAAGTCTTCTATAATGTCTACATGTGTCTTTATCATACAAACATATGGTCCAACTTTGTCAACCATCTGTAAATAATCAGAAAATTAATTTCTCTTTTTGTAATTTGTGGACACATTTAACTGGCTAATCTGTTTTTGTAATTTGTGGACACATTTAATTGGTTAATCTGTTTTTGTGATTTGTGGATACATTTAATTGGTTAATCTGTTTTTGCATAATCATGCTAGCAATATTTACACTGAAAAATTGGAGATAATCCTCTCAAAATACTGTCATCTACACAGAATATTTCTTTTCTCCATATCAAGTACAATTTTGGCTAGACTATACCTAAATGGGTACCCCTCTGTCACATTTGATATTTTAACTATGCAAGTAGGAGTTTGGGGGAAGTAGCCCCTACAATTAACAACTGTCCCTTGAAGGGACTGATCCTCTACTCTCCAAAAAGAATCTCCAGGAATTCACGATAAGACCATTTCTTCTTTTTAACTGCTAAGTATTGAGTGGACAACATTTTTAAATAAGTTACTATGACAGCCATATTTGATGCAAGAGTTGCACAATTTTCATTCAAGATAAACCAGACACTATTAAATAACTTCTGGTGAAAATCCATGTTGATATGACCTTTCCATTCAGGAGAATTAGTGACAAGATTTTCAATCTGTTCATTGTGGCAGCCTTATCTGATATTAGATCAGCACCATTTTCATTCAGGACCAACTAGATTTTAGAAGTAGTGTTCAAGTGAAAACCCCAGGTCAATGTGACCTTCCAGTCAGAAGGAAAAGGAAAAACAAGATTTTCAAGATGGCTGCAATAGTGGCCCTACCGAACTTCAAATGGCAGCATTTTCATTTAGAACAAACTAGACATCATAATAAGTCATCTAGTGAAAATCCAATGCTGACATGACTTTCCATCTAGGCCCAGTAGTGACCAGATTTTCAAGATGGCTAGTGTGGCAGCTACATTGGGTATCAGATCACCACCAATTGGAAATAATAAGAAGTCATATAGTGAAAATCCCACACTGGTATGAGTTTCTGTTTAGGAGGAGTAGCAATTAACAAGATTTTTAAAACGGCTGCTCTTGTGGCCATATTGGATATCAGATCAACATCATTTTCATTAAAGACAATCTTGACATCATATCAAGTTTTTGTGAAAATCACCTACTAATATGACCATCCATTCAGGTGCAGTATGGGTAACAACATTTTCAAGATGGTCACCGTGGTGGCCATATTAAATGTCAATGCACCATTTTCATTTAGGACCAACTTGACATCATACGATGTTTTTGTGTGAAAACCACCTGCTGATATTACCATCCATTCAGGTGGAGTGTGGATAACAAGACTTTCAAGATGGTCAGTGTGGTGGCTAGACTTGACTTTAAGGTAGCACCATTTTCATTTAGGACCAACTTGACATCATAAAATGTCTTCCATTGAAAAAAATGTCAATATGAATTTCTATTCAGGAAGAGAAATGATATAAGGATTTGCAAGCTGGCAACCACACTGAACATCAGATCAGGCCCATTTCATTAAACACATTAACCCCTAGCGACGACTTTACGAGGCAGGAGGTAGCAGCCTACTGCCGAGCTCTGTAGCGTCATGGTCATGCACGATACACTAAAGTGGGTGGTATTATAGAAAGGTAGACAGATGTAGTTCTACAATGATACCAAATAATCTGGAATATCTAGTTGCACTACAAAATACAGAAAAACCTCATTTTTTTGGACCCGACTTTTTTTTACCCAAAATTTGCTAGTGGTCGGAATCCGATTTTTGTCCAGATTTTAGACTTTTCGGTCTCAGATCTAAGGCAAACCGGTATGAACTGCAAACAGACAGATGAGCCTTCGCAAAAAGTAGGATAAGATGGGCATTTGGAATAAAGAGTGGTCTCGATACAAAAATAATGGCTCCCTTTAGCAATAGCTTTCAAAATGTGTTTCCTACTCGATTTTCAGGCAAAAATGACAAAAAGCTACAGGGGTTAATGTGTTAAGGACCAACTAGATATGATCCTGTGTTGATATAACCATCCAATCATAAGGAGTAGCAACAAGATTTTCAGATGGATGCTGTCGAGGTCATTCTGAAGGTCCAAATGGAACAACTTTCATTCTGACCCAACTAAATATATAAAGTCTTCTTTTGCATGCTCACATGACCATCCATTCAAGAAAGTTAGCGAAAAGAAAACAAGATGGCTGCTGTTGCAGGCATGTCAGATGTATGAACAGCTCCATTTTCGTTCAGAACCACCTAAACATTGAAATGAATGTGTGTGCAAAGTTTAGTGGCAAGCAGTTTAGGAGAAGTAGCCACTTCTAACTTGTGCTAATAAATGGACAAACGACAATGGATGGTGATCAACAGATTGTCCCCAAGACTATTTTTGGTCTATGAACAGTACAGCTAAACATTTATAAAAAATTTTTTTATTTATTACAACATGAAATTGTCCAAAACTAAACATGCATACAAGTTACAGTCCATGCCGGCTAAACTGTCATCATCCACAACTTTTTATGCAAAACTATATATCTGTGGTAGAAAGGTTTCATTATACATCTCAGGGTAGATAGGGTAGTCTATTCTGTGTAACACAATGAGTGTGGCGATGTGGGTGGGTCAAATATCTCTGCTGTAAGTTTTGTAATTACACTACTCCTGCCCTGGTAGATACTGATAGCTCCATAAACCAAAACAGCATAACCAGGACTAAGGTAACTATGCCTACATGGTTTACAGGTAACATTTCATGAAAATTTGATGAGAGGAGTAAAGTTATGATTATTTAAATCTGTACTTAAAATGAATAGTGAAAACATATAAACGTCTACCCTTGCTTCACAGGTGCTGTCTCATTAACTGAGTCCTTGCACTCTTGTCATGACAGTCCCATTGCTGGCAAGTAAAAAGGTGGAGTGAACAAAGACCTGCTAGCTGAAAGGGATTGGGGTGTGGGGTGGAGGTGTGGGATGGGTGAGACCCTTCATAAGCACTTTTTTACAAGTTCTCTTTAATATAATGTAAAATGCAGTAAATCACATGAAGGTAACATTTCATATTTCATTAAGTTCTTGCAATTTTGGCCAATATTTAAAAAATGTAGCAATTTGTACGGGGAAAAATAGGAAAATTACACAAAATTTGAGGAAAATTACACAAAATTGGAACCTTCATCAGAGTTTCAGATAGCATGGGCACCCAAATGGAGACTAAAGATATGAGAATTTATTGATGTGGGATATTTTAAACATATTAAAATTCTCAATTAAATGATTTATGATTTAAATTTGATGTCGCAGATTTTTAAGTTAAAGCATACATTGTCATTCATCACAAGATGGCCTTGTATGATTATATCAAGATTCAGCCATAAATACAGCTTCACTTCCCAAGATTGAAACTCCAGAAAACCGAAATCCCCCTGAAGGTGAAGTAGTTTCTGGCCTTTTTAAAAGTATCACTACAAAATGGAGCCAATAAGATGTTACTGCATCCCAAAAATCGTTTAAATATTATTTCACCGATTTTTTTCCTGGAAACCTGCTGAGCAGTGAAGAATTCTACTTGTAATCAATACAATCCAGCATTAAAGCTTAAACAGAAACTACAATTTTTACTGAGTCGTGTGATTTAACTCATTCCAGAAAGGACAAGTGCACAAAAAAAAAGTAAGTATAGTAGTCCCCCTCTTGAATGCCCCCCCCTGAAAGGCGGCCACCTGTTCCTTACAGCCAGAATCCGTTGGCACCGACGAGTTTGTGTTCAAAAGTACCCCTCACGAAAGGCCACCCGGCTAATGCAACCAGCATGTTAGTGCAATAATATAAAATGTACCCCTCACAAGCGGCCGCATTATATTTTGATATGTATCCAGAACCAGTATTTTATTCATAACGTGTGTTAAGTAATCCAATTTCTGTTTCCCGATGTCAGGTTTTCATTAATGAAATAAGTGTTGACTAAAGTACATGTACCAATAAGGTTAATATTATATAATTTACACCTCACGAAAAGCCACATTTATTCCATAAAGCCAAGAAAGACTCAAATTTTAATCCACACAAAAGGGTAAGTACATGTAATCCAATTAGCATTACTGCTATCAGCAGGAAAATGGTTTGAGTCTTTATGGCTTCCCTTAGTAAGATGTTCGCTTTGATAATTAGTAGCTAATACTACTGACAATAATTGTCAAAATTACAAATTCTAACGGCCACAATGTCAAATCTGCGTGATGTTAAATGGTACATATCGAAGCCGTTTGGCTTCACTCACTTAGTGTAAAGAAATGTATAAAAACAATAGGGTACCAGACTGCGACTAACGAATCACGTGACAAGATCACTTCCTTTAAAAACACATGGCAATTTGTTTAGATGCATACAAAATTGTTTTATCAGTATTGTAGTTGGCAACATGAATAACTTACTGCAAAAAGATCAACATGTCATCGCGGAAAAGAAAAATTATCAGTTTAGAAGAGAAAGTGAAAGCAATTTAACTGACCGAGAGATTCGGAGGGGGTGGGGTCGAGGATCCTTGCAGAAAACTAATGTCGGAAAGACTCAGATAAACAATATCGTGAAAGATAAGGAAACAATTCTGTAGAAGTGGGAAGGTGAAATGGACAGAGAAAGGAAGATTGTTTGATCCAGGAGATGTTTGTATCCTGATTTGAATGACAAGAAAAAGTAACAATTTTGTCAGTTGAATTGGATATGACGACTTTATCGCAAGTAACGGATGGTTGCACAGATTTCAAGTGCGACACAATTTCAAGTGTTCTGTCCTTAGTGGAGAATCAGCTGATGTTAATAATGAAGTTGTCAAAGATTGGAACAAAAGACTAAATGATATATGCAAGTGATATGATCGCAAGGATATTTTTAATTGTGACGAGACTGGCGTTTTTTTAGACTGTTACCAACAGACAGTTTTAAAACTATACCAATGGCTATTCATAACATTCTTTTGAAAATGATGAAACAGTTTGTTTTTCATTTATTTCACAACATGCATGTGATATTTTAATGAAAATATTAAATGTTTTAAAATTAAATGTACTTGTGACTTTCTTCATATGTATTTACTATTCACATGTGTCATCTCCCTCTAGAAAGGCCACTTCCCTGCTGCAGTAGGGGTGGCCTTATAAGAGGAGGACTACCGTATATCCAAAATGTAACACCCTTTGTTGATTTTTATTTTTACATATTGTGTCCAAGTTAGTGTCATACAAGTGAGATTATCATGGTATGTCAGTACTTATAAATAATAAATATGGATTTCATTATTAAGTGTAGAAAATGAAGGAAATCAATTAGTATAGTGCTGACTTTAAAATAAAATGAACTCAGTAAACTAAAAACCTCTCAAAACCCAAATTTTAGTTTGGTCCCAAGGGGTTTTGGGTCATAAGAGGTTGCACAGTATGTAATAACTGTTTCACAGCTGATGGCTGATGGATGAAAATTGGTAATTCAATAACTGCATTTAAGAGGTATAAAAAATACACCAAGGAATGTTATGGTATAACTGACACTGATAACTTCTGCAGCCTTGGTCAAATCAACTGACACTGTTAGATTGGTTCTCTTCTCTTCCATCAAAGTAAAAAGTTTTCTGGTAACAGGATGGGAACAAAGTCTAGCCCGCTCTGAGTAACTGATTATCTGAAATGGCAAAAGAATTATGTATATTGAGTACAAAGCTTTAAGGAGGTCACATTTAAAGTTTTAAAAAAGGTCAGGTATATTAATATTTAAAAAGTAGAACTATGGTGTAAGTATTAACAAATTTAAAGTATATAAAATTGTATAAGTAGAACTTATCCCACCCCACCCCAACCTTCCTGAAGCCATATACATGGAATATCCATCTTCGTGTCTTGTTTATTTGAAGGCCAAGGTCTATGACAGAACTAAAATGTTGAGGGAATTTACTAAATAAAGAAGAAATCTATTGAAGATATAAAGATAGTGTTCAAAAATATTATGCATGGCTGTATTACATTCAGTTGATTTTTCAGTATGATCTTTGAGAAATCAGTGAGAATCCTATAATCACATGTCCTGGACCAGACACTACAACCTGCTTAGACTGGCCTTTATATACATGTAATTCATATGCAGGTATATATCATAAATTAAAGGGACGTTCTAAACTAAACAGTTATAAAAGCGCTGCTATAAAGAGGTGACCACTACATATCCTTGTTTAACAAGTGGCTGAAATACAGGCCAGTAACATGACTTGAGTAAGTGGCTGAAATACAGGCTGGTAACAAGAATTGACTCTAAGTGGCTGAAATACAGGCTGATAACAGTTACTAAAAGTAGTTAATGACATTCTCTCTGCTTTGGATAGTGGAAAGATTACAGTCCTCACCCTCCTTGATTTGTCCTCAACATTTGATACAATAGACCATGATATATTACTTCACCATCTCCAGCATGTATTTGGCATTCATGACAGAGCCTTACTGTGGTTCAAGTCCTACTTGGTCAACAGGACACAAATTGTGTCTGCAAATGGAATACACTCCAGCCCAGTTGATCTATGTTGTGATGTTCCACAGGGATCTGTTCTTGGACCTGTTCTCTTCATTCTATATGCTCCGCTGCTCGCAAGTGTCACAGATCATCATCCAGTGTCTCACCAATTGTACGCTGATGACACGCAAATATACAAATCTAGCCACCCAACTGATGTTGATGCTACCATCCAAGGTGTAGAGAGGTGCATTTCTGATGTGAAATCATGGATGACATGTAATAAGCTGCAGATGAATGATGATAAAACTGAGGCCATTCTGATCACAACATAAAGACTTTCTCATTCACATCCTTTACCTCAAACAATAACTATCAGCAACACCAACATTAAATTCACACAATCAGTACGAAACCTAGGTGTTACTCTGGACAGTATTCTCACACTGCACCAACATTCATGAACATATGCAAGGCTGCATATCTTGAGCTGAGACGCATCAGCTCCATTAAAAATATCTTTCAGTTGATGCCACTAAAACACTTGTGTTCATTAGTACTTTCAAGACTGGACTATTGTAACTCAATTCTGTCTGGTTCATCTCAATATCTACTCCAGAACTTCAAAACACAGCTGCTCAGATCATACTTAGAGTACCACGATCAGAGCACACCTCCCCGCTGCTCTGTACCCTACACTGGCTATCCATTCGATCCAGAATCAAACACAAAATTTGTTCTCTGTGCTACGTTTCATTGATGGACTCTAGTCCAACATACCTATCCGACTTCACCCATGCGTACACACCAGCATGATACTTAGGCTCCTCTTCCGACAATCGTATACTTATTATTTCCACTATGAAAACAAAGTCATATGGACAGCGTTCTTTTTGCATACCAGGGCCCAGCAACGTGGAATGAATTGCCCACTGAACTTAGTCACAAAGACACAGTGACACCATTCAATATTTCGACTCCAAGAACAAACTTAAAGACATAATGTTTCCTACCTTAATTATTCTCAGCATGTTTTTTTATGTTTTCTAATTTCATGGTGTTTGTTTTTGTAATCATATCATTATATTTTATCTTATAGGTGTTGTCTAATGTTGTAAAGCGCTAAGAGCTTCTAAAGATTAGGCGCTATACAAAGTCCTCATTATAATTATTATTATAACAAGAATTGAATAAGTGGTTGAAATACAGACTGGTAATATGACTTGTTTAAGTGGCTGAAATAAAGGCAGTTAAAAATACTAGACCATGTGGCCGAAATACAGGCTGGTAAAAAGACTTTACTAAGTGGCTGACAGTCTGGTAACAAGACTTGACTAAGTGGCTGAAATACAGGCTGATAACAAGTCTTAACTAAGTGGCTGAAATACAGGCAGTTAAAAAGACTAGATGAAGTGGCTGAAATATAGACTGGTAACAGGATTTGACTAAATGGCTGAAATATAGACTGGTAACAGGATTTGACTAAATGGCTGTACTACAGGCTGGCAACAAGTCTTGACTAAGTGGCTGAAATACATGCTGGTAACAAGACTTGACTAAGTGAAATACTGGCTGGTAACAAGACTTAAGTGGCTGAAATACAGGCTGGTAACAAGACTTGACTAATACATTAAAGATGATAATCACAATATATGTACTGCACCAATCTTTATCAAGTGATCAAAAAAATCAATGCCATCCCAATTTGCAACCTGCCTGTTAAAACAAATCTTGCTTTGAGGACTAGCATAATCAATGGAGCCAGAATAAAATAAATAGAAGGTCATCACAATTAAAGCAAACTTAACGTTAGATCTGCTCCATTTAAACACATCCAAAACTGGAAGAAACAACAGTTAAGATTCCAAATGAACTCTTCACAAGGAATTTAGGGGCCTGGAACATTCTGGGTACAGCTTTCCCTCATTAAAATGTACCTCATACAATATGGTACCACTACTGATGCCATCATCAGCATCATAACAACATGAAGCTTAGTGTTTTATTTTCATCTCCATTTAAAATCACTGTTACTTAACAAAATCTTTATCAGTCCTGCAATACTGCGATTTATTATATTACACTATTCTCAATATATCATGGTTCATTTTATATTATGCTATTCTCAAACTATCATGGTTCATATTATGCTATTGTCAACATATCACGGTTCATTTTATATTATGCTATTTTCAACATATCACGGTTCATTTTATATTATGCTATTTTCAACATATCATGGTTCATTTTATATTATGCTATTATCAACACATCATGGTTCATTTTATATTATGCTATTCTCAACATATCATGGTTAATTTTATATTACACTAATCTCAATATATCACAGTTTGGTACATAACTGTTGGTGGTTATGATCCCCAACTGTGCTATAATGAGGAAGAGTTTTACATACATCATGTCAACTAACCTTTCTAGGCTTCTTTTGTGGAGGTAGACCAAAACTTCCAGCACCATCAGAAGAAGATATCTCTTCAGCGTCAAAGCGATTCTCCTGGATAAATAAACGTAACCTCTCAACCATTTCTGCTTCCAGTTTATCATGTTTATGTAGAACGTCTACAACTTGCTGAAGGGTGAACACACTGAAATAACGATTACAAAAATGCCACATAAAATTCTAACTATATTTTTATACAATTCATTTAACATGTAACATATGTCTTTCTTTAGATCTTATTCTTCCCTCCTAATCTGTACCATAACAGAGGGAAAAGTGTAATTAACGTCTTTCAAGTTTCATTTTCCATCACACTCATTTAGCATATCCAGATTTCTGGTTTTGATACCCAGCCTAACAAGGGTTTATGGAACACTACTTCTTCCCTTTGTTTGCCTCATTCTACAACCTTTATGTTCATTACTATGGAATGAATTCCTTTATTCAAGCCAAGTAAGTGTAAATCTAACTGTATGGTGGAGTTCTGAATAGTTGTTAAGTCATGAGCCAAAAGATAGTTCTCAGATGGATATGGAAGAGACTGAGTCAATGCTGGACCATACATGATGAATATACCAATGTGGACTTAGTACCATTGCCTAATCGTTAGAAGCCATTAAGTGCTTTAAAATCTTAGATAACACATAAAAGCATTAGAACAAGATTACAAAAACAAACACCATGAAATTATAAAACAAAAACATGCTGACAATAATTAAAGAAGTAAACATTGTTAAGTCTTTATGCCTGTTGAAATAGGTGAGTTTTAAAAGCACTCTTAATGAGATCAGTGTCCTTGTGTCCAAGGTATATGGGCAATTTTTTCTATGAATCCAGTCCATGAAATGTAACATAGTGAACAGATTTCGTGTTTGATTCTGGATTGAATGGGTATCCAGTGAAGGTTGCTGAGCATTGGAGAAGTGTGATCATACTCTAATGTTAATCCAAGCAGCCGTGTTTTAAACTTTTTTGCGTTTCCATAGTACATACCAGACAGAAGTGAATTACAATAATCTAGTCTTGAAAGTACTAAGGAACACACAAGTGTTTTAGATGAATCAACCAAAAGAAAACTGCAAATGGAGCTGACGTGTGTTTCATCTCCACATATGTAGCCTTCTGTATGTTCATGTAATAAAAGCATACTGTTGCGAGTGACACCTAGATTTTGTACTGCTTGTGTAACGTTAATGTTGGCATTGCTGATACTTATTGTTTGAGGTAAAGGATATGAAGGAGAAAATCATCGTGAAAAACTGCACAAAAATATGAAGTAGCTGCCACAAGCCATGGCATCCATTTTTATAGGTTAAGTTAGAAGGTAGAGATCTCAATGGTTTGCAGGTTATCACCGAGAGAATGGGAAAGGCCACTCAGGAACCACTGTTGACCACATAAATTAATTTCCTCTTGTCATACCCAGTAAGTGTGTGTGCATTCATATATTTATATATATGCACACACATGTGCACACACTTGACAGTTAGAATTATGAACAATTAACGAGTTATAACCTAACTGGTGCCAGTCCGGATGAACTAGGAAGAGACCACGGTCCAGTACTGGTTGCATAAATGAGCTGGCCTTTACAACAAATGCAAAGAAAATGTACATTTGGTTACAAGGTGGGAATCTAAGAAGTTTCAGACTTATGACCTATTGGATGGGCCCCTGAAAGTGTAAGGCATAACCTAGGAGCAATACTTGTCTCAAAACAAAAGTTAAGTGCCAACTGTGACTTGTAAAAGTGTTTGTTGCACTGTTACAATTAGCTTAAAGTAGATCTGATCTCTATTATACTTATTACATTTTGTGTGCCACTAATCTAGCAATGGGGGATAAGATAAAAAAAAGTTAAAAGGCATGCCAATCCTACCTGCATAAGAGGTATTGGTCATGGTCTTTTGTCAACTCATTTCAGTTGATCAATCAAACACTACTTTAAATATCATTATGTACGCAACATCTTCAAAGAATCTAACATCTTCAGTGCTTTACTCAGATCTTTTCGAACGTGAACAATAACAAGGGAACCAAAATGACAAGCATACTTGGTGCATGAAAAACATAACAGGGTTCATTATGCAGAATGATATCCAAAGTCTGTAGAGAGGTTTCCTCGAGGATAACCTGAAATTTTTTAATTACAAGCGAAGAAATCACAGCATTAATATTTTACTCCCAAAAAAAAAGCTGAGTGTCACCAATGTTTTCTGAAAATAAATGTCCAACTATCTGAAGCAACAAAAAGATTAGTTTTGTTTTGAATCAAGGATAACCCTAGAATGTATCCACATGTATATGCAAAAAATAGTGACATAATACACAATGCTTCCATTGTTACACATGAGATGTGCACTGAAACCTCCTGGATTATCATTTTCAACCATCTTTCAAAAAGTTGTTATCTTGAAAATAATGGTAATTTATGCAGAAAAGTAAACAACTTCATCTGAAAATGGCTATTTATTGACAATTTTTTCCAATACTATTATAAAACATGTATTCAACCATTTAAGACACCACCCCATGTAACAGTCAATCCCTTAATTTTTCAGCTGTACCTTAGTAACTCATGCCCTCATTCATGCTGCACTGTTTTTGGACCCCAATTTTTTCAAGTTATCAAAGGAGAGGTTTATGATTTTAAAAAGAACTTTAACATCTAATCTCAACATTGTGGACAAAGCTTATGCCAAATGAAAAGTGATTCCTAAGCTCACTATTCTGAAATTGTAGTCAGCATAATTATCTGCTTGACAAAAATTTTGAGCAACATAATCTCAACTGACTCTTTCTGACTTACTGATGAAGAGTTATTCCCTGATCCCTCAGCCTCCTGTGACCTCCTTGTCCTCTGTCAAGTAGAACTACTGCATGTGTCACCACCAAACCCTCCTTCTTCAATTCCTGCAAGAGAATTCTATATATATGTAATATACTTATTTATGTAGTTATAAGTTATAACAGCATGTTATAACACAAAGTGGGAGGCAATTTTGTTTAAACAGGCAAAACTGATGCATCAATACATCACTGGCAAATAACCATCAGCTTAAAATTCCAGACTCCACCATGAATTTTATCATAACCAAGTACACTGTGTTTTAAAGCTATTTTGGGACAAACATCAAAACAGGACTACTGTGCTTGTAAAACACAGATCTCTATGCAGATCTTCATCTTAAAATTTGAGCTTCTTGGATAGGTCCCTGAGTTACTCTCAGTCCTTACCGGACCACCCCAGAGGCAAATGTCATCTGGGTATGTACATTTGTCTTGTAGAAATGTACATGGTTATAGGGCAGGAATTTCAGTAGTTTTCAAGCCATGACCCTGAGGAGTAAGGCTAGACCCCCTACAGTCAGTTCCAGTTGCATGCATGTACGTATATATATATATATATATATATATATATATATATATATATATATATATATATATATATAATGTATCTATATCTATGGTATGACCCAGGTCACTAATCACATTTGAGAATTAACAGACATGTGAGACATACAAATCATGAGTTATATATGAAATTTATCTCAAATTCCCACCACCCAGCAGTACCAAAATTGAGATGATCAAAATTCCTAAACTATTCACATAATTTACACCCACAATGCATTATTGTCCCGAATTTCTTGTCTAGCTTTATGGTTTAAGGACATTAGACACATTTAAGGACATTACACAATATCTACACGCTTTTTTCACAGTGCAGGATAAGAAACACAACTAAACAACAATGAATCCTACCTCAACTGTTTCCAGGATACTGGATCCACTGGTAACTACATCCTCTATAACAAGACACGTGTCCCCTGGTTTAAATGTCCCCTCAATAATTTTCTTAGTGCCATAATCCTTACTCTCTTTCCTTCTGATCAGCATGGGTTTCTTGTGACTCACTGACAAAACCTATATAAAAAGAATCGACATCAAATTAAAAAATGTAAAATGCATCATAAAGCAAAATTACCATCACATCTTTAATTCACTATGGCAGTGATGTATTGTCATGCATTGATTCAAACTGACATTTTTCCCAAACAGGGGACCAGTGCATTTTTTATTTTTAAAAAAATCAGGAATACTGTAAAAATTTTGGTTTAATTTTATTTGCACAAATTAGTTTTCTCATCAATCAGATCTCAAATTTAATTTTTCTTATTGTGGTGTATCTTGAAAAAAAAAACAACTTTAGTGTATCATTATAGACCAGAAAATGAAAACCAGAAATAAAAAATTTCAGCTTGTCAATACTGTAGATGTTGCACATTTTCAGCTCCACTTACAAGAAGTTACTAGTGAAGCTATGTGCAACATAACCAACTGTAAATTATTAATAGGTAGTGGTTCCATGTACCTTATTAAAGGCATACACTATAAATACATGTTCTAGTAAATGGGCAGTCTTGTTAACCAGACCTCTGCCAAATAAGGATCTAATAAAACAAACAAAGTTTTCCTTGTAACATCTGAATGAGGCTTTCAAAAACATTTGGAAAAGTGATCTGATTGGATGATGATATAAGACGATGCAATCATTGTCAGACTGCAAAGTAGTGGTCCATTGTTTCCTTTTAATAGCTTTCCGGCTTGAATGATTGCAGGCGACAGATCAAGATAAATTCTGAAATATTACTTTGTAGTTTTGCTTGTACAAGTTTGATTAAATCATCCTCTACTGGTAGCAAAGATTAATAACCGTTTTATTAGACTCTCATATGATCAAGACCCCACTCAGCCACATGAAAGCATATTTGAACAAGACTGCAAAATGTGGTGTCTTACCTGGATTACAAATGGGTTTTGTGGGAAATTACACACCTGCTTGTGAATGGCATTTAAATTCTGCATGTATTGGAAATACCGGTACACAAGTACTATTCTGGCAAAAGTTTAAGTCAAATACATAAAGGACCAACAAGACATAAAAAATACATAAAATGGTATAAAGATACTTAACTTTTAATAATTGTTAACACAGAATCTCTTTGCTGATGCCAGTAGTGGTGGAAATAAAGACACCTAGGCATGCCTAGAATTTAACATAAATTTCTTGACAGCCAGAAAGCTCTAGACCTGTTGGATCTTCACTAGTCACTCCCATAAAACAATGGCTGCCAATAACTGAAATTTTAATAGCCATCAAACTAATGAAATGATGAAAACTACTTGTCACACTACAAATTGACTAGCCTCAGGCTAGTGGACTGCTGCTGTTTTCATTCCCTGCCTATCTCTCATCATTCACTGTTAGGATAAAAAGTTATGGCAACACTGGTAAAACATTGTCAAAACATGGTTCTGCTAGGTTCAAAATAATTTAACATTTTATGTGGATATTTTACATGCAATAATTCTGACTGGCACCATTTTTCTTTTAGGGAGCAACCAGACATTATAAAATCTTTTGGTGAAAGTAACAATAATGATATGACAAGCCATTTAGAAGATCTACCTGCAACAAGCTCTTCAAGATGGCCTTGTCATATCAGCACCAGTATCATTTATAAACAAACAGACATCATAAGAAGTCTTTCAGTGAAAACCCCAAGCTGATATGACAATTCATTCTGGAATAGTGATAACAAGATTTTTAAGATGGCCAGTGTGGTAGATAAATTGGATGACCAAGCAGCACAATTTATATTTAGGACCAACTAGACAGCATAAGAAATCATTTAGTTAAAATCCCATGCTGATACAACCATCAATTCAGAAGGAGTGGCAATAACAAGATTTTTAAGACAGCATGCTAGTGGCCATATTGAATGTCAAAGTGGCACCCTTTTCATTTAGGACCATCTAGATACATGTACCATAGAAACTTTTCTGCTGAAAACCACATGGCAATATTACTTTTCTATTTATGGCAACTATATTGGATGTCAGATCAGCACCATTTTCATTTAAGACCAACAAGACAAAAAAAAAAGTCTTTCTGTGAAAATCCCATGTTGATATGACTATTCATTCAGGAGTAGTGATAATGAGATTTTAAAGATGGCCACTACAGCAGCCATATTAAACCATATCAGATTAGCACCATTTTTGCACAGGACTTAACAAGGCATCATAAGAACTATTCCACTGAAAACCCCATGGCAAATTTTGCTTTATGTAGCAATAACAAGATTTTAAAGATGACCTCTGTGTCAATCATACTTGACATCTGATTGGCACCATCATCATATAGGGCCAACAAGACACCAGAAGTCTCTTAGGGTAATACTCATTCTGATATAACCATCCATTAATGAGTACTAATAACAAGATTGTATGGTTAGCTGCTGTTGTGGCCATGTTAGATAGGACAGAAACACCATTTTCATTTAGGACCCATTAGACCATGAGATGAATAAGTGTTTAAAGTTTCATGGCAATCCTCCAAATTGTTTCATTGTAGTGACCTTCATAACAGCCACCAGACAATCTAAGTTTTGTGATTCAATAATGCAGTATTCCAGTTCATGAAAAGCATCAGATAACCAAACAAAATTTTTCTTGAGTTTCAAATCTCTGGCTTAACAGATTTAGAACATGTATTTAAAACTTAATGATTGAAGTGTTGGTTTAGCTGTGTATTCATGTATCGGACTCCTCAAAATAATTTCATGACAGTACATGTAATTTTGTCTGCGAAAAAAATCTAAATGCAAAAACCTATCTCTAACAAGAGAACCAAATAACAACAATGATAACAATTACAAAAACAAACTTTAAAAATTGAACACTAATGACCTATGTCTCTGTAGGTGAAACCAAAATGTCATTTCAAGTTGTATCATACTTACAGTGGCCAGAGGTAAGGCTGTATAGGGTACTCCACATAGTGAGTCAAACTGGACATTTTTATCCTCAACTATCTTCCACAGATAACCAGCCACAATGTGCTGGAGAAAAAAAACAGAAGAAAGAATTGGGTTAAAAAACATAAGAGGACTTGTGGAATAAGTTTCCTTTCATCTAAAAAAATAACTGTTTTTTCTCCAACTAATAATACAGATACAATAATTAAATGGTTGGTCCATAACGCAAACCATGAAAGATTGAACCACATGAGCATGGTGATCAAATTCATGCTTAGTAACAGTCCTAGAGGCGACATTGATTAGACTGGACTATGGCCATACCATATTCTGGACCATGATTTATACACGTTTACATTCAACTCAGTAGAAAATTATCAAGCTTCAGATTCAGCACCTTCATATATGCAATGACTTGAGAATAAAATGTGCATGCAATGTTGAGTGGCCAAATAAACAGAGATGAATTTATTGTAGATAATGCATCAAATGGACTTACCAAATAAACATAGATGAATTTACTGTAAATAATATATCAAATGGACTTACCAAATAAACACAGATGAATTTACTGTAGATAATGTATCAAATGGACTTACCAAATAAACAGAGATGAATTTATTGTAGATACTGCATCAAATGGACTTACCAAATAAACATAGATGAATTTACTGTAAATAATGTATCAAATGGACTTACCAAATAAACACAGATGAATTTACTGTAGATAATGTATCAAATGGACTTACCAAATAAACAGAGATGAATTTATTGTAAATAATGTATCAAATGGACTTACCAAATAAACACAGATGAATTTACTGTAGATAATGTATCAAGCAGACTTACCAAATAAACAGAGATGAATTTACTGTAGATAGTGTATCAAATGGACTTACCAAATAAACAGAGATGAATTTATTGTAGATACTGCATCAAATGGACTTACCAAATAAACATAGATGAATTTACTGTAAATAATGTATCAAATGGACTTACCAAATAAACACAGATGAATTTACTGTAGATAATGTATCAAATGGACTTACCAAATAAACAGAGATGAATTTATTGTAAATAATGTATCAAATGGACTTACCAAATAAACACAGATGAATTTACTGTAGATAATGTATCAAGCAGACTTACCAAATAAACAGAGATGAATTTACTGTAGATAATGTATCAAATGGACTTACCAAATAAACAGAGATGACTTTACTGTAGATAATGTATCGAAAGGACTTACCAAATAAACAGAGATGAATTTATTGTAGATACTGCATCAAATGGACTTACCAAATAAACATAGATGAATTTACTGTAAATAATATATCAAATGGACTTACCAAATAAACAGAGATGAATTTACTGTAGATAATGTATCAAATGGACTTACCAAATAAACAGAGATGAATTTATTGTAGATACTGCATCAAATGGACTTACCAAATAAACATAGATGAATTTACTGTAAATAATGTATCAAATGGACTTACCAAATAAACACAGATGAATTTACTGTAGATAATGTATCAAATGGACTTACCAAATAAACAGAGATGAATTTACTGTAGATAATGTATCAAGCAGACTTACCAAATAAACAGAGATGAATTTACTGTAGATAGTGTATCAAATGGACTTACCAAATAAACAGAGATGAATTTATTGTAGATACTGCATCAAATGGACTTACCAAATAAACATAGATGAATTTACTGTAAATAATGTATCAAATGGACTTACCAAATAAACACAGATGAATTTACTGTAGATAATGTATCAAATGGACTTACCAAATAAACAGAGATGAATTTATTGTAAATAATGTATCAAATGGACTTACCAAATAAACACAGATGAATTTACTGTAGATAATGTATCAAATGGACTTACCAAATAAACAGAGATGAATTTATTATAAATAATGTATCAAATGGACTTACCAAATAAACACAGATGAATTTACTGTAGATAATGTATCAAGCAGACTTACCAAATAAACACAGATGAATTTACTGTAGATAATGTATCAAGCAGACTTACCAAATAAACAGAGATGAATTTACTGTAGATAATGTATCAAATGGACTTACCAAATAAACAGAGATGACTTTACTGTAGATAATGTATCGAAAGGACTTACCAAATAAACAGAGATGAATTTATTGTAGATACTGCATCAAATGGACTTACCAAATAAACATAGATGAATTTACTGTAAATAATATATCAAATGGACTTACCAAATAAACAGAGATGAATTTACTGTAGATAATGTATCAAATGGACTTACCAAATAAACAGAGATGAATTTATTGTAGATACTGCATCAAATGGACTTACCAAATAAACATAGATGAATTTACTGTAAATAATGTATCAAATGGACTTACCAAATAAACACAGATGAATTTACTGTAGATAATGTATCAAATGGACTTACCAAATAAACAGAGATGAATTTACTGTAGATAATGTATCAAGCAGACTTACCAAATAAACAGAGATGAATTTACTGTAGATAGTGTATCAAATGGACTTACCAAATAAACAGAGATGAATTTATTGTAGATACTGCATCAAATGGACTTACCAAATAAACATAGATGAATTTACTGTAAATAATGTATCAAATGGACTTACCAAATAAACACAGATGAATTTACTGTAGATAATGTATCAAATGGACTTACCAAATAAACAGAGATGAATTTATTGTAAATAATGTATCAAATGGACTTACCAAATAAACACAGATGAATTTACTGTAGATAATGTATCAAACAGACTTACCAAATAAACAGAGATGAATTTACTGTAGATAATGTATCAAATGGACTTACCAAATAAACAGAGATGACTTTACTGTAGATAATGTATCGAAAGGACTTACCAAATAAACAGAGATGAATTTATTGTAGATACTGCATCAAATGGACTTACCAAATAAACATAGATGAATTTACTGTAAATAATATATCAAATGGACTTACCAAATAAACACAGATGAATTTACTGTAGATAATGTATCAAATGGACTTACCAAATAAACATAGATGAATTTATTGTAGATACTGCATCAAATGGACTTACCAAATAAACATAGATGAATTTACTGTAAATAATGTATCAAATGGACTTACCAAATAAACACAGATGAATTTACTGTAGATAATGTATCAAGCAGACTTACCAAATAAACAGAGATGAATTTACTGTAGATAATGTATCAAATGGACTTACCAAATAAACAGAGATGACTTTACTGTAGATAATGTATCGAAAGGACTTACCAAATAAACAGAGATGAATTTACTGTAAATAATATATCAAATGGACTTACCAAATAAACACAGATGAATTTACTGTAGATAATGTATCAAACAGACTTACCAAATAAACAGAGATGAATTTACTGTAGATAATGTATCAAATGGACTTACCAAATAAACAGAGATGACTTTACTGTAGATAATGTATCGAAAGGACTTACCAAATAAACAGAGATGAATTTACTGTAGATAATGTATCAAACAGACTTACCAAAAAAATTGGTAATATCCTTGTGGAGCTATAATTTCTGCCTGTTTTTCTCTCAAAGTTTACTTGTTCTACATGTATTATGAATATTTCATGGATGTAAAACACCAATCAGCTGTTAATACTTTCTGCCAAAAGTTTACTTGTTCTACATGTATTATGAATATTTCATGGAAGAAAAACACCAATCAGCTGTTAATACTTTCTGCCAAAGTTTACTTGTTCTACATGTATTATGAATATTTCATGAATGTAAAACACCAATCAGCTGTTAATACTTTCTGCCAAAGTTTACTTGTTCTACATGTATCATGAATATTTCATCTATGAAAAACACCAATCAGCTGTTAATACGTTTGAATTCACTGCTAAAAAGAGATTTGTGCAAGAGGTCTATACAACCAACTAATCAAAATGAACAGAAAAGAAAATGGTGGTCATTGTGGTTTGTGATCTGAAAACATACACTTATGTTGTACATAACTGAAATCAATAAAATGGAAAATTTAAATTTGCACACAACCCTTAGTAAATCATACCAATATATTAACTGAGGGAACTAACACAGCATATTTTACTTTGTTAAGTCTGAATGGATACACTTTGCCAATTTACCACATCATGTTCAAGGGCACTCAGTACTAACTATTAAGTCTTTCAACATAGCAGTGTGTGTTGTGTTCATGAATGAATGTTTGCATGAGTATGTGTGCACGAGAGAGAGAGAGAGAGAGAGTGTGTGAGAGAAAACAGGGAGAGAGAGAAGGCATGAGAAGATTGAAGTAGCAAGTCTAAGAAATCCAAACATAAGCTTTAGTGACGTTTAAAACATGCTGGGTTTGAAAATGACAAGTCAAGAGTAACCTTTACTCCTATATGACACATTTTTTCCACAACTTTCCTGGAGTTGTGCATGACTCAATGTTTTTGTGATGATCATGCAACCAGATGTTGTTTTCATATTTTAAATGCAGACACTCTTGTTTTTTCAATCAATCCATGATAACAATTTGGTGGTACCGATCACAAAGTTAAAAAGAAGTCTACCATAATAAAACTCTTGTACATGATAAACGGCAGCAATGGGGAAAACAACCATCTTTATTTTCATTAAGAGTAACAGTTATCCAGATGTTCTTAGAATAATGGAACATAGGTTTTATTAATTCATAAGTTATTTGCTCAGTTTCCTAAATCTATCAAAGAAATAGACCTCAAGGTTTTCTCTGCAAATGGGGCAGTTATACCATTTGGTGGTTGGTTTAAAGCAGCTGTTCTGTTTGGAGAGAGGGAGAATCCTGATGGCAAGAGTGGTTCTAGAACAATAAATCAGCCCATAAACACGTACCCAATAATGATGGCTGGCCCATCAGTTTCGGTACAGTTTGAGGGCTGATGTATTGGACTAGGATAACACAACCTTCACTGTACCTTTTCTTGTCACAGCCACTGTTGTAGTGAACAGTCTCATCCTCGAGTAAAATGGGATAAAATATATCATACAAGATCTCAATGTACAGGGAAAGGCAAAGGGTTCGCACTAAGCAATTATAGTAGGTACGAAGGAAGCTAAATCAATAGCTAAACTTGTGGAGGACATTCCGAGTTATAACATCTATACTGATGATGCAGGTGGTCATAATATTAAGGTATCTAAGCACTGGTCAAAGGTCATTAAAGCAGCTAAACATTATCAGGTGAGTCCAATGAATACTCAAACTTCGACTGTTCACATCAGTTGTCTTAATTTTTGGAGACAAACAGGAGTGTTGAGACAGTTTCTCACTAAGACTAAATACAGAACTCATCATCTTGCATGCGAGAAGCTTAAAGGATAGTGTAAAAAAAATGCCAGAGAAAGGTAAGAAATTATTTGATAAATCAAATGGTACAAACATTTGAGCAGGGACAAAGTTTTTGAAATTCCATGTTTCCCTGGACAACCAGCTTTATAAGTCTGGTTACGCAGCAGTTTTTTCGGGTAGCCCAGTAATTTACAGAGTTGTCCATAGTTTGAAGTTGACAACATTTTTCACGAACTATTGTCATATATAATAAGAGCATGCAATACTTGTAACTCACAATCAGTCCTACTAATGGAAAGTGTTGCACAAATTTATGCACATATTTAATCTTTTTTTTAAAGATCAAATGATCAACAAATCAACCCAACCTCCCAAGCCACTGTAGTATACAACAGTATTTGTGACTGGTTTGATCATTTAAACTTGCTATATCTCAAGTCAGCCAACTAATACAACTGTCACATGATGTTCAGCAAGTGCTCATTCCAACAGACCTATGAGAAAGCATAATACATGTATTAGGTGAGAGTCTCAAACTGAAACCACCATGAGGGAGGGCATTTTTGATGGCCCAAGGCTGCACCACCTTTGTTATCTCTCGTGACACCTTGTGATGCCAATAATTTTGCAGGCCACAGGATATGATTTGGCAAGCCACATGCAGCCAACAAGCCATGTGTTTGAGACCCTTGTACTAGATCATAGGCATTGTGTGCCAAGCTGAGCATGCAAGAAACCACTACCATCTGTTGGTATGTTAACAAAAGACATTCTTGAGTAATGTTTCTTTAAGGGTTTTTTCCTTGAGGGTTTGTAGTATGTCAGTCAATGTTCCAAAGAGCTTAATATGTTGAATTCTTGTTTTAAATCATGCTGACTGTAACTAAATCTTTTTTTGTGATTACTTAATCATAGACTAATTGTAAATTAGTGGCCACTTACAACAATCATCTGACAATTTTCTTTATGGGGACAATTAGGACACTGTACTGTAGGTACCACGAGGGACAACTGAACAGTCAAATGTTTTGCTGGAAAATATATAAAATTCCATTATAATTTTTTTATACAATCAGTTTTTAATAATATTTTTCAGGCTTTCACACTGGGAAAGATGGTTGCCCAACATTAGCTTTTGCTTGTCCCAGGCTGCTAGGCAATGGATTTATCTACTTTTGTGAAAAGGAATTTGCAGCCTTGAGACCCTGTTTTGGTCCGAAATTACAATGGTTCTTAAAAAGCATGTCTACTTATGCCAAATGAATGCAGAATCCACAGCATGTGAAAAAAAAAGGGCAAACTGATGGTCAAGACAGTATTTTAGCAATAGTGGGGGAAGGGTATCTTGTCAAGTGTTATGGTCACAGTATCAAGTACTGTCTTAAAACCCAAACATTTTTAATTCATTCTAAAGATAGTTTTAACTTCTAACCTCAGTAAGTTTCTTGTGTTTAAATGCAGATCCTATATTTAAAATTACTGTACTATGTTCGGATGAAAAAAGACTAACCTGCAAGGTCTCCTGGCCTATGACCTGCAGAGCTAAACAAAAGATCAGATTGATAATTTAAAAATGATGTAGTGAGGGTCAAGAAAATACTGAAATAACTCTTTCCAGAGATATGAACATAGACTTTCTGAAATAAACAAACTCAAAAATGGAAAGATCTTTGTGAACTATACAATTCAGAACAAATTATCTCCTAGGCAACACGTATCACTACAGACTCTGAAACCTTTATTTATCAAATGTATACAAATAGGATTGAAACTAACAGGCTTCAGGATTAGACCAAACCATGAATAGATTGTTTAACCTGTAGTAACCACTGGACCAAGAATACTTAAAATGTCTCATCAGTAGTAACCAAGTCAATTACTCATATAATCCTGGGTTTTCAATAGGATTTTAAAAGTTCCAGTCCAGGAAGCCCTTCTAGGAAGAAGTCGCAACCCTAAAACTTATAACGAGTCCCAAAAACAATACATTTTTTTCCCCATGCAATAATTCAGAACATTATGTGTGTATTATTGTCACCAATATGTCATCAGAGCCTAATTCAATGTGAAATACTCAATATTATAATAACAAAACAAAAGTTACAGCAGTTGATAACCATGCAGATTGTGACTGATGATAATTGTCTGTGATGCAAGAACTATACCAAATCTCAAAGCCTTTATTTTGCCATTCTTTATTATTGTGCAGTTTGAAGTAATCAATGAAGAGATTCGACTTTCTTTTCAATGTTAATTGATTTAATTAACTTAAAATCAAGTCAATAAATTTTCTAATACACTATAAAAAGAAGCAAATTACCATATTCCATTTCTTTCTCATGACATCTTTAAGCAACACTGCATACTACATTCACTTTTCTTAAACATGTTTAAAAATTTTCTCCATGGTTTGGAATCAAAATCTTTAAGTTCAGGACCTGCCACCATGTATAGCCCATCTTGCTCTGAGAAATAGTGTTAAAGCCACACACAAAAAAAACAACAAATTAAAACATGTTCTGTACCTGGTGTTTCTTGGGTTGCCAATGCATTCTTTCTAACATAGTTGTGACACCATGTCTGTAAAGCTATCAATGTTCCATTGTTTTACTCATTATTCAGACCATGGTAATGCCCTTTTACATGATTCATTCCATGAATCTCTCACACTCTTTTGTGTTCTGTTTTCTTTATCAAAACTAGATGTATCTACTAATTTCTGTCAGTCAGTCTCATGAGAAAAGCACTGATCTGCAGCCTTGTCCTGTTTGAATACGATAATGAAAAACAGCTTTTCTATGATGATTCATACCAACTCTCCAACAAACAAAATCAATCCCAAAAATTTTGGCCCTCTGTGTTTTCATACACTGTACAGAATAAAATGCAAGTGTTCCATATATCCTTGTAAGAATTTACAATATGATGGATTAAAACTGTCATGAGTAATATTTATCAAAGTGGTGTCAAATAATGCATGCGTGTAATTTGTCTTTTGATTAAAATGAGCATTACAAACAATTGATTAACAGGTCTCTTAACCTCCTTGTCTGCTAAGATCTAACCAATACATCTTCACCAACTCCCATCATAATTACTAGAACTTTGTTTGATACCTTGCACACTATGTGACTGATCGCAGCATTGAAGAAATGAGTCAAATAATAGAGAATTTTTACCAACAAAAAACTTGGTTAAAGAGGACTGGGATGCCTTTCCATGTTGCCAAAACTGAAATGCATACTTTTACACCAATTTACACATCCAAGAGAACCCTATTATCAACATCATTATTGTCTCAAAAAAATATATTTATCTGCTTAAAATTGCAAAAGTGATGCCTGTTTTTAAGGTGCCAAGGACAATCCAGAAAACTACAGACCAATTTCTATGCTAACCACTTTTTTAAAGTAATAGAAAAACATGTTGCAAATTCTATATCATCTTCTTTAAATTAAAATATACTTATTGATAAGACACAGTCAAGATTTTGACATTCACACTCCTGTCAAATATTTCTAACTAAAATTACAAATGAACGGCTCAGCAAAATGGGCAAAGAAAACCAAACTGGAATTGTTTACAAAGATTTTAAAAAGGCATCTGATCTTACTGTCATTCCATCTTTTTGAAGTGCTATCAGTTTCATGACAACACATTTAAGTGGTTAGATTTATATCTACAAGAGATAATGCTGCAATTGTGCATAAGAAATAAAATATCATAACCAGGAAATATCAAAACTAGTGTTTCTCAAGGATTAGTCACTGGACCTGTTATTTCCTGTCTTCATAAAAGACCTATCCTTCATTACAAATGTTGATCCTTTTGCTGATGATTCTACACTTTATTTATCTGGATTCTCCATAAATGTTAATCAATTTTATGCAATAACTTAAACAAAATTAAAGATTGGTGTCACAAAACTGGTATGTATGTAACTGGAAATAAGACACAATGTATGATGATAACAACTTTAGGCCAAACACATTTCAATTTAACCATAACATGACATGAAATTGAGAATGTAGCATATTTAAGATAAGGAAATATCTTCCTGTGGAAACAAGATTCTCTGTCATAATACCTATAATTTGCCACTTTATAATTATTGCATCAATAGTTGGAGAAATTGTCCAAACACAAAACTGACAGACTTTTACAACCACAACAACCAACACAAATTATACTTGGAAAAACAACTGGTGCACCAAGTAAGCTTCTCTTTCATGAACTGAAATGGATGGATTTATCTAAATTGTACTGATTATACAAAAAGCATTTTAATGTGCAAGTCACTTCAAGAAATTGCCCAGCAATATCTTCAGGAATTATTTGTAACAAACACCTCTGAATATGGATTTTAATCTTTTTCTTCAACTTCCCAAACCAAAGTTAGAAATGTTTAAAACATCTCTGCAATATTACAGTGTTTTCATATGGAACTGTATTTGTTAAAAAAAAACATCAAAATAAGCAACAATAGAAAGTTACTTATAGAAAAGCATTTTTCTTATATGTTTAAGAGCATATGATATTGTCATTATACATACACTTTAAATTATGCTGTGAATATTGTATATGCTTTTTCCACATTTTAAGCAGAAGATCTCAAGGTAGTCCGACCCCCAAAACATAAATATCATGGTCGATGTCTTACACCGTAGGACTAGCCTCAATGGTGAATAGTATTGTACTAATTGAGTTACCTTCTATATACATCAAGTATTATTATTATTATTATTACTGTAAACACTTAAAAGATATAAAAAAATATATATATAAAAAATGCTACAGCTCGAGTCGTATCAAATTTGTTCTCAATTAGGCTACGAATATAGGAAAAACAGCTCAAACTGATACTGTGGAGCGAATAGATCTTCAAAGTTGAGGTAAAAGTACAGTGCTGTCAGGCTTTTCTGCACATCTAAGGTTTCTGTCACCAATACTGACACAAAACACATACCAAATTTGACCACTTGACGAAAATAAAATACTGCAATGCTTACCATTTGAAAAGTGGCAATTGTCACCAGACTATTCTGTTCAAAAGAATACTGATTTTGGACACACATGATACTACCCTGTATTTTCATGACTCGAGATTTGTTGGCCTATTCTGTGCATGGCTTTGAAACGATGTAATGTTAATGCATTGGGCTATGGAAATGAAACACATTAGTTTGGACTCTTTCTATCAGCATTTTAGCAAAGGAACTAGGTCTGTTTATAGCTGGTTTTACAAAATTCAACATAACAATGCCACTGTATGGCAACAGATGTTAAGCAAACCAAACCAATCTAGTAAAAATATTTGTAAAAGTTCAACATTTGATAAAAATTAGCTATTATTTTGATGAGAAACAACAATAAATAGGACGTAATGTTTACATCTTTTTTATGAAAAAAAATTTACTATATAATTTAGAAGCAAACTATAAACCCGGGAATTTCTTGAGAAACAGCAAGTTGACATGTTGGATAGCAGACGATAAAGTAGGTGTCAGACAACTTTTTGCAAAATCAGAAACTTGGATTAATGTGCAGGATTGTTCAAAGGGAAAGGTAAAGATTTCTATCTCTGAAATAATGAATTTATCTATGATTTTAAAACAGAAATATTAAATAGGTTTTTCTGGTTTACAAATTCAAGAAGGTCAAAGAGTGGGTTTTCATGTTGACATTTAAAAATCACATTTTCATATATATTTAGAATAGAAATGTGGGATAACTTTGCATACTTTATGAATATCACTTTCCTTAATCAAAGGACGATCGTTCTTTCTTGATACAAACTGGATTTTCGACCAAAAACAACACGTCATCAAATGTTTACAGAAATAACATCGTTGCGCAGAATTACCCGACGTGCATAATAGGCTAACACGGTTGTAATTGTAAAACCTGAAAAATTCACCAACCTTCAAGTTTAACGTTCTCTTATTATGTTTACCAAAAAAGAATACCTGCTAAAATAAATTATGCATGTGTGTTGCACATTTTATATTTTGTAAAATTAGTATATAATATTCCACATGGTCCAAATCTGCCTCGTAGTTGGTATGTTGTAGGCTTAATTTGGTCCGAATCAACATTCAGTTAGTCTACCGTATCTAGAACATTAAAATACCCACCAAAAGTTCAGGATAGGACACAATAACTCGGAGGTCAAAATAGGCTGGTGAAAAGATACCACTCTTCAATTTAAAACTGCCGAATTTAAAAGCTTGTACTTTGAACAGTTCTAAAATAAGTTCATCTTCGCTCAGTACACATGTGCTCAGATCTGCCATATTTAATTGAGACGGGTACACGGACTATGCTTGTTTATTACAGATCAGTTTCTCTTGAAAATTTCGACATGAGAAATTCTATAGTCACAACGTGTCAAATTAAAAACATCATATCTGATAGATGCATAGGACATTAAAACT
Organism: Sinohyriopsis cumingii; assembly: GCA_028554795.2. Classification (NCBI taxonomy): domain Eukaryota; kingdom Metazoa; phylum Mollusca; class Bivalvia; order Unionida; family Unionidae; genus Sinohyriopsis; species Sinohyriopsis cumingii. The sequence goes on from CM068836.1 coordinate 40,448,102, forward strand.
TGCCCCAAACCCATATCAGTATAGAAAAAAATTTATTGCTTGTTAGACATTTATTGTTTTTTTTTTTTTTTATATTATAGTTTCTATGACCCATTTAAGGAAATCTGTTAAATATTAAGGATCAACCTGTCAAATGTAGCAGCAGGGAGGGCGAATCGGACAAGGTTTCCAGACAAAACAACCAGTTCCACCAATCAGTTTACAACAGTATCCCGCATTTACGGATACAAACCATTCCTCGTTCAGCATCGACAATAGAGATGTCTGCGCGTTAAAATAACGGGTTTAACCGTGTAGTCAGCGCGGTTGACACGTTATTGCGCTGCGGTTGCCCATGAAAACCATCGTGGATTTGCCCTCGTTGCTGCTCACAAATTGTTAACTAAGGAATTAAAAATTCAGGTTAACAATAATGGCCAACATCGGAGAATCACATTCTGCTAAACTAGCTCGAGAGCGACTAGAAGCAATAAAAAAATTTCTTCCTGTGCGAGATAGTGTCAGAAAAATTACAAGCGCGGCAGCTAGCACAGGTTGAATTTGCAACGGGTGCAGAAGAATTATTTAAACCCGTTACAGCAGCTACTGAAAGGGCTGCGGCGGTCACCAAGGAAGCTTTACTTGGTGATCCAACAGATATAACAAAACCGGGTATTCTTCCAGTGCTAAAACAAACTGCTGAGCGGACTGAAAAGATTGCAAAGCGGGCCAAACAAACAAAAAAGTCTTTAAAAGATCTTCCGGCTGAAATAGTTAAAGCTCAACCTCCGCCTGCCGCTGAAGCTGCTGCACCCAAAGCAGAAAAGGAAATTGTTGAACTAACTGCGAGATTTGATCCGGGTTTTATTAAAATCCTTAAAAACACACCAGAAGAAAAATTACCTGAAGTGATGTTAGAAGGTTTGCGCAACAAAAAAAATTTTTTAGCCGAGGGGCATAAGACCTCGACTGATGAAAATTTTGCTAAATGGGCGTATCGTGTATACTACGACAAAAAAAAGGTCGATCGGGGATACCAAAAACTTGTAGATGCAATAAATAAACTTAGCAAAAGTAGACGACAAGGACCTCCGCCTCCTTATTCGCCGCCACCAGAGAAGCGTCCAGAAGATTTTGATGTTCTCGAAGATCTTGGCCTCCTTGAAGCTACAGGTAGTGGTCTTGGTGGTCACATTACTTGTCCTGATATCGTTATCAACGATGTGTCACGGTTGGAAGTTCTCATCGGAGGAAAACGTGCCGGAAATAACTCGCCAGAAATAATTAATGAAGCCGCAGATATCTGTCAGCGACTATTTCGTAGTGGCGTCATGGACGCGCCCATCTATCGCGAACTTATTGATGAGTTAATCGACCATTAGAGAAATAATAAATAAATAAAATGTTAGTACACGATTCCGAGCGCAGACCAGTCATGGTCCACGTAGTAAATTCACGACTGCCTGTATACAGGATGACTTACGGAGACGGTTTTGGTGATACTGTCACGAAATTCTTTGCTGGAGTGGCACCTAAAGCAATTCCGCTCGTAAAACAATTGGGTATGAAAGCTTTTGATGCTGTTAAAGATAGTGCTCTTAGCGCTGTTGGTAGCGCCGCCGGTAAAGCATTCACGGCAGTCAAGGACAGACTAGCACGACTGATACGCAGAAAAAAACCTCCAAAGGTAGCATTACCAGCCACTGCAGATATGCCAGCGAGTGTCAGTAAAGTAATAAACGAGGCCGCAAATCAAAGGCTGGCCGCGCTAGTCAACGAAATCCCTGAGCAACTAAATACGAGTTTGGTCGCGGGAAGCGGCCTTCGTTTTAGACGATAACTTTTACAATAAAATGTACAAATATGAGTCTGACACCGCATTCGACGTAGATGCGCCAGTCTCCAAGAACGAGTCGGTACGTGATTATCAGTATTATTCGTATGACGCAAGAGAACCAAATAGGCGGGGGCGAATTGAACTTCAGGTTCAGGATACCAGCAGATATTTCCTGCCCGCTGAAGTATTTATCGAGGTAGAAGGAAAAATTATAAAAGCCGACGGCACAGACTACGGAGACGGTTTTAAAGTCGGTTTTGTCAACAACGGAATTATGGCGCTGTTTGATAGCGCTATTTACATGATTGATGGAAAAAACATCGAAGCGATTCAGAAGGATGTCGATGTTGCCACAACAATAATTGGTTTAGCAAGATATTCCGACGATTACACAAGATCATCTGGCCCATCAATGATGTTTGCCAAGGACACTTTTGATAGTGCCAATAGTGATCAGTTTCTTGTTAGACAACCAAAAAATCGTGATGCTCCTCCTGGTAATGCTGCAGTCGAAGATATGATTATTACCGCCAACGTGGATTACAACTTGGGGTTTGCGACGCGTAGATTAGCGCTAACAGGTAACAGCAGAAATTTTTCGTGTGCAATCCCGCTGTCTCATATCTTTGGATTTTGCCGGGGAGTCAGAAAGGTAATTTTCGGAGCAAAGCATACAGTCGTGCTTGTTAGAAAAGGCGACGACAATGATGCGATATGGCGACAAGCTGGTGCTGACGCTGGTGATAATGGTAGCGTAGAAATAACAAAACTGTCGCTGTGGATGCCAGTGCTGTCCCCTGCACTTGCCCAAGAACAGCGACTGCTTTCCTTCATGGATCAGGGCGGTAAAACGCTGATACAGTGGCTCACAACAACCACAGATAGTATTCAAAGTAGCGTCAGTGGTTTGTTTACGTGGAATATAGCAACACAGCAGGGGGTTTCAGCGCCGCGGCATATTTTCATTGCTTTTCAGGATATTACACGATTAAACTCACAAACACGATCACACATGATATTTGATCAACTTGGTGTCACTGACGTTTCTCTGAGGATAAACGGTCATCAAGAACCAGCTGAAAATATACAATTAAATTTCGCTAACAATCATGTTGCACGTGCATATCATCGATTGACAAAGTATCTGGCGCGTGATCTAAATATCGATACTGGTTTGCAAATATCACAGTTGGATTTTATATCTCGGTATCCAATCTATTATTTCTCGCTGGAGCATCTTGATTTAGCCAGACAGTCTGTCGTTGATATTCACTTCAAGGCTACCGTGGATAGAGGAGCTATAGCTAATTACAGAGCCGTCGCGGTTATACTTTCCGATAAAGCAATGTTGCTTGAGGGTACTGGCGGCAGAATGAGAGCCATTGATGCGCCAGTGGAAAACTTGTAAGTTTCAATTAAACCAACCCCTGTTAAATAAAATGTCATATCATCACGCCAACGTCGCGTTGACTCCTGGTCAGATCAGCAAACTGAAATCCAAGCAAGCATCAGCGTCTGGAGCATCAATAACACTTAAACACGCACAACTTAGTGGTGGTCAAAATAAGTTATCGGTCACTCAAACACAGCTTAATCAAATCAATCGCGCAAGAGCATCAGGAACCGGAATCAGACTTGATTTTACTGCCACTGCTGTCCGTGACATGATTAAATCGGGCGGAATATTTCCACTCATTCCAATAATTGCCGCAGCAGCAGCGCCAGCGTTAGCCGCCGCAGCAAAAGCCGCAGCGCTAGGACCAGTTGGAACCGCAGCAGGAATCGGTCTCAAAAAGGCACTTGGACAGGGATATAACAAACGAGGTGGAAATATATCACGAATAGCACCATTGTTGGCAATGGGACCATTGCTTGCTTCTAGAGCGCTTCAACAATCTCTGCTTCAAACTAGAGCTGCTACTACTAGCCCAGCTAAGGCAACGGTGCTACAAGCTCTGACGAGGGCAATGTCGCAAGGATCGGGTTATAAAAAAACAGGCCGCGGTCTCAGACTACCGGGAACTCCCACGTCATGGTACCCAAAGCAGTTTTAAAAACGCTTCCAGCGTCCAACTTTGATTTACTTGACGCTGTCAAGCAATTACGTATAAAAAAATTTCGGGGTGTATTTATGCGAGACGAGTTACCGGCACGACCAAAACGCGTCGAGACAGGAATTATCAATCTTGACAACCGAGAAGGTCCTGGGACTCATTGGGTTGCTTACGCGATCGATCCACGTGGAATCATCTATTTTGATTCGTACGGGTTAGCACCGCCAGTTGAGTTTTTCAGGTACGTCCAAGGATTTCCAATTCCCGTCTGGCAGTCAACGCTGCCAACACAAACATTAACCGATCCGCCCATCTGTGGGCAGCAGGTGCTAAACGTCCTTGATGCGATATCAAAAAACCCATCAATGCCTCCTCACAAAGTCGTGCACGAATACACCACATTTGAAAACGGCGGTAACAGATAATGGTTGACATTTACGGAAGATCAAGCAGAACCAAACAGCGCCACGGCGACGTCGATTTATCGAAGTATGCGACCAAAGATGACGTTGATAATCTCTTAACGTTGACCGGAGTTGAACCAGATGAGGTTGTTATTTTTCAGGACACACACGGGAAACTAAAAACCAGTAATGTTAAGCTGGGCAACATAGTTACCAGGGTTTTGGGAGCTGCCCAGGACAACATTGTTGTGTTCACTGACGGCGGCAAAATCAAGGATTCGTTGATATCAATTGCAGCTCTCCGAGATGATATGAGAAAGGTCGCAGCGACGCGTGTAGCAAAATCCGGTGATATAATGACCGGCGAACTCAGCATGAACAACAACAAAATAACTGTGTTAGCGGATCCAATAGGTCCCGAAGATGCCGCAAATAAACAATACGTCGACGCGCAGTACAAACTCGTTGTTGGCCTAGTCAGAGACAGAGTAATAAAATCCGGCGACGTAATGACCGGCGAACTCCACATGAGCGGCAACAAAATAACCGCGTTAGCGAATCCCGAATCCGATCAGGATGCGGCAAACAAACAATACGTTGACATCGTCAACGGTAAACTAAATACGCTGCGGGCAGAGTATGATGTTCACATAACCGCGTTTGTAAGATTTCGAAGAAACACTCAAGATGCCATGAATAAGTTCTTTGGGAATCCTCCAGTCGTCGATATGAAGCTTTCCGAAATCAAAACCGACATCAGCACGATCAAACAAACACAGCAGGATATCGTATCGGGTATTCCTGATATCGTCAACAAAACCAATCTAATCAAAGTCCCCGTTACAGTTACTCCCGGGCATATCACCAACATCGTGTTCACGGTATCATCCGGGTTCGCAACATGGTCACGACAAAATAACACTATCAAGTACACAGCAACAGCCACCGGCGTGTACAGGCTGTCTGTGTTTTCCGCTGCTAAGTTTGAAATCTTCACAACATATCCCTGGAGACACTCCAATGATAAGTATTCCGGGGTTTGCACTGTAATACTAAACAACGGAACCGAGGAAATATTTATGCTTGAAGCCGAAGATGATAGTTTAACCGCAACATCTTACTGGTGGTGTTTGGAATTTGTCGCAACAACTCCTCAATTGGTTACCGCGTAATTGAATAATGTCAGCGACACCAGATGCTCAACAATATCGATACAATCAGGTACGCGAATGGCAGTCAGCGCTGAAAGTCACCATAGACAGATACGCAACAAAAATAAAAAAATATCGACGCCGTATTACCGTGCTGGACATAACAGTGTACTCGGTATCCGCCGTGGTTGCATCCGCGGGCGTGATACTATCTGCGTTGACTCCGGTAACCGCCGCCGTAGCAATACCGATCGCGATTTCTGCCTCAACGACAATTGCGGGAGTCGCTAATATTATCGCAAAAAAAATATCCTCGTGCGCGACGACAAAATTACACGAAAACCAACAACTGTCCAACGCGGCCAGCAGCGCTTACTCAAGGCTGTCTTCGTTGATATCATCCAGCGTCGACGACAACAACATATCCGATTCCGAGTTCGCACTGATGTCTAGCTGCTACAACGACTATTGTTTTCATTTGAAAACCAACAATAACGATGGAACGACAAGCGCTGCTCGACATAGCCGCAAATACAACTCCGACAAGAACATCAATGATATCAATATCGTCGACGCAACCCGAGTTCAACATTAATTTTCCAACTGCAATTCCAGTTACCGAAATCGCGTTGGCACAATTACGAGTATATCACAGTTGGCCCAACATCAGGTCGACATCATTTCACGGACAGTTGTCGAATAATTCGCTTGTGTTCTCGCATAAAAACCGCGACGACGGCACACCAGATTGGAGCGTTATCACGTTACCAACTGGGAGTTATCAGATAGAAGAAATCAACAAGGAAATACAGCGTCAAATAAAACGTGTCACTGGCAGCGAAGCAAAGATTAGCATATCAGCACACGAGCCAACGCTGTCAACGATCATCGAAATCTCAACACCAGGTTACGCCGTTGATATCTATAACAGCTCAATCAGAACCGTGCTAGGGTGGCCGATACCACGTCTACCAGAGCCTGTGAAATCAGATTATCTTTCCGACAAGGAATCATACCATGACCTTCAAACGTCATACCACAAGTTAATCAGCACTATGAAGAATCCAAATTATGAGGGCGTAGTTGCTCCCCCAGAAGCTATTGGTAGTGGTCTAGGAGGGGCGTGGTGGTGGAGTAAAAAGGGCCTATCGTCTTGGGAGGCCTTCCAAGACGAGACCTCCCTTGGCATAGACACACGGGATGTTGAAGGGTATTTCAGTGAAATTAACCAACTATTTAAAACACAACTTAAACTTCTGCAACAACTCTTTCAGGAACATGTTTCTGATCTACAGCGTGTACGTGATAAAATCATCAAACGCATCGAGATAGCAAATCAACTCGTAGGTGATGCCGAGTACATAAACCTCCGGCTTGTTCAGATGATACTAAACGCTCCTCAAGGAACGGTGAGAACACGTTTTGCAGACCACTATAAGATAGAAGTAAAAAATATTCCTGATCTTAAATTTCCCGGATATAACGTATCCGAGATGAAAAAATCCCTTACTGATCTTATCGATCAATCCTTCGAAGATATTCTTGCCGCGCACGCGCGATCATTTCCGGAACCTAACATCTTAAAACACGACAACTCCACGGCGGGTGATGGCAGACACATCTCTCCGGGAATTGTGAACATCACCGACGTCGTCGCGGTCAATCTTGTGTGTGACGTCATCGATGGCAGTTACAGCGTAACCGTGGCAGAATCAAATCAAGCCCGGCAGAGGTTTATACTTTATTCGTTTACTCCTACACAACCGCCTGGGTTTTTGATTGTGCAGGAGCCAATCAATCCAGTATTTCTTCGGTGCCATAACCCGACGCTGACAAGAATAAATTTTAAAGTCACTGACCAACAACAGCGACTGTTGGACCTGCGCGGGGAAACGATAAGCATAAACCTGCTGGTGAAATCTTAAGGACTTTCATCCTAAAAAAATTTTCAATTAGCGATATCGCCCGCGTAACATATAATGTCTTCGTGCAGCGACAGCGACTCAGATTGGGAAACTATTTACGAATCCGGTTACGAATCTGAGTTTGAATCGCAGAGCGATTTCACACAAAGTGACTCTGAATCTGAGTCTGAATCGCAAAGTGATTCCGAAAGCGATTCCGATGATAGCCCGGTGGGAAACGCCGGGATAACAATCAACGACAGTCAACTATATTAAATAAACTACGTTAACATAGCGATGACATATCAGCATGTCCGCGTGACCATACTTGACCGACGAGAACTGGCCGACGCAATCAGGACTGCATTTGCACGAAATTATGATGGAATCGCATACAAGCTTGAAGACACTCGAATACGAATATCTGATGGTGGCACCGATAGCATGTTGCTATGCAGTGACGATGTGGCGCGGTTGCGTGACCACGGCGACGTCGTCGTGTTCTTCAGCGATGATGAAATTTTGAATTATGCACACTCGTGTTTGTCGTTGCAGCAGTTGACGGACGTTCTCGCGGGGGAAAATATACCCTGATATAGCATATAAACAAATATATTTGGTTAAATATAATATGAAAATTTGTTACTTCGACGGGGGATACCGCGGTGAAGAATTTTTGTCTGTTATCGTCGCCGGAGAAAAATATAACTCGATCTTTGACCGATTTAAACATGAAAAAATATTCCGCGATGACGTCACGATGTTATGTGGGTACGAAAACTACAAAAAAAATGTGTGTTTGCGATAATCCTCGGTGACAGTTACCGCAGCGCGTGGGAGTTTTCGGATTACCGCGAAACCAAATCGCGTCCACGGGGCATCGTCGACACGCTCAAATTTCTCGAGCGAATCATGACAACGCTGATATGCTGTTGATATCTCATCGGAAAACTTCGTCGATTTGACGCAGTTGTTGCTCCCAATCGTCGTCGCGCTGCGGAGAATCGCACTGCGTGGAATCGCACTGCGTGGAAACACTCTGTGTTTCAATGGCGAATTTTGGTTTCTTTGGTTTCTTTTTTTTGCTAGGCACCGCTGCAGCTAATTCGTTGCGCTGTTGTTTCAATTCATCGTTGCGCTGCTTCAGTTTGTTAATTTTTTCGTTGAGCTCGTTGTTGCGCTGCTGCTGCTTCGTGAACTCCTGTTCAGCTGGGGCCCTATTTTTTTTCAGCTGTTGAATCGTCTTTGTGAGATGCATGGCCACGCCTAGTTCGAGACACTTCGCATCCATGGAGGCTATCGTCGCCGATAACCTAGTTGATTCCTCTCGGGTGTTCATCAAGTCGATCACGAGCTGGTTATTAGACGTAGTTAACTTGGCTGCGCTTTCTTCAAGTTGTTTGCAGCGCTCCACGGCGGAATCTCGCTGCCGTGTCAACGTGGTTATCTCGGTTTGGTTTGGTTTCGTTACGACCTTTGGTCGTATCGTCGTCGGGTCTTGTTGCCGCCATATCTCATAGATCCTGTTATAACCGACGTGAAACTGTTTGGCGATATCAGCGATCGGAACCACTCCGCGTTGAAGCTGTATTTGTTTGACTTGCTCGGGATCAAGCGTAACCCTCATATTGTAACGGCGATAAAAATTATCGCGGTAATAATTATTACGCGATTTTCACAGCGTAAAAAAAATGTCGCTGTAAATTTTTTTTGTCAAAAAACCTGCAAATACGCGTAAAATAATTGTTATCAAAAATTATTTTCAGTGATCATTTTCCGTAATTGTTTTCGATAATAATTATTCGTCGATGAGTAATTTATCGAGCTTATCGGAAAGCACCTTTGAGATTTTTTCCTGCTCACATATTTTTCCGATGTTGTCAAGGATCGATTTTAGTGCACGGGCTACAGGTACGAAGACGCTGATTTGATCTCGATGCTGGCAGATAATATTGTACCTGAGTTCGTTATCAAGCATCTTCGCTGTTCTGTACTCACGCTTCTGAGTTTTGTAGCCTTGTGCGCGAGATTCCGAGATAGAATCGTACTGATTCTGCAACCAGTCAGCATTGAAGATCTCACTTGATGTGGTATATTTTTTCACTGCGTTGATTTCATCGATAAGTGTTGCAACTGTTGTCTCATCCATTATACCTTATATGGATTTGTTTCTTTAATATAATGTTAAGGCTGATCAGGCTCATTAAAGGATATGAGTTTGTCGTATTTGGTTGAGTACACGGTCTTCGTCACAAGATTAATATTTCGATGGATTGATCCTCGGTGCATTCCGAAATATTTAGCAGCAGAATTCATTGAGGGGAACTCGATTTCATCCGAGTCCATAACGGCAACGACAGGTCTCGGAGGAAGCTTTTGAGCAACTCTTGTTGTGTTACGGAGGTTTTCGCTTTGGGTAACAGCTCTTAGATTCGTTACGCGATTATCTAGTTTATCTCGGTTAATGTGATCGATAACTAGCCCCGTAGGAATCGGACCGTAATGACACTCAAAAACAAACCTATGAAGAAGATAATTTTTTCCCTCGCTGAATTTATAGACCCTAATTTGTTTGTAACCATTTTTATTAATATTTCCAACCGGGTTTTTCAATCTGTAGTGTCTAACCGTTCCGTCTGTGGAGGATTCGTAGCAATCGTAGATTGGGTGTCTTCTGAACTCCATTTGCTTATACTAGATGGCATTTGTTTGTCTAAATAGTGTATCGGGTGATCATTGATGTACTCGCGTTCGGTGTATACGCGGTTGTGTTTGCGCAGATAATACCTGGCGAGCTCACGAAATCGTTTACCGCCACATCCTAAACACAATTTTGTTTTGCCACGCACTGTAACGTCGCATACGGCACAGTTAACTCCGCCGTTGGATCCTCGCTTGAAATTTTGATTATGAGAGGAACAGTACTCACCTATGCACGCTCGCTGGCACTGCTGTTTGGTTCCCATGATCTTCCACGCACAATAGTTTTTAGGCATATATATATGATGTTTTTTTAATTAAACATAATTTGCCCTATTGTTACATAATGAGTAAATTTGATAGCACTGGACAACAAATTTTTACAAAAGTCATGTTACTGAAATAAAATTAGTCAATTCTTATCAATTTTTATGTGCTGAACACGAATATGACAGTCAAATTGCAAAATTGGCTCTAGTTTTTTGTAATCTGCAAGAAATTAATGTTTACATAACGAAATGCATTCCAATAGTAAAAGGTCAACTGTAATAGCCTACCTATAAAAAATCAAGTCATTGACTACATCTTAGATTTCTTCGCCTGTCTCTTGTACAGCTGTTCGGGAGCATCTCTGAGGAGTGTCCAGCAGTAGTCAGCCAGCATTGTAGTGGACCATTTTCCCTGGTATCTTTGTTCCATTGTTGCGATATCTTGATGAAAACGTTCGCCGTGTTCATCACTAACAATACCACAGTTGCTAGGAAAGAAATCCAAATGGGAATGAAGGAAGTGAATCTTTAGAGACATATTGCAGCCAAGTTTCTTATACTTCATCAACATGTCTTCTACTAGTTCCTTATAGTTTTCTGCCCTAACATTTCCGAGGAAGTTTGTAGAAACTAGGCGAAAAGCATTCCATGCTTGTTTCGCGTCACCTTCCAGCAAGTTGTTGAACCGGTCATCTTTGAAAAGCTCTCGAATCTGAGGACCCACAAAAACTCCCTCTTTAATCTTTGCTTCGCTGAGTCGAGGGAATTTTTCATGCAGGTATCGGAATGCTGGCAAAGTCCGGTCAATGGCTTTCACGAAGTTCTTCATCAAACCTAGTTTGATGTGAAGGGGTGGTAGCAAGATTTTCTGAGCCTCAACCAGAGCTGGGTGTTGGATATTCTTCTCTCCAATGGCTACATTCTGCCTGTGAGTCCACTCCTTCCTCATGTAGTGCATTTCCCTTGCTCGGCTATCCCACTCGCATAAGAAACACATGTATTTTGTATATCCTTGCTGCAGTCCCATTAAAAGGGCAACTACCTTCAAATCACCACAGAGGTGCCAGCTGTACTTGTTATACTCAATGGAATTCAGTAGCTGCCTTAAGTTATCGTATGTCTCTTTCATGTGGACAGCATACGCTACTGGAATAGATGGAAGAATGTTTCCATTGTGCAAAAGCACAGCCTTGAGACTCAGTTTCGAAGAGTCCACAAATAGTCTCCATTCTTGTGGGTCATGAGTGATTTTTAAAGCATTCATGAGGCCCTCAATATCGGAACAGAATATCAGATTACTTTCCTTTCTGAAGAAAGGCTCCAATTGCTGGTGGCGCTTTCGATATGCAGTAATTGTGACATCTTCTTCTAGAAGATTCCATTGTTGGAGTCTTGATCCTAGCAATTCTGCCTTGTTCTTTGATAAGTCCAAATCACGAATCAGGTCATTTAGTTCTTCCTGTGTTATTCTGTGTGGGGTTGATGATGCACCACAGTGAAAATCTGGATCACTGCATGCTGATGGACCAGGAGAAGAACAGGTCGACTCACCTTTGTCTTCGTCAGATGAATCAAGAGAATATTCTGCTGGAGGTTCTGGAATAGGAAGTCCCTCACCATGTGGAACTGGTCTCAATGCAGACGGAATGTTTGGGTAGACTATTCTCGACTTCTTTCGCTTCGTTATTCCGCCGGAAAGAGGAGGAACCAAGCAGAAGTAACAGTCATTTAGGTGGTTGCTTGGCTCTCTCCACACCATTGGGACTGCAAACGGCATTGATGACCTTTTGCAATTCAACCACTGTGAAAGCTGTGTTGTACATGTAGCACAGCATATATGCGGAGCCCAAGGCTTGTCTTGGTCACCAACCTTGCATCCGAAGTAAAGATGATATGCCTTCTTCACTTGAGAATTGATACTTTTCTTCTGGTTGGCAAATGTCACTTCCCCACAAATATAGCAAAAATTGTCCGCGGTATTAACACACTTTCGAGGCATTACTGTTCTTTATTGTACGTAAATGGATAAAATAATAAGTTTTATGTAACAGTAGCTTGAACTGTCTCGCACAACGTCTAAAATATTTTAAATGCTGAACCTATCTGATTGGGCTTTATATAGTACACTGCTTACGTCAGCTTCAGCAGCCGCCTGGCATTAGTATAATAGGCCTACACATGTATAGTACACTGCTGACGTCAACCTACTTCAGCAGCCGCATGGCATTAGTATTGCATTGCATCAGAAAATGATGCAATCAACTGTGGATGATGTGAGCATGATGGTATTATGCAATGTTACATCATTATTCCGGATGTTGCTGCAGTCCTACTGGAGAAATTTACACAGTGAAACATAGAAAATGAGGTATATGAATATCTTCAAAACGAGAGCCAATACAAATTTTTCACGGTTATATTCGTGTTCGGCACACCAAAATACTACAGATTAGGGCCTTTTCAAGTCAGTAATGATTTCACTGTTGACCAGTGTAGGTTGTCATCGACGATGTCAACCAGGGAACGATTTGATCTTGACAAGTTAACCAGCGATCCGCAACGAAATACGCTGACCGAGCTAAACAGCATCATCCAACAGGCGAAAAAAGAATTTCGTGACGATGGCGCGGCTTATGTGTTTTCGACGTACAAAATTATCAACAATCTCTCCGTCGATGATATCTTTGAGGAATTATGCAGCGACGACGTCATCGACGGTACAATGACCGATGACCGCGCCAGTAGGATCATTAAGCATCTCGGCGATACCAATTACACGCTGTTGATAAAATTTATAACCGGAGTCGTCAACGAGGATGGCGATGATACGTGGATTACCCGTGATAAACGCGATCCTGTTCTTGCTAACGGTAAAACTGTTTTGTTGAGTCGCGCTAGCAGACCGGGAATGCTTGTTGGAATTGATAGTCCATATTATAACAGAGCGTACCCTGTAACTGCGGTCGTTTACGGACTGTATCCGCTGAAGAAACCAGAAATTGGTAAACTCGCTCCGATGCGGATGTCAACGATGTTGAATTGTGTAGCAGAGCGAGTAATGGAACATTTCAGCAACGCCGTGCGAGGCAACGGTTTAACACCGGCTAGAAAATCCAAGATAATGGATTGGGCCAGCAGAGTCGATGACAGCGGGGCAACAATAGCTAAAGTTGCTGCGCTAGAAAGGTCGCTGAGATTTCCCATCACGGTAAAGTCGTTGACCGAAGAAGAACTGTATAAGTCAAAATACAATTGTCGCGGATCCCCGATTGAAATTATTGATCACAACAGTCACGCCTGGACAGAGTCGGTTAGGATATTTCCCCGAGATCGTGTTGTGAGGCACTACGACGGTAACATATTTGATTACATCTATGAAACGAGTAAAACAGATCCCGTGTCGGTGTGGTTATTTAGCAGCGACGAAGAATCTGAATACGATCAATTCGTGAAGCCCAACGGAGAAGTATACCGAACTGAGTCGTTGCAACACACAATGAGAACACTCGCGGATAAATACTCAGTTGATGATTCCTCGATAGATCAGCTGCTGACTCGCTGTTTCACTGTTCCCAGTGTTGTCGCGCACATAGCCAGAGACAGAAACTCGTGGAAACCAACCAGCGACAGATTCCTCGAGGATACCAAACTAAGCTGTGTCGAATACGGTCACGGCGGATTGTGGAATACCAGGTATAATTACCGCGACATGATCTCGGTAGACATGGCCGCGTGTTACCCGGGGAGTTTTCTGGGATACGGAGAGTGCAGCGAGTATTTTAACAGATTCGGCCACCCGACTGCGTTGATGACCAGAGTATCCATCGATGGGCCGCTGCCCGATTATGACCTGACTGGATTTGCCAAGGTGACCTCGTTTCGATTCGCCGCGGGGCTGCATCCGATCAACTACGCGTGGGTTGGTAGGCATCTTGCCGAGAAGGCGTGGGCGCCCACTGTATTGCTGCGATACATGATAGACAGCGGAATACTAACGTCGTTGACTGTTGGCGAAGCAATTATATATTATCAGAAACAAACTACAGTTTGGTTACCAACGCCGGTCGCTTTTGTCTCCAAGGAAACCATGAAACAGTGGCCACAAGAGCGGGTTGACAGGTACATGGCCATGAGGGAAAGTGAAGCGAAGGACCTTGGACGAAGACTAATAGGGAAGTTTACCCAGGGCGCAGCGTTTGATCACAAAATACATCACAGCAGATTAATCCTTGATGAGGCCGAGCTGAATTTTATAATACTGATGCCGCCGCCAGAGATGTGTTTTGTCATCGCGAAGATGCGATGTTATCGAACGGAAAAAAATTAGGCACAATTGTTAGTTACCTTGACGGGGAATCGCGTCAATATACCCATTTGAGATCGTCAATGTTGTCTTATGTTACTATAAACCTGCTTTTGAGATCGTCAATGTTGTCTTATGTTACTATAAACCTGCTGTCGATGGTAAACAGATTTTCCCGGACCTCGGTGAGAGTTGCAACGGACTCATTTTATATATCACGGGAGCATCTGCCGCTGGTGAAGAGCATCGTCGGAGAGTCGGCAGAATGGGGCCACTGGCGTGTGAAACAGGAACGGTTACTCGAATACTGTGAATCAGCTGATGCCGAAATCAAAGACTGTTATGTTGAGTCAGCGATGACACCATCGATGGCGTCGACGTTACCATCAGTGCATGATCCTGTTGCCAGACACAGAACTGTATACCTGAACGGACCGGGCGGTTGTGGTAAGACAACCAGAGTAATTGAATTGTTTCGAAACTCTGATATGATCGTGCTAACTCCTACACACAGACTTGCCAGGGAAATGAAACAACGCGGCGTTAACGCCGTTACCTATCACAGTTTTTTTAAATACAGCGGAGGTACGTGGACTCCTGAGCGAATGGGCACAAAATATATTCCTGAAAAGGTTTTGTGGGATGAAATAGCCACGGTACCGCTGGATACGTTAAAGCGGTTTCTCGAGTGGTTGTTGACAAAAAATACTGCAGTTGTTATGTGCGGCGATCACGGTCAGCCACCGCCGTTTACAGGCGAATCTCCACATGACTGGCTAAAAAATTTTGTTGACTATTACGAAGAGATCGACGACGACATCAGAGCGATTGATAACAAACTAAAGAAGTTTAAAAAGCTGATCCGGCTACAGAATAATAAAACCCAGTGCTACTGTATGCGTAAGATAATTCCCAGGACACCCGTGAAAGACTTCCTGGCGACGTGGAAGCCGGATGATATTGTGGTGGCGAGTAGAAAAGCAGTCAGGGATGCGCTTCAACAGCGATTATTTCAACTACACAAAGAAAAATTTTCCATGTTGCCGGTGCCGCTGTGTTATAGACCAACTGATACACGATTGCAAAATATCGATGTTGTCATTCCTGGGAAATCTGAACGGCAACAGCTGGTGCTAAACGATATTGTGTTAGTTGATATTAATGTTGTCGACGCTGCACTTGCCGCTGATAAATCACCGTGGATGCTAGGTTACGCTATGACAATTCACTCCGCGCAGGGATTAACCATCGAACACACAAAAGTTTGGATCGTTGATGATCGCATCGAGTGGTCAAATCTAGTTTACCTGGCAGTGTCGCGAGTACGAAAAATGTCTCAGCTAGGGAGAATTGTGCTAGATACGTCAACGACATCGGTCGTCGACGAGTCAGCGATGATTAACACGATAAGAAAAAAATTAACCGATTACAAACACAGCGACAAAAAAAATAATCGGAAGTTTGATCTTGATGCTGAATTCGTTATTGCGTTGAAACAACAGCAAAATAATCACTGCGCGAGCTGTAATTGTATAATGCTGTGGAAATACCCGAAAAATGACCCAAGACAATTCACGGTAGACAGAAAGAATAGCGCCCTTGGCCACGTACGTGACAATATCATGTTAACCTGTCTTGAGTGTAATAGACGCAGAGGCGCAGCTACGATAACGGAATCACCTTAGTGATTTAGGCGGCAACTGTGTATCATCGGGAATCACCTGAAGCTGCTCACCGGTAAATCCGCGTTGAGGAGCAGTTGAATCTAATCTGTAGATTGCTGGTCTGCCAGTGGATCTTGTCACGGCGGATATTTTGTGTGTGGTAACACTCCAAATGGGATCAGTCGCTCTTCGTTTGCCACCCTCAAGTTCGCCTGGTTCGTACAAATATCTAACTGTAACATTACCCAACACTGGCTGCGTTGAAATATTATTACGTTGTAATTGTATGTATTTTTTTGTGATTGCGATGGCAGGTTTCATGTTGGTTGTTCGGGTGATCTCGTTATTTAGCGCAGTTATCACACTTGGTAATCTTACAACCCATTCGCGCGATCTCGCATCCTGAATAAATTCTTTCGCGTATTGATACCCAAATAATCTTTCGGCGAGTGTTCGATTAAATCTCTCAACGATTGCCTGATCACGATGAATTTCAGTGTGTCCACGTCGTATGGTAACGTTATGTTGCTTCATCAGCGATGATACTGCACCCTGAAACTCCCTGCCAGGATCAACTTGTAGCAAATGTGGCCATCGTAGAAGTCCTCGCTGATAAATTCGTTTAAACGCATCGGCTACTTCAGATGCTGTCTTTGTTGTCAACGGCATTGCTTCCTTGTATCTGCTTGCAACATCAACTACTGTTAACGCGTATTTGTACGTTTTCCGCCGAACTGTATCATGAGGCAGAAACAGTATGTCGGCCTGATGGACTTCGTTGGGCACGCTAACATCAAAATGCGCAAAGTTGATTCGGCTAGGCGGCGGTAAATAAATTTGCCATATTGCCTGTTTTGATAGCCAATTTTTGGCAGTAACCGCCGTAACCCCTGCTGCGCTAGCGAGTTTGTTAATTGCTGCGTTACCTCTCCAGTATCCGATCGGTGAATAATAAATTGCCTCCATTATTAATTACTAGCGCCTAATACTAGTTTAGTTTTCATTGCGGATTTTATTAACCAGTTAGCGAGTGATTCTTTGAGAGATTTATTTTTAATGGGTTTAGTGCGTGAATTAATTTCACGTCTGCGATATGTCGCTGCTGCAAATCAGGATTTTTGTAAGCTACGTCATGAACATGACAAGCTGCATCGATAGCATTCACGGGGTACTCACCAGGTTTAGGCTGGTTGTCACTGTCAAGTCTTATGTCAAGTCTGGTTCCGGGGCCACAGTAGTTGTATCCGGGGTGATGTTTTTCTCCGGGATACTTTGCCCAGGGAGCGCCAGGGAACTTTCCAAGTTGGGCTGTGATGTCGCCTCCGCTAAACTTTTTTTTTGGAATCTAAATTTGTTTGTGCCACAACGAGCACATCTTCCTGTTGAGCGCTTGTCGATTATTTTTTGTTGTAATTGTTGCTAGATCGTTTGTGGGGGTTCGTGCCCGGCACTTCACACAATATAAATCCATAATATTATTTATTTGTATACAAATGGAAGTTACCGACTTTTCTGCGACAAAACGGAGAGAACCGGTGAAACATAATAGTGTGCTACCCAACTCCGTACGGATGATTATCATTGGGCCATCCGGGTCAGGCAAAACACAACTGTTGTTAAATATGATAATGAAGTGGATGAAGTGGGATAAACTGTATTTGGTAGCTCCGTCCGTGGACGATCAGCGATGCTATCAGGTGTTAAAAGATTTCAACGATCGCGCAAAGGAAGCTGTGAACAGCGACGAAGACATAATTGAGTTCCTAACTGATATCAATGATGCACCCGGCATAGATGACATCAGTGGATCAATTAACAATCTTGTTGTGTACGACGATGTTATGCTGGATAAGCAAACAAACCCGGCAAGAATATTTTCCCGCGGTCGTCATCGAAACACTGATGTGATTTATGTAACTCAACGGTATACACAAATTCCAAAAGTGATCAGAGATAATTGTAATTTACTCGCGGTGTTCAACGGCGTTGACGTTCACACGCTGAGAAATATTCACCAGACTTGGTGCAGCGGAGACATGGATTTGGTTAAATTCAGAAACTTCTTTAGTCGTGCACAGCAGCGCCCGCACGGATTTGTGACGATAGCGTTACACGACCCTGCGACGAGATATCGTATCGGACTTGACACATTATTTAGTTAACAATTTGTGAGCAGCAACGAGGGCAAATCCACGATGGTTTTCATGGGCAACCGCAGCGCAATAACGTGTCAACCGCGCTGACTACACGGTTAAACCCGTTATTTTAACGCGCAGACATCTCTATTGTCGATGCTGAACGAGGAATGGTTTGTATCCGTAAATGCGGGATACTGTTGTAAACTGATTGATGGAACTGGTTGTTTTGTCTGGAAACCTTGTCCGATTCGCCCTCCCTGCTGCTAATGTCAAGCACCATTAAGTTATTCCGATTGAGGCCCAATAAAATATAGATTCTTTTTAATGATTTTGGGGGCAGAGACACCTGTGATATATTCAGTAGATGTTATAGATATTTGATACGATAATATTTCATGAGCTTGTTTTTCCTCGTATATTTTTAGACAATCTGCAAGAAATATTAAGGAAATATTGACAAGTATAAGCATTCAGCCAACAACTTTGCAGTCTCCTTCAGACGTCATCCTTTTTTTTTTATCTTGTGCCAAAACTGAACGCCAAAACATGCTTGACAGAGTCAAATGAGGTTGGCCATTGGGGGATCACAAGATGTACAATGCTGTCGGGCATTTCAGCGCACTTATGGTTTCAGTCTCCAATATCGAAGCAAAACGCATACCAAATTCGACCGATTGACGAAAATGAAATACAGCATTTGAAAAGAGGCAATTGTCACCAGAATATTCTGTTAAAAATAATATTAATTTGGACACAGGGGGTACCACCACCACCGTGTTTTCCTGACTCGTAATATGTCGGCCTATTCTGCGCGCAGCTTTGAAAAAGATGTAATGTTTATCCATCAGGCTACAGAAATGAAATATATTGTTTTGAAGTGTTTCTGTCAGCAGTTAAATCGAGTAATTAGGTCAGGTTTATAGCTAGTTTTACAAAATTCAACATAAAAATGCCAATAAATGGCAAGATCTATTAAGTAAACTAAACCGATCTTGTATATAAAAAAAAGTTAGTAAAGTTCAAAATTTTTATATATAGAAAAATGCTATTACGTGGAAGACAAACAAAAATGAATAATAATAATAATAATGAGGACTTTGTATATCGCCTAATCTTTAAAAGCTCTAAGCGCTTTACAACATTAGACAACATCTATAAGATAAGAAACATAATAGTATTATTACAAAAACAAACAACATGAAATTAGAAAAACATTAAAAAATAAAAAACATGCTGAGAATATTTCAGGTAGGAAACATTAGATCTTTAAGTTTGTTCTTGCAGTCGAAATAAGTGAGTTTTGAGAGCCCTCTTGAATGTGATCCCTGTGTCTTTGTGTCTAAGTTCAGTGGGCAATTCATTCCATGTAGCTGGGCCCTGGTATGCATAAAGAACGCTGTCCATATGACTTTGTTTTCATAGTGGGAATAATGAGTATACGATTGTCAGAAGAGGAGCGTAAGTATCTTGCTGGTGTGTACACATGGGTGAGGTCAGATAGGTATGTTGGACTGGAGTCCGACAGTGAAATGTAGCACAGAGAACAAATTTTGTGTTTGATTCTGGATCGAATGTATAGCCAGTGTAGGGTACAGAGCAGCGGGGAGGTGTGCTCTGATCGTCGTACTCTAAGATGATCCGAGCAGCTGTGTTTTGAACTTTTTCAAGTTTCTGGAGTAGATATTGAGATGAACCAGAGAGAATTGAGTTACAATAGTCCAGTCTTGAAAGTACGAATGAACACACAAGTGTTTTAGTGGCATCAACTGAAAGATATTTGCGAATGGAGCTCATGCGTCTCAGCTCAAGACATGCAGCCTTGCATATGTTCATGACATGTTGGTGTAATGTGAGAGTACTGTCCAGAGTAACACATAGGTTAGGATGCAATAGGATGCAATGTGATTACAACGTCTTTTTGAGTGGGAAAAGTTGCTACAGAATTTAGAAATAGAAAATTCTTGAAAATTTATGGGTAGCAGACTAGTTTGTACTTGTGGGACAACTTGCAAAATTGGAAACTTGGATTAAAATGCGGTATTGTTTTAAGGTATACATTTCCATCTTTTATATACTGCATTTGTATGACTTTAAAATATGCATGGTAAATCGGATTTTCTGGGTTACAGGTTCAGGGTCATGGAGTGGGTCTTCATGTTGACATTTAGAAATCACATTTTCATATGCACTTCGAGTCGAAAGGTGGGATATTTTTGTACACTTTATGAATATCACTTTCCTTAACTAAAGTACGATCGTTCTTTCCTGATACAAAATGGATTTTTGAACAAAAATAACACGTGACTCAATGTTTACAGAAATGACGTATCGTTGCGCATAATTACCCGACACGCAGAATTAGCCGACATGGTGGTATCCACTCGTTATATATATATATATATATATATATATATATATATATATATATATATATATATATATATATATGTATGTATGTATGTATGTAGTCTCGAGCTGAGCTGACTGTATCTGCATCGATATCAGATGAGGAGGGGGCAAACCGCCAAAGATGATAACCCCATCTTTTTAATTCTTCTTATAGAGCCGGATGTTCGTCCGACAGAAATTTAAAAATTTAGAAAATATGACTTAGAGCACTTTTGACTCTTTATGATTACTTTCGATTGCCTTCTGGTAGAGGGAGCCACTGTAGCTCAGTTGGCAGAGATTCGGACTGAAATCCCACGTGTCGTTGATTTCATACATGCCTAGGTCAGACGGTTCGGCTGCCACGGCATGCCGATAGGAGAGGCGTTTAGGTCCAATTCCTTCATCTAGCCAGTAGGGTACGAAAAGTACCGTTAAAACCAACAAACCAAACCCTTTTAGTTAAAATAAGTTATTCGACCCGCGTTGGTAATAGACGAGATTTTTGAAATGTGGGCCTGAGCTGGCGAACTCACGACCTGACGGAAATAGCCGAGCGATATTCCAATCGCATGTGCTGGTCCCTGGTCATTTGCATTGGAGGCGCTCAACAGATAGTGCTTCTGAGAGAGCGACAAGTGTAAGATGAAGTTGTTTGCATTTGCAACATGCACAGTGGAAAGAATGTTTGCATACCTCTGTTATGAATGTCTTGTGGCTGAAATTTATTTCTATATTATACTTGTGGAAATTTTACATGATCTAAGCACACAGTTAACTAAAATGACGGCTCCCATTTGCTCAAATACTCAGCCCGAATTAGTGTGAAGTACACTATCTTAGGCAGTGATTAAAACTGGGAAAATGACTAGACGATACCAGATTCTGAAAGGGCACTGAATGAATTACAGAATATATATAACGTAAAAAAGTTATCTGCTCCTTTTTTACAATTTACCTCCGAAGTCAGAGAAGCAAACAGTTTTTTTTGTTGTGGTTTTTTTTTTGGGTGTGTGTGTAATAGATGCACATCTGAAGTAAGGCCAATCCGTATAATCAATAACTCAAATTACACTTATCAGTTATACACGAAAGAGAATTTAAAGTTGTTTTAACAACACCTATAATATACAAAATCTTTTTAAATAACCAGTATGACCAAGGAGGAAAACCTGGGTAATTATTTTTCTGTAAAAAATACGAAACTTGAGGGTGCCATCACACACACCGGCGACCAGGGTAACAGAGGCGCTTTTACGTCACTAGGGAGTAGTTTTGTCAAGTTTCGTAAAGCACCACTTGAGAAACAGCACCGACGCCATGTACGAGACGAGTGGCGACAATACTGCCGTCGGAAGTCAGAAGAACTAGATCAAAATACTCCGGAGGCATTTACAACAACAGAGCTTGAAACGGTGCTTTGCAAGATCAGATCAGGTAAAGCAGTTGGATATATCAACATCCTGTTTGAGTTCCTGAAGCATCTTTGCCCGAAGGTAAAGGAATAGCTCGCAGCTATTTACACCCAGGTTGTTAGTGAAGAGTGCATGCCGACTTTGTAGCGCCAGGCAAAGATTATTACGATCCCAAAGCCTGGAAAAGATCCATACAACGTGGCGAGTTATCGGCCGATCTTCTTACTTTCAGTCGGTTTTAAGACACTGGAGCGCCTGATTTCCCCCCTCCCTAAAAAAAAATCGGTCCAGACTTGGAGAATATCATAACTGTTAAGCAGAGAGGCTCCATGCATGGCCGTAGTAAATGACATCAAGTTCTGGCCTTGACTACGTTTGTTAAAAACGGTTTTCAGAGGAACCTTAAAACTGGAGTTGTTTTCCTTTGATAACACAGCGGCATATGGTACTGACTGGCATGCAGAGCTTTTGTTGAAAATTTCCAGTGTATTGCCGTGCTTCAAAAAGTGGCGCCTACAGACAAGCGCAACAAAGACAGTCTCCAACGTCTTCCACCTTAACAATGCAAATGCGAACCGTGAGCATTGCATCCTCCTTGATTTTTCAGAAAATAAAACACGGCCCGACACCAACTTACCTTGGTGTGATTCTGAACAAATCACTGACATTCAACAACCACCTGAAGAAAACTTAAGCAAAACGTAGCACTCGAAACAACATACTCCGCAAACTGGCTGGCTCAGCCTGTGGCGCTAGTGCTCAGACACTAAAGACATCATCACTAACGCTCTGTTATTCGACAGCCGAGTATTGCGCTCCTGTCTGGGTTCGATCATCTCACACAAAGTTAATTGATATCAAGCTCAACACGACAATGAGCATAATCTCTGTAACACTACGTCCTACTCCTTAACCATGGCTGTCGCTACTCAGCAACATTCCTCCTCCACATCTGCATCGCCAGGAAGCAACCACAAAAGTGTTGGCTAAGGTCTATGCCAGTGAGAAACTTCCACTGTACAGGGACATCACCTCACATCCAACAGTCCCTTTGACTTGGAGACGCCCAATCTGGTTAGGTTCGTTGCCGGAGAATATGATAGCTATTTTGGCATGGAGTGTCGAGTGGTCTTCAACAGATGTTGTAAACCATTCCCTCATAGCTGAGCCATCTGACTGCCTTCCACGTCATCTGTGGACCACGTTGAACCGCTTTCGGACAGGACAGGTCGTCGTGCAGTCAACCTTGTCCGATGGGGCCAGAGAACTTACTCTTCCTGCTGCTGTGGAGCTCTACAGACCATGTCACACATTGTGAACTGTCCACTGACAAAGTTCCCTGATGGACTGCATGATCTGCACCTTGATGATGACGACGCGGTTAAATGGTTGGGCACGCACTGCATACGATGAAAATAATTATATAGTTTTGTCAAGCGGAATATTATTGGTCTTTTCCGTAAAGTCGAGACAGACACCTCAGATGTAATTTGGTGGCTATTTATAACTATATTCTGAACTACTTTTGGCCCCAATGGTCAATATGGCTGCGGAAGGAGACAAACTCAAAATCAGAATGTTGTCGGCCTTTCTGTGTTAATAGAAGAGGTCCATTCCAAAATAGGCGAATTCATGTGTATTCCTACAATCACTTCTGAGGGTATTGTACGACCTGACGAAAAATCGCCTAGCAATATTCCGTTCGCAATTTTGGTGGCATTCGGAACAGTTTCGGTCTTTTCCATCGTATGCTAGAAGAAAAAAGGTCGCATACTTGAAGTCATTCCACTCGCATCTGGAAGAGATGTGAAGCTACTGAATAGGCAAACGCAGTTAATAGCCTGGCAAACTGCTCTACCGTGACCAAGGTAAACAACACTACTGAGAGCATACACGGTGTGACCCTTGGTCATCCTCGTTTTATGTTCTCATTGCAGCAATATTTTTATGTGATTTTATGTGAGTGTTAATAATAATAATAATAATAGCTAGAAAAAAAAGACGAAAAATTAACAGTAACAGTGTTATACTGCTACTGACACTTACTAACCAATAAAAATACACAGAGTGTTTATACAAACACACAAACATACTGTCACACGCCAAATGAGTAGTAGTATTTATTTACACACACTGTACCCACAAAAAAGAGAGATAAGAGATGTATATTTTAAGTTTTAGTTGTCATAGGCATACAGAAACAAACAAACACAAAACAAGCATTTTATGTTGTTGTTGTTGTTGTAGGGTTTATCGCCATTTTTCAGCACAAGACCTACTATACATGGCTGCCATTATAAATGGTGGAGGAAGAACCCGGGAAATCACCGGAAAGAACCACCGACCCACGAGAAGCTACTGGCAAGCTTTCTCACGTACCCACACTGGCCGAGCCCGAGACTCGAACCCATGCATACAGAGGTGAGACGGCAATGATCCGTAGCGGTGATCGATTTAGACCACTCGGCCACTCGGGGCCCCCGGTTGTTGTTGTTGTTCTAGGGTTTAACGCCATTTTTCAGCACAAGATAGGCTATACATGGCGGCCAGTATAACTGGTGGAGGAAGAACCCTCGAAAACCCAGGGAAGAACCACCGACTCACGAGAAGCTACTGGCAAGCTTTCTCACGATCCCACACTGGCCGAGCCCGAGACTCGAACCCATGCAGACAGAGGTGAGACGGCAGTGATCCATAACAGTGATCGATTTAGACCACTCGGCCACTCAGGGCCCTGCGGTATTTTATGTAATATTTTCTTTCAAGGGATCTGGGTGAGTATGAAAAGGACCATTTGGTTAGTTACCCAGCGAAGGTTAACATTGGTGGCACCGCTTCATTATTCTCCAGTCTTAGATTTTTCTCACTTCTAGACCGTAGACTAAAGCATGCTTCAGCCACCCTTGCCCCGCCACATAGATTCTTCTCTTCCAAAAAATTGTGTGCGTCATGCGTGTGGTTGGCTTGATATACAGAGGGTACAGTGGATCAGATAGATGCTTAAAATGATAGTGGACGATTTCGACGCTAGTCCACATCTTGTTGGGTTACTTTGAGAACAGACGAGACAATGTCCGAACGCGTCTCTTTATATAGTTTAGGTTTAGGATCCGATCTAAATGTAATCCACCAATCAGATCTTGTGGAACATAATTCAGTCATTGTGTGTTATTTATCTTCTTGTCCGAAAACAGCGGACATTTAACATCACTTTCAATATATATTGTTTAACATGGCTAAAATGAAGACATTGTACTTGGGTGGATTATGCCGCAGCATCTTATACTCGATATGGTACTAAAACTGCTGCTGCAGCGAGTATTCTCCCAGATGAGACTGGCTTCATTTTAACTTTGTGCAATTTTTTATATTCTTCGGAAAGATTTTTGGCAGTGTCTCCCCTTTGTCCATCATTACCAATCTATGATGATTTTTAACAGAATTAGAAACAAGTGTTAGAGACTATTTCACAAGGTCTGAAGAAGAAGAAGAAGAAACATTTGCTCGACAACATGAACGAAAGCTGAAGCAAGAGGAGAAAACAAGAAAGCAAGAAGAGGAAACGAAAACTTTGAGTAGTAAACAGAAAGAAAAGGGTTTAAAATAAAACGGTGCTTGCGCTATATGGCAATCTAATGGCGTTAGAGCACCTGTGAAAAATGTACGGAACTTTTTGGGGTCGAAACTCAAGAGAAAGAGACCTGGTAAGACTACACTGACAGCTGCTACCGCTGAAACGCCACCAACGACAATGGTTATAATACCACTTCACCAATAACAGCAGTAGGACTTAGACGTGGTAAGGGTTTCAGGCAATTGTAGCTGATGATGTTTAGTCCATTGTTTTTCTTGATAACCCAAACGGCCCTTTTTCTAGGGCCACTTAATCCTCTTTAACAAGAGATACCACCCTATGATTGCCAAATGAAACAAATTCAGATCCCTTCCATCACACAATGTGTGTGTGTGTGTGAAAAAATGAGAGAGAGAGAGAGAGAGAGAGAGAGAATGAATGAATGAATGAATTGTTGCACTTACGTAAAGTGGTTCACGTTCAGTGTCCAGCAAACATGCCGTGTTGTACTAACAGATATAGCTACACGAAAGCCACCATTTGTACACTATAGAATTGAAAAAGCCGTTGTTCTAATTGTTATTTTGTTTTTTATTTTTATTTTAAAGTAATACTCTCAGTATTATTTCTGAAAGGTAATCAACTATAGATCAAAGTTTAATTGATGGCCATTTCATTTGTCTCTGTCTTTATTCATATTGCGGATAATATTGGACTTTATTTTATTTACCTACTGACATTTGCATTGCGTACGTTATCCTATTAACACAGTTCGGAGTTCGGACGCTGTGTAATGTACACTACATAGCCATTTCACAAACTGGTAAAAATGTAATTCAACGCCTTTTAAAATTTACAATGAATTTTTAAGTATAAAGCTATTTTGCGCTCCATTTTAATGCGAGAGAGATTTTCAGTGTGCGATTGTTGTTTGAAAGTTAAGTCGGTATTATTAATAGGCTGCTCGCGTCTGAAGCAACATTCTGAAATTCTTGAATTTACCTATCCTATATATATGCATAAGAAGGATTATATTGATCCATGCTAAAGAAGAAACAAATCAAGACAGAGATTCACTTAAGGATTTTGATATACTTTCTTCAATAAAAATCATAATAAAATTTCAAATCACATCACGTATGTCCATTTTGTTACTTTCTTTTTGAATTTCTTCACTGCTATGGGTTCTTCCACTTCATTAAATTTAGCTTGCGTCGTCTTTTAAACTTCGTTACTGGTATGGGTTCCTCTTTTAGCACTTAAGCCCCATGACTTTCCTTCTCTTCTCTTTTTGCGGGGTGGGTGAATGGACGGGGGTATGAACACCTGTTTCTTGATATTAGGCATACCAATATTCTTTACTATTATCTCTATTTTCTCCTGTCCTAGAGGTTCTTTATCCTAACGTACTTTCTCCTCACCGATACGATGTATTAATGGTCTTGAATGTGCAAACGTACCCATAGTCTTGCTGTTTCACAATGATATAATCCAGAATGTCTGTGAATGAATTCACAGTAATCTCAAAATAATGTTTTAGTTCAAATGTCAATGAGTACTTTGTAATTCCAATGAATAATTTAAATAGATAAATCGTCTCAAATTATAACTGAGCCGAACTAAAAGTGGTTCCACAAAGATTGATGTTGAGATATGAATGAATAATGTTGATGCAAATAACCGTATGTAAAAAGACATAGCACGATGACCAGGCCGTAGGACATTTTCATTGAATATTTCCATAAAATGTTTAAACGCGTTCAGGTCTATTTACTGAAGCTTTAGCAATTAACCTGACAGAAATCAGGTACACCACCGAATTTCCTGGGGGAAAACAATGTCCTGAACTCAAATCAGATGCGTTGTGTGAAAATGAATGTCATCTTAAAATATAATCTACAAGCATGGACAAAAGTTAAAATACAATATAGATATAGTCAAAAGTTACTTCTCGTGGCGTGTTGATGATATAATGTTGGGCGCTGGATAGCAGATGACTAAGTATCATGTTGGACAGTGTGTATGGGGTATTTGAAAGTAGGTGAAGGTCTTTGATGAACAAATCAAAGGGAAACACTGTTACGTTAGATAGTGCGGTTTTGTTCGCTACACACATGTTGATGGTGTAGTATAGGTTGCTAGATGGTTCAGCTCTTTGGCCGATTATTGTATTTAATGATCACAACCGCCATACTTTCATTCGCAAGATGAAAAATAATAAATCAGAGATTATTAAGGTAGAGTTTAATGTTGCAGGAATTTAATAATGAAACCAGGCTTGTCAAGGGAAATGATAATCTAATTGCAGATTTACTTTCACAAGTACAAAACTATTGTATTGCTTCATGTACATTTTGTGTCATTCGTTGAATTTTAGTATATAAATGTTTCTTTTTTATGAGGGGAGGTGTCATGGTTTTTGGATTTCCACCATAAAAATACCTTGTCTGCCTGATGTTTATCACATTCTAAATTATGATTTGTTAGGTATATTTAATTTGCATTGTTTGCTAATTAGATTTTTTATATTATTATACGCTATTGATAATCTAACATTGTATGTTGATCCTGACCTTGTCCAAAATCAAATTCATTTTCTACTTGACCTGATTGATTT
Organism: Sinohyriopsis cumingii; assembly: GCA_028554795.2. Classification (NCBI taxonomy): domain Eukaryota; kingdom Metazoa; phylum Mollusca; class Bivalvia; order Unionida; family Unionidae; genus Sinohyriopsis; species Sinohyriopsis cumingii. Next base: position 40,476,499 of record CM068836.1, read on the forward strand.
TTTAAAATTCTGTAAACAACTAATATATAAGTTAATAGTTCCCCTACGAGTATGGTTTAACTATTAGGATTATTATTTCTGCCCGAGTCAAGGACATTGTGTTTTTTCACATATAATCTTCTAATTATACCTATCTTGTGAACATTAGGAACCTGTTTGAAGTTGTTTTCCATTAGGTAGTAGTTTTTATTAGAAGATGTTAATTGTGAGATGAGGTCAAGTAGAAGACTATATAATCTTGTTGTGTTTTTTTCTTCTGGAAAATATTCATTCCTGCTGAAAGATCTTAACAGAATCAGATGTATTATTGTTGTGTCCAGTAATTCGTTTGGGCTGGAATTTATTTATTCAAAGTATTTATTCACCTTACATACAAATTGCTTATAAAAAAATAACACTCTTGGAAATAGGGACTTGAATTTATAGTGAAATTTCAAACATGGAGATATTCCTGGATTATATTAGTGTGGACACATCATTAAAACACGGGCTACCACAGGCATATCAACACTTGTAGTTTTGGATTTAATTTGGATTTATACTAAAGTTTATTCAGAACTTTAATCATTAGGACTTGAGCGCCTCTAATTCCATGATTTTTTTGTGATCTTATTGTCAATACTGTAAGTTCCGTTTGATATTTTCACTTTGCATTATAGGGAAATAAATTATTTGTTGAATTTTACATAGCTTGTTGCTTCTCACTCTTTTCTATTACTTATTTTAAGACCTAAGAGTCGTAATTAATATTAGTAACATAATCTTCTAGAATGGAAGTTTCCATTAATTAACAGTTTTTATATTAGAAAATGCTTATTGCGACCTTGATCAAGTAGAGGGTTTTAGAATCGTGTTTACAGGGAAAATAATTTATTCCTGCAATAACTTCTGAAGCAGAACTCATTCTTATTGCTGTGTTCATTATTTGATTTGGGCTAGAATTATTTACTCAAATTATTATTCTCTGGAATTACAAAATGCTCAGTATTATTCTTGAACAGTTAAATTAACTTGTAATCAATGTGAATTCAAACAAGTATATCTTGGATTATATTATTGTGATTCGTCAAAAGACTGTTGTCACATCACCACGTCACAGGCCATTGCAGGCACATCAACACCTTCAGCGTTGAATCTTATTTCGAACAACACTGGAATTTAATTAAAACTTGATTCATTAGGACTGCTGATATAACTTTTTGGACCATTTTTGAGATTTAAATCGCAATACTGTAAGTTCTTCTCAAATTTTCACTTCGTATTCTAGGGAAATAAATTATTTGTTGAATGTTACAAACTTGTTGGTTTTTGCTCTTTTCTATTATTTTGTTTAAAACCATAGAGTCGTAATAAGATACACTTAGCAAATTCATCTACTGTAAGGTGTTGGCCATTTAATTTGGGAATTTGGGAGGGACCGTGATTTGCTTTTGAGCTGAAATATTTTCTTCTTTTATCTCAGGGTAATTATTACTTTTTTCCAAGTAGTATCATGGATATAACATGGTGTTATTTTGTTGTAAATCAGAGGAAAATATTTTTCCAACTAATGACAGACAGAAATTGAGCAAAAGCGTGTCTGGTCCCTGACCCAAAACATTGAAGTTTTGGTCCCTCATAAATACCGTGGTATCGCGGTACGTTCAGAAATATAACTCTAATTTCCATATTTTTTGTACAGGCAAAGACATGTGTATAACGTTAGTGGTGTTACGAGTCTATGCTCTTTAAATAACTAACAGCAAAGAGTGAAGACAACAAGCTTTGTAAAATTTAACAAATAATTTATTTTCCTAAAATACTAAGTGAAAAATATGAAGACAAAAATCTTACGGTATTACGAATGAAGTCCAAAATATAATCCAAGAACTATAAACACAAGTCCTATCAATGAAAAGTTCTAAGTGAATCTCAGTTCGTATCCTGATGACATTCGATTGGGAAGACGATGACGTCTGGAATAACCTATGAAGTGCTGTAGTGTCCACAATCTCTTGTTGAATCACACAAATATTATTCCAGTTTTGAATGCAGTATAAATCCCGGCGAATGTCTTTGTCCAAGAATTTTGTCAGAGCACTTGAAGAAAATAAAATTCAGCCCAAACTGGTCACAATACAGCTCAAAAATGCACAACTTAACGTGTCAAAATTTAGAGCCCGGCTGACAAACCTTTATCATAACATTAGTTATACGACTGATTACGACGCAAAATACATCCCCGGATGAGGGTCAATGTATTTATTTCTAGAAGTAAACAGAAGTTTGTAACATATGAAACGTGGTAAACATCACGTACTCCAAATATGATCTTGACTCAACTTAATGATTCTTACTCTAAGAAAGACTTTTAAAATTTTGTAAAAAAGTTGTTTACCAAAACTGTCACCGACTTTGGAACATGGCCAGCAAGTATATACAAAGTTTCATTTACCCATAGAGGATACTGAGGCTAATTTTAGTTGTGTACGTCAAATGAAACAATTAAAAATAATTAGAAAAAGTCAATCAAGTCAAACAGAACTGAAATTAATTCTGACAAGGTCAAGTCCAGTAAACAATATTACATTACAATAGCATGTAATGGAATAATTATTTCTGAAAAGTAACAGACAATTAAAAATAAATTAACATAACAGTGGTCAAACTATTTTCAAGTTGCTGTAATACTTGCATATTCGCTTTTTGATTATGATTGATTACTGATAATTTTTAACAACTACAACTATTTTTAACATATTAACATATACAGGCACACTATAATACAGACTTATAATAAATAAAACAGATCAGATGTATTAAAATATAATCACTAGCTTCAGCTCTGCGGCATGATGCACCAGTGCTAGACATCACTATAAACTGTCACACTGCAGACATCGTAGCGATATGACTGAAATTTTTTAAAGCTACGTTAAAAATCCAAATCACACACACACACACACACACACACCTCTGCAAAAAGTAGTGCGTTCTGAAAAGAAAGAGAAAAACATTCACAATCAATCAAAGGATTAGGAAATACTAGTAAGAATAGTAACATGCGTGTCTCAATTGAATTCCATAAAGCGGCATGCAATCCGGAACAGGATTTGTTTTCCCACCACACAGACAGCCGGAAGTAATTGTAGTGGTGTCGGTCCAAAGCTGAAACAGCCTGAGTTAGATTTTATCGTGAAACATCGCCTTCTTTGCAGGTGTGATTTGGAAACAGGTAGCATGTTTGACAACATTTAAAGTGTTTTTAACGTTTAAGTATTATCAGTTTGATTTTTAGCCGATTTTTTAAAGGGAAGATTAGCCTGGACGATATGATACGGTCCGGCCAGTGTATATTATCAAATCTTTGTTACCAGTGAGTGCTATGGTATCGCTGGTATGAAAGTTAGCGATCGGCGAATAAGTAAATAAAGACACTGAACTTTGTGATATTATATACGTCTATTTTGGTGTTCTTTGCTCTGTATTAACATACTTTTAATTTCCAGTTTAAATCTTGGGGAAGCGATCGATAAACAAATGTCATTTAACCAATACTGAAGCAAAACGCATACCGAATTAAACCGATTGACGAAAATAAAATACTGCAATGCTTACCATTTGAGAAGAGGCAATTGTCACCAGAATATTCTGTTCAAAATATTAATTTTGGACACACTGGATACTAGTCCTACATGTAAGACCTGACGCTTATATTTATGTTGTGAGCGTCAAGGTCTTGCAGCCTAACTAACGGCGCTGTGTAGCGTGTTTTGATGTCGACTAACATCGTTACGAAAGTCAAATTTTCAGGAATATTTCAAACAAATGACAACTAAAATAACGACGCTTTTCTACAAAGTAAAGTCATAATGTTTTAGTCAGACTTTACTTACTCTGATGTCTTTTGTCTAATAAATTGAAATTCTCACAAAAGAAATGGACCTATTTTCAAGTTTCTTGGGCCTACATTTCAGTTGGCTGGAAAGCGATGAAAGCCGGGAATGCTGAAATCAGGATAAGTTGAAATATTATTCTTTAAAGAAACGAATAAAAATATATTGTGCCAATTGGAACTGTAAGCAATGGTTTGTTTTGTTAAGAAACTTATCCCCAACATGTACCTACTTGAACTTCGTTCGGCATACCTCGACTACTGTTGCATTGCAACAAATTCAAATGTATGTCAACGGAACATGAAAATGCATCCATTTGCTAGTATCATATTTTCATTCTGCCAGGATAAAGACAGCACAGTAAGTATATTAATTACACATAAATTAGTGGAAGAGTGTCGATATAGGCCGCCAAGTGTGTGAGATGTTCCTGAAACTTTGATTGCTCATTTCAATCATCGGAACACGCTATAGAAGGCTGTTATTTGGATAGTAAGACATAGCACCTAAACAAAATCAACGTGTGCTGTGTCTTACATGTAGGACTAACTGGATACCACCGCTGTGTTTTCACGATGCTCGATGTGTCGGCCTATTCTGTGGATGGCTTTGAAAAGATAAAATGTTAATTAATTGGTCTATGGAAATGAAATACATTAAATATCGTAAATGTGCATTGTGATGCATTCTAATTTTGGTGGCAAAGAACAAATATCAATTATGGTAAATTTGGTGCTGATTGCTGGTTACATTGTTGCACAGTCTATTGTTAACTCTGAGACATACTTATTGTTGAAGTACAGACTCGAGGCATAGGTGCTCGATGCGAGCTTGATGTTGAGAAAAAAACCCACAATAATCTGAAGAAAAAAATCACACAGTGACAAATATACCTTAGATTAACCCCATGACCCGTTCTGACATAGGACCCTCTCTATCATAATATATGAGAGAAGGTATGTAAGTTCCAAATACTTCGTTCCACCCATGACCCTTGATTTCCTTCTGCTTTATCTGTTTTTAAAGGCACACGTCCATACTAGAGTAAGCAAAGTCCACCTAAATCAACACGACTTTAATTTTTGGAAAAGCATCAATATATAATAATGACTTTATTTAAAGAGGGATCCTGCCCACATTATAAGCAGGTTCATAAGTTACCTGGATGCGAGTCATTGAACAAGAGCTGCATTTTTATTCACAAGCTCATTTGACCTTTCTTAATGATATAAAAAAAAATCCTTTGAAAAGTTGTAATCTGTATGAAAAGACACGTTTAATGACTGTTTATAAATATATTAGGCACATAAGCAGCTTGTATGTAAAAAAATCCACATTATAGAATGACCAGTATAGGTTAAAATTTTGCATATTGACTGGCTAGATCATAATCCATTAATAGTTGTTTTCATTCCACTTGATTTTGGTATGTTGGTTGTTTTGATGGCTCCATTTGAAAGTTTATCCTAGTAACTGAGCATGAAAACATGAAAGGTTTGTGGTAGTCAGCCAAGTTCTGATGTAAAATATTTGATGGTTGATATTGCAACATCTTTGAGGTTAAAGTCACCTCCTTATTGAGAAGGATTTCGTGTTCAAATAGCTCTTGAAAACAGAGTTTTCAGGCTAATGTGAAGTAAGATGCACAGTGAAATTTTCCATTTTTAATCTCACTTTCATTACATTCAATATCTACTAACATATAAATTTGAAGAACGTTTCTTTCCATAATAATGAGTTGTGCATTTAATGATGAATTGTGTATTTGCATAAATTTAATCTTTTTCGCCATTATTTCAAACTAAAAATTTCTTGAAATGTGAAACTTAACAAGGCTGATGGCTATAGTGTTGAAAAGGCATTAAATTTAAACTTCAACTTTTCCTTGTGCTGTTACAATATTGTCAGAGGCAAGAAGAGGAGAATCATGAGATAAAGATGGTTATTTATTTCATTTTTCATGCAAATAACATGTAGACTAAATGATATCTCGTTATATAGCGAGTTGGCCTATTACAATCACACCACTGACCTGCTTTTTCAAATGATGGGTTCCAGTTGGCCCTTTTTGGCAAACCCTGGCTGAAACACTGTAGCCATAAAAAGCCCAAAAAATTTAGAGAACCCACCTTTGCTCTTCCTGTTTGTTGCATCCATCCAGTTGAAATTTAAAATAAAAAATTTTGCTGTCAAATATACGGTCCATAAAGTTTGTTATTTACATATAAAGGTAAAAGATGTATTATGTATTAACTCTCTGTCATAGTGTCTCTGATAGCAGAAATTCATTGTTCACTTGATCGATTTGTACTGCATGTATATATTGTTCAACTTCCATGCATACATACATACATACATCATAATATTGTCAGGATTTATTTAATACCCAGTGCATTGGACGATGTATGGCATCGTATATACTTCGAGAATAGGCATTGACTGGTTCCCCACTTTGTTTGCTCCCTGCCATGCGCTCCTCTGTTCGTATAGCAAAGTGCAACGCAGGGAACATATAAAAAAATGAACCAGACTAGCATAGGCAATGTTATGACGGAGTAGCTTCCCCTAATCTTGCAAGCTTCTCTCGATTTCCATCGAGCTCAGCAAGCTGTCATCTAGATGTTTAATCTCAAGGCTTGTTGCACTAGAAAGTGATCACCAGATTAAAACATCATGCACTAAAATGCATTAGTGAAGAAAGTGAAAGAAGCAGAACACAAAAGAGTAACTGTGGAACTAACTTTAATGAAAAATGGAGAAAATAATTCCCTTGACTGGAATACGGCACATTCATTATGATTACCGGTGCGACTTCTGATTGCATGATTGCAAAGACTGCAAAAGTGAATAATCTTTTCGTGACAGGATTTAGAATTTTCAAAAATCTGCCCTCGTTCGCCATAAGATATCTGGAGAACACATTATAACCTAAGACATTATTTCACAACAATGAAATCAGTAAACTTGCAGAGACAAATGCATTTTTTGGATTACAAAGTCAGTGGGTCTTTGCAGATTTTGTTTGTTTTTAACTTTTGCTGCAATAAAAGAAAGATCTTAAAGTTCAAGTGTAACTTATTAGAAAGAAGTTGAATCATTATCCTCCTGGATATTTGAATAAATGTGTTGTAGGACGAAGTACAATGAAACCTATGATAGTATACATTTTATGAAAGGCAGTAAATTAAGTCCCATTTCATTAAAAAGATTTATTTGGCTTTCTGTATTGGCTTATATGTAATGTGTTGGGCTATAATATTGCTTGAGGAGACTGTTTAAAGTACGACTTTAAAAGAAAAATGAACTAATACAATTATTCTTTAAATGGACAATGCATTTGTTTGTTAATTGTGCATGTTGGTATATTTGTATGTTTAGAGAGAGAGAGAGTATGTTGTGCAAGTTGCAATATCCTATTTCTAGCTGAAAAAGTACGAGTCATATGAAAATTTGTCAGTATTTTTTTTACCCCTACAGTTTTTATTTGACCCCCAGTTTTGACACCAAGGGTTTTTTTGTACCCTCAATTCTACACCCCTGGGGGATACACTGCTAACAAGTAACATTAGTTTGGGATTGTTACTTGACCATAATTTGCTCAGTTTTGATGCCATCTTCTCCCATTTCAGGTCTGACATGGATATCCGACCAAATCACTCGATATACATCAATAACCTCAATGAAAAGATAAAGAAAGATGGTGAGTTGGAAAAAAGAAAAACTGGTGCTACATTGTTTCATAGAGAAGTCATTCAAATTTACCGTGTCACATGTAAAGTATTATTCATGATCTGCATCATTTCTTGCTGTAACTGGAGCTGCATCAAATATGACAGCCCACTCCCTTTCCAGATTTCATGAAAATGGTTTATGTATCACACAACAGTCAGTTGCATTAATCTGCTGCATGTTTTAGTTCAGATCATGTGAAAATGTCAAAAGTTTTAGTAAAACATTATACATGTATATCTCGCAATGCCATGGCATGGTAAACCCCTTCCACACACACACACACACAGATTAACTCATTAACCCCTGAGCCAAACAGCTAGGCATTCCCCTACAGCATATGTGCAGAGAGATCACCTAGAGCAGTGTTAGCGTTACCAGTGTCTGTATATCTGAGACTTTGAGAGTACTTGGCTTGCATATTTTTTCAGATGGAGTTACTTATTTTCTTATGTTCCCTTAACCCTTTACCTCATGCAAGCGCCTTTGGACACCTACTCCATTCGCATGGAAGCGCCTTTTGACGTCTGCTGTAAACATCAGCCATTTTTAGCTGGTTTTGTAGCGCCACCTTCAGGGAGAACTCCCTATTAAATACTACATTCATTTCTTCGAATGACAATTACGTCAGATCACGTGGTCACTGTTTATGCTCTGGTCGATATCTGCTATTTAAAGTAACTGGTTCTTAATCTATGAAAGCTTAAATAACTTAGGTAAACGCTCTGATATTGATGTAGGCAGCAATTAGTTTTTATAAATTCAGATGACTTAGTGAAGTAGACGCAGCCAAAAAATTTGTAAATTTCGAGTATGAGAAATGGCAGCTACGGTTGGTCATGCGGTTTCACAGACTTGACGGTGAACGAGTTCTCTCAAGATTTTAAAGTACATAAAAAATTCTTCCCTGAAAAATAATTACACAGCTATAACAATCGGACTTTACTCTTAAATCTTTCCACACATAATAGATTTGTACCAAAAATGTAAAATGGTTAAAATTGCTGTTAAATATAACATACACTACGTTGCTTAACAGTTAACAGGCAGGCCTATGCATATGGAATCAAATATGTGACATGTTTTCTATTTATAGCACGCTGCACTTTGTAACTATGCTCTATGAGGTAAAGGGTTAATTAAGCTAAAATTTGGCACAGCAGTTATCAATAAAATTACGTACATAATGGTATAAATTACATGCTACATGTAGAAATAAAACTAGTACACAAAGATGAAATAATTGATTTTCTTACCAATTTGTTTCTTTTGCCATGAATAGTCCATAAAATCCATTATAAGTTCACACTGAATAATTAACACTATCAACACATGAAATTCATTCCATTTTATGTACAGAGAAATTCCACTTGTCATCTTTCTTGCAGACTTAACCTTGTGTGAGTGCTCCATCAGAGTCTGTTAAGTAAAAGTCCACTCCCAGCAGCTGATTCTTGTAATTTTCATCATTTTCTAATCTAAATATTTCCACTATTTATGCTGCTATTGAAGTCCCCTTTGTTCAACAATGTTCACTCTATGTAAGCTAAACTTCTGTTGGTTAAAAGGCCTACATAATTAGGAAAAGGCTTGAAATCAGCTAATGGTTTGTGACGATTTAACTCGTTGTGTTGGATACAGGCCTAGACTAATACTGCCACTCAGACTCTGCACTCTGGAAACGAGCTAGGTAACTGTGCCATGTTATCTTGGCACTTGGGAGATGAGGAAGGTAACGTACAAGTTATAGTGGCGGCAGGAGTTAAATGAGTTAATAAATATAAAAATCAGGAATTACAACTTATGTCAAATTCAGAAACTTTATCCTTATGATTAACTTAGATTGGAGGAGTATCAGAGAGCATTCAGCAACCTTAAAAGCCCAGCCACTGGAATCTGAAGTGTGAATATTCTTGCGGGCTGAGCATGGTTGTTTTGTCATTGCCACATCCTAATGATCACGGGAAGACATTCTCAGTTTACAGCAAAATAAAGTGAGTGAAGGAAAAAGTTGGGCAAGAAAGCTATGAGAGCATATAAAAAGGGAAACTTAATAATCACAATTAGTGTCATCTGTGGCCACCAGTTGGTGATTTTGTGAAGGAAACCAAAGCTTATGTATTTTCTAAAAATAGTCTTTGTAGTGATCTACAAGATATGTGCCTATTCCTTTTTCATTTAATTGTCATAAACTGGTAAATAACACTCAAAATGGCCCAAAGAAGTATATATTCTTTTCTGTCTCAGTCTCAGAAACAACCTGCCAGTTGTGATTATTCTGACCCTCAGGTTCCAAGTAATTTATGAGGAGAGAATAAATCTCAAAAGTTGTAAAAACAAATCTTAAGCATCTGTTAGCTCCATGTATAAGAAACAATCCCAGCTATAAGTTCATTACTTGAAAGTAAACCACTCCTGAGATTTTGGTGTCAAGGGTCAAATGACTATTCAGTTTTTAAGTCTATTGTGAACTCAGACTTGCATGTTTTCATTGGGAGCTGCAGTAGCTCACTTGAGCATCAGACTTACAATGGCAGAGGTCATGTGTTCAGGACGTGTCCAGGCCAATTCAGGTTGATTGCCTCTCTGCATCCTTGGCATGATATGGCTAATGGTGTGTTGAAAGTGCTATTAAAAACCAAACAAACAGATCTGCTTAGTAGATTGTGATAAAACTAAAACGTATCTGCATGATCAAGATGTTTCTTATAGAATTTTCTAGAAATGGCATCCAACAAGTGATGCACAATAAAAGGAATATTCATATGGATGGGAGGCTGGAAGAGTAACAGTTCTGTTTATTTGGACATGTGTTGATTTGAGCATCTCATGGTCAGTGAGTTGATTGCTGTTACCATATGAAACTGAGAGATCAAGCCATGCTAAAAATGTGGAAAATGTAGTTGAAGTGTTCCTGTGTCAAGTTTAATAAAACTTCTTATAAAATGCTTTGTCCATAAATTGACACCTTAGCAAGCAATTTTTGGTCAGTAGCCCACAGTACATGCACATGTCAAATCTTTTGTCTGTAAGACTCTAAATGTATATATGGGGACTGTCAAAGCACCATGGTGGCAATCTTGAATGCTACTCGTCTGAAATTGATGGTGATATTGACATAGGTTTATACCAAAAGAACTTGTCAAATCTAGTTGCTGCTAAATGAAAATATTGCACTACAGATATCTAATATGACTGCCACAATGAGCATTTTAAAATCTTTTAAAATAATTCTCTTGAATGTGTGTTCCTAATGGCACTGCTCCGGTGGCCTAGTGGTTAGAGCGTCTGCCTCAGATGTGGCCATGGGTTTGATCCCTGGCCAAATCATAACAGAAACGTTTTAAAATGGTACTAGCAGTTTCCTCGCTTGGCGCTCAGCAATATGGGGTTAGTGTCAGGACTGGTCAGCCTGGTGTCAGGATAAAGTGACTGGGTGGGACATCATGCTACATGCTAGACATCGCAATAAACTGCCACAATGCAGACATCATAGCAGTATAACTGAAAAATTGTTAAAGCTACATAAAAAATCCAGATCACACACATGGGCATTTTAAAATCTTTTCAGTAATTCTCCTGAATTAGTGTTCCTAATGGCATTTTGATTTCAAGAGTTTTCTGTTGGTGCCGATCTTATATCCAATAGAGCCACTGTCTGAGGCTACTTTGGTGTTCATAGGGTTTAACACCGTTTTTCAGTACATGTTGGCTGTACTTGGTGGCCAGTATATTTCAGGGTTCCTGTGCGGGTCTGGAATTCTGGTAGTATTAAATATGATGATTGCCTTTCCATGCCTTGAAAAGGTCTGAAATTTTTTACAAATGACTAAACAGTCTGGAAAGTCTGAAATTTTCGTTGTAATGTAAACGTGGCTACTCATTTCGGATCGCTTTTATTTGATTTGACATTCTTTTTTGTGTGCCTGTGTAGACCTGATATTTAAATAGCTATGCACAATCAAGGAGGGTATAACTCTAATGTGCTTTTGGAAATTAACATTAGGCCCGGAGATCGAAACAGGAAAATGTTAGCTGATGCGCTTTTCCTGAATTTTAGTTTTGAATTACATGGGTCAGACACATAATCCAAACTGGAAGATGCAATGCCAGCATGATGGACATAGTACCGATACTTTGTGATGTCATTCTCAAGGGTAATAAATATGTTACACCGCAAATTTATATCGACCTTTTGACCAAAATTGGCACTCCATATAGCAATTCATAACTTTTCAAACACTAGATACGTAAATTTAAAAAAGACTGATCACCTGTGTGCAAGGTATAAACTTTTGGGCCACTACTTTGGTGATTTTCAGTGCCATCCTGCGTTGTTATAAATATAACGTAACCTTTTGCCATCTGGACAAAGTGTCATTAAGTATAGTCTTAATTTTTAATTTGCTACTCAGTTTTTAGGAATAAAAATCCATGAAATTGAAACATTGTATAGTAAGACACATATAGCAATTTGGAACTTGTATTCAAATGGAAGTGGGCATGATTGGAGGTAAAAGAGGCGTGAAAGATGGTGGATTAAGATCGTGATCAAAGAACACCTTCAAAACTAGTTAAATTATGTGGTTCAAAAATGCTGGAATCCTTGGATTAGGTGTTTGGTTGGGGCCCATGGCGTTCTGCACTTTGATATATCAACAGCTCATCTCAGGGGTGTATCATCTTAAAACACATTTGGTGTATAATTATTTTCATTTGACTTTATGTCACCTTCTACTATCAGTTTCCCCACTCAGCTGATACCTGCTTCTTAGCATCTGTGGTAACCAGATTATTAGCACTTGGCATTCTAAAATTGAAATGATTTATTTTTAACTAGTACTTTGTGTTTGATAAATGTCCACGAAAATACCCAAAAGAGGTCCCATTGTGGCTATTAAAGTTGATACAGGTAGATACTTTGAACTGTTGCTTCATTTAATAATTAACATGGCATTAATTACTACGTAGACCTACAATAATTGATACTGACATTTTAAACTTTATTGCAGAGTTGAAGAAATCCCTGTATGCCATCTTCTCCCAGTTTGGACAGATTTTAGACATTGTTGCCATGAAGACGTTGAAGATGAGAGGCCAGGCATTTGTAATATTTAAGGATATTAACAGTGCTACTAGTGCATTACGTTCCATGCAGGGCTTTCCTTTCTATGACAAACCAATGGTAAGGTTATACAGTAAGAACTAGGCATTGCATGGGCTTGGATTTATAGCCCCGAGATGAAGATGTGTTGGAGGTCAAATGTCCTGGAGACCATTTTTGTTGTTTCATTTTTGGATACTAATATTGAGAAAGTTGACCATGTACGACCAGTATCCTTATTTGCAGAACTCTTAAGCTTGAACATGTACACTCGAATATTTTGTCTTAATATTACCTTGTTTGACAAATGTCTCTCTTCACAAATTATTTTCTTCTGCAACACAGTGGAAGTGATATATAAACGTTTCTTGGATGTAAAACAATTTGACCATTATAAAATATATATAAAATATTGAGTGCACACAAAAGTTGAGGAGTTGTGTAAATACAGTGACAAGAACAGTTGTGATGCAATTGTCCCTTTTCACTTGAAAACTTGAATTGCTTTTCTTTTAGCATTTTGTCGCTAAAAATTTTTTTCTTTTGATATCTGCTTAAAAATGGACGGAATTTATGCATTGTTGTGTGGCAAAAAATCAAGATATTCAGTCAGTGGTATGTTGGAATTATTTCACGTTGGAGTAGATTTTCTCATGAAAGTGATTTTTTCCTGGACACTGCGAAACTGCACCTGCTTTGATGGTCAGTGGACTGTGCTGCTAAGTTTCAGCAGGCCAACTTGTATTTATCGTTTTGTCACTTGAATACAGTATTAATAATGGGACTGTATTGCAGGATATTGTTATGTGAACCTGTTTAGCAGAGGTTGGAGTTTATACAATTGATCTGGGATTTACTGACAAAGGGTTGCATTGGATTTACTACTTAAAACGAAATAAAGTGACATGATTATTTTACAAATTAATTAACCTGTAGCCTTATCTTGAATTTGGTATGGTTGCATTTCAGATGCACAGATCATTTTGTTTATAATTAAAATTTGAAAACTGATTGAAACCGAGTGACTTCGATACCTTGTACAGAAGTCACTCGCACACCTGGCATCACTTGCATGAAGTGCATGGTTCTTGTGTAGCTTTCTCTTGCTAATGACCCTCAGAAACTTTAAACAAGCAGTAATTTGTAAAATTAAATTTGGTCCTGCAGCAGCACTTTTGAATTTGCACTGTACTTGTATGCAAGTGGGTAAAATTTGGTGTAATTGGTGAACATTGTTGGTTCCTGTAATTCATCAATGGGAATTTAATTAATTGGCCTTGCTTCAGATATCTTGATCAAGGAATTATTAAGTAGGCATAGCTATTTAGCAAACCATTATATTGTTGAAAATTAATTCGACCTTTTGTTTTTATTTAGACAGAAAATGGATACTGGTAAACAAAAATCTCAGTTGTAAAGTCTCGAATATGAGTTTTTTTTCTTTAATACATAATTTGTATTGTCATCATGATAGTTCGCATTTAGCTTAAGAATCTGGTATGTGGTCTATGATTGATTTTTGCTTGTATCCCTGTTCTTCTTGCATGATAATCATTAATTACATGTGAACTCAAACTATCCAGTGAAAATCCTTTGATCATAACTAACAATAACAGGATGAAATTTAATTTTTTTTTTGGCAAGTTTATGGGGACACATAACTAATATGGATGAAAGAAGGGCTCATGTAATTGGATGATCTACAGTTCACTCTAAATTTAATTTGCACTGATGTTTTCAGAGGATTCAGTATTCCAAGAAGGATTCCGATGTAATTGCCAAGATGAAAGGGACTTTTGTGGAGAGACCTAAGCGGAAAAAAGAGGAGGCCCCACCCCCAGAGTCCAAAAGAAAGAAGAACAAACAGGCTGCCCAGCTGGCTAGGTATACTGCAAGCTATTTAGTCCTGAGGGCTATACCAACAGTAGGATGGATGGGTGGGGTTAATGCAACAACCATTTGTTAAAAAGTTTGATCTTACCTGGCCATAGACTTTTTATGATGTCATGTTGGTGCAGAAAAAAAAGAGATAATGCATATCTTGTATCTAATATGGCTGCTATGATGACTCTGTTCAAATCTTATCTTGCTACCTGAATGGATGATCATGACCTTGAGCTTTCACGGAAAGACTTCTAATGATGAAAACTTTGTCCTTTTTGGCTGACACCCAATATATGTACCACTGCAGCAAATTTGAAAATATTTTTATTGCTGAAAAATATAAGAATTTTTCAGCACTCAGTAGTTGAAAGTGTCACAGGATGAAGCCGGGTTGGGACACTATTAGGGAAGACACCAAAAGCAGCTGCATTTACAAGATGTTTATTTATGAACGCAATTTAAATATTAACAAATCTGACACCATTATAAACAAAAAGATAAAGAAAATCATAATGTTCCTAACATGGAACTATCAACAATTGACGAGGAAAAACTCAAAACATGAATTTAACAAATGGAATTTCAAAAGAAACGTGAATTCCTATCACTGATCAACAAAATAAAAGTGACCTACACCCCAATATAAAGAGTCTTGAATGTATCGTTCAAATAACGATTTAGAAAAGAATGTAATTATGAATGTATTGTTCAAATAATGATTTAGAAAAGAATGTAATTATGTATCATTCAAATAATGATTTAAAAAAGAATGTAATTATGTATCGTTCATAAAACGATATTGAAAAGCAGTGTAAATTATGAACCCATCAATCGTTCATATAATATAGGAATGAATGAAATTACAAACCTATCAGTCTTTCACATAACGATATAGCAATGGGGATGAATGAAATTATGAACCTATCGATCGTTCACATAACGATATAGCAGTACATGTAATTATGAACCTATCGATCGTAACCAATATTGAAATAGGAATGAATGAAATTGTGAACCTATCAATCGTTCATATAACGACATAACGATAGGAATGAATGACATTATGAACCTGTCGATCATTCATATAACGATAGAATGAATGAAATGATGAACCTATCGATCGTTCACATAACGATATAACAATAGGAATGAATGAAATTATGAAATGCAATTGTGGAAATAACATGGAACACTATAACTATCGTGGCGCCCATTTGACGACCAAGATTTTAACTCCGGTTCCACGCGCTCTATTAAATGGCCAGAGAAGCACCCACACATGGTCCGCTCCTCTCAGTCTGCTGAAGGATCCCTCACATCACAGACCCGATAGTTGCGAGGACCTGGTCCGTCGCATCAAGAAAACCAGTCCACTCTTCCGATCCAACGTCACCAAAACACAGCGTATACGTCACACGAAACCCCCCAGAGTTCTGTGACTCCACATCAAATGATGTATAAGGCATGGCAGGCATGTATAAAGCAGCTCTACAGCTGGTGACTCCACATCAAACTATATACAAGGCATGGCATTTAGGCAGCTAAAATGATAACAACTAAACTATGTAGTAAATATGACACGGTTAAGTACTTCTGCATTGATATATGTAGCACATGCGCACACATGAATTCGTTACCCATTACATTAATCGTTCAACGCAAACGTCGTATAATTAAATTCAGTTTGTCTGTTCAGTTGCAACAAATAGCTAACTCGAACCAGACTATAGTATTTATAATATAGCATTGTATAACCTAAGTATTGACTCTCCGTAGAATTTAGAATAAATATATGTTTCCTGCTCGTTAGCTACTGCATTCAATGAATATGTTTGCAGATACGAGTCTTTTTGAAACATTAATTAACGTTCTAAAACATCTAAAGTATGAAAACAATCCTGTCATATAAACAAATAGTAATAAAGAAAATTTCATTACCTCTACAGCTGGAGATTTGCTTCCGTAAAGGGGTAAGCTTCCTGACAAGACTCGGCGTAATGTGATTTGGTTATAGAGAATTTGTTCTACAAGTACACTAGCTGTGACAGATATGCGCAGCTAGGTACTTAGTTTCCCTACTGCAGGCAATTTGTTCGTGCAGCATGGTCTGAGTTTCACTCAGGATTTCGAAATAACTAGAGCCGAAAAAATATACCACCCTCGGGTGATGCTGTATGCGGCAACGAAACCCGAGTACATTTTTGACAACATATACATATTGATATAACTTGTACACAATTTCATGACAGGAAGAACTGATCTTCTCTTTAATTCCTGTAAATTCTTTTTGCCCAGTAGAGCACCAGTCCCTTAATGAGACTCGTATTTTGTTTGCTTCGAGTCCTCTTTTTTAGTTGCCTGCACTAAATGCAAGAGAACATATGCTACATTCCTGGTGTTGCATTAGCAAATGTATACCTGTTATGTTTAGGTATGTTTCTTTGACACTAATGCATGTGCTGTCAGGAAACTTTTTTATGTGCTTACATCTCAAAGAGTATTACACCACCATGCCAGATACAAGAGTATTACACCACCATGCCAAATGTAAGTTACTATGACCTATTGTTCATGCTCCTTGATCACATGAATTCTTTCATTTGTCGGTTTTAGTGACACCATTCTTGAAACTGCATGTTTGCATACATCTGTGGAAGGGAGCTGCGGTGGCTCATTGGTTTGTGTGTAGGACTTGAGACCAAGGTCTGTGTGGGATTGAATCCTATTTGTCGGCACCCTGGTGTCATTGGGCAGAGAACTTTACTCCAGCATAATAACCTACTTGTGTTGCTATGCCATAAAGCACCAAACCAAACATCCTGTGGAATATACTTCATCATTATAACAAAAGTAATTCCATATAACCTACCTTGTGCATTTTACAATTAGGTTGGTTTTTGGGAGGCTAAAGCTTGTTCACTCAGATATGTATATGAATCTTGGAAGAGTACTGCACCACTGTAATGACGGCAGTTCACTGAGCTACTTTACATGCACCATTAATCATGCATGCTTTACATATGTAGGTGAGTTTCTCAAACACTTTTTGCACACCGCATTTATTTGATATGTGCACACTCCCTGAGGAAGATCACAATGTGATATAAAAATTAGGTCCCTGACATTTTACATAATGGTGATAAAGTACAACTTAAAAGTTTAGTTGGCTTTTTTAGAGCCTGGTGCTTCTTCTGTCATTAAACAACTGGCTGTAAGAAGACCTCTGAGAAGTACAGCATAACCATATTGAACAAAAGAAGTTAATATGACCTATATCAAACACTTGGCTTGTCTTCATTATCATTTGTAGTGAATTATAACACAGTTAAGCTTTGCTGTCTTCTCATAGCTTCATTTCTTGTTAACAGATAATTCTACAGAAAATTCTTCCTGGCTGTTTTTGGCAAAAATGGCATTTCCTTGTACTGAACTTTCATTGCATTAAGAGCTTTGCTATATGTTTCAGACCTGCAGTGGGAGTACCTGTTGTGAACCCTCAGACACAGGTTGTGCCAATTAACCAAGTTACAGGTAGGTATTACATTAACGGGGATTTTCCAACCATTTTGAAAGTCAGGCCCATTGAGATGGGAAAATTTAAGCATGAACAAGCTAATTGTGTGAATATTCAGAATATATGAAAAACAAGATGACATGTTCATTCAGTGAGCATATCAAAGTTCAGATTAATGCAGTGAAATGGTCATTATGCACAGTTGTAAACGGGTAAAATATTACCAAATATGTTGCAAACATTTTCTTATTGAACATACATTGTGTTCATGAAATTTTTTTAATACTTCTTTCGCATTTGTGTGTGAAATGCAAGTATAGATTTTTGAAAAATGCATGGGAGAATGGAATTTAATTTTGGGGATTTTTATTTCACGTTTGGGGAAAATGTTTAGGCTTTGGTATATGAGCCAGACTTTAGGTCCCCAAATGGATATGATGAAAGTCCCAGTTTAATATGAGAGTCTGAAACCATTAAAAGTGTTTGTCTATTTTACCAAATTCTATGAATGTTTTTGTATGTACCAATCACTGTACCACATTGCATCTTGTTTACTCAGTTCAATTTGGTACCATTCTAGGTGGCCCTGTTACTAGTGGTGCTCCAGTGGTACCAGCAGCAGCTCCTAATGCTATGCCTGAACAGCCACCCAACCAGATCCTTTTCCTAACCAACCTCCCTGAAGAAACCAATGAGATGATGCTATCCATGTTGTTCAACCAGTAAGTACCAAGTGTCATTTTAAATCATTTTGAACTGGAATCGAGATCTTAAGCTCAGCCATCCACCATTATCCCCATAGATATGATACCTGGAGTGTGTCGTTTAAATTTTGTGTGCTAGTGGAAGAAACAAAGTTGCTGAATGTTCCAGAACTCAATCTTCATTCCTTTGCAAGTTACAGAACATCTTAGGTTTGGACATTAAGCTATATTCTTTTGCTCAAACTGTTCTGAGTATACAAGGTCAGGACTTTTACTGTACTTTCCTTGAGGGGAAGAGTCTGAAAGTACATTGATAGTTGTCCATGCTGTTTTGAGAACTGGAAAGCTTTAAATGGAATGAGCATCTGCATATTGGATTATTCCTGTTGACCTAGGCTGATTTTAGAGGTCATGCACTCTTGGTTAAGTATGCAGTATTTTTTGTCCCCCACCACAAGGGCAAAGGAACATAAAAATGGTCAGCATTCATGTCTTGATCAATCCATCCATCCATCTGTGTGCACAAGTTTGTGAACACTCAGGCATCAACATTTATCATGGTTCCAACCAATTTTACTGTAAAGTTTCATGTCTTCTCGGACGAGTTCATTGATGAGCACATTTGGCTTGTCTTGTCAAGAGTTAATGCAATGATAGACTTTGGAATATACATCCCATTGGCTTATGAGCTTTATAGCATATAAGGTTTTTTTTATATATCAAGCAAGATGTGAAGCTTCATCTTGAGAGCTTGGATGGGTTACGTGAGGACCAGATTTGTAACCATATTTTACAATGTTATGGCCCCTAGTCAGTTTGTGGTTCACACAGGTCTTGAAAAACCCTCGAATTGATTGCTCTTGATAAAACCTTGAAAATTAGCAGAATTGGGGAAAGACATTGAAAGTCATTATAAAATGGCATTCTTACTAAATATAGAACAATTTTTAAACAAGTTTGCAAAAACTGCTGAAAAGGATCTGTCTTCAAATTTGACAGAAAAGCATGATGGCATTAATTTATTTCAAATTTACTTAAATTATTCTGATGTACCGTTATATATTGCCACCATTACTGAAAGTAGAAAAGTCTTCAAATGACATGTCAGAAATTTTGAAAGTGCTCTGCAATCAATTATGACAGTCATTGGTAAAAATTCTATAATACAATTCTCAAACACAGTTTTAAAAAAATTGATTTTGACTGGATGCTAGCATAATGGCTTCTCAGATTTAAGCCAGTTTTTCTGGACCATCATCAAATATGGCTATATATTATGAAAAATAGGAAAAACTTTTAACAGCTTCTCATAGCTGATAGCAGAATTTGACCAAATTTGACATAAAGAAAACATTCTGGCATTTAGGGCTTTCAAATTTGTACAGATAATGCATATTCATCGTCAAGTTTGGCCATCAGCGTTAATTATATTGACCTGCCAGCTCATAAAATTTGAGTGCAAGTCATGCTGAAATGAACCTTAAATTATGGTCTTGTGGAAGAATACCAGAAAACTCCAAAATGTGATCTTTTGGTAAAATTGGCTTGGTTTGATCCGGTTCCAGGTTTCACATTCGATTCAGCTTAGCTGGTCATGGAACCAAAATAACTATATAAGAGCACCTCAGCTGTTTGAATCGGTCATCATTTTTCACGCAGAATGCCTGCATGATAAAGTTGGTCTTGGTATGTCACCCAACAACCGGACACAAGGCAGAATGTTCAATCTCAAAATGTTCAAACACTTGGTACAGAAAAAGCTAATGTTCATAATCTTGGGAACAATTTGCAGTGAAGGCAATGTTTGGTTTAGGGGACATCTTGTGCTAATTTGCGAACGTCTTGTGGAATGGGAGATAATTGCCATAATGACATGAAATGTGTTTAAAAATGTTCACATGAAGTTGAGTTCAGCTCCATGAGTTTTGGAACTTAAGCTTTTTAAACTGCAGGTAGTAATAGAGGTCTAAGTTACAAATATTTTATATCAACATGTTTTCCTTGCTGCATCACGTCACACTTCTGAACTTTTCTAATGCATGTTTTCCAAGTTGACAAAATCAGGATACGACATTTCATTACGCCTTACTTAATATTGGTATAATTTGAGGAAAATTATCAACTGCCTTGCAGAGGTCTTGTTAGGGTTAGCTTGTCTGGAAAGAGAAGCACATTAAGCAACATTTAATACATCACAACAAAATTTGACAAAGTTTATTGGCATGAAGGGCTTTTAAGTTTATGCAAATGATGCCAGTCTGCCAGCAAATATGGCTTCTGTTAATAAAAATATAAAATCCTTTAAATTGTATCCTTTCAAAATCCTCTCCAGAATTTGACTGAAAGTATGTTTGCACAAAGGTCTGTACAATTTTTTTAAATGTTGGCATGATGCTATCTGCCATCAAATATTGTTGCTGCTACTAAAAAACTTGATAAATTGAATAACTTCTTTTATGATTAATTTCACATAATTTAACCAAATAAGACAGAACGTGCTATAGCTTGAAGACCTTTTGCACATATCTAAGTGATGCCAATCCAGATATAGCTGTCTTTATTAAAAATACAAGAGTTTCACAACTTCATCAAAGAAAACTTCCCCCAACATTCTTGGGGATGTGGAATAAGCCTGATGATCCTTCCCATGAGCATAAGAAGCCACTAATGGAGTTGACCATTTTGCCATTGGATGTATCCCATGATGCTGTTCATGGCGAGGTCATGGGCTTTTTTTTTTTTTTAAGCGGTTAGTTTATGTCAGATATTTGGCAGTATTGTCACAATTTCCAACCAAACTGAATTACTGACTCTGTTTGACATTACTGGTATGTGTGTCTAAAGCATTTATTTCACAGTAGTTCAAAAGGCCCCAGGGGCTGACCACATGGTTTAAAGTGCTTGCCTTTTGTGATTACTCGCATCTCACCTGTGTGGGTTTGAGTCTTGGTGTTGGCCAGTGTGAGTATGTGAGAAAGCTGCCAGTAGCTTCCCGTGGGTCAGTGGTTCTTACCTGGGTTTTCCCATTTTCTTCCTTCACCAGTTACACTGAGTGATATGGCAGTAAACCCCAAAACAATAACAACAAATCACAGCAATACTGGTTTCTTAATTGAGGGCTTCAGTTAAAATTGTATTGAGTGTGCATGTAATTTTATTAATCACTGACTTAAATAAAATGAAATAAAGTGCTTTGATTCTGTTCATCATTTAGACAACTCCAATATCATATATATTGCACTAGGGGGACATGGTGTGATGCACATAAATAAGAATATGATAAATTTAATATTTATTTTCACATGTTTATCCGTTTCGTTTGTTTCAGATTCCCTGGTTTCAAAGAGGTGCGGTTGGTGCCAGGGAGACATGACATTGCCTTCGTGGAATTTGAAAATGAGGTTCAGTCAGGAGCAGCAAAGGATGCTTTGCAGGGATTTAAGATCACTCCTTCCAATGCAATGAAGATCTCATTTGCCAAGAAATAACATTTCTTTTTAACATGCAACATAACAAGAGATACTTTCGATTGTGTACATATTCTAAGACAGACCATGACTGATGTCAGACATTTCTAATATATTAGCATGCTGTTACATGTATACTAATATAGTAGTGATTTTTGCCCTGGCCAATATCACAAGGTGTAGGATGTTCTTGCATTAAGGTGTTTTGACTGTACACTTATAAATGATCCAAGAGCTCATTGCTGAACATATAGAATGGAAGCTAAGGCTTCTATCACAGCTAGCAACAAGAGTAGGCATTAAGAACAGAGTTCCTTACACAGCCTGGAAACTAGAGGCCATTTTTGCACAGAATTTTGTGGAAGCCTTTGACTGCTACTAAAGAAAAGCTGGTTAGTGTCTTCATGCCATCATCACAGTGAGGAATTGGACCTGCCATGCACCCATTGCCTGATTCATCATGCATCTTATTCATGTTTTACTGTAAGTAGCACAGAGTCAATGCAGTAAACTTTTTTATTTCTCAGCATGCTTGGCATTGCACACTGGCATGCTGGTAATTAAACCGTAAGACTGGCATAACGTGTGCATTGCACCTGTGCCAAGCTGCTGTTTTATTATTATTTTTATAAATACATTCATATAAAAGACTTTGCTACTTGAGATCTGCCTTGGCATTGCACCTGGGCCAAGCTGGTCTCTCATCATCATGTCTCATATTGACAGTTATATTGTGTATATTGTTTTTGTCATTAAGCTTGGCATTGCACATGAGCATGTGGATGACATTATTTATATAAACACATGCATTGCACCTGGGCCAAGTTTGTGCCTTTTTTTATCATAATATCAAAATAAATAGAGAACTCTTCTGACATGTTTTGGGTTGTTTATTCTCTCTCTCTCTCTCCTGCCCCCCCCCCCCCCCCCCCCCCCCCGGTAGGTGACTTGGTAGAAGAGTTTTTATATATCGATCTCTGTTCATTATTTTTGTACTTCCATCAGTCCTACCGTCTTGTCAGCTCTGTATAACTTATATTCCTTTTGAAAGGCATTGACGGAACTCGGAACATTATGAACCAATACTACATTTTGAATCATGTCTTCAAGAGTCGGGGGTTTTCTGTTATAATCCTGCTATAAACATAGTGTATTTTGTTGTGTCTGTCCATATTGGTACGTATTTATGCCAATATGGTGAAAAGAAGATGGCTTGTAGCTGCCTGAATGAGGATAGAGTATTGCTACTGCTTGCAGTGATTTATATACCTGTATCTCAGTGGTACAGTATGTAACATGGACATAATGTATTGTGGCAGGAAACTTGGGCTTGGTTGGCAAAGTCTTGAAATGTAACCATACAACTTTTCTTCTCGCCCACATCAAACAAGGGCAGGGAGCTTGACTTGCATCCAGAGGTTGTACAAAATTTAAAGGGCAAATCATTCTAGTTGACAAGCACCTTATGGATAAGCCTTTAAAGTCTCTTATGGATGGACGAGAGGGAGGGGGATCTTAGCTGTCCTAAGAAGGGGAGGCATTTCCACATCCCCAAAGCTATATACTGAATACAAGTCTGTATGTAAGCTTAAGATGTTAGGCTTCAACGATTTAGGTTTGGCTTTTTTTCTCTGCCCTTAAGCTGCTTAACTAGAAGTATGGAGCATATCTGTTCAGACCACTGGATTAGGCATTGCAAGGATCTGAAGACAAACATTTAGAATAGGACATTTTGTAATTATCTTCCCCTGCTTTGCATTGCTGGCATTTCTTGTACTTGAATGACATTTCAGATACACTGCAAATGTTTAGTCTTCTGTACCACCAACAATAGTAGGTGTACAAGTGAAAATACAGATTTAAATCCAAAGTAATTCCTAGGAAGCCTGTTG
The DNA here is from genome assembly GCA_028554795.2 of Sinohyriopsis cumingii. Taxonomy (NCBI): domain Eukaryota; kingdom Metazoa; phylum Mollusca; class Bivalvia; order Unionida; family Unionidae; genus Sinohyriopsis; species Sinohyriopsis cumingii. The sequence goes on from CM068836.1 coordinate 40,500,668, forward strand.
ACGGTGAAAGTTTACACCTGATGACTTCTGGGTCCATGGTCACTACCTAGCAGGATAAGGGGAGTGAGTCTGCAAGAGTTACTTCCATTTGTCTATATCACAATGGATAAAAATTAGTTTTTCACATGTATAGGAGGGTTAGATACTGGAGGTACTAAAAAGTAATTCATAGTGTTATTGGGTATCGCATTTCACAGAAAGATGTAGGAATAGATAATTTTGATGACCTGTTAGAAATTTTCATGTATTCTTGCACGTAATTCATGAACACATAGGAGTAGGGAGGGAGGTAACTTGTGTATAAAACACTAATTGTCACTAATAAAACAAACTTTCTGATGATTAAGGACAGAATGATGTTTCACTACTGAAGAAATGTGAATATCGGATACTAACTCAGCACAAGCAATTTTTCCTTAAAGGAATCGTTTGTTTTCATGGCTCAACTTATGGTGTCTGGCAAATAATGAGTGCGCAGTTATGCATGGCCATATGAAGTTGAGTCAGACATGACTTGTTCAGTGCATATGTTCTTAGAATTATAAAACCAGAGAATTTGACTCTGGCATGGACAGTGGTTTTTCTATTCGGGAAAAGGTAAGATAAATATTGACAAGTAACATATTAGTCATATTAAAGGTCTATTTAATGCAAATTAGACCCCCTGAGTAACATTATCCAAACAGTGCTTCTTTATGTGAACTTGAAAGTCCGATCAGTTTTAACTCTACTGGTCACAGACCAGGAAATTTATGGACTGGCCTGTTGTCCATCTTCCATCTGTCCATTAGCACAAGTTTGATATTGTTACTACACCTACTTGGAGGATTGCCATTGCACACACATTCATCCCATGGTCTACTTTGTCCTAAATAAAAACTCTGCTGCTTGGATTTCCAATATGGTCACCACGGCAGTCATCTTTAAAATCTTGTTGCTACTCCTCCTGAATGGATGGTCATATCAACATGAAGTTTTCACTAATTGAATTGTGATTTCTAATTTGTCATAAATGAAATTGTTGCCATTTGCTTGGCCAATTTCAGTAGAAGACTCTGTATGTCTAGTTGGTCCTAATTAAAATGTTTCTGATCTAATGTCCAATATGACCACCACAGCAGTCATCCTGAAAATCTTTGCACTACTCATCCTGAATGGAAGGTCGTACTGACACGGATTTAACCAAAAATGTATGTCTAGGTGGTCCCTGAATACAAATAGTGCTGTTCACTCTTCCAATATGGCTTTCTCAGTGGCCATCTTGAAAATCTTGTCACTACTCATCAATAGATGGTCATACCAGCATTGTTTTCATTATTAAAAAAAAATGCATCTGGTTGGTTGTAAATGAAAATGGTGTCTGACATCCAATCTGTCCACTACATGTGGACAAATCACCAAACAATATAAGATAATTTACACACTCACCAGTTAGTAAGCAGAAATGGTCTTATCTTGAATTCCAGGAAATTCTTTTTGGCCAGTAGTGTCAGTCTTTTGTTTTATGTCCTTACTATCTCAATGGTTGTGGCAAAAAAAGTATTACCCACATTTGTCCATCATGTCCTGTCACATCCACTATCAATTTCATTTCCACTTAATTTTTTAAAGGTTGGAACTGAACCAAATCTGGTACAAGACTTTCACGTTATGTTTCATTTTCACCATGTAACAACAAAATTTAACTTGGCCATCAACTGCATCATATTGGCATCCATGTGCTTTCAGTGTAATAATGATACTTTGCTTTTCTGAAATTTGTGACTTCTGCAAAGATGGGAATTGCAAATCCAACAGATGCACAGATGGCCATACAGTTGCTATGGTTTTAATTGAATAAACTGCCAAGAAATTAGGATTCTGCAACATACCCATAGGTTTCCAATATACAGCACAGCATATTTTAATCCATAAAAGAATTGCAAATGTAAATTTCACATTTGAAAAAAAATACTTCTAGAAAAGTTGTCAACTACACTAAGGCATCTTTGCAATTTAAATAAATATTTACATAAAAATATTTGTTACATTAAGACACAATTTGTTTTCTGTAATACCCCTAAGTGTCCCTATTTTTAAGCAGTTTCTTAACATCTGGTATCAGTTGTGTGTAAAGAAGACACAATAAGAGACTGCACCACAAAAATCAATCATTTTGTTAGGCAGATTTGGCCAATAAAAAGATAACCGAGTTTTTACAGTGCATAAAATTCAGTCTAAAATTACCAGTTTAATGGTATTAGGGGGTTGCAGGTCACTATTTTGTTTAAAAGGAAATTAATTTTAACTAAACACTAGTGGGGAGGGGTATGAAAAAGTGCACAAAGTCGGATTGTGTAACATCATGAATTTAATAGATGCACAATAATTTTGAGAACATATCTTGATTGTTTAGGTAAAATTACTGTACATTTGTATACTTCCCCTTGTACCTCGTATATTTACCTAGAACTCTAAATAAAAATTGAGTCTCCGAGAAACTCTAAAAAAATTTTATTTTTGCACTGATATTTCAACAAGTCAGGCAATTAACAAACAATAGAATTCTAAACTCAGTGATGGATTTTATCAGATTTCCTTGTAATATCCCTGGAGCAATTACATTTTGATCAACAATGTACAATACTAGAAAAGTTGATATAAAATAGTGCAGATTTACATTAGTTAAAAATAAGCGAGGGTTTGAACAAGTAATGCTCTAACACTGTTACCACTGAAATAACCTGCAACTTGAGGGCTGAGTACATCTGACAGACTCAAACCCACAGTGCTGATTTTTTCCAAGTCTGTGTTATTGCAACAAAATTCTGATGTGGAACCCATGTCATATGAAAAACTGCTTATTGTTTTCAAATTTTTAAACTGGGAACAGTAAATTTACCAACTGATATTTAAGAACCCTTTAAGTTTTATTGGGAAATGTTTAACAACATTCACAGTACTCCTTGAAATCTGTTGTGACCAGCTTTAACTGTCATTAAAAATGTTGGAGTATCCTTTAACTTGTACATATTTTACATTTTCTCTGAATTAACAAGATTCAAAGAACCCCTTCAAATCTGTGAAGACAAGCTTTAACTGGTATACAGTCAGCCTTCCAGCCTAAACTTATACCAAGCCTGGAAAAACAATTTGTGACATCATCTTTCCTTCTTGCAAAACTACAATTTGCTGCTAATGGTGCCAAAATGGCACTTTATGAACTAATATATCCAACTTTTTGCACTGATCTGGCTATATACTCTATACTATCTAGTATTAAGATTTTGGGCTTGTCTTGGTTTTCATCTTTTCAAGATAACAAAATAACTGGCATTCACTGAAAGCCTGTAATCTAGGTATCAGTTGTCAACAGACTGTTCATGAAATTTTTTTGGCTTTAATACACAGAACTAAAGACCTATCAACAAAATGTGAAAGAAATAAATTTAAAAAATACTAGTATATCAAAACATGAATTTGGGTGGAACTAGATTGTACAAAATGTTTACATTTAATTCTTTTCTCAATTAACACAAATTTAAAAATGTTTAATGGTGTTACAAAGAAATATTAACTTTTTATCATCCAGGGAAGCATCAAATAACATAGGACATATATATGATATGAAAATTATGTGACAAATTCAAAGTCTTCTATGTGTACTAGTTACAAATTTAAAGTCTGTCAAAACCATAAAAGTTTCATTAAAAGAAAGAAAGATTAAAAAATGGGAGTGAGTTTGACACTCCCTTAAAAAAGAAAAAAAAAGACATTTCCAACTTTTCCGATATGTATCAGTACATTGCTTACTGTTTATGATCTTTTAAAAGCCCATAATCTACATCTATACTTTCTATACCGAACCTTTATACCATTTTCTGACAAACCCTACCAAATGTAAAGAATAAGAAACAACACTATACAAATTCTTTTCTCAAAACCAGTTCAACATCAAAAACCAAATCATGACAACAATATCACCACCAACTAAATAATGTCTTTAAAGTTGTCTAATTACAATAGAGGAAAATGTCTTTTTTTAATAGTAACTACTATAAAAATGTACATCTTTTAACTGAAAAGTCTGATTACCCCGACTGCAGGTGATACAGAAACCAAAGCTATATTAGCAATGTGACTCGTGTTAGTCCACTGGACTAAAGTTGCTAACTGTATCACTAAATCTTAATGACTGTTGGTCATGCTTATTTAAATTGTTCATACAGTCCAAATTTTTCTTAAGCTGTACTAGTGACCATAATGTAAAGGAATAAATGACATATCCAAAATCTTTTAGATGAAATGCCAATTTGCAAAAGATGTATATAAAACAGTAAAATTAACTTGGTGCTGCTACAATAAAATCACATGATTGTAATGTGACAAATATTTATGATGAAAGTTTTACATTTTTCATTCCCAACACTTTAACATTTGCTGAAAAAGGTTAACATTTTTTTATCGACTTTTAAAAAAATTATTAAAAACCAAGAATTTCCTCATTGTTGGCAATTAAGGACTGTCATTACTTGCACATCAGTATTTCCTATATCAAATTCATCTGAAATGTACCCGTTTATGGACATTTAAAAAAAAAATGCCATCTTAGTAGGCGAGACATCTGAACAATGGCATAGAGCAATACAAATGATACAATCTCTTCACAACTAATGAACAAGAGTACTGTCTTTAGAATGAGAAAAATAAAATATTTAACAGTAGTATTAACAACACAAGCAGGCCCATTATAATGGCACTGAGCTTGCCAAAATACCAGAACTACATCAAAACATTAATTAACATTACAGGTAATGAAGAATTTTTTCATCCATTTCAGTCCAAAACCTTGACAACAAAAGAAGCAACTGAACTAATCAATTAAACAATTTTTCCACTTTTGAGAAATAATACATAACAATCATTAATACGTCATATTCAACAAGATATACACTTGAAGGATTTTACTACCAACGTAACTGTAAATATACCAAACAAACAAAAGAGCAACTGCCACAGTGTGGTCTCCCTTAATATAAAAATGCCAAAAAAGAGTACAAGGTTTTAAGCTGCAATGTCTGGTTTTGAAAGTGTGATGTGGTTCTGTGCTAGGTTAAAAGTTTGGCAAATCATAGGAGAGAAAACAAAATGTAATTATCTGTGAAATATATTTAAAAGGTTTATGTGGGTGTTAACTGGGAATAATTTTAATGATCTAGATGTATGTGTCAATCATTCAGATAAAATTAAAGCAGTTAAGAAATGCATTATCTTGACATCTCCGTCCATGCAATAATTCATTACATGGCATTCAATTCATCCCTTAACTGAAAAATGTTATTAAATCACAACAGAAGAGGGCTATGAAGACAAGCTGACCCAAATTATACAGTATAGCATCAAACATTTGAGATTGAGAACTTTATTTTAATGAGGCAAGTATTTACATAATAAAAAGGCTGCAAACGTAACCCTCAGGTTTAAAAAATATACCTTGATGGTTTGTATATAAAGCATACTTAATGGTGAACAATATAACAGCAAGGTACCCATGTGCATCCCCTTTAACATCACCAGTGGTATTAACGAAAGCAGTATAATTTGGCAGTTTTCATCCTGCCATATTAATCTGTCTTTTGAGGATAACAGGTTTTTCTAAACATGAATATAAATAACATCACAAAAAACTAGATCAAACAGTTTCACTTCTGTTCATAAATATATCTTCATTTCTGCCTGTGAACCACCAATAATTAGCTACTATCTCAGTTCTATGATCTAAACAAGATCAACAACCCAAGAAAATCCTGGTTTTATTTTTATTCATCCTTTATTCCACTGTGACAGAACCTTCTTTATTTTCAGCAAAATAAGGAGTATTTATGATCTTTAAGAAACTATTTTCTGACTTCTGTTTTCCATGGGTATCTTTGCTGGTCACTCAGATGTTCATGTGGATTACAACATGACTAGAAATAACTTCCCAAATATACTGGTATTCATGGGCATATAGTAATTGACAGTGCCTGTTATCAAATAACAGAAGCAATAGTATGACACAAAATGGAAAATACAGATGATTGGAACTGGGTACTTGCAACTGCCGTCACAACATATGTGACCGCATCATGTAACTGTCACCTGCTGTAAGTTATTACCAGTAAACAAGTATCCAAAATACTACCACTCAGGCACAGAGAGATCCTATATCATGTCAGTTAACAAAATCTCTGCAACTGCATTTAAATTACAAAAACAGATTAATATCACTAAAGATTGTGGGATTTGGGTACCTTGATGTTAAACCCTGATCTGCCATCTTATAATATGCTGGCAATTTAGGCTCTGTGCTGTTTGTCCTACTTCTGGTTTTGAGCAGTACTGTTGTTTTTGGTAGCACAAGATACATAGGATACAATTTGTTATGACCACTAAAAGGTTAACAAAAATATTGTCTTTTGAGATGAAGCAGAGTATAAGAAATGCTCTTCATGAAAAATTAAGGCACACAACTACAGGGGAATAAATGACTTTTCAACTTACTGAATAATTTGCATCCTGCCAGTATCTGACACTTTTCTGCCATTATAAATAAGTAAATAACTGTACCTGATTCTTATTACCTCCTACATATCATGAGTTTATGTCTGGGTGGGGGGGATATGGGGACTGTGCAGTTATTAAAGGCACATGCAGCAAGTTATTTCAGGCCCATGCAGTAAATTATTTAAATCTTATACAGCAAGCTGTTTAAAGCCCATACAGCAAGTTATTAAAGGCCCAAGCAGAAAGTTATTAAAGGCCCATACACAAATTTAGTGCCCATATAGCACATGATTTAAGTCGTATACAGCAAGTTATTCAAGGCCCAAACAGTAGTTTATTTCAAGCCCATACAGAAGGTTTAATATTCAAGGCCCATACACAAGTTTTTTTCAGGATAATTAAGTTAACATATTACTGTTCAGACTTTTATTGTCTATTTCAGCATCATGCAGAAGAAGAAAAAATATCATGAATATGAACCGAAGGCTAAAATAGAGTAAATAGCAGTACCATTTATTTCAAGGGTGGATATTACTTATATTAATATTTTGAGTGGAAGTCATTAGCTTTCAATAAAGGGATCTACTTTTTCTTTAAAATAAAGCACAACTGAAGTAAAACATTATTTTTTATATACATTGCAGCCTCATGCACTAATCCAAGCCTGGAAGCCATGTGACTAGAAAAATATGTACATCATTAAATCTGTGTGTCCCGCCAGAACGGCCAAGACTTCAAGTGTCAAGTAAGACACTGTATATCACAGCTTTTGATGCAGCACTTATGTTTTATAGACAAGTGTCTAAAATCCTGAGACAGTTGTCTCATCTCACTGTTAAACCAGACCCTCTTCCAAATTCTCACCTTACAGGAAAAGTGGCTTAACCATCATGAATTTTGTATGGAGTAAAATATCTCCTTCAAATAATAATGTAATTATTATGTTACCAGCTAACTGTATTTAACACCATACCACTATGAACAGTTCAGAAGAAAATATCTGGCACTGTATAATGCGCAGACCAAGTCTGATTTTTTGCTGCATTATGCAACCATAGTCAAGTAAATATCTGGCACTGTATAATGCACAGAACAAGTTTGATTTTTTTGCTGCATTATGCAACCATAGAGTCAAGTAAATGATTTTCACAGTTGGGCATGCATTATATACAGGAAAATGCATTAATAAAGGAATTCTGGGCCTGCCACATATTTAATTTTCAACCATCTGTGATGACACAAATTTTCTCTCAAACTGACATTTTCTTGATCTTGTAAGATTTTACTGTACATCAGTTTCTTGGTAAGAAAGAAAACTGCAGTTACCTATTGGGGTGAAATGATTCATTGATGGATCAATAATTTTGCCATCATGATATATGCATCAAAACTAAGTGTGGAGAATCGACTGAAAATGATATGTACCTTGTACAAGTTACTTTTACTCTTCAATGGCCAAAATAATTATTAACAGCTTACCTCTTTATTCTTTACTGATATAGATATATGAATCATATCATAGGTTGTGTAACACAAAACATATCAATGCAAGGCATAAGCATGTTGTTTCACCTCTAGCTATATATAAATTTATAGTCACAAATAATATATACAAATCTAATATTTTATAAACTAATTGATATGTCACTTCCTCTTAGTTTAAGAGGTGCACATTTTCAGGTACATAAAACAAAGATGGTGACAAAAATGATAGTTTGAGGAAAACTTGGGAGATCTAAGGTAGGAAAGTGGCATCAAACATAATATCAAAACCTTTGCTTCATCTCAAAAGATCAATCGTGTAAATGAACCAACAATTATGCAATATTATCAATCTTGTACATAAACCAATGCTTCTCAGTAATACGGTAAGCTACCTCAAGTATAATTTAGCAGAAAATGTTGTTATTAGTGACATCTGATGTTTTAATTGTTGCAGACTAAAAATTTATGAACTTAAAATGTAACCATGTTACAGGCCTTAAACATGCATGGAAAGTCAGGAAATCTTACAAGTATCCATATTCTTTTCATCAATGTGGGTCTTACTTTGTGTAATTCTGACCTACTTTCATCAGGGCAAGCTTAAAACCTTGTCCTGCCTTCCTTGCCAGTTGCTACAGAAACCAATTACATACACATATGCCAAAAACAATCACTATTACTAGAATCCTCATTTCCAAAGAATTGAAAATCAATGGGCAAAGGAAACGTGCTTTCTGATGACATGATCAACATAAAGATTGTGTTGATCTTGTGAAATTGACTGGCAAAGGTGTTAGAAATATATCTCGTAATATCTTTGATATTTTATTAAATGACTCCTGGACTATTACTGTTAAACATTGATTATTACTTTTCCTCATTAAGCTAATGATTTTATATAAAAAAAAGGCAATATAATCACAGACATTATTTCACAGATATCCCATTTCTTTCATTTTTCACACAGCCATGAAACACATGGTGAATTTTTATGAGTCTTGATGGCAAGTTTGAAGCTCTCCTTTCTTTTTCCATCCAGAGAAGCTGAGCTAGTGGGTGTTACTCAACAATAGCCTTCACATTTGTCAAGTTTCCTTGAATTGATGCAATAAGCATGTTTATTTTACAGCCTTCAAAACATACATTTACTACCTATCAGTTTCCTGGCCCCCCACTATACCAGCGAGCTACAGTGAACAAGAAAACCCAGTCTTCAATGATCAATCACAATAACATCAATATGAACATCACGAAGCACATTCCCGTTGCTAACAGGTCAATATGTTCCCACCCCATGCCATACACCCGCCTTCTCCTAGAGTCGTTTTCTTCTTTACTCGCCTTCCTTCTTTGTACTGCTGTTTTTATCAACATACTCTGAGAGTATATCACGGAATCGGGCCCATGAACGTTCTGGAATGGTAATGGCTGTTCGGTAGTTTGACCTCACCTGCAATATAGAAAATACATTCTTCAGGACCTTCTGATCTGGATAAAGTTATAATATGTGAACAAAATGTTTTCACATTGGTCAATACACTTGCAAGCCAGACTGCCAAAATAGTAAAAACAAAGTCCACAGTAAGTATTTTTCAGTACCAATTCAATAACATACTCATTAGTTAATTTACACCTAAAAGAAGTTTGTAAAATGTTACTACAATGAAAAATCTTCATAATTCATGAACACATTATTTCTAACGTAAGTGATTTTCATCTTCATGACCATAACTTTAAAACGATTCTGTCCATCATCCATTCTCAGTGAAAGAATACCATTCATGCATACTCTTTAATGGTGTCACAAAATAGCACCAACCTGCATCGACCTGTCAAGTCACATTCCTAGTAAAGTTTTCAAATTGACAAAATACCACTTCTCATTTAGTCAATGAGGAATCTAATTTCCACAGGTAATAATACACATTACTTTGCATTCAATCAGCTGATCCTGTTTTAACGAACACTTGACACCCCATATTGTACAAGATACCAATAAATTTTTCAATTATACTGACCAGATCATAATACATTAGGAGTACATACACCATCTTGCAAATCCAGCCCAACCAAACTAAAAAAGACTTTATCCACATCCTTTGCCTTGCTCTGGTAACAAACAGGTCAAAAGAAAGTAAAAAGTACTGGTCTCCCCTTGGATAGAGGGATTGGCAACAAATCCTGTCAATCATCAGTTATCAATGGAATTGATGTGCATGCTCTTTAAAGGATGAAATTACATGGAGGGCTTTGATAGGTGTGCCCATACTACGATTAGGTTAAGTAAAGCAGAACCTGTTTTGAGAGAAGCACTCCTGCTAAAGAATGATGGTCTCTCAAGATGGGTGGTATTTCATAATAATACTAAATAACCAATCAATCTGTGCCCTGACAACTCAACTGTCTCTTTCAAGACAGTTTTTACTGTATTGTCAAATATGCTAATCCAAAAATTAGTTTCTTCTTCAAATACATTACCTGATCATAACAGGTTATGAAAATAGGTAAGAAGTGGAGAAAGTTATCTTCTGACCATGGAGTGGTCTCTCACTTGTATCTCCTAATATATATGAATCAAATTGTGTGATATATGGGCTAATATTGGCACATGATCGATGTATGGAAAAGGCTTAGGAACAAATTTTCACTCCCACCATGAAGCAGAAAAACCAGCATGGTAATGAATCTGCTGAGAAACATGGGAAGGTATCCTGCTGTGCTGCTGATACATGTTCCACCAGGAGAATGTTTGTCTCTGGCCTGTAATGCCACAGCCTGAATGATATCAGCAGTTATCTGAATTGCTATGGGGGTGGGGACTACACTAACCTTATTACCTGATATGCATAAGAAATTCATTAGTCTTGGGTTAGTTCCTTGAAGGCTAAGAGGGCATCTTAATGGATCCAGGATGACAGAGCCTGAGCAGAAATAATGTCCATTCCTTCTTTCTGTGGTAAGACTAGCAACATGTCTATCTTGTGATGGCCAAGCATGCTTCAGGTACGATTTCAATGCACTGACTAGATGATACAGAGGCCATATGGTCCAAAGAAATAGTTTCAACTAAATGAAATTTATTTCTCACAAGTGAGAGCCTGTTCTTACCAGTGTCATAAGAGAACCAATTATCAGCATTATGACAAAACAAGATATTGAAAATTTTCAATGTGTTTTCATTTTAGAGTCTTTAAAGTGGTAGCCTTCTTGCCTGAACTATTCTTTCCACCACTTGATCACAGCAATGTTTATTTCAGAGGGTTTGTTTGATATGAAACTGGCATGCAGGTTCAGCATTTCTGAATTGGAATAAAAAAAATAATTTAAAACCCTGCATGCATGGTCATTTCAGCAGGCAAGACGAAGACATCCGATGAATCTCTGCTACTCTTGATGATTTTTCAACTTAAAGGGAGGAATCAGGATTAATCTGTACTATGATTCAGTTGTTTTTCTTTAGCAAACCTTGGTGAATATGAGGGTTGAGGGAAAGGAATATGATGCTTTGAGACCTTCCAGTTCAGAGAAATGGCATCTACTGCCTGGGACTTTGGATCTGAGACTAAAGAGATGACATTTGGAGGCTTAACATTCCACTTGTCACAAAGAAGTCCACATAAGATTGCTTTCAATGGGTTCAGATTTAACAAAGGACCATGGTGTGTACAGACTCACTGCAAGAATTGACTGATTCTCTCAGAATAGCAAGTCCACCACTAAAGCCTGCCTGTGATATGGTGGACTTCAATATGGATTTGCTGGTGATGACATCAAATGACTAAGTCTGAAAACAGAAGGCAGCATATTGGTGACTTGCTCCTTCCCTTGCCTTCTAAGGTAAATGACAGCTGTCAGAATGAGAATGTCCTCTCCAGATAGCATCTCTTGCCATTTCATATGGCCTTCATCTCCACAAGGCTGATGTGCATGGAGTGCTCTTGAAAGGGACAAACCCTCTTGTCAGGAGGGCAGATTTTGGGCCAAAAGTGTCCTCCCATTTGCTGAGGTGTTACCTCAAGCAGTTCAATACCTTGCTAATCAGTTCTAAGGGAAATGTTTCAATCAAAATTAAGAGATGGATCGTTTACAAGGGCCTTTCATGAACAGCCCAAAATTAGAAGATTAATGGCTGCACAGAAAAGATCCATGTTACAATGACATTCACCGGCTGAAATTTTATTCTCCAAGTAGGTTTAAGGCATTACCAAGCTATTTTCTGCAGGAAGACCATCTGTTTCTGATGAACAATAACACAGTACAATACATCTTAAAAGAGCCCACATGCCTTGAGAGATGAGATTCTCAATGGAATGATTTACTCATTAAACAATGTTATGACCTGCCATGAAAGACCTCTTGTTCTGAGAATCATTTTTGGCAGAAGAGATGTCTTCCAAGACCAGTTCTGCTGAACAAGATTTTCAAGCTGGCAGTCAAATCAGATGCCTGAGAGAATGTCTAACTGGCACCATTTTTATTTATGGCCAACTAGACATCACAAGAAGCATATTAGTGAATGTTAACATAATCATCTTCCAGGAAACAAGATTTTCAAGATGGATATATGCTGGCCATATTGGATGTCTGGGTGTCAACATTTTCATTTTAAAAAAATCAAGACCACACAGAAATTGCATTATTGAAAATGCAATGTCAACATCATCATCCATTACAAAAGTGTGGTGATAACAAGATTTTCAGATGGCCTTATCAAAACTATTAGATGCCTATGGGGCACCATTTTCTTTCAGATCTGCTACTATGGCACAACATTCCTTTCCGAAGACTCTAGTCCCCAGTCCAAGCTAATTACTCAATTCTCTGATTAGTATTGGAAGGCCAGAACGTAAAAGAACATGATCACAGACAGACTCCTTAACTGCAGCTAAATTCAGAATATCATTCTCTTAACTTGGACCTAAAGTACAGAAGAACAGAGCAGTGTGGGAAGAGGGAATCTTTGCATCATTAACAGGCATGTATTACACATTTGAAAATAGAAAAAAAGAAAACTAACAGCAGTAATACATTACATGCTACTACTGTATTGCTGAATGTACCATTTAGTAGGGGAGCTGATGGCCTCAACAAATCTGATATAGAAAACAACAGTACTTACCCTTATGATGGGAGTGTAAGCTGATCGATGGCTGGGTCAATAAAGGGCCCAATGAAAATGTTCATTCAAACGATCTGCCAAAACATCAAAGGTAAAAAGAGATGGCAGCATGAGAACACCCAAATATGGATCTTGTAACATCATTCAAAGACAAGAGCTTCAAAACAGCAATAGCCCCAACTTCATGGGTCTTAATTTTCATGTCTCTCTCAGTGAGGGATAAATAAGCTCTCCTGACAGCGAGGACGATCATTTCAGGAAGTGGACCTACCGATAGTAGCTGAATCTTACACCAAATCATAACTACCATAGACACTTTTCCACCGACTAGGCATGAAGCTTGCTCCTTCTTGACGATGCTAAGGGTAAGGTTCTTGAAGGGATCTACACTCCAAGGTTCATAAGTTTTTTTTGAAAATGCCTGAAGAACATGCGCCAAATATTCTGTCTCGGCAATTAGTGAGCAATATACAGGTCTCCAAGACTCAAAATACTGGAGATCAAAATTATGAAGAGTCCAACCCAATGGAAGAACCATTAGAGAGCTTGAACATTATAAGGAATGTCCAATAACCCTTAATAGTGGGCACAGAACATTCTCTTTCCCTGAAAACAGAAAAAAAATCTGCAACTGCATTAAAAGGGAGAGAGCTTTCATCAATGATTTTCTACTGCAAAAACCACAACATTTTCCACTTTGCATCATGAACCCTGGAAGTAGACTGCCTCATAGCCCGTATAATGCAATTGACAAACCAACTTGAAAACCAGTCCAAGCTGACTGATTGATAGTGTGAAGGTGTAGAATCTGAGGCCTATTGTGGAAAGACCCCTTATGCAGTGAGAGCTGATCCATCCTTTGTGGTAACCTCCTGAGCCAGTCTACCAACAGGCTGAGTAGGTCCTTGAACCACGACCACTGGGGCCACAGAGGATATACCAGGATGAGTTAAGCAGTGGAGATCTTAACTTGACAGAGCACCAGTGAAATTATTTTTAAAGGTAGGAAGTGTAGAGATGATCCCCATTTAAATTGAAAGCATCCACCCAGGTCTTCTGATCTGATACTGGCGAAACATAAAGAGAGTTTTTTTTGTTCAGTCTCATACTTAACAAGTGCACCAAGGGTCTCCCATACAGATGAAAAAGTGACTCTTTAACTGACTGGTGCAGAGACAAGTCCATGAGGACCACATGACCACCACCCCACCCGTGACTGATTATCTGCAAGGATGATCCTCTTGTCCAGAATACGAATGATTCATAGAGTCATTTCCTCTAAGGTTATACATCAGAGGAGGTTCCAGACTACCAAAGAGAAAAATCATATGTACCTCCTTGATGCTCGAGGTATGCTACTAATGTGATGTCTGAAGCAACCATAATGCAATCAAACTTAACAAGGCTGACACACCCCTGCAAGGCTATGAACACTGCACACATTCTGAAATTGTTTATATAATGAGTTCAGTGAGAGCTACAGTCTCTCCACCTTCACTGGGGTTACCATCTCCTTCTCACAAGTCAGAATGGTGTTGCAGAAGGAAGTTTTGACATTCTGTATGTTTATCGCCCCTTCCCTTGTGTCCAAAGCTTTCTAGCACTGAGGACAACACGATTTTCTACAGTCCTGAGAGGCTTTCTGGGCAGTCTCTCATCCAAACCTTCTATTTGCTCTGTTCTCAGTGATGGTTCAGGAACTTTCACACAAGTTTTCTGGGGACAAGAATTCTCCAAGTAGCAGAAGGGATGGTTTGTCCCCTCTTCTGTGGTTTAGGTGCTAGTTTCTGCCTCCATCTATCAAGTCCAATTGTAAGCCTGGCCTTTAAGCTTCCCCAACCCACCTCACTTGAACTCTGGGTCAACACAAGTGGGATATCAGTTAAAACCTTGGAGACCTTGCAGCTTAAGGCCCATACTCTCACAATGATTGCTGCAGACCTAATCTGTTTTCATTAGCCTCCTTCAGTCTTATAGGAATTGTGCTATCCATGTCAAATACAGTCAAAGTAGAGCTTCTATGTCACTTCTGTTTCCTGCTGGACCACAGCAAAACCCTATCAAGGTTTGCACCTGTTGAGGTTGAAATCTCTTTTTGGAGGCCTTGACTCCTGTTGTATCGCAATATTTGAGAGACTAGCAGCACTGAGCCCTTTAAATGGGGCATGAAGCTTGCTCACCCTGGCCATCCTAGGGGAAATTATCCTAAGTTCTTCAAATATATGCAGCCTCAACAGTCTCACAAGCAGCCTTTGTTGAAGCTTTCTCTTGCTGTCACCTGCTGGACAGGCAAGTCAGAGCAGCCAAGTGAAAAAGTCTTCAGACTCCTCCTCCTTCCCCGAGAAGGGAGGGGGTCAGCCCTAGGGAGTTGCATTCCATTTTCTGCTTCCCTCCACACAGGAAATACCTCAGATTTTGTCTCAACCAGGAGGTACCATATTTACCATATATATTGGGACACCATCAATTAATTTTTGAAATTTTTTTTTTTGCACTGTATCTTCTGGGACATGTTATTTAAGCCATAAATTGTGGGACACGTTTTAAATCATTTGAATATTACATGTTAGATAATGCAAACAAACTTAAATTTTATTTAAAAAACATTAAAGTGTGTACTGGAGATAAAACATTTTAATCCAATGCAGCATCTTCTTATCTATCCAAACCTTTTCCTGCACACATACAATCCATATTTTCGGTGCATGAATGTTTTTTAGCTGCCTCATGTTGTGATAAATTTTCATTGGAGACAACACATCTTCTGAAGCAGAACTGATTTTTTAAAATCTGTTTGTAATGCAAATTTCCTCATTTTTAACCCGTTTCTTGTTGACAGTCCATTCCATGCAAATGATCATATTGTCTGCAAAATCATCTTCTCTTCTGGCCTTCACAAATTCATCGAATGATTTTATTTTTATTTTCTCTTCCAAACTTTAAGGAAAACATTATATCAATGATGTCCATGCATTAAGCACTAGACTGTATCGCTTTGGAAACATAACATCCAAACCTTGGAGTACAACCAAACAAGATTCATTTCTCTATATTCACCTCAATGAACAATGTGTCATGTGTTATCTGACATAGGTAATACACACTGCAGTATGGGCATATATGCAACATATATGGAGTTTGTGAAAATTTTTTGTTCTTTTTAATAAATTGCTCATGATGAACAAAAAGGAATACATGATAACATAAGGTTAGTTAATTTCATTTTATTATCAAATGAGCGTTTTATGTTACTGAAACATGCAGTGGCGTGGTGGGGTGTGCAAATTTAACACATATTTATTTTGTTTCTTAAATCATGGGACACTTGACCTAGGTGAAAAGAAGTTTCACCATAAGTTCTGGGAAAGGAAAAAAATTATTTTATTGTTTTCTAATAAATATGGTAAATACAGGCTTCCAAATTTGTTCTCCTCCATTCATTTTTTATCTCCTCCTCCACGAATTTTTACCAGGGTGATGGTGAAGCTGGATGTCCAATTGACACCAGTTTCATTCTGAACCAAGCAGACATCACACATCTTTTAGCAGAAATTCGCATGTTGATACCACCATCTTTCATAAGAGTAGCAAAAACAAGATTTTCAAGATGGCTGCTTTGGCAGTTATACTGTGTGTCACATCAGAAACTTTTCATCTAGGATCAACTTCACATCCAAAAAGACTTTTTGGGAATAACACCATGTTAATATGATCTTCAGGTATTTCACTAGTTTAGATTAAAAAACAGGAGGAGTATACTTTCCTGAGGTGAGAAAACTCCAAAGGATCACTAAAACTGGTGATAAGACAAATTTACAAGGTCATTTATAAAAGTATGCTGACCAAGTAGTAATGGAAACTGACGAGTGGTACATGATGCCACTTACTAACCTGCCTAGCTGGACTGGAACAGATATGGTTGATGTCTGTGTTAGCTTGGGAGGGCCAGAGTTGTGAAACAGCAGAGATGTACTCCTAACAAATTATGAATGGGTAAGGTATTAAAAGAAGAAAGGTGTTGCTATATTCTCAAATGGCAGTTCAATTAACTTCTGCAATTTCACTTCCCTGTCAAAGAAATTGAAACCAGGACGCTGATTCATTTAAACACTATTCTATATTGCAGCTTTAGTGCCAATAGGGGCATTACATTATCTCTCCTGCCATCATTGTCTTCATATGCTGTGTTTTTTGTCTGTAAACAAAAGTAAACTGACATCATATGATTGCCAATGGTTTATATTCAATACAATAATTATTGGTTAGTATCAGGCAAAATAATTGAGATTCAGTTTAAAGTATTAATAATGTGACTTCATCTGTTTTCATGCAGTAAAATTTCAGATGCCATTAGTATAGTTTTTAAATAACACAAATTTGTTTGGGGATATGCAATGCCAGAAATATGCACAAAATTCATTAAATATGGCTACAAATAGAATTCGTAATCCTGCATCTCTTCTAAGATACAACATTTAAATCAAAGAAAACTTTGCTCTTGTGGTAATTTACATATGGTCACTATGGTGATTCATTACATAAGAAAGATGGCACATCAACATAATCCTGGTTATATAGTGCCAAGAAAGTTACTAAAAATGAGAAAGGTTTGCTAAAATCAATAAAACTTTTGAACAAAGAGTGTATTGCTATAAAATAAACTACAATGCATTTCAAAGGACATGTGATAGGTCCACAGAACAATGTCAGTATATGAAAGGGCTTAACCCAATCACCCCCATGGGCCAAATTTAAGACCAAATCAAAGAACACAGTTCTTAAGCAGGACTGGTACAATACTGACAAGTATGTGATGCCACTATATTTTAAATATGCATGGAATTGGGTTAAACTCTGTTAACATAAACTCACTTTAACAAATCTTCTACCTCATGACCCATGGAGCCCATCCAGGTAGCAACAGTGATTTATGGGAAATAATGGATTGAAACTAAAGTGAATCAGGTCAGGGAAAGAGGTAATCTTCCAAGGCTGACATAAATTTGATACATTTTTATTTAAACACAAGATGGAATCAAAATGTTAACTATTTTAATGCGTCTTATAAACTGAACCTAGTGATTTTACCCTGGGGTAGGAATGGTAAGGAAAGGAGGGTAGATGTGATATTGCATTCTTAAAATGATGTGAACTGCCCCACTCTGGTACAGAACCCAGGGACATGAGTGATAATGCCTAGGACAGTCAACATATACCCAAGTGCCACGTTTGGTTGTTGTTCTTGTGGGCTTAACACCATTTTTCAGCACTTGATACGCTACACATGCGGACAGTGTAAATGATGGAGGAAAAACCTGGAAGAGCCATGGACCCATGGGAAGCTCCTGGCAAGCTTTTCACAGAGCCCAAGACTTTAACTCATGCGGACAGAGGTGAGATGGCAGTGATCGGTAAAGGTGAGCACTTTAGACCACTCTGCCTCTAGTTTGGTTAAATCTATGATTAAAATTTCTCTTGTTTGGATTAATTTAAGTGGTATTATACAAGCATTTCATCATTTAACATTAATTTGATAACAATCCATTCAAACTTTCTTTTATCATTCTCACATACTAGTACAGCTAAAACTGAGCCTAAAATCAATGTCAAATTGTTGTGATCAACTTTGTTCACTGAAATACAACAAAAATACAAAACTTTAGAAAGCATTCACTTCTAAATACAAGCAATTATATACAAGCAATGGCCAATGACTTAAACCTAAGGTCATGAATATTTAGTTTTCCAAACTCTTTATGAACACCATTTTCATTATGAACCAGCTATGTATTGCTACAGTAATGTTTTCGTGATAACCCCATAACAAACTAAACCAAATGTTCAGGAGAAGTAGCTATATAAAGATTTTCAGGACGGCTGTCAAAGCAGCCATTTTGAAAGTTAGATCAGTGTTCATTTTAATATACGAATAACATATACTGCAATAAAGCTTATCTATTTTTGTCTTATTCAAAATGCTGGTATAGATGTCTTTTGAGGAGAAGTACTCTTGTGAGATATTTTCAAACTGGATATTTCACTTTGGCGTCATCTTCATTTAAGACCAACTACAAAGAGTGGCAAGTATTTCGGAGTCAATACAACCATCCCATCAAGAAAAGCAATAATAACAAGATTTACAAAATGGCCAACAATGCTCAGAACCACTTTTATGTAAGACCACCCAGACATTGCAAAAAACTTGTTGTGAAAACCCCATGTCAATATGACCATCCACTCAGGTGGACTAGCAATAATATTTTCAAGATCGCCAACATAATGACAATATATAATGCACAAGTGGCACAATTTCCATTTAGGACCAACTAGACTTTCCAAGAAGTCTTTGCAAGAAAACCTAATATCAACAGAACAATCCATTCAGGAGGCATGGTGACATGATTTTCAAGATGGGTGCCATGCTGGATATACGGGAGGTCACATCTGCAGCATTTTCATTCAGGACCAACGAAACATTCCTAGACATTACAATGTCTTTCAGTGAAAACCCCATGTTAATATGTCCATCCTCTCAGGAGAATTTGCAATAACATTTCAACATGGCTATTTAGTGGCCATAGCAGATGTAAGATGAGCACCATATGAATTTAGAACCAACTAGACATCTTGAGAAGTCTATGGGCAGGGCAAAGTTCCATTCAATATGACTAACTACATAGGAGGAGTATCAATAATGAAATCAGGAGTTCAGATCAGCATCACTTTCGTTAGGATCAATTAAGACATCAAAAGTCTGGTGGAAACTCCATGCTGATATGATCTGCTATTAAAAAAAAATTTTAATATGGTTGCCTTGGCAGTCATCCTTGAAGTCTGATCAACACCATTTTCAGTGAGGACCAAATAGATGTCAATTAATAAGTAAAGTTTCTTGGCAATACTCCATGTAGTTGAGGAGGTGTAACAATAACTTGTGTTAATGGATAAACATAAAATAGCCAGAAGGATGATGAACGACAGACAATAGACCATCTCATAAGCTCTTTCAGTTCATCACCAGTAAAACAAATTTTTTGTTATGACCAAAATGTGTCCCCAATATAATTCTTCACCCAATGGTTTTACCCAATGGAAGAACCTAGGGGCAAAAGTGTATTGAGGGAAGAGGAGCATGTGAAAATATTATATTCCAAATATAAAGTGCATAGTTATATTCAAGTTCCAAGGAACCCAGTGTCTCCCTTTCATCGATATGCTTGTCAGTACATCCACCATTTCTAACTTTCAGTAATATAAATACAAAACTTTAAGATTATTAACAGCACTGTTACTACTGGAAAA
The DNA here is from genome assembly GCA_028554795.2 of Sinohyriopsis cumingii. Taxonomy (NCBI): domain Eukaryota; kingdom Metazoa; phylum Mollusca; class Bivalvia; order Unionida; family Unionidae; genus Sinohyriopsis; species Sinohyriopsis cumingii. The sequence continues at coordinate 40,521,099 of CM068836.1, forward strand.
GTGACTTCTATACCTCACCATGTTTACATATGTCATAAAAGTGATGACAAAAACACATTAAACATAAAGCGACCCATGGATTCAACCAAGATTCTGAGAGAAGGCAGTCTGTGATGATGTTTATTCAATATATAAAGTGAATAGGGCCAGGAATTACACTAAGCCACAACAGCTTAAAAAACATTAACTAAATGTGTCCCCATGATATTTTTTAAATCCTTTACCCTGACCCATGGGCAGAAAGAATCCAGGCACAGAAGTGGTACTGAGAGTAGAGGGTATGTGATGATATGATAAGCTATATATGAAGTAAATTGGATAAGGAGTTACTGAGTGTGCTGGATGAAAAAAACTTTTGCAGATGGGACTTGTCATGGAAGTAAATGAGACACATAATGGAAGTAGGTGAAACTTGTCATGGGAGTAGATGAAACTTGTCATGAGTAGATGACTTATTACAAGTGCTGGAAAAACTTCTGCAGATGAGACTTGTCATGAAAGTAAATGATACATCATGGAAGTACGTGAAACTTGTCATGGGAGTAAATTAAACTTGTCATGAGTAGAAAACATATTAATAAGGCAAAAGCACAATTTTAAAGAGAAAACAAAAATACATCACCTCAGAAACTCTCATATATATTCCTCTTCTGTTGGAGCCAATGTCAAAATAAAAAACTTTGTTCTCTACCCGCATGTACTTGCTCTCAGGCAATTCACTTTGGCCCTCTAAAACAAAAGAACAGCATTATAGAGAGATTTTAATTCTTAATATAAAATAATACAATTATAAATGTGAATTTTTATATACATCCTACAATGTTTATCAGATAAGCTCACACTTGGTGAAATGCCAACCCACATCTTTACAAAAATTTTAGGCCAAATCCTTATCTAAGACAACCTGTTTAAATGAGAAGTGCCCCTCCCTTTCATCACACCCATAAGGCAGGCTTATCAAAGGAGAATAATGTATCAATCTGTATCACCCTAGCTCAATGAAGTACAGACTTGCACAATTCATATATACTATGAACCTGTTGAGTACTGTAAATGTTATGGATCTAACTTGCTAATTCCCCCAACCCATCCCACCCGCCATTACTGAATAATACCTCTTGTGGAACAGCATCATTATTTTAACCCTGTCCCACACAAATGTGATCTAGCTGTCATAATCCAAAGTACGTTTCCTACATTAGCTGATGTCCTGCTATGAATATAATATTTTGTCAACAAATATTTAAAATGTTGTCCTAACAGAAATTGTTGAACACCTGATCTTTAGACCACCTCCAAGAGATACAAGAGAAAGCGGGCTCCACCCACCCCACCAATACCTCTTGCACACCATTACCATAAGATACTCCATTTGGTGATTTTCCAGTAAGTTGTTTAGGAGATGGAGTAACATCGCATCATTAGATATCATAGAATAATTCAACATAAGGCAATTTCTTTTTTTGTTTTACTGCCAGGTGTTGAAACCATCTTTGATATTCTTAAGCAACAAGATTTTCAAATTAGCCACTGTGGCAGCTGTAATGGATGAAGTTTTGATCCATTTTTATTTAGGACAACTAAACATCAATAAAAGATTTCTGGTGACAATCCCATATTGATTAACATAAATTCTGGAGAATTAGTGACAAGGTTTTCAATATGTTCATTGTGGCAGCCATATCTGAAGTCAGATCAGCACCCTTTTTATTTAGGACCAACTAAATACTGCAGTTTTCCGGTGAATAAGACAATACAAAAGGCTTACCATTTTGAGGAGTAGCAATAACATTATTTTCAAGATGGTTTTCATGATACTGGCAACATTTTATGCGAGACTGGCATCAATTTCATTTAGCACCAACTAGAAATCCCAATGTTGATATAAATTCCCGTCAAGTAGTAGTGACAAAATTTTAATGACAGACACTGTGGTGGCCAAATTTGCTACAAGATATGCAAATTTTTATGACCAATTAGAAACCATAAAAAATTTTCCAGCTAAAACCCATGCTGATTTGACTTTATGTTCAGGTGGAATAGCAATAACATGATTTTCAAGACAGCTGCCAAGGCGGCTCTATTAGATGTCAAATCAGCATCATTTCAATTTAGGACCAACTAGACATCATAAAAAGTCTGGCAATATTACTTTCCATGCTGGAGCAGTACCAATACAAGATTTTCAACATGGTAGCCATAAAGCATTTTTAGTGGCCATACTGGATGTCAGATTAGAACCTTTTAATTTGGAACCAACTTGACATCATAAAGAGTCTTTATGTGAAAACCTCATGTTGATATGACCATCCAATCAAGAGTAGATATAAAAAGATTTTCATACTGGATTTCCAAGCAGAAAAAATTTGAGACAAATCCATGTCAATATGACTTCCATTTAGGAGGAATATCAATAACAAGATTTTCAAGATGGATGCCATGGCAATATAATTGCATATATTGATTATTACATCACACCAATCCCAACTTTATTTTCTTTCTTTCTATCTACTCTGTTAGGAATTTTAGACAACTGTAAGTGTTGTATGCTTCAAGAGCTTGAATGGTAACCAGGGGATACACATGAACAGAAAATCACCGACACACATCAAATATCCTGAAATCACATGTCCTGCAGATGAATACTTACTATGACCAACCAGAGATCAGTCCAGGAATACCTCAAATAATACTACATCAAATTATCAATTCAACTGTCAAAGGCACACCTTAATGAGTAAAATTCAAAGGTCTACTTTACATGATGTTCTTCTTGGACAGCAAATAAAGGCGTCACTAACTATGCATAAATAAAAAATGACTAGATCTTGTCAACTTTGGGCAATCAACTGAGGTGTCTCCAACTAACTTTATTTGGTCATTATTTTCTGTCCAGTGTGTAGGATTCAGGGTAACACTTTCTGCTGTTTGGTGTATATTGTATTTCCCTACAAAAACCTCTATATACTGGATTTCTGTCAAAGAAAGTGTGTGTGTGTGTGTGTGTGTGTGTGTGTGTGTGTAAGCGTGTGCAGTGAAATTCCCAATTACTAACGATACGTTTTGACAACATTCTTCAGGTACATTTAATTGTTTATGGTGTTTGATTTGTGTGGTGCACCAGAGAAAATTGGCTCAATTTTTTTTAAAAATTCACCACTGCACCGAAGCCAGATAAACAATGACAGTCATTTATATAACAAACGCATAACAGCAAACACATCAGTTAAAAAATTGTCATATTCACAAGTCATTCAACATTAGTAAATAACTTAGACTTCACAAAAGTGCCAGATAACTAATGCATGGTAATCACAACTCATTCATAATCAGTACATTAGAATCGCAGGTTGCTGCTTCATATCAATTAAAAGATGACAAGAATTCTTCTTTTTTTTCTTCTTTTTTTAAAACAAACTAATTGATAAGTATCTTTTAGCTGTCGTTCAATACAGGTGGTCAAACTGAGTGCAGCTTAAATACACATGACTCACTGACGTATATCTTGACACTCTCATGGAATAGCAAAACTTACTAATTTCTCTTTTTTTTGGATAACATGTATTTATATAATATATGTTGTGTGAAAATTGTATTACATTACATGAATTCTGACAGTAATTATATCAGTGTAATATTCTTTTACCACATGTCCAACGTCATCAACTTGGAGGATTACATAAACATATGGAAAAAATAAAGGATGAATTTGCATATAGTGTTCTTAAAATCCCAGTCACCTGTAAAATATAAACCAGTTTAAGTACATATACACACACACATACACATGAGCTGTAAAAACACACAAGAGCATACAGGAATACTGATATTTGGTGGTTATACAATCATCTCACTACCCTGCATTTCATAATGAAAATTAATCATCAGAGTGCATGAATGTATTTCCATAAAGCTTGATACTTTAAAGTATTAAGGATTTACAACCAATTTAAATTTTTATTGTATCACTTTTCCCAATTTTGTTGTATTATAACTAGTTTAGACTGTTGTACCACTTTGTTTTCTGTTTTACCACTACTTGGTTTGACAGTGATACATATTCAAACAGAGAGCAAATGCTAAGATAATAACAAAATGTGATATAGTGAAGTTTATCATATGCTATTTGTATGTAAATTCATACTGCCTCCTAGGTGGCGCTCTTGCTTCTCTCAAAATGTAACTGCCACCATAAGCTGAAATATCATATCTTGCAGAAAATGCCTGTTCTTGTTACTACCTTGTTTTTCAAGATATTTTCAAAATGAAACAGACATTAAAGAAATTCTAAAACTTTCGGCATCCAACACTGTTATTGTTAATTCTCCATCTTTTTTGCCAAAATGTGATGCAAATAAAACTGAAATGACAAGTCAAAACAACAATGACCCTTGGGCCAAATGGTCTACATAGGCAGCGGTGTTGTTTACCTAGGTCACTGGAACAAAGCAGGATGCAAGTTAAGCTATCATATAATGTAATGAATAGGACTGCTTTGATGTGATATCAGCAAGTGGTCTCCCTCATGAACGGCCCCCTGACCAGTGGCCACCCACTGTTTATGGTCACAATCCCTTGGCACTGACAATTTAGTGTTAAAAATTAACCCTAAAAAAAGGCCAACCCTCTAAGTCAACCAACGGCCAGTCTATTAGTAAAATGTAAAATGTATGCCTCACAACCTTCTTATTTTAAAATGTCCATAACCAATATTTAATTCATGCGGCAAGGTAAGCAATCTGATTATTTTCACAAATGTCTGTTTCCCAATGTGACGTTTTTGTTATTAAAGCATACATACTGCTAAGGTTAATATTATATCAATAATGCAGACGTTTACAGGAAATTGGGTCAACAATGCTGCGATCAAGTTTTGGGCTTCACACAGTGGTTGAGTTTTTTTCTTTGATGATTACGACTCGCTGTTATTGTCAAGATCAAGACATGGTCAGCATAGGCTAAATACAGAGTTTGTGGATTAAAAGAGAGAGAAATTAACTTTGAACAAAACTGGGTACCAGACAAAGAATGAAAACTCATGTGACAGTATATGTATCAGTTCCTTTATAAACAAGGCATTTCGTCTACTCTACCAAGGGGGCCCCGAGTGGCCGAGTGGTCTAAAGCGCTCTCCGTTACAGATCACTGCCATCTCACGTCTGTCTGCATTGGTTCGAGTCTCAGATTCGGCTAGTGTGGGTATGTGAGAAAGCTTGCCAGTAGCTTCTCGTGGGTCAGTGGTTCTTTCCAGGGTTTTCCCGGGTTCTTCCTCCACCATTAATACTGGCCGCCATGTATAGCCTATTGTGTGCTGAAAATGGCGTTAAACCCTACAACAACAACAACAACTTCACAAAAGTTTCAACTGCATAATTAAACTGCATACTGCACAATTAGCAACAAGGAATAAATTATTATAAAACTTTTAACATGTCATTATATAAATGGAGAATGAATACTTTTGAAGAAAAATTAAAAGTTATTTGACCTGATGACAATGGGGAGAGTTCAAGCATTCTTGCTGAAAATTTTATCTTGGGAGGACTCCAATAAACAACATCATAACAGATAAGAATTTTCTGCAGCAGTGGGAAAATGGAGTAAATGGAAAGAGAATATTTTTAAATGAAAAGCAACATATATACCAGGATTTAAATGATATTTTTTAATGGTTTTGCAATGTGCATGCCAATAATACCCCACTCACATTTCACACTTAAGAAAACAAGTATTAATTTATGTGAACTTAAAAATAAGTCTGTTCTTAAGACAAGAACCTTTTAATAATTTATGCTACTTTTAAATGAATATATTAAAGCCTCAAGTTATATGCAGTTTCTTACTACATACACATACATATACATACACACGTCTCACAAATATAGTTCCCCTCTGAAAAGGCCATTCTTCTTATACTGCTACTTTCTCCATGCAGAAGAGGTGGCCGTATAAGAGGGGGGACCACCATTATGGGCAAAAATAATTTCCAGGAATCCAAGACAAGACCACTGCTTCCTTTCAGTTGCTGAATATTGAAAGAATCTCTGATATTTTCAACTGATAATGAGATTTTCTAATTATCTGCTGTGGTACTCATACTGGCTGTCAGCTTGGAACCATTTTCTTTAGGCAAAAGCAGTCTACATTAGAAGTCTTTATGTGAAATCCCCTTGTCATCATAATCATTAATTCAGGATCAAGAAGACAAAAAAAAATCTTTTAGCCAAAACCCCATGTCGATATGAACATCCATCCAACAGTAGTAACAATAACAAGATTTTCAAGATGGCTACTGTGGTGGCCCTACTGGCTATCAGATCAGCACACATTTTTCAGACCAACTAGATATTATAGTAAGTCTTCAGTGAAAACCCCATTCTGATGTGACCATCCATTCAAGAGAAACAGCAATATGATTTTCAAGATGGCCACTGTGCTAGCCATAGTGGACATTAAATTGGCATCATTTTCATTAAGAACCAACTAGACATCTGAAGAGGTCTTTTAGTGAAAACACTATGATGTTTTAGGGACCAACCAGACATCATAAGAAGTCACTCTCTGAAAACACTAAGTTGATATGACCATTCACGTACAAGGAGTATCAATAGCGGATTTTCAAGATGCTGCACCATTTCCATTTAGGCCTAACTAGACCATGGGATGAATGTGTGTGCAAAGATTCCTGGCAATCCTCCAAGTAGTTTGGAAAGAGTAGTGATAAAAAGCTCATCCTAACAGATGAATGGACAACAGGGAATGGACAACAGGCAATGGACAACAGACCATCTGTTAAGTTCTTTTGATCTATGATGAGTAAAACTAAAAATGAATCAACATTTTTCATATAAATCTTAAATTTTTCCAACTTTTTTCAGCCAACTATCAGTACTAAATTACTTACCCTGATCATCTGTGCCAAATTCATCAAGTAAGTCTGTAAGGCTGTCCCTGAATTCAATCAGGCCCTGGGCAGGTATTGCGATCTGAGAACGTGGCCCTCCTCGCTGAACCGTCTGAGCTACCTACAATTTATAAGCAAGCTGATGCACGAATATGGTAAAAGTGAAACATACAAACGTTTTTATTCATTGATGTCAATGCAGACAGGAATTAGTGTTTTTAAAAAATCTTGGACAACCAGGATTAATTCATTCCAAAAACTGTTTCTGACCCCACTTTAACTGCCAGGAATCACTGAAAAAATAATGTATATGTCTAGTCTCATCCTCAGGCTCAAATCTCTTAAAATCACTAAATGTCACCATGTCATGGCTTTTTTTCCTTCCTGTGGAACATTTTGAGGAGGGTTAACCTGTAATGCCATGCCATAAAGAAGGAGTTATGGGCACTGTTTTGTTTTACACTTTGTAAACCAGGATAAACCCAGGCAGACATTCAATCTTTAACGAGTATTCCAAAACCTGAACACATATCAAAATGACTGTGCCTATGGAATCATTAAAATAATTCTTTATTTGTCCTCTGATATGACTACATATGTTCAACGAGGTGAAAAAGCATTAAAAATCTTGTTGTAATTGCAATTGTTTTTATATCTGCCCTCTGGCCCACTCCCAGGGACCCCCAATGGATTGGCTAAAAAAATCAAATTTCTCTCATGGATGATTATCATAAAGGCATTATGTGTACAAAAGTTTGATGAATTTTCACCCAACAGTTTTGGAGGAGATAGAGTTATAGAAGGAGAGGGATAGACACTACAGATCACAATATACCCCAACTAAAGTGTATCATTAACCACCCTTGCAAGCAGATCCTTGGGGCTAAAGTGCCAATAGCAACCCTTGCAAGCAGATCCTTGGGGCTAAAATATGTAAATAACAAACCCTTTAAAGCAGATCATTGGGGCTAAACCCTTTCAAGTAAATCCTTGTATTTAAGTATGTTAATAACAAATCCTTTCAAGTAAATCCTTGTACTTAAGTATGTTAATAACAAACCCTTTCAAGTAAATTCTTGTACTTATGTTAATAACCACCCTTTCAAATAGATCATTGGGGCTAAAGTATGTTAATAACAACCCTCTCAAGTAAATCCTTGTAGTTAAATATGTTAATAACAAACCCTTTCAAGTAAATCCTTGTAATTAAGTATGTTAATAACAAACCCTTTCAAGTAAATCCTTGAGGCTAAAGTTTCAATAACAGCATTTGCAAGCAGATCCTTCGGGCTAAATTGTCAATAACAACCATTGCAAGCATATCACTGGAACTAAAGTACATCAATAACAACACTTTCAAGCAGATCCTTGGGACTAAAGTATGTTGATAAAAAAACCTTTCAAGTAGATCACTGGGGCTAAAGTATGTTGATAAAAAAACCTTTCAAGTAGATCACTGGGAATAACAAACCCTTTCAAGTAGATCACTAGACCTAAAGTATGTTAACAACAAACCCTTTTAAACAGATCCTAGGGGCTAAGTATGCTAAACACTTTCAAGCAGATCATCAAGGCTATAGTGTCAATAATAACCGTTTCAATATGATGCTCTTGGGAAAGTCACCTGCTTAAACAGTAGAAGAGGAGTTGCAGATCTCACCAACATCCACAAATGCAAATTTCCAATGACTCTTCTGCCAAACTGAATGAGACTAACAATGTGTAAAACCTGACTAGGTGTGACACAAGAACATACTGATGAGCATGGGTCACACAAGGTAAAGTAGTTGAGAATGTGCACAATATTAAGAACAGTGACAACTTGGATGGTTTAGGTTTTAACAGGATCAAAGGGATGAAGAAAACTAATGAAATACTGATAATAATGTTCCTTTTTCATAATCAAATACCAATATCCTTCTAAATATATCCAGCAATCAAAATTGCCATCTGTAGATTGGCATTACTATAAACGTAGTTGCTGGGGGGGGGGGGGGGCGCAAAAGATAATTTTAGTTCTGTAATACCTACCTGTCACTATTGCATTGTTTTCCTTTTGGACTCAGGAGTCCACAGTCCAAGCTATTATTCTCTTCTCCAATTTGCATTAGAGGGCCAGATTTGAAAAGAACATTATCCCAGTCTGATGCCTTAGTTATATTTAAAACAAGAGCATCTACATCTTATTACTTGGACCTAGATTTCATGGACAGACAAACAGATCAACGTAACAACAGCTCTATCCCCCCCCATATTAGATACAAGGAGAATAAAATAAAAAGATGGAATCATCTAGATCCCCTGACATAATATATTGTCTGCTAGGAGACAAAACCATTTATCTAAAATTTCATATTTCATGCACAAGATGCCCCCTTCTATGGATAATGGATATATGGACAACAAATGAAAACATTAAAATTCTTGAAACTGAAGAAGAGTGAATAGCAAAAGATACATCAACAGAACAAGTACAACAAGTCTACCAAATATCATGATTTTGGAGTGTTGCATTGAAAATGAACCACTACAGTTTGTTCCACACTGCATCGCAAATTACATTCACAGCTGTAGCTCAGTTAATTTTCAGATTATTGTCATTAAATGTTGTTAAAAGTAATTCATTTCACAAAGTATTTTGCAGTACAACACATCTCATTAAATACATACTAAAACAGGGTGGTCTGTTCACATAATTTTTTTCGATCAAGCCATGACCTGTTGAGTTTATTTGTTTATTATTACCTACCTTTCCTATTCAGCTATAATGGGCCGTAATGTAGTTGTCTCCCTTTGATTTCCTTGCCATATCAAAAATGGACCCCTCAAGACCTCAGGACAAACATAGCGGATTACATTTACACAGACCATGTATCAAATGAATGGTGTTGTGTATGTCAATATGAATTGTTTAAATCATTCATGCACGAAATTAATTTGGTTAATTTTAGTGACATTTCAAAATTATGAAGTGAATATACAATGAAAAATTAGTGGATATCATCAACAATGCTGAATGTAACAAACTGTAATTGAATATGAGTGGCAAGTTTGAGATACCTTGAATACTTTTTCAAGTTAAGCATCAAACATGAAAGTATGGATAACCGATGATAATGAGAAAGAAAAACATTAAAAATATAAAAACTAAAGAATTGTAAACAGCAAAAGGTGTATCTGAACCACTAGTCCAATTTGAGTGCTATGCCCCTGAAACTAAATATTGTGTACATACTGATGCCAAATGGAATAATACAGAAGAACCCTTTCATCATAAATAATGATTCATTACCCTTAAGAATCTTCCTCTCTGATTTTCCTTCAGGTCAAGGTAGTATCGCTTGTTGTCTTTTGTTATCATTTCACTTTTCAATTTTCCATCTTCTGGCAAATTCTCAGGGTTTGGAGGGCCTGCAATAAACAAAAAGCACATCATGATTAACAGCACTGAACAGTAAACAGAAGGCCTAAGTGTACCAAATAGCACTCACCTGGCTTACATAGCTTTTCACCCAGTAGGTTTAAGTGGCATAGTAAAGAAACATTCTATTTGAACCATTTTTATAATTTTCCATCATGTTGACTTTACATATTTTACTATACTGTGATCTTAAAAAAAAAAAAATTAAATTCTAAAGACAAAGATATATTTAAGATGGGCAGTCTCTTGATGTCTAATCAAAGCCCATCATTATAATAAACCCAACAGATCAAAAATGTGGCTTAAAGAGTGGCAACAAGATCCAGCTTACTTTTGAAACTGCATAAAATCTTTACAATATATGCCCACAGTCCAATTTCTGTCTAAAACTGGATCAGAATTATGGTTTCCAGAGTGATAACAATCTCAGCTAGTCACATGCAAGATCAACTTGTAAATATGCATGTATACTGTCTCATTACTGAATGTCGAAGACCTTGATGATATAAGCATATACTCCAAGCTATAAAAAAAATTGTGTAATAAACATGACTGAGAATTCTATCAATTTCAGTCAATCAAATAAATGATTACATAACTGCTAATTGTCTGAATCTCGCTCATTATCAAACCCATCCAAGATCTTCATGACACAAGCCCATATTTCAAGTTTGATCTGAATCAGAACAGAAATATGGTTTCCTGCATGAAAAACAAATCAGCCAATCAGATGCAAGATCACATGTTTAATATGTGGGGCATCTTATCTCATTATCAGACTGGTACAATATCTTGATATAAGCATATATTTCAAGTCTGATCAAATTCAGATCAGAAATCTGACCCCCACTGCGACAATATGCTCAGCCAATCAGATACAATCTTGATCAACTCAATAATATGTGTAAATTTCATCCATTGTAGAATTCATTCAAGATCTTGATAATATAAGGATATATTACAAGTCTAATTAAAATCATATTAGAAATCTGGCCTCATGCGCAATTATAAGGTCGGCAGTAAGACGCAAAATCACCTTACTGATGTGTAGATCTGGCTCATTATCAAACCCATGCAAGATCTAGGACACAATCCAACACTCCAAGTTTGTTCAAAATCTGATGTGAAATATGACTTCCAAAGGTGTAGAAAGCTAAATCAATCAAATGCAAGATTAAGGGACAGTCTATTACAGAATTTATGTGGAATCAGTCAGATTCCAGTCAAAAAATTGCAGTATCAGGATGGCTCAAAAAGGTAGCAATTTACTTTTGACCACTGTGTCAGTGACAATGTGCCAGATGAGCAAAGGAAACTTGATATACATTGAGAAAAGTGTTCTGGTGTAGGAAAGATAAAAGCTTTCTTTCAAAAAAGCTTGTTTTGTTGTCATTTGGCTAATGCCTTATTTTTGTAATTGTGGAGAGCTTTGTTTTTATAGCAGTCTTTAAGAATACTTAAAACCTAACATGGAATCTGAATTTCATCAAGGGAATTAAGCTTGTTTGCTTGTACATGCATAAAAAAGGATGCCAGCATCTTCTTTGATTCAAGCCTCTGCATTTATGCTTTGACTTAACTTTGAGTAACTTGCCTAATTAACTTATATATTGCTATAGAGCAGTGGTTTCAAAACTTTTGCCCACAGACCCCAGCCCTTGGGGGGAAGGGGGTCCAAGGCAGCCTAAAAGCACAACAATTAGTATGTTGGGGTCTGTGAAATTCTTAAGTTAAGAAGAGGTTCTTGTACTAGAAAAGATTGGGAACAATGCTATAAAAATTAAGTCTATTTGCTTGAAAATATGTGAAAATTAATGTTGGTACATGTATGTTTTACAGTAATATTGCATATGCATTGTTGTTCAGTATTTTATGAATATTTGCTTTCTGAATAACAAAACCACAAAATTTAATACCCATAAAAATGTGGGGGCAGGGGCCATCTGACCTCATAATTTGATACTCTCAAACTTAAAGTAATTTACATTACTTTTTAATCATACTTTTGGATAAGGGTTACTTTTCCAGTGTTTAACACGTTTATTAACAGATGGAATAAAATGATATAAATGAGACCCTAATTAACTGTAATTATTATTCCCAGGTGTGTTGGTCAGTCCAGTTCACACCATAATGACAGAGTACAGTAACTTTCAAAGGGTCTGTCCATAGAAGGGGGTCAAAACCCATCTGAAAAGGGTTAGGGATCCAAAACATTCTTTCTTGTATTAGGTACATCTGTATTAAAGGGACAAAATGCCTTCCAAAATTAATATACTCTAAGGCTTGATACGGTACAACAAGACAAAAAAATTAAAGGTAAAAATGTTGCAAACACTTACCCAAAAAGGCACAAAAAACAAAGTTAAAGGCAAACATGTAAAATCCTTAAAACCCTAGGCCAACATACAAACTGTACTCTTTCAAAAGCATATATGACCTTGTCAGTTGGAACACAATCAAAGGATGCATCCCACAGCAACCCAGTTATCTCTTTTATCACCTCTTACAATATGCAAAAAGTAACATTAGGGTTGTGCTACATCCTCAAAACTGCAAGTGGACAAGAAGGGCAATAACTCTAAGAAAATTTGTGGAAGCATAAGAAGTTGTCAATATGGACATCTTGACATGATCAACATAACATGCACAAAGTTTCGTGGTGACACCAGCTGCATTTACATGATTCTGGCCAGAGGCGTAGCTGGGGGGGGCAGGGGGGTACATATGTCCCCGGGCGCCAAGGTACAGGGGCGCCAAAATGAGGCTTACAACGTTACATTATAATAAGTACACAAGGGTAATATTCAAAAATGTGATTAAACGGAGAGGAGGCTGGGGCGCCAATTTTATAGTTCATCCCCGGGCGCAAAATATCATAGCTACGCCTCTGATTCTGGCTACATTCATATATGCCAACAAGAAAGATGCAAATGTAAACTCTGTGGTCAAAAAAAGAGTAACCCGAGTACAAAAAGCAGACTCTACCAGTTTTGTTTTAATTACAGTAAACCATATTCAAGACTTACTTATCTTTTATGTCAAACTTTCCACTGTGATCAAGTCAATCAATCTCACAATGAGCATGGTTATGCCCATTAAGCCGAGTCACATGTATTGCATACACTGACTGTTCTTTTTTAAAAATCAGCAGCACTCTTTATTTTTGCCTTTTCTTTTTTTTACAATTCACTGTGTTTCTAGTTCAAAATGATCTCTTTTAACTTTCTGCACAGTGAATGAACAACTCACAAGCAGCAATGATGGTTAATTTTTGGACTGGTTGAAAATTGTTTGATAATTATGTCAGCTTGTTAACGTTTGGACTGGTTGAAAATTGTTTGATAGTAATGTCAGCTTGTTAACTTTTGGACTGGTTGAAGATTGTTTCATATTTATGTCAGCTTGTTAACTTTTGGACTGGTTGAAAATTGTTTGATAATAATGTCAGCTTGTTAACTTTTGGACTGGTTGAAAATTGTTTGATATTTATGTCAGCTTGTTAACTTTTGGACTGGTTGAAGACTGTTTGATAATAATGTCAGCTTGTTAACTTTTGGACTGGTTGAAAATTGTTTGATATTTATGTCAGCTTGTTAACTTATGGACTGGTTGAAGATTGTTTGATAATAATGTCAGCTTGTTAAGTTTTGGACTGGTTGAAAATTGTTAGATAATTATGCAAGCTTGTTAACTTCTGGACTGGTTCACTAGATAAAATCTAAACAAATATAATGAATTCAAGTATTAGGTTTTCAACGTGAACAAGCCAGTATATTTTTAAAGGAATCATTTATTATACAGTATGGTAATAAACACTATGCAGGAGTGTTGTGAAAATACATGTACAAGTTAGGTTAACTCTTTCACACACATATGGATTAAAATATATGGCATGGTCCTTTTTCTGCTTATGTCTGTTATAAGACAAATGTTTGTGAAGTATAATCCATGCATAAGCAAGCATAAGACATAATTATTTTTATGAAACTAATGATTACACCAGTATCATAATGGTTAGCAGACAAGTGCAATCAGCACTAAGTCAAAAAGGGGCAATTACTCTAATCAAAACTGGAGGAGCACAGTGATCTGCTAAACTTCAGGTGATGACCATAATATTTATCAAGTTTCATGGCAATCCATGAAAATCTGAAAGAATAAATGCATGCACAAAGTTGTGCTATAAATGACTTGAAGGTAGTAAAGGGTGTGTGTGTGTGTGTGTGTGTGTGTGTGTGATTTGGAGTTTGAACGTAGCTTTAACAATTTTTCAGTCATATCGCTACAATGTCTGCATTGTGGCAGTTTATAGTGATGTCTAGCAATGGGACATCATGCTGCAGACATGTAGCATGATGTCCCACCCAGTCACATTATCCTGACACCAGACCGACCAGTTCTAACACTAACCTCTTAATGCCGAGTGCCAAGCGAGGCAGCTATTAGTACCATTTTTGTAAGTCTTTGGTATGACTCGACCGGGGATTGAACCCACGACCTCCTACATCCGAGATGGACACTCTAACCAAAGGTAGCAAAGGGAACCCAAGGAGGCTCTTTTCTATAGAGATGTGGGTATAATAATAATAATAATAATAATAATAATAATAATAATAAATCTTGGTGTAATATGAACCAAAAGAAAGTGTTAAAAAGAGTTTACAATGTATGCAGAAAATAAATAAAATCAGTATCACATGTAACATTACATATGTATTAAATAATCACTGCCTTACACCTTGACTTTACCCAAGTTGATGTTCAATTGCTGAATTCTAATATATATATATATATATATATATATATATATATATATATATATATATATATATATATATATGTATGTATGTATGTATGTATGTATGTATGTATGTATGTATATATATATATATATACATACATACATACATACATACATATATATACTTGAAAAGTTTCATTATTAATTCAGTGATCTTACTATTTAGACAAATCTAAAAAGATGAGTATATGTCATTAATAAAATGTATGACCAAATGATTACTATAGAGGAAGGAAAGAAAACATTTTATGTAAATATAAGTAGTATACAGCCCAGATATTTAAATCAGCTATCTTTCCACCCCAATATTAATTTTTCATTCAGCCAAGTGTGTGTTACACAAATCCTTATCTCCCCTTCTTTACCCAGAAAGACACCCACTGACCCAGGTTCATATGAAATGCAAGGTT
Source organism: Sinohyriopsis cumingii (assembly GCA_028554795.2). Lineage (NCBI taxonomy): Eukaryota > Metazoa > Mollusca > Bivalvia > Unionida > Unionidae > Sinohyriopsis > Sinohyriopsis cumingii. Next base: position 40,536,638 of record CM068836.1, read on the forward strand.
TAAAAAACCCAGTATATTCATAAAGAACTAATATCTAGGTTTATTACTGTAGCTTGCCTGTTACAATTGTTTTATGGTGACAATGACCCCGACTGTTAGTGATTATTAACTGATATAATCATTCCCCAAATTGAACCAATGTGCAAAATTTGACAAACTTTTTTAAAAGACCATACACACTATCATTTCAAAACAACCACAACCCATGATGGTACTTTATGTAAGATGGTAAATATTTTGGCAGCAAGGGGCATATAATAATATGTCGAAGGCAAAGCAAAGTCAAGTTTGTGCACTACCAATACTTACCCAGCGAAGAGTAATGGTCACTAAATTCTGTTAAGTAATCTCGAAACTCCGCTGCTGTGGACATTGCCAGAAGGAGGCGGCTCTTCTTCCCACCAGCTCCCACCTGCATGGAATCAAAACAGAATTAAATCCACTATTTATTCAGCTTTTCATTAAAAATGGACCTGCTTCATATAACGTTTTTCATAGACACTAAATCTTTGATGATTTTGTTAAAATCCAGGATATTAATTTTGACTGGTTTTATTTCTGTGATTGTGGATACAGAGGTTCCTATATTTAAAGTACTGGTAGTCAAATCTGCATGTAACTTATTTTTACAATCCAAATTGGAGAGCTAAATCTCAAGAATTTTTCCACTGCTAAAAATCCCACTACAAGGTACATGCACACATATGCATTACCAGATCTGTTGTATGTATTTAAACTGTACCACTTCTGTGAACATCTTAAAGATATTTTGGGAAATAAAATAAATATTTTTATTCTGATGGAAGATTTTCAGAGAATTGACATACAAAAACACTGAAGTAACATTCACTCAGTCAAATGCTAAGAAAATGCACTCTATCACTTGGTATTTCATCATCAAATATTATTATGTTTGTCAGAACCCTAAACCTACATGTTTAATATGTAATGAAATAAAGTCACACCAACATGTAATGTACACAATGTGCAAAGTCCAAAAATCCAGGAACATAACAGATACTTTACTATCTGGCCATCCTTCAATTCCTCTGATAGTTATCTTATCTCCTCTTAAACAGGATAATAATAATAATAATAGTAATAATAATAATAATAATAATAATAGTGCCTTTTTTTAAAAGGTTGACACAAATTAGTTGTATGGAAGTAATCCTTGTCACATACACACATATCATTTGTAATAAGTTATACATGTATTTATATATGGACATTTATTTCATGAAATGTGTGTTGTTGCCCCTGTGGCTGGGTTGTTTGATTCAAATCATACAAATGATTTTTAATCTACACTTTTTATTTACAGATGATGATAAACTTCACAGATTTGCTTACATAAATCACTTGTGAACAGCATCAGAATGTCCTGAGTCTAAATAAACATGTATCTGCTGAACTAGTTTTAATTGGGTTTGAAAATGAAATTATCAAACTATTAAAAATGTTAGTCTAATTTCTAAATAAACACATGTAGGATGTTAAAATCTGCTCATCTAACTATAATTGTCAATTGTGTGTTTGAAGTCTGAACATTTAATGTAATATCTGGCTTCAAATGGCTAAACATACTGGTATCATGAGTGGATTCTTTCAATTTCAATTACATGATAGTTGTGGGTTTTGGAATCTCCATTCATTTATCCAATCCAAGGGTCATGAATAGGCATTGCTTTTTGTTGTTGTTGTTGTTGTAGAGTTTAACGCCATTTTCAGCACACGATGGACTATACATGGCGGCCAGTATTAATGGTGGAGGAAGAACCCGGGAAAACTTCGGAAAGAACCACCGACACACGAGAAGCTACTGGCAAGCTTTCTCACATACCCACATTGGCTGAATCCTAGACTTGAACCCATGCAGACAGAGGTGAGATGGCAGTGATCCATAACAGAGAGCACTTTAGACCACTCGGCCACTCGGGGCCCCCGAACAGCCATTGCACTGAGAAAGCTGGAAAGTTTGTATTTGTTAGCAAACTTTTATATACAAAGCACCTATCCTAAATCAGAAATGCATTATTTAGACCTAGCTATTTCAAACGTTTAAACCTATACTGCAGTGATTGTCCTAATCTTGCTTTTTAATTACTTTCAAATATAATGTTATAAATTATGTACATATCTGCTAGTAAATTGAAAACCTAAATCTATTCTTGTATTCACTATATAATTATATATTATGGCCTGTAACTTCATACATTTAATTAAAATATTTTATAAAAATTATTTAAAATTTTAGAAAATCTTTTGTTTTTTTAAATCCTGAATTTTGTCAATGCTGCCCCATGAATCATCCTTAGGTCCCTGGGAGTGGGTCAATGTCCATATTTACACAATTTCAACTACAATGACATTTGTTAATATTTTCTGACAAACTTCATATATGCACAGTCATTAGCAGGAAGAGATATAGACACATAGGAATGTTACATACCTGGCAGATTTTGTATTATGATGTTTGAGTCACAGTTTGGGAGAGGGCATGAGATGGGTTGTGTATGTACATGTTTGAAATGTGCATTAAAAAGTGCGGGGATCTGTGATGGCATGCAACTGCAGTTCTTCTAGTACGAGTGCTAAAACTAAGACTCGGGACACAATGGGTTCTGGATAGTGGCAATCCATGAACTTACTGTGATAGATCCTAAAACAATAGTAAGTGCTTTTGAAACTGCAATTTTCTATTTTCTATATTTTCAGTCACATGAGAAAGGTGATCAATTTATTGGTTTCCTTAGGTTAAGTTGGTTTCTTTTTAATTGACAGTGAAAGACTCCAAATGATAGGTCAGCTGGCAAAGTGTAAAAGGCATGGACTGCATATTTCAGAGGCACTTGTGAATGAAAGCAGGTCAAAAGCGCTTTGTCTTCATAAATTCAGAACCTCTAAGTATATACATGTTAGCAGTTTTCTGGTGACTACAAGGTAAATAATGTTGAAAATGTGCTCCATTTATTACAATGATGATGAAACAAGAAATAAGCATGATTTCAGCACTTATATGTAAAAAAGATGATTGAGATAGCTTCATCATGCGCTGTCATTAGCTCTAACTGCTTCATTCCAGTAAAAGAAAGATTACCATTTAATAGCAGAAACCCAGATCTTTCAAAATATGAGATTAAAAATATACTTGATACACTGCCTTCAGTATAGGCTGGTTCACACTTGTATACGAAAATTCCATGACAGATGCTAACATGGTTCCCAAGCTTTTCTAAAGATAAATTTCCAGGTCATTTCCAGTTTTTTTTCAGGATGAAATTACTTTTTTCAAGGTTCACATATGACCATTACTGAATGGAATTAAAGAACATCTTAGATTATAAAACATGCATTTTCTAAATCTAAAGATGTTTCTCTTTCAAAACGATCATGTAAAAAACCACAAAATGTATCACACAAAACAAGTTTGATTATATTCCTATGAATTGTCATGTAAAGTCTTTTCAATGTAAAAAAAATTATGACTTTATTTTGCTACATTTATGTTGCTAAGTGAGAAAACATAATGAACATAAATCATGTTTTGTTTCCTTTCAAACCTTTAATTCGAAAGAATTCTACAGCAATATACACATATATATATATATATATGCATCTGACAGAGAGCAACATTTCCCATTACAGTATGAAAAATAAACACAAATAATTAGAATCCTGCCTTGTAACGAAAATAGTTTAAACCTTAATTTTTCTGTGCCAATAAAATCCCAAACAAGATTTTTCAAACAACCTTAATCTCCTTAAGATGATCTGGTTAAAAATCCATAATTTAAAAAACTTTTTCAAACGGGTTGATTTAAATTTTGACAAAAGACCTTCGAAATTATATAATGTTGTATAAACATGGACTGAATTTTCTGTAAAATCAACTTTGTCTTGTAATTCCTTAAACCAGTCCTGAAACATGTACAGGAGCTCATATCATTTTTTAATATATACAATGCTGTTGGGCATTTCTGCACACCTAAGGTTTCAGTCTCCAATACTGAAACAAAACAGATACCAAATTCGAATGATTGACAAAAATAAAATACTGCAATGCTTACCATTTGAAAAGAGGCAATTGTCACCACAATATTCTGCTCAAAATAATATTAATTTTTGGACACACGGGATACCACCACCGTGTTTTCATGTCTCACAATATGTCGGCCAATTCTGCACACAGCTTTGAAAAGATGTAATGTTTATCCATCGGGCTATAGAAATGAAATACATTACTTTGGACTGTTTCTGTCAGCAGTTCAGTCGATTAATTTGAACAGGTTTATAGCTACTTTTACAATATTCAACATAACATTGCCAATAAATGCAAGCAATATTAAGCCAACTAAACCAAGCTTGCCAAAAAAAAATTAGTAAAATTAAATATTTTATAATACAAAGATGGCTATTATGTGGAAGAGAAACATCAATGAATAGGGTGTAAAGTGTTTTCAACATCTTGTTTATGGGGAGAAATTACTAAAGAATTTAGAATCAGACTATAGGCCGGGATATTTTGTGAGAATCCAGTTCTAGTAACAAGCTGACATGTTAGGTAGCAGACAATTTTGTACGTGTGGGACAACTTCTTGCAAAATTGGAAAGTTGGATTAAGATGCATCATTTTTTTAAGGTATACATTTCCATCTTTTATAAAATGTATTTATTTGTATTATTCTAACACATACATAGTAAATAGTATTTTCGGGTTACAGGTTCAAGAAGGTCATGGAGTGGGTCTTCATGTTGACATTTAGAAATCACATTTTCATATGCATTTCCAGTCGAAGTGTGGGATATTTTTGTAGACTTTATGAATATAAAGTTTCTTAACTAAAGTACGATCTTTCTTTCTTTATACAAAATTAACTTTTGACAACAAATAATACATGATCCAATGTTTGCAGAAATGATGCTGCGTTGCGTAGAATTACCCGACGGGCAGAATTGGCAGACATGGTCGTAAAACAAGGGACGACAATTTCTCATTTCAGCTCTGAGATTCAACAATTTTGACTACAAATTTAGCTTAAATCCGAGTTTCCTCCGAATATTCCCACCCCATTATTCATATTTGGACATTTAGGTTGGGGTGTGGGGTCACTGCAAATGCATATCGAAAATTTGGCCGCCACCGTAGTCGCTTACCTGCAAGCCTAGAAAATTTAAACTTATGTTATATCGACTCATACCTGGATGAAATTGATAGGAAAATTATTTATTTTCTCAGAAATGGCAAGTATTATAATCGTTATGTCGTTAATCCGCAGTCAAACAAGACAAAACTATGGCGTAGATGAAACCTGACCAAGTACTAGCCATTTGCATTACTAGTCACATGACATCACAAACCTCAAATGAAGACATTGGAATTCCAATAGTCACATGATATCAACAACAAACTCCTGCACAATGTTGTTGTACAGAAATTCAATTATATTAAATGAAAGTCAGATACTTTTTGTAAAAACCAGCAATCTGGCCAGTCTGATTTATCAAGCAGAGATCACATGTCAACGTGGTAGTCACATGATACATCAATACTCCAAAAGTTGTTCTCGGAATATATAAATATGGAGAATTTTGTGTTCTATCATTTTTGTATTCTTATTACAACCAGTATACGACTTTCATTTAATATTTTTTTCTATACAACATTTGAAAAGGTGGGTTGTTAGATTTGTGTACAGTATTCATGCGACTAGCAATGCAAATCGCAAGCACCAGGTCACATTTCATCAACAACGTGGTTTTATATTGTCTTTCAGCAGATTAAAGACATTAACAATTTTAATACTCACAATTTCTGAGAAAATAAGTAATTTTCATATCAATTTCATGCATGAATCACTCGATCTATCAATGTTTAAAGTTTGCTAGGCCACCCAGTAAGCGACTATGCTTTGCCACCACCATATTGGCCTCTTGTGATGCTAGATTGGTTTTCATACCTTCCATGAAAGGAAAGATACAGATATCGAGCTGACTTTGAAAATAAATGTCTACTAGACGAATTTAAAACACTGGGCATTTGGATTGACTCAGCATATATGTTTATTGCAAGCAACTAAATAATCCATACTGCACCCACCGAATATTCTGGTTGGAACTCGATAAATTTAACTCATAATCAGTTTAGTTACGGCTCAATTATGTGAGTGTTTCGGGCGTCAAGTGGTGGCAGAAAATTCACAGGTTTTTCCCAACTTTCATCAATATTTGTGAAATTCCAGGACTTTTCAGTCGGAATTTTTTTTTATCATTTCTTGCGACTTTTTCCCATTTTCCCGGTAGAGTGCAAACCCTGTGCTAAGTGCACATCAGAAAAAAATCACAAATTTTTATATTGAAATTTTGTAAATTTTGTTTTTTATGACTGAATACTGGAGGTTTTGTAACCCAAATGTCCCAAAATTGAAGCGTAACATTAAAACCAAGGGGGGGAGGGCATCAAAATGCTGCTGGGAAGTAAAAGCAAACAAGGCTGATACAGTTTAAAATTAACATTTCAATGTAAAGAAATAAAAAAAATTCAAACTGAAATAAACTAGATGAAGATATTATTCAGCACAAAAGACTAATCTCTGTTCAGCAGAGGCAAAACAGATTACTCTTAACAGTTTTTAAATTATTCTGTGACAGAACCTCTGAAACACTTGATCCTCTATGAAGTTTGCTTGATTTATTAATATTATTATTAACTAGTATTATTCCACAGCACTGATTTCTTGTTCCTGGTAGGCTGAAACTTTCTAAACTATGGTTATACTCATCACAGCTTTATTTCAAATAAAATACTTAAATAATAAATATGTGAAAGTCTAAAAGTCTGCAAAGTTTCCTGTTAGCTCTTTCTTTTCCATCTAGCGCTGTTAAATGCTGGACCTTGAGGGTGGGCTGTTTTCTTGATCTTCTTGGCTGCACCTATGTATAGCAGTTTGTGACTTGTTTTGTGTAGCAATAATGTGGATACCTGAATTTCAGTGCCTTGGCAGGAAGGCCTCAAAAACTATTTATTGTGAGTGTTACTTGCACACAGAATGATTCATTACTCCAGCATTTAACTACTTAATTCTTTTTAACAATGTCCCAGAACTTTTGTAATCTTGGCATCATGGCTTTAGATTAATTATTTATATTTTGTTGTGTCCACTGATGCCCCCTGCTGATAAGTAGACAAAATGTGCACAGCAGAACTCATGAAAAGTGACCTACACTATTTTGTATTCATGTACATGTATGTTGCTATTTATGGTACATCAGGTGTTGAGCTCAGCGATGTGCAATTAATTGAAACTTGAAGAGATTGCCATAATGATACATGGGAATTCCTAGTAGTACACATGATTCATAAACTTGAAGAGATTACCATAATGATACATGGGGATACCTAGTAGTACACTGTATTCATAAAACTTGAAGAGATTACCATAATGATACATGGGGATTCCTAGTAGTACACTGTATTCATAAACTTGAAGAGATTACCATAATGGTACATTCCCAGCAGTGCACTGTATTCATCAACTTGTGAAATTTGGGATTAAATTCTTGTGTGAAATATACAATTTTTGTTACTTGCAATATAAAGACTAAATTTTATATGCAATATGTTATTTAGGCGTGAATCATGTACAAATTTTGGTGTGAATCATGTACAAATTTTTATATGATGGGAACAGTTCAATGAATAGATAAGAGTATTCTTCTATATATATGGCAAAATCCTAACATTTCTGATGGACATGTTCAACACAAAGTTTAAGTGACAATGATCCTTTCACTAAGCTTCAAATTGTTCAATACTTGCACCAATAAATACATTTTTATGTATATCAGATGCACAAAAGACTAGTCTACAACATTAATCATTTTTTTAAATTTAAATTTCAACGTCAGACTTTTACAAATTTCCTTAAACATCAACTGATCCCCTGTCACAGTGTTCAAGAAGTTAAGCATAACTTTTTAGACATCATGACGTTTGCATTAGCTTATAGTATTATCAATAAATACAAACAGATCTTGATCTCACACACACACCTCACACACAAAACTCTTAGTATGCACTAGCTTAGTCTCTTTCAATAAATAAAAACATATCTCAATCTCATACACACTTAGTCTGCACTAGCTTAGTCTACATGTATATATAAACACCAACATATCTTAATCCCACACACTTAGTTTGCACTAGCTTAGTCTATACCAATAAACACCAACACATCTCAATCTCACACACACTTAGTTTGCACTAGCTTAGTCAATATCAATAAACACCAACAGATCTCAATCACACACTCTTAGTTTGCACTAGCTTAGTCTACATGTATATATAAACACCAACAGATCTCAACCTCACACACTTAGTTTGCACTAGCTGAGTCTATACCAATAAACACCAACAAATCTCAATCTCACACTTAGTTTGCACTAGCTTACAGTCTATATCAATAAACACCAACAGATCTCAAGCACACTCTTAGTTCGCACTAGCTTAGTCTACATGTATATATAAACACCAACAGATCTCAATCTCATACACTCTTAGTTTGTACAAGCTTAGTCTAGATCAATAAACACCAACAGATCTCGATCTCTCACACACTTAGTTTGCACTAGCTTAGTCTATATCAATACATAAAAAACAGATCCCAATCTCGTACACACACTTAGTTTGCACTAGCTTACAGTCTACATCAATAAACACCAACAGATCTTGATCTCATGTGCACTCAGTTTGCACTAGATTAATCTATAGCAATAAACACCAACACATGTCAATTTCACACACTCTTAGTTTGCACTAGCTTACAGTCTATAACAATAAAGAACAACAGATCTCAATCTCACACACTCTTAGTTTGCACTAGCTTACAGTCTCGAGCATTAAACACCAACAGATCTCAATCTCACACACTCTTAGTTTGCACTAGCTTACAGTATATAGCAATGAACACTGATAGATCTTGATCTCACACACACAGTTTGCACTAGCTTAGTCTATAGCAATAAACACTGACAGATCTTGATCTTACCATCTATATCAATAAACACCAACAGATCTCAATCTCACAAACACTTAGTTTGCACTAGCTTAGTCTATATCAAGAAATACAAAAATAGATCTCAATCTCTCCCTCACACACACACTCTGCCATACCAAGAATATACACGTGATTTAATACACATCAACCAAAATTGGGTGTTACTCAGACTGGAAAATAACACATAACACAAACTTAATACATGTTTACCATATCTGACTAAAAACCCACAGAAAAACCACATTCTGTCTCTCATCATTTGTCAATCTCATCAGTCCTATGCCTTACTTATAAAAATATAACTGATGGGGGTTGTCGGGTTAACTCAGTGGAAGATAAATCCTTTCAAAACTGGAACTGTACAGACTTCTTACATTCATTGATACAAATTTTTTTTGGGTCATTCATAATCTGATATTTTTACAATAATTTCAATACAAGTGTAACATGAACAACATTAAACATCTCGACTGATTTAGATCTAGCATGATTAACAGCTGAGAATTTGAACAATAAACAATAATTTTACTCTATGTTGCTACTGGCATTCAGTATTAAAAAAACTTGTCTCCATCAAAAAAGTATCCAATTTAGTTTGTATCCATTAGGTCATTGACCATGATGGTGAACAAAATTCTTCTAGACTGCAATTTTTACTTCTGGCAGTGAGAATTCACTATCACACCTAGACCTCACAAATAAAACTTTTTGCTCAGTCAACCGAATTTCAAGTAACCAAGCTAATGTAGAAAGAATAAAACATTGAATTTTGAAGACTTTTGACCTTGAACCATCCTGGCCAAGCCAGTCGGTCAAAATCAAAATTGTAGCTACCTTTAGTGTAGAATTAAATATTTATAAAATGTAACTTGGCACCCACTCAACTTCACCATATTTTACTGCCTGAGGCAAAGACAGCACTACTCTGTTCTCAGCCAACACTTGGAACAATTAAGGCAGTAAATTATGCATGTAACTAGTGTGCAATGATGTGTGACCAATTTCAATGTTACAGACACCTGAGCTGTTAACACAAATAGCAGGTGGCTCTTTTTTTTTGCAAAGATAATTGTTATAAAATAGGAACATTTACATGTAACTAGTGTGCAATGATGTGTAACCAATTTCAATGTTACAGACACCTGAGCTGTTAACACAAATAGCATGTGGCTCTCTTTTTTGCAAAGATAATTGTTATAAAATAGGAACATTTACATGACTAAGAGATTTGTAAAGGTGCTTACACAGAAACTGGAAATTTGCCATAGATCACTGTAGCATACTGTCTGGGCATCATCTGCCTGGATTATTATTATGTCATTAAAATCTTTTTGCATTTTTTTTCTCAATCCATACATACCAGGGTACAAGATGCATAAAACAGCATAGACCAAGATCTGCCATATTACATAATGAGCTGGTAGATTTGGGTCTGTGCAGTTTGTTTGGGTTAATGGGCAAATAAAATAAAAACAAGACCTGATCTGTTGGCACATTATTTGATAGAAAACCAAGATAAGGTTTGCTGCTGAACTCAACTTAAAGTAGAGTATATACTGCAGAATACAGAGTTATGAAATTGTTCATCAACAACAGTAATGTCATGATTTATGCTGTTACTATGTCACAAACAAGTTTGTCAGCTATTAGAAATTGAAAATGAGCACCTTGAAATTAAAGTGCAAGGCAAACTATGAATAAATTTAAATGTTTAATATATGCCTCTGCTGATGACTGATCTCAAAATCAAAATGTGATGAATAAATGAAACATTCATTTTACTTGTGTTCACTGGATTTATCCAAAACATGGCACTAATATACCGACTATTTACATTGACCACTGAACTTTCTGTTTGTCTGCTTTCTTTCTTTAATAACAAGATTCATTAAAAGTTGACTCAAATGCAACATTGATATAAAGAAAAAAAAATACGTGTGTTTCTGGTCAGCAGACCATTACTTTTGTTCACTGCCAACCCTAGCACTTTTTCCATGCCCCCCCCCCATTACAAAAAAAAGAACTAACTTCCCCAGTTTTAAAACAAGCACAATAGGAAACAACATATTATTTTTTTGACTAATAAAGAACTGAACAATCAAACATATCACAGACCCTATTTTCAGTCATTTATCCAGCCAGCACATACACAAATAGTGTGGAAATATACAAATGTGTACAGGAAACTATTTGCCGACCCAACTTTAGTCTGAGTCAAGACTTCTTCTAGGCCCTTTGAGGGAGACAGTGGCTTCTCCCTAAATCTCTGACTCAGCTTAACTCTGAACATGCTGAAATTTATTCCTAATATTTAACATGATTTTTTAAAAAAGATATTCAATGATAATAAAATTGTAGAATTTTAGAACACAATGACCAATGTCAACAAATGTTTTCACCAACCTGAAAATGGTATCTAACCATGTGTTGCATGTAAGGAAAATTATAGATCAATGAAAATTCACATTTCATTTTGAAACCTTCTAGTTTGGAAATGTGGGAATCAGTAAATAAACTTCTGTTTTCTAATTAAGAAAAATATTGGCCCAATGTTAGATTCATAAACAAATCTAATGATCCAAATAAGTTTTCAAATTAAGTTTTCTAAATTGGTGGAACAGATTTGTAAACATAGTTATGCTAAGTTATACCCACTAAGTGAAAACAGAACTTAATTTTTTCAATCAAGACATTACATTTCACCTGCATATTTTGGCAAATTCATGACATTTCATATTCATTTTTTTCTATATCCCATCTTGAATTAAAACATATTCATGTGAATGCTAGGTAAAAATTTAAATTCCAAATGTTCAAGTAATCGAACATAATAAAGATATAGATTGCCAAGTCAATAGAAAATTGTTGTTGAGATTGTCCAATGCTACAAACCTCTGCAATTTTGATGAAGCGTCCTCTTCTGTTCTGTTTAACATCGAGATAGAATCTCTTGGACTGAATTGTGAGCGTGCGTGTTGCAAGCTCCTGCTCTCCTGCAAACATACAAAAATAGTGAGGGAATGGATTCTCTTTGGCCTGGTGTTAACAGATCCATCAGGGCTTTTTTCAACAAAGATCTACAGTTATAAGATTAATATTAAAGTTTCAAAATCCCAAATGCTGCATTATATCAAAGATGCATGCCACATAACTTAAGTATTACTACAGTCAAACCTCTGTGATCAGATCTAAATAACATGGGTTAGACAACTGTCAATCGGTTTGCAACATTCATACAAGTAATTGGCAAGATTTTACTACTGTACCTTACAAAACTGACAGCTGTCTAAATAAACATGCATCTGGTATATGTACATTTGGTGTTATCCAAAGTAGATTTCTGTGTAGCGAGACTGGTCGCTTCCAAAGTAGATTTCTGTGTAGCAAGACTGGTTGCTTTTGTGATTTTTTCATTCTGTACATATATACAGTAGTACAAAATAATACCACAATGACTCAAAGTAAGACCCGAAAGATGTTCTACCTACACTACCAGATATATTCAAGACAGATAATCCTAAAACCAGTCCTAAGACATAAAAGACTTGCATCAAATGAAACAATTGGAAGTTATGCAGGGCATGGCATGCGCATGTCAATAGCTTATTTATAAATAGCTGTGGGAAGGATGAGATTCATATGGTTTGATTAAACAGCATCATTTCGGTTACCGTATACCATGTACAAGTTATAGACACTTTTTATAAACACTGCAACCTTATTTGCCATCTTCACATTTTGAAAAGAAATTATAAACTCATGCCTTATATGAAAACTTCCAGCAAAGAACAAAATAAAAATACAAAGTTGTGCTACAATTTATTGGTCAATGACAATAAAAACTGCAGTTAAGCAATATACACTGGATATAGTGACTTATAATTATTTACTGTGAGTGGCTTACTAATAAAGATGACATTTTACGATAAATTCATTAATCCAAATCGTGGATGATCACGTGTGGCTTAAGAAAAAGAAAAAAAACTGCAACGGATATGGTGACGTGAAAAAATATAATGTAGCATACTGTCACACTGTCATCTGAATGGCAGCTTGTCATTAAAGGTAAGCAACTTCAACTGTTTATCCTGAGCTTTTTTGATCATGTCCAGATCTGGGTAATAAGAGGCACAAGCGGGATGAGGTTGCTTTCCACTGACATCTGCCTAACAACCAAATGCAAGAGCAGTTTGTCAAGAAATACGAGTCAGTAGGACACATTCTTCCAACTACATGTATTTGAATGTTTCTAATAAAAAAAATATTCTATGTTTGATTCCCCATCAGCATCATTTTTCCAATACTGAAAAGGTCCTTATGCCATAATGCTTTCTCTCAAATCTGGTGAAATTCTGAACAGAATTTTTTTTGCGATAAAATTCTTTTAGTAATGTGTTCATATCTGATGGCTAATGAGCATCATCTGTATAAATTTGAATGGATACTGTCAAAGTTAGTCCATTTCTGTTCTGCAGCTGAAAAAATAAAATAAAAAGATTTTCTGTTTATAGCAACGCACCAATATCTGATGGCAGATTAGCATCAATTGTATAAATTGTACATATCATTCACAGTAGAATACTTTCTGACAATTTTGGTAAAAATGAGTGGTTCTGAGAAGACACTTAAAGGATTTTTTTCCATATTTTTAGCAACAGTGGCCATATCTGAGGCAAAATGGGATCACCGGTAAAAAGAACTGAAAACCCTATATACATCTGGATAATTTTAAAAAGTTTTCTCCAAAAGTATGTCAAGTGGATTTTGAGAAGTTATATGTATACTTTCTTGTTTTAGTAATGGCAGCTATATTTAACATCAAATCAGCACTATTTATACTAGTTTGAAAGCCTTTCATGCTACGATGTTTTCTGTCAAATTCTGTTAAGTTTATGAAAAGTCATTTAAAGATTTTTCTAGTGGTCATATTTGATGGTGGATCAGCATCAAAGATCTAAAGTCCTAAATGAGAGGATGCTTTCTGTTAATATTGGTCCAAATCTGGTCTGCGACCTCAGAGAAGGTGTTTAACTCACTCAGCCCCAGTCCCGCCTGTAGACGTGATGAGTCTGTACCCTACTTCTGAGCTTTGCAGCATCAAGGTCATTTAAGATACATTTAAGATGGGTGGTATTACAAAAAAGCAGACATATATAGCTCTACAATGATACCAAGTAATTGGGACATTCTAGTTGCACTTCAAAATACAGAGAGAAAAACCTAATTTTTTGGACCTGTTTTTTTTTTCTCACCCAAAATTCGCCTGTGGTCGGGATCTGATTTTGTATCCAGATTTTAGACATTCTGGCCTCAGCTCTAAGGCAGACCAGTCTGAACTGCACACAGACAGGTGAACCTTTGCAAAAACAAGGATAAAGTGGGCATTTGGAATAAAGAGAGTGGTCTCCATATGAAAATAATGGGTCTGTTAAGCAAAAAAAACAAACAACTTCTATGCTTCTGCTCATGAGCAAGCAAAATAACCAATGGAAAATGATGTTTCTAATACAACTAGGCATTAGGCTAATGGAAAATCTGCTGAAAGTTGATGTATTAGGATGTATTCAGAAATAGCCCCCAAAATGTGTTTACACCTCGCATTTCAGGCGAAAACAACAAAAACCTCCAGGGTTGAATGAGTTAAAGGATTTCCATTTTTAGTAATAACAGTGATATTTGCTGATGAATCTTCATTTGTATTACCTCAAAAGTTCTTCTTACAAAGATGGTTAATGTCAAATCGGTCAAATTCTGTCAAGTGGTTTTTGAGAATACATTACTGAACAGTTTTTCTATTTATAGTAACAGCATTCACATTTGACAGTAAATCTGCCTAATTATTAAATTTTTTTAAGACTTCTATGCAATGATGCTCTCTTTCATATCTGAATGATTCTGGCGAGTTGTGTTAGAGAAGTCATTTAAAATTTTTCTTCTTTATGAATGGCAACCACATTTCACTGTAGATCAGCATCACTTGTAAAACCTTTAAAGACCTCAGTGAGTATGCATTATGAAAAAAAGTCATTTACAGCTTTTACTATACTGAGTAACAGCAGCCCTATTTTATGGCAGACCATTTATGCAAATTTGCAATAAATTCAAGCCATAATACTTACGATCAATTCCTAAATCTCCACAGTACCATAAATACTCATTTAAAAATCAAGTTCACTGCAAACAACACAGACAAGGATCTGCTGTTACATAATGTGCCAACAGATCCAGGTCTATGTTGTTAACCCTAACAAACAGCATTGATACAATGGCCACACCATAACCTCACACGACCTTACAGCACAGTAACTAAAAATGATTGAAGTCACAGAGATTCTTTTCTCCCTTTAACCATTTCAATTTTAAATGTCAGACACAGGTTTAATTTTGAATGACTAATTCAACAAATGTTCCCATTTATAACCTTGCATGAAAACAACTCCAGACAGATAAACATGCCTATGATTTCTAAGCAAGGAAAATGCTTACAGAGTTTAGGACATTCTCACAGACTCATCTTATTCAACAAGTTCCATTTATAACAAAACAGATTTCTTGTTGTACAATTTGTCCTCTAATTCTAATATCTGAACCTAAAGACCACAAATTTCATATACAGTATGTTAATAATAAACCGCAGTTGGAGTAAGCTAGTAGATTAAACAAAAAATTCAGTCATGATATACATAAACTGTGCACGTAACATTTACAAACCTGGGAACAAATCAATCCTCACTCAATTTGCTCCCATTTTACTGAATATGGCAGGTTATGAATAAGGCAGGTTGACACAATGCATAATGACCTCATGATTTAAAATAGCCAGTTTGGGCACTGTCATAAATCCCATGGACAAACTTTGTAATATGGTGGTTACATTTCAACGTGAAGAGTTAACTGAGGGCAATGTTAACCAGGAGAAAATACCTTACAAATACAAAAATCACCCTGCTATACAACTGAAAGGGAGACTACAATGTCATCTCCTTGCAAGTGGAGATCTAAGGAAATTTATAATCTTTATTTCTCAAATTTTGGCTACCTTCCTATAAATACAAAGACATTCACTATATTGGAGAACAATAAAATTATTGTTGGATAACTTGTCAGACATTCAGTACAGGTTCTTGGGACCCCAGGGTGCAGAGTGGTCTAAAGAGGTGCCCTCACTGATCAGTGCCACCTCATGCCTGTCCATTCAGACATTGTGTCTGAGAAAAGTAGCAAGTAGCTTCATAAGGGTTGATGGTACCTACTGGGTTGTTCCTGGATTCTTCTTCCACCAATTATACTGGTAACCATGTATAGTCTATCTTGTGCTGAGAAATGGTATTAAACCCAAACAAAAGTTACAGAAACTCTTTGAAGCATTGTCATTTAATATATACAACTGCCTCAAAATTAAGTTTATGGCTAGAACTAGATATAGAAAATCCAGAGGAATCCAAAAAAGTCAAACTCTGCATAGATAATTTTCACCATCCCATAATGCACTGTACACTGTATTCATTGTAATACAAACATTCTGTTGACTGATTTACTCTTCTGTTTATCATTTTATACTTCAAAATGAGTGTGTGATTTGGATTTTTAACGTAGCTTTAACAATTTTTCAGTCATATCACTATGATGTCTGCTGTGTGGCAGTTTATATTGATGTCTAGCATTGGGGCATCATGCCGCAGACATGTAGCATGATGTCCTACCGAGTCCCATTATCCTGACACCAGGCTGACCAGTCCTAACACTAACCTCTTAATGCTGAACGCCAGGCGAGGCAGCTGTTTGTACCATATTTGTAAGACTTTGGTATGACTCTACCTGGGATCAAACCTAAGACCACTCGCATCCGAGGCGGATGCTCTAACCACTAGGCCACCAGAGCTGTCATACTTCAAAATGAAATAATAAGCAGTAAATATCTGAATCAGAAAGTTTTATATAAGTTCAGTTTCTTCCAGCCAGTCGACCGCTCCGGTCAACGGTCAAATTTCATTTCTAGAACATTCCAAGTTGTCAACAATATTAGGTCAATTACTAAAACATTAGTAAAGAACATGGGAAACAGCAGGAACACAAAGGAATTCCTGAGGGGAAAACCAATGTCCTGCACTCAATTCCAAATAAACACATTTACGGTACCTATAATTAATAATATCTTTACATGTAATGTACAATCATAGGCAAAAATTAGTTATGTTTTATGTTGTTCATATGAAAAGTAGGCCCAAACTCCTACCTCAATCATGGACAAAGGTCAATCACACCATACAAATTAAATATACATAGCATGTAAAATTAAATATATATAACACATGTTAATGACATTCCATGAAGTAGGTATAGCGATATTTTCAAGATGGCCACTGTGGTGGACATAATGGACTCCAGATCAGTAGCATTTTCGTTTAGGACAAACTACACATCAAGTCTTTCTGGGAAAATTCTATGTTGATATGACCATGAGGAGGCACTATTTTTATTAGGATAAAAAAAAGATACCATAAGAAGACTTGTAGTGAAAACGTAATGTTGATACAACCATCAATTCCAGAGTAGTAACAATCACATTTTCAAGGCCACTGCAGTGGCAGCCATACTGGATATCAGATTGGCACAATTTTATTTTGGACTAACAATAAATCATAATAAGTCTTTATGTAAAAACTCCATTTTGATATAAGCATCCATTCAGGACATTTGGTTGGGTTAGGTGTTTGTGGGTTTGATTCCATTTTTCAGCACATGATAGGTTTATACATGGCAGCCAATGTGTTTAGTGGTGGAAGAACCTGGAAAGAAATACCAACCAAACAGAAGCCACCAGCCAGCTTTCTTACAAACCCACATTGACAGAGTCAAGACTCAAACGCACGCAGACAGAGGTAAGATGCAAGTGAGATGCAAACAAGTGCCTTGGACCATAAAGCCACCTGGTAACACCCCCCACTCAAGAGGAACAGCAGTAACAAGATTTTCAATATGCAGTGACCATACTGTATGTGCAAGTAGCACCATTTTCATCTGGGACAGACTGAACCATGAAATACGTGTGTGTGAAGTTTCATAGCAATTCTCCAAGTAGCTGAGGAGGAGTAGCAATAAGAAACTTGTGCTGACAGTTGAAGAGACCATTCCAAGCTAATTCTTATAATGGCATTTTTATTAATTCCTGACAGAACGTATTACACGATTTTCATGTGACTGACAATTCACTTCACCTCACTTGTAAATTATTAGCAGTAATTCAACAAGTGAAATTATGAGAATGGCAAGAAATTTTCCAATAAACTGGCTTCACATAAATAGTAAATAGTTTTAATCAGAAGCCTGCCACAGTCTAAACGAAGCATTGGATAAAAATGTACATATGCATTGGTGTTAAGTAAGAGTGAATTTCCTTTATATTAGAAAGAAGTCAAAACACAAGTTGCATCTGAAAGTTGTTGGCACGAGTCCAATTTATAAAAACTTGATGTTTGTGTTTAGTCTGTTAGTCTAATGCCACTAGTCCTCACTACTGATCAATTAAGTCAAGCTCACCGTTCATTTGCTTCCACTTAGCTGGATTGGCAAATGTAATAGTTTCCTTGTACTCTATGCTTTACACAACATGTGAAGAACAAGTTGAAAGAGTGTGCTACAAAATTTTCAACGTATGCATCTGCAAGCAGTGAACACTACAATGGCCTTTAAAAGATTTCTTATATGCAAATCTGCTCTGTATCAAAACTTTAAATAAATTATATGTACTACAAGCTCAACTTACTGTCAAATTTCTTTGGTACAAACATTTTGTACAAACCAATGTTCCGAATGAAGCATCACAAAAAAGTAACCCAATAACTGTCACAAAGGCAATTTGATTTTGAGAATGGAGCACTTCATTTTGCTTTTAATAACCAACTCTGTTAAAACTGACTTGTTAAAGTGCAATATTTTATCTCAGAGATATTTTGGGTGGAGGCCCTCTCAATCCACCATTGCTATCAAAGAACACAGAAATTATTTTTAAATATAATGGTATTAAATGTTACAGCTATCAGAACACATTTATATTTCACAGATCTATGAGTGGCATCCTGGCACACAGAACCATCTTTTCATCTGTCTTATCACCTGCTTTTGATATTTATCATAAAAGACCCATTTAGCAAAAATGACCCATTTTTAACACTTTATATTAAAAAAAGAAAATGGTACATAAATCTTCAGACATGAAAAAAAATAGTTTTTCCTGTCCCCGTTATATTAGTGTAGACTGTAATAGGCCCTGGATCTGAGCATGTTCAACAGAAATCATAAATTGTGTCAACACAGTTATAGATAATGATCTTACTTGACCTAACAACAATGGATGCATTGCAAAGGACTCCACAAACTAATATTTGTACTTCAGGGCCTTAATAGAGGAAATCTGTGTTGTGAACCAAAGTATAGAGAATGGACAATAAAAGTCCTTTAAATGTGTGTGTTTGTGAAAGATTTGGATTTTTAACGTAGCTTTAACAATTTTTCACTCATATCATTATGATGTCTGCAGTGCACAGTTTATGGTGATATCTTGCATTGGGGATCATGCCGCAGACACGTAGCATCGTGTCCCACCCAGTCACATTATCCTGACACCAGCCAACCAGTCCTAACACTAACCTCTTAATGCTGTGCTCTTACTGAGGCAGCTGTTAGTATTTTTATAAGTCTCTGATATGACTCAGGCGGGGTTCAAACCAGCAACAAGCTGCATCTGAGGTGGATGCTCTAAAACCTAGGCCACCAGAATGGACATGTGGAATGCTGGAAATTCAATTTATTCCAGTTCACAACAATTTAAATTTGACACATGCCACAACAGGCATGACTCCAGATTCTGGTAGAGGAAAACATCTGGTTTGCTTAGGTTTTATCCTTCATCATGCCTTATAAGTGTCTAATTTAGTCATCATCGATTTTCTCAAAAAGAATATTTTATGTTATTCATTATAAATATTTTTAAAACAAAAATAGTGGGCTTCAAAGATTTTTTTTGCTATCAAAGCCAAAGGTCAAAAGGATCAAAAGTGAGTCAATCACTGACTCGAATGAGTCAGATAGCCGTATTTGATTGGTTTAATGCCAGGGATGATGCTGAAATTATCAATACCATGGCCAATGATAAATATAGTTGAAATCCAATTATCATTAGTAAGTGATGCTGTGAAAACCAATGAGGAACAGTCTGGAGCCATAACTATTGTAAATGATAATATGAACATTTGAGTTTAAACTCGTTGCATGCCCTATTTGGCTGAAATCCAACAAATCTTTCTCAAGTAATGTTGCAGAATCAATAGTCCGAATTACAGGTAATCAGGGAACATAACTTGTGTAAATTTATTTAATGGAATGCTAGAAATTAGTTTCATCAACAAAAACCTACCAAATTCACTTTAAAACCACAAACACCTTGACAGTTATGCTGTGAAAAAAGAAGTCGAAAAGCTAAATTGCACTCATGTTCCTGTAAATAACAATCTGGAATACTGGAAATCAAACTTACTCAAGGTCTCATCCATATAAAGCTCCATATTAAATTTTGTTTGAAATCAACCAAAGCTACAAAAACCAGCAATCAGGGGCCATAACTTTTGTAAATGTCATAATGTAAATCTTTCAAGGTATTATTAACAAAGATGAATGCCAAATCTGGTTATATTCAACAATTCCTGGGAAAAGTTATTTCATCACATATATTGGATCTCCTCATCCTATAATAAGGGCCTCAGGTGGCCTAGTGTTCTAAGGTGCTCATCTTTACAAACAACTCGCATCTGTCTGCATAGGTTTGATTCTTGGCTCAGATAGCATGGCTATGTAAGAAAAGTTTGCCAGTAGCTTCCCATGAGTCAGTGGTTCTTCTAGGGATTTTCCCCTAGTCTTCCTCCACCAAAAATACTTATGTGCTGACAATGGCATTAAACCCACAAAACCAAACCAAACCTCCTATGACTGCACATTTAAACTTTTGACCAACCTCCTTCCAAATGAAAATGTAAAAAAATTAAATTTATACAATCTGTCCCCCTCCCAGTGACCCCAAGACAGAAGGCCAAAAAAGTATCTCTTTTTGGTCAAGCTATGTATGGAAAAATCCAGAATGCCAAGTTAATTAAATTCCAACAAACAACTATATTGCAAATCCAGCCATCTAAAGCTAAACTGTGCATCCAACATTCCATCTTTTGTCTTGTTTCAACAATAAAATGCTTAAAAGGTATCTGCTTTCATAATAATAGTCAGACAAGTGGCCCCCTACTTGGAGAAAGAAATTCACATTACTCCTAGTCTCTGAACAGTAAAGTGACCTGAAAGCTGACTCTAAATATACAAAACTTTAAAGTATTACAATTTTTCCAGTGGGCAGGAATAACTGCCAACTCAAGGCAGAGCAATGGACCAGTTTCATAATACTTTAAAATAACTCTCTCGAGTTGTCACGCAGTTCCAAAACAAGGTGATTGCCGCTGGGAGATTTACAAACAATCAGAATGTCAGAATGAGAGAAGTAGATCAATTAAAGGATTTACGAGGATTTACAGTGTTTGACCATCAAACAAAAGAAATCTTAAATCTGAATATGACAGCATGACAAACGGCCATGGCAGTATCAATTACATATGCCCTAAAAAAGATCACCTCAAAGTTGAAATATTAGGTTTAAGCAACATGTTGACATCCAATATTTCCCAATGTTATGGCTCTCCGAAAATGCCCAATGGACTGTTGATTAGTAAAAAAAAAAAAAAAATAACATATAAAAAAATTTACATCAGATTTATGACTATTCAGTAGAGAAAATGAAAACAGTGATGAAAGGAACAAATTTTGAAAAAAGAAATTGCATTTGCAATTTTTGCTGAAAGGCATGTCACTGAGGTTAAAGTTTTAAGGAACAAAGACCTTATTTGTGTATGTGAAAAGTGCCTACATCCATAAAAAATAAAATACTAACACTAAAATCATGTTACACCATTCCATCGATAACTCAAACCCTGATCACTCACAAACCCACTTATGTGTGTGATTTGGATTTTTAATGTAGCTTTAACAATTTTTCAGTCATATCGCTGCATACATACACAGTGGAGAAGCTAGTTCAGAAAAATCCTGAATTGGCATTTAGAGATATCCTCAAGGATGAGAAGTTTCACTATTACTTGCACTAAAATCACTGCTTCAATATTTTACTAACTGAAAAGTACAACAATCGAGTTTCAACAAAGACAACTGCTACACAAAATAAATATCACTAGTTTTTTTTAAAAAAAAGGATCTTGTTTCATGATGTACCAACAGGTAGTCTGCATCCCCACCTTGAGAGACTCCACAATTCAACTCTACGCTAATATAATAAACAGGGAATCAGACTAATCAACAACAAAATCCAGTGACATAATACACAAATACAGCTGAAATCAGTTGGAATAATGTTAACGATCTTTTAAATGCTGGTTATCTTGAAAATAAATATAATTTATACAGAATAATGAACAACTTCATTTGAAAAAGCACTTTATTGACAATTATTCTCAAAGCAATTATAAAACGAGTATTTTGCCATTAAACAGCACAGTCTCCACCTGGCAGTTTTGTCCAGAAGGGATGGCATAGCTTGAGGTGTATTTTCAATTAAAATACCTAAAGAATATTCTTTTAAATATCAAAACTATAGAATAATGTTATTTAAATAAAATACCAAAAATCAGAACATTTTATTTTTAATTTAAGATCAACAAAAAGGGTTGGGATGGTCTGCTGCCTTCTGATTCTGCAAGGATAGCAATTGTTTTTCATTGATTGTAGTTAACAGTTTCTTTAAATTACATACCCCTCAATATGCATTTAGTGCAAAATAAGATGAAATACATTCTACAACAAATGTTTTGTACAAAACCAATTTATAAGGGAAACTTTCATTTGCCTGGCTGTGAAAAAACAATGGGGAATAATATTATAATTATTATTATTAATATATTATGCTGATATTTGTTGAACAATAATATAAAGGACATGTACATGTTATATTTTGCAGACTTTCCAATGCCTGATCTCCACATCCAAGTTAATATAAAGAACATTCACCCTGCAGTGATAGCCTCATTTTGATGTTTAGCTATTGATATCAGGAACAGCAACTCATCCAAAACAAGTAATGTCAAAGGGGTTTATTAATCAACCTGGTTTTCTCGGCAGATCCAGGGACAGAATGGGTAATTAAAGTTAACTGATTGGTTGATTTAGGTTGCAGATTCAATTTATTTTTTAACAACTTGGCTGATACTCCAAACTGCTGCTTTTCTATGCCCAATGAGAAACGAGGTGTGACTTTTAATTTGATAGATTCTTATGCACAGCAGGTCATTGTTTTTAGTGGACAGCTTGTCTTACACATCACACTAAGCAAAACACATGTCAGCTGTTACAGGTAACAGTTTATTGCAAACCTAACAGCAACTTCATTAACTCAGCAAAGTCATATTTGGAAACGGACACATCTGAAGCATTGTCATGCAGGTCATCACATTTTATTTTTATACAAGAGAAATCCACACAGTAAAAATCTTGCATCCAACTTTAAATTACGTCATTCAAGTGAAATCAAATCTTTACAATTATCATTTTTAGCACTTGTTACATTTTAAACAATACTAGTTCCCATCAATTTACATCATTTCACAGTCATGTGACTCGATACACATGTATGGATCTAATACCAACACCGGTTGAACCAGATGAAGGTCAAGGCCATTACCACCTTGCTACAATCCCCTTGTAAACATCCAAGTAAACAACCAATGAAATGTCCATTGTTTGTAAATATAGTATAATTAGTAACTGAAAATAAAGATAACTGCTTATCCATCTTTCAAAATGTTTCCAAACATGCCATGGGCGTATCACTTCATAACACCAATAAATTCGTCATTACCAAGCACGACGTAAACCACTTCCTTCCTACCATAAACTGTATCTCGTATACCATTTTATTATCTTCTATTAGCTTTTTCAATCGCAGTCTCTGCATTTTAACATTGAATTTCCTCCGCACAGTGGTAAATATACATGACTGTGTAAAAAATGGCCACTGACTATGACCGGAAGAAAAAAAAATGCCAATTGCTTATCCAATTTTGTTCGCCATGTTGATTTTCGAGCCAAGTGTCAAACCCAGCTGTCGACAATACATTAAAAATTATGGCAGAATATTAATATATATCACTATTTTATATAAAGAATAACGACATGAGAAATTAGGTATTCTTGCTTCTATCTTTATCAGTGGAAAATGGTTAAAAGAACTTTAGAATATCACCAATAAACACGGGTGTGTAGTTGAAATATCGACACGAATCCATGCGGGAAATAAAAAAACGCCGAGTCAGCAAATGGCGGATTAACATAATGTTAGTACATTCACAGCTACAAAATGGGGACACACTTACAGTCGTTCCACAATTCTATTTCTTACCCTGAGCCTGCTGTTGCTGCTCATCCCCACTCTCTCGATCCGACATTATCAACCTTCCCCAACTGCACCGAAGCCTCCTTCTAAACCCTCATGAATAATTCATGAGGTCACACTATCTTCTCTTTGGCCGGTCATTTCAACATTGTTATTGCACGTGTATATTTTATTAGTTGAAACTATAAAATATCACTACATCGAAAAATAAAAATATGAAATAAAATGATGTGTTTCTGGTAATTCTATATAAAATGTGCTTATTTAATTCACAACTCCTTAAGTACGAAAAGTTTAATTCTGGGTCATCGTGGGGTCAAAATCCGACGATTTGATTGGTCACCACTGAATGACGTCACTTTACGTCGCGGATTATTCAAAATTGATATCCGGTGTCTCTTCGGCAAATTTTGTCATTTCTGACTTTATTTCTACTGTTTAAAGTCTCAATGGATTTTCCCATTTTTGCTACGGATGCAACACGGGCAAAGTAGATCCTTTTACAAATATGCAAAGACTGTTAAGACCATGTGCTTTCTTTGATGCCATAACGGAGATTTGACGTCACAATCAGGTATATTAATGTTAAAACACCTATTTTTGAGCTAAAATACATTTTTAAGGGTTGTATCATATAATTCTTAGTTGAAAAAATCTCTTACTTTTCTAAAAACAGAAGAATTTAGTATCGCAGTTACTGATTTTCGAACAATAATCCGTGCTTAAGTGTGCGAATTATTTAGTTTCCAAATTTTCATGCTAAAAAATTTACATTGTTATGTTGGCCATTTCTTCTGAATTCCTAAACAACTGCTTGATTTTAATTAAAAATTGTATCCAGTACTTGAAAATGTTTGTTACTTTAAACATATTTCATAATCTTTGAAATGAAACGAAATGGTCGGACACATGTTCTTACAACTTGGATTGTCCATAAAGAAGAAATATCAGAGTATCATAGTGGTTTACACTATATTTTGGCAAAACGTACAGCTGACTTATTTAGTGTATACTGTGTTACCAAGTCTAAGAAAAGAGATGTTAAATAACACAAGTAAAATATAAAGTAAAATATTGCAAGCTAGGTGCTGAGTTACAAAGGAAAACAAAACATGATGCATAATTTGACTTCTATGCTACTTCTACTGATTTCCCTGAAATGTGGTTTTTCTTTCTTATCTATATATAAAAGTATACACATTTTAAATAAGGATATTTTTTCCGATTTGTTTATGTGTGCGCGCGCTCGCGGAAAATCGGCGTGATCATCGTACTGCATGTGTTGGTGAGTTGTTTACATTTAGGTAGCTATATTGAAATTTTTTGCCTCTTTCAATTGGCCTCAAAGATCTCCATTTTTAAGAATGTTGATTATGCTTTTATGAGTTACTTCCCGTGATACTAGCCAGTTCTAATGCAACAGACCGTATGCAATTAAAATAAACTGACTGATAAAATGTCAGACTTGCAAAGAATGAAATAAAGCATTCAATGTATATTTTTTGCCCATAAAAATCTAATGTATATTTTTGTTAGTTTCGAACCTTTTTACCTGCTCATGAGAAGGTTAGTAGAAATCATTATTGTTCTTTTTTTTCAGTTTGGTGTTTTCGTTAGTTTTTAGAATAGTATATGTAATGTGATAATTAGTTCCATCAGGATGAATCGATTCGTCTAAAGATCAAAATCATGACCCATATTGGTAAAGTACGGAGTCACCACTACACCTTTGTCACTCAGTCTGCCGTTCGTACAGTCAAAATCTTTCGCTATGTTTTCATTAAACAGTGCAGACTCTCTCTCTCTCTCTCTCTCTCTCTCTCGTGCATTTTTCTTTCTTTTGTTTTCAGTTTTCTCTGAATTAGCTAATTTAAACACAGAATTAGTTTCTTTACATGTGCTAAATCGTTAGCTATTGCTCCTCTTATGATTAATGATAATGCCGCCATTGTATTATTTATCTAACGATAAATTACGAAACGTCGTTTTATTTAAGAGTAACGTAGCTTTATAAGATGGCCATTTTTTTGTAATTGTTTTTTTTTTACATCATTACTGAACAGGTACGTCTTCATGTTTTAATTCAGTTATCAAAACACTGCTCGTATCAAGAAAGTGCATATATGTAAGCGACATGTTGTCAATTTAAGTTCCATCCAATGTAAAAATCAACATGAAAATTTCTGAATATTTTAGGTTTAATCTCTACACGTTGGTACAAATTACGTATAAGTCTTTTTTTTGTCACTAACATATAGCCGTGACGCATCTATTGTGCGTAACTTGTATTCAGAAATACCAGATGAAACGAAGTGAAATAGTAAAATCTGTAAACGTTTATTGATGTCTGAGTGCACATTCAGATGTGAAAACGTCCAACAACCGTTACATATATTTATATTCAGTAGCCGCTCATACTCTGAGTGTTGTTTCCTTTTTTAACAACTCAAACTAAATCTTATACTCACTTAAGTAAATAACATCTGGATACTCATATCTTGCTGAAATGCAATTTTTTAAAAAAGGAATTTACGTTAATGGATTGGATTAGATTTCTCCTTAAATTGATTTATGCTATTATCCTGTTCCTTTTTTAATTCACCAGATCTCAACATCCAGTGCAGTACTCTTTACACCCAAATCCTGGTCTAGTACCTGTTAGAATAGTATCCCTTTGTGAGTACTGGAATTTTTCAATAAATCCCTTTATAGCTCAAAACGTATACTACTGACGAGCGACGATTATGTTCATTGATCGAAAAGACCAGAACTACCAATAATCTGTTATCAAGAATGAATTGTTCGTTCTCTGAAATACTTGGACTTTACACCTTTACATTACTGTTGTCACTGCTTCGCACCCCAACATATTTCTGATTGGTCGTCTCGCGCCACTAAGATACGTCGGAATTTTTGTAAGATAATCTGGTCACATTGATTATTTCGTGATCCAGGTACAACAAGAAACGTTTCCAAGCATGCGAAAATTACAATTCCATAAATATATATATCAAAATAAATCCAACAGATTAAAGTCAACGGTTGATCGGGCCTGATAAACTTAAGATCGAGCTTAAAATTTAAACCAACATTAGTACTTGGCTATTAACGCAGAAACCTTTATATGGTGCAAACTGTTTTTATTTGTTGGTAGGAAAATAAAGGATATTTTATATAAACCAGGAGCTTTCAGGCATAATGGACCCTCCTCAAGTTTTTCTTTGGTTTTTGTTAGGTTTAACGCCTTTTTCAGCACACGATATGCTTGCGGCAACAAGTACATTTGGCGGTGGAACCATGGAAGACCCCAAGAAGAAAGACGACCCACGAATAGCGTATGGGGACAGGATAGCGACAATGGGAAAATACATTACAGACCCCCCTTGTGACCGATTAGCGACAAGACTTTTCAGATCACACTGGGAACGTTTAGCGACAAGGGGAATTTAACATAGGGAATATTGGGACTGTATAGCGACAAGGGAAAGGTGGGTTACTGTATAGCGATAACACTGGACAACAAATTTTTACAAAAGTCATGTTACTGAAATAAAATTAGTCAATTCTTATCAATTTTTATGTGCTGAACACGAATATGACAGTCAAATTGCAAAATTGGCTCTAGTTTTTTTGTAATCTGCAAGAAATTAATGTTTACATAACGAAATGCATTCCAATAGTAAAAGGTCAACTGTAATAGCCTACCTATAAAAAATCAAGTCATTGACTACATCTTAGATTTCTTCGCCTGTCTCTTGTACAGCTGTTCGGGAGCATCTCTGAGGAGTGTCCAGCAGTAGTCAGCCAGCATTGTAGTGGACCATTTTCCCTGGTATCTTTGTTCCATTGTTGCGATATCTTGATGAAAACGTTCGCCGTGTTCATCACTAACAATACCACAGTTGCTAGGAAAGAAATCCAAATGGGAATGAAGGAAGTGAATCTTTAGAGACATATTGCAGCCAAGTTTCTTATACTTCATCAACATGTCTTCTACTAGTTCCTTATAGTTTTCTGCCCTAACATTTCCGAGGAAGTTTGTAGAAACTAGGCGAAAAGCATTCCATGCTTGTTTCGCGTCACCTTCCAGCAAGTTGTTGAACCGGTCATCTTTGAAAAGCTCTCGAATCTGAGGACCCACAAAAACTCCCTCTTTAATCTTTGCTTCGCTGAGTCGAGGGAATTTTTCATGCAGGTATCGGAATGCTGGCAAAGTCCGGTCAATGGCTTTCACGAAGTTCTTCATCAAACCTAGTTTGATGTGAAGGGGTGGTAGCAAGATTTTCTGAGCCTCAACCAGAGCTGGGTGTTGGATATTCTTCTCTCCAATGGCTACATTCTGCCTGTGAGTCCATTCCTTCCTCATGTAGTGCATTTCCCTTGCTCGGCTATCCCACTCGCATAAGAAACACATGTATTTTGTATATCCTTGCTGCAGTCCCATTAAAAGGGCAACTACCTTCAAATCACCACAGAGGTGCCAGCTGTACTTGTTATACTCAATGGAATTCAGTAGCTGCCTTAAGTTATCGTATGTCTCTTTCATGTGGACAGCATACGCTACTGGAATAGATGGAAGAATGTTTCCATTGTGCAAAAGCACAGCCTTGAGACTCAGTTTCGAAGAGTCCACAAATAGTCTCCATTCTTGTGGGTCATGAGTGATTTTTAAAGCATTCATGAGGCCCTCAATATCGGAACAGAATATCAGATTACTTTCCTTTCTGAAGAAAGGCTCCAATTGCTGGTGGCGCTTTCGATATGCAGTAATTGTGACATCTTCTTCTAGAAGATTCCATTGTTGGAGTCTTGATCCTAGCAATTCTGCCTTGTTCTTTGATAAGTCCAAATCACGAATCAGGTCATTTAGTTCTTCCTGTGTTATTCTGTGTGGGGTTGATGATGCACCACAGTGAAAATCTGGATCACTGCATGCTGATGGACCAGGAGAAGAACAGGTCGACTCACCTTTGTCTTCGTCAGATGAATCAAGAGAATATTCTGCTGGAGGTTCTGGAATAGGAAGTCCCTCACCATGTGGAACTGGTCTCAATGCAGACGGAATGTTTGGGTAGACTATTCTCGACTTCTTTCGCTTCGTTATTCCGCCGGAAAGAGGAGGAACCAAGCAGAAGTAACAGTCATTTAGGTGGTTGCTTGGCTCTCTCCACACCATTGGGACTGCAAACGGCATTGATGACCTTTTGCAATTCAACCACTGTGAAAGCTGTGTTGTACATGTAGCACAACATATATGCGGAGCCCAAGGCTTGTCTTGGTCACCAACCTTGCATCCGAAGTAAAGATGATATGCCTTCTTCACTTGAGAATTGATACTTTTCTTCTGGTTGGCAAATGTCACTTCCCCACAAATATAGCAAAAATTGTCCGCGGTATTAACACACTTTCGAGGCATTACTGTTCTTTATTGTACGTAAATGGATAAAATAATAAGTTTTATGTAACAGTAGCTTGAACTGTCTCGCACAACGTCTAAAATATTTTAAATGCTGAACCTATCTGATTGGGCTTTATATAGTACACTGCTTACGTCAGCTTCAGCAGCCGCCTGGCATTAGTATAATAGGCCTACACATGTATAGTACACTGCTGACGTCAACTTACTTCAGCAGCCGCATGGCATTAGTATTGCATTGCATCAGAAAATGATGCAATCAACTGTGGATGATGTGAGCATGATGGTATTATGCAATGTTACATCATTATTCCGGATGTTGCTGCAGTCCTACTGGAGAAATTTACACAGTGAAACATAGAAAATGAGGTATATGAATATCTTCAAAACGAGAGCCAATACAAATTTTTCACGGTTATATTCGTGTTCGGCACACCAAAATACTACAGATTAGGGCCTTTTCAAGTCAGTAATGATTTCACTGTTGACCAGTGTAATAGGAATAGAACAGGTGAGGTGACGTCACGGTACTGGACTTTAGTAACAATGTTGCAAGGGGATGACCTCAATCGGACCAAACAGCGGGAAAAAACAGAACGCTTGGCGGGGCGGGACTGGCGGGACGTAGACATATATAATACATTCAAAATACATACATACATACATACATACATACATACATACATACATACATACATTGATGAACATTAATCGATCACACCTCAACTGTAAAATCGACTAAAAATGTTTTAAGGTAAGATAATAAATTTATTTTCGAGACAGTGGAGTGGCCCTGAAAAGGGCCTTTGGGATTTTTTGTCTTCTTCTAGTATCTTCTTTTCCTCCATCATCTTCTTAGTTTTGTTATTGCTGTTGTCGTATTCTTTTTTCATTTTTTTTCCTCCTCCTGTTTTTCGTTCCCCTCTTCCTCTTTTTCTTCTTTTCATTCTATCTTTTTATTCCATTCCCTCATTCTTACTCTGTCCTCTTCATCCTCATTCTCCTCTTTTTCTTCTTTAATCATTTCCTTTAGCATGTCCTTTGATTTTCTTAGCTTATTGATTTACATCTTGACTCGATGGGGACTATAATAATAAAAATCTTCATCCAATTTGACTAACATTTCTTCTATCATCCCCAAATTATCCAGAACGTCTTGCAGCTTCTTCATTTTATCAAGGTGGTTACTTACCATCTTGGTTTATTCAATGTTGAATGGCGCGAATGAATGAATATAATTATTTATAGTGGCCTACGCAAACTAAGTGCTTTTGCGACTTGTTAATTCCTGATGACCAGGATATTTAATTGATCGGGGTTGTAGGAATGGAGCCTATACAATTCTGCGTTTATGTGTAATTGTCACACTTCTTAATTAGTCTGTCTGGAAGTGATAAAGGTGGAAAGGTATCCAGGAACGGCGCACAAACCCAAACAAACAATTCGAATCCGCCAACT
Organism: Sinohyriopsis cumingii; assembly: GCA_028554795.2. Taxonomy (NCBI): domain Eukaryota; kingdom Metazoa; phylum Mollusca; class Bivalvia; order Unionida; family Unionidae; genus Sinohyriopsis; species Sinohyriopsis cumingii. Next base: position 40,568,067 of record CM068836.1, read on the forward strand.
ACTGAGAGCATTTTATTAAATTCAAATAGTATCTCCAATCATAGTTAACCCTAAATATCCAGTTTTAGTTGTGAATTCAGCCTTCAATTAAAATTATTCAATCTTGTTTACATATTACAAGTTAAGTTTTTATCAGAGTATTCAACTACCAATACAATTGGAGTTAGTATATCGAACCTTACAAGTTGCAAAACCAGCCAATGAATTCAACCTCCAATCAGATGCAGCCTTACATAGTTAGTATGTTTGAGTTAGCCCAAGTAGAAAAACTAGCCAAAGGTTTCAACTTCCAATCAAATTCAAGTTTACGTACGTGGTATCACCAAGTTAGAAAATCAACCGAAGGATTCAAGATGCCAATCATATTCGGGTTTACAAACCTGATTCTATCAAGTAAGAGTACGAACCGAGTTTTTCCAATTTTCAATCCGATTTAGTTTTAGAACTCCATAGACCAGCCCTAAACGCCGTATTTTCATTTCAGATCAAGTCCAGTTGTACTAGTGGACAATAAATAGATCCAGTAATGAGTAAGCCACCTCTGTAATTTTGTCAAATTGTTCGAGTTTCGGAAGTTTCCTACATCTTAACTGTTCCAAAGAATTCTATTACGTAGTGTACGTTGTAATTGCCATAAAAATTGTACTAATTATTATGTCTAAGCTACTTAAAAAAATATTTTTTAAGTCATTGTTAGGTATAGTAAGTTGTTAATTTTGAAGCGGTGGAAAAAATAATCAAATTAGTTTTGTGGTTTAATCGAATCGGGATTCCAAGCCAAAGTGGAATCTCTTAGACAATAGGCAATTTTTTTCTTTTAGCCCTAAGAAGGGCTTTTATTTTTTCAGGTCGGCAGCTTGAAGGTGTTGCGGCGATTCTCAAAGTGCCATATATCTTCTACCGTATGTTGATCTTCGTATATTTCATTGGAAAATGCCTCGTACCCATACATTCTTGTTAATGCAGTGTCATAATCCACAAGGATAGTGAGCTGCGTTTCCTGATAAGCCTTAGAGTAGTGTTGTGATATGATACGTTGCGCAAAGAGCCATTGTTGTGTATTGGGTCTTCTCTTCGGTTTAAGTGACCTCCAGGCCATATACTTTATCAAACTGATAAAGATTTTGGCCTTTTTGGGGGTCACTTAAAGTTTCCTTTAAACCCAATTCTTCGGATCGTTGCTCAATCGTGACGCCCTCTTCATTTTCTCGACAGTGCTTTCTTCTTCCTATGTTGTTGTTGTTGTTGTTGTTGTTAACTCTCCTATGTTCTTCTACTATCTCCGTAATGGTGGTAGCATCACTTGTGGTTACGTCTGTTTGCGTTTCTGCATCCTTCGTTTTCTTTTGCTGCCTATCGCTGGTTTGTGTAGATGTTGTTATTTCTAACCTCTGGAAGCGGCTGTGTCGGGTGTTGCTGCCCGTGTATACTGCCTAAGTTATTAGCGGGTATAGCAGAGTGGTTAGCTGCCTCCTTATGGACATGTTTCCTTCTCTGTTTATACTTCCTTTTACTATTTTTCCTTCTGGCTATACAGTAGTCTCCCTCATCTCCGACACGTAGGTCCTCACCCTCATTGTTGGAAGTCCAGACCAGTAGTAGAGTTGTTCTCTTTTCTCCTGCTCTCAAACTCCAATTTGAAGCTTGTTTTTTGCAAAGAGCTTTAATGGCTCTTCATGCTGGAGCTGGTATAACTGCAATGGCTGGTAGCCACCTTGGTGCTACGCCGTTCACTCTTTGTGTTGCAGTGTTGTTCTCCTAGCTTGTTCAGCGTGAATGAATCAATGATGGCGCGAATGACAAACGCTCGACTTTATATTTGTAAAGCACGGACGTGAAGGACAAAACATCCTTACACTAACTTCACATACTATCTACTATCCACACAAACGTACGGGAACGCATACAGTCACAATATCTACTATCCACCCAAACGTTCGAGAACGCATACAACCACACACTCTACTATCCACACACAGGAAGAAGAAACATAAAACAAAATATATTATCTACACATGGGGAAGAGGAAAAAATCCTCAAATATACTATCCACAAACGAGAAGAAGAAAAAACAATCACCAAAGATACTATCCACACAAACGTAGGCGAACGCATACAAACACACTATCTACTATCCACACAAACATACGTGAATACATACACACACAATATCTACTATGTACACAAATATAGGCGAACGCATACAAACACACACTCGACTATCCACACACGGGAAAAAGAAAAAACAAACCATAAATATACTATCCATACAACGTACAAGCAGACATACAAGCAAACACACACACAATCACATAACCAAAGGAGTGAGTGTTTAAAATCACACTACTCCACATTCACACAAATTGGCAACTTGAATAGTCTCTTTTCTAGAGATTTGGTTAGCCCTGAGAAGGGATGTTTTTTGAGCTTCAGATACACCTGTTTAATGCTGACATCTCCCAGGCCTGGCCCCACACAGGCAACGCCTACTCCAGTCTGCTTCCAAATGCCATTTGTTTTTGGGAGCGCAAAGGCAGATTGACTGGCCTCATCATCCCAGTCTTCACTTTGTGGGATAGTGAAGACTACCCGATGTCTTCTATTTTGCAGTCGGTGATAATGAGGTCTCCTTATCTCTGGCACTGCTACTGATGGCTGTAGCTGACGTTGTTGTGGTTCTGGTGCTGGTTGTCGTGCTAGTTGTAGTGGTGGAGGCATCCTCACCTCAGAATTGACCTCACACAGAAGTCTCACCATGAGGTGAGACAGTATGCCTCTCTAATTTTCCTTCTCGTCTTCTTTCTTTTTCTCCTCTTCCTCATCCTCTATCCTATCACTTTCTCATATGGCCTCCATGGTCACTTCATCTAGTATGTGTCTGGCATACTTCAGATGCATCTGAAGCTCCAGCAATTTCACTATTCTGCTACTAGTTTTCTCGAAGTTGATACTTCAACGATGGGCAGTCAGATGAAGAACGCTTCCCTTTATATTGTGAAGCACGGACGTGAAGGAAAACATCCCCGAAACTAAACTTCTATTGCCCATATCATCACTCAAGAAACATGGAAAGCGCTGACCTAAAAGAAACACTCGCTCACTTTATTTGCTTACAATAACTAACTACAAATAAAAACACACAGACCCTTTGACAAGCTACAGAAACAAAGTGCTTATAGAGACACACCTATATATATATATATATATATATATATATATATATATATATATATATATATATATATATATATATATATATAACAAAGACACAAAGTGTTTATAGGCACGTTTCTATTTTTTTAACGTACAAACAAACACAAATACACATATTTTTGCAATTGAACTAGTATGCGTTTTCAACAGTATTAGGTAGCCCTGAAAAGGGCAGGTTTTTAGTGGACGGGGATTATTGCAATTTTTTATCGTCTAAGATTGCGACCCCGCCTGGCAGCAGGCTTTCCCACATGATAGGGTCTGCTTCATCGGAAAGAGAAGGAGAACTCTTTCGTGTCCTACGACAGTCTACAAAACCTCTGTCTGGTTCCTGCTGCTGTTGCCACTCACTCTGGGGGCGCTCACCAGATAATATGTACTTTTGAGAGAGTGACGTATGTAAGATGAAGTAGTTCGCATTTAAAACATGCACAATTGAGAGAATGTTGGCATACCTCTATGCTACATTAATGTAATGTGGATGATATTTCTTTTGGATATTGTACTTTTGGAAATTTTATATGATTTAATCATACTGCTAACTAAAATGACCGCTCCCTAGTGCTAAAAAATCAGCCTGAATTAGTCTAAAGTACACTATACATAGCAGCTATTAAAATAGGGAAAATGAATTTTGCCAGACTAGACAATACCAGCTTCTGAAAGTGCAATGAATGAATTACCAAATATATAAAATGTAAAAAAAGTTATCGGCTCTTTTTTTATACAATTTACCTCTGAAGTTCAGGAAGTGAAAATGACGAAGTAGAGCTAGCACTTTTTTGAAAGGTGCACATCTGAAGTAAGGCCAAGCTGTATACTCTATAACCCATAGTACACCCATCAATCATACACCAAAATAAAGGGAATTAAAGGTTCTTTGCATTATACCTAAGATATACAAGGTCTTTTTTAAATAGCCAGTATAACCACCAGTGAGGAAAGCCGGGGAAATTCTTTTTCTTTAAAATCCCGACCTATCAAAATACGAAACTGTAGCGCCACCTCTGCACTCTTTGCTTCTGAAGTCTGTACTTTGACGTCCACTCTTCTTTCTCTTTCTTGATTTCCTCTCTGAAAAGCCCTTCTGTCAGGTCATGAGTCACTTTCATCATTCTGACATTATCAAATTATCTATCTTTTCATGGTTGGGTATCAGGCTTTGCCTGACACGGTGTAAATTCACGTAAGCTTCGTTCAGCTTGGCTAGTCTTGAACACATCTTCATTGCAGGATGAGTCAACAATGGACGGTCGGACTGGAGACTGCATCGCTTTATATGGTTCAAGCGCGGACGCGATAGAAACCATCCCTAGGATTGTTTACTGGGATGGAACGCTGTGATTGTTGGTTTAGGGAGAGGGATAGAGAGAAGTCAAAGAGCACGTACAATGATGAAAATTGAAAACAAACGACAGACGCAATTTTTTCAAAACTCATTTTTTTATTTAAACAACAAACAACCAACAATTAACCATCAAACATTTTTTCTTCAAACAAACAAACAAACAATTTTCAAATAGCAAACTATTTTTGACAAGGTAGACAAATTTGTGAAGTCAAGCTACACTTACACTGATGGATGTCATTGGGCCATTGATGCACACTACATTTCCTAGCTAAAGGCAAGAGACACCCATAATGGTCACAAAACCATCGATCTACTTTGCCATCGTTTCTAGAAGAGTTCTAATCAAAATAAGTCACTAAATGTTCTAAAGAATATCCAAGACTGCGTTGATGAAGAAAATACAGGCAATATTGTGAACACTCCATGGAATTTGTGCCTTGTAATTTCACAGTCTTGAATCGTGTCGTCTGGGCATTTCTTCTCATAAAGTCGATGATGTCTTCCAAAGGTAGTAATCCATACGACCCTCATTAGGGAAGTAGACGGCTACCCAGTGGGTTCCTGGGAGATGACTGTCGTCCGTGTTGATGATATAAGCTTGATGGTCTTGAGGTTTGCGATGAGGCAGCTCATCCTTTGTACACATCACTGGATTCCAAGAAGCAGTGTACGAACTGTGGTTCAAAAGGTAATAAAGTTCCCAGGTATCCATTTTTTATGTTGTTGTTATTTCTTCTTTTTTTTTTGTTTGTTCACATGTAATGATAAGTCATCAATTCAGTCCGAACTGTTTACTTAAAAATCTCTGACAAGTAACCGTTTCTTCGCTTCGTCTTCGCACTCTGAGCCAAGAGAGCTTCGATCCGTGGAGGAGAGGAATGATCAATCAAGTCTTTATACCACTGATGCAATACGGCTACTTCTGAGATGAAACCCCAAGCGTCGTCTAGATACTCGTCCAATTTTTCTTATGGAGTCAGCATCAGACATGTATCGTGTTGAATTTGACTGGGATTATTGCTTTTTACATCCATAGCAATCTTTCTTGATCAATTCCGTAATTTTATCCGTCAGGTCTTTGGCAAAACAGGAGACTCAATGTTGTTCTTGTTCTGGCCCTCTAGACCTCATCACTATGTCCTTTTCGTCTTTGTCTTGGGGTTCTGCTTCCACGGTCTCCTCCCATTCCATTTCCTCCCATTCCATTTCCAAAGATTCTCCACTATTCAAAGAGAGATTACAGTCTTCCATTGCTTCTAATAGTCTAAAATGACTTCTCTCAAACTGTTGATTTATATCGTATTATCAAATTCGGCATACAGGATGACGTTCACCGTCTCAGTTAGCAAACTTAAGTTCCACACGAATCTGGCCGGATTTTTCTGGGTGGAAATGTCCCTCGTCGCTGCTGATGACCAGTTTGTTATTCAAGTACAAATCCACCTTGCTTAGCAAGAAAAGCATGAATTTGTTGAAGGGATCTACTGCCTCATCGGCATTTTGATAGCTACCATCCGCTTCGTTCACTTTAACTTTCAGGTACAAGTAACTGCTGTTCAGATCGATGTAATCTTTAGGCTGTCCTTTGATTTCAAACTCGATGAGAGTTGAGACGTCAAAGAGGAGATGGGATGAAATTCGATCCATTGTGATTCCTGCAATGGATCGAATATCGTCATCACGGTGGGTGGCATATCGAACATGCCCAAGACTCGCGGAGCATCATTCTCTTTCTTTCTCTGTGATTTTTTAATAATCAAAAACGTCTAAGTCTCGGACAGTTCTTCTTTAGTTAGTCTTTCTAGCTCTGAGGGTGTAAAATCCTCTTTTTCTCTTGTCCTTGCTGTGGGGTCCGGGAAGCAGGAACCTCTGACTCGCCACCGTCCAGGGAATTTATAAGAGTTTCTCGCCGACCCAAAATTTCTTTACCCGCTTGAAGCAATATATTTTTGCCTGCTCTGAAGAAAGCTTCTTTAAGGTTTTGTTTGTCGATAATGACATTTCGGAGAAATTTTTTGCCGTCCGTCAATTCGGCATCTTTCAAGGCGTGCAATCCTCGCGTCACCACCGGTTTCAAAAAGGGGGCCACCGAACGAAACGACGATTTTAACATATCTCCTAAGCCACGTCCTCGCTGTCGAGCGACTCCTCGTTACACTGGACACATAACTTACAACTCGTTAGAGAATCGTTTTCGAAAATGGAGTTTCACTGTGACTTTCCCTTTGGAGAATGGAATATTTTGTCCCAGATCTCCTTTTATAGCAATTTTGACAGTGTCGAAATACGATATACTGACAGACATGTAATGAGGATGTACAAATTCGCAATGAATGTAATAAGTGATTCCACCTTCCTCGTCAGTGACCGTGATAGAATTCACCTTGAAAGTAATGACACGTAGCAACGGTACGGAGGTGTGTCCCACCATGTTGTAATCCACCACATCGGAGTACACAAAGATCAAATTGAGTCCTTCGTTCAATTTTACAGGGGATCCAAAAGCCCTGCAAAAATCCATAATACTGTTGATCTCCAGGCTCAAAGTCTCTGCTAACAACTGTGGATGTCCACCCAAAATTTTTAAACAAACTACCATTAAAATTGATTGACAAAGTTTCGGTATCCTGAAATTTCATCAGTAGGCTACGAGCCACTTTATGGTACTCAATCTTAACACTCTTTTGGCTCTGTTCTGGGCTTTGCCAAACGCTGCCTCGAACCTGTCAGCAATTGTGTCCACCAAATGTTCACCGCTAAAATAATAGCCTTTCGCAATTTTCACATTATAGATGCTTGATAATTGATTGATTGCTGACTGTGTGTCAACTGAAAACCCGATTTTATTCATCTGTTCTAGCAATTGGACGTTCAGGATTTCGACCTGGAAAGTGTTTTGAGTTTCAGTGATATTTTTAATTTCTGTAAGGTAAATCATTTCCACAAAAGCCACTTCCCAATGGGCTTCGTGATCCAATTAGATGGTCTGAAGTAGTTTGGCCGTGTAACAACACAACTTGTTATTGGGAAACACCTCCATGGAACTGTCACTGGGTAAGGTTAAGTAAAATTGATTATTGTTGTTCATAATTCTAGAGTTCTGCTGCTGCCTGAAGGGTCACTCGAAGTCAGAGGAGTGTCTAAAAGAGGATTGTTGTTGGAGTGATTATTGTATTTAAAAGAAGGATTAGGAAGAAGGTAACCGATGCAATTGCTTAATAAAATGGTTCACAATTGACTGTCTTCTTGTTGCAAACTCAAATTGGCAATAGCACCACCGATGAAACAATACACCACAAAGATCGGGCAGAAAAAGACGATTTGCGTTTTAGGCACACGTTCTCCACAACACACCCACAAGAGTTGGTTTTGTAGATCTTGCAGAGAAGAACTCGGTGAAGGAGTGGTCACGGTTGTAGTGGCAGCTGAGGCTGCGTTGAAGGGCATGATGGTCACTCCTTTTTATAGTCGATATCTTGGAAGCGTCGATCCAAGAACAAAAAATGGGAGGATATCCTTTACAACGTACTTTGAATTCTTCGACACTTAGTGTTCTCACTTATCGGGTTTTTCGTTCGAGAATACTTTCAATGTCGTACAGTTGTCTTCTTTTTTGGTCACACGCTGTAGCTCGGGCAAGTAAAACGTTCCTTTTAACACTTTCTCGTTCATGTCTTCCAATTTATAGACGGGAAGATGACGGCCACAAATTCGTTGACTGACACGAAACAATTCGGTGGTCCAGTTGGGTAAGTAACCTTTGTCGAAAGTACGCTTGGTTTTGCCAATGCGTACTCAATATCCTGCTGCCAACACTCCACCCTTCTTGGGGACAGTCACCGTCGGGGTCGTACCAAACAGGCGCTCAAAAACAGTCACTTCCTTGTCGGGAGTCACTTCTGGGGGGGGGGGGAGGGGCACATCCGATGCTTCGATGGTAAGATTGGTTGTATGCTTTGACCAAGTGTACTTGAGAGTGTGTTGATGCGTAAAATATTTCCACATGCGTTCCTTCAAGGTGCGTTGAAAACGTTCCACGATACTGGCTTTGGTTTTGGGATGCTCGGTGGTGAAAAAATGAATGTCACGTTTCTTTAATTCATTTTGGAAAGATTGGTTCAGAAATTTGGTTCCTTTGTCGGTTTGTCATCGAAGAGTATGACAACCACTATGTTTTAACACCAATTTTAAGGCTCGCACTAACTCACTGCTCGATTTGGAAGTCAATGGCACGACCAAGCAAATTTGGAAAAGACGTCGGTGACACATAACAAATATTTGTAGCCACGATTGTCGGTGGCCATACGAGAGACATCGGATGAATCGGCTTGTCATTGATAATCGATGCCTAGAACTCGGATGAGACTTCTGGAAAATTTTCGTCGAATGAGTTTGTGTGAAGTATACGTGGCTTGTTCTTGTAACCATCGTTGTACTTCTAGGTAAATGGAGACTTTTCAGACGGGTTTTAGCAGCGCGATACAATTTTATGAACTAATCCGTATCCTACAGGATGGGATGGATCGTAGCAAATACTGGCTAACACGTTCTCTCTTTTTGTTAATAAGTCACACACTCCTCACTGATGCTACTCATTTTTGTATGTGGTATTTCTTCGATTGTAATGCTCTGCGTGTCCGGCGTGTTCTTGTTGCACTTCTGTCTTCACCTTCCTTTTCTTTACTGTGGAAGAAGGGATGGCCATCATCATTTTAATCCATCCAATTCTGGATGTAGGTGTTGCTGTGAACGCGTACTTTTTCTCTGGTGGTGTTGTTAACTTGCGTACTTTTTCTGATTGAGTTTGAAACTCTTGTTCTTCTACTTTCTCTGTCTTGGTCACTGGGGGTAGTGCTGGTGGTGGACTTTTCATTAGAGTCATACAGTCTTAACTTACGTACTTTTTCTGATTGAGTTTGAAACTCTTGTTCTTCCACTTTCTCTGCCTTGGTCATTGGGGGTAGTGGTGGTGGTGGTGGACTTTTCATCAGAGTCATAAAATCTTTCAGAGTCGACTAAGCTGCTTCGTCTACAGCTTTCTGGTGAAAGAATTTCAGTCGTTGCATTAGTTGACCTACCTTCGCGATTTTTCTGTTTTGAACAAACCGTATTGATCCATCGACGATTGCAATTCGTGTTGTAACCGGGACATCTCGGTCAAAAATGAGGATTGGTAGGCAAATGCGGGGTCCAATGTTTTTGCCAACGTTGGTATTCCATCCATTGTTTGTAAGGCACTAAAGCCAGTTTTCGTCCTTCCATTCGATTCCAAAGGTCACATGTGAGATCCTTGACTCCAGAAGTCCCTTTAATCTTCTTAGTCCTTTCATCTTGGACCTATGGGTATAACACCTCCCGACAGTCCTCCCAGCACGGTTTCCGCTATTACTTGACAATAGGTCCTTTACAAAAATCCTCCACGTTGCACCATCATCTTTTATTTTGACGGATGGGGATTTTCTTTTCGTCCATTTGGCGAAGAACGTGTCGCTATTTGGCTAAACATTCTTTTTGGTATTTAGACGAAGGTATCGTTCCTTTCAAGACATTCAGACAATATTAACTCACGGTATCGATGATATCTTTGGAGCCTGTCTGAATGAGTTGTTTTCGCATGAGTGAAGGACCTTTGGACAGGACAAACAACATGTCCCAATGTTTGGCTAAATGAGGAGTAAATACTTTCCTTTTCTTTCCTTTTGTACCCAGAGAGTGGGGTGCACATCTTTTAGGAGACATCTTTTTGGCTCAGGAGCAAAAAATACACTGGAGTCATTTCGGAGGTAGACGTCGATACTTGGCCAAGTGTTTTTTTTCCTTCGGATGAAGAGACTGTCCTTTTCATTTTCATTTTCCTTTTTTGGACAGAAGAACGACGATGGTGGTAACGGAGTGCACTCGTTTTAGGGGACATCTTTGGGCGTTCTGGATCAAAGAAAGCACTGATCCCGATCCTTTATCGCAGTTATATTTTTATACTGGAATGCGTCGCCACTGTTAGTCTTTCTGTCGTATCCACTTGGTGACAGGCTTCACAAGTCGTGGATGGGTTCGCAAAGACTAAATCGAGATAGTTCTTGCTTGGACAAATCCTGTAAACTCTAACATTTCCGATCACTCTTGGATTTTGATTTTGGGGCAGGTACTTTGTGAGCAGCTGCTCTTGCATCTAAAGAGGAGGAGGATGTCACCGCTGGAAGAGAAGCTCTTGGAGACGCGAGTTTCCATTGTTTCATCAACTGGGGAAGAAAGGGTGTTAAATTGGGCTTGAGTGGCATCACTAGCAATGGAGAAGTGTAAAAACCTGAGGCTACTGGATACGCGGTCACCGTCGCTGAAGGTCATGGCCTTTCGCGGAAGAAGCTGTTTCTGGGGATCTTTTCTGTGGTTTTTTTTTTCTGAAGGCTTTTCTTTTTCTGTTGATGTGACCTGGTATTGATACCACTGCTCTTTTTCTTTTGGGTCCGTTTGGCTTTTTTGGGAGTGGCTTTTTCTTGGGGAGAATTTTGGGGGCATTGGGATCCCATTTTAAGAGGGAGCCATTGATGACACCTCCTAGAGAATCGCTACCTCCAGATTTCAAAATGATTTGCTTTTTGGTTTGATTGTCGATGCGAGAATTGGCCAGTTCCGTCAAGGCTACTTTTGTTTCTGTCAAAGAATGTTTGGTTTTATGTGGAATGTGAATGATGCCTTGAAGTAATTGACGTGTTGTCACCGTAAACCATCGTACGACTTATTTGAGACTGGCTTCTAAGACATGAGACGTATTTGTGGATTTATTTTGCGACTGATGCCGTCAGTTCAGTCAGCTTTGCCCGTCACCCCTGCCGGGGTATAGGCCGCCCACAAAAGATCGCCAGAGGCCTCTGTCCTGTGCCATCTCCTCGAGCTGACTTCAGATGTGACCCATCTTGAAGATGTCCACCTCAAGGTCGCGTCGCCAGGTGTTTCTTGGTCGTCCCCTTCTCCTCTTGCCTTGAGGGTTCCACCTCAATGCCTAATGTCTGGTAATGTTGGTTGGCGGCTTACGTAGGGTGTGTCCTATTCAACCCCAATTTTTCTTCTTGATCTCGTCCTTTACTGGAAGCTGAGAGGTTCTCTGCCACATGCTGGTGTTGCTGATGGTGTCTGGCCAGTGGATCTTGAGAATTCATCTTAGACAGCTGCTAATAAAGGTATGCACTCTCTCTCTACGGTCGACTTGGTGGTTCTCCAGGTCTCTGCTCCATACAGTAGGACTGACATCACATTGGAGTTGAACAGTTTGATCTTGGTAGTCAAGGAAATATCTTTGGCGCTCCAGATGTTCTTGAGTTGTATGAAAGCTGATCTCGCCTTTCCCATCATTGCCTTGACGTCTGCGTCTGTGCCACCCTGCTGGTTAATAATGCTGGTCAGGTACGTGTAGGACTCCATCTCTTCCAGGGGACTTCCTTGCAGTGTGACTGGGTTGCTACTGACATAATTGATGAGGTCCCCTTTCTGGGGGATCTTGATGAGGTGTCCCTCCTTCCAGTCAGTCGGTATTTCTTCTTCCTCCCAGATCTTCTCAAAGAGGGGGTATATCATTTCCACTGAAGCCTCTAGGTCTGCTCTGAGGGCTTCTGCTGGGATGTCATCAGGTCCAGCTGACTTGCCATTCTCCAGCTGGGTGATGGCTTTCCTGATCTCGTCTCTGGTGGGATTGTCACAGGGTATGTGGAGATCTGCATTGGCTGGGTGGATTTCTGGGGGATTTAGTGGTGCTGGCTTGTTCAACAGTTCTTCAAAATGTTCTGCTCATCTATTTATTTTGGTGTTCTGTATTTGATGTGGTCTTTCCTGCTTGTCCTTTACGGATCTCTCTGTTTTGCTGTACTTGCCAGACCGACTGATGCTGTACAAGAAACGAATCAATTTGACGGGAAGATGAAACTGAAGGGACGTATTGATGAGGCTGTGTGAGACAGACCCAAACCGACCGAGGTTTTTATAGATTTGTTGTTGTTGTTAAATCAACGACGGGGACGTGTACATGACAGGCCCTCCGTCTTGGCACCAGTGGTGAAAGAGATGGGTACGAAATCGCAAATAACCTGGGATAGATGGGTTTTAAATCCACTAGTAAATAGGAGTGTGGGGTTTGAGCGGCATCGTCGTACGCATGAGTCAGACAAGGAGTTCCTAATTGTTTGGCTAAGACTTGCACTTGCGATTTATCTCTAGGACTTTTAAACAAGACCATGCAATGAGCATTGAGACTGATGGTGCTAATGGCTTTACTTTGTTGAAACAAAGCTTGAGTGATGTAAATGATACTGTCACTACAATGATGCACTTTGCACGTAAACCACAGTTTAATTGCATCTTCGTCTCCTCCGAAAATGTCGTCGAAAATGACCAGATGGGTTTGACTGGGGTCAGACACGATCTCGTCGTGTTCGCCAGGAATGCCTTGCACAAACACAATGGAATCGCCTTGACTTTCTCGCAAGAAGCTGTACGCCGATTGCCACAACTCTTGGGCATAATTGGCCACTTCTTTGGTCCAAGCCTCGAAACCGCAACAGTCACGTACATCTGTTCAGTGAGGGTCTAAGTCACAAGCTACACACATATAGTCGTACACATCTTCAGTACCTAAAAGTTGACGAATATCTTTTTTCCTGTAGAGGTCTAGACGTATCGACATGAAAGCGCAAGGCTTTTAACAGAATGAGTCTCTCGTGGACATTTAAATGGACCACTTTCATGTTTTATTTGGTACGTCCTGTTCGTAAAAAGCCCACGAGGAATCGGCTGGTAAACGATTCACAGAAAGGAAGTCACTGAGACACACACCACACGACGACCCCAATTCAATGGGCACTATTTATGTAACACGTGTTGGTAATCCTCTACCGTTTGAATAATCTCATTGATTTCCTGCCACGGAATTTGTTGTATCACCACTGATAAAGGCCGTTGAAATGGTAACCCGTTTTTATACCTCTTTTTGTCTGAGGCAATAAGTGAACTTTCTGCAAAGAGATGATTGTACTCCAGTGGCGAATCTAAATGGTTTAGTCACTAACTTGCACATCACACTCTTTTCCTCTTGAACTAAGTTTACATTGTGTAAAATATTTTGTTAATCCTCTAACTCTTCTTTTGGAATTCGTTGCCGTTTGTCTACCTTGTAGTAAAATGTATGAATCGCAGCAAACCAATCTTCTCGTCCACGCCCAGTTTAACAATGTCTGACCACTGTAATACTTTTATCTGAATCAGACCTCTTATAGCATTCAAGTACCAATGGTTTAAACATCGGTGACGTAACGGAGGCAATTGTTCTTTGTGTTTCACTTGTATTAAGACCAGCTCTCGGTAAATGCGTTCTCTCAACTCCACAGACAAGCCACGAATGTTCTCTTGTAAAGTATCCATTCAATGTTCTCCAAGAATCATAAATCGCTGGGTCGTGGCCAATAGCTTCGACTAAACTTGTGACTGAAGTAGTGACCTCCAATAACCAGTTTTCGTTTACTTTGGAAAAGAGCATAGTTTAAAAATGAAGAAATTATTTTGAGTTTGCGTTCACTTGTATTTTGACCAACACTCGGTAAATGCGTTCTCTCAACTCCACCGGCAAACCTTGAATGTTCTCTTGCAAAGTATTCATCCAGAGATTACTGAGGTCGTCCCACCAAAGGTAGGTAGTGACAATGAGGAGACAATCGAGCATGTTCCAGGTAAGCCAAATATTTCTTCTCCCACTCGTGAAGTGACACACCGCAACTGAAGCACTTGACTTTATCCCCTTCGCCCAAGTAGATAAATATAGCTCTGGCTAATTCTTCGGGGGTTGGTCCTCCCATATATTTAGGCCATTTTCATTTGAAGGTTTTGAATCGACTTTCAAAGTTGCAGTATTCATGAAACCGCACAGAGAACGAATATTCTTCTTTCACAGACTCATTTAAATGAGAGTACGTTGAAATCCGCAGAAGTGTAATTAGGGTTCGATGATATCCGTATAATGGTAGCTGCATGGTTTCACGTGGAGGATGACATTGACAATGAAAACCGGTAAGGTGATAAGGTGTTCTGTAACGAGTGTCATCGCTTTCACATCCGTCAGGTTTGACACTCACATCATCACTTTCCATCGTAGGTATAGTGGTAGTAGTAGTAATAGCAAAGTTCCCATGCTATCCTGCTGAGTAGTCGTAACGAAGTTCCATTGATGTGGTACTGAATCCCCAATTTCACAGGGCACGGCATCCCTGCAATCACAAGGCACAGCATCGCACTCCACTTGAGAATACCCAACTTGAATGATGTCTGTTTAAAAGTATTCATCATTCTTGATTGACGTTGGTAGTTACAATGAACTATAGGTCATGGACGTTGTCCCTTTTTATATGCTGACCGATACCGAGTGTCCGTACGGTAAAGTGAAGTGGTTGGGAAGTCCCACTCGCTTCTGGTACACAATTTGATATACTTTTTCCAAACGTTGACTAACGATTTGGTGTGTGGGCAGACGTGTACAATCTTGTGCGGCTCGTATGTTGTCACTTTAAAGTTTCCATTCTGCCTAGACGGCAAGGCTTCTTTCAAGACCCCAAAGTTCCCCACTTGACTGGTGCGATAATTTAGAGTCAATCCGTTCACTGTATACTCGGTGTGCACTTTTCCTTGTGGGTTCCGGTATTCGTAGCGGTAACGTTTAAGACCGCCACTAGCAAAACTTAGAATCTTGACGTCGGGGTGTTCGTCTGTCCAGGCTCCTAAACGGTCTCCTTCAATGTCAGTTTGACGTTGACCCAGGCGATCGATGTAGATGCAACTGTCCGTGTCAAAATATGGGACGCAATATCCTAACAGTTCTAAAGCTTCGTACAATTTTAAGCGAGCATGGGCTGTCACGTAAGCCGCAGTGATGACATTTCCAAATTCGTTGGCTTCTATAAAGTCCAGTTCTTCTTCACAACTGACGAAGATCAAGTCCTCACAAAAGACGTCCACGTGTTTCATGTACTTAATTTTGTCGTGAATCATCTGGAAGTAGCGGAAAAGTTCTGTCGAATACTCCGTCTTGGGTAAACATGGTCATTGTGCCATTTTACCCCACAAGCGATTTAACATCACTTTGGCAAAAGATCGCCTTCCTTCGTTTGTCTCCACGTGGTCAAAAGTGATGCCTTCCTGTTCCCAGTATTTCTCTTTGAATTTCTTTTGGTCTTCGGGAGTGTGGCACCAGGAAGGATAGCGGCTGTATTCTTGTTTTAGTTTCAAAAAAGCATTGACGTAGTCTACGAAAATGCCTTTCTGAGTCTCGTCGCTCTTGTGCTACTGTTCTGTCTTGTGAAAGTGGTAAATTTCGTAAACTTCTAACAATTGGTATCCCACGTCCAGATCTTTAAACAATTCCACGCTGACCCACGTTCCTGTAACGGCGCGTTCTTCCCGAGTGTTCTGACAAGGCTGGTCTTGATTCCACGTTTCGGCATAAGCACAGTACAAGAGAAAAATCAGTTTTCCTTGGCAATGGTAAGGTTAAAAATGGATGGTACAAGTCCCTGGCAGGCATGACTTTATATTTAATCAATACTTCGTATTGTCGAATGTTTCCCAGGCCGATGTGTTCAGCCAGCAATTACGAGTGCCCTGCGAGAAAGTGATAATATTTGCACACGTAAGGATAAAGCGAACACACGTCCAAGTATTTAATTTCTTCTCCTTTGTCTTCGTCGGTATAGTACAGCAAATAGGTGGCATTCGTCCGTCCTCCGTACAAACATTTCCGCGAGTTCAATGGGTCCACCAACTTGTAACTTTCCACGATGCGTTGAAATTCGGGATAGGTTTTCAAATGGTGATCGTACTCATGTTTCAGCTTTTCCACCCGTTGATATTCTTGCTATTTTAATTTCAATCTCCGCTGAAAAGTGGCCTGGTAAAAGTCTTCCATTGTCCGTTGTAAAAATTGGTAACAGAGGGGACATTCGTGAAATAAGCATCCGTTAAATTCGCACACGTTCTTGGGGTTTTCTAAGTCCCAGCCATCCACCGAATACGCTACAATGGTCTTTTCGCCTCCGCCGTTGCGGGCGTGTTGGATCCAGTTGTCTTCCTTGTCGCACAAATAATTTAGCCAGCGCAGGACTTTGACCGAGTTTTGATGTTTGACTAAATTGGTCGTTTGAGGGCTTATGATAGCCTGGGTGTTTTCGGGCATGAATCGTTGGCGGTACACTAAGGAACACGCTTTGGCAATGATACAGGCTTCTTTCAAAGGATCGATCCCTCCGTGCTCCATGAACAATTCTCGAAATTGTCCATAGCAACGCCATAAAATTTCCACGTCGAAACGACAATGCTTTAACATTTCTTCCTGAAAGTCGAAGGGGTCCGAATCGTGAGTCTGGTACCAAGCATAGAAAGCTTCTCGTTGTTCGATGCGCATGTTGTCGGGGGTAGTAAAATAAGCCTCAGGCAAATGGGATAGAACGGCATGTTGATTGGCTTCGGTATTGAAAACATGTGGAAAATAGCCTTTGGCCATTCTGTCATTCCAAACGTTTTAGGCATTCATCTCAAAGGCACGGCTAAGTCACTCATCGAATCTATAAATTGTGATTGTCCCAAATGCATGAAAATGATTTTGGCTCCGTTCAAAGACATTTAGGACGTTCAGTTCTTTGTTCCGTATATTATCTCAAAAGAAACTGTCCATCGTAACCATAGAAATTGGTGGCATGTCGATGGCAATCTCCGTAACGTTTGATGTCCTCTTGGCTCTACGTCTCATCGATGGGGTCTAAGATCCATTGGGCGAAATCAGCTAGCGTGTTAGGTCCACGAAAGATTTATTCACGTCCTCCATGAAACTTGCTACAGTGAGGGCAATGACTAAAGTTAGGTTCTTAGATGCCCTTCTCGCACGCTCGGTGAGCCACGTAGAAATTAGGAATGTGAATGCCAGTCTCTTGCATGCATTCGAAATCGAAAAAGATGAAATTCCCTTTCTTCAGGTCATCTTCCTTCTCATGTTTGGAATAGTATTTTGTAATGTAGCATTCGTGTTCCAAGTCCACGAATTGGCGACAAATATGACATCGTTTCTTTCCTGAACATACGTGAGCCTTGGCACTGTTTGTACGTATGCCTTGGCCACAAGTGGGGTACAATCTTATCAGTTGACAAGCACTTATCTTCTGTGAACCTTGCGTCTTTAGATGTTGTTGGTAACAGGCAGGGCTGACAAAAGTGCGCAGACAAGCTGACCAATGCACCCGTTCTTGTCCTTCGTCCAGACAGTGTTGAGAGGCCGAACATCCCTCTTATTTCGATCCGCAATGTTTGTGTTGCTCTCGATTGTTATAGCCATAGTTACATTTCTCACAGTAATAACCGTATGCCAGGTATGCCAGGAATGCGGCGATACTGGTAATTGCATCGAGATGTTCATCGTGATAATAGACGTGAATTATGTTCCGTATCTGAAATCTTTGCCTCGAAACGACAGAGGTCCACGCGCTTCTTGAGTGTGTACTTTCAACGTGTAGTACGGAGCCAAGACGTCTTGCAATTTTTACATTTCAGGAATGCCACAGGGTGTATCTTTGGATATCCCCGCTTGCTGTCACAGGGGTTCCGCTTCTTTTTGTTGTTTGGCTCGGTTCGTTCGTTGAATAGTTTTCCAGGCTCTTTTCCATTCTACCGTGTCGTTCTTGTCGGCATACGTTCGTCCTACGACGATGGTACGGGCGAAACATATCTTGTCTTGAGGGTTGTTAATTTGGACAAGAGTCTTTTTGGTGCTGTGAAAGTCGTCAACCAACAACATCTTTTTGTGTCCTATCCCTTGGGAAAGAGAAAAGTGGGTCATGAACAATGTCACTTTTCCGTGGGTGATGTGAAACTTGTAGTTGGATTGTTGCACGTGTTGAATCTTGTCGATGACTTTGGAAGGTATCAGTTCTGCCAGGCTGTTAAACTCGATCCAAACTGGGAACTTCACACTGTCGTGATGAATGGAAAGTCTCAAGCGATCGTCTTCTTTCGCTTCAGATTGTCGTTTCAGTGTGGTTAACAAAGAATCCCACACAGCGGTGATGAACCCCTTCACTTTCTCCAACGGTACTTTGGACTTGGAATCTTTAAACTTCACCGTGTACGTGTAAGCCGTAGTTCAAATTTTTTAGAGGAGCGCTTTTCCGTCTCTCAAATGTAGTACTACTTTTAAGGAGTTAATGGTGGACTTTATTTGGGTGTAGACTCTCTGGGTCTGGATTCTGGCTCACTCATGTGATCTTCAAAATCACTGGCATGAATTTAAGACAAGACTTCAGCTACTGTCCGAGACGATAAATCACGTTCCTGCCTCTTACTTTCTTCCCCTTTCTCCACGAAATAATGCGATCGTTTCATCTTGACTGCAGAAAGTCAAAATACTACATTTTAAGCGGCATGGTCCCCTATATACATGTCAAATCAGTATCTTCCCTATAAAAAGGGTCAGTGTCTTCCCTCCCAGTATGCATTACACTCTCAAACCGACCAGAACAATGGAAGAGCACACACAGATCGAACTTCTAACCAGAACTTTGCGAGGTGTCATACTAGAATTTTCTTCAGACAAGCCGACGAACTACTCCTTCTCCTTTCGAGATAAAATTCAAGATACTTGCTTTATCTGTACGAAAAAAGGCATTGGTCTAGAGAGTGCCCAGACCGTCAAAAAAGCAAGACAGGTGTCAGAAGAGGCAAAAGTCAAGATACCTGTTATCATTGTCAAGAGAAAGGACATCGGTCTTCAGAATGCCCTAAAATATAATAAGAGCAAGAGGAAGAGATGGGTTCAGAACAGGAAGAAGAGGTACCCCCCTAAATGAAGAACCCGAACAAGTACAGAAAGAGAAAAAAGAGAAGAAACGAAGTCGAGACGAAAGTGAGAAAGAAGAAGTGGAAAAAACTGAAAGTGAAGAAATTTTTTTAAAAAAACAGAGAGAGTGAACAAAAGACAAAGAAGTCAATGGAATTTTTAAAGTGTTGTGTTGTGAATTGGATTGTACAATTTGTAACAGAATAATCCAGACAGAAAACGTAAGTGTCTCTCGGTTTTGATTTTTTAGAATATGGACCTACACTCACGCGTTTACATATAAATGTGATTTTGAGTTTTAAAATTGATTTTGGCAAAATGAAGGCTATCTGTTTTTGAGCAATGTGAGTGGCACTGAAAAGCGCCATTTGGGTTTTTTATTATAAAGAAACAGGAACGGGACGTAATCAGCTTTAACCGCCTTAAGCCTTTGCCACGGCCAAGGCTTACTTCTGGACTTGCTTCTGTCGATGATTTGGTAGAAGTCACTTGGATGGCTATTTTAGGCATAGTAACAGGGTTGGACTGTTTGGTTCAGGAAGGTCTTTTTCTCTTGGGTCGTACTAAAAACGTCTGTTACATTTGTTTCAGACTCCTTAACTCTGCCAAAAATTTTAATAGTACCTAACCGTTTGACTTTCACTGTCCTCTTTCTCTCCTAGACATTGTTTCTTCTCTGCAGCTTCTTTTTCCTGTCGTTTTCTTCTTCTTGCATCTTCTTCTTCTTCTTGTTGCTTTTGAAGGAGAAAAGCTTGTTCTGTAGTATTTCTCCAATTGCTTGTTTGTTGTATAGTAGGGCGAATTTTATTCGATATCTTTGTGTTCGATTTTTGGATTTGGTGTTTGTTGTTTGTGTTTAATTTTAGTTTGGCTTTCGTTTTCGGTGACTGTCTTTGGTTTTTAGAATTTGTTGGTAGTGTTTGTTTTTTGAGAGACTTGGTGTCTGGATTTTTTCCTGCTTTGGGATTTGGTAATTTTATTTGGATTTGGTTTTGGTGTTTGGTGTCGAGATACTAGTTTGTCGAAAACATGCTGCAAGTCGGTAAAATAGGAAATAGTAGCTTTTAGTCATGGTAGCTTCGGCAAAAAAAAAATGCGCGCTAAGACCGCAGCTATTTCTTACCAGAGGTCTGATTATCGATCGAAACACAAACTGTTGCCATAGTAAAGTCATTACGAGTTGCCTGGGCCTGCAGCGTATTGATCGGTTCTGTGTGCAACTACATTTATAACAAGCAAATAACATCAAGTAGTGGTAAATTACCAGGTTTTGTTCTTTTGGGAGGCTCTTGGAGCACTGATATCCGTCGTAGACTCTACCCTCCATGGCTGGTCCCATTCGTGGATAATTAAATTGCAACATACATGGGTCACATATGAGCTAACTAAGTCATGGGGGTCGAGGCTATGATAGGTGTCAGGGACCCAAAGGGGCAAAAGTGGCAAAAGCCTTACTCTGCCACTGCTCAAGGATGGTAAGTGGAAATGCCGTAATTACCATGTTATTATCCTGCCATCTTTGCCGGTGAGAGATTTTCGCATCCATGCTCCTACCAGATCAAAACACCGTTTACCGAAATTGCGCAACAAAGAATAGAGTAACTTTACAACAACATGGTCAACCAATCACCACATCTATACAATCGACACATTGATACAAACCTGCAAGTAATTTAGGCAACTACTACGCACAGCCTACGTTGACCTAAAAGCTGCGATTGACTTCGTGTACTGAGCCACCCTTAAGAGCACAAAACTTCCTGACAGGGTTGTCATCCTAATGAAGGTGACATATCTGATACCATTAATTGCATTCAATTCGATTGTGATTTTTTTGCAATGATTTCATATCTACAACAGCGTTAGGCAAGTATGTACAATTACCCAGAATGTTCTTCTGCCACCAATAGACTGAACGCTGCAACCAACGGCAAGGAAAAATCAGCTGGAAACAACCACAGATGATCAATATTTTAACGACCGTGATTATGACAATGTAGTCGTTCTATTGGCTGAGCTGATTCAGATCTTACTACTGAGAGTCAACATCACACAGGAGGTAGAAAACGTTCGGCAGCTGGAGTAAGACCAAAATCCAAACGATTAGTCCACAAGTTAATACGTCAACAAAAAAAAACACTCGGGCACGATGTTGAGATACTTAACTAGATTCATAACCCGATTGCTCACTCCACAGCTCAGAGAGCAATGAACCACGGGTCAGGCGTCGTCACTGGCTCCATGAAAACTATGGATTGATGCATCTGGCACTCAAAGATCAGCCTGTTACAAAGATATGTCTTTATAAAGCAAACATTTTACAAGCCTTACTGTACGACGAAGATACAAGGGCGCTTACAATAATGGTGACTAAAACTTTTAATACTTTGATCAATTCTGCCACCGCAGCATCCTCCACAGCACACGCACCCAACCCAATATATCACAGAGATCAGATACAGAACAAATTAACCGCCTCTCACAAATACCATAAGGTTTAGACGCTCGCATTTCTTTGGTCACATTGATATAGCATCCATGACATAGGTCACAATCGTGCTTTTATAGCCGCGATTAGAAAACAAACGCAGGCTGAAAGTGTTAAGTGGGAGGACCGCCAAGCACCTGGCTCCAAATTTTGGAGCAGGCATCAATGAGTTACATCTCAGGCTAAACTCCTGAGGACAAAAGACGCAAGACTGCATCAGCTGCCACCGACTGACATCTACAGCAATACTGCTTCGGGTATCACACTTATGATGTTGTCTACGATAGATAGTTGCAAGCTATTACCATTATGCTCTTTAACGTATCACAATCGGTCAGCGGAAAAGGCTGCATAAGTTTCTACAGAGATCTTCCGGCTTATTTTTCTTCTGTCACGATTGCTGCCACTGGAGTCTCTAGAATGGGCCGACTATATTGACTTCCACTTCTGATAAACGTTCCCCGTCCCTTTTTCGCCTCATGTGTGTATATGCCTCTGAAGTCTCTAGAATAGGCTGACAATATTGACTTCCACTTTTGACGAACGATCCCCTTCTCATTCTCACCCCATGTGTGCATTGACCACTGACACTTGCGTAGACAAAACCCACCTCAATCTAATCGTGCGCCAGAGGTCTTGAAAAACCAAAACAACTGGTAATTTATTTTCGAAAATGACCAACACTATGTATTTGTAAATTTGTTATTTTTTAATCCGGACCTTTCAGTGAATTACATAACGCACCCGTATAACAAGACATTGCTAATTCATTTTTTGCTGCCAGCTTGTGTTTCATGAAAAAACTGCATCCCATCCATCGGAGCCCCCAACACCCCACTAATCCTCTTTTGCATCACTTCGATCAATACTATCGCCTGGGCACATATCCGTTAAAAGAGACGTCTATTTTCCAATTCATCCAACAACCACCATAGTTAGATTTATGGGAAGGTGCATGGGAGCAACATATTTTTTGTAAACGTTTGCAGATGTCGTTAATTTTCAAATAACGCCAATTTCTTTAATATCGACATCTGAACTTTTGTCAGTTATGATTTGGTTTGAATCGTGTGTGTATTGCCAGTTGTGTATTTCGTTCGGTAGTGATCGATGACTCCAAACGTCAAAACGTTACAGCGATTGTTGCCGAAGGATTGTTTTTTGAGTTAACTTTATATGTGTGGTTGCTTAGATTTGGCGAATGTTTTTCGTATCTTTGCACTGTTACTATTGTAGAACAATATGCGTTAGATTTTTTTTTTTTTTTTTTTTGGTTTTGAACCAGCGAAATTCAGGAACGCTGTTTTGATGAAATGTAAGTTTCAGTGTCTATATATAAGTAGAGGCATTTCCAAATATTAAAATCGCTCTCCGAATCTATTCGACAATTGCCGTTTCGATAAAAAGCTGTGAGAGAAACTTTCAAAAGATGAAGCTTGTTAAAACACGCTTGGGCTCGACCATCAGTTACTCAAAGTTAACTAATTTGCCAATATTATCAGTAGAAAGAGATGTCTCTTAAAATTGACTTCAGTTGCGTCATTGAGCAGTTTGCAGTGTTAAAAGCTCGAAAAACTTAACCGTCTTTAAGTTGCTGTGTAGACATATCCATATTTTTGTAAACAGTCAATAAATAAATCGATTTTGTTAACATTTATGGTTTCTGTAATAGCTTCAAAGTAATATGTTTGAGGTGAAATTAGTGGGCCTAATATGGAAATGACAGGCATGCATAAAATGGTGCTTGATTGTCTTGTGCGAGTAAGACAACTGAGATGCCAGGAAAAGCCACCAAATGGCATTCAATAGCAGGAAAATCGCTGGCGGCCAGGGCGCCACCACGGCCCCTGGCACTCGCCACCTCCCAAAAACCTCCCAAGGCTTCGGACCATCAGGATATCTAAACCACCAGCCCCCCCCCCTCCCCCGAGCGTGTGTGTGTGTGTGCTGATAGTGGTGTTGGGGAGGGGGCTAAAACGAAGCAAAGTTGAATTTTTAAGATGGCCTCTGTGGAAGCCATTTTGTTGCAAGAGAACCAACTGCCATATCATGTTCTGTAACGACATTTCAATAAGGTCATCTGGAATGTTTTTCAACCATTTTGAGAAGTACTCACATCCGATTTCCATCCCATATGATTACCCCTACCCCAATATTTTAGCCCAATCATATTACTTTTTCCTGGACAGGGTTTTCTAAATAACAGAAATATAGGATAGACAAAAGTATTGTATGGTTTGACAGTCGTTTGGATTGCAGATCAGTAGCTTACACATAATTTTGGCAGCCTAAAGTACATGCGGGTGTGTGACAACCTAGTGAATTCAGCAAAACATTCCGATGAATTAGGTCTGGAGTGAACTCCGCAAAACATTCCGGTGAATTAGGTCTTGTCTGTCTAGTGAGTTCCAAAGAAGCACATGGGCATACGTTCGGAGCTAACTATTCAGCTCCGTTGATGCATTTAGATACAGTAGCCTTTCGAAAATTATACAGAATCAGTCTGGTATATAATATCGGATAGTCTCATGCATTTTGCAGAATCGTCCTGGTATACAGGGTTGTGATAGTATACTGAATTACACAGACGCGCTCATGTTAAACGGGTCTGGATAGCCGACTGAATTCAACATTAAACACTAGAGTCAACCCGCAGAATGTGAAAGAGGCAGAGTTAGGGCGATTTTTCATATTTAAGTGTGATCCAGTATGTGTAGGAATACATATTAATTTGACGGAGTGTACCAAATACGTTACGACAGCAAAAGCCGAGAATTTTCCGACCGTGATTTTTGTATCCTCCACTGCCATAGTGTACCACCAAACTTCACAAGTTCCTGCGTTTTTCAAAACCAATCGCTTCTATTTAGACATTATGGGATTTACTTACCTCCGAAACTGAAAAGCATTAAAACGTGCAAAACTACGCACCTCCGAAACAGAAGATTTGACAACAGAAGTGCTCCAAAATGCATCGGCAATTTTACCCTTTGCTAAGACACATTTTTTAAAGAATTGTGGTTTAGTTTAAAATTACTTCCAAAGAAGTATTGATTCCAGTAAGTCATGAAAATTAACAAAGAAACAGGGCCACCTGTTAGGAACTAATTTGCTCTTAACATACTGACGTAACCTCAGAATTGATCGGCGTAAGGACAATATTTTAAATTGGATAGTAAATCGCCGGATAATAGAGTCGCTTATTCATTTTATTTATTTATTTATTTATTTATTTATTTATTTATTTATTTATTTTGTTCGCCGGAAATTGCTCCACAAAAAAATCAACCCCAATCTTTTCGGATAACCTCTGCTATTTCTACGATCAGATTGACGGAAATCAACCGAGATATTATGAATAAAAAGTAGTTTGATCATTCGTAACACTGAGGTCAATTCTTGTTTCATAAATAGCCGAACTCGTACGAGTGGCAGCTATCGAGAGTGAGGTATGATCAATATGACTGACTACAAGTTTGCGAATGAAATGTCGCGACGACAGACAAGGCGGACAATATTAAGATTGCGACTTTGTTTCCTTCTGCAAAATTTTGAACAAAGTTAGTTCCAAATATAGTATTTTTAAAATGCGCTAATTACATCTGATGTCCCTTCCACGACTCGACGGAAAAAAACCGACGATGTTCTTATTACCCCCACCTTGTGCTATGTTAGCAAAAGTGGTTACCGATGTAGTTCTCAATTGCGTTACATTACATTTCTCTGTCAACTGCATCATACTTCCGGTGCTGATGAAACCGCAGTTGCTAGCATTCTCCATCTAAATCAAAATTCGAAATCTCCGTACTTTTTTCTGTGGTGCACTGGTCCCATCAATCTGGCTCCCTTCTTCATATATTTTTGGAGATTCTAGTTGTTGGGGCTTAACGCCATTTCTCAGCGCATGATAGGCTATACATGGCGACCAGTATATTAGATGGAAAAAAGAATCCGGGAAAACCCCGATAAGAACCACTGACCAACGAGAAGCTACTGGCAGCTTTCTCACATACCCATATTAGCCGGGCCTCAGACTCGAACCCACGCGGACAGAGGTCATATGGCAGTGATCGGTAAAGGCGAGAGCTTGAGACAACTCGGTTATCTGGGGCCCCTGCTCCTGGAGAAAAGATTTTACTAGTTACCAGCCTGTGATCTTGGCTTGCTAATTTAGACCTAGTACCAACCAAGGAATTACATTTGAATTTATTTTTCGGTTGATGGATAAGGTCGGTTGTCACACATACAGGACTGGGACAACCGATTATATTCACATATGTATATAGTGATGCATGGTTGGAATAACCTAGTACATTCTACCAGAACGATATGAACAAGGATTGGGGTAGCCGTTTAATGTGTTTACTGAGATCCATGGTAAATGTCAGATATATACAAATTTAATCTAACCTTTTCTCTTTGCATTGTAGATTTTATGACCTAAAATACGCATGATTTTGTACCATGGCGACCTCTGATGTATTAAGAGGAAATTGCTTGGACCAAGGGCAGTTCGAATGGACAAATCTCACGTCATTGAAGTACTCCGACGATTTCAGGAAAGTCATTTACAGAAATAATCCGTATGACATATCTTGTGACTACAAACGAATCTTCGAAACGTATGCTCGTGAGCAACTGGTATCCATGAGTGCTGACGTGCTCGACATTGAATCACAAATCCAAGATATCCAGAAGTCCTTTAATGCCAATGCTTCCAATTGTAATACTGCTATCGTGAGAAAGTGTTGCACGCAGGATAAAGTAACTTTAAGGCAGAGGTGTGGAAACGACTTCCCGGTTATACGAAGCAGCAAAGCAGTGGGGACATCTGGTACAGGACCAGAAATAACTTCACGTGAACTTAAAGTAAGTTCGTTTCTCCCCCACCCCTTTCAGCTTAAAATCAAGATCTCCAACTGATAGAGATTTGTATTTTCAGTTTGGGATAGTTGTCGTAAGTGACGATATGTTCCGCATATAGTTTATCACTTTTACATATTTGAAAGCTATACTTTCATTGGTGAGTTAAAATGTGAACTGAACATATCAGTGACCATTCGATCTAGGTATTTAAAGTAGATATCAGTTCTAATCGGATTGGCCTGACCTCCTTTCTTATCGCCCTTAAGTTTGTCAAGAACCTCATTACACACACACACACACACACACACACACACACACACACACTTCCTATTATGTATGATGACTTCACTGATATCCAAAACCAACATTATTTTGCTTGTCTGTTGGCAAAGATTGCATAATGTCCCGCTAATAGCAATGAGAGATAATATCACATTGTTGTGCTATCAATAGGCCTATAGGCCTACTACTTAAGTTATTTTTCGTGAATATATATATTGGTGATGTCTGCATGGTCGAGATGGTATAGAAGTTGGTGCGTGCATGCAAAGCGATGGACATCTTTTACCCACCGACCTGGGTTAGAAACACCGTAGAGTACAAATTACAGATATGATATTATTTATTCGTTTTTGTAGAATTCTGTTAGTATTATCAAATATTCTCCTGTAAGATCAAGAGATAGCACTTAACGTTGTTTCGTGTATATTTGTATTTCTCTTTCCCAAAAAAAAATGTTTTTCCTGAGCTATCGATGTAGATTTTCCCATTTCTCTTCATGCTTGCCGAAATCGATAATTAGGTCTAATAGCAGCAACACGAAGCACATATGTACCCTGACATCGATGTATGTAAACTTTAGCAAAAGGGGTTACGTCTGATATATCCTCGTGTTGTGACACTGTTTCTTCGTATACTCCTAGCCAAACTATCATTACATTGAACAATGACTTTGATCCACAGGCCTTTGGTCAATGGATCGTTTGTGACCGACTCCACACTGTTGATAGCACTGGCTGCCAGAGACACTCCTTTGAGGTGACACGAGATGTAAACCGGCGTCCTGAACGAACTATTTGCGCACCAGCATCCTCACAGGAAAATCATCGTACGAAAATTGTCAAAGTGAACAATGGCCTGGTGAAATCGAACTCATGCATACCCGTCAAAACGTCTAGAGACATAGCGGATGATTCCGTCATTGACAGGGTTGTGATGTCATATTCGGCCCCTTCAACACCCGTCAAGATTAAGCATAGCGGTAGCAACTTCAGACACCATAAAGGAACCAGCACGTACATTCAGGAATACCGGTAACTCCCACACACACACGTACGCACGTATACACACACGGACGCACACATAACTCACTCTCTCCGAATCTTAAAACTTGCACTCAATAATTACATGCGATGAAATTAACTCCAAGGCGTCAAACGATTCGAACAAATGAAAACAAACTTTAATTTTACATTTTTCCCATGTATAGCTATTATTTGACTCAAGATGTCACAAAGCGATTTTTCTAAAGTCTTATCTTTAAATCTCTAAAAACATAATAGAAAGCTTTCAGCAGCAACACTGCCACTTACAAAACAAGACAAAAAGAGCAAGTAAATAGAACAATAGTCGAGAAGAGGAAACCGTATTTAGTGGAAATTTTTAAATAACAAATTTCAACTTCTATTTATCTAAATTATTTTTTCGAAATACAGCGCCGGATTAAAGCCTTCCAGGGCCCTAAGCACTGAAAATATTATAGCGCCCCTCCCCCCTCTTTCTACAAAATGCGGAAATAAAAAAAAAACAATATTAAAGCCTTAAAAGGTGGGAAATTATCAGTGATGCCATCATTCTATATCAAAATAAATACTCGTACATGCAGATCGAAATGGTTATATAGGATTCATTACATTTTAACATAAACAATGAATCTGAATTTTTTTCTGGTACCCCTGTTGGACTGGTGCCAGAAGAAAGTGTTTTGTATGCCTAATGGGTAATCAGGCACTGTCGAAATAACATGTAAAGTACTATTCTAATTGTCACCTATGCACCGTGGATAAACTGAAGTGCTTTCATTGGCTAAGGTAAAATATTATATGTAGCAACATGGCCCACCCTGGTGTTTCACGTAAAGTAATATTACAACGTATGTTCACACTAGAGCCTTGTCTGGGGTCAAACGGGAAATAAACATTACTCCGTTAGTCCATTAGTTGGCTTATTATAATGGCCCTGTATTCAACACCCAGTGATATACTATCCGAAACGTAGTCATCTACTATCCATCACACAGTTATCTACTATCTAACACCCTACATACTGTTATGTACGTCTACATTTTGTGTTTAGCTTTTGTTCATGATTGTAGATTCTTGTGATCATTTGTAAAAACAAACACAACCTAAATTTTGTCCATGATCGTAGATTATTCTTTTAGATGATATTTATAAACATGTTTAATTGGATTTGAGTTCAGGACATAGGTTTTTTACATTGGCAATATCATGGTCTACCTGATCTTTGCCAGGTGGTTTGCTAAAATGTAAGTAAACAGGCCTGACATTATTTACGAATTTGATGGAAATTTTCATTGTGTCATAAGCTAGATGACAGTCTGTATATAAGGTTACTTAAATAAAAACATTTCGTGCCTATTTTAACATAAGGCTAGTGGAATCGGTTTTCTTTTAGCTGTGTTCGGTTATATTTTGAGATGATTTATAGAGGATCTCAAATGGGTAACGATTTAATATTTAATTTATTTAGCGAGTTGAATAATGTCAAACTTTTGCGAGCCTTGGCTGGACATTGTTTAACGAGTTTCATAAATTTAATATTAAAGCATTACCCACCTGAGATTCTTTTTATCACATAGGTTTATTTCAGTAGAAGTTATTTAGTCAGAAAGAAGAAAGAATAATTTCGTTCATTCTGACAGACGCAGTACCTTTCATTTGTTGTGCGTAAGAAATAGTCCCAAACAAAGTTGAAATTGTAAAAGTATATTATACATTTTTGATAAATATAAACCAAAGAATAAGCGTCCATCCAAATGAACAGAACATTTTACAAAATACAAAACATTTGTTAACACAAAATGTCCAATGCACGTGATGTCACATTTTTTGATACGGTGCACAGTACCGGTTTGAGTTGGCCTAAACAACACAGGGACAGTGTTTTCGTTTTAATTACACATCACAACTAAACATTACATTGTTGCGATGTTTTTATCAAAAGAAGATTACTGGATGCAGAAATACACATATTTACTGTAATGTATTTGTGACTGGATATTTGCAGTATTTGATTTGGAACATTAGATTGCACAGAATTCATAAACAAATATCTTTTTGAGTCGGACTTGCATCACATATTTACAGCGTAAATATGCTGTGGTTGGATAAAGTCCGGTCAGTTGTGGTGACCGGTTTATGTCTACATTCTTCTATGAACAAAGGTGAGTTTATTTAATTCAGTAAGTTTACATTTAAACCAAGCTTGTATATAGGGTGGATTCCATGCTACAGATATAACGACCGTCCATCCACACCCACATCCACGTTAGCATCTAAGCACTACCGGTAGTTTTACTTTTTGTTATTGTTCTTGTCTTTGGGTTTTTGCCATTTTTCATGCTGTGATATGTTATACATGACATAACAAACCCCTGTGAAGGTAAATTGGCAATATTGAAACAGACGAGACCATTTTTCCCCAATCCCTTTCGCGAGTCAAATCAAAAAATGGCAGCCAAAAATCTTCAATGAAAACAAAACACTCTAGAAGGCTGCGTTAAACAACTTTTCCCACGATCGCAGCCAATCAGCAAAGAGAATACTGCACAATAATTTCATGGGCTTATTTGGACCAATCAGAATTACATAGAGTGAAATGTTCACATGTCTAATATAAAAAAATAGGAAGCTGCACACATTGTAGGCAAAGTGTATATCGACTATGTGATAAATTTATTTATGTTATTCATTGGAATTAGAAAGTGTTTATTGACTTTTGGACTAAAACATTATTTTGTATTATTGTGAATTCATACATGGACATTTTGGATTATATAATTGTAATACATTAAGACTGTTCTCACATCAGGAAATTTAAGACTTTTGACACATCAGCTCATTTAAAATTGGAATTTATTTGGAACACCACTTGAATTCATTAGGAACACTCAATAATTTTGGTCTTGTAATATCGTTTTTAAGACTATTTGGAATTTAATTTACAATACTGTAAGTTATTTTATATTTTCACTTTGTATTATAGAGAAATAAATTATTTGTTGTATTTTACTAAACTTGCCGATCTTCGCTTTTGTATGTTACTTAGTTTAAGACCATAGAGCCGTAACATTATAGAACCCAACACATCACCTTTAACGACCAGTGCTTAGTATTATACAATCTAGCACCATACATATACTTTTCTGTACCCTACACTTACTATCTAACACGCCGTGTGCAGTGATTAGTACTCAATCATCTACCATCAGTACCCCACACTATGCTATGAACATGGAATGTATAATGTTCATTATCTCACATTTATTATCGAGCACGATGTGTGTAATGACCAGTACATCAAACTTACTATCCAACATGTCGTGTGCAGTGACCAACACCAAGTCGTATACTATTCAATACTCCATACTGACTATCCAACACGCCGTATGTAATGACCAATACGTATGACTTTAATATTCAGCACCCCACACTATACCATCCACACGCCGTGTGTAGTGAGCAGTATCCCACACATATTATCTAACACAACTTGTGTAGTGACCAGTACTCAGTCATTTACTATCCAGCACCCTACACTATACTGTTAACACGCAGTGTATACTGATCAATAACAACACTTACTATCAAGCACACAGTGTGTAGTGACCAGTGTATTTAGACTTACCATCCGACACACTGTGTGTAGTGGCAACATCTAGTGATATAATATCCAATAAGCCACACTTACACTCCATCATACCGTGTATAATTTAATATGCCGCATCCCACATTATACCATCAGTACTCCATTTTGTTTTCTAAATAAGCATTGTTTCAATAAGTTCCAATCACAGAAACATCAACACAATCAAAAAAGAGAGGAGTTTAGGCGTAGTTCCTCCACTTTCATTTACAAATACCAAGCATTTAAGATGAACATATTTACAATACTGTCAACCTTGTAAAGTAAGGCTTGACTTTCTGTGATATAGAATAGAGTCGTTTTTCCATCGATACACACTATGTTTCTCTGTAAAATAAAATATATAGCCATAATGGTTCACTAAACTACTTTTGGATTTTATCATAATTTCTAAGTCATTACATATTCTAATGGAAATCCTAGAGTGCATTGATGAAAACAAATATACACAATAACATCTACACACAGTCTAATCTGATCCTGGTAATATCACATAATTCAACTGATTAGATACAGCATTTCTTCTCATAAAGTCAATGGAATCGTCTTCCAATGCAATGAGTTATTTGAAAGGTTTTTGGTATCACCAAAGTCTTGACAACTGCCATTGATTTCCTTCACCGAATTTTGTGTAACGTTGATGACAGAAGTCATGGCATGATTTTTCTTATAACGTTGTCGCAGAACAACCTTGTCGTTTCTTGGCACAAAACCACTCTTTCTGACTATGCTACATCCTTCTTGAATCTATTTTTTTGTGCCACTCTAGTCATTCACAGGAAGCACGTCCTTTGGTGAAGAAATAGGAACCTCTAAGAGACGAGAAACGAGGGACAAAAGAAAATATATGTTATCAGTATTAAAGGATATTGATCTTCGAAATGTCCCAAATAAGTGAAAAAGAGATAAAGGAAATTTCAGAAGAAATTTAAACAGGCAAGATAAGCGGAAGAATAACAGAGATTAGAACCCATGCCAGTGAAGAAATTTAAAAAAAAAAAAGAAAGAGAGTAAACGGGAAGGACACAATGGACTTTTGTGATCTGTTTTGAAATCTCGTTGAGATTCTTAATCAAGAGAACATGTCGATACGCGTAAGTGCATCGTTATCTTGATTGTTTTTTTATATAGTATAGTTAAGATACTCAAACATATGGTTAAGGACAAATCTGTTGATGTTATAGTGTAAGTGTTGGATAGTAAATGTGGGGTGTTCTATAATAGATCACTGAGTCACTCAAAACGGCGTGAAAGAATTAATTCTTTGATGCATATTTTTCAGAACTTGCACCAAAGTTTATATTTACAATCTTTAAAAAAAATATTGGCAATTGTTTAAATTGTCATGACATTTGTAGTTAATTCGGTATAATTTTGTTTATTTTTTGCGAAAATTTAAAATGTGTAAATTTATCACTATTTCTTTGACAATTTGTAAACATTCTTTTACAAGTTTTTTTCAATTTTAGGGAATTGTTTTTTTAAATATCCATTAAATTCCGCATTAGTTTAGAGATATGGTATAATACTTAGTCTCGATCATTCCTAAAAATGTTTCGGCATCTTTTTCGTCTCAGTTAAACTTGCTATGAATTTCGTAAATTGAGTACTACTTTCAGTCTAGGCCAAGCTGTTTACATTCTGTTTCTGATTTTTTTTCTCAGTCTTCTCCAAATTCCGCGACAGTGATAGATGACTGAATACTGGTCACTGCACACGGCGTTTCGGATAGTACGTGTGGCATATTAGTTTTGTGGGGTGCTGGGGTGCTGGATAGTAGATGGCTATGTTGTGTGGATAGTAGATGGTTATGTATTGGTCAATACACACTACGTGATTCGATAGTATATGTGAGATTATAGACAATAGATAACTGTGGCAATGAATAGTAGTTAACAATCTTGGACAGTATTTCAGTGCTTGTTAAATACAGGGCCGTAACAATAAACCAAAGCACTAGCGGCGTAATATTAATTTCCAAATTGAATATTACCGTTCCCCAATATAAACCTATGTTGTTTTCCATTTTAACTCATTGAAGAAATCACTTCAGTTTATCCATGGTGCATAGGTAACGAGCAGAATGGTTATGTACATGTTATTAAGAATACGTAAATTTACATAAAGAGAAATTAAAATTTTGATTGTTTAAAAAACTCCACTAAATACAGAAATACAGTTTATTCCTATCGACCATTTTGTTGTTGTTGTTGTTTTGGTTTGGTTTTTTAAAGTTAAATTTTTGTGTTGAAAGCTTTCCTTTTCTTTTGATAATTGAAGATAGGAATTTAGGAAAACCGCTCTGTGGCATCCCTATTAAACTAATAAATATGCAAGCGAAAACTTTTAACGAATATTTGCTCTGTAAATTGTTTCCAATTGTCCGACGATTTTAAATTGGTTTCATTTCATGCAATGTTCAAGTGCACATTTTAAAATTAAGAGAGAATGATAGGTGTGTGTGTGTGTGTGTGTGTGTGTGTGTGTGTGTGTTAATTCCCGTTTGGCCCCAGGTACCCCATAATACTATTGTCATATGTAATTGACTTTCAGCTTCCAGCTTCACAAAATTGAGTGACATATATAACCTTTTCTCCTTGCAAATTTAATAATGGCTAAAAACAACCAAGACAGTCAGTGATTGAAAAATATAGATAATATTTTCAAACAAATAGTCAACAAGTTAACACAAATTAAATCTTGAACCAAATGCTTAGTCGAACAATTCAACAGCTATTCACACCCTATTTGACATTACTGTAGGCAACGTTCTTAAACAAATGTGTCAGAAATTGCTAGAAACACCAAATGATACGAAAAATGTGTTAAATTTTTTAAAAAATCCAAATCAACACTAAATTGTGTGCGCTATGATCAGGGCCGGCGCCAGACCCTGCCAGACTATCTGGCGCCCTAGGCAAAGTTAGATTTTGGCGCCCCCCCCCCCCCCCGAATATATCAATTTCAAAATTTATAAACAATAATTTTTTTAAAAAATGCGCCCCCTGAAATCAGCGCCCTAGGCGGCTGCCTAGTTTGCTAATATGATAGCGCCGGCCCTGGCTATGATAACAAATGATAACTTCTGTAGGAAAACAGAGCTATATATGAAACATCTTAATTAGAGAATGCCAGAGCGTCATCGTGGTTATATTTTCGTTTATCAGTTGCAGAAAATGATGGGCTGTTTTCTATTCTTCAATCACTTGTTGGTTTTTCTTTATCAGCGTCATATTAGAAAAGCTGACTGTAATAGAACAATAATGTAGCCGGAACACAATGTAACTTGAACATTGTGTAATGAAATGTCGTTATAACAAACTTAATACAAAGGGAAGGTTGTCTCTGAATAATGTTGTACCCGGCGCTACGATATAAAGAAAATACTGCACCCGACAGGAATCTAAAGTTGTCGATGTTCTCTTACTTCCTTGAAGAACGCTACCATGTGGAGAGAAAAAAATGTTCATTTTAATCACAGGCACTTTTACGTAAAGGAGTCGTTAAAATTTATCGGTATGTTCACACTTTAAATCAACACATGCAGAAGGTATATGTAAGAAGTTCAGTGACATACAATTTGCTTTTAAGCTTTCTTACATATTCTTTTCTTATTCACCTGTAGGAATAGCACACTACTGGGTGTATTATCATGAAACAACGTGTTTATTTACCTTTGTTACTTATTATGGCACTCATTCAAAATCAGTTTTGTATGTAATGACCTACTTTTCATAATAAAGTAGGGTACACTGAATATAACACTTATGCTTATTCACGGCACAAACATCTTCATTTAAATAATAGCGGTTGGATCGGTTGATAAATGTAGGGAAAATTTTCATTGGTCAGAACATAACCATGTGATCATACCAAGTTGCGTTTTTTATTTCTGCATAAACTGAACGGAGAACTACTTAATACTTCTTTAAATAGAGTCACGTGAAAAGTAACTCATATATCGGAAGGCCTTTAAAACAAAATAAACGGTGGGTTTATATTTTATTTGGAAAATTTAATAAATTGATTGGACAGAGTCAAATAACAAATCTTTATCATATTTCTGAAAATAACAAATTCTTTTTTTGATTAAATTGGGGAAAAAAGCTGGGAAACTAAAAATCTGCCGAAAAACATTGTATCAATAGCTACTTTGGCTATGTTGTACAGCACTTTCACTGCGGCTCGTTACAAATGTATTAAAACTAGAGGTAAATGGATATACAGATTTGTGAGGAGGGGGTTGTCAAAAAGACTATTATAATAATTGGATTCACAGTCCTACAATATAAGACGCCAATCAATCTTGATAGTTAAGATGCGGGGGTAGGTGGGTAAAAATCCCGCTACTCCCCATAGTAACTGTCATGATCGATGTCTTGTACTGTTTGACTATAGGACCACCCACCAACACTAGGACTATTTACCGATAGTCTTAATTTCAAAACTTCAAGAAGAACAATCGTTCACACCAAGGTTGCAAGAACTCGCTTTTTCTATATTTACAAAGTCGTCTTATGCTATATAGAAAGATAATTTTTTTGTTATTATCGCAAATGTTGAAACATCATTCATACACGCTTCTAGAAAGAGCAGAACCCCCTAACACGGCTGATGTGTGGCACACAAATGTGTGAGTCAAATGACAAATTAAACCATCAGCTATAAGCTAAAAGAACGAGTAACAGGATGTGAGCTATAATTACAATTACTTCTTTCAGGCTTTTTTTTTTGTTCAATCAAATCGATATGGGTCTTTTGCATGACGCATTTTCCATTGTTTTTTTTACATGATCAGTTTAATCTGCTTTGGTGGATGCTGCTCCACGCCACGAGTTGTACTTACACGTCACATCTGCCGACAGAGTGTTGTTATTGTTGTTGCCTTTTGTTTGTTTTCAAATCTTCATAACCACTTCGTAAATATGTAACTTATATAGTATTTGGTTTATGTACTGTCCGCTAAGTTCAAACGTCTTCCTGGATAATTGGGAAAGAGACTTCGCTTCGCATTAAAATTCTTTCCTCAAGCGTCCGAAGAACTTTTAAACTTAGCAAACTGTGTACGAACCCTATTTTTAAAACCGAACACTAAAGAATGCGAATGATCTAACATTGCTGTATGAAAATGACTGACCCACTTTTTCTGTCAGACAGGAGTATACCTATAGGAATCGCCCGGAGAGAAACGTCTCCAGAAGTTTTGACGCCTTTTACAGCCATGCCACTTGCACCTGTGGACAACACACCTATTATTCCAAAGCCAATTCTACCCGCGTGGCCCCAAGGTGGCTTCAAAGTCACACTGTTAACATGCCTGTCGTGCCCCACCTTCTGCCGTCTCCAACAGCCACGAAGGCGTTCCCCATGGACAGACAGATGTTCTACAAGAAATGGGAAGAAAAGCATCGCAGAGCCGACGAAATCAAGCGCTCTTAATTCGGTTGAGTATATCACTCAGGTCTAAGCGGATATATTTTTCATTTTTCTTCTTAAGGAGAAAATGAACTTCGTTGAACGAAGACCAATGAGACGAAATGAGAATAAGGGCGATTAACAGAACTGAATATAGGTATTAGGCATACATCTTCAAGATACTCAGCGTGGACAAAAATAGCGGTTTTGTGTATGAAGCATACCTCTTTATCCTTGATCAAAACGAGATCTATTCATGCCAGTCTGGCTTAAGGTTGATATTTTGTGAAATGTGGGAGTATTTTACTTTTTTTTTTTTTAGAAATCAATATTTCTACATACTTAAAGAGCCAAACAATATAGCATTTCTCACAACTTGTAGGTTTTGCCCAGTTTCTTGCGCAATTCTTAGCTAGATATATATCCCCAATTATGGGTCATTACATAAAGATGTATGAGGAAGGAACCCTGGTAGTGATTATCCATAAACAAAATA
Source organism: Sinohyriopsis cumingii (assembly GCA_028554795.2). Classification (NCBI taxonomy): domain Eukaryota; kingdom Metazoa; phylum Mollusca; class Bivalvia; order Unionida; family Unionidae; genus Sinohyriopsis; species Sinohyriopsis cumingii. Next base: position 40,605,697 of record CM068836.1, read on the forward strand.
TGAATATGTACGTACAAATTCATCAAATTTGCATAGGTTGAAGGATATAGAATCCACTTATCAAATACATCAGACATGTTCAAATTACAACGTGCATGCCGGAGCAGGCACATGACCTGGTTTTATCAGCTTATTTATACAGGGTATGGCTTGAAAAATAACTTACCCGGCTCGCGCCATGGAGGTGGTTGCACAGGCCTGAAATACATAAAGAAAGAGGTATCTTCGCAAGTTATTGAGATCACATAAATATTTCGCAACTCAGAGTCTGTGCGACCAGTTTACGGCAGGTCACTCGTACGTTTCGTTGATTTGGTTGTGATTTGGATTTTTAACGTAGCTTTAACAATTTTTCAGTCATATCGCTACGATGTCTGCAGTATGACAGTTTATAGTGATGTCTAGCACTGGGGCATCATTCCGAAGACATGTAGCATGATGTCCCACCCAGTCACATCATCCTGACACCAGGCCGACCAGTCCTAACACTAACCTCTTAATGCTGAGCGCCAAGCGAAGCAGCTGTTAGTACCATTTTTATAAGTCTTTGGTATGACTCGGCCACGGATCGAACCCACGACCTCCCGTCAAATTTGACCCGACTGATGTTCCACTGCCTCCGTAATATTTCTAACGAGATTAACAATAGCCTATTAACCGCGGGGTGGTTGGAGGGTCAGGCGAAGGGTGGGGCAAGATCAGTGGTCACCTTTTAGATGCTTGCATTCCAGTAGTTCGTGAACACAAATCTTGAACAAATGCAAATATATAGATGAGGCCTCTGACCAGACTTGAGATAAGAGTAAATCCCACCTACATGCCAGTCCAGTTTTGTAAATCAGCATGGCTTGATACTTGCCTGTATATCAAACGTTGTGAAACAGCAAACTATTGTGTACACATTCACTTCAATAAATAATATCATTTAGTGAAGTGTGTAACGTAAACAAAGATACATTACTAGGTATATCTTGGCAGTATCTTGAACTAGGTTAATAACCAGCCATCAACGACCTGACGACCAAGATCAAGGTGACTAATTATGTTTTTTTACTGCAATAAGCTTGTGAACCCAGTCCATTGAACTAATGCTACTGGATCCTGACCAGACTTAGTATACTAAGTACATGTCAAGTACATTGCTAAAAAATGTAATGAGCTGAGCTGCGTGACTTTGAGTTCAGTGTCATTACACATTAAAAGCTATATTGGATTTTGGACAAACGCAAATGGCTTTTTATCAAACGTGGTAGTTTGGTTTATCTAAGTAATATCTTGAATTAGTGCCATAACTAGTCAAACATGATCTTGATACCTAGGTCAAATCTTATGAACACGATTTTGTCACTAAATAGATCAAATCTTAAGAACACGATTTTGTCACTACATAGATCAAATCTTATGAACATGATTTTGTCACTACATAGATCAAATCTTAAGAACACGATTTTGTCACTACATAGATCAAATCTTATGAACATGATTTTGTCACTACATAGATTAAATCTTAAGAACACGATTTTGTCACTACATAGATCAAATCTTATGTACACGATTTTGTCACTACATAGATCAAATCTTGACCAAATTATGTGCCGCTTCATTTCAACAAAGTATCAGAAGTGTGATAGCAATTCGCAGCAATTGTTTCAAGGTCAAAATTCATGACTCAGGTTTTAAATTGTAATGGCTTGTGAACACACTGTATTGCAAACAATTTGAAGTGAATGTTTGTCAGACTCGATTTTGGGGATAATATTTTATGAATACATTGAGCCAGTCTCATTAAAATCGAGATATCCTGGCTACATAAGGGAAATGAAAACCACAAGTGGAAGTCTATTTTCTGGTGACCTTTGGAATTTTCAGTTCACTTATTTTTAGTAGCTACGAGGAGAGCTGTTGTTGATATGTTCCGAATGACAGTTTCCAGATTTAAAAAATGCTAAAGCTGTAATTTGATTGGTGAATCATAATGTCAACAGAATATGACATCGTATCGGTGACCATCAGATCTAATAATTTGAACCATATGAATAAAGAACCAATGCGATGGCATCGTCATAAATGACAGGCGATAATCCACTATACACCATTATTAACCGTGTCTGCATGTACGGAGTTTTCCTCGTGTCTCATGAATATGTGTGAACCTGCTTAGCCAGTCAATGCGAGTGCGAGTACATTTTTTCATGACATCGTGATCCAACTTGAGCTTTCACGCTGTCTGAATAACCCAAAGAACCAGGGCTGCGAATACGAATTGTGTGTCCTAGGAAAAAGTCTCCAGTAAACCCCTATGAATTACAAATCATGACGGCAGTGGGCCCCCTGACCGTTGTGGGCTTTATGAGTTTTATCCCAGTTGTTCTATCCTGTCCGCAGCCCTGCCAAGAACAGTCACTTATCCATCGATAAAATGGATACTTTCACTAATGTGTAGGAAATTTTACATTGTATTGATGACGATTTATTTTTGTTTATGCGTACTCATGATAAACGCGGATATCTCGGCCGAGTCAGCTACAACTGATAAAGAAGCGTAACGGATTATCGCCCATGGTTTGAGAAGATGGTATATGATAGATATGGTAACCTTTGCTTCTGGTTCAGTAGTCATAGGTTTGATTTCCACGCGTTACTCTTGCTTTGTAGTGATGCTGCTTTACACACATGCATCAGCAATTTTAATGTCTGACGCTCCAGCACAAATCGTGCTTCCACCACCAGTAATATTTGTTTTAAAAGGGCGGATAACAATTTGTTAGTTTAGGCAGATAGAACAAAAAATCTGAATAGAACGGCTTTCACTAGATTCACACAACAAATTCCTCGCAGCCAACAGAACACCAGACCCTTTGATTCACTTTTGTTCTGTTTGTTTGTTTTATTGCTGAAATATATACATAGGCGATGGGGTAAATTTACTTTGCAGAATGTCTTTTATTGGAGCTAATAATCCTCATCTGTTCGCAGCTGCCAGGGAGAATTCATCTTCGCTAGCCAAGGTTTCGATGTGTTAACCCTATCTATAGAGGGTTAACACATCGGAACCTTAGATAGAGAAAATGTGTCGAGTTTTTAGACTTGTTTTTTGCTTCATTCAAAGTGTACGTAATCAGGTATGATAATGTCTTATTGCATGCACATGTCTTGAAATATTATGTACGTTGTAGTTTGTAATATGGTCAATACATCCTTGAATCAATGTCAGATTAATGAGACGGGATGTAAAAAAGAAGGGTAATGTCTGTCCTAATATTTTCAAAAAGTTAATCATTGTATCTAGTTATCATTTATTAATATTATGATATTATTATATCAAGATAACGAAAATACGTCAAATTTATCATCAGAGAGAGAGAGCCAGAGACATGGTGTTCTAGATATGCTATCGATTTTGAACTCGTGAATTTCTGGTGTTGCACTCTTTAATTTGTTGCGAAAAATATCTCACAATTTGTCCTAATAAGTAAAATGAAAAAAATTATTGATGTAGTTGAAAGAAAATATTTGTTGTAGTTTGTCATAGTTTCAATTTCATCAATTATTTATAGTTACATAATAAAAGTTAATCTGATATATGTTCTTTGTCTCTTGGTTGTTAAATGACAAAGAAAACTTTTGTGAAAAAATTTCTGAACGTTAAACATATATTATCATTATATATATATATATATATATATATATATATATATATATATATATATATATATATATAGAGAGAGAGAGAGAGAGAGAGAGAGAGAGAGAGAGAGAGAGAGACAGGTACAGACAGACAGAGAGTTTACAGAAATAAATTGTTTACAAATTAAACGATTGCCTATTCTAGTTATACCTTTTTTTACCCCACTCTTTTCTTTGTAAATAAACACAAGCATGGTGTAAAGATCTGTTCTACTTTCAAAAGACTTGAAAAATATCCACGGGTCAATATGACTCAGTTAAAGAGTGGAGTTCTTTCTAAGTCAAACATGGATCATGCTTCCAGGTTGTTGTTAATGTAACAACCAAAGGGGTTTCTTGACCGAGCGATGTCAAACCCTGGCACGAATCCCGCTAGAAGTCATATGTTTCCTGTTGATTCCAAAGATCTCTACACAAATACTGCTGTAAACTGGAAATACAAATGCGTCCAAACTATAAATAAGTTTACTCTAGTTAATATATGACCACAAATCTCACAACTTCCCAATTTGTTAACCGCAAAACGGCATGTTTCTCTTATTAACTTTCCGTAACGTGCCGCCAGTATTTCACGCCGTGAAACTATGCAACTCAACTACGTAATACAGCGAACTATTTTTACTACGCCACATTAGGTAAGTGAAATCATGATTTTAAGCCACATTTCGCCTGTAACTGTACACCATATTTACCACCATAGCAACAATAAACGGCGCATGTCGACAACGGAACAGTCCCTTCTCGTTTATTCCATTGTTTAATTTACCAGTCTCCAGTCGTATATACTGCACATGGAGTCGCACGATCAATTCACACAATTAGATTTTAATAAGGACTACTGAGATCCAGGGACGCTCATGCGGCTCTGACCTGAATTCACCAAAAGTAAACCATGACATCATGGAAATTCACTAACACTTCACTCCTTTACGTTTGCCCCTAGCAATTGGCTAATTACTTCGGTCTGAGGACTATTTCCCCAACAGCGACTTCTCATAATCAAATAAAGTAATCACAAAAATCTAAGAAAACCTTGAAACGGAGAGCTATAAACAAATGTGCATACTCCAGATTTATTAAATTAATATAAATCATCTTATGAAATTTGCTTTCAATCCTTGAAGTCCTCCAAAAACGTTACTGAGTGGAAATTGAAGGGTCAAGTTCTAAGCCAAGCAGGGTAATATTCTTCCGGAAAATATTGCCAAAATAAAGTGAAACTAGCAGTTCATATTGGTCTTTTTTATGTAAAATATCATTCTAAATTGAATTTCAATCCACGAAGTCTTCAGAAATTATCGAGCAGGAAAAAAAAATTGAAATGTCAGGTTTTACGTCTAACAGAGGCTATAGCTATATTATGTTTTGCCTAAAACGGTTCAAATTGAACTTGTCTTAGTCCTAATCACTTTGTTGGCCTTGCAGTAGATTTCCTTCCTTATTATTTACAGTCGTGTCAATAATGCATGATTTCAAGTTGTATGCACAAGTGGGGTGATTGTAGAGTGGACACACGCTTCTTCCTAGTCGGGTTCTTGATTAAGTTTTGGCCTACAATGTCGAGATTAGATTTTGACATATAGTGTGTACGAGTCTCCGCTGTGGCTAAGCGATTAACGTGCTATATTCATGATCAAAAGGGTGCGGGTTGGAATTGTAGAATCTAGTCATCCCAGATCGGCAGGCATGGTGTGTTCTCGTGCAAGGTAATTTACTCCCAGTTGTTTCGACAGAGCTGATGCTACCCCATTTCACTGTTATTAACACAACTTTACAACCTAGTGTTCCAGAAATACCCACAGTCTATGCAACACACAATCTACAGTATCAGAAATACCCATAGCATATGCTACACACAATCCACAGTACCAGAAATACCCACAGTCTATGCTACACACTATCTACAGTACCAGAAATACCCATAGTCTATGCACCACACAATCTACAGTACCAGAAATACCCACAGTCTATGCTACACACTATCTACAGTACCAGAAATACGCACAGTCAATGTATGATACACACTATCTACAGTACCAGAAATACGCACAGTCTATGATACACACTATCTACAGTACCAGAAATACCCACTGTCTACGCTTTACATGACCTACAGTACCTAAACATCTGATAAACTATGATGAACTAATTTATTTACAATTTTAAAGAAAATGAGAATGTTTATATCGCATTGCCCTCATTGTAAAATTTAACCCCTTTTAAAGATGGGCGTTTGTGTGTGAGGTCTATTTATCAGAATGATCTTATATTCCACCGTAATCGTGTTTTCCTTCAATTTATTTGTCGTCTGCTCTGTCGGTGACTGGTGAAAAATGATTGATATATCACCATACTTTTCTTTCTCTTTCTGCGTTACCCACTCCAATTTTTTTATTTATCTTTTAGCTATCGTATACACCTTACTGGATATACAAATTCGTCTAAAAATGTGTCAATATCCAACATTTGTACAGAACATCAATCAAACTAATATACAGAGGATCTCAAACGGGTAATGATTTAATACTGAATTTATGAAACGAACTGAATAATGTCCAGTTTTTGCATAGCATTGCCCATTTGAGATTATGTTTATCACAGTTGTTATAGTAATGAAAATATGAGAAAGAAGAAACAATTTCATTCATTCTGGCTCAGACGCTATACCTTTCATTTGTTGCTCGTAAAAATAGCCACAGACGCTAGCTGAATTAATAATACGCAGTTATATAACAAGTAACATTTCAAAGTAGAAAATTTTCGGCACAAATTATAATTCAAACAGCAACTGTCCTTCCAAATCAATAGAATATTTCACTCAGACATAATTTTTCAACACTGTATCATCGATGGAAACTCCTGTAGAGTATGATGTCACATAGCTGAATTATGTTAGGGTAGACGAGCCATACAGTGTTCGTCGATTTCAATGACAATGTTTACAATGTTTCCACCGAAAATGTGTTAGTTAAAATATTAAGCGTTCCATTTGCTGGATATTCATGTCAAGGGATGGCTGCTGGAAGCAGAAATCCAGATTTAATGTATAGTGACAGGATATTTGCTTTTATTTTATCTGGAACAGTACTAATGACATATACATAATCCAATTTTTTTTTAGAGTCGGATTTGCATAATATATTACGAAGAATTAGCTCGTTGGAGCTATTTTGCCATGTAAAATATGTTATGGTTGGAAAACGTTTGGCAGTTGGGAAACCGGCGTAGATCCACATTCTTCTCTAAACAGAGGTGAGTTTATTTATTCATATAAGTTAACATTTAAACCACGCTCGTGGTCCATGTTTCATGTTTCCCACCCCGCCCTCTGTTCATTGACCGACACCCTTAATTTTATTTGTAACGAGCCCCTGTGTGGTAAATTGGCCATATTCCGACAGACGTATCCTTTTTTTCTCTATGACCCTAGGGCAATTGATTCGAAAAATGGCCACTAAAATGTTGATATTAATAGTAAAAATCATGGTTCCAGAAAGCGGTGTAATGAAAATTCCCACGGTCGCAGCCAATCAGTAAAGAGAATACTGCGCAGGAATTTCGTGAGCTTATTTGGACCAACCAGATTCACATTAAGTGAAAATTCCCACGGTCGCAGCCAATCAGTAAAGAGAATACTGCGCAGGAATTTCGTGAGCTTATTTGGACCAACCAGATTCACATTAAGTGACATGATGATATATCAAAATTATCAAACTACACACATTATATGTAAAATGTACAAACCTTGTGTCTATCCAATTTATATTTTGTTAACTTTTGAGTATTTTTACTTTGACCTTACGTAACATTTATACACCAGCAGAATAGAGACATTCATAATCAATATTTTCCACATTCAGACCTTTTTTTGTTGTTGTTTTCACTTAATCTGGCCAGTTGCTGTATAATGTTCATTTGAGAGGTTCATTTTTATCGATGTTCACAGGTTGATTGCTTTGAAACTTTTTAATAGAGATATTTCTTTATTTCTTGTCGTTGAATGCCCTCCTCTTGTGACTGCATTCGCCTTAGTCTGTTAGTGTCGGCTGAACAGTACCGGACCAATTCTCTTTTAGTTTCCTAACCATTGTTTCTCTTACATGTGCTTCTATCTGATTGAATAAATAGCTAGATGTCTTGATCATTACCACGAGAAATTTTCTATTCATTTATTTTCTTCCCAAGTGATCCTTTCCTTTCAACCTTAATAAACTGTTCTTGTCTATGTTGTTGTTGCTGTTTGACAGTCTACAACGTTGCTCCTTGGGTTTTTGTCATTGTGATCTTCGATTTTCAGCTCCATATTATTTCTGTGCTGCCGGTGAACTTCCTTACTTCATCTTGCCTTCACTTTGCTGTGTGTTCTACTTCTTTCAACGACGTTCCAGTCTTCTTTATTGTGAAATCATGCTTCCTTGCTGATTACGTTCTCGTCTTTGCTGTTGGTACCCGCGTCGCTTTTTGTTCATTTATTCCTTTAACACCACTCCTAAATGGCGTTTTTGTTCTTCCTTGTGAATTACGAGTATATAAGGACCACTTCAGGTGTCACAGAATAAGGCAAGAAATAACTTGCTTTCGCCTTAGAACGATTTGATTATTTTCGTCCTAGATGCATACAACGTTACCTAGGGTGGTTAAAAAATTTTTTAGTTAAGTGACTGAGTTAGCATGCATCTCGTCGTAGATCGCTTGTGGTGAGAGGTACAAAAAGCACGGTATGCACGGGTATTTTGTCCTTGCTAATACTCATTTTCCTGTAGATTTAAGACAAATCTATGTTCTAATCGACACATTGGTCTTTTGGGATCTTGTCAAGGAGTGTACGCTCTCCATTTCATTCCACAGCCGTAGGGGTAAATATTACATTTTATTTTATTTGCAAATATGTGAAGCATATTCGGTTTTAATGACACAGCATGAAATGTTACCTTTATCACTAAGCGAATTTTAAACGTTATGAACTTTTGAACTGTTACAAGTTACTATCAAGAGTTTAATAAGTAGCATATGTGTATAGATGTTAATTCTGTACCTGTTATTACGACCATTTTGGTTTTATTTTAGCTGTGTATGTGCGGGTGTATCAGACTGTCGGTCTGGCTGTCTGTGTGTCTGTCTGTATGGAATGGAAGCATGCGCGACCATCAAGGCCATACAAGGACGGAAGTGCTAGTCTGTAAACTTATGTACATGGTGGATCCATGAAGAGATGTATGGCCAATACACGTGTGGGCTAACCCAAGAATTCGGGAGAAGTGAGGTTTGACAATGGACATGTAAACAAGGTCAAGATTTATCGTTTACAAGTATTTAAATGACTCGTACGTTTTTGTGAATCGTACGTGCTGTACAAATGAATATACGAGTCATGAGTCGTATGTTTGATACAGTTGTTTATTATAATTGATCATGTTTGTTTCAATTATGTTGTCTCAAACGAGTACATGGAACATATGTTGTGTTTCAATTGAGTATATTTTAGTACAATTTGAGTTACGCCTATTTGCGTGAGATTATATGTATCTTACCTTTATTACATGAGATTATATGAATCACATCTTGGTTTTACTGTATCGTGTATACAATTTCTGAAAATATGAATCGCATTTTTTAATGACTGTATGAAATATTTTTTCTTTTGTCATAAGGTTTCATAAAGTCACAAACTCATTCGCATCTAACAAATGTTTGTGTGAAGTAATTGTTTAGAGCTTAAAAGAGTAACACTGCGTATGTTGTATAGAACATACATACATGAATTAATAAATATATTTCATAAACTTTCATTTTTCATCACATTGTTTGTGTTGTCATTTAATCCAGCCATCCATTCTGGTCAAATCCTGTTACTTCAAGTACAAAAGGTACGTGAACTTGTATTCCATGAATAACTTGACATAAGTTTTAACCTGCATATTGTTTTAATGTACAGTTGTGCACAGTCAATAACCAGGCTAAATCATTTAAAGTCATCGGCACGAAATAAAAATTTGACCTTTTAACTGTATTATTAATATCCTCATTTATACAGTGGAAAGTTCATTATTGGCACTTTTAAGCACGTATCCATCTCTGTAAAAGACCCTAATTTATGCAGTAAAAAATAATCTTCAATATTGATAGGAAAGACTGCATGAATCTGTCGACTATGAAAGCCGTCTGCATATGCAAGATATTCATTTTATCACACATTATTTTATTTTGGATTTGTTTTAGGTACTTTCTGGTCGAAAGAATCGTCTAAGGCATTTGCACCGAAGGATCTTCTTTTTCTTGGTGTTCGTACCTTTCTTTGAACAAGTTTTGCATATCATCGATTCATCTATCATTTTAAAATATTCGTCTTTTAGAATATTCATCTGCAAAATTTTGTTCTTAAACCTTTTTCCAGTAGTTTGATTTATTTACACAATGGTTCATCAATGTCGCAATCTTCAAGAACTATATTTGCTTCCACTACCATATTTACCAATATGTATCGATAGAAATCATCTTAATATGGATTTGTAGACAATATAGTGACTACGTAAATAACAGAAAATGACGTAACATTTAGTACCTATTGGAAATATTTAATGAGAAAGAGCTAGTAAATGGTATCTTTAACTTTCGTGGCTTTCAGTGAGAACTGCTTGGTAACTAACAAACTAAACTGACTTAAACGTTTTCTAACCTAAATAAGTAAGGATACCTAAATAGGGCCCTTATCAAGGAATACGAGAATTTTCCACGTGCCAAAAATTAACATCCTTGAACGTAAACAGGGTTTAACTTATCAAATACAAAACATGAAGCAGAAGTATTTTTTTTAAAAAAAAAAAGAGAAACAGCAACTCGTTAAAATTTTGACGCAATTTTGACTTTTCAGATTAAAAAAAAACAATTAAAGTTGTGTAGGTCTGATATAATAGTAAACAAATGAAATTTTAAAGAGAACAGCAAGACCTCCTGTTTAACTATGCACTATGTTGATGACTCTACATGGAACACAGCGAGGCTGAGGCTCGTGGAAAATGTATGTACAAAATGCATGCTTGAAAAAACGGGGGGGGGGGGATGAAAAAACCGTCAAATTTTCAAAGTACATCTACAAAACAACAAAGTTAATTTTTATGGACTAGAGCATGCAATGGAACTGATAACCTTCGTTTCAACTACCATATCCCTGAATGTTTTTTTGTTTGATACGTGTACTTAATCACACCCAATGGCACCTTACACGTAGCTTTCTTACATTTATTATATCTTTACATCTTTTTTGTTTAAACAAATTTCTCAAAGAGAATGTCTGAAATAATTATATATATATATATATATATATATATATATATATATATATATATATATATATATATATATATATATATATATATATATATATATATATATATATATATATATATATTCCGTGCATTGTTAGAAGCAGGTCTAATAGTTAAACGTGTGTGTGTGTGTTTAAATTGTATCTTTAACAGTTTTAGTAATATCGCTACAATGTCTGCAAAATGGCAGGTTATAGTGATGTCTAACACTGGGGCATCATGCCGCAGACATGTAGTATCATGTCCCACAAGTCACATAATCCTGACTCCGGGCCGACCAGTCATAACACTAATCTCTTATTGCAATGATTAACATCGTCGCAAACCACGTGTGACAATCCACTATGCTCCCTTAGCCGTAACTGCCTGTGCTGAAATTTCAGTTCCTTAGGAATATACACACAAACATGCTAAACCCATCAATGTGAACGTGAGTGCAAATTTCTTGCAACTGTGTCACTATTCTGATTGAACGAGCCAGTCCAATGTCGCTTCCAAACACAATCACTTATCCGTCGATGATACAGGTACTTTCATTAATGTGTATGAGATTATTACATTGTGTTGCTGATGACGTATTTCTGTTTATGCGAATTCGTGAAATAGGAGGATGTTACTTGAGAAATTCTTAAGTTAAAATATACATCTGTCACCCAAAATGTGTGTCAAGGAGGTTCTCAAGTTACTATTACTAATCGCTGTCGCCGATGCCGCTATATAGTATTTAATTGTATACAATTGAATACTGTGTGGAATATAGTTCCCTAGACCTCTATTTCCATTCATTTTAAATTGTTACTTATTTATATGGTATAGTACAATTATTACAACCGTTAATTTTATATTTCATACAACTATTGTTTTGCAATACATATTTCATTTTTTTTTAAATTTGTTTTACGTTCTTTTGTATGTGGGATGTTGGGACGATTCCACCTAAACAAGTGCAAGTTTGTCTAAATCTTTTAGATAAAGTAAATGCTTTATGAAAGCTATCTAATGTCATCAATGCTATATTTATCTATTTAAATCAAAGGTCTATTTTGTATAATTTTTGGCTCTTTTATTACATTATTTTACCTGCAATTTGTCCCATTTTTGACTTGTACGTATTAATCAATTTATGAACAATAGCAAAGCCCCAAAAACGACAACTAACAAGAGACGATATTTAAAGTGTGTAAGCCGTGTAAACAAATATGTTGAGCAAAGCGAAACACTATTACAGAGATGAAAAATCGTTTACATTATTAATTTTATTTACAAAATTTGAAGTAATACTTTTCATAGCTGATAATTTATTTCACTCGTTTACGGAACTATATCGTGTAGTATAGACTGTGAGACCTTATAGAACATTACTTGATACATTTATTATCTGCAATGAAAAGAGGTAACAGCAATTCTGGGAATAAGAGTAGTTATTTATGTGTAAATCGGAACGTAAATATAAATTTATAAAAATGCGCCAGAACTTTAACAGTGCATATTACTGGGTCATTCAGAATATTTGGACAGACCTGGAAATCGTAAGAAAATAACATGTATAATTTCATTGTACTGATAATATATTTTCAGTTGTTTTTATTTTTTTATTTTTTAACGTATCCTGTAACAGAGACGTAGATCTTTCCGCTCTTCGTGATATGTTTTCTTCGTTCCGAAAGCTTGCAACCTAATCAAAAATGAACAATCATTCCTTTTTATAATCACACTCTCATTGTTATTGCCAAAACAATATTTTATGTCTCGATTTTATTTTGCATCGTTTGACTAATCATTTTAAATGTTTTTATTCACCACAAAAAGGGATCCGTTGATACACAAATAGAAACAATTTATGGAAAATCTGCCCATTTCATTTCCACCCACACAATTGCTATATTAAAAAAAATACATCTACATTTTCGGTCGTTGTGGGCTTTTTGAACAGTCTCATTCAGTATTCAGTGGCGACACAAAAGCAAATACTTGATGCATTCATACATATTAATTATACCCACATTGTATGACAAATTTGAATCTTATTTTATTATGACTCAATGTTGCATTTTCACGCCCAAGGTACACCTGTCATTAATTTAATTTACACAACTCTGGAGTTGCGCGCTTAGATGACGTCTTAAGCACTGTTTGTGAAAGATGTATTTTGGCAATATATAACTCCAAGAAAACATCAACTCCTATGTTTTGTAGGTTTACGGTAACAACTGTACGAAATCAAACCACAAAGCATGTAAAGAAGATAAATCAGCCTGCTTTTGTCATCGTAATTAAAAGTTCTAAGGATGCATCCAAATAAAGTTTACTGAACAAGAAACTAATAGTATATAAGAAATCAGCTGATATGCACTTTAATAACAAACCAGAAAAGTAGATCACACTTACCTGCCTTTCGTTTGCAAGAGTCCTACATTTGGCTGTGCATTTGTATTCACGGTTGTATAAATAAAAATGTTCTGCTAGAGTATTGAAAAAAAAAGTCATAATTATTATCTGGTCAATGAAGCAAGATGAGTGGGTCCTCCTGATTAATTCTGTGGTTGTAGTTTTCTGCATAAAATGCTTGTATATATTAATCAGGGCCGGATCAAAGGGAAAGGGGGGAGTTTCCGCCTCCTGCCCCCCCCCCCCCCAAAAAAAAAAAACGCACACACAGATACACTCACACAAATGTACAGTCACTTGTCGCTTGTAATTTGACCATCGTTTAATTCTTGCGCGCGTTTATTGGGTGTCAGTCAGCTCGCTTTGAGTAAATTGACATTTGCTTTAGTGCCCTTTCTAAGTCATGGCTCTTTGGATATTTTGGAAACACCCTACCCCCCAACACTTGACTTGACCCGGCCCTGGTTAGTTTTGATGAGCTTTTAACTCCAGAACTAAAAGGCGGTCTGATTGATATACGAAGAACAGTACTGGCAGAAATAATTTTTGAGAAGGTCATCTCACCCTATCAGGTCCTTAGTGAACTTTGTCAAATTTGCGGCATAGCCATAAGGTAGAGAGGTAACATAAATTTACAGTGTTTGTTCAGTGTTTAACCTCACATAAATATTTGAAACGTTGTTCATGCTGAGGCAATAGGAGTAAAGGGACATGTACATTCTGAGACAATATGAATAATGGGACATGTACACGTTGAAGCAATAGGAATTAAGGGACATGTACACGCTGAGGCAATAGGAATTAAGGGACATGTACATTCTGAGGCAATATGAATAATGGGACATGTACATGCTGAGGCAATAGAAATTAAGGGAAATGTACATGCTGAGGCAATAGGAATTAAGGGAAATGTACATGCTGATGCAATAGGAATAAATGACATGTCCAGAAACATCCTGATCTGGGCAGGATTCCAACCAGAGATGTGCGTGATTCGAGTCCGACAAACTAACCACAGAGCTATGGCGACTTTGAGAGGAAATTTAAAATGGTCATGTTCGCACGAACGCCTTTGATTATAGTTGATTATGGTTCACGTAAACGTCTGAAATTACACATTCCCGACTCAAATATTTCAACCCTTTCCAGGTTCGGGTATACAGATTAAGCCAGAGTTGTGCTTACTGGCGTGTTGTAAGATGCGGCTGATAGAGGCAGGGGCCTCGATGAATTAGTGGTTATAGTGCCGGATTAGGGAACGAGAAATGGCTTTTTCGAACCTATCGTCGGATTAGCTCAGGTCGCCTACCGTATTGTGTCATTGGACAAGGCACTTTACTTCAATTGCCTTGACACTAAATAACCTACTTGTACTGCTGTGCCCTACTCCACTAAACAGTGACCACTCAAATATAATCGAGCCATGCAATGTTTCAATGCATTAAACAACCGTTTAATTAAGGCTTTTCACACCCACACTGTACGAGTAAAGTCAGTTTTGCAAATTGCATGATTTGTATTTAATGTGCCCCAAATCGTCGCCGTCAGAAAAGACGGCGCGACGTCACATACTGCACATTATGGTACCACTCACATGTACAATATAATGGCTGTTAAGTGACGTTATTATTGTAAAGCTAGCAAAACATATGTTTATTATGAGAACAAGAAAACAAAAACATATACAATAAAGCGTTAGTACTACTAATAGTAGAGCCCGAGTAATTTATTGCTAATGAAACTATTGGTAAAGCCTATAGTCTGAATATACTTCCACGTTTGTTTGTATGCCCCAGCAAATTGAAATAAACGAAAAGCATAAATGAGATATAAAAAAATGCATATAACAAGGTGAGTTCATTCATTGAGTCATAATTTCAAACCTAATTATGACCAGTGGAGTCTTGACGCCGTTATCGTCTGCGTGTTTCATACCAAACGGAAGTTTTCGGTGTGAAAGACGACTCTGCTCGCCAGTAATTTCCATTTCCAGGACAAGTCCATTTTCAGCCAATGGATGGATGTACGACTACACTTGTATGTGCATTGAAGGTAAAAATCTGCTTCCAATATTTACAATGTCAAATCAAGCACAGGAAAAGAATGGCAAATACAAATTTGCCTGTCACGTGGATTTAACAAGCGGTGTAATTTCTATGATCATGTCGGAAAAGAGATACAACTTTCAACTCTCAAGCTTATGATAATTTACGGAATTATCCGGCAGTTACCGAATAGGATAGGATAAACTACTTCACTCACCTGTCGGAGGAAAATAGAACTGCCCATAGTGTACGCAATATGGTGCTGTGTTAGTATGGAAAGTCCGTTAAGTATGAAAAGAGCAGAAAGATTACAGTGTTAGGGCCAACCTGGTCAAGTCAGGTTAGAAGCTATAAATCAATAATTGAAATTACTAAGTTCTGTGCAGTTTTTGTTACAGTCAAGATTTCGTTATTGAAATCGCAGGGAGGGTGCAAAAACTATTGTGGAAGAAACGAGGGAACGTAATCATTTAAAATATTAACTTATTGGTGTTAATACTATGCACATACCATAATATATCTATCCAAAATCTTGTGTATACAAAATCTTTCCCCCGCGATATAGGCCACCGTGGACGTAAAGCAGTTAAATGTGTCAGGTTAAATTATGTTCGTAATGCATCGGTTTTATTTTCAAAGTACACTTGTTAATCACAAATTATCACATGCTTCGGACACTTTACATACTGTGTTTGTGGTTTCTTATTTTTTATATGCCAACACATTAAATAACATGTCACATTTTTGTATTTGATTGGTCCAAATACACCGATGAAATCCTTGCGCAGTATTCTCATTATTGATTACCTGCGACTGTGGGAATTTTCTTTGCCCTGCCTTCTGGAGCCAGTTTGTTTTATTATCACTGTTAACAATATGGCGACCTTCTTTCCTGTTGTTAACCGAATACGTATTGGGAACAAAAACAGGAGACTATCACAAAAAAGCCACCCCACCTCAGCCCCCCAAAACGCACAGCAGTAGTTACGTTGGTGGAATATGACCCATCTGTCATACATAAAATTCTCCGAATGCCAAACAAAAATGAGAACAAAAACTCTCAAATAGTTAAACAGAAAATTGTGGTAAACCGAGAAATTCCGTTGAAATGTCCAACGCGATTATGCCCAGTCTATGCAGAGAAACGCACACAAGCGTATTGTAATGCAAACTGTCACTTTTATATTGCTGTTACCACGCGGTATGGATCTTGCATCCCACCCCAAGGACAAGCATAATCTAAATGTCAGCCCATAGAAGTAAATCAACTAACCTCTCTTATAACGAGACTGTCGATAAATACTGGTCTCTCAACTGGCAAAAAGGTATCCAATTACATCATCCTTCCAAATCAAATGGTGGAATCGACACGCTTTTTGGTGGAAACGTTTGTAAACAGTCTCACCCAAAACCCTGTATATGGCGCCTCATTTAGTTCATCTGACTTGAGTTAACTATGTGACATCACTAAAGAATTTCCATTGGCGTTACAGTGTTGAAAAATGACGTCTCTTTTATATGTTATATTTATTTTGAGGGTCAGTTTGCTCTTGAAATTATAATCCGCAAGGTGAAGTTGTGTGGATTTGCAACAAGCACATTTTACATACTGTTTGCATACCTCTACGCTACTTTCATGTACTGCATGTGAAATTTTATTATATGTGATTTTAGGTAAATAACGCGCTGCCCAAAGCAGACAGCTGATCAAAGTGGTTACTCCCATGTGCTCCAGAAATACACCTAAACTAGTACAAAGTCCACTAACTTTAGCAGTTCTTAAAATAGTGAAGTGAATTTAGCCATAGTAAATAATACCAACTGCGAAAAGTGAAATAAATTAATTGCAAGATATTTTATTTTTAAAAAATCTGAAAAAAAGACTGAAAAAACATATCTGCCCATTTAGCGCTGAAAAGTCTTGGAAGTGAAAAGGACCAAGCGGAGCTAGCAGTCGTTTAAGAGGTGCACTTCGGATGTAAAGCCATCTGTTTATTCTGTAACCAAATAACACTTATCGTTCATGCACAAAACTAAAAGGAATTAAAAGTTATATTACAAATATATAAGCTGTATTAAACCCTTGTTAATATAACCAGGACAACCAGCGAGGAAAAATGTGGAAATTCTTTCTTTAAAAATTAACGAAACCCTTGACAAAGTACGAAATTGCAGAGCGGATCTGTGCAATTTTGCTTTAATTTGTGTCTTGATTTTTCCTTCACGCACAAGAATTTAAAGGCGCATGTTGAGCCAGGATTAAACGAAATGCGAAACCCATTTGCGCTTCTTCCTATCTAGATTATTTACACTAAAATAAAAGCCGTAAGATGAACAGGATCTCACATGTGTAATGCTTTAGTATTAAATTTATGAAACGAATTTATTCATCTTCGGCTTTGCTAGCCAATGCTCGCAAAAGCTGGAAAATATTTAACTCGTTTCATAAATTAAATATTAAAGCCTTACCCCTTTCAGATTCTCTCTATAATGATATCTATACAATTATACTAGTTTCATATGTCATAATTCTTTCATGTGTCTCAACAGCTCAATGTTCAATCATAACGTATTAGCAATGACGCTAATGCACCAGTGAAGTTTTTGCAACACTCTAGTGACGAAAAACAGTGACGGAAAAGGAAGCCACGGAAAGTGTTTGTGACTGAGTTTATATTGTTTATAAGGATAATAATTCTGCTGCTGGTAACAGTCAAACGGAATATGGAAATGATTCATCTTTCGACGTTTAATTTCCCTAACAATGCATAGCTCAGAATTTGACCATGAAACGAATTAGAATTTGACATCGATGTCTATTCAATTGCCCAAATTCATAAAGATAAGAATTTTTATAAAGGAATTATTTCAAAACATCTGACCCATATCCATGTTCATCACGACAAAGTACATAATTCTTGCAGTTTTTTGATACAGATGACTTCTACTGTTTGTTGTTGTTGTTGTTGTAGGGTTTAACGCCATTTTTTAGCACACGATAGGCTATGCTTGGCGGCCAGCATTAATGGTGGAGGAAGAACCCGGGAAAACCCCGGAATGAACCACCGACCCACGAGAAGCTACTGGCAAGCTTTCTCACATAACCACATTAGCCGAATCTGAGACTCGAACCCACGCCGACAGAGGTGAGATGGCAGTGATCTGTAACGGAGAGCGCTTTAGACCACTCGGCCACTCGTCTACTGTTTGCATCTTGACAGTAATTTCATTACAACGCAGTGTATAATGCTATCTTACAACGCATATTCAACGATACTCGCTTTTATTCTTATTGATTATTTGTGATTCTATAGTAACTAAAACTTTTTAATGAACCAGTAGCTACACTGTCATATTCTGTGAAGTTTTCCTAGACATCGAAATGGACCATCCTCGAAAAAAAAAAAAAAAAAAATATAAAAAAATAAAAACACAATACTGCAAGAAGTGACCCACAAAAAAGTTTGATTTAACAGGGTGTACTTCCATGATATAAATGTTTCAATCTGATTTTAGAATGTAAATAGGAATAATATCTTACACTGGTATGTCGCCATTAATCCAATACCATTGAATATTACTGTTACGGGAAGCAATTATCGCCATAACATCAAACGTGAATAATCGGTCCGTTTGTATGTACGTCCGTCTGTTTGCCTGTTCGTTTGGTTCCTCCTTTCGTTTGTGCGTGGTTTTCTTCCAAATTAACAAATTGCGAGATTATGACATGACTTATTATGCAGAACATGTACTATCTGGTTTATTTTTTCTTTTTAATAATAATCGAATAAATATTTAATCGAACTAATTAAACAGTTTGTTTGTATTGTTGAATGTTCGCTGCGCATTCTGGTACTGTTAAAAATTTAGTCACTATTGTATGAATGATATTAAGGACATCAAATATCACAGGGTAAAACAAGCACTGCATAAATATTAGAGTTAAGTACAGCGAAACAATTTATACCGCGTTATTTCTGAACGTACTGCGATACGTACTAACGTACACCGCAATTATATTAGGGAAAAACAATCCAATGTTCTAGGTAGGTGCCTAACATTATTTTGTTTAGTTTCCGTATGGCAAAAGCTGGAAAAATATCTTGCTTTGAGTTAGAGCAAAATAACACCATATTATTTCCATGATATTATTTTTTTTAAATATTAGTTATCTTGAGATAAAAGAAAAAAATATGTAAGCTCAAAAGAAAATCACTGCCTCCCCACCCCAAAATAAGTGGCCAGTGCCTTATAGTAGACGATTTTGTGTGTGTTATGTTAATTGTTGTACAAGTCGCAGTCTAAAACCTCTACCTACATTAGAATGACTAAATTTACACTGTGGCTGATACTTTGAAGACTTCGCGCAGACATTTATGATCCTATTAATAAAAATAAGAAGTGTTGATATGGAAGCCTATTTTAAAGCTAGATTATTGATATATTAGGATGCCTGCATCTAGGCAAGATATGTATCGGAGAGGACCAGTAAACATAAAACACATTTACTCAACAAACGAGAAAACATTTAGTGGACTTAAAATTATGTAAAGTTAAAACATATAACAAGTGAAATTCGTACGTTGCTTCGCAGTCTTGCATAGGACACATATATTTAACAAGCGCAAATACACTAGTACATAATTAAAACATGCCATGTGTGGGTTGTTGTTTTTTCATCATAGGTTTTTAATTTATTATTTATATTTTTATTTATATTCTTTTTGATATGTTTCACATCATTCCATTTCGCCACTCGATGGCATGCATGACAAGTGTCAAGCGTATGATTAAAAAATCATAAAATTATAGTTTACTGCATTTGTATGGGAAAATATGAACGAGTTTTTTTTTTCTTTTCATAATGCTGGCCGACCTTGGGAGTGCAGCGACATTTGAACTTCGTCGTGCGCTCGACATTACTTTGAAAAAGAATTGCCAATTTGGTGTACCTAAAATTGAAATTTAGAGTCAAATTGTGAATAAATGCTCATTGCAACAACTCTTCCAATTGGTTTAAAATGGATTGATTTTGATTTATTTTGTTAAAATGTTTTTTGTTTGGTTGATTCTACTCAGTTCTGCTTTTCTGCTGGTGATAGATTGTATTTATTAGCCGTGTCAATTCCGCACGAAGTACAAGCGATTTGAACAGAGAGGGACTCGCCTTGAATCATGCATGTGTGTTTCTGTTTTGTCATTGATTGTTTTGAATCATAATGTGAGAACAATGTGAACTCTTTCATTTGCAATTATCAAAAAGACCCTATGGAATACCACGTTCATTTCATTCGGAGTGCTGTATGGAGAGTGTGATTGCAGTTGGAAATATTGTCGAAATTACATTACGATTTCGCGGTGTGTAAATCAAGTATGAGAACTCATGACATAGCTCATGTAATTCTGATTTGCAGAACAAACAAAGTATATTTTGAGGAAATTCAAAGATGCAAAATTGTAAGTATATTTTTTTGTCATTCTTATTACCAGCTAAAGAAGACATGTTAAATACTTGTCAGTCGCATGCTCTTTGTAAGGACCCCAGCTATGTAATGACACGTATGGTTCTATCGCTAGCTTAAATCCGAAACATTGGATCAAACAAGTTGACTGGAAAATTGCATAGCAGCTGGTGTGTGACAGTCTATTCATCCAGCGGAAATAAGAATTCTTCGCCGTCTTGGCTTATTGACTTGGAGGCCCTTACTTTTCTACCAAAACCTTCAGTTGCATTTTTTTCTCGAATGTAGTACTTTGACTTATAAATTGGTAATAGACAAAACAGCTTCTTTAGTTGGTCCACAAACAAATGTAATAAATTAAAACTAAAACCAAAATTGTCTACTACATGAGTGTTCATAGTTTGTTGACATAGTAGTTCCTAATACACTATACTATTTTAGACGCACGTGTCGTGCAATACGAAACCGTGAAATATAGAAACATAGTGCACGATTCTGACAAAGTAAAGTTAACGGAGAAAAAAAAATGAGCATTTAATAAATGTAAATATATTTGAAATATTCACCTTTAATTTGTGATAGATAAAACCATTTTTTTTAAAAGATGTAATTTGTCGAACTTTTTTGTCATGAATAATGAAAACACATTGTTAACATCAATAAAGTCGTAACTGAATTCCTACATTCCTTACTGAAAGAAATGTCTGACGTACCGGTACTGTGTAAAAGTACAGCAGTACATACCACTGGAAAGAAAATACCGCGGAAAACCGGTGTACAGTTAATTCCGCGCACCTATATTTCTTTTGGTCTGAGTCTTCAACAAATATTGCTTTTTCTGGGGTTGATACAAATCCTTGTATGAGTTGAAATCAACAGTAGCAAATACTATATTGTTGTTAAGTGCATTAAGAAGTGCACTTGGTCAGAAAATTATACGCTGTTGTTAAATTCTTAATTGCTTTTATCCACAACGAGAAGTCATGCTTATGTCTCAGCTTAAAGGTGGAATGCATGCCTTGCCGAAGTCTAAGAAACCAGTTTTACGTTCTTCATAGTAAGCGTTGCAGTATTGTTTAAATTATTGATTGATGTTCAATAAATTTCTTTGATATTCCTGGTTTTCAATTGCAACAACAATGTGATACCTTGACCACTTGCTTTAAATTGCACACATATTAGTGAAGTCTGAAGAAAAGATAATCATGACGTCATAATGATCTGACTTCATTAATGTATGATACAGACATGCTAGAATTCGAGCTATAACATAATAACACGAATTAGTAATCGATAGTCGTTAGTATCTAGATTAATCTATTCTGTGCGATTAAATCAACATTTCGTGACAACACTACCAAAGATATAATTGATTACTTGATTGCTTCATCTATTGGATCTCAATAGCAGATAGAAGGAAGGTTAATGGCAATACAATATGATAAAATTCTTTAAATAACACACACCACATCAGCCAATATGGTCCAGTCATGGCAGGATTCGAACCCGCAACTTTTGTGATTGTGCATCTGGCACGTTAATCAATTGTCCACTGCGTCTCTTACTAAAGGCAAGATGAGATGAAAGCAAGTTTTATACACACACACACACACACACACACACACACACACACACATTCACACACACACACACACATATATGTATGTATGTATGTATGTATGTATGTATGTATGTATGTATGTATATATATATATATATATATATATATATATATATATATATATATATATATATATATATATATATATATATATGTATGTATGTATGTATGTATGTATGTATGTATGTATGTATGTATGTATGTATGTATATATATATATATATATATATATATATATATATATATATATATATATATATATATATATATATATATATATATATATATATATATATATATATATATATATATATATATATATATATATATATATATATATATATATATATATATTTCAAAAATGGACGCTCTGAAAGCTAATTTGAAATGGCAAGTTATCACTTTATTGTGCTCTAAGGTTGACATTGCCCTGGGTGGGAGTGGGAGACAAGCGCCCCAATCCTCCAAAATGCCCCATACGGCCTGCGTCTCTTACTGCCTCTGTCAAGTAAAATCCAGCTCCTGGCCTTCGCGAGTGGCTTAGATTTGAAGCCCGGCAGACCATGTTTTCTACTAACAGGAGAAGGGGTGAAGGCGGCCCATTGGCGCCTTAAAACCAGTTGCTTCGGGTAGATGGGACTCGTAAACCTTGGATGGTAGCTCATCTAGGAGAAGGAAAACTCCGATTCCAAACCTCTGCTGCCTTGTGGCTATACCCACTCATGGGAAAGGCTAAGGGAGTAAACCCGGACAGAAAATCCGGAGATGGAGTCCCTAAGGCGGTATGACATTGACTTCAACGTCATTCCGGCAACTCCTGCGACGCCGTTGGTGCCAAGCTGTATCGGCATTCGGCGTTCCCTTGGGCACACCAGCTGCGTGGAGAGGGGAGATCTGCTGCATGGGCAACAGCTGATTCTCCATACCACCCTGCCCAGGCTTCATAGCTCCACTGGAGAGGACACTCCAGCGTCGTCGTACGGCGTCGGCACAACACGAGAAGTAGCAGTTTACCGGTTCTAAGTCAAAGCTCGATTGGCGTAGAGCTTGGCGCCAGGGGTTACTTCTGACGGTGGGAGAGATCATCAGGTCTCACTGGACAGCTACCGCCCGCCTCAAGCTGGGCAGCCCCCAGTCAGTAAGGTGCTGCCCGCCATGGCCTGCCTGCTTCACTGGGTGCGTGGAGCTTAGAGAATCGTCTCGACAAGTGGGCCACAAAACTCTGCACCAGGAAAGACTAAAAGAAGAACTAAAAAGACTCCAACTCTTCATTTTGCAACCTGGAACATCAGGACCATGTGTCCTGGATTGACCACTGACCTACAGCAGATCGACGATGCACGGAAGACTGCCGTCATTGACAGAGAACTCTCCCGACTGAACATCGACATTGCCTGCCTCCAGGAGACCCGACTGGCTGACAGTGGCACCATCAAGGAAGCCAATTACACATTCTTTTGGCAGGGGAAGCCCTTGGATGAACCTAGGCAGCATGGTGTAGGCTTTGCCGTCAAGAACACGCTAATCGCCTTCATTGAACCTCCATCACCAGGTACTGAGAGAATCCTTGCCCTCCGGCTGTCAACATCCTTAGGCCCGGTCAACATCTTCAGTGTGTACGCCCCAACCCTCTACTCCACCTACGAGGAGAAAGACAAGTTTTATGAGGCTCTGGATCAGGCAATATCCAGTATCCCCAACAATGAAAGCCTTTACTTACTAGGAGACTTCAATGCTAGAGTGGGAGTTGACGATGAGGCCTGGTCCACCTGTCTCGGCTTTTACGGAAGGGGCAAGATCAACGAGAATGATCAGCCACTGCTGCAGATGTGCTGCTCCCACAGCCTATGTGTGACCAACACTTTCTTCAAATGCAAGGAGATCCACCAGGTGTCGTGGAGACACCCACGTTCACGCCACTGGCACCAGCTAGACCTCATCATCACCAGGCGTGTAGAACTGGCCAGTGTCCTCCTTACCCGCAGCTACCACATTGCCGATTGTGACACGGACCATTCTCTCGAGGCCAGCAAGGTGCGAATATTACCCAAGAAGCTGCACCACGCCAAGAAGAAGGGTCACCCACGTATCAACACCTGCTGTGCAAGCAACCCAGAGAAAACACAGCAGTTCATCAGCAAACTGAAGGAAGCCCTCACCAAAGTGACACCTGATGACACCTTTGACTCCAAGTGGTCTCATATCCGTGACTCTGTGTACAATTCGGCCATCACAGCTTACGGGAAGAGGGAGCGAAAGAATGTCGACTGGTATGAGGCAAACTGGGAGGAGATGGAGCCCGTGACTGAGGCAAAGAGGAAAGCCCTCCTGGCATACAAGGCTGCACCTAGCCCCAGAACACTACAAGCCCTCAGGATTGCAAGGAATAACGCCCAGAAGACCGCCCGCCGCTGTGCCAACACCTACTGGCTGAACCTTTGCAACAATATACAGACAGCTGCTGACACCGGGGATACAAGAGGAATGTATGAGGGTATCAAAAAGGCGACAGGCCCCCCCCCCCGCTACAAGACCACCCCCCTCAAGTCCAAGACGGGCGAAGTCATCACAGACCAGGGGAAACAACTGCAGCGATGGGTTGAGCACTATCTCGAGCTATATGCAACCCAAAACAATGTCGCTGGAACTGCCCTGGACGCCATTCCAGACCTGCCTGTCATGGAGGAGCTAGACACACAGCCCACCCTGGAAGAGCTCGGAAAAGCCATCGATTGCCTTGCCTGTGGGAAGGCTCCTGGAAGCGACGGCATTCCGCCTGAAGTCCTCAGGAGCGGAAAACCAGCACTGCTCCAGCGCCTACACACACTCCTCTGCCTTTACTGGGAACAGGGATACATCCCACAGGACATGCGTGACGCCAACATCGTCACTTTGTACAAAAACAAAGGAGACCGTAGCGACTGCAACAACTATCGGGGCATCTCCCTCCTCAGCATCGTCGGAAAGGCTTTCGCCCGTGTTGCCTTGGCGCGCTTGCAGATCCTAGCCTCCCGCGTCTACCCAGAGTCCCAGTGTGGATTTCGAGCCGGCAGGTCAACTGTAGACATGATCTTCTCACTACGTCAGCTGCAGGAGAAGTGTCGCGAGCAGCAGATGCCCCTCTACATTGCCTTCATAGACCTGACGAAGGCGTTTGACATGGTTAGTCGGAGTGGACTCTTCAGACTCCTGCAGAAGATCGGCTGCCCCCCACGTCTGCTTGCTCTCATTATGTCGTTCCACGAGAACATGCACAGCACAGTGTGCTTCAATGGCGTAACATCTGAAGCATTCCCAGTCATTAGCGGAGTCAAACAAGGCTGCGTCCTTGCACCGACGCTCTTTGCCATCTTCTTCTCCATGCTTCTCCAGTACGCATTCAAGGACTGCAGCGAGGGAGTGTACATCCATACCAGGGCTGACGGCAAGCTGTTCAACATCGCCCGTCTCCGTGCTAAGACTAAAGTCACAGAGGTACTCATCCGTGAATTGCTCTTTGCCGACGATGCAGCCTTGACATCACACACGGAAGATGGACTTCAGCAGCTGGTATGCTGCCTCTCCCATGCATGTAAGGAATTTGGACTGACCATCAGTTTGAAGAAAACGAATGTCATGGCACAGGACACAGACTCCCCTCCCTCTGTCTCCATCGATGGGTACAATTTGGAAGTTGTCGAGAACTTCACATACCTCGGGTCTAACATCTCCAGCTCACTCTCCATTGATTCTGAGGTGGGCGGCAGGATTGTCAAGGCAACAGCAGTGATGGCCAGACTTAACCAGAGGGTCTGGAACAACCCCAACCTCACAGAGAAGACCAAACTGCGTGTCTACCAAGCCTGCGTGCGCAGCTCACTTCTCTACAGCAGCGAAACATGGACCACCTATGCAAGACACGAGAGGAAACTCAACAGCTTCCACCTGAGATGTCTGCGGCGCATTCTGCACATCCAGTGGCAGGACAAAGTACCCAACACAGAGGTTCTAGAACGCGCCAACATGAAGAGCATGCTCTCCATACTCAGCGAGAGGCGCCTTCGCTGGCTCGGCCATGTCAAGAGAATGGACCCAGGTCGCATTCCCAAGGACCTGTTATATGGGGAGTTAGCAGAAGGTGCACGACCAACTGGACGACCACGTCTGCGCTACAAAGATGTTTGCAAGAAGGATATGAAGACAGCAAACATCAATGTCAACGACTGGGAGAGCTGTGCAAACAACCGTTCCAGCTGGCGTCTAGCTGTCAGGCAGGGAGTTCAAAACGCAGAGGAAAAGAGAAGAAGAAAACAAGCTGAAAAGAGAGCTAAAAAGAAGGATAAGCAAAAGCGTACTTTGGAGCTATGCCATCGTCTCCCGTAGACGGACCGATGCCAAGAAATCTAGGACGAAGGTAGAAAGATAATAAATGAAGGCAACCAAATAATGATTCTAGATAACACATCATGTCATGCACATAATTCATGGTTACATACATACATACATACATACATACATACATACATACATACATACATACATACATACATACATACATACATACATACATACATACATACATATATGCACATTTAAAAAGTGGACGCTCTGAAAGCTAATTTGAAATGGCAAGTTATCACTTTACTAAATCTAGGACGAAGGTAGCAAGATAATAAATGAAGGCAACCAAATAATGATTCTAGATAACACATCATGTCATGCACATATTTCATGGTTCTTAGCATTTGGTGGATTACTCAGGATAGAAGGAATGTTGGAAATGGTATTGACTACAACTGATGTCCTAAAAGAGACATTGAAATCAAGTTCATCAAATTCAGAACTTATCCTCTTTGGGGGATTCTCCAGAAATTAGAGTTTCACTAATCCTATTCCAAACCAAATTTAAATAAATTCCCCAAGTAAAGTCGATAACCTTCCCCCGCTGTTGTGGCCTCCCATTACCATTTTTCCTTTTGTTATAAAACACTGAAACCATATAGCGGTTTAAATTCATAAGAAACGCGTGATTTCGTCAGGCAAAAGAAAGTCGTAAGTAAAATGTAAGCCATGTGTTCGATAAATGTTCGATAACATTTCTTTCTGTTGCTATATCTAAGTGCTCAGTAGCTTTCTTTCTTTTCTTCAGATGTTACGTTCCCATCTATCTGCTATCTCTTTCCTTTCTGATATTGTATTCACGTTGAATTTCCCGTGGCTCTTCTTTTTTGTTGAACTTGGGGTCGGTGGTTTTGATGCAGGAGTCCTATATTGCGTGTCATACTTTTTCTGCGGAGATAACTTTGTAGGGGACTTGTACAACAATACCCTTTAACGTTATGGTCTGTTCGATCTGAGAAAAACGTTCTTGCTTTCCTCTCTCATTGGAAATAAGACAAAGGTTTCAATTTTTAAACAATTTGCAAAAACAAAATACAATAAATTTAAACAGATAATGTCTGCCCTTTACAACGCGATTATAATTAGATCTGCGCTGTAAAAAAAGTCGTTAAACTATGTTGTAATGAAATGACAACTAGAAAACAATAAATACACATCCTCTATATCCAAAAATGCTAAGATTATGAAGAATCGTGTATTTTGTCGTGGTAAACACGCAAATAGGCAGTAGGTTTCGGAATTTTCGACCGAAATGCATTCGGATTAAGATTGTCAACTCTATCTGCCCCCCCCCCCCCCCCGCCTTCCCCGCCCCCCGCTTTATGTTCGGGCTTGACGTTCAACCATATTTTAATTTCCTTGTTTTACAAGCAAGATTAAGATAAGCCTTTCCACATCCTTTTTTCACACCATGACTGCAGAAAGCAGGATCTGACATTTCCGTGAATACTCAACGATCGACATCAACGTGTTATGTATCTGTTGTAATCATCTGATGCAAAGCTTGATGTGATTGCTATATTTTTTATAACGACCATATTGCCAAATTAATATTTTTAAACATTTGGCAAATATATATTTAGGAAAAAATAACTTCATTATTTTTAAGAAACAAAAAGCTTTCAGTAATAAGCGGACTTGATTTTCTTATTTGAAGTTTAATACAGTTTAACAGGGTATTAATTATGCTTATATGATATGAAACTGAACTCAGAATTACGGTATGTCCAACTTCCAGGTTCGGGGAAGTAGGATTGGTTCGATGCTCCCTCTTGCATATTGTAATTTACGCGACTAATGGGTTCAACGTTTTTGCCCTAGGATGTGTCCCATAATGATAAGCAGGCTACGAAGGTCTTGGACTTTTTTTCTTAAAGTTAAGTTTATATAAAAACTGATGTAATCTCCGTTCAAGAGGAAATAAGGTCAGTCAGTCAGTCATACATACCACACACACCTACATACATACATACATACATACATACATACATACATACATACATACATACATACATAAACGTTGCCTAAGAAGCGCCGCCACAATGGATGATGTCACAATAAATGTCTTCCACATTTTTATTGAAAATACAATAGAAATATCTTTAATTGCTTGACCGCTCATTTTCAATGCATTCATTTTCTTCGACACATAGAAAGATCATTGATCTGCCAGTAAACCAAACATTTGCTTTCATTTATGCATACTTCTTGATTATTTATTGTATTGCCAGAGAAAGATCTTAGCGTGAATGCCTGTCATGATACAAAAGATACTGCTTCGTCGCCATCCATCTTTGCCCCAGACACGGCAAGACGAATTTAAAGAAAACAATTATATGTGCGTATCATTCAAAGCCCCACTGGCGCAATTAAAGGCTTACCCGGATCATTTGATAATATTTTTCCTTAAGATATTTTCACAGCTTATAATATTATCTGAAGGAAGAACGGTAGATACAATCTGCAGGTTAACCTCAGCTTGTCTGCTCATTCGCTTGAACTGTCTAACAGTCAGATGTCAAGGTGACCCGTCAAAATAAAATTGTTTGAGCTTAGTAATTTTACTAATGTTCCACAGGGTACCGATAAACAGATGGACTTGGTATTAAACGATCAAATGTGAAAAAGATTAAAGGTGAAAGAAATATTAAAAACCAGAACAAATTAAAACTGTATAAGTACAATAACTTAATCCAGCTTAAATGTCTTAATTAAACCTTACGGCTGATGTTTGTTTGAGGGAAGGTCAACTATTTATGACGTCGGGAATAGGGGTTCAAGATTTTCTGCAAATGAGTCACACACACACACACACACACACACACACACACACACACACGCATACATACATACATACATATACATATACATATACATATATATATATATATATATATATATATATATATATATAAAATTTAACATTGCTACACGCCAGGTGTCTGACTGCCTTAAGAATCAAACACCCGCACAAGGGTGGCTTGATGTCCATTGTTTCTCATACTATGGGGGAACTCAAGACAACAGTCGGTCAACTGGAGGACTAAAGGGTTCTTAAACAAGCAAATGTTACAAATAATTATCTGTAATCGCCCAATGACCACACATCCCGACCCTCAAATGCCACACTTGCATGTTCCTTTCAACGTTAAAGATTGGTACTTTACGCAATGAACCACAATACGTGATCCAAAACCTAATACAATGAATGATTCCTATCTCAAATTATTCAACACTTATACATTAGAATATATAAAGAATTCCTGATGTTCAGAAATGAGAGAAGGTCCATTTTACGAAACTTAACCATGCTATCATAATGTCTTGTGAATACTGTACATTATGGCGTTTGCTCCTAGAAACTGGCTTGTTATTCAGATTGAGAAATATTTTCCAAATACTCCCAACATAAACAAATAATCATTACTCTCTAGCAAAGCAATAAATTGGGACATAAATGCAAATAGCGCACACGCAAGGTTTATTTCAGTATTTCTCTATTGTATTTTAAATATGTTTGATGTGGTTGCCTTGTACAGGTGCCGCAATTTATTATTTGAATTAGTATTATGTTTACCGATATCATAAAGCTTAGCGTTATCGCATTTTATATACCCATGTCCCGTGATGATTTTTGATCAATAATTGTCAAAACTTCACAACCTCAATATCAAAACGCATTGTCTGCAAAATCATCGATGCAATGTCACACACATTATTCATGTATACATCGTCTTGCTTACATATATTGCAGCCATTAAATAACTATTCCGTTCTATAACGAGGTGTGTATTCTTTGATGTACAAAGTGATATTTATATACCATTTCAACGAGAACCGTTACTTCTCTTGGTTAGTGTCAACTTCGTCACGTTCGTAAACCGTTGATCTTTATCCATACTGACTAATTATCATCATCATCATCATCATCATCATCATCGGGTCGACAAGATAACCATTAAATATACTTAGTGATTAAACTTTGTTGCTAATTTTAGTGAACATTTAGTGAACTCGGGTTGATGCCGGAGTCTGAAAGGTATTTGTCTAAAACAACAAAATACTGATCCGTCAGCAGGTGATTAATCATATCAATGAATACGTAGCAGTATATGCTTCTATATTTAGACGCCTTAACCGTTCTGCACCCGTCAAGTAGTCAAGTGCCCGAGGGCACCGGCAACAGATACATGTGTATCCGCAAGATGTCTGAAAACATTGTTTCCACAGCTGGTCCTCGATTTTCTGGCACCGGTCGTGAACCCAGTTGGACATAGAACACAATTAATTTTACTATATGTTCTCTACATTTGTTTCTCAATACTGACCTTTCCACTGTGTGACAATCGATACAAATCATATGTTAATCTAAAATACCTTCAAAGATGACTTCACGGTGAAGTTCTTGTCAAAGGTTGACCTGCATTTTTTTGAGAGGCTGGACTGTCAACAGATCAGCATGTAAACAGAACACATATTTCACTTCCGGATCATCACCAAGGCCTTATTACTCACTGTGCACTGTCGCCGAAATACACATGGAACAACACACCCTGAGCTCATATTCTCAAGAATAAATAATTACCTTTAAATCCCTACCAAACATGCATCAATATAACTCTTCTATCACCACCAAAATGAGAGAGGAAAAAATGTTCTAAAAATAGACTAAAACTACATTCATGCGTACTGAACTGGAAGTACTAATTGTGACTCGATTCCTGACAGGCCCATTTTTTTATGCCAATTTTAGTCAAACTTTTATATTTGCATGCTACACTTGTTTCAACTTTATACATGAAGTCTTTTTGAATTTCCTTGCAAACAAAACATATGACACCTGTCAGAAGTATGTAGTGCTGGTGTTCCACAGGGTGCAAGTTTTGGTCCACATGCTCTTGAGAAACCAAAACTAAATTTGCCATATCTTCCTTAATTATAGGAATTTTTCAATGCAGTAAAAACCTAATTTTAATACAAGATAAGGCCTATCTGAAAATATGTTGAGATTTACAAATATTGATCAATTAAATTTTAATGGCAATTAAAATAAACATTTAAATTTTAAAAACTAAATTTTATTGAAAACTTAAATTTTCATACAAGTTTTAAAATACAGTTTGACAAATTTTAAACAGCAAAGTTGACTAATGAATGGTTATTAAAACAAATGTTAGTTTGGGTCTGTACAACTGATAATATTTTTCTCAGGGGTAGTGAAGTAACATCGCTCATAGTGATTTACACACTAAAGAAACAATGACAGGTGCTATGTTCCACATTTATTGTGTCACATACTTAGGCAGTTGTTTGCATAACTAATAGCACATTCAGATTTATAGTTCTGATGGGACCACTACCGTGTTTTTATAGCAAAAATGCATTCCATTTCAATGTCGATAACTACAAAAGGTGACAATGGGACAGGAAAATAGTTTCTAGGGAGGCTCTACCTAACTGAAAAATAGTGCTAATCTCTCTCGTGAAGACCTTAGCCATGTCTTTGAGCTGCTATATATCAGTGTGGTGATATGAACTAATCTTGCTATCACCATTGGACTACTGGGGAGCTTCCAAGCTGATCCAACTCTAACACTTTGTTCCAGATACCAGATTCATAGAAATATCTATTTTTATTGATTCTA
This sequence comes from Sinohyriopsis cumingii, assembly GCA_028554795.2. Lineage (NCBI taxonomy): Eukaryota > Metazoa > Mollusca > Bivalvia > Unionida > Unionidae > Sinohyriopsis > Sinohyriopsis cumingii. The sequence continues at coordinate 40,638,250 of CM068836.1, forward strand.
AGGAAATCAAAAGGCAAGTTTACATGTATTTGTATTAGAAACATGGTTTAATTTCTAAGACAATTTCTATTATACTATCAAAGATACAGCCCTACTGTCCTTCACTAGTCTTACAATTATTATTTCATCACATTTTCGTGGTAACAATTATTTAATTACAGTTTCACGGCCTATATGACTCCTATTTAATTGGTTTGATTGGCAAGTTTGTTGTGCTTTATGTTTGTCATGCTTGGTGTTGTGATGTATGTTACTCACTCAGTCCCAGTATCTGTTATATGTGAACCATAAGGGAAAAACAGATACTATCATTTGCCAATAAGATGTATGGTATGTTTGGTAATATTCATACAAGACGACTGGTAAAGTTCAATGGACTAAAACTGAACAAATACTATATAGGGCCAAGTTCTATTGTCAATATATGATGTCTACAACAAGCAAACTAGACGAACAGCTTTCAAGAATAAAAAGAGATAGACCCAAGTTCGTGATGATGATGTCAATAGGAAACATTACTTTCGAATGTTAAAGCATTTAGCTCAAAGGTTTTGTAATAAAAATTGACGCTTTCCAGTTCTATTAAATGAAATGAATTATTCAATAGAAATTCGATCAGCTATAAATATGAGCGAATGACAAAGAACATGTACCTCACAAAAGATACAACTCGTCCTACAATTTACATCACGCACATAACAAATACTTTTTCGCCATGATTACTTTGAACAAGTAAGATGGCTGCTGAGAAATATTTGATATTTCAGCTTGTCTGATGTAATTATTTTTCTCTCTAAATGTACACAATTGACAAGGACATAAAAGAACTCAATATAGTGGCGTCTTAATGAAAATCATTAATAAAAGCCGCCAAGCCGACTGATGTACTGGTCAAATTAACCCTCATTAAGAAAGGTGTAACGCAATTGTAAGACAAAATGCCGATAATCATATATCAAAGGGTATATGTACGATCTCTGCAGGTACTTGTAACTACAATTTTAAAAAATGTGGAAGTTATTTTGGAAATAATATAATAAAAATAAAGTGTAACACATTTCCTTGGTTAATTCTAAAACAACAACACAAATAAATTGAAAAACGAGTCAAAGTTAACCTAAATGTTGAGAGGATCATTTTATTTAATGAAGTCATCTATGAACTTTCATTCATCATTATGTTCTATATTACCCATAATGCTTAGAATATGCTTCTTATGACGACACTCTTCTGTTAACTTTCCTGAATTAAAAATAACACTTAAAATCGAAGTAAATAATTTCCACTGCATACTTTTTTCCGTTGCGTTTAAACTTTGTACAATCAAAACATTCGGTAATGAACATTATTTCACGAGTGATCATTTCCATTTGCATAGGGCGATTGCTTACTTTCAAAAATGCGCAGATGTTTAATACATTTATTAGTGTCAGTTTTGAAAATTAATTTTATTCTGTTTTCCATTTTGCAATGCAAACAGATGTGAATGCATCTGTTGATTAAAAACTTCTTTTGATTTTTTAAATTTAAAAAAATTAAAATTTAAATGATAATTTCCATCGCGTATATGATTTAAATTGCGTTCCTTTATTCCATTTTGTATTTTATTTATATTGCATTCCATTTTTCGATAGCGTACTTTAGTCTTACCATTAAAATGGGCTTTTTCCGGTCTGACTACAGCGCCACCGTGTTTATTTCTAGAAATGACGTGAAGCACGAAGTTAAGCAACCCTACGAAGTTATGAATGGCAAAGATGTCATAAGATCGTTGCAGGTATAATTTAAACGTTTTAGTTTTTTAACTACCTGCTAATGTTGATCTGATATTTTGAACAGATCCTAAGCAATGTCTGATAGAATTAACTTAATATGTCTGGTACTAAGCCGACAATTTATTCTTGTTCGATGTGAGCCGTGCCCTCTTGGAACATTTTAACTTCCTTTTCTTTTAAAAAAAAATGACCTTTTATTATGTTGTTTATGAATTTGATTATTAATTATTACCACGTAAGGGGTTGTCATGGATTAATGGGGAAGTATGATTGATTGTGCCGTATAAACGGCTCGTTTTGTGAAATGCGTCATTTGACTAGAGTCCACAAATCAAGGCTGAGGCCGTTTACAAGATTGGTATACAACCACTTTAAGGTTAGCATACCTGACGTAACACGACGTGTCGGGCTAATAACACATTATTATTTTACTCCCAAAACCATGACACGGTCGTGTTTCGAAAACTGCGATTTTTGTTCAGTACTGTAATCTTGGAAAAAATAAGCACCCCCCCCAAAAAAATCCCCAACACTTCACTTCAGTATCCTCGACCTGCCATGAGCCCTTAACGTGAATTGTAATGCAATGTTATATTATAATACTGCATGAAACTATTAAAATTGCAATAGGACACGTTCAACTATATCTGCTTATTTTATTAAAAGCTGAAATTTTTTATCAGCTCTCCAAATTCTTGCCAGCTATCATTTTTTTATATGTGTTTCAAAGTTTCTCTACTTCTGGAAGTAATGTCAGTGGCTCGTGCCCCTGAAATAAATGCCATGTGACCTAAGTTTGGAATGTGACAGCTAGGCAAAGATGTATTAAGTAATTGTTTATGTTATCACTGTGCAGTTAATATACTATACACACAACAATTGGGTATATAGTCACTGCAGTCTCAAACTGACAATAACCTGACAGTCATGTATGTAGTCACTTTGTACTAATAGGTACATGACCATTGGGTATATAGTCACTTTGTACAAATAGGTATGCAAACGTTCGGTATATAATCACTTTGCACAAATAGGTACATGACAGTCTTGTCGAGTTTAAATTTGGCCCCACTGCATCATTATTATAGGAGTTGTGTATCCATTTCAAATTTATTCTTTGCAGACTAGTTCAAAGTAGGGCATATATGTTTTACAAATACCGTTTTGCATTGTTTAGGTTTTTTTTAAAACCCTTTTTTTAAATTTTGGAATAAACTTCTTTCTTTCTGTAACATGTTATGTTCATTTTATTGCATTAGAGGCTGTGTTTAATTTATTTGCTCTGTAATAGCATAAGGAAAAAAAGTCCTTTCATAAATGACAGCAAATTTTGTGCATTGATACAGCAGTTTTATGAACCGCATGGCAGACAACTTGCAGATAGCCTTTTATTTATACACAAATAATGTAGGCACACATTACTGCTGGGCTATCTTTTTTGTCGTATTCTTCTACCAAAAACTTCTTTCTAAGCCTTGTAGGTCAGTTGGGGACTTAAAGCAGGAGATCCATTGAATCAGAGTCTATTCTCAGAGCACATTAAAGAACCATAGAAATCTATATGAAAACAAGTAGAATAATATCCCGGATTTCTGTGTATCCTTTACATTTCTCTGGGGTGACTCTGAACAACATAACTAATGTGTTGCTCAACACTATAACAGCAAATCAGTTCATAGGTTATCAGTGCATAGAAGTCTTGCATTGATTAAAAATATCAGTAGACTTAATGATTAGACAACTTGCTAAACTTCCGTTTTAAACAAAAACTTAATCCCCCAAGATTTCTACAAATAAAACCAATAACAACTTGATAAAATCATTGTAGACACTCATCGTATTCATTTCCATGTGACTGTGATTACTAATAAACAAAACAGTAAGTGTCTTAATGACAGTGTTTTGAGTGCTGCCATATTTATTGTGACGACAGAGGTCAGAGGGACCTAAATAGTGCAGTTGATTGTGACAGCAAAATGTAATGATAATATAGTTTGATCCAGTTGTTAATAATGTTCAGTTATGTGTGTATTACAAGTTTGTTATAATTAGCATTGTGCCAGCTACTTATTTCAGCAAATCACATATGTGAATGGATGTTTTTTGACATGATATAAACTTGGAAAGTAGGTGGATTGAAGGAAATACGAAATTATTGTTAATGGGATTATGCTGGTGGTCAGTGTAACCTTTTGATTGATCTGTATTTAATTTAAATTCATTTACACTATTTTAGAGTTATATTTTTCAAGAGCCCACCAAAACAAAAACGAATGCACATTGAGTGATTTCTGTACATGTGCAGTAATCAAGTGGCACCAGTAAATAACATTTTCACAATCATATTTTTCACACCAATTTTATCCCTGTGCTGTGTGTAATGTGTCAGTTTAAGGTTTATAATGTATTTGTAAGATATATCTTCATAGGACATCCCTAGAAATTCAGGTAACACATCTATATATTACAAGTCGTGTATATAGTTTTGGTGCATTATTTACTTGACAATTGGGTACACCTAAATGGTTACATACCCAACTTCATGTATACAAACTTCATCAAAATGGCTATATACTGTCGGTCGGGTTTCTTAAAATGACAGTTATGTATACAGCCTCAGCCAATTAATTTTTGCATCTGTAATATATTTCATTTCTTTCACAGACATGATAACTGCAATAAAACACTTATAAATAATGATGGCAAAAATATCAAAGAAAACATGTTTTAAAAACATTTTTATCTTTTAAACTTTCAGTAGAATTATATCTTAAGATGCAGTAAATTTTTAAAAGATTTTTCTCTTTGATATTTTATAACAGAGATTTGTTTCCCCGTATATTAAAACATTTCTGTAAAAAATTTCATTCTGTATAGTTTTTCAATAGATTCATTTTTCATCATGTTTTTGCATTACCTTTGTCGTTAAAAACATTGTTGTAGGTTTCCTGCTAATCAGAGGGTATAGAAAACCAACATGTGAACAGGTAACACTCACACCAGCCAGGGACACACACTTTTAGCAAATATTGCATTAGCTAAAGTGGATATTTCCACCTTTCATTTGAGTTGTGGTATTATTTGAATTTTATTTTGTCAAATGTTTCTTAAGCAGCACTTACTGTCACTGTCATCAAAAGGTATTGACGTAGTTGATGGACACCAGGATCTCAAAACAAGTATATGATGTTGCGAGAAACAGGGCACACAAATCAAGGATGGGTATGAAGTTAGGACAGTGAATGATAAATTCCCATAACTTGCAGTTTGCATAAATGGTAAAGAGTCTAGCTTAGAGCTCATGTATGTACCGGTAATACTATCCTGTGGGACAGTTTAAACTGCAAAATTGTCATAGAAACAACTAAACGAGGTCAGGTGTAAGCAACCACCATTTCGCATATTATTTGTCTGACAATAAGATAGGATAATGTGTTAAGTCCTTTGAAGACAGCTGTCAGGGAGCCTATGAAATGAATAGGTAAAGTTCACAGAGTGGAAAAAACAGAGAATGTTTAAGCCATCTGCATTAAAGATTATTGACAAATTTGCGGACAGCAGCAGCATTTCATTGAAGTAGGATTTAACTCCATAAATTTAATGCAAATCATGGTTATTTCAGTTCTTGGAACAGTGTAGTGCACATGTGATTCGTTTCTGAAAGTGATTCAGGAAGCAATAAACTATCTGCAAATCACGCAGAGCCCAGCATAAATAAATGTCAGAACTGTTGGTGAATGGAGTTTTACTTTGCAGTTTAACACTTTCCACACACTGCAACAGTGTTCAAAGAAAATATTTTTCAGGTACAGGCCCTAGGCTGGTGACTTAAAAAAATTACTTAAACTGAAATTCCACAAGCCTAGACTCCAATTTCCACATGCTCATTGTTTCCTCTTTTTCAGTATTGTCACATAATGTTGCAGTAGCTACAATTTGAATATCAATTCAATAGCATTCAAAGTGGTTTGAAGGTATTACAAGTGTCATTAGTGTTCATCACTATGCTCACTAGGGATTGGATGGTCCTTGTGTTCAAACTTCTCTGCTGGATTCTCAGAGTAAATCCTGGTCAGAACCATGTTGATGTATGTCATTGTGTTATTTGCAGTATGTGCAAAGAATTAAAAACCCCTTGTCTTGTTTTTCATCATTTTTGTCGCTGATGTGCTTCACACAGTAAAATTCCCTCAATGAACAGAACGATCATGCTTTGCATTCTATACATGGAGTAAAATTTGACTTCAAAATAAATTTTGCCACTGTTCACAACTTCTCAAAAATATAATACATATGACTTAGACTTTCTTATTCAAGACAATATCATGTAATATTATTCTTGTACACAGCATCTAGGATCTCTTAATGGATTGTTCCACTTCCTGATCCTACCTATTATTATTATTACCTATTACCTACCTGATCCTACCAAATTTGCACAGTGGGCTCACCCACTGCAGCCTTCAAACATATCTCGCTGGTTACTTTTAGCCAATTGAGTATTATGTGCAATTGTGGTTTATACATGAACACTTTTGCTTTTATTTACTGCTATTTAAACTGCCCAGGGGATAGTTTTACATCAGCTGTAATCATGACAGTTTACCATTTATACATGTGATGGGCATATACTGAAAGTGGTGTTTTTTGTTTGTATTTTTTAATAATTTTTTATATTGTTTTCTTTAAACAACCATGTCCAGAAGTATGGGAGTACAAAATCGTATTTTCAGCATGACACGCCATGCTTCAGTTTGATTAAAATCAGATCTCAATTTCACATAGTCACAGTGGTATCAAATTTAGATCACAGGGACTTGTATTGTTGCTTACAGTTGAACTGTCAGTCATACATATAGTATTAAATAGTACACTATATATATATGACTGACAGTTAAATTGTAAGCAACGATACGAGCCCCTGCGATTTAGATTGTGACGTGTCAGGTACATCAGCATCGTGAAAATACATTTACACATTTCATCAGCGCAATCAAAGTTTTCTCAGGCAAATTAATTTTTTTTTAACAAGCCCAGCAGACACCTCACTTGGAATACAGGATTGGTCCAATCTAAAATTAGAGGGGCCCCTGGCATTGGACTATTGGATATTTTTTAGCATTGTGCAAGTAACATATAATGTCATACTGGAGTGTACAACAGGAAAATCACCTGTATATAACATACTTGACATGGTGAACATTCAGATTATTTCTCTTTATTATTCATTGTCTTAATCTTTTTAAAATACTGTTAATTGACCCAGATTATTTTAGCCATGAAATAGATTGACTGAAAGACAATATGCTTCCGTTTGCATGGTTGATTTGTATTAATAAAGTGTTGACCCCTGTACTGGGCAGAGCCATTTATTACTCCTATATTATTTGTAAAGCCCTCATTAAACATGAAAATAATATGTTCCCCTCTTCCCCCTTTTCCCCAATGAAATGGTCTGCCCGAAATGAGACGTACATGTATATTCATTTTTTTATAGATACAGAACAAACATATAATGTGGTCAGACTGAATCAGATACAGTTCTGACAATGGTAACATTATGGTCATCAAGAACAACTCAATTCTGACCAGGATTTGCTCAGAGAATCCAGCAGGTGAAGTTTCAACAACAGTATCTTCAGTCTCTAGTGAGTGCAAAAATGAACACTAATGACACTTGAAATACCTTCGTATCTCTTATTGAACTTCTGAGAGCTGCAAAGACTGCATCTAATTAGGCATTTATTTTGCCATCCAATGGATTTGAAAGACAGAAATTTGGTGTATGTTTTTTTTTGTAATGTCTGTGTGGTTGTTAAATACATAAGTATTTGCACATTATGTATCTGATGATATTTTACAATGCTAAGCGTGTTTCTTTTTTTTGTTGTCTTTGTACGTGAATTAAATGCTTTGAAGGAAACAGACAAGATTGTTTCTTTTATTCAGATTTAAATTTTCAATCATATTCTATAGACTTGTATGAAAAGATAGCTTTTTAGTAATAAGGCGACATCCCCCTTGGGACCTCAAAAATACACTGAGTCTTTAAAACCCAACACTGTCTGGAAATATGGCAGGTATGTGTCCAACTGTCTGGTATATAGTCTTTTTGAGGCATCTGACTACCAGGTAAATAATTCCCCAAAATGACTAGATACACGACAAGTTATATTTGATAGAAGTGCTACATCTCAGACGTGTTACCAAGAATCAATGGGGATGTGCTATGGAGATGTATTCGATCAATGTATTATAAACGTTAAATTGGTATAATACACACATACATTCACTCAGAGCACGCAAATGTTCTTTTTATTGTATACTCAAACATTATTCTTCCTAAGCATAATAGCCTGAAGTAGCTGAATTTTTACTATATATCTTGGGTTTAGGACACATTTTTGTCTAACTATGCAGCATATGAATGAGATAACTTTTTAGGCTTGGGTTTATGAGACATGTTTATATTTTCAGAATCTCATCACCATGGACATGGTAAGGCAGTTACGCCGACATCCCAGCATGCGTCATGCACACATTGCTGGACCAGTCCTTGGGGAAGATCAGCGACAACCGAAACATGAGCGAGTTAATGTTGATGGTGATATTATCAGGTTTGTATTGACAGGGCTGTCAGGGACTTTGCTTCCCAATCAAATATGTGTGAAATTCTCAAGTGACACACTGCTTCTCACTGTAATGCATACATGTGGCGTGCCTCATTTTCCCCCTTTTCTTGGTTTGGTCAGCCATGGGGCCAATCTGCAGAATAGCTAGAATAGGTAAGTCTTAAAGAAAGAGGAAGGATGCCATTGTAACTAACAGTTAATCTTTATCAGTACAATTATACTATAAAAAGGATTCCCCTCCCCCATACCAAAGACTTGGCAATCAGCATTAAGAGGTTAGTGTTAGGACTGGTGTCAGGATAATGTGACTGGGTGGGACATCATGCTACATGTCTGCGGCGTGATGCACCAGTGCTAGACATCACTATAAATTGCCAGACTGCAGACGTCGTAGCAATATGACTGAAAAATTGTTAAAGCTACATTAAAAATCCAAATCACATACACATACCCTCCCCCCGGCTACTCTGTTACCATGTTCTATTGAGTGTGCATGTAGGCAACTCTGATTGATTGGCAAGTAAGTGATGCCGTATTTTATTGTAACAATGTTAAAAAATGTTAAAATTAGGTTGGTGATGGCCCAAATATAAATGATGAGTGTAATTAAGGCTTGCTCTGAGTTTGATTTGGACAATATTGTTAAATCATCAATATCCAATAATAATAATAATGATAATAATATTTAAATACACATGATTTCTCAAATTCACTACAGTATCATTGACATTTTAAAGAGCGCTGAAAAGTATTTTGGTTCTTAAAAATGAGTCATCAAAATCTGTTTTCCTTTATCAGGAAACAGACTTTGGATGAAAATGACACTGATACTAATAAAAGGATAAAACAAAGGATAAAGCAACAAATACAACAATAGGCAAAAGTTCCATTTGTATGGTGAAAGTCAAAGTAAACTGGAATACATACCAGTCAGAAAGTTTTAGTACCTAAAGCTTATATGAATTCAATCTATTGACAGTTAAATATGCAGCCTCAAGTTACATGATTTCAGGTACCGTACATATACCAGTTATCTTTTCTATAGAGCCCTTTATATCACACCCTTATTTCTCAGGGTCATCTCTTAAGACATTTAACACTTTACTAATTACATATTTATTTTGCATTTGGTTTTTATTTGGTGGGGGGAGTGCACATGTGCTGCTTGGTTTCATTCCTTCTTTAATGTTTAATGTTTGTAATTCACGTTCATATATATGGTACAGCATAATGCCAGGTGTTGACTTGTGATAAATTCTTTTGGTGGGAATGGAGATGCTATTCTGTTTGCAGAGAAACACAACATTCCAGGTGATCATTCATGGGAATGAAACTAAGAATTCAATCCTGATATTGTTAAAATTACGAGCATGTGCTTCTCATTTTCCTTTTTATCCTTTTGAAAATGAGGAACTTCCAAGTTTATGCCAGGGACTCTAAGAAATTGGCTGGGGACTCCAACAGTTTCATAAGTTAAGACTCCAAAAATCCTCATCCCGAAAATTCAGTTGAGAACCCTATATTGGGTTCATAATGTGCAAGTTTTGATTAGACTTTAAGAGATTTATGTAAAAATTATTGTGAAGATGACATGATGTAGAAATCATCTGAAGAAAGGATGTATAATTATATTTTCCCTAACAGGTTATAAGAAAGGAATAGGACATGAGAGATAGTTAAATGAACAGGAATAAAAAATTCTTTATATAAAAAAGTTAAGAAGACAGTGAGAATTTAAATGAAATTAAAGAATATGGTAATAGGTATTGTAAACACAATTTATTAATTATCATTGACTTGAGCTTGAAAGTAATGATTTTCAGCTGGCTAAGCTAATTGACTCCCATTTATCACACCCTACCCCATTTTCTAATCATAAACCCCCAGTTTTCTGGAGACTGATGGTCCCAGTACAGAAAGATACAGAGAACTCTGAATATGGTTTGAAAATCTCATGAAAGATTGGCACTTTAAATGATGTTTTGGAAGCATGTCAAAAGCCTAGGTCATCTAGTTAAAGAGATGTTCAGATTTATTAAATAACCATCATTTTTGCTTTCACTGGACAACTTTGAGTCCCTTTTCTTCTACTTTTGCACCCAAATTATAAACTCCTGTCACCCCAACCATTCTTAAATGTGAATTATCTCTGTCTGTCATTTGATTTTGCCTAAATGCTGATTTTCAGTGCCCAACAAAGAAAACAATTTTGACTTGGATGTCATTTTTTCTTGCTCAGTCACATTATTATGAGTACTTAGTATAGGCATAGATACAGATTCAGGGCTGGACTACTATAGTGAAGTGACTTCACTTACCTGACAGAGGAGGATGCCGAGTTTGGAAAATATGGGAAAGTGAGTGTTTTGGTTAGAATTTGGAAGGTTGAAAACAGTAAACAGTCATTTTACTAAGTCTTTGAGGCAAATAATATAAAAACAAAAAGTACTCATTTAACTTTATCACAGTATTAAAATTTTATAAACTGACTTTGTTTCAGCAAAGATTGCTATTTTCTCCAAGAGAGAGTAACCTAGAAAATGGGTTACAACATATTATGGTACATGCTCTGTGCCCATTTTATGAATTAACCTTGATTACCTTTGCTAGTATTGGTCTATAAATTCCACTTAGTAATTATTTGTTGTTATTTAGGCTTTAAATGTGGACAGTTTCAGTCACTTCATCACGTTTTATGTGTATATTCATTGAGAATATTGTTGATTTAATGATACATGTATAGTGAGATGATCATTAAGTTGACCAAAAATCTTGTCAGGTCCAACAAAAAGCATAAAATATAATGTGTAAATACTTTTGCATTGACCTGAAAACAAAAGAGAGATATGAGTTGATATTGTTCTTGAATACATAAGTTTTTTTGACCAAAAATTGGATTGGGGTATGGGGCACAAAGTAGTCTCAAGAAGAGACAAAGCCATTCTTGTCATATTTGCGTGAATGAAGCCACCAGGGTAACTGTTTTGCCCGAATCACCAAAATGATCTTGCTGAGACTTGCTTACTGCCAGAGGCATATCACATCAAATTGTGCGTAAAAGTTTGTTTCATTGAGCATAGCTTATTATCAAACATTGGGAGTAGAACATCTTCTTTATTGCTTTGCTGTTAATTCCTTCTGATTGGAAGGAGATTACATAAATAAATTACATTGAAAAGGTTAATACAGAACTTGAAACATTTTTAGTACCCTTCATCAAGAGTCATTATGACAAAAAAATGTGAGAAGTATGTATTAAAATTAATTATATTTTTTGAATTAAAATTAAAAAGGTTTTTACAAATGCTGAGGACAAGCTTAAAAGTGGCTTGGGCAAGATCATATTGCAAGGGGAAGGAGGTAGAGGGCCATGTGGTCTCAAGCACTCAACTGATCACTGCCATCTCGCCTCTCTCCACATGTGTTCGAGCCTCTCGCTTGGACAGTGTGTGCATGTGAGAAAGCTTGCCAGTACTGTGGGCGGGTAGTTCTTACCAGGTTTTTCCTGGTTTCTTTTTCCACCAGATATACTGGCCACCATGTATAGCCTATCGTGTGCTGAAAAATGGCATTAAAGCCCAAAAAACAACAAGAAGTTCAGAAGGTACTTGGACATTAGCAAATTCATGAGAAAGAGAGGTCTTGCAAAGTTCTTATTGCTTTTTGTGCTGTAAGTTTTATACACTGATCTTGTCACAGTACATGTATCAGCGCCATTATTTCACATTTCTATGTACCATTTTCTTCAAATACATAGATTGCAGCAGCTCCTTTTGTCTGTCAGTCCTCATTTTAGATTATATAGTCAGATTTTGTCATTTCTCCTTCAAATATATTCCTTGATCACATTAATGTGAGGGATATAAGCCAGCTACCCCCCCCCAATCCATCCCTACTATAAAGAGGTAAATTCATATTTTCTGTCTCTTATGTAGACAAAGGGCAATAACTCTTGCATATTACTTCCCTTTGCCAGCACTAGCTGTCATTTTGAAGCTTCTCATCTGTACGACAGCATCATACAAGACAGGTTTAACTAAAATGACAAGATAAAACAGCAACAAAAAATCTATGAATTAATGATGCAGCATGTTAATAAGTTGCTTTAAAAAAAACACCCATTAATAACTGGCTGAGCAAGCAATAGGCGGTATGCACAAAACTGAATAACAAGCTGCATCAACAATATCGTGTTGTACCATGGTGGTCTAATAATTAAGTTAGAGAAAGTGAAAAATGTCACCAGATATTTGCAAAATTAAAAAATATTTACCACTTGTTTAAGAATGAACATTAATTCAGATAAATCCCAAATCATATCTGGATGGTTTGAATTTAAAACAAATTAAGCTTGGATTGACTGTATTTGTATGCTGTTGTATGGAAATGAAGCTTATAAATCAGACACATCTGGTGTTGTCAAGGGGAAGTAATGGGCAATATGAGCTAACAGAAGATGAATTTACATCTTTTTAGTAAGGCTGGATTTGGAAGGTAGCAGGTTTATATCTGTAATGTTATTGTGATTGTGTATTTTCCGAATTAGATTCTGACTATATATGGATGGTTATTTCTTGGAGCAACTGAAATTATCCTGTACATTTCATATAAATTCAAATTGAGTATTTAGTTAGTAAAACAGAAAGTTTTGTAAATGTTCATAATAGTTATGTGAAGATTTTTAGTGACAGTCCCAACAGTTATTTTTAAAAAATGTGTTTCATGCAAAAATTGGTTTATGGTGTGGTTTGATGTTGTACAGTACAGCAACACAAATAGGTTATTTAGTGCAGAGGCAGTTGGAGAAAAGTACTTTGCCCAAGGTCACACCTATGGTAGCTGATCTAATGTTAGGTTTTAAACCTGCACCCTTTCAGCTCATCTGGCATATACTAACTTTGCCACCATAACTCTGCTTGAAGAAAGATTATACAACTACACAGACTTGATAGAGATCATTGTGATGGATCTGCAGCTGTCAGAGTACAAAAATATGGAATATATGAGTACAGAGCATGAGAGCTCATACCTTTATTGAGAAAGAAACCTCCAGGTTGTAATCAAGATTTCATAACAATGTAATTAAATCAGATCTCCACTGTCCTACTTGAAGATCTGACAGTGACACCTTAAGGGGTTATGTTCTTGTGACCTACATTGTTAACATAATTGCCAATTTGATAGCCAATCTGATGGGTCTTATTTTTTCATGTTTGGGAGACAGCAGTATAGGTAAAGAGCATCATTTGGTTCATGTTCAGATTTCTGAAATCTGCATTTCCATCGGCTAATTCACATAGGATTTTAATCAGGTTGGACTTTATAATATAATATTGCTCTAATATAATATTGTTTTTTTTTTGTTGTCCCTTTATATTGAACAATGTTATTTTGTTTGCTTTGATCATGATTAGAAGATAACATTCAGAATTAAATAATTTACATTTAATTAATTTAAATTATATTGTTTTGTGTTATTAAATATTAAAGTGACCAGTGAATTTATAAAAAGAAAGAAAAGCATATTTTAGATGAAACCAATCACATCTTTTACATTGTTACATTGATTTTACATCAAGGAGCCACACTGGTTTAGAGGTTAGCATGCCAGACTAGCCACTTAAGGGTTACTGGTTTGAATCTTATATTTGATTGGCTCAGATTGGCTACCACACGATACCTTGGGCAGGCACTTTACTTTTTTCCACTGTCTTGCTTGTTTTGCACCATGAAGCACCAAACTGAGCCTTTATGCAGCAAATCTTCAGAAAACCAAAGGTGAGACCCCTGTTTCATCCCAGCCCCCAAAGGTGAGACCCTTGTTTCATCCCAGCCCCCAAAACCAAGAGCTTAATCCTGTGGGTAAATATCTGTAAAATCATTCCAAAAATTGTAATGCGTGTCTTGTCTTGTAATGCAGTACAACTTGTCTTGTAATGCAGTACAGCTTGTCTTGTCTTGTAATGCAGTACAGCTTGTCTTGTAATGCAGTACAACTTGTCTTGTGATGCAGTACAACTTGTCTTCCTCTTTTTTCAGTTTTCAATCAAATGAGATGAATCGGGTTGGTTTGTATGTTGCCGCTGATCCCCTTTCACCAGAGGAGAACTACTTTGAGGTGGAAATTTTAGATACAGGGGTCATTGGAGCAATTGGTTAGTACAGAGATATACAAAATGGTACAGATGTATGAAGCCTTGCTTTCAGGTTGTAGTAGGGCACTTATGTTTATCATGATAGTTAACATTATTTTAAATGTCAAATGTACTATTAATATAGTTAAATCACACTATAAACATAACAGTGTAATAAATTTCTTTTCTGCATATAATTGCTGGAAAAAATTGTTATGATATTAATGACATACTCAACAACTAAATAATTCATTTGACATTTAAAGGATCTGTAGTAGATGACGTCTGATTGATTGTTATCAGGTATGAAGAGAAGTGTACCATCCAGATGTATTAATGCCAGCAGCTTTGGCTGATAGACAGACATAATGTATATATCATTTTACCAGCAGCAGCAAGCTTATAATTTTGCTTAAAGTTTCCAGAGTCAGGTGACATTTATCTTTTGGTGAACAGGCAAAACATATTTCACAGAACCCTTGTAAAATATTTCTTTTTAATGATGATAAAACAAATTGGACCAGTAACAGACAGCATCACTTTTATTATATGGCCCATCGTAAGACATGCATATTATGCAGTTGAGTTTTCCATACTTCTGTCCGTCTGTTAAGATTTGTTTTCTCCAGCCTGTAACTCTGTAACAGTATATGTCATGGTGGTTTCATCATTGAAAAATACACATAAAAGTCTGCCACATTCCATGCAGGTTCAGTGGTCTCATGGTCTCGATATAATCAGTCAGTCCACATGGAATGGACCAATCACCCTCACTTTTAAGTTGAATCTATGTAGACTCTATACCATGGTGGCTCAATGGTTAGTACATACCTTTGGGTTTTGTCTTAAGTATTATTGAAATTACACTTAAAATACGGATTTGCAGAATAAAATGACAAATTATGGAAATTCTGGTAAAATCTGGATAATAGCATGTCCATGTTTGATTTGGATCAGAGTTTTTTATTAGATTCAGTGTGGTTAGTCAGGGAAACAGACAAACTTTACCATAGTACTGCAGATGCTTTAAACTGCACATATTTTGTAACAAAACATTTGTATGATCAAGCTTTTGCTTATTTTTTTGTTTATTTACAAATGGTATACAAGAAAAAATGACAGGTCAGGAAGAAAGGGACAATAAACCTCTTAATAAGTTTTAATAGTATGGACGAATGAAATGAATATTTACATTCTTGGGGGAAAAAGCAGAAAGGGAACAGATACACTTAGTTGATCATGTGTTGATTTGAGCATGTCACATGGCGGGAAAGATGAAGACAATGGGCCAAGGCTTTCAGTCTCAACAAGTGGAAATTAGCTTGAAGGTTGGACGCTGTGAAATCTTTGCATTTTCCGTAATGAGCTTTACAAGTGGCAGCTCTTCTAGGCTGAGCAATTCTGTAAAATACTCTTTCAGAGAACTGTTTCTTTCTGAGGCCCTGTTGATAAAAGCTAGGCATGCATGTTCAATTACTCTGGATTTAGTAGATTAGCAGAAGTCAGGATTTTCCAAGGAGGTTGTTGATCCATATTTTCCACTTGAGGAGAGCCATCAGGATTAGTCAGCACCCTATTTCCTCATTTTTTTTCAAGACTGAGCATTAAAAGGGAAATAGGAAAGGTGTACATGTTGATATGTTTCAAGATCAGGGAAATGATGCTGACTGTCCAGATTTTCGGATCTGGCATACTGAGCTGATTGTAGGAGGGAATCTTGCTTGTTTTTTTGTCAGAAAAGGAATAGATGATATGTCTGTCCTGTATCCCATGTTGTTATCATCTCAGCATTAAAGGAACTAATTCAAGACCAGATAAAATTTTATTTCATAGCATTTGAGTACACCTATCACCTAACTGATATCTTTAAAACCTTGGAATGGAGGTCAGAGATATTCTCCAGCTTCTGCACCAGAGACCTTTAATTCAAAAAGGTTCAGCCTGACCTGTTGGGAACTACATGTATATCAGGCCACCTTTTCAAGAGGCTCATCAGCTGTTGGCAAGCTTTCTCACATACCCACATTGGGGGCCCCGAGTGGCCAAGTGGTCTAAAGTGCTCTCCGTTACGGATCACTGCCATCTCACCTCTGTCTGCGTGGGTTCAAATCTAGGATTTGGCCAATGTGGGTATGTGTGAAAGCTTGCCAGTAGCTTCTTGTGGGTCGGCGGTTCTTCCCGGGGTTTTCCAGGGTTCTTCCTCCACCATTAATACTGGCCGTCATGCATAGCCAACAACAACAACATACCCACATTGGCCGAATTGGAGACTCGAACCCATGCAGACAGAGGTAAGATGGCAGTGATCCGTAACTGAGAGCGCTTTAGACCACTCTGCCACTCGGGGCTCCTTAGCAATCAAAGGATTGGAATGATGCAGCTAGTTTCATAAATTTCATTTGATTTTTGCACAGATGTAACATTTTATTTATCCCATGACAAAAAACCAACCTTATTTCATCAAACAATAGAGGGCCCCGAGTGGTCTAAAGTGCTCACTGTTACGGATCACTGCCATCTGTGTAGGTTCAAGTCTCAGGCTTGGCCAATGTGAGAAAGCTTGCCAGTAGATTCTCGTGGATAGATTGTTCTTTCCTGGGTTTTCCCGGGTTCTTCCTCCACCATTTATGCTGGCCGCAATGTATAGCCTATCTTTTGCTGCAAAATGGCATTAAACCCTACAACAACAACAACAACAACAATAGCAACCAAACAATAGAATAATGTAGTGAGATGATTTTCAAATACATTGGGATATGCCTGTCATTATGCCTTTCCATTGTTTAACATTATGACATTTTTGCAACACCATGAGGAGTTATTACATGTGTTGCACAAATTTTGATGTGGTATAATACAGTAAATAACACTGTAGTCATATGATAAAATAATACTTATTGTTCATGTGGGTCCACAGACATTCTAAATGACATTCGGCTTCAAATACAGAGCACATATTTTTTAGAGTCACTTCATAACTTTCATCACATAGTAACTGTTTTGCTCTCCATTTTCTGCACTGCAAATACTAGTTGTGTGTCTTGCCTCTTGCAGGTGTGGGATTGGTGCCACAAAAATATCCAATGGATTCACAGCCTGGCTGGAGAGCTTTCTCAGTGGGCTACCATGCAGATGATGGAAAGTGTGTCAATTTGCATGATATTGTTTTTTGATAATTGTCATAATTGTCCGTTCGTAGTGGTGCATTTGTCTGTTCATCCATCATTTGTTCATAAGTATGTCTTATTAAGTTTTGCATGTATGCTGCAACATTTTGATTTATATTCATTGTATACATCTCTGGCTGTTTTATTTGGACCACCAATTTTTGGGGCAAGAAAGTTCTGTTGCTTTTGAGGTAAGGAAGAGCTTGCTGATTTTGGGGTAGGGAAGATGCTGTTGATTTTGGGATAAGGAAGATCCTGTTGATTTTGGGGTAAAGAAGATCCTGTTGATTTTGAGGTAGGGAAGATCCTGTTGATTCTGGGGCAAGGAAGACCTTGTTGATTTTGGGGTAATGGAGATCTGTTGATTTTGGGGTAAGGAAGATCTTGTTGATTTTGGGATAAGGAAGATCCTGTTGATTTTGGGGTAATGGAGATCTGTTGATTTTGGGGTAAGGAAGATCTTGTTGATTTTGAGGTAGGGAAGATCCTGTTGATTCTGGGGCACGGAAGACCTTGTTGATTTTGGGGTAATGAAGATCTGTTGATTTTGGGGTAAGGAAGATCTTGTTGATTTTGGGGTAGGGAAGATGCTGTTGATTTTGGGGTAAGGAAGATCTTGTTGATTTTGGGGTAAAGAAGATCCTGTTGATTTTGAGGTAGGGAAGATCCTGTTGATTCTTGGGTAAGGAAGACCTTGTTGATTTTGAGGTAAGGAAGATCTGTTGATTTTGGGGTAAGGAAGATTTGTTGATTTTGGGGTAAAGAAGATCTGTTGATTTTGGGGTAATTAAGATCTGTTGATTTGGGGTTAAGAGTCAACTGGTCATAGTGACTGTGACTGAAAGAAGCAAAATGGTATTTGCACAATAACTCAAGTTCCCCACCTTCAAGAGTTACCAAATTGTGTTCATGCACCTCAGTTATATAAAAGAACACTTTTGAATTTGGGTTAAAAGTATATCACATGTCAAGGTTACTGTAACTATAAAAAAAAGAATTACAGAAGTGATTTTATGCCTGGGGACAGAAAATGACTATCTGTTTTGGGATCAGTAGGTCAAGGTCAATGACTAAAGGAAGAGAATTGTTTTTTGGCACCAATATTTCAGTTATGGACCATATATCTTGACCAAAGTTTTTGTAGAGTTTATATGTAAGGTATGCAAAAGGCATATTGATTTGAGTGTCAAAATGTTGAAGATCATTGTATTTTTAAGAAAAATTGGTTGTGCAGAATAACTATTGTTTTGAAGTAAGTTCTGTGACTAAACATTGTGGGTGACTTGCACTTAGGGTAGGAAAGAAAGCTTCAGCTTCTGGAAAATAAAGTTTTCAGGGGTCATAGTCATGGCAAGTACAATGATAAAAAATAATTAAACTTTGTTCAAGATAACATACCTTGACGAAAAGTTGAGATGATTGAAACCTGTTGGTCAGTAAACTTTAAAGTCCACCAAGCCATACTAGTGACCACATAGAGGACACTTTAACATGGTGCAGGTGTATGGTACTGATGTTAATTTAAAAAAAAAAAGACTAATTTTTGGGCAACAATTGTCTTAGCATGATTGAGCAAAAATCACTTGTGGTAGACAATTTTGGTGTGTGTGTGTGTGTGTGTGTGTGTGTGTAATTTTTAACCTAGCTTTAAAAAATATTTCAGTCATATTGCTACAGTGTCGGCAGTGTGGCAGTTTATAGTGATGTCCAGGTCGACCAGTCCTAACACTGACCTGTTAATGCTGAGTGCCTAGCGAGGCAGCTGTTGGTACCATTTGTATAAGTCTTTGATATAACTTGGCCCTGGTTTGAACCCTCTACCTCCTGTATCTGAGGCAGACGCTCTAAACAGCAGGTCACCAAAGCAGGCCATATTTTTTTATTCAAATGTCAAAGCCTAATAAGATTTTCAGTTTATTTTCCACATTAAAAAGTAGATAAAAAAAATACAATTTGAAAATTTGTATTTATTTAGTAAATGATTAGACTTTTTAATGCCATTATTAAAAAAAATCACGTTTGTAGATTTGTGAATTTTTAACTTTACTGGTCATAGACCAGAAGAGTTTATGGGATGTTCTGTTTGTTGTCTGATGTCCGTCCATCCGTTAGCACGTTTTTTATCACTGCTTGTCTTTTGCTAAACTACTTGAAACATTGCCATGAAACTTGTGCACACATTCATCCCAAGGTCTATTTGGTTCTAAATGAATATGGTGCTGCACAGACACTTATTACCAACACAGCAGTGATCTTGACACTCTTGTTTGTCTTATTATTTCTACTCTCCTGAATAGATGATCATATAACCATGGGGTTTTTACTAGAAGGCTTTTTATGATGTAAAGTTGGTTCTAAATCAAAATCAGGCCAATCTGACATTCAGTATGGTCACCACAGGAGCCATCTTGAAAATCTTATCACTTGTACTTAACCCTTTACCTCATAGAGTGTATGGCTTTTTAGCCCTCCGATACACATTTAGCTAGGTTACCCAGTGCAGTGTGCTATAAGTAGAACACCTGTTACCTATTCAACTCCATGCAAATAGGCCTGCCTGTTAACTGTAGTGTATGTTACGTTTAACAGCAGTTTGAACCATTTTGCATTTTTGGTACACATCTATTATGTATTGAAAAATTTAAGAGTAAAGTCCAATTGTTATAGCTGTGTAATTATTTTTCACGGAAGAATTTCAAAATTTACAAGTTCTTTGTCTGCATCTATATCACTAAGTCATCCATAGCTGCCAACCCTCACGAATTTGGCGTGAATTTCACGACTTTTTCAGCGATTCATGGATTCATGCAGCAAGCCAAAAATTCACGAATTCTCCAATTCTCAATTATTTTAAATCTTTAATAAAATAACCGATTTCCCGTTAAGCGCTAGTCGTGATATTCGCAGTTGCCGAAACGGTCTGGTACTGCTGGCTGCAATATTAATAGAACTACAGCCAAGTAGTACAGTTGGCCTGGTAGCAAGCATTTTAGCCTATGTTAATCTGTATGTATAAGAGTAGTTTTACAAATGCTTGTGAGAGAAACTGGGGCTTAACTGGAATTTTACAACACGCATGCGTCACCAACACTGATTTGAGTTACCAATCAGCATTGCATGTAAGATCATGAAAATGTCTTCACCACCAAGGAAAAAGAAATGTATTGCTCAAAAAGTGAGGTTTAATTTGGAATATATCAAAAACTGGCCGTGCATTCTGCCATTAAACATTGATATACATCATACTTTTTGCACTCAGTGTGCCACAAATTGTAGTATTGGGCATGGTCACAGAGACGATGTGAGGAAGCACATCGGTTGCAAAAAACAGGTAGAAGTTGGGAAAATTAAGAATTCACAGATTTTAGCTCTGGAATATTTTAAGACAGCAGCGGAAGACCTGCAAGCTACCAACGCTGAAGCATTATTTGTGAGTTTTCTTGTCGAACACAATCTACCTTTATTAGCTGGAGACCATGCTAAATATTTGTTCCAACAATTGTTTCTGGACTTGAACATCGCTTCCAAATTTTCCAGTGGAAGAACCAAAAGTGCTGCAGCTCCTGTGTATTCCTCACAGCAACAGTGACATTGAAAGAGTATTTTCTCTAGTGAGGAAAAATAAGACAGACTTTAAGGCCTCCTTAGCTGCAGAAAATTTGTCAGCAATTTTAGTCGCCAAGATCTACCAGCGGGCAAGAAGTCTGAACTGTTTAGAAAACAAATTTACAATCAAGCAGTTGAAGAAGTTCAAGTCTGCCAGAGTATCATGTCTTGATAAATAAATATTTCTGCATATATGTAGTGTTTTAGTTCTATATTGCGATCATGATATAGTGTAGTATTGACGGTCAGAGTGGATGGAGTTATGGTCATGGTATTTTTCACTAATTCATGTCCAAATTCACGACTTTTTATCCCTATTTTCACTAATTGTGAGAATGGAAGGTTGGCAGCTGTGGTCATCAGAAATTGATAATTTATAAAAGCTAACTGCTACCTACATCAATGTCAGAGCCTTTATCTAAATTATTGAAGCTTTCATAGTTGTGATTCTAATCGTGAAAAGTACTGAACGAAATCCGCGACCTCCATTTTGGAGAGTGGAGAATATGACCCAGTTACTTTAAATAGCCGATTTCGACCAGAGCATAAACAGCGACTACATGATCTGACGTAATGGTCATTCACAGCTATGAATGAGGTATCTAATGGGGGGTTTTCCCCGAAGGTGGCTGTACGAAAACCCACTAGAAATGTCCAATGTTTACAGCAGGCATCAAAAGGCGCTTCCATGCGAATGGAGTAGAGGTGTCAAAAGGCGCTTCCATGTGAATGGAGTAGAGGCGTCTAAAGGCACTTCCATGCAAATGGAGTAGAGGCATCCAAAGGTGCTTGCATGAGGTAAAGGGTTAACAGAAGGTAATATCATCAGGGTTTTGATCTTTGATCTGGTTTTTAAAAATAAACTGTCCTGTCCCATTACACAACGACCCTTGTAAATTATTCATTCCATATATTAGTTAGCACATGACTCTCATAAAGAGTATCCTGATTGGTCAATGGTTTAAATTCATCCATTGAATCTTCGTGTAATGGAAACCGATGGCAATGGAAAGAAGAAGCATGCTTGCAAAACATGGTGTACCGAGTTGTTGAGAGAGAGCATGACATGAAAAGTTCTGATAAAGGTTTAAAAAACATATGGAAATGGGAATGACTGGAGCGAAAAGTTGATGGAAATTTAGTTGGTCAGTTTATAAGAAAACTGAATGCTACAGGACAGGCATTTTGTGACCTCTGCAAGAAAGATCTGAATTAACGGTAATCGCAGTTGGAAGAGTTTGGAACAGCACCTACAAAAGAAGCTTCACACAGAAAAATCAAAGTTCAGAAGGCATCTGGAAAAAGAGCAGTTAATTAATATAAGAAGAAAGATTTCTTGCATGAGAGAACAGATTTTTCACTCAGTCAGAATATGCTCACAGCATGTCGCCAATACAGGCACCAGCTTGAAAGGAAAAAGGCTCTCATCGAGAAGGAAAAGAAATGATTGCACATTGAACCAAAAAAAGTCAATCATGACAAAAAGGAAGGCTGAAGAAATCTTTGCCAAAGCCGCAAAAAGAGCTCAACTGGCATATCAACAGGTTGTTTCCATTGGAGCAAAAGACAAGTGAATGTGTGGGATTATTTGTATATAGTTGATGTACTTGGGTGTTTATTTTACAGATTTGTTTTGAAAAGAGAGAAGTATAATATTTTTGCTGCAAAAATGACAAATTATGGTGACTTAATTACGATGTGAAAACTGACATGCCCATGAAATAAATTCAGCATCAATAGTATTGGAGAACAAATTCATGTGACTATAAATATTGTGAAATTATTGAAGTAAAGTTGAACATTTTTGGTAAGTTTATTAATTTTTCAAATGATTATTTTGGGTTGTACCAGGAGCAGTTTTTTTATGAGTGTAAAATGCATTTTTGGCCAGGGACCTTCAGAGCCCTGGAGGTGGGGGGGGCACTGCCCCACGAGACGCCGTTGGGGAGGGTGGACCCAAACCCCCCTTAACTATCCGGCAGCAAGTAAAAGAGTAAGTGAATGACTTTTATTTCAATTATTATCTGTAACAAGGATCTTTAAGAACCAACATTTGACCATGATTGCACAATGGGACCTCTAAAATTGCAAGTAAACAGCCAACAGACCAAAGTTGATTTATTGCACCAGTTAGTGAAAGGGAATAGGAGAATCAAATAAATGATTTTCTGTTGTGCTTCTGTTCATGCATTCATTGTGAATCTTAAGTTTTGCAATTTGCTGGTGTTTTTTTCTTCAATTTCACCGATACTGAACGTCCTTTTACTGCTTAGAAAATCAGGTATATTCAGTGTAATACCTGTTTCAGCCAAACTTTACGATGAGTGAAACCTTTATCTGGCATGACATCATCCCCTGGTTCTAGAAGATCAAGTAAACCAGATAAGTTTGCAATAACCACATCAGACATGCAGCCAGTATAAAGTGAAGATATGAACGTTGTTGCTTCATGAGGTTCAATACCCAAAAGACGTGTTGGTATTTTTGTAATTCGAAAATGACTGGGAGTTAAGTACAAGCGATGAAGGTTGTTGAGTTCTTATCTCAGTACACTCAGTTATGACTCGGGTGGATGGATACAAAGCTCTGAAACTTTCTGGCATTAATTTTTGAACAAACTCTCTTGGTAACCAAATAGGAAAGGCACCAAGAATAAAATATAGAAAGTTAGCCTGAGTGACTATTTTATGGCTTATGGATGCCAAAGAACAATTGATTCTAACACTGAGATCCTGTTCAAGAAGACCAGCTTTTAAATGACAAAGAAACATTTCATCTGTAAGGAGCATACTGTGTTTTCTACCTGCTAGATTAATAGCTTGACTATTTTTATAGTAGGCATTCTGCATGGTTTGAGCTGATGGCTGAATACAAGTAAAGAAAGCAGTAAAGGTGTCATAGGAGGAAAAACCTGTATAGAATAATATATGAGAGTAGTCACTTGAAAACCTATTTAAGCCAAAATGTTCTATTTACAGATGGTTTTTCAATCTTTTCTTCAGATTTATGCCGAAGTTTCTCCTCCAATTCTTCTATGATTCGCTGATATAAGGATTGTTCTTGATCATCATTAACAGATTTGGCTTCTGTCTCAGCAAATAGATGTCCCAGTTACATCATTATCCATTCTGTTAAATGAAAAAAAGCATCCTTGTGCAATCCAACAATTTTATATCATTATAATGTTAGCCAAACTAACATATTTCACCCATTTTTCGGGAATCTGCTGTATCTACAATTACTTATGATTGAATAATGCCTCCTTTAAATTGCCTTTAATTGCTGCAGTTTTAGTATATTATAGTATCAATGACTTGTAATAAATTCATGGTTTAACAGCATCTGAAAAAATATTTTCTTGTTTATTATTTCCCACTCATTTTGCAAAACATATTTTTAATTACCTTTTAGAAACTGTAAGTGGCTCTTCAGAAGCATGAAGCAAGTACTTTTCTTTTTAAGGATTTCCTGGGTACTTTTTCACTCTTCCAATCAAAGATTGATGGCACTCCTTGAGAGTATGGTCTTTTTCATACTGGTGTCCATGACTTTAAATCATCCTTTGTAAAATGTTTTGAACACACGACTGTTGACTTTGTAATCAGGTGGCCGAGTGGTCTAAAGCACTCTCCGTTACGAATCACTGCCATCTCATCTCTGTCTGCATGGGTTCGAGTCTAGGATTCGGCCAATGTGGGTATGTGAGAAAGCTTGCCAGTAGCTTCTCGTGGGTCGGTGGTTCTTTCCGGGGTTTTCCCTGGTTCTTCCTCCACCATTAATACTGGCAGCCATGCATAGCCTATCATGTGCTAAAAAATGGCGTTAAACCCCACAACAACAACAACAACAATGACTTTGTAATCTAGTCAATGCAAATCAGCAAAATATGTTGCATAAAAGGACTAATACACAATACTAAGAAGAAATTTTTCAGGTTTTTACTAAAATATTACTGTTGAGTAGTAACTGAACTTTTTTAAAATTTATAAGCGTCTTTGGAACGAAGAACTTTTATATACTGAAAAATAGTAAAAGACAGCTGGAAATTTTAAATAAAATGAAATATAAAACATTACTTCATATTTCGAAAACAAATATTGAAGTGCAAAAATTCATTTAAACTTGAGTAAAAATTAGATATAATTTAGAGTGGGCCTTCATTGCTTTTTATCTTAGTTATCCATTGCTTTTCAATGTAGGATTCTTCGTAATTGAATGAAAATGAAGTGTTGGATCATATCATGAATCTGACATACCACTGGGCACACACCAATGCTGTGCTGATTTTCTGATAGTATTCCTAGTGGTATCCATAGTTACAGCAGCTTCTGCTACAGCTTGCTCAGTTAGCCTCATTCTGGCAATGGAATCTCAGGCATGCATATAATTTGAGAGGGGTCTATTGTTACTCCTAAATAGGAAAGTCATATATTGACATGCAGTTTTCATAAACGGTCTAATTATGGTATTTAGTTGGTTCTAAGTTAAAAAGGTGCATATCTGACTTCAGATGCATTTGTCACAATGAATAATTTACCATTTTTGGTCACTAGTTCTGCTGAATGGATGGTCATATCAGCATGGGGTTTTCACTGAATGGATGGCCATATCAGCATGGGGTTTTCACAAAAGGTCTTCCAATGGTGCCTAGTTTGTCCAGATTAAAATGGTGCCAGTTTTACATTCAGTATGGCTGCCGCATTAGCTAATTGAAATTCTTACTAAAGATAATCACAGATATTGTCAACACTTAGCAGTTAAAAAGAAGGAATGGCTTTATCTTGAATTTCTGGAAATTCTTTTCAGAAAGTAGAGCGTACGTTCGTATATTTTCTCAGCTGTGGAGTCATGTTTGTGTTAAAAATGTTAGGTTTGTTTTTTGTTTGGCACAAATTACCAGTAAATAACATTTGGTCATCAAGATTTCATGGGTAATTTTGTAATTTGATAAAGACTTTTGGTAAATATCTGCAGTTGAAACAAACAATGTTCGTTTTTTTCTGTTTCCCTTTTCAGGTGGTTCCTTTTGGATTATGTCCCCACAGTCATGAAGCTTCTGTACACTGTAAAACTTTTAAAAGTGTCTGCAAGGACTCCATGTTTGTTGAATTCTTAAGCAACTTAGAAAATCAAACAATATTATGCATCTAAGACAAATTTCAGCTGCAGCCCTTATGACTTTAAATTTGTTAAATACAAGTTTTAAATTTTAGTGTGCATTTATTGAATATAGAGCTGTTTATATATGTTAATAATTTACATTTGGTTTTTTTTGGTTTTTTTTTTTACAGAGTATTTCGAGCCTGTGGATTTGGGCGTCCATTTGGGCCAAAGTGCAGTGTAGGAGACCGGATAGGTTGTGGAATAAAGTTTCAAAACCAAGAGGAGGATGTAAGACAAGACCAAACTGTCAAAGTCTTCTTCACCAGGAATAGCCAAGAGGTAGGGTACTGACCTGAAACTGGTATTCTTACCATAACTTCATTTCATTTGCATTCCATTTCAGGTAATATTTGTGCACTTATCAATTTAGTCATCATTTCAGAAATGCATTCTGAATGACAGTACATAATGAAATAAAACATCTGTTAACAAATAGATTGGGTCGATTTTGGTATTGTATGAAACATATTCTCAGCAAACATTGTATTCATAGTTTGACATATATATAACGTCAGAAGTTTTTCAAAGCCATTAGAAATGTAAACTTCTAGATTCAAAAGCAAAATCAAAATACATGGTTAAAATAGTAATGAAAGAATGAAATGATCAGTGACC
Source organism: Sinohyriopsis cumingii (assembly GCA_028554795.2). Taxonomy (NCBI): domain Eukaryota; kingdom Metazoa; phylum Mollusca; class Bivalvia; order Unionida; family Unionidae; genus Sinohyriopsis; species Sinohyriopsis cumingii. The sequence goes on from CM068836.1 coordinate 40,665,342, forward strand.
TGTCTGCACATCTTAGTTTGATGTATTTATATCTTACATCAGTAGATTTTCAAGCTGTTTGAAATGTGAATTTCTTGATTCAAATAAAGAAAACATCAAAATATGTTCAGAATATGTGGTTAAAAAGTAAAACAAAATAAAAATGAATTATAGTTGGTGATTCTTTGATTTCTTAGTCTCCTATTTCTTTATTCAGTTCCTCTTGTTAAAATGTATAGGAAGTTAATAAACAGAAAAGTTTTAATTGAGGCAACAAAGAGTTGTTTTTCATTTTGGATTATATCAAACATATGCCCAGAAAAAAAAAATATGCTAGTTTCACATTATCCCTATCATGCATTGACAAATTTTCAAAGCCATTTGAAACATGAATTTCTCTTCTTGATGCAAGTAAAAAAAACATAAAAATATGTGGTTAAAACATTAATAAATGACAAGTGACCTGTCTGTATGGTTCCTAATCGCTTGTTTCATTATTTGATGCCTCACTTAAGAGCTTACCCAAATTTAATCACCATTTATATCATACACTTAGCAAAACAGTCCTGTCTTAATTTGACTTATCTTAATCGTACAGTTGCGTATTTTCGAATCCATTTGAAATGGGAGTCTTCCCAGTTTTAACATATCAAAATAGAAGGTTAAGAAATAATACAAAACCTTAAAACAACCAAAAAATCCATCTTAATTTTATATGATCATGATTTTAATCTCTTATTAACTTTTTAAAAACAAAATGACAATATGGTATTTTCAGTCTTTTTTGCAAACGTAAATCCTGGTAGTAGAACTTTTTTGTACGATAAATAAAGAAGATTCCAGAATACAAAGGGCTATGCACAAAAAATACATTTATGTAATTATTTTTTTATAGCTAGATTATGTATGAAAATTAATGATACAAAAAAATTCATGAAATATGGTAGATGAAAAGTGAAAGGCTGTAATCTCTTAAATAAGCTCATTACACATGATGGAACTTGAATGCACTTGAACAGGGTAGTAAGAGACAAAACAATGTATGGAATCACACACATTTGTCATTGGAAGCACACACATTTGTCATTGGAAGCACACACATTTGTCATTGCTTATTAAAGCATGTTTTTCCAGATTTACTAGAAAGGTTACATGCATTATGCTCCTCAGCACACAAGATGGAAGAAGTGCATTAAGTCAAAAGAAAGTTACTTTGAGGAGGACAACTAAAATTTTTCTAAACAGTTAAACGACTTGTTCTTTACAACTTTTGTTACAGAACTTTTTGACAACCCAAATCTACTTATCTTGTTTACTCTGTATACCCTGTGTCTGTCCATCAGTTGATTGATCTGTCAGTAACTCTGTCTCCTAGACCACTAGGTGATAAGGTGGAATTTCAACAAACTTTGAACATTGGTTTCCCATGTGATGACCATCTGTGAGAAGGGTACAGTTGTTGGGCCCCTTCTGGTTATTTTTTTTCGTGTTTGGGTAGGTCAAAGGTCAGAATTACCACAGTTGCAGTGACACTTTTTAATAGGTTTTGGACCAAACTTCAAACATGGAGTCATTGGAGGAGGTCATATGATACATGTGAAGGATTTTGGGATAAGTTCCAGGGTCAAGGTTTAAGAGTTTGAGTTAGGTATATATGCAACAGAAAGTTTGGGGACTTGCTGTGGAATCTGCTTTCTGTGGTTTTGAAATCAATTATATTTTTGTTAGTACTTAAATTCACTGTTTAGGAAAGGAAGCATATTGTCTTTACAAAGGACAATTTATTTTTTGTACTTTGAATTTGTGGTTCATAACAAGCACAAATATACATGAAAATTGATACCCATAAACAGGAGTGAATTTTTATCATATACACTTGCTTGCAAGTCAAGTCCATGGACCATGATATGCCATTGCATAATGCACAGGTATGTCCAGGTCTGTTTAGTTTGTTCTAATAATTACTCCTTGCTGCATCTGCTAGTGCATTATTCGATGGCAGATCCAAGTTTGTGCAGTTTGCAGTTGGACTTGAGATGAAAGCCAGCACAGATGCTAGGTTTTATTTACTCCAGATCAGTTTGTTTTAATATTTGTTAAAATTACAGGTTGGCAGAGTACTAGTTCCATTCCCTGCAGGAGGTCTGTTCCCCGCCGTAGGATTGCACTCTGATGGTGAGGAAGTAAAGCTGAATCTTGATGCAGAATGGCATCATGAAGATGTAATGCATATGGCAGTGGATAGCAGTGAAGAGGAATGGACACGGCTACATGACATCAAACTCAATGGAATTGTGAGTTATAAATTATTAGTTACCCGAGTCGGAGAGACAAGTTATTTCATTATTGTGAAAAAAGCTGAATATGGAATGATTTTAATTAAAATTTATGCATTTTCATTATCTACATGAGAGTGCAGTTGAAAATAGAATCGAAAGTCCTCATGTCACATCTGCTATTAAGTATAATATAGCAGGAATGAAGAGCTTCCTCATGATAGCAGTATTAAGTATAATATAGCAGGAATGAAGAGCTTCCTCATGATAGTGGTATTAAGTATAATATAGCAGGAATGAAGAGCTTCCTCATGATAGCGGTATTAAATATAATATAGCAGGAATGAAGAGCTTCCTCATGATAGCGGTATTAAGTATAATATAGCAGGAATGAAGAGCTTCCTCATGATAGCAGTATTAATTAAACAGATCAAGTCTTCGATTATTTAGTGCGGGCTGTTCCATTAAAACATATATCCTTCCTGTGGATGACACTACAAAAGCTTCTGTAGGAGATCTGTGTTTCAAGCTGTTTTGATTCTGTCATTGGATGCTACTGTTATCCACCAAATTTGTATGATTTTGTGCACTTGGAAAACAGTGATGTGCTAGAACTCCCACAAATTAGTTCAAAGATGTGCATTAGAAAAAGCAGTATGGTCTTTTTATTTAACTGTTAACCCTTAAAATGCTTGTAGTGCTTGTAGTTTTTCAGGTAGGCAACTGATTACACATCTGGATACTTTGGCTTGACAATAATTTGTTGTTAAACTAATTTTATTGGTACATTGGGCCCTGGAACAAGCATTCTGTTGTAGTTTTCACACTGTATTCATCAAGGAAGTTTTACAAATGCATATGTAATAAATGGGCTACCTAGAAAGCCAAAATGGCTGAGTAACCACATGGTTCATCTTCATATGACGATTTCATTTGGCAAATACTTTCAGATGACAATGATTATGACAAAAAATGTTTAGCACAACTAGTTGCATATTTCAGTGAATCCTCATGAAATTTGTTAATTGTTAACTTGGGAAATGTTATTTTGATCATCAGATAATGTCAGGTTTAATAATGTGATCCTGTGAGCTTTGTTAGAGTTATTGTCTTAATGCTCCTAAGATGGAACTATTGTGGTTTTAAGTGGATTGCTGTGAAATGGCACTTATTAAGATTAAGGTCAATATTGGAAGATTTACATGTTTTTAAATTGTTATATTTGCTGTATTTTCAACAGTTATGAATTTCTTTTGACTGTGACTCATCTTCTGGGGGTTTAAGTCGGATATGAGAGATGTTGTGGTATATTGAGCAAATTACCAAAAAAAATTCTTTCTCTTTATCCCCTTGCCATGTTTATTTATTTGTTTGTTCATTCATTTGTTACCTTCCCAGTACTTTCAGTATCTTAGACCCTTTTTCACCCTACACCTATGCAGACTGGTTTATAAATGCATCTCCATAAAAAAATATTTGGATCATTCAAAAACTGGGTCGCTTACCTAATTTATATGCATGAGTGACTTCTATTTTCAGCTGTTTGTGACACCTCACTATTTTGGATGCTACTGTTATCCACCAAAAAAATCCTAAAAATTTGCATGTATATACGTTTGGATGAAAGCAAGTTAGCCACAAAAAGTTTGGTAATTGTGGTGTAATTTACATGCTTAAGTGAGTCAATATTTTGATCCAATTTTCACAACTAAGTGACTTTGTATTTTCAGTTGTTTGTCCATTACACCATCAGTATCTTGGACTCAACTACTTCAACTAATTATAAATTATGTGGATACAACTATGTAAAAGTAACTCAACCATTTAAAATCTAGGTCAGTATGACTGAATTTTCATGCTTGAGTGACTTTTATAGTTTCAGCTTTCTGTTTGCTATACTATACATTTTTTGGACCCTATTTTACCAACCCGTAAGAAAATTGGTATTGTTTCTCAGAGAACATAACATAAATGTACCAGCAGTAGGTCAGTGTGATCATATATTCACACTTGAGTGTCTTTTTTATTCACCCACCACAAGGAGGAGCACATACCTTCATGATGTTGTCTCTCTGTCTTTTACCAGTTTTGTTTTTGCTGAATATCTAAAGTTTGTCCATCATGGACATTTTCAAAACTTTGTGAATGGTTTGCACTTACGGTAAAAAACAACACTTCATTTTAGGATCAGAGGTCCTGGTTAGTATGATTGAAGGAAGAAAAGTGTTTTCTGGACAAGGATGTGTTCTCTACCATCTACAATTACCAGACTTTGTGGATGACTTGCACTTTGGGTAATGAAGAATTCTGTCAATTTTAAATGGTTAAAGTTCCAGGTCACTGTGACTGGTAAAAAGATAAATAGCTTCTGTACAATAACTATTGTACTTCAATACACAGTGCTTCTGAACTGTGTGTATGTTCAGCACTTGGAGTAAGGAAGATTCTGGTTGGGAGTCAAAAGGTCAAAGGTCAAGTTCACTGAAAATAAAGATGGATTCCATTTAATGAGATTAATGTATGTCACATGCTCAGGCTAAACGTTCTGGATAGTATGCACATGGAGTGAGGAAGAATCTGGTTGATCTTGTAGTCAAAAGATCAAAGGTCAAGAAAACAGACTGAAAGAAAAGAATGGTTTTAGCACAGTAAAATTTACATATTAGGTACCCTTGAAATTGGTAAAAATGTTTTCAAAAAGTTATGGAAAAGTCATGGAATTACATTTTTTTAAGGATTGCAGGAACCCTGAATGCATAAATATGTAAATTTACATACATTGTACATTGTGTGCACAAGAATTAGGTATTAATGGCTTTTTTGACTAAGATATCCAACATTAATGAAGAAGTTAGTGGTTCATTACAATTTTAAGCTGGAGAGTTTAGTATTTAAATTGTTTGTTAATATTGAAATGCCTTATATACATGATATAAGTCAAGATCAGCTGCAAATTACACAGACCCAGATGTGCCTTTGCATTATGTGCTGGCAGATCTGGGTCTGTTTGTAAGGAGTAATCAGTAGAACAAGCAACATAGACCCTGATCTGCAGTTGCATTATGCTACTGCAGATCAGGATGTGTGTTGTTTGCAGTTGGACTTAAAAGCAAGTATTACAGTATATCAGAGAAGTTTTTTTTTTTTTTTTCTTCATGTTCTAGACATTGGAATATGCAGGACGTGGCAAAAGCATCCAAGATGTGGGACTAGCGCAGGCCCGACAACCCTTAGATACAATGCATCATTATTTTGAAATTGAAATTCTTGATCCAGGAGAAAATTGTTATATTGCCATTGGTCTGGCAAGGAGGGTAGGTAAACTGTTTATTTGTGTTGACATCAATTAATAAAATTGGATTTCAGAACATTTATGTCTTGAGCATTAAGGTCAAGCAGAAAGCTGGGTCCATCTGGAAGAGGTTGATAAATTTTCATTGTTTTTGTTTACATGTTACATTAAATATTCCTTGATACTTTAAAACGTGCATGTCTAATAATTTCTGAGAGTTGAAACAATTGTTAAGAAAAGAACCAATAATAAATCCCGTTAAGTGTCAGTTTTGACTTGAATGATGAGCTTGCAAGTCAAAATTTAATTTTCATACATCATTAGAACTTGTGGTCTGGGTAGTAGGGAAAGCAACTATTCCAAAACAATTACAACCACCTTGTGTCATGGTAATGTGAGCACAAGGTTACACAACATATATCACATTTTTACATATTATAGGAGAAACATCAGCTTAAATTAGTTTGTGGAATGACCATGCAACTGTCATGTATGTTGTGCACCATGCGTTGTGCATCCATTAACAATTATTATTTTAAAATTCTTTCCACAGAACCAAGTTTTAGCACAGAGTACCCATGTATGAAGGGCTTTAAAATTCATACATATAATGGCCAGCATTAAGAAAATTTTTAAAAACTCTTTGATAGGCTTTTAAAAAATTGTTAACAGAATTTAGTCAAAATTATAAAAAGTATTCTGGCAGAGAGACCTTTTACATGGCACAAATAATACCAGTATGGCATCAAATATAGCCGACATTACAAAACAACGATGCTTTTACTAAAATAAACAAAACAGCGGAATAGAATTTGACCAAGATTAGCAGAAAGCATCCAGGTATGAAGACATTTCAAATGTTTACAAATGATGCCAATCCAGTCAGATATAGCTGACATTACTAAAAATTGAAACAACTTTCAGTGTCTTTCCAGAACAACTAAATAGAATTTGACAAAAGAAAGCATCTTGGCATGAAGACCTTTCACATTTGTAAAATGATATGAATCTGCAATATGGCCACAGTTACGTAAAATTGAAAAACATTTAAACACTCTTAAACCACTGAACAGAATTTGATCAATTTTGGCGGAAGGCATCCCAGCATTAAGACATTTTAAATTTATAAAAGTTATGCCAATCTGATGTCACATATGGTCAAGTTTTGTCAAATACTAAAGAGAGAAAAATCTTTAAATGATGACTTCTACAAAATTATTGTGAAAAATTGATGAACTTGATATAAATCATTCTGTACTAGACTCTTTGCATAGTAACGCAAGGGAAGTCACTGGAGTGGAGACTGTTCAGCATTACAGGGGGCAGGGGCCAGTTTTTATGCACAAATTTAATGCTGCAATCAGCAACCTAGTATAAAAAAAAATCATAAAAAATCAAATACACAAGTGAGGTCAAAAAGGTCCGTATTTTTGGATACTTATATTAAAATAAAGCATAAGAATATTATCCACTTGACTAAAGAAGCCAATGGCAGTTCATAGCAGAAGAAGTTTATGCACCCCACCCCCAAATTTCTACCTGCAATTTTCATGTCCGAATGTCATTTTTGACACCATTGATGCTCACAGTGGAAACACAAGCCCTTTTCCTAGATGACAGTTGTGCAAAACTGTGTACTAAACAAGCTGATGCAACTGAAAATAGTTGTCATCCAAGACGTTTTTGAGATATTCTACTTACATGTACCCATGTGTTTACTGCTATGGGAGGCTAGCTCATCTTCCTAGCCGACTATTGGTATTTCACTATCAACATACTGCAGAGTAACCATGGAAGGTGTACATGTCTGACATCAATTTCAAAAACATAACAAGCCCGAAACACCTAGTTCACAAATATAACCGTATCTTTTAAATAGTAAACAATAATAGCTGAAAAAGTCACACCATAGCCTTAAGTTAAGAAATTTGCCAGGGGCCAATTTACAAAACTGCACCCTACCACCACAGGTTTGGGGTTATGCAGAGTTCTTGCCCAAAATTAAAGCGTTTTAAGACTTGATTTTAGAGTACAGGATGCACAGATTTAAAAGTTAGGTAAATCAGCAAATTAATACACTTCAGATTAAATTCAGTAATCTATTATTTCATTCAGAAGATAAAATAAATATAAGTTGTACTGTAAGTAGATGAAATAAATTATGGATAATAAAAATTGAGTAGGAAAATCTTGTGACTGAATTTTCTATATTCTGCCATTTGCTTACATTGTACGGTGAAAAATACACATATGCATACACACAATATAGCCGAATTTTTTGTAGTTTTTAAAAATGTTTTTCTATACAACACAGACATACAGCAAACAAATGACCTGTACAAAAGCAAACTCAGTGCAAACCCATCTTATTCTAATTTTTCAATGTTTTTCTAGACATTTGACAAATGACATGTCCTCTATCTGACACATATCAGAGATAACAATAGCAAACAACAAATGTTTATTAAGGATCTCTAGCAAAGGTCACTAATAACTTAAGAATGTACAAATATTAGTAAACCATCCTATGAGTATAATACCAACTAGGATTGTAGTACAAGCCTGACAACATTTTTAAAAATACACTTAGATCATGGGTATGAAAAGAATGAAACCTGTTGAAGCAGTATGTCACAACAAAAATAAAAATAAACACATATTCAATAATTTTTTACTTCGTAATTCCCATTTTCTCCTTAAGAAAAAATCCACACTTTGCAGATGGAGGGGGAGGGTATTACGGACATAAAATGCTTTTAACTTTCAGGCTGCATAGGGTCACTTTACAGATCCACCATTTTCCTTGTAGCAGGGGGCCTTGAAGTGGTCATGTATTTTAAATGGATGAAACATGCAATCTGTTTGGCATGTCTTTATTATTTAGGTTTATCCATTCTGTGATGTAAGAATTCTGTATGGTCATGTATTTTAAATGGATGAAACATGCAATCTGTTTGGTCATGTCTTTATTATTTAGGTTTATCCATTCTGTGATGTAAGAATTCTGTATGGTCATGGACAATCATGATTGAAATATTCAGTTTCAGCATTTTAGTTTTTTTCCCCTTATTTTCTGGATTTTCAGCAGTGCTTCGGCATATTCCAATAGTGTATTTTAAATGTACGAAACATACAACATTTGTATAAGTATTGGCATGTATCTCTTTCTGCCAGCTAGTCTGTATGTGGCCATAGGAACTGTTAACAGGCAGATTTTGTGAGATACCAGATGTAATAGTGTAGTAGTTATGTCCAGTTTCATTATATACCACCAGATGCTTATTTGGAAATTACCATGTGTATCTATGAATGAGACAGTAGGCATTGTCCCTCTTACCATAATGGATATTAAACATCCTTCTTAACAGAATCATTTAAAGCATTATTTATGGAAAACCAGATTTATGACTTGCTAGTAGGAAATGTAGAAGGCTGTAGACTCAGGATTTATCAAATTGTAAAATTCCCTCTGTTCAGGCAGTCAAAATTATGTCAGAGATGCTAGTGCACAAACAGCCTTTCCATAAGTTAAAAGTTACGAAGTCCATGACCATCATTTTCAGACAGGAACAAAGAACCAATCCATCCTTCGCTGTGGTCAGAGTAGAGACAGGAAGTGAGAAGCAATATAAAGGTGGGAGAAATTCTAGGTTCCTATTCATAAGGGGCTACTTCATAGACAATTCACCTCTATGAACTCTAGCACACATTTTTTCAGTTAGTGCTACCCAAAGACATTGGTCTCCTGTGTTCAGATTAGAGAATGAATCCTGTCAGACCACTTGGGTACAAGAAAAATAGTATTTTAGGTATATTCTCACTTTGGTAGATTTCACCACTAGAATCCCAGAGACCATGGCATTCCATAATATAGATGTCTGGTACTTAGCTTAGGCTCATATAGACATGTTCAATAGGTAAAAGATGCCAGAAGAATTTATTGTGGGATGCAATTTAGAGACAGCGGCCAAAGTAAGCAGACTGTTATCAGTCTGACTATTAATGATAACACTATCAATGACATGGTAGAGAAGTTTAATAGTAGACCATACTAAATGCTGCATTGCATGTGCTTTGTTGAAAGGTTGCAAGATTGAGATTGGTTCATGAATGTGTATCATGAAAAACTACAAGAAAGACGTGTGTCATGCATTTCAAGGATCGTGCGCTTCCCATGTGAACTGTGTTGACATATTACAGATGAAGTAAAGTCAGCCTATTTATGTGCCATATATTTACACAAAAGGTTGGAAGTTGCATGTGAAATGGAAGTTGATGAACTCCCCCTTAGATTTGTGCAAAAGGTTGGATGATGTGAAGTAGAACATGACAAACTCTCCGTTAGAATTACACAAAAAACATTGGAAGATGCATCAGAAATGGAATGTAATAAATTCTCCATTTGATTTACACATAATATTGGAAGATGCATGTGAAATGGAACAGACGAACTCCACTTTAGATTTGTGCAAAAGGTTGAAAGATGCATATAACACAGAACATGATGAACTCCCCCTTATGTTACAACAAAAGGATGAAATACAATAAACTCTCCCTTAGATTTATACAAAATGTTGTAAGATTCATGTGAAATGGAGCATGATGAGCTCTCCCGTAGATTTATACAAACATTGTAAGAATCTATTTTAATAGAAAATGTTGAACTCAAATTTACACAAATGTTCAGGAGAGTCATGTGAAATGGAACATGATGAACTGTGCCTTAGATTTTGCACAAAAGGTTGGAAAATGCATAAGAAAGGGAACATGATGAACTCTCCTTACATTTAGATAAAAAGGTTGGAAGATGCTTGTGAAATGGAACATGATGAACTGTCCCTTAGATTTGCACAAAAGGATGCAAGATGTAAAATGGAACATGGTGACATTTTTGTTTAGACAAAGGATGGAAGATGCTTGTGAAATGGAACATGATGAACTGTCCCTTAAATTTACACAAAAGGTTGGCAGATGTAAAATGGAACATGATGAAATTTCCCTTTTTATTTAGACAAAGAATGGAACATGCATATGAAATAGAACATGATCAGCTCTCCCTTAGATTTACACAAAAGGCTGGAAGATGTAAAATGGAACATGATGAAGTCTTCCTTAGATTTATACCAACATTGTAAGATTCATGTGAAATGGAACATGATGATCATTCCCGTAGATGTACACAAAAGGTTGGAAGATGCATCAGAAATGTATCATTATGAACTCCCCATTACATTTATACAAAAGGTTGGAAGATGCATCAGAAATGTATCATTATGAACTCCCCATTACATTTATACAAAAGGTTGGAAGATGCATGTGAAATGTATCATGAACTCCCCATTACATTTATACAAAAGGTTGGAAGATGCATCAGAAATGTATCATTATGAACTCCCCATTACATTTATACAAAAGGTTGGAAGATGCATGTGAAATATATCATGAACTCCCCATTACATTTATGCAAAAGGTTGGAAGATGCATCAGAAATGCATCATTATGAACTCCCCATTACATTTATACAAAAGGTTGGAAGATGCATGTGAAATGTATCATGAACTCCCCATTACATTTATACAAAGGTTGGAAGATGCATGTAAAATGTATCATTATGAACTCCCCATTACATTTATACAAAAGGTTGGAAGATGCATCAGAAATGTATCATTATGAACTCCCCATTACATTTATACAAAAGGTTGGAAGATGCATCAGAAATGTATCATTATGAACTCCCCATTATATTTATACAGAAGGTTGGAAGATGCATCAGAAATGTATCATTATGAACTCCCAATTACATTTATACAAAAGGTTGGAAGATGCATCAGAAATGTATCATTACAAACTCCCCATTACATTTATACAAAAGGTTGGAAGATGCATCAGAAATGCATCGTGAACTCCCCATTACATTTATACAAAAGGTTGGAAGATGCATCAGAAATGTATCATTATAAACTCCCCATTACATTTATACAAAAGGTTGGAAGATGCATCAGAAATGTATCATTATGAACTCCCCATTACATTTATACAGAAGGTTGGAAGATGCATGTGAAATGGAACTTGATGAACATTATTTTAGATTTACACAAAGGTTGGAAAATACAAGTGAAATGGAAAATGATAAACTCTCAAAAGATAAATGGTAATTTGAACTAGGGAATAAATAGGGTGTTGGTGCTTCTCCCACCCAATCAGATTAATTAAATTAATTTGCTGGTTCAGTGAAAGGGTCCACATGATGTGCAAGAGATGAAAATGAAATATACTTTTAAGCTTGAATTGAGGAAGATTGAAAACATTTCATGTTGACAAATTATCATGTCAGAAGACTAGTAAACGAGAACAGGGGCTGCTAAGTGTATAGTACTATTGTGAGAGGAGATGAGTTGTGTTTTTTTAACAAATTAAAACAATACCCTAATACTGTATTCTTTTTAGAGTATCCAGTGGGAATGAGTGTGGAGAGTTTAAGTGATCTAGACAGAAGCCTAGAGTTGGACAAAGATCTCATTGTTTTACGTCTCTTTCATATAAAAAGGATTGTTGTTTTAGTGTTGGCTAGTGGGATAGCTCATTGATGGCCACATCCTGTCCCAGCTGACAAGTTTTTTAATGGGGGTGGGGTCTGTTGGACATGTTGATAAGGAGGGTATATGCATTTTAATAGTTATAGAGCTGGATCATGAATTGACAAACTCAAGACAGATATCAAAAACTGGTTGAAGGTCTGATAAGCCATAGAAATTAAATACAACCTGCAATTTTTCTGATTAATTCAGCATTTTTCTTGATTGTATTGGTCAGATTTAACATTACTTTTTTATTGTCCCTAATATATAGTAATTATTTGACAATCTTTCTTTATTAGTCCAGATTTTTTTACCAGGTCTTATCAGTATTAAATACGTAAATTATATATTTTAAGTAATGAAAAAATTTCAGTTGTATGTTTACATTATGGTAGGTTGTGATATACAATACATACATACTTATAAGTAAAGTCAAACTACAAACAACAAAGACCTTGATCTACCATTGCATAATGCACTGGCAAATCAAGATCTGTGTTATTTCTTCTACTGATTACTACAAACTGCATAGACTTAGATCTTCTGGTGCACTATGTAATGGCAGATCAGGGTCT